>WQNJ02000015.1:88418458-89618458 GCA_016584745.2 Phylloscopus trochilus trochilus
GCCCGCCCCCGCCGCCGCTGCCCCCGTCGGAAGCGGCGGGCGAGGCGGGCTCGGCGCTGCCACCGGGGGGCGACTCGAACAGCGGGTCCCGGGCGGCGGCGGCGGCGGCGGCGGCGGCGGCGGGCGCGGACCGGGGGGCGGCGGCGGGCGGCGTCCCCAACCCCGCCGGCCCCGTTCCCAGCCCCGCCGGCCCCGCCTCGCCGCCGGGCTCCGACAGGTCCAGGAAAGCCTGGCGCAGCAGGCCCGCCCCGTCCCCCCCCAGCGAGCATCCCAGGGCGCCGGGGGGCTGCGGCGGCGGCTGCAGGTAGGTGGGTACCGGCAGCCCGCCCGGGGTGCGCGGCGGCCAGAACATGCAGAAGGGCGGGTAGAAGGCGGCGTCCTTCCTGCCCGGCCAGAAGAGCCCCGAGAGCCCGCCGCCCGCCGCCGCCGCCGCCGCCGCCCCGCCGGCCTTGTGCGCGGCCGCCCCGCCGAGGGCATCGCCTCCGCCGCCCTCCTCCTTCTTGTGGCAGAGCCCGAAGGCGGCGGCCGGGAAGCCGTAGGGGTGCGGGAAGAGCCCGCCGCAGCCGGGGAACTTCTGGAGCATGCCGCCGAAGGAGCCCTTGCTGGGCACCGGGATGACGGGGTAGCTCCTTGGGCTTTTTCCGCCGTGCGCCGCCGCCACCGCCTCCTGCAGCTCCTCGTCCTCCTCGAAGCGCGGCCGCTTCTGGTGCAGGTCGGGCGGGGCGGCCAGGAGGTGCGGGCTCAGCAGCCCGCCGCCCACCACCGCCGCCGCCTTCACCGAGCCCAGCGGGTGGCAGGCGGCGGGGGCGGCGGCGGCGGGGGCCGGCGGGGCGGGCGGCAGGGCCCGCTTGCGGCTGCCTCCGTTGAACATGGCCTTGACGTCCTCCCAGGCGAAGACCAGCTCGTCCTGGGGGCTCTTGTCGGTCAGCTTCAGGTGGCGGCGCCAGGAGTTGAAGTTGGCGGCGTCGGGCTGGGTGTACTTGGCGTCGGGGGTGCGGTGGGAGTGGAAGATGAACTTGTTGGGCGAGAAGTACATGCTGCAGTAGCTGCACTTGATGCACTTGGCCCGGGAGCTGTTGTAGCGGGCCGGGATGAAGCTCCCGCGGCATCCCCAGGCGCACTCGTGGGATACGTCGAAGGCGAAGTTGTCCGGCAGTTTGGGGGGCCGGTTCTCCCCCAAGAAGGACTTGCAGAGCCGCTCTGCCTCCCTCTTGGTGATCATGCCGCAGCGGCGGGAGGAGATGGGCATGGCCCCGGCCCGCCGCAGGATCTCCAGCTGCACCGGCGTGCACTGCACGCAGGTGATGCCCAGGGCCACCCGCCGGTTGTGGATCTCGTTGTAGCTGAAGTTTTTGAGGAGGGTGTTGGAGATCTGCGCCAGGCACAGCCGCTCCTGCCCGTCGATGACCAGGGAGACGATCGGGATGCCGTAGAGGATCACCTGCCCCACCTGGTTGGGCTTCATGGCGGCGTGGCCGGCCCTCGGCTGGTTCATGGGGTCCGGCGGGTACGCGCTGGACGGCGACGGCAGCAAGATATCGGTGGGGCCGGGCAGCGGGCTGGTCGCCATCGTCTCAGCGCCGGGGGGGCTGCTCTGCTCTAGCTGCGGGAGGGGAGGGGGACAGAGACACAGCGCCGTCAGCCGAGCACTCACTGGGACCGGGGGTCCCCGCCGCACGCACCCCCTCCTCCCCCCGCTCCTCCGGTCTGCCGGCATGGGGAGGCGCTGCCCCCGGGGAGGTTTGCTCAGCGACCCCGACTCCCCCAAAACCTCCGCTGTCCTCGCCGGGGGTGTCCCCGGAGCTCTCCGCCCCCGCGCATCCCGGGTCTCCGACGTGCGCATCCCACCGCGGCTTGCGGAGATGGCGGTACCCGAGCGAGCCGTCCCCGATCGGAGGGATCCCCGATCGGAAGGATCCCCGACCCACGGGCGCTCCGACCCCAAACACGCAGCAGAGACGCCTGTCCGTCTCCCCGTCCTGGAAACCCACCGCCACCCGGGAGGGCTCTCCGCGGGCGCACGGCGACCGAGCAGAAGTCCCTTTTCCTCACGCCCCGGGACGGGGAAAGCACGGGAAAGGAACGAAAAAAAAAAAAAAAAAAAAACCCCTAAGTTTCGCTGCTCCCCGCGGCTACGCGGGCATCCCTCCCGTCCGTTACCTCCGCGGCCGCGCTCCGGCCGTGCCGCCGCCGGACCTTCCTCCTTCTCCTCCTCCTCCTCCTCCTCCAGCAGCCGCCGGGAGGGAGGGAGGGAAGCGCATCCCCGCTCCCGCCGCCGCGGAGCCGCGCGGCCGGACAGAGCCCCCCGCCCCCGGTGCGGCGGCGGCCCCCGTGGGCGCGCTGACGTCAGCGGCCCGGGGGGGCGGACGGGGCCGGACCCACCGCACGCCCCCTCCCCTCCCCTCCCCTCCCCTCCCCTCCCCTCCCCTCCCCTCCCCTCCCCTCCCCGGTGGGTGGGTGGGTGGGTGGTGAGCGGGGCTGGGGGCGGCTCCCCCACCCCTCTCGTCCTCCCTCTCTCCCTCCTTCCCTCCCTCCCTCCCCCCGCGCCGGGAGGGGATGACGGGCGCCCCGTCGGGGCCCGGCCTCCCGCCGCCGCCGCCCCCTGCCCCGAGCGCTGCCCCCGCTCCGCTCACGGTTTCCCGGTGAGAAGCCGGAACGGCGGAAGGTGGAATGCGCTTTTTCTTTTTTTTTTTTTTTTTTTTTTTTTTTTTTTTCTTTTCTTTTTTTCCTTTTTTCGCCTTCCTCTCCTCCCTCCTCCCCTTCACGGTCTGAGACAAATCGCTTCCAAGAAGCTGAATATTCTCTCCTTATGTACCCCGCGTCTTTTCGGGAACGGTGTGTTTTGGGTGGTGGGTTTTTTTTTTTTTTTTTGTTTTTTGTTTTTTTTTTAACGGATCGGGAGAAATTACAGGGTAAGGGAGGAGGAAGAGAGGAAAAAAAGTTGATTTCTCGCCACAGCCGTGTCCTCACGGGCACGAACATCTCCTGTGTCCTCCTCACTGCCATTCCCAAACACGCCGGAGTCATTCACCGGAGCCACTTTCACAAGCACTCGGACCCAGATTCGCGCTCCCACAAAGACCAATACGGCGCAAATACGTTCTGCTTGGGTTTTTTATAACTTCTTCCCTTTCCCCGCAGTTGGTTTGTGACCCCAGTTAAGGGAAAAAAGAAAACAGAAAAAAACCCCCAGCAAATAGACAGCGGCACGGTAGAGTTTTCTGCCTATTCTTTTTAAGTGAATATAGTGAACAGAAAACCTCGATTTTTATTTTATTTTATTTTATTTTTACACGAATCACCTCCAAAATGTTTTGAGTCCCAACTGCTTCTCTGCGCAGCACTGGAAGAGGACGGGGCGACCCCGCCTCGACCCACCTGCCCCAAGGCAGAAGGCCAATACCGCTCAACGCCGCTGCTTTCCACTGAGGAAAACTGCAGAAAAACGGCTAAAAAACCCGGGAAAATTCAAAACTCATCCCTTGCCAAAACGGGGAGACAACTGGACCGTCAAGTGTTTCCTAATACCCTTCTGATTAATTTTCCTTTTACAATTATATTTGTATCTCTCTTTGCACATGACCAGTAATTCGTAGTTCTGCACATTTAGCTGTGAAAACTTGGTGGGCTCTTTTGTTGTTTATTTGGGTTTGTGGTTTTTTGGTGGTTTTTTTTTGGTTTTGTTTTATTTTTCTCGGGCATCGCAGATCCAGACGGAGATCTCTACATCGACCTTTCCCAGGACATCCACACTAAAGCTCACACCTTCCCTCCTCTATCCTGGTATTGGTCGGGTCCTCGATAATAATAATAATAATAATAATAATAATAATAATAATAATAATAATAATAATAATAATAATATCATCATCACACCTCTCCTTATTACTTCTGTCACTTCTTATTAAACCTTGCTCTTCTCCGTGTCACAACTGTCACGGGGAGACTTCCCCCCTTTCCCCTCCCTCCTACTTTTTTTCCCGATCCTCTTCTGCACGGAGCCTGCTGCTTTCGTGTGAGCAATGGCTATAAGCCTCACATTGGTGACATTTTAATCAATGCTTCCTAGCCAGACTGACATGAATTTTACACTTCAAAACTCTCCTCCGTCAGCTAATTGATTCAAATTGTTTTATTGGTTAAACCCGTGTCACACATTGTATGATCTATTATCGCGCCTCGGAGAAAATCTCCCCTCCTGTCTTCGCTCCCAGGTCGGCGCCAGCAGGGACGGGGGGTTTTAGGGGAGAAGCCGCTTGATCCTGCGGATGCTCAGTGCCTGCATCCCCGCAGACCGCTCCCCTCTCCCGTGGTCACCCGGCGGCTTTTCCCAGACCATTCCCGGGAGAACCGGGGATGGGCGACTTCGCCCCAGGCTCTGAGCCCGGCGCTGGAAGAGGACGAGAAGCGGCTGCAGGAAGCGAAAGGGATGGATGAGAGGGTTTTGCAAATCACCTTCAGCGAAGGGAGAGCCGGAAAACTCAGGCTCGGGACAGGGTAGTCGCGGGGCATTTTATTTTGTGGCGACTAAACGAAAAGTAAAACTAAACTGCCTTGTTGTTTTATTTTTATTTTCTTTTTTATCTTTTTTTCCTTCTTTTTTTTTGTCACCTGCTTGGTGCTCTTGACCCTCCTGAATTCCGCTGTAAAAACCGGGTGTCTTCCTCCATCCCCTTTAAAGGGAAGACTCAAACCCACGGGCCGGGACGTCTTTGGTACCCGCGGAGGGAGGAGGTGCAAAGGCCACCGAATTTGGGGCAGAGACTGACCCACCGCAGCACGGCGGGGAAGCGGGGCAGGAACGCACCGTTCTCTGCTTTTTTTCTTGATGGGTAGCGCCACCGCAGCAGGGGCATGGCAAGGGTGTTTGGGCAGAGAAAAGCTGCCCCACGCAGCGGCCGGGAGGGTCCCGCAGGTGTTCCCCAGGCCCGGCAGGGCCGCTCCGGCCGCCGCCGAACCCCACCAAGGTCTCCGGGGGTCGGATGGAGCCCGCCCCGAGCACGACCAGGGTCGGAAGGGAATCCCCGCCGGAGGGGTGGGGTGTCCGCACTCCCCCTCACGGGTGGGTGCAGGTCTGGGGCTCCTGTCCCGATGTCGGCTCCGATTTCTCCCGTTCCTTTCGTTGTTTGCCATTGGTCTTGGCGTCACCTCTCAGCGGAGGGGTGGAAAAAGGTGGGCAAACTTCTCACGGAAGGCTGGGAGGGCTAAGCCGTGAGTCCTGACCCTTTTTACTTCTTCCCTTCTCTGTCGCGATTCTGCCTCGGAGCGGCCGAGCGTGGGGGGCGACAGCAGCTCCTTCTCCCGCCGCGGATGGCTCCGTGTGGAAAGGAACAGCGGGGGAAAGCGGCCAAGTTTAAACCACCCCAACACACCCCCATGGCCTTTATTTACTTCCTGAGCGCTTAAATATTGTAGCAGAGGAGGCCACGAGAAGCGAGATAACCTTGGTGCGTTTAAAAAAAAAAACCCAAAAAACAAAACCACAAAGAAAGCCACCCCCCCACGCGAATCCATCCCCTCCACATCCCATTGAAACTTCCAGCCGTGCAAGTAGCAGGCACGCAAGGTATTATTATAAAATCTCTCCTCCTAACAAAATTTAGACAGCGAAGTTCGGGGTTTTCTTTTCTTTTCTTTCTTTTTTATTTTTTTTTAATATTTTGTGTAGATTTCGCTTGCATTGCTTGGTCTTGAGCGAAGCTCTTTTCTAAGTAGTATTTTTTTTTTTTTTTAACGCACTTTATTATATTAAGCAGAAAGCGCATTTGGAATAGAGGTGGTCCCATCTGGAAAACCCCGGAGCTCATTTAGATCACATCACTTCGGGCTTTTGTCTCTGCTCTTGAATAGCCCAGCTAGACACAACAAAAGGGCAGAGATCTCTACGTGGAGTTTTTTTTTTTTTTTTTTTCAGTGGCAAAAGGACGCCTCGGAAAGATGCTTCTATATTCCTAATAACAAGGGGGGAAAGGACTCAACGGGATCTTATGCTGGCTCTCGAAGGGCACCAGGAGAGTTCAGGGATAGGGCTTTTTTTTTTTTTTTTTTTTTTTTAGTTAGTTTTTTACCCCACCGGTAGCTGGAAACCAGCACGCCGGCTGAAGGGAAGGAACCGAGAGCGGCACCTTTTGTCTGATGGGGAGTCTCTTAAATTCTGGGTTTGATGTGCTCGGAGCGACCCAAAGCCGAGGTGGCCCTCGCCGAAGGTAGGTGCAGAGCTCAGCCGGGAGGCGCCGACAGCCCCGCCAGCATCGCTCACCAGATAGGAAAAAAAAAAGCACCAAAAAAAAAAAAAAAAAAAAAAAAAAAAAAAAAAAAAAAAAAAGAGCGATTTACCATTTTATTTTATCCTATGCGAAGGGACTGGCAGCCCGGGAGGAGATGGGCGCTCCCTAACCCCTCCATTCAGCTCTTAAAAACAGGGAGAGGGGGGTGGGTGGTTATTTCTGTTCTGCCTGAGGATGGGGTGGGCAGGGAGGAAAAGAGCCGCAAGTTTAGGTGTGCGTGAATTAACACCCCGGGGGGGTGGTGGACCAGGAAAGGGGGTGGGGGGGGAAGGGGGTGGTGGGGGGAGGGGAGAAAAAAGATTCCGAAGGAAAAAAAAAAAACAGCCACCTCAGCCACTGATTATTTTTTTTCGCCCCAAACGCATAAATTAAAGAGCTCTGAACATCTTGCATCAGAATCGTGCCTGCTCCGAAGTATTTAAACGAACAACAAATTTCCACGGTGGCGAAGCAGGGCCCCAGTCGGGCCGTGATGGGGACCAGCGATCCCAAACTTCCGAGAGAAACGTGACGAGGAGTCATCACGTCAGTAAATAATTCAATTCCGCGTCTTTCAGAACCCAGTAACCTTGGGTGTCTTAGAAAGCAGATTGTACAAACAGGCAATTAAGATGAGCACAGAGACTTTCAGAGGAGATATAATGAACCAGCTTTAATTACTATCTTGAAATTAAAAATGTAATATACAGATTTAAATTTATTTTCACCTAAATTGTGTATAAAATTATACGGCGTTCTCCGCCCTCCCCCCCCTTTTCCCAGGCTAAGAAACGAATTGCCACCAAGCTTGCCACTAAAAAGTCTGAAGTACTTTCCAAACCCTGCTCCCCAACACGCAGTAATAATGATACATTTATCATTACTGATGACCGCCCACTGGTTTATTATTGCTTTGCTGCAACTATTACAATCAAGAGATTTCTTTATTTACTGTTAACATTCACTTAAAGCTGAATGTTAATGACTCTTCTGAATTCACCAAAGACTTTTCCGTTATATTTCAGGAGTAGTTACGGTTTGGGTTTCAGAAACGGCAGAAAAGGAGGAGAGATGCTGGGTGGTGGTTTGCTCCTGACTTTTTTTTTAAATTTATTTATTTATTTTTCCTTCCTAAAAGGCTGTTTAAGAAGATTTATCTAAGTCGGATTTTCAACAAAGAGTTGCAAAAGCCTTGGCATAATGCACGTACTTGGCTGTAGCTAATTATGAGTGTATTTTATTACAGGAGATTCATTCATTATTGATAAATGTTTGCAGTAACTTCCTGCTATGTAGAGTTGTATTTTACGAGGAATAAACAACCTATGGGGATTGGGAGTGTTTGGCTTTTACGCTTCTGCACTCTTTGACAGCTCCCATTACCCACTTCGGGGTCTGGCTTGTCACCTTCCCTCTCTCTACAACCAAAAGCAACTTCTTTCCTCTTCCCTTACCACCGCCTTCCTCTCGTTCCCTTACCCCTTGCCGTGATTTCAGGATTATTATTAAAAAAAAAAAAAAAAAAAAAAAAAAAAGTGATTTGTCTAGTACAGGATTTGACTCTAGGCACTCTTCCCTAGAGCCAGGTCCGTACGGATGTCTCCAAAGGCTTCTACAGACCGGGATGAGCTCCTGTGCTCGGGCCAGCCGATGGGCAGGAGCTGTGCAACAAGCAGGTAACACACAGGAAGGGCTCGGAGGGCGGGGAAAAGGGTTTCCCCGAGGGCTCCCCGCTTCGGATCCAGCTCCCGGACCCCCAAAGCTTTGGAGTTGCAGCCAGTAAAAGATTACTAATTAATAATAATTTAACGTATCCATTTTTCCCCACTCCCCCGGCTTTTAAACATCGGAGCCGCTGCTTAAGCGGAGGAGACGCCTCTCACGGGCCGGTGATCGCTTTTTATCCCACCTCTCCCGCAAAATCAGCCCCATTCCCAGGCGAGGAGGGTCGTTCCAGGGGGGGAAAAGCCGGCCAGTCTGGGGCAGAGGCGCACACACACACCCCCACCTCCCCCCATCGCGGTGCCGGGCAGGACGCGCAGCGCCGAGAGCTCCGCGTTTCCCTTCCCTCCCTTCCCCAGGGGGGCCGGGAGGTCCCCGCTTTGGACTTGGGGACCAGCCAGCCCTGCTCGTCCCTTCCGACCTCCAGAGTTCACGATTCGTAAGGAAAATTAAAAACCATGTACATGTATATGTGTAGGTAGGTGTAAGAGGCGCGGGAGCGAGGAGCCGCGCATCCGGGAGGGACGGAGCGGCGCGGCCCCGAACCATCTCTCTCTCTCCCCTTCCCTCCGCGGCAGCCCAAACTTGCGGGAGGGCTCCCCCCTGCCCTCGGCGCTCTCCCAACCAGACCCCACCAGGCAGCGAACATCCGCCTTCCACTCCCCCCGCCCCGCGGCGGCCACAGCACGACCCTGCGACCTTATCGCGACAGCGAGCGACACCGCTATGTACTCCGCGAAGGGATGCTGGTTACACCCAACCCAAAAAAGGTTCCCCACTCAGCCCATCCCACCCCAGCCCCGCTCTTACCTGGACACCCGGGCTCCATGGGCTCTCCGGGCGTGCGGGGCCGCTCTGGCTCCGCCGCAGCTCCGCGGCGCGTAAGTTTGGCTCCCGCCTCTGCCGCGGCGGCTGTGCCGCGGGTGGGTCGGGTCTCGGACGCCTTCTAGCAGCCAGGCAGCGCCTTGCAAGCGGTGCGGGGAAGCCGCCCCCTTCCCCGGCCCCCTCCCCTCGCTGGGGGGAGAACCGCGGCCGCCCCCGCCCCGCCGCTAGCCCGGGGCAGGTCCGCCCCGACGGCGGCGGAGGATGGGAGGAGGAGGGTACCCCCCACATTCTCCCCGCCTGGAGGTGAAGGGGGGTGGGGGCAAGAGGGACCCTGTTGCAGGGGCGGACTCTGCTTCCCCAAGCTCCCCCCCCCACCCCAAACTTCCCCTCTTCCCGCAAAATTTCCTTTGCCTCTTCCCTGCTTTCCCAACAGCAAAAAAAAAAAAAAAAAAAAAAAGGAATGCGGGCAAGCCCCCCCGCCCCCCCAAATTGTGAGAGCTTTAAGGGACAGCGGGAAGGGTGTCCCCACAAGGACAAGCCCCTGAGGGAGACTGAGGGGGTGTGGGGGGGGTCACTGCCACCTCCTCCAAGCCCTGGCACTCCCGCAGAGCCCCCGTCCCCAGCAAAACGCTTCCCGCAGATCACTCGACGTGCGGAACGAGGCGGCTGCTTAAAAACACAAAGCCGGAGCCCTAATGAGTTCAATTACAATGTGGTAAACACATTGCCTCTACGCTTTAATTAAGCCGGCTGTCCAATTTTAACTCATTAGTAATTCATTAAGAGAACAGCCTTTAGCTGGCTGCGAGGAGTCCCGAAGCCTGCGCGGTTACGCGCCGTGTACATCCCGATCTATCCGAGGATGGGAGAGCGGCGGCGTGTGTCCGCCCTCCCCCAGAAAAGGGGGCTCCTGGACCCCAAAGGGAGATCGCCGGTTGTTCCAGCTGCTGTGGGAGACCCTCGTAGGGGAAGAGGACCCGGAGTTGTCGGGCTGGGGAGGAGGACAGGAGTACTGAGGTTACCCGGGACCCTCCGTCCTTCTTCCCTCGGGAGAAGCCGGACGGATTTACGGGCAGGCGGGGTCCCCGTCTTAACAAAAAAAAAAAAAAAAAAAACCACAACCAACCAACAACAACAATAATAATAATAAAAATAAAACAACGGCGGAAGTGTTTGAAACGTATCTGGGCCAAGAAACAGGTCAAATTTGCCCGAGAAGCAAATTTGGTTTGACGAGTGAAGCCAAGGATCTGCAGAGCCGGGTCCTGCCTCTCCGCCCCGCGGAGCTGGAGTGGGGGAGCCTGGCAGCTGGGGCGCTGCGAGGTGCCGGGAATGACCGTGGGAGATGCTCCCCAAAATACCCGCGTCCAAGCTCTCCCCGGCCCGCCGGGGCTCGCCCTGCCCGCGGTGCCCTGCGCGTCTCTCCGCGCCTCTCCTCTCGCTGTGGCGGCTGCTGCGGAGGGGGCACCGCGGCAAAAAACGGGCTGGGGGAGCCCGCGTTTCCCTTCCTTGGCTTTTTCTTCCGAGGAGCGGCGAGCCGCAGTGTCCCGCACGTCCCCAGGATGACGGCGGCGGCGGTGCAGGGATTTCGGGTTTCCCGCTGCAGTTACTGCCCCGTTAAGGATTAAAGCATTTTCCTTCAAATTGCAAAGCTTGGCGGTCCGGGGCTGGGCACCCCCAAACCTTTCCCAAATTCCATCCCAGGAGAACCGCTGCTTTTTTGGGTGTTTGCGTTATGGCGGGAGTTACCATTTTAGCGCAGCTCCAACAGGCTGGAGGTTGCGTTGATCTTTTCTAGATCCACTGAAAGTTTATTTTCCTTTCTTCCTTTATTTTCAGCTATCCTTGACATTTAAAATCTGAATATGCGAGAAGTGTTTAGCAGACAGGAGGAGGTTTGGTCTCATTCCCCCTTTCACTACCTGCCAGGTGCTTCAGAGAAACACACACAACGCTGCAAAAAAACCCCAAAAAATCTTTCAGAAAGAAGTTTGTGTGGGTTGTTTATTGTTTGGGGTTTCGTTTGTTTATTTGTTTGCTTGACTCGGAAGGCTTTATTTTTTTCTTGCCTCTCTCCTTGGCTGTGCTCCTTGCAGTGTCCCCAGCCTGGCACGGGCACTTGTCACCTCTGCTGTCCCCCCTGCCCAAGCTCGGCTCCAGCTCAGTAGAAGGAGGCAGGTTCAGGACCTCTGAGGTACCAAGCATTAAAAAAGGGGAGCTTCAAACTCCAGATCTGAGTTGTAAACGAGTAAATCCCTTCTGAAGAAGCCTTCAGGCAGACATCTCAAGAAGAAACCCTTAATAAGAGTCGTCTCCTTTGGGGAGTAGATTGGGAACAGTTATCTCTTTAAAGCAGTTTTTCCTTTTTCACTTCTCGGGCCCTCTCTGCCATAGTCTTGATTTTCATTTGGCTCCAGGCTTGCAAAATCGGATTGTCTGGAATTAAGAGATTTGAGTATTGTTCCTCTTGATGTCAAAGAATTTTTTTTTTCCCCCACCAAGAAGGAAAATCATACATGCAGGATCTAGCCCAAGTGGAAGGCAAGCCTGTGGGCACCCTACTCAGGGATCAAAAGCAGAGATATTTAACCTGTTGCTGTGCTGCCTTTGTCACCTTCTTTTTATTATCAGATCTTTAAAAAAAAATTTCCCTGAAAGCTAAAAGAACATTCCTTATCTACTTTCAGAAATATCTTCCACTCCTTTGTCTTGACTGGCAAAGCACTGGCTTCTGGACACCCAGGGGACAATCTTCCTCCAGAGCCTCCTGGTATAAATCTAAAAATAATCTTGAAGCCAGTGGGCTACAATTCATTTTATTACCCCAGTGTTAATCTAGAATAGGTACATAACAACTGTTAGGACAATTAATCTGAATTAATTTCCAAAGTGAATTAAATTAAATTGAATGAAGACCACCTGAATTCTGAATAAGAACAACCTTCACAGGGGTTTCACGCAGTTTAATTAATCCACTTTTAAATTCTCACCTTCAGCTAATTTGGGTTATTTTCCTGAGTGTCCCCATGTAGGCAAAATCTTAGAGGTAAACGTGGCTCAGGGGAATTCCTCTGGATTTACCCAGATGTAATTTAGAACAGGAATGTATCCTCTAATACTCTTTGACCACGGCACAGAAATGATGCAGAAATGAGAGATATATAAATTGTGCTGCTGTGTGGAGCTCAGTTTTGTGAAGGAAACCTTTCCCAAAACTTTGGGGTTTTTTTTGTTTTGTTTGTTTGTTTTTGTTTGTTTGTTTTGTTTGTTTGTTTTAATTGTTTTTCTGTCCGCTGCTTCCCTGTACCTCTGTGTGTATAAATGCAGGTAAGTGTGCATGCAGATGTGCACACTATGGATGTCTGCTCTTTTTGGCTTTGCTCTATTTGTTTAATCCATTAAACCTTCTCCTCAGTGCACCTGGGACTCCCATTGAAGTTAAACTGGGAGCTAAAGGAGCAGCAGGATCAGCTGGCTGGGAGGGAGCTCAGCACTGCACCTTCACAGCTGAAATAGGACGGCCAGCCCGAAACCCACAGCCACTCAGGGCCCAGCAATCTAGGACAAATTTGCAAAAGCAAGGTTGTCTTTCAAGGAGCAAAGCCCCTTCTGCTGGCTGAGGAAGTGCCATCATCTTCACGGGGGTTGTGGGTGCAGGTGATGTTGCTACAATATTTATTTCTCTGTGGCATTGCAGCGCTGCTGAGATAATGGCCCTCGGCTTTCAGTGGTGCTCGGTGAATTGAGGGGAGCAACTGGAGCAGGCACAGGAAAGTCTCAATCCTCTCCTCCCAAAAAGCCATTTCAAACAGCTGATTGGTTGTTTCAGCACACAAGGTAACTATACCAGGTGCCTGTTTTTTTTTATTGTTGGGGTTTTTTAAAACAGCTATTTTAAAAACCAAAGGAATTACTTTTCCTTCTGAAATCAGTGGCTGTGGGGCTCAAGGGTTAAAGCTCCCTGAATTGCATTTCACAACCAATGCCACAGAACCACAGAATGGTTTGGTTTGGAAAGGAACTGGAAGATCATCAGTTTCTAACCCCTCTGAGAAGGGCAGGGTCATCACCAGCGGCTCCCTGGTGCCTCTGAGGTGAGATTCCCCAGATCAGAGCAGTCTTGTCCTGTCCCACACGACACAAAGAAATGACACCCACAGGTTGAGATGCCCAAGGCAGAAAAGAGGAGGTTTGTTTACACACTTCAACATTTATCGAATTCCAGCAGTGACCATGGATTGGAGGAAGAAAAATCTTCCTCTCCAACCACACTGGGCAACCCAACAGTCCATCAACAGTCTCCTCCTTATGAAAAGAGTGTAAACATGGTTAGATGGTTACAATGACACAAGGTTGTTTATGTAAAATTGCATCTGACTCCATTGTAAAAGGTAAACACAGAAGGCTGAAATACAACTTTAGAAAAACTTCTTGAAGAAGAAGGAGGAGAACAGAGGAGAACAGCAAAAACCCAGACAGCATTCTCCAAGCAGATACTTGAGCCAAAGGTCCCAGTTGTCACAATAACAGAACCTCTGAAACAACTCCTCAAGTAACCACATCCATGGGGTAAGGTGTAGTGGTATGATCATGCCAGAGGACATCCAGAAACCTGGAATTTTACTCCTTAGCACAATGAATTACAGCGTGACCTTGCAGAGAGCCATTTATAGCCCAACGCTTTAAAGATAAGCTCTCGAATAAGAGTGCCCTGTGAGTAATCTGGTGTGCTGCTCATCTGTCCAGACTGGGCATTTTTGAAAATCAATCTCCTTTGGATTGGGATTTCTCAGTTGACATACCTAAGTTGGAAAAATACGACCTCTTTTTCAAGCCTCAATTTATGCACCTGGAAAGGATGTGTGTGTGTGTGTGTGTGTGTGAATGTGTTTAGGGAGCATCATTCATCTACCAGCATCTCAGAGAGCTTTTATAAAATGTACTTGAGTTAAAAACTCAGAGGCACCCTAGCCTTCATTCTCAGTCTTTCATAATACAGTTCAAAATAAATAAATAGCCAAATACCATAGCTAAAAGCATCTCTGAAAAGCTGCACGAAGACTCCCAAGAATTTAGAAATTATGGAGCAACTTCATAGTTTGATTCAGGTATCTCCAGACTCATCAGGCCAGGAGATTTTTGCCAGTCTTTCCCCCTTGCCATCCAGATTTTAATTTCAGGCACCATAAGATCAATCCACCTTCTGACACACTCCTTTCAAAAATTTGGATGCGTTTTGGAAAAATTTAAGGCCAGGCTGGATGAGGCTTGGAGCAACCTGGCCTAGTAAAAGTTCTCCCTGCCCATGGCAGGGGGTGGAAATAAGATGGTCTTTAATGTCTCATTCAGCCTAAACTATTCTGTGATTCAAAGGAAAATGCTCCTACCATTTTGTTAAATTTAAAAGTGCTGCAGCAACGCAGTGGAGTCAGTCCTTGCAATGGACACAGAGATTTTCCAAACAGGCAGCAGCAAATTTTATGGCACCTGCACCTCATACAAAAGGAGGACATGGCCTCAAGTTGTGCCAGGGGAGGTTTAGATGGAATGTTGGGGAAAATTCCTTCATGGAAAAGGTTGTCCAGCCCCACAGGCTGCCCAGGGCAGTGGTGCAGTTCCCATCCCTGGGGTGATTGGCACTTGGGGATGTGGATTAGTGGTGAGCTTGGCAGTGCTGGGGAAATGGTTGGACTTGATGAACTCAGAGATCTTTTTCAACATGAATGATTCTGTGGTTCTTCCAGCTGATGCTCCCAACACTTCCTGCTGGGGCTGGGACCACTCACTTGGGCAAGCTGATGGCTTCTGCCTCAACATCAGCCAGTTAATCACCTCTGCTCCTACCCTGACAATTCTTTTGTTGCTGCCATCCTTATCATTTTAATTTAGGCATTTCTGGAGCCTGGGACTTCACTGGTGTAATAGAATTTTCGAGGGCTAGTGAGTTTTCACCAGTGGCAGAAACAGTTTCATTCCCTTTCCTTGTGTCCTGCCTATTTTTCCAGCTCTCTCAGTATGGTTCAGCTTCCTTGATAGCCCCTCTGTCTGCAGGGTCACCTTTCAGCCTCAAATAGGGAAATGCTGCTCAGAAAACAAAAATTTCTACCTCCACAAAATGGGTGTTCCTCATCACAACATAAAAATTCTGAGAAGAGGCTTAAAAATATCTTCAGCTGACTTTGACATCAGGAAAAAAAAATTACAATTATTTGTCCCTAGCATAAAGTTGTAAGTCCCTATATTAGGTGCCTTAAAAAAGGACTTTTACATCACAGCAATGCTAATACATTTTGATGAGCTGATGTTTGGAAATCAAGCAAGCACAAAACTAATTCCAAAGGAACACCACTGTAGATCAGTTTGGCCCAGGAATTAAAGTCTTTCCTATCTGCTTTTGCTCATGATTGTTAATTAATTGGTAGGCAATAAACACAGACACCGGTTTTGCAGGAGCAGAAACAGGAGGATATCATGGGCTAGCTTTCCTGGTGTTATGTTATTAAGTTACAGTCAAATTTTCATGGGAAAAAAACCAAACCAAAACAAACAAACCCCCCAACAAAACAAAAACAAAAACAAAAACAAAAACAAAAACAAACCCAAAACAAACAAACAAACCAACCAAAACAAAAAAAAAACCCAAACCAAAACAACAACAAAAAAACCACCCAAAACCAAAAAACCACCAACCAAAAAACCACCAACCAAAAAACCACACATATACACAAAAACCAAAATCAAAACCAAACCAAAACAAAACAAAAAAACCAACAAAAAACCCCCCAAACAACAACAAAAACAACCCCCCCCCAAAAAAAACCAAAAAAAACAACCAACCAACCAACCAACCAAAAAACAACAACAATAAAAAACCCCAAACCAAAACAAAACAAAAAACCCCAACAAACCTGCAGAGAAGACGTGGGAGGCGTTTTTGAAGAGGTGCCTAGAAGCCATCTGCAGCCCAGCTGCTTTTCATACATCACTGTGCTCCCCTTTGGGGCCTGGCCTTGCTGGTTTGCCTCTCCCACAGCTCCAGCCCCGAGGTGGGGTGGGTGGGTGAAGCCCTTGGTCAGGTTGGGGTGCACACCAGGCCTGCAGGACAGCTCAGACCAATTCCTGTCTTTGCTGCCAGCTGCTGCTCATGGCTCTGTGTGAGCCATGCAAGTGGTTTTCCCTCTCTCTGTGAATTCAGAGAGTTGTAGAATGTTTTGGGTTGGGTGGGACCTTCATAATCATACAGGGCCACCCCCTGCCTTGGGCAGGGACACCTTCCACCGTCCCAGGCTGCTCCAAGCCCTGTCCAGCCTGGCCTGGGACACTGCCAGGGATCCAGGGGCAGCCACAGCTGCTCTGGGCACCCTGTGCCAGGGCCTGCCCACCCTCCCAGCCAGCAATTCCTGCCCAATCTAAACCTACTTCCTTTCAAGTTTAACATTATTCCTTTTTGTCCTACCAGCTTCTTCCCAGGACAAACCCAAGTGCCCACAATTCATCACTGGAGGGCTTAAGGAGGCATCCCTGGTGCTGGGTTAGGTGCAGATCAGACCTGCCCATGAATAAATTTGGGGGATATGTATGAATCCATGGTACAAATGCTCAAGATAATCTTTAGAAATGTGGTAACAGTTTTGGAGGATCAGTGTCTTAATTCCACCCCACTGCAGTCACACTCAGGGCACTAACAAGCGTGTAAGCAATTAACAGTGATTATCAACAAGCAGAAAGTGCAGTAAAAGTTGCTGGGGCACTGGGATGGAGTGAAAATAGAGGTGTATGGACCACACACTGTGCTTTTACCCCATGAATTCCTGTCTCAGGAAATAAACCCCAGACACTACACGACACCCTTGCACATCAAGCCCACCATTCCCAAGCTCTCTGGTCCCCCCACCCTCTGCCAAGTCCCATTTCTGCTGCAGGTAAGGCAGGCACGTGCCCCCCTCAGGCAGGCAGGACAGGTGAGTGCCAGTCCCAGAGGGACAAGCTCAGAGACACAACCTCCTGGACCTGCAGTCAGCCTCCTCTCCCTTGGTGGGGTGTCAGAATCCCAAACCTCACTAACTGAAGCAACACTGTGAATGCTTGGCTGAGTTTTAGGAAGGGAGGAGCTGGAGCATCTACTTTGCCTATTTATATTTGCTGCTGCCAAAGGAGCTGAAAGGCCATTAGCAACCCTGCTGGTCTTTCAGCACTGGAACTAAACACCTTTAGCCCCAGAGGGCTTCACAGCAGCAGGGAAAAAAAAAAATCCAAAAAAATAAAACCCCTCACGCTTGTAAGGTCTCCAGCCCTTTATTACTTTTTTCCATCATGATTACCTTGGCTCCAGAAAGTTTTAATACCGTTCAAAATCCAATCCAGTTTTATTGACATCTCCAGTTTTGCCAAACGGTTAAACTGAAGCAGACGGCATGAATTTCAGTCAATCAATATTCATTTAAAACTGGACACCCATATGTAAGCATACTCTCTCCTTGGCAATGGGCTGGGAGGCCAAACAATCAATCCACACTTGTATTTAAACCCGGCGACTGCATTTTCAAAAACCCTCACATAAGGCAAAATTGAATGGTTGAATAAGGCAACATGTGATTTCTGTTATGTTATTATTAATAATTAATAATTCACTTAATAACACAGCGGGAGCCTAATCCAAAACCCACTGATGTCAATAGATTTCTTTCCAGCGCACTCAGTAGCACGAAGCAGACACAAAAGCTCAGGTTTTTAGCAGCATTTAAGCACCTACATCCTGTGCTGGGCTCAGACACCTTCTGCCTCACGGCCTCTGGGCTCAGAACAAGGCAGTGGTGATAGGGTGCAGTGAATAATGGAGTGTGGTGGATGTGTGGTGAGCAACAGAGAGCAGGTCAAGAGCTCTCCAGGTACATCTGGCAGGGCTGGTATTTAAATGTTGGCCTTACAGCACTGGTTGAACATGCCCACCTCCTCTGTTGGGGGTCTACACCACGTAAGAATGACATTTATTCTCTTGTGCTTCAATACAACCAGCAGATTGCATCCATTATTGACAGGATGGGAGAGCTGGGGCTGTTCAGCTGCACCACAGAAGGCTCCAGGGAGAGCTCAGAGCCCCTGCCAGGGCCTCCAGGAGAGCTGCAGAGGGACTGGGGACAAGGCCTGCAGGGACAGCACCCAGGGAATGGCTTCCCAGGGCCAGAGGGCAGGGACAGATGGGATCTTGGGCAGGAATTGCTGGCTGGGAGGGTGGGCAGGCCCTGGCCCAGGGTGCCCAGAGCAGCTGTGGCTGCCCCTGGATCCCTGGCAGTGTCCAAGGACGGGGCTTGGAGCAGCCTGGGACAGTGGAAGGTGTCCCTGCCCATGGCAGGAGGTTGGAACAAGATGGTCTTGAAGGTCCCTTGCAGCCCAAACCGTTTTGTGATCCTTTGATTAAGAGCTGTCATACATTATCTGCATCCCTGTTTCAGGCTCTGGCTGTGTGCAGAGTCTGATGTGTAAAAGATAAGAAGATCCAGGAAACAGCAAGCTGTTAAGTTGACTTAAAACTTTCCCTGGCCCTTTCCTGGCTGCCATCAACATCTTCAAGGCAGCTTCTGAGAAGTGCTGTGGCAGCCAGACACCCAGGCCTTGGACACCTGGACCTTAAAGCAAATATTACAGTTATTATTACCATTTTGCCTCCCTAATTAACCAGTTGGGCACTTGCCAGCTCTTTCTCTCTGCCCTGCAAGGATTGTTTCCACTGGGCTTCGGCAGACAGTCTTACTTTAAGATCCCTATTGATCAGCTGCCATTCTCACATGGTTAAAGCACTCCTCTTGGGGAACTCTCCAGTGTTTTAAGTGCACACAGTTACTCTCATGACTGGCTTGTAAACAGGTTTTAATGGGGCTATTAGTGTAAAAGGACAGGAAACTTTCAAAAACAGCCTTTTAAATATTCATGAAGATGTTTAATCTGGTGCTTAATCACCACTGTTTGCATATCAGAAATGCGAGGGGGGGCAGCAGTGCCTCCCTGTTAACTTCAACAGGACATTAATAAATGCTCTTAGACCCACGATTAAAGCCCAAATGGCAGCCAATCTCTTAAAAAAAAAAAAAGCATTCCCCACCTTCTGCAGAAGAGCTTCCCAAAGCTGTCCTCCAAGGAGAGTGTTAGCTCCCAGGAGTGGAGGTTCAGGGCCAGGCTCTGCTCTTGCACACGCTGAGCATGTCGTGAGCTGCACCTTCTGCACTGACCGTGTCCCACTGGGCCACAGGGGCATCAGGGTGGACTTTCCTGCCTGAGGGGAGGGTTGAGAGCCCCAGGGTACCTCCCAAAAGCAGCAGTGCTCAGGTGGGATGTGCTGTGTCCTGTATCTGTCCCTCACTGGGGCTGGATGTGCCCTCCAGGAGATGCCAGCATCTCCCCACTCCCAGCAACGGGGTCATTCACTCCTGTTTCCCTTCTGGCAAAGCTCTGGCTCAGACTTTCAGCTGGTTTGTGGTGGCTGAATTGGTGCAAGGGCATGAAAGACCCCCTATTTAACTGGTTTAAGCAGTGATTTTGTCCTGGTGTCCCATTCTCTGTAACCCCTACTGACCTTTCCTGGACATTCATGTGGTCATACCTATTCACTCCCTGCTCTGCACTTCCCCAGGAACCTCACGACTTGGGTAAAGGCAGAGTGAACTAAACACAGAATTCCAGCTTCTCTGCTGCTCTGGGTGTGGATTTTTAGCCCCTTCTTCGGTAATTTTTTTTTTTTTTTTTTTTTTTTTTTTGCAATACATGCTTTATTTGCATTTAAAAAGTAAAGGCGGAAAGGATAGTGTTTCCCCAGTGGGAGAGACTTCATGCAATTTTAAAAACGTGCATTATTTAATCCAGCAGGCATTAAGATGCCTTGAGCTGTTAACACCTGTTGTGGAAATCCATAATACCCAGGCTTAAAAAAACCAACAACCCTGAGAGACCCATAAAGGTTCCTGCAGAGCTGTCGTCGCCTCTCGTGTCAATGAGAGTACTTAAGGGCCCTGAAATCTGTGGCTGAACTCACTTACTGAACACGTGCTTTCTCTTCAGCTCAAAAAAAAAAAAAATTCCTTAGGATAATTTCATTGAAGAAAAAATAAAAAAGAATAATGAATATGAAACACCAACGAGCTGCATTTCTTACACAAACCTCTCATGCATTTTTCATACATTTCCCCACCCAGGCGCCTAAATGCACCAGCTCCCAGTCTGTGTTACTGCCTTGTAAAACTCCACCTAAAACTTCAGCCAACACGTTGTTTGTTTGTTTTTTTAGTGCTTTGGCACACTGTCATTTAATGTGTGTCAAACCCAGGTAGCCTGACCTCAGCTGGGGATGCCACCACTGTTTTCCACAGAAGAAGATAAAATAAAAAAAAATTATATTCCCAATAGGAAATGCAAGGGTAAAGCCAAACTCCCTGGGGGAAGTGTGGAAGAAACTCTTAGCAACACCTGTGCTCACTTCATCTTCATAATCAGCAGAAACCAGTTGTGCTGTGAGGTCCTGGCTGTGCTGGAGCCAGGGGAAGTTTTCCTATTTAAACAACAGGACCCCTCATATGGGAACTCTCTAATGGGACCACCTAAAATTTAGAGTTTAAAATTTAGGTAACTGCCTTCAACAAGGAGCTGAGTGTCTGGTGCCATTTGAGCCCCTCCAGGGTGTGCTTCTCAGCCTGTCACATACCTCGCTGACCCATGTCAGATTGTTGATCCCATGGGGATGCTTCTCCCATCCTGGGGTGTCTGGGAAGTCCTGGCTGACAGGAAAAAAAGGAAAAATAGTGACCATCTTTAAAATGGGGAGAAAGTAGCTCCCTGGGGATTACCACCCTGCCAACCTGACCTCTGTGCCTGGTAGGATCATGGAACAGAAGCTGTGCCAGGGGACCCAGAGGACAGGGAGGCAGTTTGAGACAGCAGGGCTGCACCAAGGAAAAATCCAGTCTGAGTCAATACAGTGGCTTTCTTTGATGAACTAACTACATCAGTGGATCAGGGAAGAGCTACAGATGTCATTTATCTGGACCTCTGTAAAGCCTTTGACATGGCTTTACATCCTTCCCTCCAAATTGGAGAGTGATGGATTCCATGGGTGAGCTATTAGATGGATTAGGAATTGGTAGGATGGTCCCACCCAGAGGATTTTGGTCCATGGCTCAGGCTCCCAGTGGACATCAGGGACAGCTGGTGTCCCTCAGGGGTCCATATGGGCACCAGTGTTATTGAAAATCTTCACTGATGACACAGACTGAGGGATCAAGGGCACCCTCAGTGAATGTGCAGATGGCACCGAGCTGAAAGGTGCAGCTGACACAGCTGGAGGATGGGATGGCATCCAGAGGGACCTGGACAGGCTGGAGAAGTGGCCCATGGCAATCTCATGAGGTCTAACAAGGCCAAGTGCTGGAGCTGCTCATGTGTCAGGGCAACCCCCAGGATCAACCCAGGCTGGGGATGAGCAGAGGGAGCAGCCCTGGGAGAAGGAGCTGGGGGTGCTGTGGGAGAGAGCTGGACCTGCCCCAGCCTGAACCCCCCGTGCCCTGGGCTGATCCCCCAGCCTGGGCAGCAGGGGAGGGGGGATTCTGCCCCTCTGCCCCTGTGCTCAGCTCAGACCCCACCTGCAGAGCTGCCCCAGCCCTGGCTCCAACAGCACAAGGACCTGGAGCTGCTGCAGCCAGGCCAGAGGAGGCCACAGAGATGCTCTGAGGGGTGGAGAGCCTCTTCTATGAGAAAAGGCTGAAAGAACAGGGATTGTTCATCCTGGAGAAGGGAAGCTTTGGGGTCATCTAATTGCAGCCTTCCAGCACCTGAAGGGAACCGACAGGAAAGGTGTGACAAGACTCTTTACAAGAGCCTGGAGTGACAGGACAGTGGTGAATGGCTTCAAGCTGAAAGAGAATAGACTTAAACCACACATTAGGAAAAAAATCTCCCCTGTGAGGGTGGTGAGGCCCTGGCACAGGTTTCCCAGAGCAGCTATGGCTGCTTCATCCCTGAAAGTGTCCAAGGTCAGGTTGGATGGGGCTTGGAAAAACTTGGGATAGTGGAAAGTGTCCCTGCACATGGCAGGATGTTGGACAAGATGACCTTTAAAAGTCCCCTTTTCAGCCAAACCATTTCATGCTTCTGTGGTTGTGTGGTTCTATGTTTCTATGATTCTATGATTCCATGATTCTGTGATCCTTTCTAGGTGTCCTTGGGGCTGGAGGCACACAGGTGTCTGCTGTCCCAGCTCTCAGTAGAGCCCAGAGATTGAGCTGGATCAAGCAACTGATCGGTGAGATAAAACATAAATATCTATTGCCCTGTGAGGTGTCCAGAGCTATCTGGAGCATCACATATGAGAAGATTGTGAGGGGACAGTATCCTTCTGGGGCAAGAGCTAAGGCCAGCTGAGGTGACCAGGGTCCCCTCAGAGGTGGCTGGATTTGATGGTGAGATCCATGGGGATGTTCTGTGCAGGGCCAGGGGCTCGTGGGTCCCTCCCAGTGCTGGACATTCCATGATGCCATGATTCTGTGACCTGTTTTAAGGCAGCTGGATTGTGTCCTGTGTGTTTGCCAAAATCCCCCAGCCCCCCTGTGGCTTTTTTCTTCTTTTCTGTTGGAGTTGGAATTAAATGCTCGAGAGACATAGTTTTGTCTCAGATGGACTCAGATGTTTATTCATTCTTATCTATGTTACAGACTGTGAGTTCTTAGCTAACAAACTAGAAAATGGCTCTGTCTCTAACTCTCTATGAGGCCTTTTAAGGACAAACTGTCCAATTAAGAAATGACACCTAGCTTAGTTTTACTTTTAACCCAATAACCAAACACCCGTGGCCCGCAATGTGGACTTTTCTACCCAATTACAAGATACCACCCAAACCCATGGAGAAGAAGGTGAAAATGAAGGACTTAGCCTATGCCCTAAAACCTGCAACTTGCTTTATATATATTACTATATTCTAAAACCTTAAACTCTTAAGTTTTCCACCATGTGATATCACACACTCCTATTCAAACTACACACCCACAATCCCTGTGCTATCACTCAAATTTGGAAGCCTCTTCCAAGGCCTCAGGTCAAATGCAGTATTTTCTTCAGGGTCAGTGCCTGTCAGCCCAGAAAGCCCGATATTCTCAGTGCCCAGGGTTCCAACAACTCCCCATGGCCAATTCTGCACGGCCTCAGCTACAGGAGACAGGTCCCACCTTGCTGCGGGGTAAGACAAATCCTGCAGCTGCCAGGAGGGGTTTTATCACAGGGATAATTAGAAACTTTCCTACCTGCCTCTATTATCTAAATAATTTTATAATTAGTTTGCAGGGCTCCAGCCATTTCAGCAGCAGGCACAGAAATCTCTGAGGAAGGCTGGGAATACCAAGATTGTTTGTTCATGGAAATTTTTCGCCGTGGCCGTCTCCTGTGGCGGGCTCCTTGGGGACAAGTGAGGATCTCAGCAATTTTATGAAACTTACTTAACACTCTCTCCCTGTTCAGATGAGAAGAGAAGGCAGGAGGACAGGTGACTTCACCCTGAAGAAAGGGTCAAAGGCAAAGCTGTCACAGCTCTGGGGAAAGCCATGGTTAGGCTCAGGCTGGGAATTCATCCTGGTTATCCAGGGATACCTCTCCAGTTCAAGTTCCCCTCTCCTTCTCTGTTGGATTTTTTTTTTTACATCAGAACACAAATCAGATGATTTTCAATATTATTCTTGATTTCTAGACGTCTCTGTCTTAACAAGGCACAGATTAAGTCCCACTTAGCTTTTGCTTGAGTTTTACAGCCTGGCACTGAGATGGTGGTGCCTTTCTTGCAAGGATCTCATGGCATTTACAGAATAAGGCTTTTGGTCTGAGAACACAATTATACAGGACCTCACCTTCAAGTAAAGCTACTCAAATTCATCCAGGCAAAAGATTCTGAGGCTGGAAACATAGCTGTTAATTCTGGGTTTTTTTAACCACATGTAACGTATTTTTTTTAAATAACATTTGTTGTAGAAGATAATTATAATTTGTCTTAAAATTCTTCTCTCTCCCAGACATTGATAAATTTCAATGAATTGCTTTGGGAAGTACTTCAGTAATAAATGTAGGAAAAATGCAAGAACTTAATCTGTTTTGAAAAGCTGGGGAATTAAAGAAAGGTAAAATTTTGATATTTTTTAAACAAAAACTGACACTTATCTCCCACAAAAATGTAAAGAAAATAAAAGGAATGCATGAAGTAATCCTACTCAGCCTGAGTGGTGACTCCTTATGATAATTTCTGAGATCTATCCCGAAACTACACACTGCAAAAGATAATTTTCAAAAAGAGAACAACAAGAAGAGAATTTTCAAAGTTGTTTATCTAGCATAGAACCATAGATTGTCTTGGATTAGAAGGGACCTTAAAGGTCATCTCATGATGACCATGAGATGGGCAGGGACACCTTCCTCCACTATCTCAAGTTGTTCCAAGCCCTGTCCAACCTGGGCTTGGC
Source organism: Phylloscopus trochilus trochilus (assembly GCA_016584745.2). Classification (NCBI taxonomy): domain Eukaryota; kingdom Metazoa; phylum Chordata; class Aves; order Passeriformes; family Phylloscopidae; genus Phylloscopus; species Phylloscopus trochilus. Next base: position 88,442,754 of record WQNJ02000015.1, read on the forward strand.
TATCACCCCTCAGAGATTTTCTTTGCAGTTGGGTGCTTTGGACAAAAATAATTTCCTTGGCCTCTGTGGCCATTTCTGGCAGATGATTGTGAGGTTGAGATTAAATCTTTCTTGGTCAGCCTTTTTTCCCTCCATCCCACATGCTTTTGGGGTAAACCCACGGCTCACAGCTCTAGCTCTTCCTCATTAAATGAGATCAGCAGCTCATCATGAAGTCTGCACAAGAAATGACAACCCTAGGTAATTCTTGTGAGAAAAAAAAAAAATATATATATATAACCCAAATGAGAGGACAATCTCATGGCCATCCTTGCACCCGCAGTGGCAGAGGGCACCGGTGGAGAGAGCAAACCCAAGGAGAGAACACTTCTGGAGCCATCCCCAAATCAATGTTTATTTTTTAACCCTCACACCCAAGCCTGGAAGATCCTATTCTTTCTGCTGGAGTCCTGTATTAGTGCTCCAGCTGAGGAACATGCATTAGCAACTCTTAGTCTCTTGTACTGAGCATTATTGTCTCATCTTTGGAGTCAGATTAACGGAGATTAGTGGTACCACTTAAGAGTTTAAACATCATTCTGACCCAAATTGGTTGTGCAAGCCCAACCTATAACGCTGCACATGCAAGGCTCTTACTGCCCAGAAAGTGATTTCATTAATTGTTTCAGGGAAGAAAGCTTGTGTTACTTTCTGCCCTAATCCTGAGGTACTGGCTCCCCCCCCCGCCCCACGCTTTCCACATCCACCGTCAAACACATCTGGTTATCCATCCACGCAAGGATCCATTTAATAATCAAAGATCATTTTGTTATAGCTGCACTTGGCCCGTCTGCCTGACTTCCCCGAGCCATTTCATCCATGCCTCTGATCTGCTGGATGTCTGCTCCAGTTTCCACAAGGAGTGACACAGGACTTGAGGAAAGCCGACAAAAAAATAAACAGGCCCGGCACTGCAGAAAACTGCAGCACTGTGTTAAAACAAATGGTTTTAATTATTTAAAATCAGATGCCTTGGCAGAAGCCACGCAGAAACTAAAAACAGAGGAAGCGAAAATATTCTTGTTTAAGACTACAGAAATGGAATTGATCCTAATAAGTCAAGTTTATTTTTGTGGAATAATTAAAGAAAACCTCTTGCATTTCTCTGGCTGTGTGACCAAAACCAATTTGGAAACACACTGAACTTTTCAAGAAATCATTCACTTACTTGGATTTGGTCCTGGTCTCATAAAAAAAATAAATAAAAAAAATAGAAAGGAATAAAAGAGAAGCACTTTCCCAGTGTTGCTTTTAGCATTTCCCATGGGACTGTCTACTGATGTCAGCTGTTTTTTGGACGGAGTGTTAAGAACAAACTCTCATTTCCCCGTTCATGGGCTTGGCAGCCCTTGGCTGGCTCACAGTCTTTGTTCTAGCTCAAGGGTCTGCACAAACACACGAGACCAAGGTCCAGTTCATGCCCGTGTTTCAGTGAAGTGGCTGTCCTGACGTGTGTGACCAGGTTCTCCACCCAGCCAAGGGAGGGACAGAGATGTCTTTGCAGGAGATTGAGCACCCGAGGCAGGCAGACACTTTCTGCCTTGGTTGGCTTTCAAGAGCACCTCCACTTGGCAGAAGAGGAATTTATGTGGTTATTTTAAGAAGCCTCCCCCTTCCCTAAATAATGAAGACGGAGGTATCTGAGCTAGGCAGGCTAAATCACGGGGGCGACTACAGCAAGTGTCAGGGTGCCGTGCTTTACTGTCTCCTCCCAGTGACTGGCCAGCTGTGTGCTCCACTCTAAATTAACCCAGGCCCAGGAGACAAATTCCCACCTCTCTCAAGAACTGCTCAGGCAGCACTTTCCAATAACTTACTCCTGTCTCTCCCGTCACATCCTGGAGACTCTGCTCCTCCCAGGCAAAGGAGCAAGGAGGGAGATGCCCATTTACCCACCACCTCTTCCTCCAGCACCCAGGGTGCTCCCTTGGGGTTTCTCATCAGAACACTGACCCACCCTGACCCTGTTTAGCTGTCGAGATCTGACAAGATCACAGCCCGGGGTGGTATGGCTGAATTTACATGTGCTTAACAAATTGCCTGTTCACTCAATTACATTTTATTTAATCATCTGTAATCATATAAATTATGCCTGATGGTAGTAAATGTTCGTGTCAGTTCCTAATTACAGATTGATTAATTGGCTGTGGTGATTTGTATTACTTATATAAGAATATATGAAGATGATGATAAATTATTATTAGTATGCAACATTTCATGTGAAACATAGGGGAAAGTTTCCTTTCTTTGACACTTACATTCAGTGCATCAAAAATGTTTTGGATTATCCCATGCCCCAATAAGGGACACTTTCACTACAGCAAAAAAAATAACCAAAAAAACCAAACCAACCAACCAAAACCAAAGAAATGAGAAATACATTGTGTGCTTCTTGATGCTTCAGATGAGGCTTCAAGCAACTAAAAACTCTTGAGGATTCCACCCACCTTGCCTGTTGCTTTCTACTCGCTTCACTATTGATCTGGACTGCACATCAAGTCATGTTTTAGCATGAAATTCAAGAAAGGGAGGAAAAAATGGTGCTGACGTCATCTGGTGGCAAACCCTCTTGCTGTGGGGTTTAGCTTGGCCACACTGTTGCCTCGACAATTGCTCTGAGTTTGGAGGGCAGATGGTTTAAGCCTAGGTTTGTTATGAAGGAGGAATACTCTGTGCTGAAGAAGTCAACTTTCCCAGAAGAATATTGAACCAGACCAGGCTGCTCCAAGCCTTGTCCAGCCTGGCCTGGGACACTGCCAGGGATCCAGGGGCAGCCACAGCTGCTCTGGGCACCCTGGGCCAGGGCCTGCCCACCCTCCCAGCCAGCAATTCCTGCCCAAGATCCCATCTGTCCCTGCCCTCTGGCCCTGGGAAGCCATTCCCTGGGTGCTGTCCCTGCAGGCCTTGTCCCCAGTCCCTCTGCAGCTCTCCTGGAGGCCCTGGAGGCCCTGGCAGGGGCTCTGAGCTCTCCCTGGAGCCTTCTGTGGTGCAGCTGAACAGCCCCAGGTGTCCCAGGCTGGCTCCAGAGCAGAGGGGCTCCAGCCCTGGCAGCATCTCCGTGGCCTCCTCTGCACCCACTTCAACGGGTCCAGGTCTTTCCACGACAAAATCAGTCATGAATGCTGTCAGCACTCATTCCCAGAAAAAAACAAAACCAAAAACAAACACAAACAAAACCAACAACAACAAACAAACAAACAAACAAACAAAACCCCAAACCAACCCACCAAACAAAAAAAACCCAAACCACCCCAACCAACGAACCAACAAACCAATCAACCAAAAAAAACCCCCAAAAAACAAAACAAAAAACCCAAAACCAAAAACAAATGCAAAAAAACCAAACAAAAAACCAAACCAAAAAAACCAAACCAAAAAACCACAAACAAACAAACAAAAAACCCCACAACAACACACCAGGAATTTTCAATTTGTCTGCCAGCAGTACCACTTTGTTTCTGTCAATCCATTTCTCAAGGTCACCCGGCTCCTCCCACACACCCCAAAGGGGTGGGGTTTGTGTTTTCAGAAAACATATTTAGAAAACGTCCACCTTTTGTACCAAGGTCACTCACAGACATCTTAAATGTGACTACTGAAAGAAACAATCCTCGAGGAGCCCCACTAACAAACCATCCCCAGCACTACTTCTATCCCTGGAGTCTCTTATTTCCCCTACAGGTAAACACCTCACTGTTTTCTTTCTAAGCCCCCATTTCTCCAGCTCCACTAATCCAGCTAATCCCTCTCTGAAGCAAGGATAAGTGACACCTTTTTCATTCCCTTATCTAAATGCTAGGTCTCTTATCAAAGGAATATGCTAAACACAAGTGACACTTTCTGTCTTTGGAAAACCCCAGTTATATTTAAGATCACAGCTCTATATCTGAAGCCATCCTTCCCTCCAAATTTTCTTGCAGTTTTTTCGCCTTATTGAGGCTAAAGCTCTTCATAAACTGAAAAAAAAATTAAAAGTTTAATTTATTTTCTACCTCTTTGTGTCTGGGATGGAGATTGTCCGGCGCCTTCACCTAGACTGCATTAAGCTCTCCATCATTTCCTTATGTCTCAAAAGTGGCAATTTTCATTTTTATTTTTATTTTTTCTGACTTCTTCCTGAGTGTCCAGCCTGCCTGTGCTGCCTGCCCAGATGCACCTCCCTCCCTCCCTCCACACTGAACCACGGTGTGTGGTTGGATGTTGAGACGTAAAACCAGCGTGTGTCTGACAGTCATCATACGGGAAGCTTTTCTTTAAAAATGTTTCCATTCCCCTACATTTTCCAGGAGCCCTGGGATATTGACTTGCAATGTTTTTTTGGTTTTTGGGGTGTTGTTGTTGTTTGTTTGCTTGTTTGTTTGTTTTTTTCCTGGTTTGCCAAATGAGGTGTCTACCTTTAGACCCACAGGGTGGGCAACCATATTATATGTTGTTATATATATATATATATATATATATATATATATATATATATATATGCCATTGACCCATTCAAGGAACCCTTCTCTGAGCTGTTGCTGTGACAATTTGTGAGACATCAGCTCTTGGGAATGACATTCAGGTAATAAGAGTACAAGAAGATTTTCTTTAAAAATGTTTCCACAAGAAGATTTTCTTTAAAAATGTTTCCACTCCCCTGCATCTTCCAGGAGCCCTGGGATATTGACTTGCAATGTTTTGTTGTTTTGTTTTGTTTTTTTCCTGGTTTGCCAAATGAGGTGTCTATAGGCCCACAGGGTGGGTGACCACATTATGGCCATTGACCCATTCAAGGAACCCTTCTCTGAGCTGTTGCTGTGACAATTTGTGAGACATCAGCTCTTGGGAATGACATCCAGGTAACAAGAATACAAGAAGTTTTTCTTTAAAAGTGTGTCCACAAGAAGCTTTTCTTTAAAAGTGTTTCCACTCTCCTGCATCTTCCAGGAGCCCTGGGATATTGACTTGCAAGGGATTTTTTTCCTGGTTTGCCAAATGAGGTGTCTACCCTTAGACCCACAGGGTGGGTGACCACATTATGGCCATTGACCCATTCAAGGAGCCCTTCTCTGAGCTGTTGCTGTGACAATTTGTGAGACATCAGCTCTTGGGAGTGACATCCAGGCAACTCTCCTTTCACAGTCTGCTTCTGAGAGGAGACTCTGGACTGCCCACAAAGGATGGGACTTGGAGCCCATCTCAAAACCCTGATTCCTGAGAGCCAAATAACTCCATCAGCTTCTTGTTCTCTCTAAGGAGAAAATGTAGTGATTTTGGTTAATATTGGCAGGTATGACCAAAAAAACCTGTTTCTTACAGATTTTATCCTTCACCCACCCTGGTTCAAACAGGGTGGGTAGCACAAACCAGTTATGAAGAGATCAAGGCTTTTAGGTGGGTGTGTCTGTCTGTCTTCCAGTCTGTCTGTCTGTCAGTGCTGTCAGACATGGGAGATGTCAGGTGTGGGGTATGTCTCAGCATCCCTCTCTTTTGACAGGAGATGTCCTCTCTGCAAACATGAGTGCTCCTGCAGCACGGGCTTTCCTCATCCCAAGTCCCTGAGGGAGGCTGGGAAGTGTAGAGAGATGTTTTAGCAGGTGTTGCTATTACGATTTCTTTCCCAAAATCAGGAATTCTCTCCCATTTTGTTTTTGTTGTGTGGTTGTTGTTTTTGTTGTTGTTGTTGTATTTGTTGTTGTTGTTTTGGTTTTTTTTTGTTTGTTGGTTTGGTTTGCTTTGGGTTTTTTGTTTGGTTTGGTTTTGGGTTTTAGTTTTGTTTTTTGGGGGGGATGTTTGTTTGTGGTTTGTTTGGTTTGTTTATATGTTTGGTTTTGTTTTTGTTTTTGTTTTTGTTTTTGGTTTTGGTTTTGGTTTTTCTTCTTGTTGTTTTTGTTGTTTTTGTTTTTTAATTTTCTTCCCTTTCCCTGCCTTGACACTGTGGTTCTTTCTCAGATGCTGTCGTAGCCCCTCTGCAGAAACTGTCCTGGTGGATGCCTGGCTCTCACTGCAAGAGAAACACTCTGCTGCCCACGAGTGTGTGAGCTTGGATAAATTACTTACCCATCACTGGCTTGGCTTCCCCATCAGAAAAATCGGTACAAAACGATTGCAGAGTGAGGTCTATTTAGCTAATGCTGATAAAGAGCCAAGGGATTGGGCACAGAGCACACAGCAGAAACATCTACCATGCTGCTGCTGCTGCTGCTAACGTGGTCACTTACATTCCTCTGTGTGTAAATAAATCTTGAAGGGGAAAAGCCTCTGGGATGACCAGGAAACACACAAATGCTGGAAATGTCTCATCCATTTATGGTCAGCTGGGTTTCTAAGCTGGAGAGGAGTGAGTGGAGTTGTTCTGTTTTCACTCTTAAGGGACTTCAGGTTTTGTATTCAGGCTTGGCTGTGCACCCTTTGGGACAGAAAGAATCTTTTTGCTCTGTGCTTCTGCTCTGCAGGCCATGAGAAACCTTCTAGAAGAAGGGGTGCTGGGGAGGGACTGGGAGATTCATCCACTTATCCATTCACCTTCCCATCCCCTCACAGCCAGCCCCTATTGGCTGATCTGTCCACTCCCAGGCAACAAACTGATCCAAAACGCCCAAAACTATATTCCTCACTCCTCTTTGAGTCTCCTCAGCTTGTGAGCTGACAGCTGACTTGCCATAATTAGCTCATTTTTACAAGATTAGCAGGATCCCACCCTTCTCTTTTTTGACAGCCCTCTAATGCTTTCCATGAACAGGGCGCAGCTCGATGGACATTTCCATAACCATATGTTTAAATCATGATAATTGTTTTTACAAAACTGATCTATGTGGCCAAACAATCAGAACTATGCTGCTGCTTTTTAAAAATGTAGCATTGGTGCTTTTTGAAAATGCTTTTTAAAAATCTGTAGTTGATGCCTTAGTTAATTCTCATAAAATGTCATTAACGGTGTGTACAGTGAAGTGCAGGACTGGACAGGCTGGGTCAGAGAGAGAGGGTATCTGCATGATCTGATGTGCAATGCTCAGGGTCAGAGCATTGCAAAATCATTCTTTTCAATTATTTACATCTTTCCAAATGACTGCGTGGTGGGCTTGGGGCTATGCAAGGACTTTCTGCCATCCTTGCAGAGTTTTTCCTTTTCCTCAGGAACGGCATTCATTTAGATAAAAATGGTCCAGTGAAATCCTGTCCTGTTTCCTGTGGCTGACAACAATTCAGGGAGGGGAGTGGGTGGTGCTGCTGCAGTGATTCGAGGCTGGGGGAGCCCTGTCCTCCTTGACAAGGTGACGGCTGCACATAAATCCCCTGAGTCCATCCTGCAACCAGCCCCTGGCGAGGAGATCCCACCCTCAGGTATCAAACCCTGAGGCTGGGAAGAAGGACTAAGGCTGCCAGTTTCCTAACAGGTCATATCCTTGTTATCATCATCATCATCACCAAACAGCAACGAAGAAGTTTAAATGCTTCTCTCTCCCCACCTCCCAACCGTCAGCGAGAGGAACCCGACTTAATTTTTTTAAAATTCTTTTTTTTTTTTAAATCGTTTTGCTGATGGCAACAGCAGCAGGCATGCTATACATCAGCCATGATATATGGCCTCAGGAGCTGACTGTTGACAACTTATGGCTCTTCTGCCTGGGTTTGCCTACTTGGCTGTTTAATTACGTGAGGTGCCTGGTTTTTTTTTTCCGGGTGACGCTCCGCCCGTACCAGCGGCTGCTGGGATTCATGGATGGTGCTGTGTTCACACCAGCCATCCAGCTGATATTTCAAGCACATTAGCCATGACCAGGCTGAAAAAAAAAAAAAAAAGGAAGAAAGAAAGAAAGAAAGAAAGAAAGAAAAAAAATGTAGTAGGAGGAGTTGCTATCGCAGCCCCTCGGTTCATCTTCGCGTGAGCTAAATCAGCCAGAATATTTCTTAGAATATTTCTAATTTCTTAGAATAAAGTGGTAGAGTTCTGTGATTCTAAGAAAATGCTTCCCTTCATAGTTTCAATATCTCTTTGCATCCCTTTTCTTTTTTTTTTCCCTTGTTTTTTTTTTAATGTTAATGGAATTTAAATTATTGACCATAGCAATTTAACTTTTGATGAAAATAGCAATTAATAGAGAGGACATTAGAGAGAAGAATCCTGAGACTTTATGAGTATGGATTACTGTAAGGCTACATAATAAAATGATTACAGCATGCATAAAAGGTCATTACTGCTGTAATAATGCTGTCCCAAAGTACCTTTTTCGTTTTGCTGGGCTGAAACTTGTTACCAAACCTAAATGAAAAGCAAGAAGTTATGTCTCAGATCTCTGTTACTGCAAAATTTAAAAATTAACCCAGAAATCTGATAACCCTTTTTTATTAATGTTGTTCAGGAGTCTATTCTCTTATCCCCTTATCTCCTGAGATAAGAAAATTGAAGCATGGAAAGGGGCAGGATTTTTGAAGGGGGGGTACCTGGAATTTGTAACAGAAATGTCATTGATATTTCTTATAAATTCCATGTAACCGTAACTAGAGGTCCTTATTAAAATCCATGTCTTCTACTATCTAAAGTAAGAAAAAAGCCTGACCCAGAAGACATATTCCATGTCTCTGTTCTCTTTAATCTACAGATGGTGCTTGTGAAATTATACTATCTGAGTGGACATCTGGTCTGAAGATCTGAATAAAGTGCTGTCCTAGGTTTACTCAAATGAGCATATTTGCTTTTTTTGGCATTATTTGAACAAAAATAAAATTTCTGGTTTGGGTTTGGATCTTTGCACAGTCTTCTAGGGGAAGAAAGGGAAGCAGTCAAAATGAAAACTGGAAGAAAATAGTTCAAAGTCTGCTAAGGGCAGTTGAAAAACAAAAGATGCTGTTTTAATCCTGAAATTTTGGGCTCTCTCTTCTCGTGTCTGAAGCACCTTGAATGCACCGTGAGTGTGACAATAGTCCTGGTTGCCTTCCAGTGGGGCTGTTTTGCTATTAGATCTTAAACTCTGTCCGCTCCTCCTAGGACAAAAATCTCTCCCATCCCACCTCCATTTAATATTTGTCTTCCCACCTTTCTCTCTCATGTCCTCCCTTGTGTCCCTCCAGCTCAAACTTGTCAATGCCTGAAGGAAATGGCCTTTTACCAACCATCTTCATGGTGGCACTTCTGGGAAGGCCAAAAGTTGAGTCTCCACTTTGGGACACCCCTATATCCACTTCAGTGGGTTTAGAAACACAATTCCTATTAACCTGTAAGAGGATTTAGACCCTCAAATCACTTTACCTTGAAAGAATTTAGGAGAACCTCCCCTGAACATTGGAAATCTTGAGCAATTTGGCCTTTTGGAAGAGACAGAGGTGCAATGGGATTCTTTTATGGAAAAGGAATGAGGTGTAAGTCCCAGCAGCCTCTTTTACCCTCAGGGGCTTGGTTCAGGCCTTGAAATTCCAAACAAAGAGATGCCCAAAGACCATCAGAAAAAAAAAAAAAGTCCCACCTTGTATTCTCATCCACGTAGCTACAGATGCTCATTTCCCATTTTAATCTCTGTCCAGAGGATGAGCAGGCATAAGGCATATAATTTCAATTAATCTGAGATCTGCAAGTATAAGAAGCTATAAAAGAGCTTATTATTATTTATTTCTCCAGGCATTTTATCCATGTACCATTAGAGATATACAGCTAAATGTGCCTTCTATGTCAATGATAGTGCTCAGTGAAATAGCAAACATTAAAAACCCATAGGAGAAGTTATTCTTTCATGTCTGATGGAGGTTTCAGTAAAATGCTTGGGTGGTATTTCACCTGGATGCCAGAGAACTGTGTGAAAAGGCACACAGCTGTACAGACTTCCATCTTCTGTGCTGGCACTGATGGGACACCTCCCATCCTGGGGACAGCTCTGGGCCCCTCAGGACAAGAGAGACACCGAGGGGCTGGAGCATGTCCAGGGCAGGGAAGGGAGCTGGGGAAGGGGCTGGAGCCCCAGGAGAGGCTGAGGAAGCTGGGGAAGGGGCTGGAGCCCCAGGAGGGGCTGAGGGAGCTGGGGAAGGGGCTCAGCCTGGAGAAAAGGAGGCTCAGGGGGGCCCTTGTGGCTCTGCACAACTCCCTGCCAGGAGGGGACAGCTGGGGGGGTCGGGCTCTGCTCCCAGGGAACAGGGACAGGAGGGGAGGGAACGGCCTCAGGGTGGGCCAGGGGAGGTTTAGGTTGGACATTGGGGAAAATCCCTTAATGGAAAGGGTTGTCCAGCCCTGGCAGAGCTTCCCAGGCCATTGGTGGAGTCCCCATCCCTGTAGGGATTTAAAAGCTGTGTAGGTGTGGACCTTGGGGATGTGGGTCAGTGGTGGTCTGGGCAGTGCTGTGGGAATGGTTTGAATTGGTAATCCTGGAAATCTTTTTCAGTCTAAACTGTTCTGTGATTCTCTGGATAACATGGGACATAGTTACACACAACTCTGGCCATGGATGTACTCAGCACCTGAAGTGCCATCATCTCACTGTGGGTGGCAGCTCTTCCCTATCCCATTGCTGCCAGGAGGACCCTCAGCAGGTCCCCAGTGTGTCTTGGAATGCCCAATACTGGAATTGCTGTGGCTGTGGAGCCAGAGCCATGCAGCATTTCCATGGATCATCAATGCCACAGCACTGGGGTCCCTGGGCTGCCAAACCAGTGTCTGCTGGCCAGGGCTGGGAGGCTCCTGAAGAGCTGAGACATGGAGATCATGGAATCACAAAGTCAAAGCATGGTTTGGGCTGGAACAGACATTTAAAGCCCATCTAGTCCAAGCACCTTGCAAGGAGCAGGAACACCTTCACCTAGATCAGGTAGCTCAGAGCTCTCTGCAACCTGGTCCTGAATGTTTCCAGAGAAGGGGCAAGCATCCCTCCCAGAGAGGTTTCCCTCTCTGGGAAACCTCTGCCTGTGCCTCACCTCCTTCAGTGTAAAACCTTTTCTTTCTAATGTCTCATCTGAATCTTTTCCCTTTTGTTTTAAAGCCATTCCCCATTGTCCTATCACTCCATGCCTTTGTCAAAGGTCCCTCTCTGTTCTCCTGGAGCCCATTTAGGCCCTGGAAGAGGCTCTGAGGTCTCCCAGGAGCCTTCTCTTGTGCAGCTCTCGGCCTGCCTCCAGAGTGAGGTGTTCCAACAGAAAGAGCTGCTGAACTCTAAGCAGGGTGTCCAGAGACCTAGCAGGGCCTTTCAAATATGGGGCACTGGAGGAGGGAGGGAGCCCCTGGGTGCAGGGAGGTTGGGAAGCTCCTTGGGTTCCCAAATGTGCTGTGGTGAGCACGGATGCCAGCAGCACCTCACACGGTACAAGAGTGACAGCCAGAGTGGTTTTATTCCTGGAGAACTCACTGCATTACAGTGGCTGTTGCCACCCTTCATCATACTTCCCTGCCCCTGCACCCCTCCCTCCTCTTTTTAATGATTAAATGACTTTGTGTTTGGTAAAGGCACAATAGGAAAGAAAGAAAGAGAAAAAAATAATTAATAGAGGCTCCTTCATCTCCTCCTGAGGGGGGGCAATGGCACAGAGGCATCTGTGTGCATGTTTAATGGGTTCAATTTCCTCTCCCTGCCATGGTTTGGTGGCTGGCAAGGGAATGCAGCAAGATGGTGGTTACTGCTGCTTTATTGAAGGGGACCCCACGAACACTCACTTGGGTGTAACGCCAGCCGTGCCCAGGCGCCCCCGCTCCTCAGCATCCGTGCACGTGGCCAAGGACAAGAGCTTCCTTGAGAAGGATCATCCCCCCTTTTCCCTTCCCTCCCCCTCGCCCCCTCCGAAGTAGCCAAAGCGACACAAAGGATGCTGGCACACTGGATGTGCCAGGAAGGCAGAGCTCCCGGAACGCCCCTCGGAGCGCCGTAAACGCCCGTGGAAGGGAATTAATTGAGTGCCGGGTGTCGGAGGAAATAACAATAACAATAATCCTGCACATCCCTGGCAGCTAGAGGGGGGAAAAGATCTACGGGGTTCTTTCGTCTCTTCTCTGCCAAGGAGCGATTATTCTCTTCCCCAGTTAATCCCAGAGCCATCAGGCAGATATTTGGAAGAGGGGAGGTGTTTTCCCAAGGGTGGGTAGGTGCTAATGTCAGAAGAGGAGGCCTGATCCTTTGGCATGCTTCAAAGGGGATGCTGGAGGTCTCACTGTGGTGCTGATTACTAGATTCAGCAGTCTTGACCCACAGTGGTCATGAGGACCAGGATGGAGGACCTGGAACTCAATCATCCCATGTGGGCAGCACGACAGACAGAGTTGCAGGATCCCAAAACGATTTGGGTTGGAAATGACCTCTAAAGGTCATCCAGTCCAAACCCCTGCCATGGGCAGGGACAGCTTCCACTAGATCAGGTAGCTCAGATGCAAGGTTGGAGTAGCTCTGCTGGCATGGACTGGGATCTCATGCTGCTTGGGGTGTTTTTAAGTCCAGCAAGGTCATTCTTTATGGGATAACTTCAGCTGCCACATGCCTGCAGATTTTTGCCTGTTGATTGAGCTGCTGCCCTCAAATCTGTTTTCTCCCATGGAACCACCTAGCTTATACTGTGACAAAACAAAGAGGTTTCCCCAGAATTCAGGCAGGATTGGCAGCCACACATGGTTCTCCTCTCCTTGCTTTGCAGGATTCCATGTTCCCTCAGGACCCCAGACCAGCCTTGAGCTGAAACAACCCTGCCACATGCAGGAGCTGACCAGTGGTTCTTCCACTCCTGGGGAGGGAGGCCTGGAGGACTCTTACGACCGTAAGAGACTGTGGGGCTTGCTTGGAAAACTGTGCAGATTGGGGATGGGGTCTGCTCTACAGGATGCCCTTCCAGCTGTGGCTCACACGGAGGAGTGGGAGGTGTCCAGCTGAGAGAGTGAGTTGGACGGACTGAGCCCATCTCTTCCCTTGAAACCCTGACAGCTGCTTTGCCTCGCTGCACCTTGGCTCCCCATTTATAAAGAGCTGATGAGAATATGCTTCTGCTCTCTCACACCGAGGCTTCATTCATTAATAGTTACAAAAGGTTTTGAGATCCTCAGATGGCCAGTGCGAGAGAAGTAATTATTTATTAACAGCCTCTGTGAAGGTGTGGGCAGCCATATTACGTCTCTCCAGGGTATTTAATTTAGGTGCTGAGCATTTATTGTGAGTCTGAGGAAGTAATTGCTGATCTGGGCAGCGGGAGGTGGTAGGATTTTTTTTTTTTAATTTTTTTTTTATTATTTTTTTTTTCCCCAGTACCTGGATGAAATGCCTATAAATGCCGATCCTATTCTTTGCAACGGAGATAAAGAGTTGATACCAAGGGACCAACAGTCCTTGAGACTTTTACTGAGGCTGAGATTTGTCTTTGTTGGAGGAATGCCCAGGGCTGGTTGGGGTGATGGAGGCAGGGGAGCCACGGCGCTCTTGCCTTGGGTGTCCTTCAGGCGTTGGGAGGCCGGCGGTGGACCAGCATCTCCTGATGGATTTCCCCTGGGCTGGTGTTCACCTTGCCCCAGCCTCCTCCCTCCTGGGGCTTACCCCCACCCTGCCCAGGGCCTGGCCGTGCTCTCCCCAGGTGTGTGGGGACGCGGCTCACCTCGCGCCCAGGCGCGGCGGTGACACGGCGCCTTTCGCCATCCAGCGCCTTCCCTTCTCCTTTTCTTTTGTTAAAACCAAATGGAACAATGTAATTAGCTTGTTACAATTAAAGTGACTCGACTGGATAAATTGTAATCACCCAGACTGAAGTTAGGCATCCCTGCAGGTCCCGGCCAGAGCAGCTGAGCTGCCTCATTTGCATAATTAAAATATACAAATGATAATGGATTTTGTACTCAATTTCCAGCGGCTGTAAATTCGAGAAACTATGAAATTAGAATAACTGAGATGGAACCCGCCTTGAGGTAATGAGGATGACAAGTTTTGACAGTAGGGGTGTTTATAACACTAGTTTCTCGCTGCAAAATAAATAAGTACAAAAAAGATTAGACAGTGATATTACTTAATAGTTCCATGGACAGTGGGGAAAGGAGATAGACTGGTGATTACCTCTGCAAATTTACGCTGCCTTTTTTGACAAGCTCACTCCTAACCTTAGGGGACACCTTCCTCCTGATTATGAGAAATTGAGAATGAATTAAATGCATAAAAAGGGTTGTCACGGATAGACAAACTAAAGGAAAAGAAATGAAATTAGTCTTGCCATTTTAGCTTGCCGCAGGAGGAGGGGGGGAGAGGGAAGGGGAAAAGGCTGGGAGAGAGATTTCAGTGCTCCTGCAAGGAGGAAATGAGGAGACTGAGTGGTCCAGAACCAAGGCTGATTTCACAAGAAATGGAAAGTCCTTGGGACCTCAGGTGAAACTAAGAGAGAAAATAAAAAAATAAAAATAAAAAAAAAAAAAAAAAAAAAAAAAAAAAAAAAAAAAAAAGGTAGATAATTTCTTGTCCAGGGAAGCTACAGGTTCAGTTTGGCAATGAATTGTGGTTTTCCAGGAATGGCTCTTATTTTATTATTATTATTATTATTATTATTATTATTATTATAATAAATTATTTTTAATTTCTCAGCAAATATTTCTGCCTCCATTTTCAAGCTTCTAGATCTCCTGAAAACCCCTCAGAGCTGGAAATCTGGGCTGACCCAGGAGTGGGCAGGTTGCCTGGCATCTCTGACTTCTCTTTACCTACACATCCAAAATAGCAGCAGTTCTATGAATATACACACAAAAAATAATCTTGTCCAAAATTATTCTGCAAAGCCAAGTAAAAAAAAATTATGGTTTCTGCTCTCCTCAACTTTTCCACTTAGTCCAAAAGAATTAATTAACAATTGAATGTGGTTGCTAACGCATTTTTTGCAACATTTTTCTCTTTCAGTAGGACATTCAGCAGTATAATGAGAACTGAACATGTTATGAGCAAGTGTTGAGCAGAGGATGTCCCTAGAAGGGTGTGAAAATGGGGAGCAGAGGGTTGGAGCTGATTCTGGTGAGCAGGATTTACCTGCTCCCATCTTCTGTGAACTTACCCTGGGATATGCTGATTTTGCTTTCTGTTCACCCCTTTTGTGCTCTGATAGGAACGGTGCTGCTCGGCTCAGATGGAAATTCCAATCCCATAAACGGATGGATTTTCCAAGGGGTTAAAAATGGGCATTTGTTTGCTCTGGAATGAGGAAGTTGATTGGGGATTGGTTGAAGGAAAGCTGGCAGAATGCTGGTGCTCTTTTCCTTGGCCCTGCGTGGAGGCAAGGATGGGACCACGGGTCTGTGGGAGCTCTGAGGACCAAACTTGCCCTGCCAGTGGGTTTGGAAAGGGCAGTGGTAAGCCCACTATCCATCCCCCTTTTCCAGGATCCCATGGATTCTGTGCTTAAGAACTTTTAATTCCTCTGTACTCCAGTGAAATTCTAATGTCATCCCTGGCAAGCTGAAATAAATAAGGTGGAAGGAGAAGATGATGGGGGGAGGTGAGAGAGATGGGAAAGGAGGAGAAAGAGGGAGAAAGCACAAGGGTAGGAGGGGTACGAGGGAAGGCCAGAGGTACCCAAAAAGCAAAGAGTGCAGAGGTGCTGAGAGAGATGAGCTGGGGCTGGGGGGCTGCAGGGATCCAGAGGGTCCCATTCCCACCCACAAGTAGCAACAGGAGCACTTTCTCACCCTGCCTGGAAATATTTTTACAGCAACTGTATGTCTCCCTCTGCTTGCCCACAGCCATGGGTCAAAACAGTGCAGAGCTCTATATTTATCTTTTGAATGTCACCTGAATTAATCCTGCCTTCCCCCAAAGGGTGCTGCTTGTTTTCAGGCCTGTTGGATACAGCTTCCTTTCCTCTCTTCCTTTTTTCTTAGCCTTCAGTGTGTTTCCAGTTCAGGTACAGCCGTCATTTACATTTTATAGTTTGCTTTACAGCATCTTGTTACTGCGTTATCTGTTAAAGAATGTATTTTTAATGTGTTTTATAGCATGCTTTATAAATAAGTTATTAAAGAATGTACCTGCAGCTAGTGATCACTTAATAAATATTAATAAAGCAATTCCAGATGAGGCCATCATTAAGAGTGTTGCAGAACACCCTTGCTAGCTACCTAGAAAGAGTTTCTCTGCTGGTTACCAAAAAGTTCACGAGAGTTAAGAAGCAGAGGTGGGAAGGAACAGGGTGCCCAGAGAAGCTGTGACTGCCCCATCCCCAGAAATGTCCAAGGCCAGGTTGAAGCACCCTGGGGTAGTGGAAGGTGACTTGGAACAAAATGATATTCCAGGTCCTTTCAAACCTAAACCATTCTGTGATTCCAAGATTCTATGAAGGACACAGTTTTGCAATGTCCTTCTGCCCCAGACCTCCAGACTGACATGTTTTGGTTTGGTGTTTTTTTTTTTTTTTTGGGGGGGGGGGGGGTGTTGTATTTTGTTTTATGTGTTTTTTTTTTGTTTTTGTTTTTTTTTTTTTTTTTTTTTGTGGTTTTTTTTTGTGTGGGTTTTTTTTGTGGGTTTTTGTTGTTGTTGTTGGGGTTTTTTGGTTTTTTTTTTTGTGGAGATTTTCTGGGTTTTTGTTTGTTTTGGTTTGTTTGGGGGTTTTTTGGCTTTGTTTGTTTGTTTTAACTGTTTTTGGTTTTGTTTGTTATGGTTTGAGGGTTCGTTTTGTTTTGTTTTGTTTTGGTCTTATGTTTTCTTTTTTTTTAATGAAATACCAATAGCAGGTATTGATGAAGTACCAATAGGAGATATGAAGAGGGGGAAGGTGGAAAAAGAGAGAGGGACTCTGAAGATAAAGCTGGGTTTGTGTCCAGGTCCATTACAAGTGAGGAACACAGAGGTGGCTTTGCAGGACTGAAGTATTCCCCCCCTGCCCTCCTTGGGCTGCTGTGCTAGCTCAGTTTCTGGGGAGCTTTGGGGGGAAATATTTCAGGGGATATGGTAAAAGATTCAAAAGAGGCTCCTATCTCAGGGGTATGTTCCAAGGCTTTATTCTTGAAGGGGTCCCAGGGGCAAAGAGGCTGAACAGGGAAGAGCAGGGGTTTTTATCTTGTCTCTGTCTCAGGACAGATAGCTGGCACTGAGCCATAGGTCAGAGATAAGGGAAGGTAGGGTTAAACTAAAGGTTACAGTCTTTAGGGGGTTCTGGGGAAAAACCATTTCCCCAGAGGAATACAACACAGGATGTTATCTTACTTCACTGGTTTTTCCACTTCTGACTAGAATGTTACCTTAGCACTAAGAAATAGTCAATCCCATTTCCTTCTCCATACGACTGAAACTGTATTTTTTGATTGCCAACAGACATAAAGTCCCATGGTAAACATGGTCATTGCCTTCCATTTTGCAAATCAATTTTGGTTCCAGCTAGAGGAGGCTTAACAGCGTCCGTGGGAGGGTGATCTGATGACAGACAAGGGGGAGTAAAGCACCTAAATCCAGGACATTTACAAGGTTATTTACTGTACAATAATGACTTTGAAGTTCTATAGACTCAGCTTGCACACAGTCAGAAGGGTCATGGGCAGCAGCTGCATCTGTCACAGCACCACTGGACACTGTGCAGTGGTGGCACAAAGCTGTCCTTGGTGTCTGAGACCAGAGCACCCAGGAGGGTGCTCTCTTCTCTTCATGTAGGTGCTGATGGAGGAGACCCAGGGGAGGTTTGAGTTGGTATTAGGAAAAAAACCTTCAAAAAGTGTTGCCCAGCCCTGGCACAGCTGCTCATGGCAGTGGTGAAGACACAATCACATCCCTGGAGGGATTTAAAAGCCCTGTAGATGTGACACCTGTGGACATGGGTCAGTGGTGGCCTTGGTTGTGCTAGGGGAATGATTTCCAATAATTTCAAGGTCTTTTCTTCAAGGCCTTAATGGCCTTGGACTTCAAGGTCTTTTCCAGGCTAAATGATTCCATAATTCTGTGAGTCCTAAGAAATTTAGAACACTCTTTGATGCTGTTCAAGATTAACAACAACATGGACTCTGAATTTTCCAGAAGGCTGAATGACTCCAATCTATCTTTATTACCTGGGAATTTCCCTTTATACTGTTTTACAAAGAACCCACCCAAGAGGTGGAAGAAAGACAAACTTCTTCAACTACATTGGTCAAGTCAGAGGGACATCAAGAGAAGGTCCCTCCTAGGGAAAGGAATGCAAAACATAGGATACAGTTAGGAAAACATGTCTCTTGTTGACAGAATGGTGCCTGGGAAAGAGTTTCAGAGAAATCACAACATCACAGGTATGAGCCATGACTACAACTCTTCATGGTTCCCTATCCACGTTCCTGCCCTAGGCTGCCTTCTGGAGCAGCAAACCTCTGCCAATCTCCTCTGCCAGACATTGGTATCTGCCATGTCTTTTTTCCAAGTGGTGCCACAGTTAATTGTGACCACTGTGGATGTATTTGTTTCTCCATTGACATCCACCTCCTTCTTAAATCATGTTCAAGCTCCCTCACACCCCCATTTCCTTGCCATACTCCATGGCCCTTATCCAGATCCACATTTCCAGCAGATCAGAGATGCTACCAAAGTGGAGACAGTGCTTCATGAAGGAAGAGGCAGCAAAGCTGGCTTTCCTCCTTCCACCTCCCCCTTTCTGCTCTCGTTACGGGCCAGGTACCCTCCTCGCACAGCCCAGAAAGCAAAGGATGGGTTTGAAACTTCCCTCTTCTCTCTGCAGCTCCCATAATTGCCTTTGACACTGTTTATCATCTGTGATAATACAGCTGTGCCCTGCTACCTCCAGCTGCCCTAATTCGTGTTATCAGTCTGGCACCAGGGAGAGGGAGGTGAGAGGCATGGAGGAGAGGTGAGGCCATTACAGAGCTGACAGGGCAGTGAGAATGGAGGGTGGTGATGGACTAGCCATCACTTGACCTGAATGCAAACATACATCCTATTGGATTGACCTTTCCCTGAGAGTAATGGATCTCCTCGTGCATCATTTTTGCTACATGGCTGGCCATCCCAAGGAGATGGTTTCTGGTAATTAAGATAGATCCCTCGTATAATCCACCCACAGCGACAATCAATAGGCTCCTCCAGAGGGATATTTCCAGATTATTGTTGTGTCAGTGCAACCTGTGGGAGCTTTGCAGGTCTTACAGCGAGGAGCAGGACTGTCTCTATGTTTTTCTCTGGTTTTTTCTCTGTTTTCCCAAAGTTTTTCTAAAGTTCCTTCAGCCTTCTGATGTTTCTGTTCTGAGATAAAGTTTCTCATGCACCTTTTCACGTAAAAAATGATTGTTTTGCATTCCTTTCTGGAAGAGGAGAGAATTGATTGGGCTGTTGGGTTGACCAGTGTGGTTGGAGAGGACAACTTTCTTCCTCCAGTCCATGGCCACTGTTGGAATTCTATAAATGTTGAGGTCTGTAAATTAACTTCCCCTTTTTTGCTTTGGACATCTCAGTGCATGAGTGTCATTCTTTCGTGTTGAGTGACACAGGACCAGGAAAGCAACACAGGACTGATTTTTGGGGAGGCAAAGTGTTTGCAGGAGCCCTGCAGGGCATTTGCAGGCACACCTAGGTCACTGTGCCCTCTCTGGTTTGGGATGACCAGCACGTAAGGATCATAAACCCCAACACATCCGTAAGGAAACGTCATTGCAGAAACGCCGCGGTCCTGCACGGCCCGTTATGGCAGAAAGGCAGATCCAGAATGGAATGACTGCAGCAGGGTGCCCAGGTGGCCACTGGTGACATCCTGGCTTGTACCTGCCCTTGTGAGGCCAGCAGGACCAGGGAAGTGGTTGTCCCCTCTCTACTGGGTGAGGCTGCACCTTGAGTCCTGGTTTCAGTTTCGGACCCCTCAGAACAAGAAAGACATTTGTGCTGGTTTTGCATTAATTGATTTTTGGTGAAGAGGGAAGGGGCCAGCCACTCAACCCACTGCAGCATTGAGGGATGGTATGTGTCCATGGAAGGGAATAGGGCTGGGAAAGGGTCTAGAGAGTAAATGATTAAAGAGGGGCTGAGAGAACTTTCTGGCTCTGCACAACTCCCTGCCAGGAGGGGACAGCCGGGGGGGTCGGGCTCTGCTCCCAGGAAACAGGGACAGGAGGGGAAGGAACGGCCTCAGGCTGGGCCAGGGGAGGGGCAGGCTAGATACTGGGAGGAATTTCTTCATGGAAAGTGTTGTTAAACATTGGAAGAGGCCACCCAGGAAGATGTTGGAGTCCCCATCCCTGGAGGTGTCCAAAGAACGCTTGGATGTGGCACTCGGTGCTCTGGGCTGGATGACAAGGTGGGGATTGGTCACAGGTTGGGCTGGATCTTGGAGGTCTTTTCCAACCTTAAACTTCCTCTGATTGTAGAAATCAAACTTGTTCTCTCGCTCTTTTCAGTTGGGAAGGTGCCTTCTTGCTCATGCTTCCTCCTTTTTGACATGTTTTTTGGAGTACCTGTAAGGCAGGGAACAAAGGTCCCAGCACTATACACAGGTACAAGGCTACAGGTGCCAGCTACAGGCACTTGCAAAGGTGGGAAAAAAAATAAATCTTTGTTTTCATTTGCAAATTGAGCATGTTTGATGGAGGTGTCCTCCCAGGCGTGCACATCAGAGGAGGATACAAGTGCTCTTTGATCTTCTTGATTCAGCCACTTCTCTAGTTGTTAGCCAAAGATAATTCCACAGTGTTTCCAAATTCCAAATATGGATCTGGGAATGAAATCCCTGCATGCTGCAGTTGTACAAAGCAAGAAGCTATCCAGTTTGTGCTGCCCCCTTTGGTGGTACAAAATCTGTCAGTGGTACAAGGAAATTCCGAATGTGGAGTGTGGTTCAATTCCCTGGTACTTGATCCAGCTAAGTGAGGACACTCCCCTGCAGTTGATGTCTATTATAATTTAAGTAAAGACCCAAGAGCTATGGAGTCTCTCCATTGCATTCTTGTATCATCCATCAATTCCTGATCTTAAGAATGTCTCTTTGTTCCTCTTTGGCTCCTTTTGAGCAGGTCTGAGTATATATTCACAACCCACCACGGAGCCTAGAAGAGAAATACTAATTCTAAAGAAACATTCTGAGATACCAAAGTACCAGCAATGGTAATATATGTAGCATATTTTATGGTGTCTGACACTGTGCATCATTTGCTGTAAGAAGTGACAGTAAAAGATATGTTTGTGAATAGTTGGCTCTTCCCCAGTACTTTTTGGGGGGGGTTCAGTAGCCCATCTAGTTGGTGAGACACATCAGTAGCATTGGTGTTTTGGAACTCCAGAGGAAGGGTTGGCTTTGAAGCTCTTGTACTGTGTGGTAAAACCCCTGCTGATGACAAGAGGCTCTGAAATTTGTTCCTTTACTCATATTGATCTAAGAAATGCAGCCAAACACGGGCTGGAAAATGTTCTTTAAACATGTCAAGGGGAAATTATTTCAAGCTCTGCATATATATGAAGTTAATAACTTGCCTCTTCCCATTTCTCTTTTTAGCTTTTATTGTGGATTGCTGACCTGATTTTCCAGAAAGGGATATTTGGTGGGTCAGTGGTAGGGAGGGGTGCAAATGATTCCCTGTGATGTTCAGACAACATTTTTTGCCACCAGAGCCTGGTCTTCTTGCATAGTCCTCTGAGGGATTCTGGGATGAGAGGGAACCTCCAGAGTGTGAGGGTTTTTTTTCTTCCTGGGCATTTCACTTTTACCTGATGCACATTTTTCATCCAACTCATTTTCTAACTTGTCTTTGTTCTGGAAACAACATCTTCAGATGTCCTGGTAAAAGGGAAATGTAGGGAACCCCTCTTTAAAGGGAAAATCTCTCATGGAGGTCCCCAACCTTGAGTTACATCCCAAACATTGAGACACAGAGATACTCTCTCTCATCTCCAGATTTTGTTGTTAATGTTTCCGTGAATTTATGGAACGTTTCTGCTCTTTGTCCCCCCTAATCTTCTAAATCAACTTTACATGCCTTCCATGCCCAGTTTGATCTTCATGGCTTTTCATGTTGTGGACTTTTTCGTTGTCTTTTTTTTTTTTTTTCCATTATAGCTTTCCATTTCATGTTAGCACATAAAGAAAAATGCATTTTACTGGAATAGCTGTGTCACAGCAAAGATTATTTTTTTTTTCTCCCTGTGGATGAAACCAGATACTGTTTTTCATGTGGCTCATGTTATAACAATCTCACTCTGGCTGTATGGCCAAAACCTAATTGTAGTATTTTGAGAGGAAATTCTTATTATTTAAATGCAGTTTCACCCGTGATACATTTTAGAGCTATAAAAGAACATTAACTGGTTCTTATTTTATTTGTTTCATAATACTAAGGGTTTATATGAATTGACAAAGCTCTTAAAAAGTCGATTATATTTGTACCTCTCCACACTACTGTGTGCAAAATTTGTAAACAGTAATAAAAGAGATCTGTCCACCACTCAGCCAATGTAATATCCTTTTTAAAAGGTATAGGTGCTTCTCTGATTGGACTTTAGAAAAAGAATCTGATGGGTGATTTCCCTTAGGCCAAATGAGCACTGTCCCTTTGGGGATAGAGAGGCAAACACGAACCCAGCAGGGAGGCATGACATTAAAGACAGAGAAGTCTTGAATTTCCATTTGGGAACAGATATGCAGTACCAAAACACAGCAACTTTGGAGGAAGCAGGTGACTGAAGTTTTTATGGAGTAACTCAAGAGTTTTTAAGACTTCTGAGTTTCCAAATTATTTCCTCCCCTTGATAACTCCCCAAGAATCATAGAATGGTTTAGGTTGGAAGGGATCTTAAAACCTCATCTCATTCCAACTCCCTGCCATGGGCAGGGACACCTTCCACTGTCCCAGGCTGCTCCCAGCCCCATCCAGCCTGGCCTGGGACACTGCCAGGGATCCAGGGGCAGCCACAGCTGCTCTGGGCACCCTGGGCCAGGGCCTGCCCACCCTCACAGGGGGAAATTTCTTCTCAACATCCCATCTAAGCCTGCCCTCTGTCAGAGGGAACTCATTTTCCCTCATCTGTCATTCCAGGCCCTTGTAAATAGCCCCCTCCATTTTTCTTGCCAGCTCCTTCAGGTCCTGGAAGGTCGCAATTAGTTCAATTTGGATCTTCCTTTCTTCAGGCTAGAAAACACCAG
Organism: Phylloscopus trochilus trochilus; assembly: GCA_016584745.2. Classification (NCBI taxonomy): domain Eukaryota; kingdom Metazoa; phylum Chordata; class Aves; order Passeriformes; family Phylloscopidae; genus Phylloscopus; species Phylloscopus trochilus. The sequence goes on from WQNJ02000015.1 coordinate 88,465,785, forward strand.
TTCTCTCAGCCTTTCCTCATAAACAGAAGTGTTCCACCCCCCTGATCATTTTGATGTCCCTGTGAGAAACTACTTCCAACTCACCTGGCTGCAGGATTGGTAACTCCCCACTAATTCCGGGTTCAATGTTACAAACTCACTGGTCTGCCATCACAGGGTGTTGGCAGCAGGTACCAGACCATCAGACCCACCATAAGGATGGGCTTTGGAACAAATCCCCCAGATATTCTGTGACTCAGTTAATCTGATCTGGAAAATAGTTCCTAGTGAACAGAAGACCATGAATGTCTTCAGGTCGTGAGAAACAATCCTTCAGAATGTGTGTGTATGTGGATTAATATCTTCCTGAGCTGCACTGAAAGGGGCCATTATAAAAATTAGGTTGGCTAAGATGATTAAACATTATTTACAGAAAGGATATGGGTCTGATTAAATCACAGGCAGGCGGGTCTGTTTCATGGTGACAGGAAAAAATACACATCATTCAACAGAGGTGCTTGTTTCATTTTAGTAATTAGAGACTAAAGCAACTTGGACAGTCTGTCAGCTTCAATACGGTGGCATTAGCTAGTAGATCATGTAAATAAAAGCTGTGTGATTAGATCAAAAATTAAAGGCTCATAATTTTTCCTGTTACCTTGCAGTTAACTGTGGAGGTCTGTTGAAATGGTCTCACCAAGCACACACCTCCAAGAATAATTATTTATAGGGCTGCATTTTTTAAAACTCTAATAGTTTCCCCTCCACAACCCAGTTAAGTGAAGCAAATTTTGGGAGGGTCTGGCTAGACAGGTCTACAAAGAGATCTTGTGGTAGCAGAGCTCAGCATCTGAGGTTCCTATTACCTGCTCTTTTCAAAATCAGACCCTAAAAATTTCTGCTATAAATATATTTTTTTTACCTAGTCTCGGGTCCCAGTTTATTTTATTAGTGTGGGCAAGAGAGAAAGAGGTTTCAGTGCTTTTCCAATAAACTCCTTGGCATGACAGAGGTATAAAATGCAGCCATCCCATCCTCTAGGTATCCTGCCCAAGGTTTGGGCTACGCTGGAATCATACTGAAATGCAGAACTGGGTGAGTGAGACTGGAAATCCTTGTCAGGCACCCTGCTGGGGGTAAGTATTGGCAAATTATGGGAACTACACAGGGAGGAGGAAACTTTAAACTGACAAGTGTTCATAGAACCATAGAATGGTTTGAGTTGGGAAGTATCTTTTAGATGTCATTTATTAAGCACCTTCCTTCCTAGGGTAACTTCTTCCTGGAGGACACCTGACTATTTCTGGATGCCTCAGCACTAAACCATTGCTGGGGTATGGAGACAAACAAGAAATCTCTTTCATCCTTGCATCCTTCTCATCCTGCTATGAGCAGGTTGGGAAAATTTGGACTGAAGTAGGACCCATTTCTCCTGCCCAGCCAGCGGGGCTGTGGCCACCTGTGGGCAAGGAGCATCTCCTGAGGTATGGTCAGTGTATTGCCTGCTAAGGTTAATTTTCTGCAGCAGCACATTTTTCTGAAACCCACTGAGAGTATCCCACTGTCATCTGTGATTGTGCCACCCTTCTGCTCTGGACAACCACAGCTTTGTGCTTGAAGCCAGCAGCAGCATCACCAGCCCAAGACTGATGCCTTTCCAGAAGTGTGATCTAGACAGAAACCAACTTCCTGCAGTTAACACAACCTGAGGTATGCAGGGTACAGCTGCCTGATCTTTCAGGTCTTTCCAGCCCTTGGAAAAGATTCCAATAAAAATCAACCAGGTGGCTGGGGGGTCTCCTTTTCTGGGAGGTCTGTTGGGATGCTGCCTCTGGCTCTTTCCAGAAGGGACAAAAACCCTTTCCAGTGATTTTGTATTTGCAGTGGCCACACTGAAAATGTTGCCTGCTTGCACTTCGTTTTGGGCATGTTCTCCATGTCTGTTTAATCAGTACCTGAGACCCATTGTGCTTGTCTGCGTTGTGCTTCCAGAGCAAACACGGATATTGGCAATGGGGAAATGCGAGGCAGGTGTGTGCCTCTCTGCCAGCAGGGAGTTCACACCAGCTACTTTTTGTCTTGCTTTTTTTTCCTCCCTTATGTGGCACATAGAGGAATTTTGAATAAGTTGATGAGGTTTAGTAGTCTCCAGCCATGCAATGAGGTACTTTTTCAAGCCCATAAAAAACGGAGTGGGATTAAAACCAGCATTTTAGCAATGCCATTCCTGGCAGTGGCACAAGTTGCTGGCTTTCCAGCACTCTTTTGTTATTTGTTATTTATTATGCATACTGTAGTCGCATCTAAAAGTGCCATTTGGAGACCACTGCACAAAGTGCCATGCGTGAATACGTATCAAAATAACCATTCTTTTTGGTGAATAAACCTTAAACACTTTTTCCACTTGTAAATTTCAGTGCTGTTTCCAATGCACTTTCCCTTTGGATGTGGCGCTGACTCAAAATCACCTTTTCTTTTTCTTCTTTTTTTTAAAATTTCTTTTTTAAATTATTTTTATTTTTATTCTCTTTTGTCTTGGTTTTTTTTCTCTTATCTTTTTTCTTTCTTTTTTCTTTTTTCTTATTTTTTCTTCTTTTGTATTTCTTTTTTTCTTTTTTTCTTTTTTATTCTTTTTATTTCTATTTTTTTTCTTCTTTCTTCTTTTTTCCTTTTTCTTATTTTCCCTTCTTTCTTTTTTCTTCTTTTTTTTCTTTTTTCTTTTTTCTTTTTTCTTTTTTCTTTTTTTCTCTTTTCCTTATTTTTCTTTTTTCTTCCTTTTTCCTTCTTTTTTCTTTTTTCTTCTTATTTTCTTTTTTCTTTTTTCTTTTTTTCTGATTTTTCTTTTTTCTTTTTTCTTCCTTTTTCTTTTTTCTTTTTTTTCTTTTTTCTTTTTTCTTTTTTCTATTTTCTTTTCTTTCTTTCTTTCTTTCTTTCTTTCTTTCTTTCTTTCTTCTTTTTTCTTTTTTTCTTTTTTTCTTTTTTCTTTTCTTTTTTCTTTTTTCTTTTTTTCTGATTTTTCTTTTTTTCTTTCTTTTTATTTTTTCTTTTTTCTTCTTTTTTCTTCTTTTTTCTTCTTTTTTCTTTCTTTTTTCTTTTTTTTCTATTTTCTTTCTTTCTTTCTTTCTTTCTTTCTTTCTTTCTTTCTTTCTTTTTTCTTTTTTCTTTTTTTCTTTTTTCTTTTTTTCTTTTTTTCTTTTTTTCTTTTTTCTTTTTTTCTTTTTTCTTTTTTCTTTTTTCTTTTTTCTTTTCTTTTTTCTTTTTTCTTTTTTTCTTTTCTTTTTTATTTTTTCTTTTTTTCTTATTTTTTCTTTTTGCTTATTTTTTCTTATTTTTTCTTCTTTTTTCTTTTCTTTTTTTTTTTTCTTTTTTTGCTAAACGCGAATTGCCTGTTTCATTCCTGGTGGGAATGGGGGGGGGCTGCTCCTGCCCTCCCGCCTCTCTCGGGGGCGGGGAGCCGCAGATGCGGCGGAGCCGGGGCAGCTCTGCTGTGCCAGGGGGGACAGGGCACAGGGTGCCCTGCAGGAACCGCCGAGCCTTCCCCCGGAGAGGGGGCGGCGGCGACATCCATCTGTCCTGCCTCCCCGAGGCTGTTCCTGACGGAGGGAGCAGCAGATACGAGCAGAGGAAGAGGGTTTGGTTTTTTGTTGGTTTTTTTTTTTGGGTTTTTTTTTTTTTTTAATTTTTTGTTGTTGTTGTTGTTGTTGTGTTTGTGGTTTTTTTTTTGTGTGTGTTTGTGGGGTTTTTTGGGTTTTCTTTTGTTTGTTTTTGTTGGTTTTTTGGTTTTGTTTGTTTGTTTGTTTGTTTGCTTTGTTTGTTTGGGGTTTTTGTTTGTTTGGGTTTTTTGGGGGTTTTTTTGTGGTTTTTTTGGTGGTTTTTTTTGGTTTTTTTTGGTTTTTTTGGTAATTCGTGCTGCCAGTGGGTAGATCCGAGTACCAGGCTAGGCTAGGCTGGTACAGCAAGGTGCCAAAAGGCAGAATTTGGGTGGAAAAAAAAAAAAAAAGACGACAGCCAGAGGTCTGGATATAGGTATTCTGAATTTACCCAAATACTCAATTATTACATGTTAATTGTAATATTTTTTCCTTCTATGTGCATAGCTGTTGGTTAGGGCTCTGTCACCTTTGTTTTTTTCTTCCTGACTCCCCAGCAGAAACCCATGTGAGGACAACAAGCACGAAAGCATGAGGAGAAGTCAAGAAAAGTACTCCCTCTATTCACATCCACGTCAAGTTACCTCCACATGTCCAGAGCCCACACAGGCATGTGGAAAATTGGTTTCTCATACCCCTGAATTCTTTTTCTATGAAAAGTAAAAGTATGGGGAAATTTTGTATTCTGTTGAGTGACAGACTTGCTTTGCTGCTTGAGTCTGAGAGTGCTTCCAAAGCTCTGTAGTGAATGACTTTGGCTGTATTTTACACTCTGTGCAAGGCAAGTTTAGCACCTGGCTTTTGAGGTTTTTTTAGGTGAGAAGGTGAAGTCCATGGGGTGTGCACTTCCCCAAACAACAGAGCCCAGCTACTGCGCCTTGTAACCCCTTCATCTCTCCATTAGGTCAATATCACAGACTAATGGAGTCATTTAAGTTGCAGAAGACTTCCAGAAGTGTATCACCAAAAGGTTAATAAAGCCTTCCTATTCAAGGGATTTACAGAATTGCTCAGAATCACTGGGGAAGCTGAAGCTTACCCTAATGCTCAGACAAAGGCAAACAAAAATAGTCCACCTGCCCTTTGTTTTAAGGGGTGGGATAGTGTTTAGAACAAATGTAGATCAAAACTTACCTTTTTTTTTTCCAAGTGTAAAGGCCTGCAATGTCTTTCTAATGCCTGTAGTGAATGTGGGTTGGCAGTGGGTACCTAGGGATGAGAATTACAGTGGACAAATGCAGAGGGATGCTTTCCTTCTTCTGATGCCTTAAATTTGAGCTTTCATGTTTTTCAGATTCTGTAAATGGTTGTGAAGTCCAACCATTCCCCAGCACTGCCCAGGCCACCACTGGCCCACGTCCACATCCACATGGCTTTTAAACCCCTCCAGGGACTGGGACACCACCACTGCCCTCAGCAGCTGTGCCAGGGCTGGAAAGCCCTTTCCATGAAGGAAGAGCTTCACCAATATCCAATCTAACCTGCAGGGCAGCTCCCAACCACTCTGGCTCAGCCTGTAGAGCCACCAGGGGCTGTTGTCAACATGCAAAGTAACCTAATTTCTTCCTTCAGCCAGGTCTGTCTCTGGCTCCCATGGGCTTGCTGCAGCTATTTACTTCACCTTAAAATTGCCACTTAATCTCTGTGCTGTTGTTTCCCCACTGGTGAGATGAGAACAGCACCAATGATCTGTTAACGTTTCTAACGAAGGGGAGGAAAGCGCTGGGTGTAATTTTAATAAATGGCAGTGTGAAAGTTTTCTCTGCTCCACTGCCTTCCCTCGCAGATGATATAAACCACACAAACTATCTGCTCTCCTCCTAACACTCCCCTCACTCCAGTGGAGTTAATGTGATTTAATGCACTTACCATCCTGGCAGTTACAATTTAAGTGTCGCGCTCCCGATTGTAAATGAAAACCTCTTAATGACGTTTCCCCCAGTGTGGGGGTGGCTGCAGCTTCCTTGGCAGCCCCCTTTCTCCTTTGGGAAGAGAGCCCAGACCCTGCCTCAGCCAAGCTGAGCCCTGCTGTCTCTAACAAGCCCTGCTGACAGAAGGTGCATGTCCCACCAGACTCTGCTTTTCCTACCACCGGCATCCTGGGTTTAGAATCCCGCGGCTGGAATTGCAGCCCAGACTCTGGGAATGGGGTTGTGGCCCTTCAGTGCTGTCTGCCAGAGGATGTTCAGCTGTGTTAGCTGGCTCTGTGCTGCGCACACTGGGCTTTTCTCCTTCTGCTGCAGTTGCAGTTGGCACCATTAAACTCTGGGTGCTCACTGCCTGGGGATGTGCAATTATTGTGGAGCCTTCTCCCGGTTACAGTAGGAGACACGGCGTTACTGCAGCCACTGTGGAGTGACAAACGAGCTTTTAACGGCACCCACTCTACCTGGAATTATCTGTAAACTACAATTAAGGAACTAGCTGCTCAAGGAGTTAAAGATCAGAGGAAAAACTATATGCTTTTATGGTGACTTATAGGGTGATCTGCAGATCTGAGATCGTTTTCCATGGAGCAGGTTGAGAGATGCAGCAGAATGCAACGACTTTAAATGATCTCTTCTCCACCATCACTGCAGGATGCCAGTGCTGCTGCAGTGCTTCTCAGCCTATACCTCAGCTGAAGCAGATCTGCAGGAAGGAGTCAGTCGTCTCCAGAGCTGACTGGCCCAGAGGTAGAGTGGATTTTGAAAGACTGGTGTGAATTTTGGTGGATTGGTTAATTTGGAAGGCTCTGCCAGCAAGGTCTGAATCTGCAGAGCTGTCAGGCATTTCTAAGGGGTCCCAGAAAGAAATATGGTCAGGCTGCAGGTGCTATACCAAATTAGTGAGTCAATTGGCTGGGGCAACCTGCTACTGGTTTCACGGGCCTCAAAACTGGAAGGTGCCCAGTGCACTGGAAGTGTGTCCCTGGATCAGATATTTATCCCGTCCTTGTGGCAGTGGTGTCCACAGAGAGGACATCTGTGGCCTTCCCTCAGAAGCATGTCCTTCTAGAGAAATTGTCCCACTGTTTTGAAAGAGGATGAAAAAGCTAAAGAAGAGCAAATGAGAATAAAAACCGTAAAATCATAGAACCACTTCAGCTGGGAGAGACCTACAAGATCATCAACTCCAACCACTAGACCATCAAATCCAACCTTCAACGTAAAGTATAAAAAATATATAATTTACCAAGTCTGTCTTTAGACAAATCTGCTGGAATCACAGGGACTGAACAAATTCCCTAGGATTTCACCCTAAAAAAGCATCCAGCTGTGGATCCACATTCAGAATTATTGACTGTCTTTCAAGCAGTTTTACCATGGGAATCACTCTGATAGCGAATCTCCAGAGCATGACCCAGGCAAAAGTTACCAAGTATTAAAAATAGAATTACACTATGCAATGCCTTTTTGCTTAGTCATCTTTCCTTTTCTGTGGTATTTTATTATTGCTATTCCAATGTGCTGGTTATTGAGTGTATGATTGTTCTTTCAAATGAGTTTGGACAGCGTCTATAGCTTTGTAGCAATTAAGAGGCCGCAGACTTTAGCAGCTCAGGAGAAATGGAATAGGTTTTAATAGCTTTATTTATCTTTAGCTTCTGCAGAGCTGTTTGTACTTCCTCAATGGTGGGCAGTTTTGTATCAATAAAAGGATGCTGGAACTTATTTCTTGTAAATGCAAGTAGGTCATTATCAATGGCATGGGGAGCCTGGCACGGGGCTCGAGAGAGACGCTTTCTCTCTTAACTCTGTCATCAATTACAAGTCTGCCAATGAATCTTGGAAAATGTGAACAAAAGCATTTTATGACCTGCCTCAGTAAAAGTCTGTCAGGCTGCAATGCTTCCTCGCTACTGCTAATTGTCTTCCTCCCAGTGCTTGCCACCAGCTTTAATGCCCACATTTACCTGAGGGCAACAGAGTGAAGTCTAGCCAGGTAATTCAGGTAGCTGGTGCTGTAAATTAATTCTTCTAGTTAATTTTCTAACCTTCTAAATAATTAAATTAGCCCTCAGGCACCATTCTTGAGGCTGCTGTCTTGTGCAGGGCCGGGAGCTGGGCTTTTGATGATCTTTGTAAGTCTCTTTAAACTCAGGGCATTCTGTGATTCTTCATTTTCCTATTCTGAGTAGATCTTTTACCTATAGCCCACATGACATGTGAAGAGCCCTCAATGAGTGCTGGTTACTGGTGCAGGTTTGGGAAAGGATGGGAGGTGAGCACTGATCTCAGAGTGCCAGCTTGTTTTCCTCTTTTGAATGATGAGAAATCAGAACTTTGGCACAATCATACAGATCATCGGCTTCATTGTCCCGCTGCTGTCAGAAGATTTTGTCCCTGCCTGCGGCTTCTGTGCTTGCAAGATTGGTTGAAATCCCATGGACAACCAGAAGACAAAGCATCCTTTTATTCTGAGGCTGAAACACAAACAATTATGATTAACTTGTCACTAAATTGTGAGACTGTATAGAAGGAATAGGAAGTGGTCCACTAGCACCCAGCTTTGTTTCATTTGCCCCTTTCCTTGTCAGGTGATTAAAAATCTGATTTTCCTGGTAACCTCTGATCTATGACAGCCTCAACAGTGCACACATGAGTTTGTTGCTGAGTTCTCACTCTGTTTATTTCTGGCAGTTCCCACTGGAGCTGTCAAACAACCTCACTCCAGCAGCCCACAGGAATCAAAGCCACACTGAGCAGTGTTCGAGTTCAAGCTTAAAAACCATTGGAGGATTTCCTGACACAGTTCTTTCTGTATTTTATTGAGTGAGTTTTTCAGCACCATCAGGTGTTTTCTGACTCAGGACAGCATAGCAAAGAGATCAGAATAGCACTGAATAATGGAGCACAAAGAGCAAACATTTTCCTGAGTCCTGACTCATTGTCTGATTCCTGACAAGTTCTCTTAAAGTGCATTAAATGCAGCAATTTCTTGCACAAAATGAGACACGGTTGTCTCATGCTTTTTAATGCAAGAAATGCTAAGAAATTTCTTCTTTAGTGGCATCCTGAGGATTACAGCTCATGCCAAAACGAAGTCTGTCAACACTTGTTGTTCAACTGGCACTAGTAGAGCTGTGCATTAATGACAGGTATTTTGATTATTACAGGTGCAAATGATGCTTAGGGATCTATTCAAAGTTTCATTTTCCTTTCCCAGCTGGTATTTTTCAATTTGCCTTTTGCTTTTCAAAGAAAATGGAATTCTTACTGGCTAAATATTCTTTTCCAGTGCAAACCCAAGGACACTTACACATTGCATACATGTCTTTCCACACATATGTATTAATAAACTGGTAATATAAATATGCTTATATACATTATATAAGAGTATATCTATTTATAAGAATATAAAATCAACACTTGGAGAAAAAAAAAAATTGTTAGGCATTTTTGTCCAGATTAAACACACTCCTGTGTTGCAAGGGTGGAGATGGGGAGCTGAAGTTCAGCACAAAGTTGTTAAGCCCGTCTGGCAAGATGCAAACCCAAATTTCTCACCTGATTGCTCCTTACTGCCTACAGGGTAAATGTTCCAAATGATGCACAGGAGGTGTGTGGACAAAACCTATTAATAAATAATTGGTTTTGTGCCCATGCCTCCTGCACAATTTTTTTTTTTTTTTTTTGAAAATTCTCCTCTCTTTCTTGCCTCCAAATGTCATTCATGGCAGTCTATAGAAAATAAGACTGAAGAGTAAATGCAGGGTAAGAAGCAGTGCTTAAGGGAAGAGCTCTCAGCTGTATTCCCCTCCATCTGAGGTTATGAAGGCAGACAGAATATTTCCCCACACTGAAGGACATTTTTGTTGCATGCATATTCCACATCACGTAGCCTTTTCCTTATCACCGCGCAGTAGCGATCCCTAGAAAGAGGAGCGCGGCCCTCAGGCCTCATAATATCATCCTTTATTAGGAATAAGAACAAAGAATGCAATTAAAATACAAATATTTCACATCCCAGAGGCCTGGATGCTGTTTGGCAGCTCCCAGGTGGTTCCATCTTCGAGGAGGCGTCGCGGATGCGGATGCGCGCGAGGGGAAGCGCCGCCGGAACGGGAACGCGGCTGAAGGGGCACAGAAATGCTGCTGGGGGAGAAAAAAAGGAGGAAACCTTTTTAGGGCATTTGCTCTAGATGGTTAGGAGACCAGGCAGTGCCTGAAAGCCCCAGGTGTTGGGGACTTTTAGGTTTTGTGTTGATCAGGGCAGGCAGGGGAGAGATTAACTTGAAGGTCACCGCCTGTCCCTGTGTCTCTCTGCTCTTTGTGCTGTAACCTTGCTGGAGAAGAGTGTCTGGATAGACATTCACTGTCCTGGACTGTGATTTTACAGCACTGAATAGCTCCCCTTTGATTTAAAAAACCCCTTCTGGTGTAACATAATTACAACCCTTAACTGTTAGCTTTGGTTTAAAAAAAAAAAAATTAATTCTGAAGTTCCTAACATAAAAAAACCCCAAACTCTAGATCTTCTGAGTGGTGCTTGGCCAAAAATAAAAGATCAAAGCACCAATAAATACCTGGCTATTGCAACTCCCAGAAATCAGTAATGCCATTGTATGAAATGTTATTGATAAATCACATTACCTCTCAATGTTACATGTATTACTTCTTTAAAAATTCATCCATATTGTCTGACTTCTGCCCCATAGAAGCTGTTGTTCAATCTTTAAAATACAGGTTAAAAGAAAGTTTACCAAAGAAATCAGGTGCATTTCTGGACGTTTCTATCCCAATAGATCTCCCAAAAGATCCCCCAATTTTTTCAGTTAGTCCACACTAGAGGAAGACTCAACTTGGATACCTCTTCTGCTGCAATCTGCAGTAAAGACTCTGATTTTTGCCTGGCATATGTGACAAACTTTTCTCAAGTTTATTCTGGGAAAAGAAAGGGAGGATTTGTGCACTTTCACTTTGCAAAGCTTGGTGCTGGCAGCGCATCCCAGCCCAGGTTCCCCCTGAGTTTTCATCCACCACTCTGAACCTGGGGTTGCTCCTGCCTGTGGCTTCATCTTCCTATAAAATTCAAGATTTATCATCCCTTGGCCATCGATTGGCCATTCCTGGATCAATACTTACCACTTGGGTCAATTAATCTTGATATTCACTTTAAGAGTAGTCAGTATCTACTTATTGATTTTAAGAATAATGAAAAGTAAGTACATGGGACCCAATCCCCGGACTCCTGTTTGGGGCAAGCCTCCTACCACAGTCAGGCTTTGGCAGACAGTGGAGCTGGCTCCCCAAGGGTAACAATTCCCAATTTGCTTTTTAGATTCTTGACTGTCCCTTTCCCAGAGGTGCCACGTCACTCAGAGACACGAGGTGCTCATGTGGCTTTTCCAAGGCATGAAATGTAATTTTTGAACAGCACTGAGCTGAGACAGAAACTTTGGTGCTCCTGTGGGCTTTGACAGGCCACTGACACCCCTTACAGGAGGTATTCTCAAAATTAAAGATTTAAAGAATGTCCTTGCCACACTAGGCTTTGGTGCTTCATGGTTCAGACCTCCCACCATTTCTGCTTAGAATGTTCCATGAGTCACTGTGAACTCATAGGTGGTGCTTAACCAACACAATGAAATCAAACAACTCATAAAGATAAACGTATTTCAACATTTTTAAGCAGTTCTTGCTTGCCTATGAGAATTTAACCTGAAAAAGCTCAAAGAAACACAAAATCTGGCCCTCTGTTATTAATTGATGTGTTTGCAGTAGAGCAGTGCATACAATTTTACGCATGAAATGTAAGAATATATTTCTTTCACTTGAAAACAAAACAATGAAGTACCAGTAAATTCTTCCCTGACTACAAATTTATATTCTGGAAAGTGTTCATGGAACGTGTAGCCATTTGTATTCTCTGTAGTATTATTTCTGTATCTTTAGAATGCTCTGAGAATAACAAATGAGCTGCCAGTTTAGAGTGACAATATGTTCAATAAGATGGAAATGGGCTATCTAATATTTGCAAAAATAAAATAAAAAATTAGTCCCCGGAGGTAATTTTTAATTTTTAGAGTTTTGCATAAAATACTATAGCAGGCCAAATCATCATTCTAACCAAAACACATTCTTCAACTAGTTGTGAGAATTTTGTTCTGCTAAAGACCTTCCCTTCCCTTCCCTTCCCTTCCCTTCCCTTCCCTTCCCTTCCCTTCCCTTCCCTTCCCTTCCCTTCCCTTCCCTTCCCTTCCCTTCCCTTCCCTTCCCTTCCCTTCCCTTCCCTTCCCTTCCCTTCCCTTCCCTTCCCTTCCCTTCCCTTCCCTTCCCTTCCCTTCCCTTCCCTTCCCTTCCCTTCCCTTCCCTTCCCTTCCCTTCCCTTCCCTTCCCTTCCCTTCCCTTCCCTTCCCTTCCCTTCCCTTCCCTTCCCTTCCCTTCCCTTCCCTCTCCTCCACTTAATTTGCTCTCTTCCTTTATTACTTCCTTTATATTAAAGGGAGCCTTTCCCTTTCTTATTCAATTTCCCTTTTCTTCCCTTTTTTTTTTTCTTAACTCTTTTTACTTCTTCCCATTACACTGGCTACTACAACACCCTGACCCACTGTTCAAACAACCAAGGAAAATATAATATAATCATATGCACACAAAGGAAAAAAAAACACAACCCAAACCCTCCCTTCAAAAGGAGGTGACAATCAATTAGAAAAAAATTAGGCATCAGTGCATAAAGGAGCAGAGGAGGAAGCTGAGTGCAGTCCGGCAATGGTTTGTTTAGTCTAAGGGATTAATTATTCAACAGTTGCCGTCATGATGAGAGTGTGCACACCAGACTGAAGCTGGCACAGAGGTTAATTGGTATCTAAGGGCTGTCTCTAGTCACCTGATACCCTTAAGTAGCGTGGTTGCTATTTTAGTACCTTTTTGGACTTTAGAAAGAACCCACAGAAGAACCCTAAGTCACACGTGAGGAGGTGGAGACATGATTTCCTGGCATGAGGAGTTCGGGAAATTGGTACCCAGCATCAGCTTACCCAGTGAGGGGAGAGAGAGATCCTGTGTGCTTGCTGCAGTTGAAAAATGGATTCCCCATTGCTGCTGGTTTAAGCCTTATGGGTGCTATTTAAACTTGGCATGTCATAAATCCAGTATCTACCAGAGCGTTTGTTCTCCATCCCATTTTATTTGTGAGCGTGTGCAGAGAATTGCAGTGGTGCAAACAAAGATGTGTCATTCCAGCCAAAACCAAGTAAGTCCCAAACTTTTTTTCCCTCAAGGGGCAGCAGAGGAACAGGGACTGATCTTTTCTTTCTGGTAATCAGTGGCAGAACCTGAGGGAACACCACAGTGATGTTTAGGTAGGACATCAGGAAAAGGTTTTTTCCCCAGAGGGTGGTGAGCCACTGAGCAGCTTCTCCAGGGAATGGGCACGGCCCCGAGGCTGCCAGAGCTCCAGGAGAGTTTGGACAGCGCTGCCAGGGATGCCCAGGCTGGGATTGTTGGGGTGTCTGTGCAGGGACAGGAGCTGGACTGGATGATCCTGGTGGGCCTCTTCCAATTCAGGATATTTCTGTGATGCTGTGATTTGCCAAGGGCCTTATTCATTTGAAATTTTGGAGGTCCTCAGGGTTGCCAAAACCACTCTGGCTGGCAAGATGTAGATTGTGTACAGACAGGTCACAAAGGCTTCAGGGGTGACCTGATGAACCATCAGTAAATTATCAGCAGGGCAGGCCAGCACAGGGTGCCGAGCTTAAAAATGACCCTGGATCCATGTTCCTGACTGTCTGTGGGATGGATTTGCTTTAGGCTCAGAGGGTCTTCCCTGACCTGATATCCCAAGAATGGCATGTGTTTTTCTTCAGTCCCTGCTTCAGAAATTGGGATATTACCCTCTTTGGCTTTTGCCTCCTGAATGCAGGGGAATATCTGCCAAGCCCCTGGTAGAGAAGGCAGTGAAAATTCCAAGTCAGAATGCAAACCACGTGCCAACAATCTGGCTGTGCCACAGCTCCTGCTGCCATAACACCTGAGGGTGTGCACAGCAAATTTTCAACAATCCAGGTTTGTCCAGTGGACTTAGAGACATTGAATTTTTTTTCAGGGCTGAGAAGTGGGGTTATTTTTAGTATCTTTTGGTACAAAGACTTTTGGAAAAGGAGGCTAGTGCTCATGGGCTGGCTGTGGCTTACCTGATAACAGAAAAGCAGATGCTGGCAGCTGGGCACAAGATGGATAAAGCTGAAGGAGGCACAGAGGCAAAACCTTTGCAGCAGGAGGAGTCCCAGTCTTTGAAGGAGCTTAACAATATGTGCTTGTTACACAAACAGTAACTCAGGCTGGGGCAAGAGCTCTGAGGTGGGAACAAAATGCAGGAGGTGCTAAGGACATGTGGGAAAGAAACCATCTTACTGCCTCACCACCTGGCAACACCTGACACCACCAATGCTTTGCCTGTGCAAGGAGGTGCCCACCATCCACCCATAACCTTTCCTTTGGGGTTCAAAAATCAGGAACTGGCTCCTGACCAACCCCTGACGTTCGAGGTCCCCAGCTGAGAGTGTTTGCTGGCTTTATTTTCTTCCCTGTGTAGGCAGCTCCTCTCTCCCTTTCCACACCACAGCAGCACCTCTGTGAATTTTCATTTCATTCATTTCCACCTCTGGAATGAAACGGCAGCAGCCACTTGAACTTGCAATGTGAGAGCGTAGTGAGAGGAGCTGGGGTGCTCAGGAGCTGAGAGAGACCCTTGTTTGCCCTTTTCTAAGTTCTAGTGATGCAGGAATGGTCACGTCCTCTGTCAGGGAAATGGGGAATTAAAACAGTGAGCATCAAGTAAGAAGAAGAAATTATATTTTGTGAAATTGGATTCGGAAGTGTTTTTGTTCCAGCTACTTTAAAGCACCACTGGCATCCTAACTGAGGAGCTGCCAAGAAGATAATATTTTCTTCTGCTGTGGTAGCTTTTTTCTCCCCTCCCCTGTTTTTTTTTTTCTCAGGCATGTTTTGGCAAGTGATAAATCATGTGCTGGAAGAGTGTGTGTCTCTTCTGTTTGTCTTTAACATTGACCTCAGCCCTAGGGAGCCTCAAACAACAAAAACCTGTCTTGGCCCAGATTGTCTTCTGGGTTACATCAGTGTGAGGGGACAGATCTTGTCTTAGAAACCACACAGACATCTTAAACTCAAGCAGTGGGACCAAAGCCCAGTAGACATCAAGGCTCAAGTGTGTTGCTGAGTCAGTCCAAGGGACAAAGACATCCAGATAATATTTCTAGCTATTGGCATAAAACATTGCCATGAGTTAAGAGAAAGCAGTACTTTCAAATGATCTTCCTGCCCAGCTCCTGAGTTATCAATGGACAATTCTAAAGGGAATAGAACACCTCAGGGTGAAAAGAGAGGCTATTTTCAGTATCTTTGGCATCATAAACTCATAAATCTTGAAAGACTTTGCAAAGGAGGGAGTTGTTGCTTCTCTGTGCTCATCTCTGACCGTCGGTGAAGCGCTGTGGCGAGCACCACATCAACATCTCATTTCCAGCACCTGTTTTTTGTGTGTCAGAGCAGCAGGGTTCTGGGATGTTGGGATGTTTGCAGGTCCCATGACCATCCAGGGATGTAGGTCTCTGTTGAGTCAAGGATGAGGCTCTCCTGGTGTCATACTCCAAATCCCCTGGTGAACCAATGAGGGGTGAACCCCCTTCTCCAGTGTCAGGATAAAAATCCTATTTAGCCACACCGTTCGCTGAGGACAAAATTGAAAAGCCTTTTGTTGAACAAAGCACCTTTCACTTAAAAAATCCAGGCAAGATAAAATGACATGTGTGCTAATGATGTATTTTATGAACCACCATCTGTCTCAGGAAAGGTCAGAGAAAAATGGCAACCGCTGCTCAGGTGATTGGTGGTGGAGGGGGGAAAACGGCCTCATCTGAACGTGACAAGAAGCTTCAGTGACATCATATAAATGCCATAATTGGGAAGTGGTAAATTGAACAGGGCTGCCTTTGGAATTTGATGTGTCAATAAACAAGTTCAAGGTGACACGTTGGATCAATACGGCACGACAAGAATCATCCGACAAATTTACTGCAAAGTAATTGGGTGCAAAATGACTCAACTCAACCTTCACACTGCAGAAAATCAAACAAACAGGCAACCTACAGGCAACAGTTTGTATATGTCAGATGCTGCTTAAGGTAGCTTGCGCAGTACTAATAGAGTTGTTTTAAAGAGAGATGGGGAAAAAAAAAAAATAAAAGTGAGGTTCCCGTTATTATGAGTGTGACCCCAGGCATTGCTATAACCCTCTATGCACCTCCAGGGTGTATAAATAGAAAAACAAAACACACAATTGCTAGAGGTAGTCTTAAATATTGATATTTTTCTTCCTGTCTCTGTTGAGATGACAGATAAAATAAACTATAAACTGGGAACACCTTTTTTTTTTTTTCTTAGCACAAACAAGAGGCTTTTCATCTAATAGGTTTCTCACCTCTCACTCCCCTTATTTTTTGATAAAGGAAGGTGTAACGAGTCAGTTCCATTAAAAAAAAACCCTTGTATTTTCCCACATTGCACAGAACTATTGAATGCAAATCACTGGCTACCATTAGAATTAACCATCCCCGCTTACTACTCAACCTGAAAAGAGTCACTCAGAGAAGTCTCTTCAGCACATTAATTTGTTGACAACAAATTTGATGCTTGATTTGTCCCCACTCGACAACCTTTAATCTTGAGTTTCTCTGAGGGGAAAGTCAAGAGCTTATTTTTTTTTTTTCTCTCCAAGAAATCTGGGCTCTCGCCAAGGCTACGAAAGGAGCTTTTACACTGACTGCACACTTTGGAAATGTCACAGAGATTGATTGTGTTTTAATTGTGCATTCATTCTGGAGTGAGAAAAGAGAGAAGATGAGTGGAAAGTCACAGCCAAGGAGAAAGATGCCTTTCGTGCTCTCATCCCCTGCCAGCCAGGGCTGAGTTTTAGCAGGGACTACTTTTTAATTTTATTTCTTGCCAGTGGTGGCTTTGTGCGTCCCTGGGAAGGATGGGGAAGCCTCACTCCTGCCTTATCCCTGATGTTGCTGGAGCAGAGGGAATCAGGCCCTGGTGCTGACACATGGCTCCAGCATCCACACGATTTAGGGTGATCCAAAAAGGCAGGGCAGCAGACAGACTCAGCAGCTGAGCTTTATTGATGGACTGAGGCCACCGGATAAAGCGGCGTGCCGTGCTGGTAAGCTTTGGGCACACCGAGAATTTAAGGAGTGTCAGAAAGTGGACAGGGGAAAAACAGTAAGATCAAGGCAGATTTGTGCCAGGGATGGGATTAGTGTGAAGAATTATGAGTGCAGTAGTTATGTTGAAAGAAACCCCATTCATATATATCTATATATATAGATATAGATATAAAAAAATATATATATATAATAAAGAGATTTGCCCCTGGTTGCCATCCTGAAGTTCTCATGCTCCCTCAGGCAGGAATATCCCTGGGAGCACTGCCCTGGAGCTGTGCAGTCTCTCCAAACCCAGGAGCCTCTTCAGGTTGGATATTTCTGCCAAGAGAAGTCATCTGGGTCCCACCAAAGAAATGCAGCCGAGGTGAACAAAACGCTAGTGGTCCATCCTTTTTTGGGGGAAAAACACTCCCAGATCTAGCAAGTGACCTGATGCTGAGATGTGGAACCAAGGGTGTAACACCAGAGGGCCAGCTCTCCCCTTTTCCCTGCCACCAAAGTTATCCTGCTACGTAGCAGAATGGGAAAAAATGCCCTTTTTTATCCCAGCAGTGGTTTGGGATGGCCTTGAGCTGCCACCTGACCGAAGAACAAGGCTACTCCCCTGTTAGTCAGAAGCTTCTTCTTGTCAGAAGATTTCCTTGTCTTTCAAGAATGAAAGTCATCTGGGAAGTGGGAACTGTCTTATCTTGTGAGATTAGGCAGTCCATTCTGCAGACCTGACATTTCTGGTGGGATGTTTTTCCCCCCCTCACTCTGGCTGAATCACAGAGGAGCTACAGCAGAGCACTGGAACAGGGCAGTCTTGGCTGGAGGAAGCCATGTGATGGAAGCCATCTCCCAGCAGGGCTAAACTGAGTTCAAAAGCTTCAAAATATTGTATCACTGCTTCAGAAGGTATCTTGAGGTGGTTTTACTGGTTTTTGTTGGGGTTATTTGACTGTCTCACACTCTTTTTGCTTGATATTTTTGTTTGGTTGGTTGTTTTTTTTTCCCCTGAACTCTTTGCCTCCAAGCCAACTCTGGCTGTGGAATGCATTGCATGGGACATTTGCAGAGCTGAAGGAGTGAAAAAGCAAGGATACTTTATTTTCAGATTCTTGGGGAATGTTTGGGTTACCAAAATGTAGTTAGCCTAGTTCTATTGTACTCTGTGAAGAAAAAAATTCTTCTTGGTAAAGCTGAAAGCCTCGTGTTGCTCTGCTGCAACACCTCTGCCAGGTCATGGAGATAACATGGTGTTTCCACCAGTGCTCCTGATATTTTAGATTTCTGCAGCAGTAGCTGTAGATGGATGCCCACCTCTGTGCCATTCTTTGCTTTGAAGCACCTTGCACATCTGGAAACCTCACCTCCTGAGAGAGGAGTCTGGGATGTTCATTTCCCATTAATTAAAGTGGGAACCAGATATCCAGTCTCTCAGGTTGCTGTGCAAACAAAACCATGAGGGAATCACACTTTGCAGGGCACAAACGGGGAGCTGACAGACTGGTGGCACCTGAGGCCATTGGAGACAGGGATCCACAGTTTGGGGTTTCCACCATCTGAAGCATAGTGGAAAAATCCCAAGCCAACAATCCTTTGCACTTACTTTGCTGAATTTCTTGTTCCTTGAACTGAACTCAGCTGATTTTCTCTCTTTGAATGATATTGATTTCCAGTGTTTCTCTAATTTATTCTTTATCGTCTTTGTTTACTTGTAATGATTATTTTGTTGTTAATTGATATTTCTGCTGTGCTCCTTAAAAGCTGATTGAAAATCAATTCAAGCCAATGGTGAACCTCTCTCTGATTTCAGCGTGTTTTCAAGTTGTTATTGTTATTTTTTCCCTCTTTTAGTGTAGCAAAAGGGGAAAAAAACCACAAATAAAACAGCCCTTTAAGCTGTGTAGCTCTTCCTGGAAATATTCTGTATGTATGGTACCTTCCCTAAATCCTTAACACTTTGATTGTCTTTGGGTTATCAATCACACCAGTTATTTTCTTGTCTGACTTAAGAGGATTATTGGGACTGGATTTTGTACTTTGTCAGTATTACAGAGTGACACCTCCACACTCGGGGCTGGGCTGCAGACTGGCAGTGAGCCTGCCTGGCTTCCCTCTCACTGAAATCACCTGGAGATGCCACCCACCTTGCTGGTGACAGCCTCTAGCAGATCTGTCCAGCCCAAGTAGAAAATTCAAATTAAAGCACCTGGGAGGCAGGGAAAGGGTAAAGGGGACAGATTTCAACCTAAGGAGCAACTGATAAAGCGTGGTTTTTCTTTTTGGGATCCTGGCAGAAACCAGATGCCTACAGCACAGGAGCTTTGATATCACCTTAACTCGCCTGAGCAGGTTGAAAGCAAAAAGGTATTTCATTTTGTGTTGAGCTGAGGAATGAATATGACCCCATTACTCCTCTGCAGAGGAGCTCGTGGGCTGTTCTTCGAAGAAACATTTTATTCCAAAGATTTCTCTGCTCCACAGACGAGCCCCCTTTCCCCTTCCCATTGTCTCTCAGCTTGTTTTATTTACCTGTAGGGATGCACATTAATAGGTTTGGGCAGCCTTTGGACCAAGCCTTGCCTGAGGGACCAGGTGCTCTTTGTGTTTGACCCCAAGATTGTTTCCTTCTTGAGTGAACAGGAGAAGAAGAAGCATAAGTGAGGCTGTCTGGGGCTGTGGGACCATGTCCACAGGGCATCTTGCAGCCCTCTGTGCATTCCCTTTCTCCTTGCAAGTGGAGAGGAGCTCAGATGCTGCTGAGCCCCTCTAAAGCTCCTCCAGAGAGGGTTTAACCCTGTTTATCCTGTGATCTCACCAGGAGCTGATGCTACCAGGCAGGTCTGGTCCATCAGCCCAGGAGCTCTCTTCTTACCTTGAATAAATATTGCAGCTTTGGCCATTTAAAACTATCCTTCCATGGCTGGGACTGCTGTGTTAATTGAGCTGCAATTGCAGGGCCTGAAAGGCAGCAGGATTTGTTTAGGGTTGCTATTAGTTTTTTTCTGGGTTGCAGAGAGGCCTTGCATGGAAATTGAGCCCATTATGTATTTGGGTCTTGCTTAACGAGATGCAGCGCAAAAGGCAGTCCATTACTTTGGAACTAGAGGCTTTGCCTTCTCCCCAAGATTGATTTTTATTTCACAAATTATTACTGCATGGATTAATGATCCCTCTGCATGCAAACGCTCTCGGCTGCCACCCAGGTGCATTAACCTTTCACAGAACAAAGAATTCCTCCCTCCACGATGTTGCTCTGACCAAAGAATTTCTCTCTTCCAGGTGCTGAATATTAAATACACGGGCGTCACCTCCCTGCTCTTCCCAAGACACACAGGATCCTGGTTCAGGAATTTTAGGCCTGTGTGTGCAATCCTGTGACCTCCTCCAGGTGTTATCCTCTTCACTGGACCCACTACAGGCTCCTAGTGCTCAAGGGAAAAGTTGCAGGCTGTAATTAATAAGGTAACACTTGGCACTAACAAAGCATTTTTTGGAGCACAGATGCAGCACTCAGGCATCCGCAAGAAGGCTACAGTTTATTGGCATGTAAAGTGGGACTTGGAGGTGGAAAAAAAATGTGTCCATGAAGGTCCCAGAGAGCAGAGTCCAGACTCCTGAAGGCTTATCTCCATTCTTGCAAGATGAAGCAACACAGTTCTGTTAAAAGGAGTTGTTCCACTGAACCCTGATGTCCTAAGATTTCCACAAGGATGTGGTGGAAACGTGAGCTCATAACAAAGGGGTCAACCCTGCAACAGCTTCTGCAGTCAGGGTGATCATACGTACCACAAATATGAGATAGGACAAAGGGGAACAGCTTTAAATTGCCACAGGGCAGGGTTAGATGGGATATTGGGAAGGAATTCTTCCCTGGGAGGCTGGGGAGGCCCTAGCACAAGTTGCCCAGAGAAGCTGTGGCTGCCCCTGGATCCCTGGAAGTGTCCAAGGACAGGTTGGATGGGGCTTGGAGCAGCCTGGGAGAGTGTCCCTGCCCATGGCAGAGGGTTAGGCTATGTGGTTTTAAAGGTCCTTTCCAACCCAAACCATTCTGTGATTCTGTGATTCTGTGATTCTGTGATTCTGTTTCAGCTGTTGTAGAAATGTGGATTCTTTTATTATTTATGTTGACCAACATCCTTAGTCCAGTTCCCTCCCGGTCATTCTGTTGTGGCAGCATGCTCATTTAGATTTGAAAAGTCTGCTCTGCTGGCAGATTGCTGCCTGCTCTCAGTAAATAGCATGAAATGTAGCCAGATTTGCTGTATTTGTGAAACTTTCCCCACAGCTCTAATTATGCCCGGGTAGTACTAACATTTAGTCAGCTTAAATTATTAAACTCTTGCAGCCCCCGCAGGTAAAAACCTGTTTAATTAATGACTGATTAGTTAAATCATTATGTGTTCTGATATGAATCACAATAATTTTTATAGACCATATTATCATTTTAAAGGCATGCTAATTTATTGAAGGATTCTTTTTTTTCCTAAAAGGAACAGAAATAGGCATACCTTACAGCTTAGGAGAAACCGCCTCCTTCATTAAGGGCAAACGACAACCAGCAGAAATCTTGTATAGAAAGACATCCCCTAGACAATCCCAAATGCTCTTCACCACCTCTGGAATCTGGATATGCTTAGGCTCTAGAGAAAGAGTCCTTCGGATCTGGGCATTTATAAGTTTAAACTTGCTTTTTTTTTTTTTTTTTTTTTTTAATTTTTTATTCATTTCCTCATTTGGGAAGGCAAATCCTGGCACAACCGCGCAGCTCTCTGAGGTTTTCAGGGCTGCCAGAAAGAGCAGAGCTGACCTTCCCCCTTTATTGGTAACGAGCTGTTAGTGTCTGATGAGAGAGATGATCTGAGGACCAGGATACTCTTTGGGACACGTGGTTTATTGGTCATGGGAAGGCAGCCTGACTGGGGAAGAATCCAAAGGTCTAAGGGGACAGGGATCCAGGAGAGCAAGAGAGCAAGAGAGCGAGTTACCTGTTACATTCCATTTTAACCCTTTCTGTCGTGAATATTCTAATGAGCATCAACCAATCACCTCAAGATACAAAAACTACAGAATCTACATACAGCCTATGAGAACTACAACATTACAATACTACTCTAAATACCAAAAACCTGAAAAACCACCTTTTCCCTGATACCTGAGAAGGTCCAACCCCTTATTCATCCTTTTGTCTTGGCAGGGTTGTCACTAAATCACCCAGCCCAGTCTTTTCAGCAAGTTTAATCACCCTCTTCCTGCCCAGCACCTTACAGTTCAAACTTTGCTTTCAATTCCATCTCTTTTGTAGGTTTCATACTCTTAGAATCTTTCACTAATAAACTATCTCTGCAGGGTCCTCCTGCTTCCTCCTCTCCAACACCCCTTCCATCATTGTCCTTCTGCCCTGCTGGTGCCTGCAGCCCAGCAGAACTCCTGCCTCAGGCAGCAGAGCCCCATGCTCAGGGTCAGTCTGGACTAAAATGAGGCATCACTGAACAGATTCAGCCAGGTAGCCTGTACCCCTTGCCAAACTGTTGGTCCATGGCCCTGTGGACACCTTGCAGGAGATGGACTGGCATGCCCAGATGTTATCCTTTCTAGCTGAATGGTTGGCTGATGCAGCCTTTGGCTCTGACCCCAAGGCTGAAATCTGATCCTGGGGTAAATGCCAGAACAATAAACAAATAAATATATAAATAAGCCTCAACCCTCTTTTTTCTCGAGGATCTCCATGACACATTGTTCCTGACACACCGTTGCCCCCAGATCATATTCTGGTGCTCAGACACCTTAAATCTCCGAGTTACTGATGGAGGTATTATCAGACACCAGAAAAGTTGTCTCTGACAACAGTAATTTCTCTGAGGGATACAAATTTCTTCAGAAGACTTCGTTCAGCTAAGCTTTGACAACTCACAGCAAAATGGTGGTGGCATTATCTGTCAGGCTTTTGCCTCTGAGCCAGACTTGCTTGTGATAGAGAAAAGCTCGTTTTCCAGGAAGCAAGTACATTTGACTGTTGGGAAGCAGAGATATACAAGAAATTGTACATCAAATCTGAATGCTGCTCAGGAAGGAAGGACTCTGGCCACACTCTTTCAGGAGCTGACAGTAACATCCATTTTCTTTTTGAGTGGACGCAGCAGGCACAGACAGCAAACCTCCCATCTCCAAAACCCCATGACCCTCACCAAGAGCTTGAAACCATGCACTGATAGTCTTTTTTTTTTGCCAAGGCACAGCTATGTTTGGTCTCTTGGGGACCACAACAGCCAGACTGGCAAAAACAGGTGAAATTCTGCTGCTTCTTGATCTTGTAGAAGTTTGAGTTCAGTCTCTCACTTGAGCACAACAAGATCTGGTTGTCTTCAGCACAGCAAAGTGATGACCCTCCAATGACCTTGGGAGGGGCGACCTTGGGTCTGCAGGCAGGGTGCACACTTGACAAGAGGTGGCTGCAGGGCAAATTCAGGAGAATTCTGAGGAATTTCACCTCTTTGCCCAGCTGAAGGCATCTGTGCTCTCCCAGCAGCAGTATGGAACTCCCAGGGGAGCCAGGCAAGAAGAGCCAGCTCTTGCTGCCTGGTTGGGTGTACAGACCTGATGAGATACAAGCAGTGTAGTGTTGCCTCACTGCAGAAATCTAGGATGGCACTTGCAAAAAGGAAAGGAGGAGAAAAAAAAGGGGTTATTTTGAGCTGAATGCTCTCACAGAAAGATAATGCACTGCAAAACACTGCTCACTTCCCTTTGGCTTGCCTGAGCACTGCAGCCAAACAGTGCAACAAACACACTCCAAAGAGAAGATATGGCTTTTTTCTTTTTTTTTTTTTTTTTTTTTCCTTTTCTTTTTTTTTCCTTTTTTTTTTTTTTTCTTTTTTGTAGCCCTCTGCTTTTCTCTCCCTCTTTTCCTATCATATTGAATCATCAGGGTGTGAAATATAATAAAGCACTGTACCATTCAATCTGTCGGCTGTACCTTACAGGTGTACTCCAGGTAAATATCCCCTTGGCTGGTGAAAAATGAGCTTACCTGAAACAGATGACTTTGATGAACTTCAGCAGCTGGGCCTCTATCACTCTTTTCCAATTGGCTTCCCCAGCAAAGCATGGTTACCCCACACAAATTTGTCTTACTGAAGGAAAAGATATTCTCTAATTCACTTTGTTCCCAGCCACTTGCCCCCCTCGCTGACGTCTTCACTTCATCTGGCGTTCCACAAAAGTATAAATGGCAGGGCTTGTCATCCCCTCCACCAGGCGACTTTGGGAAGTAAATTAATTATTCACCAGCCCCATTGCACGCCCCATTGCTTTGATAAAGCTGGAGTATAAACAAAAATGACCACGTATTAGAAGGTGCCATTTGCTGGATGCAGCAGTGGCAGGCAGGGGATCACAGCAGGAGCTCCTGCTTCTCCCCCACTGCCCTCCCCAGGCAGCCCCTGCTCGGTGCCAAGCAGGGGCTGGTAGCAGAAACAGAGCAGAGACCCATGCAGATGAGATCCCTGCACCTGCAAGGGCTTTCACTGCTCACCACTTTAATTTTAGATAAGTGCCAAATGCCTCTTTACTCTCAAAAACAAGAACATCTAGAAGATTAAGTCCTGCCTGACTAGTAGTAATCCAGGGAAGCCATTCCAAATGGTTTGGAGGTTTCTTTTCTTCGACGACTCTTTGCTGATTTCTAATTTTGTTTGTTAGGTTTTTTTATTCTTTTCTCAGATTGACCTCTCCAGAGGGCAGAGAAAGGCCATGAGAAGTCTTGGGGGTGACTGGGAACAGAGAGATGTTGTTATGGGCAGTGGATCCTCAGTGGAAAAGTCAGAAACCTGCTCCTTCTGCAAGTCCAGAGGGGGCAGGCCAGGGAGTAGAGTGAGGTATTCTCCCCACTTTTTCCTTCAACAACTCATTTGGGTGAGAAGACATTGTGATTTCCTGAGTAAGACTGTGATTTGGAGAATGCCTGAGGTAGTTTCACTTTTTGCCTGAGCATTCTAATTGAGCAATATAGGAAACCTCATGCATTTCAAGAGGCATTTGCTGATTGGGTGGTAGGGAATGACCTTTCCACTGAAGAATCTTTTTTTTATTATTATTAATTGTCATTTGCAGTAGAATGTATTGCTTTTCCTCTTTAAATGAGTCACAAAAGTTAATTACTTTGTCCTTTGAGGTCTTTAAGAGGGACAAATACACTATTTCCTTTTGTTGGCTGGAAAAAGTGAAGGTAGTGGCATGACATGTCCACAATTGTGAAACCAAGAGTTTTAAACCCTAAAGTAATTGCACTGATCACAACAACCATCCTAATTCTGTGATTGTATTTCCCTCCTAACGCTTGTGGGTCTCATGTCTCACAGAATAAAAAGGCTTTATGGATTTTACTCCTGCATTTCTCTCTCCCACGTGGATAAGAGAAGAAACTTGAGGCTGTGGGCATCTGAGTTTTCTTTCCCAGACTGGAATCATTGGGATAGTGGTGTGTATTTTCCAGACATGCAGAGATGCTGAGAGAACTGGACAGGCTGGGTCAAAAGATGAAGTGTTTTTGGGTGGGAGACCCTTTTTCCCCACGTCCTTTCTAAATTTTCAAACAAGCAAACTCTGTTTCACTAAGTGGCTGAAAAGGCAGAGCAACAAGGCTGTTAATGGGGCTTGTGCTTGAAGACACCATGTTACTTTGGAAGACAGAGAAAAAGCAGGATACAAAAGGATGCCCAGAGGAGAACTTCCTAAAATCATCAGAGCATAAGCAAGGTTATTATATCTACTTAAAAATTAAGTGCTCTGTAAGGTGGCCAGGGATGATATTTCCCATCCCTTTATAAACTTTTGCAGAGCCCCAGTGGACCCAAACCATTAAACAGAGCTTCCCCAGGACCAGAAATAACCTCACTAATCTCAGAAACTTTCCTTCTCACTGAATCCAGTTCTGTCCTGAACGAGTTTGAATGTTTCACTTCAACTCTTATTGTTTTTCATTCTGCAAAGCAGCAGGCAAGGAACAGAAGCCACAAACTCTATTTTAATTTGAATGATTAGAACAAAACTCTGTTCTGGTTTGGTTTCTTTTTTTTTTAATTTTTTAATTATTATTATTATTATTTATTATTTATTTTTTTTTATTTCTGGTCATTATGGAATGGATTCATCTGAAACCACAGCCCAAACTAGGATATGTTTCAAAAGCCTTCAGAGCAGAACTGCACTCATGTTTAGCTTTTTGTTTCAGGCCAGGGTTTATTTGTGTCTTCCTCCTTCTTCCTCCTTTTTTTTCTAAATGGTACCACCAAGTAGTAAAAGCACCATCCATGTTTCAGATGCATGCAAAATAAACTATAGAAGGAAAGTGGCAGATAAATTTAACGAGCATTAAAGTTATATATAATTTAAATATGTATAAAATTATTTGGTATATCGATTAGAAAATGGGCTGTTGACCATTTAAAGGCAACAATCAATTTCATAGTTCACAGGTCAGGTCAAGTTTCATTCTAATGATCTAAAAAACCAAATAGCATTAGGAGATAATGAACTCCACAGGATTATAGACGTGATCTATAGCTCTGCTGTGGCACAAGACCCAGCAAATGAGAGAGGGCATCATCTGAAGTGCCCTGGCCTCCACAGACTAAAGCCATGTTTTTATAACTTGGCAAGGTGTCAATTTATGATGTAATCAAAGGCAGACGATGGAATTACTCTGCTCCTTAAAACCCCACATGGTTAGGCTCAATGTCATCAATGAGCAGGGGAGGTAGATCCCCATTAATGTGGTCTACAAAGTTATCTTCCCTGTTCTGGTAAGTGAACATCAGGCATGCCCACCCTGTTAATCAAGGGGAGTTGATAGCCCCCTCTGCTCCCACAGAGGGGTTGGGTTACACCAGGGAAATGCTGCAGGGCAGCCACAGGGCTGTTCCTGGTGCTCTGTGTACAGCAGAGGAGGGGCTTCTCCAAATCTCAGCGGGGGAAGAAGGAAAAAGAAATCTGTGTGTGGAGAGGGAGATGAATTTGTGTCCATTTCCATGTAAACATGCAGATTTGTGTTTGTAAATGAGTATGTGTACGGGTAAGCATATTTTTATTGGGATGTGGAAGAATGAGGTCATTTGGACCTTTAAATAAGAGGAGAAAGGGTCAGGGACTTCCGAAACTCCTGGTACATACCTTCACAGAATCACAGAGTTGTTGGGTTTAGAAGGGATCTCCAGAGACAGTCCAGTCCAAACTCCTGCCAAGGCAGGGTCACCCAGAGACGTTCACACAGGAATGCATCCAGATACGTTTGGAATATCTCCAGAAAGGGAGAATCCATGCTCTCCCTGGGCAGCTGTTCCAGGATTTTGCCACCCTCAACATAAAAAATTCCTTCCTCTTCCTGAGGTGAAATTGCTTGTGTTCCAGTTTATGGCTATTTGAGATTATTTAGCTGTTGTTTTGTGAACATTGCTGATTTTCTAAAGAACCATAAGCTTTTGGCCTGGGTCTTAAACTTTCACATTTGTTCAGCTCAGAGGAGACTCAGAAGTGACCTTTTCACTCTCTACAACCCCCTGAAAGGAGCTGGCTGCCTCCTTCTCCCAGGTAACCAGTGACAGGACAAGAGGACAGCCTGAAGCTGCACCCCGGGAGGTTTATGTTGGACGTGAGGAGGAATTCCCCCATGGAAAAAGTGGTCAGTCATTGGAAAGGTCTGCCCAGGAAGATTTGGATTCCCCATCTCTGGAGGTGTCCAAGGAAGGTCTGGACGTGGCACTTAGTGATCCAGGCTCGTGACAAGGTGGGGATTGGGCACAGCTGGTGCTCGATGACCTTGGGGGGCTCTGACAACCTCAGTGATTCCGTGATTCTGTAAATCTACAGTCCTCATCTTCTGAACCTCATGACCAGAATTTTAACCCTATTTTTTGCTTTGCCTCAAGGTTTGAAAGGAGTACAAAATCCATCTAGATTTAGGGCTGGAATGGGCTGAGTTTAAATCCAGGCATGATACTTCTGTAATCTCAATATCCCATTTCCACCTCTGGTTTGCACGCATAAGAAATTTGGCAGTTTCCGAGCAGCTGCCTGAAATGGGAGGTAATCTTAAAGAAAGATGAGGCAAGATTCCTCTGAATGTCCATTAGACAGAAGCAAAGGAAGGAACTCCAGTTTTACCAAGAGGACATGAGGAAGGTTTTCCACCTTTTTAACCACGAAGGTGCCTCGAACACCCGTGAGCGTCTTGAACGGCAGCCAGTGCCTGCATTTCAGCAGCTGGGTCCCACTGCAAGTGTTTGTGCAGATTCTATCAGCTGGGCACATGGCTTTTCTGTCTTTGTGATCAGCCCACATTGCTGCCTTGAGCTTCTTTTAAACAGCATTCCCTTCCACACTGCTGTGTCTGCTCGGCTGTTGCGGTGTTAATGGTCTTACTTGGATTATGAATTGGGCTCATTAGACTTATTTTCTTCTTTAATATAATGAGTGTGTAAGCACTAAACTAAGAGGCATAAAACTTTGATAAATGAGAAAATTGGATAATTGTGCAGCATCAGTGCTGTGTGCTCCTAGGAGCCTTCTCAAAAAAAAAAAAAAAAAAAAATGGAAGAGGGAGAAAGGCAGAAGGAATGCAGGTAAAACAGAGAAATAAAAGTATCTAGAATGAGCCTCCAGCATCATCATCATATGCTCTTCTTGCATATCAGAATGAGTCAGCTTGGCTGGGGTACAGGGCTCTCAATAACACCCCAAAGCACTTATGCTGGGAGGGGTGAGACACTGGCACAGTTTGCCTGGAGAGGTGATGGATCCTCATCTCTGGAGATATTCAAGATCAGCCCAGATGAGGCTTGGAGCAACCAGTCTAGTGGCCTTTGGACTAAATGACCTTCAAGGTCCCTTCCAATTTAAATCATTCTGTGATCCTATGATTGTAACCCAGTTTTTACCTCTCTCAGTGGTAAGGACATTTAGGCTTTAACTGCTCTAGTTCAGCACATCACATAGGCATATGTTGAATAACCAAGCATGGATGAACTCACAGATGTACTCAAATAGGGGCCAATCCTGCCTGGACATTAGACTCGATGGCTTTTACTGGTGCCTTCCAAATAAAAACTATCCTATGAGTTTGACCAGAATTCCCATAGATCCTCATGCAAATGGATAAATGAAGAATCAGTCCAAACCTCTTTCCTGACAAAAGCAAAAAATATAAAAGCAACAGTAATCCCAAAGGCAAAGAGAAAGCAAATAAACTGAAGATGGCAAACCTACAAGAGTGTGTGTTTTCAGAACCAATCTACCTACGAATGATCCTGCCAAAAAAATCTTAGGCAAAAATGTGCTTCAGCTTATGGCAGCACAAGGGTGAGAAACCAGTCCCATGGAGCTGTGCTGTTCATTGCAGTCCTGGATCATTGCTTATCTGTTCTAATAGGCAAGAAATACAGCGGCTAAATTATAATTACGTACTGTACACAGCAGTGTTAGCAAAATAACACGATGTTTGGTACATTTCCCATCATCTTCTTAGGAGGTACAATGAGCTGCAGGTTTGTAACAATCTTCTGTTTCCTCACCTCATTAATCTCCCGAAGCGGAGAGAGAGCAATACAAGCAGAGGGAGCCCAGAAATGTATGTACATTACCGAATTAACCAGGCATGTAATTAGTGCTCAGGTGCTTAGTCAAGGAAGAAACATGCAGGATTATTTAGATTTGGATTTAACACCCCAAAGTTTGAATGGTGGAGGTGGGTTGTCTGAGTTTTTCAATCAGCAGCTCCAGCTGTGCTGGAGAAACAGGGATTTGTGCCCTCGTTTCTGCCTCTGGCATTGTGTTGCTTCCCAGCCTTCCTCTTATTTGTGGGAATAGATGGCAGTGGAGCATGCAGCATGTCACAGCCTACCCTAGGAATGGGGATACACTTCTGTCCACCCAGGGACATGGACAATACTAGTCACCCCAATAAGGGAGTCTGGCATGACCCAAAAACACTTGAACCCTTCTCTGCTGAAATTCTGGAAATGCAGTGTGGATGAGGCTGGGGTTTATTTTGTCGTGTTCTAGAGGCCTTCTGCTTTACCAGGGTAGATTATCTCTGTTGTGGTACCTTCTGATTGACACCTCCTGAAAATCTCCTGCTTTAAGTGCATTTAGTGTCCATGGGGACCTGAAGGCAGATGAGTTCTGCTCATCCCACAAGGCACCCACATAATTTCCAAAGCATGCCCTGGGATGCTGGGTGTGTGATCCAGCCTGACACTGAGCCTGCCCTGCTGCAAAGTGCATTTTGGGCTCAGCAACACCCTCTGTTTCTACCTCATGTCTGGTGAACATTTGCAGTCTCAGCCTGAACCACATTGAGTAGGACTGGCCAAAGTGGGCATCCCAATCCACAGAAACCACCAAAAGCAGGGAACCATAGAACATTTTGGGTTGGAAGGGCCTTTTAAAGTTTTTCTCACTCCATGTCCCTGCCATGGGCAGGGACACCTTCCACTGTCCCAGGCTGCTCCAAGCCACATCCAACCTGGCCTTGGACACTGCCAGGGATCCAGGGACAGCCACAGCTGCTCTGGGCACCCTGGGCCAGGGCCTCACCAACCTCGTTGTGAAAAGCCTCTTCCTTTTATTTCATCTAAATCAACCCTCCTACAGTTCAAAACCATCACCCCTTTTCCTGTTGCAACAGGCTCTGCTGAAAGTTTGCTCTCATCTTTCTTGTAAGCACCATTTAAGTCCTACAAGATCACAATAAGGTTTCCCTGGATCCTTCTCTTTTCAGGGTGAACAGCCCCAGGTGTCCCAGGCTGGCTCCAGAGCAGAGGGGCTCCAGCCCTGGCAGCATCTCCGTGGCCTCCTCTGGCCTGGCTGCAGCAGCTCCAGGTCCTTGTGCTGTTGGAGCCAGGGCTGGGGCAGCTCTGCAGGTGGGGTCTCAGCTGAGCACAGGGGCAGAGGGGCAGAATCCCTTCCCTTGACCTCCTGCCCACAGGTGGATGATCAATATGCCCCATAACTCATTTCCAAGCCTTTCCTAGCCCAGCTTTCACTACTCCCAGGCTACTTCCTCAATCCATCTCCTGGATCCCCACATTTTGACACCATCCCACTGCAGGCACAGGGCTCTGTGTGCATTTTTGTGCTGGCCTGGATAAAGCACAGTGAGAAGCTGAATTGCAAATGGTAGCCTTGAGTTACATTTATGTAAACACCAGCAAAAAGCAGAGATAAGGGAATGAGGCACATTCCTGCACATCAGCTCGCTGGGGTTATTTGCTGCTTGTAGCTGGTGAATGAGAGAGAGGGCTCCCTGGAACAGCAGCACGATGATAAAATTGTGATGAGAATACTTTCTGTATTGCTTTTCATTGAAATATTGCCCCTTGGCGGGAAGCAGATTGGTAACATCAGCCAGCAGGAGTAGAAAGAGGGTCTTAACATTCTATCAGCTCATCATGGCAAACTCAGGCCGTGACGTGTTTGGTGAACAGCCCTCATGTGCTTAATTTTGAAAGTTCAGAGAGAGGTTTGTAAAGAGTAGCAAAGGAAACGTGTGTGTGTGAAATGCAGAATTTGTAGGAACAGGTTTCTCTTGTGCAAAAGACATCCGGGTTTGTCGAGAAAACCAGGTAGAATCCATTAAAAAAGGGTAGCTTCAGTATTTCTGCCACAAAATCTGTATTTTCCTAGAAGCGTGCGCAGAAAACTTCTGGGGGTTGCTCTAATTCCACACCTGGGAATTCAGTTACATGTTTGGGAAAAATTGTGTTA
Organism: Phylloscopus trochilus trochilus; assembly: GCA_016584745.2. Lineage (NCBI taxonomy): Eukaryota > Metazoa > Chordata > Aves > Passeriformes > Phylloscopidae > Phylloscopus > Phylloscopus trochilus. The sequence goes on from WQNJ02000015.1 coordinate 88,497,333, forward strand.
GTGACAAATCTCAAAGCAAACTTAAATTTATGCAGACCTTGTCCAGTGCTGGATTTGTTACGGCTTCAATATGCATCAAATGATCTGTTCACACACATGCACATAACACACACTCCCCACAGTGACCTGATGAAAATAATTTAAAGCAGCTAGATTAAACAAGGCCTAGATAAATGGTGATTATATGTGAATTTGGCTGAACATCTACCCATCGATAAATCTGGTTAGCAATCACAGAATATCTACTTTCCTCCACCTGCCTCGCACTACAAGGATTTCTGCTGAAGTAAAGTTTAATTCTAATTCAAATTTTATTTCTATTCCAATTTTTATTTCTTAGGCAGAGAGGAGGCAGTGGGGGACTGACAGGGTGTAATTCCAGGGCAAAACCCCTTTGCCTCATGCTTATGCCCTCAAATCTTTTCTCCTCTGCTGGTAAAACAAGCAGGATTAGCACACGATAAGACCAGTGGAGATAATAATTACACTGGCTATGAGCGAACTCCAGAACCACGGAATAAATCCCCAAACAATTATTAGAATGGCTCAATGCATTACACAAATTGGAAAAGACTGGGACATTTTTGGGAGGGGCGAAGGGAGGCAAGACACATTATTTAAGTGTTCTTGTAAGCCTTCTAAGATATTAATGTTGCAAAGCTTCTTATGAATATTTAAGAACATAAAATGGAGATACACTTCAGCCCAGCATTACCACAGAAGCCTGTAATACAGTTGAGTCCACTTAAGAAGGCAATATCTGACATCCATGACAGATTTAAACATGATAAGGCAAAGGTCATGTTTATAGCTGAAAAGTCCACGCAAACTAGTTAAATATTACTGCAGTTAGCTCTGTTACAGTTATTTTTATGTATTGATATATGCATTTATAGAATTTCCTTAAAGATCCAACTTTGCCTCCAGGTGCCTGTACTTTTGGGAATGCTTAAAAAAATACTTACTATAAAATTATTTGATATTTTATGGAGAAAGAACATGTACCTTGTGTTAAAAAGGAAAAGATCTTTATTTCTTGCTCTTTTAGGAGCTGCCTAATGGAGATATTCCCTAATGTTGGTACCACTAGGACTGGTTTCAGTAGAACTTTTCACAGGAAAATGTTTTATTTGAGTAAAGGAATGGGTGCCAAAATTTTTCTTCAGAGATATTGTAACATTCGTAAGACCAAAGACAAAAATTTTTACCTCACGTTACATTTTTTCCTCATTTCTGAAATAAAATATTTTCATGGAATCATATTGTTATAGAATATGGCAAAAGAAATTGTTTTAATTTATCAAGTTTAGATTTTGATTAATTTTCTTCTCTTTCAGTCGGTGTCTACCCTTAGAGAAATATAACATTTTTCTAACTGACTGATACTCACAGTGTTCCTTCAAAGTGACTAAATCACTGTGTCTATTAAAATAGCCACCAGGATATCCCTGTTTTACAGACTGATGAAAACAATTGTGATTATGGAAATTTTTATATTATTCCCTTCAGCAAAAGTGATTCTAACTGTCCAAGGAAAAAATTGGATGACCTTTTTTTTTTTTTTTTTTTTTTTTTAAATGAGAAATAAACTCCAAAACAAAACTACAGGACTAAATCAGGAGTGGCCTCTGAAAAATAGAAAAAAATAACAATAAAGCTGTTGTATTTTACAGGAAACTTGACTGTAAGAGAGCTTTATAAACAGCAGATGGCTCCCATATAGAAGAGGCTGAGCAATCTGAGCAAACAATAATCAACATGAAAAAGCAAAGCTGAGTTTGACACACGGGGAAATTTAAGACACTGAAATTAAAAGATATATTGGAGCATACTGTAAAGAAAGATAGAAATGTCTCTGTTTCGGTCGTTTGGGTCTTGGTAGCTCCTCAGGTTGGCAGGAATGTTTGCATGACAAAATTCTGTCTTGGTGGTGGAAGACTGTGTCTGCTCCCCACACAGCTCATGGGATCTCAGGGCCTTGCTTTTATTTTCCCAGCACCTGTGCACCTGCAGATTATAGAGAGATGGTCACTGAGCAGTCATGGTTTAGGGCAGCCCTGGTGCTCTTGTTGGGATAGAGAGCTGCTGTCACCACAGGCAATCTCTTGTACATGCCTGCTGCAGGCATGAACATTTCTGTTTCAATTTCTCCCAGGAGAATACGTCCCAGGGATAATATCACAGAATCCTGGAATGGTTTGGGTTGGAAGGGATGTCAAAGACCATCTCAAAGCCACCTCCTGCCATGGGCAGGGACACCTTCCACTATCCCAGGCTGCTCCAAGCCCCATCCAGCCTGGCCTTGGACACTGCCGGGGATCCAGGGGCAGCCACAGCTGCTCTGGGCACCCTGTGCCAGGGCCTCCCCACCCTCACAGGGAACAATTTGCTCCTATCATCCAACCTAAATCTCCCCTCTTCTCATATAAGACTGCTCCCCCTAGTCCTGTCACTATCTCTCTCCGTAAGACACTACTCTTAGAAGTAGTTTCCATCAGCATTAAATACCTTAGTAAGAGGAGAGTATTAAAGTGGGCAGCTTCTATCAGATTTTTCCCCGAAAAAAGGATGGACTGTGTAGAAAAAAAATCTTTTTTTTGTCTCAGTGGTTGTCCCCTGTACAGACCCATACAGCTACTGATTAGAAGTAGCTTATCAGCCTATATTTATTGACATTTTCCAGTGTTTTTCTAAGGACCCAAGGAAATTTCAGGTGACAACAGGGATATCACATGCACAGCTATCATACCAAGCCAGTTCCAGAACGCTCTGTTTGCCACATATTAACTGCAAGATTTCCAGCATATGTATTTTTACAGCGTTTATTAAAACAACACACAGACAAAGAAATAAAAAATAATTAAGGAAGGCAGGAATGGTAGAGAGGAGGAAGGGCAGAGTGGAGAGGGGAGTGGGTACAGAGAGGTTGGTTTTTCCCCTTTCCAGGCTAGCCTCCTACAGGGATGTGTAATGAAGCAGTTCCACAGAAGTGTCCCAATTGGGCTCCTATTTTCCCAGGGTTTGCTGAGGACTGTGTGTGATCCTTTACTTCACACTCAGATGCACGGGTCTATTAGAGCAGCCTCTGTGCTGTTGGGTGGAGGATTTATTTTACCAACATAGCAATAAAAGTAGTGTTTTGCAACCAGTAAAGCACTGAGGGAGCCAGCTCCTTTGGTCTGGCAGGTAGTTGTGTTCCCTGGAGATGTGACCTGCTCCTCAGGTGACCACGTTAAAGTGGATAGATTCCCTCCTGCGACTTGGTTTTTTCCAGCTTTATTATCAGCCCAAAAAGCTGGAAATGATAGTGACTGAAACAGATGTATGAGAATTGTTCCCTTCTTTTAAGCTCTGATTCAGTTCAGTAGGAGCAGAGTTAATTTTGTAGGACTGAAATAAATGAGATGGAAGGTCACAGAGCTAAATGTTTTCCACAGCCTCCTACCCTGCATTGCTCCATTTCACTGTGTGTCTAGGATGTTAGTTTCCTGTTTTGCCTCCTATTCTGACTTCTTAAGTTTGTGCCACTAGGGATCAATAGGAATCTGTATTTTGTAGCTGCTGTCTTAGAGAAATAATACAATTTGCCTCAAAACCTAGAGTGCATTCCAGCCACGGACTACAGGGATAGCACAACTGAAATAAAATTCTTGTGTCCATTCTTTTCTTTTATTAAGACATTCTGTAAGATAGAAAAAGCCCCTATTCAACATTTCTCCTTAAGGATGCTAGAGATAATCAGGTGGTTTTACCCTCTGATTCCAGTGGTTTAAGTGCATCTTAATACCAGGGTAGAAATGCATGAAAATTATATTATTTCTGTAGTCACTTACAGGTATAACTCTTGGGGAGAAGATGGAATTAAACCAAAACAGAGGTATAGAATGGTTTGGGTTGGAAGGGGCATTAAATAAATAAATTTGATGTATTGATATATGCATTTATAGAATTTTCTTTAAGATTCAACTTTGCCTCCAGGTGCCTGTACTTTTGGAAATGCTTAAAAAATATTTATTATTAACTTATTGGATATTTCATGGAGAAAGAACAAGTACCTTGTGTTAAAAAGGAGAAGATCATTATTTCTGTATTAATACCATCTGTTTCCAACCTCCCTGTCATGGGCAGGAATATATCATTATCATATGCAACTGTAGCTTCTGAGGACCAACATTTCTTCATGTTTCTACAGGAGAGGAGCCTCTTGGCTAAGTCCTTGTCCATAGCAGGAGGCTGCTGCACAAACATAAGTGAGGCAGGAGGTCCAAAACACCTCTTTGCAAAGCCAAATGTCATGTCCACTAAATAATCAGAGCCAAGCCTATGCTTGCTGTTGAAATTCTTTGACGAACAGGATTTCCTTCTATTTTTGGTGGTTTCATGGCTTTCATTAAGGGACAAACAAGATCTAAAGAGCTAGACTCAAGGAATACATTTGGATAAACTATTTGCTTCTATGCCACCATATGTTGCATTCTCACAGGTTACTGCTGTCAGGGACTAATCTAGAGAAAAGGAATCCATCTCACTTTTGATACCATCATAGTTCCTTGACCTCTTAATCAGGCACAGGCAGTAATAATTTGTTGTGGTGACTAGACAACTCATTGGCTGGTCTGACTGTCTCTTAAAATGAGGTTAGTTAATCTTTCCCACTGTCACTGTGTACTGAAACCTGTTGACAGGGGAATTAGGGAACTGAAAATCTGTGTGTTTACAAAGGATTAGCATTAAAAACCTCCTCTGAGGACTGAAGCATCTTCTGCTTCGTAGAAAAGCTGAGCAGTATGGGAGCAAGGCACCATCGCTTTTCAGTGAGAGGAGAAAACATCTCTGGAGTGCAACCTTACAGCTATTTAATCACAAAGTCCTTTACTATCCTTTGTTCACACTACACTGAGACATCGAGAGTCTAGGGCTTGGAGCTCAACTGTCTCATTCCAAGCTTTCCCAGCTGCAAATTAGTTGTGCTTTACTTTCCAAGTTGATTATCCTCATGATGTTGCCTTGGTGTCTGATCCAAGCCCCACTGAAGTGAACGGGAACCTTTCCATGGACATTAATAGTTTTTGGATGAGGCCTTAGCTATCTCTGTAGCTGCTAAGAGAGGCACAAGTTGTGGAATGAAGTGCAGGTGTTTTTGCTGCTGGGAGGAAGACCTTGTACTGTATTTAATGTTCTTTAATTAATTGAGTCCCGAGGTATAGAGTGGGCTTGTGTTCCCAGAAAATGCATTAGGGTAACAAAGCACCTTCCATTTGCAGCAATCCAAACATGACATTAAAGTTTTATGTTTATTGAACAAGGTCCAGGAATCCACGTGCAGGAGCGCTTCACCTTCCACTGGAATACAGTTCCTCCTTTGGAGAGGAGCGCAGCAATCGTTTCACAAAGAAGGAAATAGAGTGAAGCAAAAGGTATGAAACTCCAGTGAAAGCACCAGGTTTCTGATGTGAGCTGTCAACGAAGGACCAGTGCCATAAACACAGCCAGAATTTTCCCAGTGTCTTGACCTTGCTGTCGTGCAGAGAGGGCTTTGTGCAGCTGCAATGCCCTGTGGTCCATCCCAGACAGGGCACTTCCAACAGCAGAGCATCTTCATGTTACATTGGAAAACTTAGGCCAGGTGCCCACATTTCTGAGGCTAAACAGTCAGGGCCAACCTGGCAGCTTGGGATGTCTTCCCAGTCAATGGAAAGAAATAGCTGCCTTCTGAGGAGTGATTCGATTTGGTTGGGTGGATCTGCCCCAGCCCCTGATCTGAAGTTGCCTCTTTCTCTTTGCTGACTGGAAGAGAGTCTAGCTGACTGGTCTGAAAGAGAGATTAATCCCACCTGCTGCCAATAAAGTCTTGTGGGAAGCCTGCCTCCATCTTCTTTGATGCCACCAGTTCTGCGGTGGCCGGCCAAAATGAGGAAGGATTCACTAAATACTCTTCAAACTGAGAGGAGAGGCTTGGCTTTGAAAATCTGTAGAAAAAGTGAAAATCCACAGGCTTAAAAAGGAAGAACCACTTTCTGCATTGTCAAAAATCTTTTACAGACTCAGAACAACAGCAGCAGAAGACGACCTTGAGTGACTCAAGGGCTCTGTGGGGAAGGGAGCAGCGTGTACTCCCAGAAGGAGATGAGAGCCAGAGTGAGGAAGGTCGGGAAAACCTGGGCACAGGATGGGGGGTGGCTTTATGATGGATGAGAAAGCAGCTGGAAAACAGTGCAGACCAAACTGCTATGGCTGTGCTGGAGGAATTTGGGGCCTGGAAGAAGCAGATGGAGGGCAGCAGAAGGTTTGGGGACATTTGGCCATGGGCATGGGCAAAACAGGTATTACTGAGATAAAATGGAACAAGGAGAACTATTTTTGAGGCTGTAAACCTTGGTTAGAAGGAGTACAGCCCCCACAGAGTGTTTCTGCAGATGTTAATGGCTGCTTTGGTGGGGAAGGACACCCCATTATTGGGTTGTGCTAAGATATGTTAGAAGACCTCTAAATCAGATTAGAAATATATTTCCTTGTGCAGAACAATCCAGCCACCCCTGCTCAGTGATATTTATTGCAAAGTCAGAAAGTCATTAGGTGGCAGAGTTCAGATTTCCAAGTGCATGTTTGGTATAGGCAAGTCAATATGTTTTTGTTTTTTTTCTTAATTTAACTTCTTGATTGACTTATTATGTACATTGGCACTTTTAAGAGCTTCAAATAAAACACAGTGAGAGTTCAGAACAAATGTAAATGGCCTAAAAGAAAAGGAAAAAAAATCCTATAATCTTTTTTAATGGCTATAAAACGTGGGAAGGATATATCATAAGCTCCCCGCATGGGGTCCTTGTCTGCGTTCAATCCAGTATTGTAATTTAGACATGACTTTTTATTTAATTTCTGACTGAGAAAGGGAAATTAGAAAACAACATTATCTCAGCTGCTCCGTTATAATGAACAATATTTCACAGTGCCAGTATAAGTTACCTTAAGAACTTATTTTACGAGACAAACATTGGCTGAATTCCACAAACAACTGGGTTCTCTGGTGTCTTTTGTCTGCTGAAGAGCCCAAACTTAAGTAAGGTTTTTAATGGTAAGTACAGCCCTCGCGTCGGTGACGTGTGTGTTACACGAGTGTGACATGTGGACCTCTGCAGTGATGGAAGTGATGGTGGAAGGCTCTGGGTTACAACTGGGGAATTAACTCCAGCTGAAGTGCAATACAGAGGCTGCTTTGTCTCGTGTTAAACACTGTTTTCTGACTATTTTTCTTCTGGAGCTTGTGCCTGTGTTTGTCTCCAGCAGTGCTTGATAAGAGTGGGCATGGCAGAGACCCATGGAAACACCTTATGAGCTTGGCTTTTTGAGAAGAAAACAAGACTGAAAGTAAACAAACAAACAAACAAACAAACAAGATTCAGCATTGAAAAAGATGGAGAGAGGCACACAGATGGCAGGGCAAGGTGGAGATATGACAGCCTTGAACAGTCTCAGGTCAAGGCCAGGACAAATCTGCTCCTAACAAACTCCTCCAAATATTGCCAAGAACACCAGCCCTAGGTGTTCCTTCTTGGTAGGAAGCTGCCTTGGATGAGCAACTTTTTTTGTTGTTGTTGTTTTCAGACAGTGCAAACCAGCCTTCTCTGTTTTTTCACTGCTGTATAAATGGAGACCATTGATATAAAATAGTGACTTTGGTTGTTCTTCCTATGGGGAAATCCCAGATCGGGATTATGCAGCTGAATGTTTATTTAGCTGTAAATAACACATCCTCATGTTAATCTCTGTATCTGTTTTATCAATTTTTAAATGATGGAGATTAATCCAGTTTGTAATTAACCCTTTTGTGTGGAAAAAGGCAGGATTTTCTCTTTTCCCCCAGCCACTAAATACATAATGTTCTGATAAATATTTAAGCAGTAATGAGGGACATAATGCATAGTAATCCATTAGTGCTGCATTCTGGGGGAGCACCACGGTGCTAAAATAGATGCTGTAAGTGCTAAAATCCCAGATTGAGCAGAAGGACTGCTGACCACTGTGGGATTTGGCTTTGAACTATGCTACAGTTTGGAAAAAAAACATTTGAATGTGCAGACCTGCTCTCTCTGCCTGCCAAGGAAAGCTTCCTTAGAAAAACCCCACAAACAACCCCACCCCCCCAACAATAATAACTAAACCAGGTATCTCTGTGAATGGTGCAGCCAAATATTTTCCAGTCAGCAGACCACCAAAATCCAAGAGTGGGAAATCAGAGCCTGGACCAGTGCTGAGATAAAGGTGGTGGTAGAGGTATGGCCACAAATTATGACCAGAATATGACCACAGCTGGTTCCACTAACATCTAAAGCCAAGCTGGAGGGAAGTCTATGAGACCTTTATCTCTTTGAGTAGCCTTTTCTTCTCTTCCCCCCCTTTTTTTTTCCTTACTCATTAGATCTTACTGTCAAAATTATGTCTATAGTAGCTGCTTTTCACAGAAGGGTCTTGATACTTTATTCCCAAGGGCAGGGAAAGGTGAGGTTGGATACCAGGACATTTGTGCTCCTGGCAGCCACTGCAGCTGAGGTTTGTACTCACTTCCAAGCAGAATCCCAGCAATATTCTCTTCACTCATCTGTGTGCACTGAGCAATGGCAAGTGGCTCAGAAGAGATGTTCTGCTGGGGCACATGGCAGAGCAGGATGGGGACTTAGTGTCTTAGCAGAAACTGATGGGACTTGGTAGAAACCAGCAATGTTTCCTTGAGGTCATGGAAAAGGAAGTTTTCAGGGGTATCTGTGAATTTGCACCTGGACCAATAAACATTTTTTTTAATTGTTATTCATTTTACACCTCAATAAAGCTTAATTATAAGTAAGCAGTAAGAAAAGCAGGAGACACGTTCCAATAATATTGCACTTCTCTGAATCATTCCTGTGGGACTCCAGCAATTTCGTTACCATGAAGCAAAATAAAACAAATTAAGAAAACTATTCAAAATTCATTTAAAAACATCATCCAAGGAGCATCATAATAAAAGCACAATAAGAGAGACAAGCTCACTTGGCTAATTTCCTTCATGTGCTGTGCATGTTTATAGTGTGTCTCTTAGTATGTTTTAATTAGCATCACAATCATCAACTGGTAACTAACAGCACATATGGTTCAGGTTGGGGGATGCAGGCCACCAATTTGGAGCAGAGGAGGGGCTGAGGATTTTATATTTTTTCTGTGGGTCAGCAGAGCTTTACTTTGGGCTTGCAAAGCAGGGCTGGAAATCCCAAAGTCTTGGCCAGAGAGAATGCACTAGAGGAGAGGAAAAATTTCAGACACTGGACCTTCCATCCCTTGGGACTTCCCATCCTTGCTCCCAACTTTCACCTTTCTGGTCAATGCAGGATTCACAGGACAGACAACATTGATCACATTGCCCACTGCCAGCCTGAAAACCACTTTATTTATTTTTCTTTTCTTGTGGGTGTAACATCCTTTTTGTGAATTCACTCTCCTCCTGAATGCATCATAAAGAATCTTCCCTGCCCTTGTTTTCCCCACAGGAAGCAGGTGGCTCAGTTTGCCTTTGGTGTACCCTCCCTTTACTGAAGCTCAGCTTGGAACATCTTATTCTGAGAATTGTCATATCTCTTGCTGCTTTTGTTTTATTTTAGTTTAATTTTATTTTAAGTGATGCTTCTACCTCCATCTGGGCCCCAGTTGGACCTGGGGCTGTGGCTGAACAAGGCCAGGTTGGATGGGGCTTGGAGCAACCTGGGATAGCAGAAGTTGTCCCTGCCCATGGCAGGGGATGGAATAAGATGATGTTTAAGGTCCTTTTCAACCCAAACCTTTCTAGGATTCTATGATTCTACAGCATGCACTGACCCAGAATTGAGGTGAACCTTTCTTAACACCTTCCAGAACAGAGCTGACCTGCTTCTCCTGATTCTGGGGTGGATTATTTCAGGAAGTCTGTCCACCTGTGAGCCAGAAACTGCCTCCAAAAGGGATGAAGAAGATACAGCCATGATGGACAGATCATGCTTAGTGACCTGGAAAGGTTTTAGGATGCCATTTACTCTACGTTTGGGCACTACTCTTGTATCTGGAAAAGCATCACTTCACCAAGCCACCTGCACAAAAGCACACTCAAGTATTTCTTCCTTGACAGCCCCATTTAATAGATTTTCCTCTCCTGACCTGCTTCAGGTACTGTCTCTGGAGTAGCTGACATTGCTGTGCAACAGGGACTTGCAGAGTCTTGCAGTAGTCCCGTTGGTCTTGTGATGTGCACTCTGAAATGATGGTCTTTGCATCTGGTAAAAGCAGGTTAGTAGAGGAGAAAAAGGCTTGGCCTCAGATAGTTTCATCTGAGAATACTTTTATCTGAATTCTTGGCCCAGCCACTTTCTGTTGTTATTGAGGTATCATGCCTAATTCACGTTTTTTCCTTAAAAAAAAGTCACTTCCCCTCAAGAATATGTTATGAACTGCTGCACTTTAGCAGTGTGATAGTTCATAACAGAATCGAGAGGAGCATGAATTATTGTCAGAGCTACATTAGTAATGTGTAATCTGCAGCATTGGTTAATTTGTTTTGATATTAAAGTTTTAATAGGAAATATAATTTGATTGCATTTTAAAAATAAAAACTGATTTTCTGTATTACAGAAAAATATTATGAATAATAAGCAAAAAAAGGGGCTAATATAACTAGGCATTTCTATTAACAAAATGAATATGTTTCATACGCTCTCTGTGTACTAATTCAAGTCATCAGATGCCAGTTTGAGCTGATTTAACACAAACTACACCCTTGCTCCTTGGCTCTGCATCTTGCAACACCGCTAGCATTAACTTGGGGTTGGGATCCAAGCTTTGCAGTATCAGCTCCTTGCACCTCAGTTACTGGCACTCGGTTATTAACAGCATCAACACCTTGTGCTGCACTCTCAACACCCCAGCGGGGTCTGGTCTGTATTTACAGATGTTTTCCAGCTGGACTGAGAATAACTAAAGAGCCCAACTGTGACAACAACCAGCTCTCAACCTCTTAAAGGAGTGTGGGTGGCTCGTGCTGGTGGCAATGTGCAGATGGGTGTGTTAGTAGGATTATGGCAGGGGAATGGCAGCTCAGCAAAGGAGCAGCCCTGAGTGTGATGAGTGCTCTGGCATGATGTGAAAACGTTAACAGCAACCACGCTGGGTCAAATGAATCACAGAATTGTTTAGTTTGGAAAAGTGCTCTAAGACCAGTGAGTCCAACCATTCCCCCTGCAATGTCCAGGCCACACTGACCCCCATCCCCAAGGTCCACACCCACACAGCTTTTAAATCCCTACAGGGATGGGGACTCCACCAATGCCCTGAGAAGCCCTGCCAGGGCTGGACAGCCCTTTCCATGAAGGAGTTTTCCCTGATATTCAATTTAAACCTCCCCTGGCCCAGCCTGAGGCTGTTCCCTCCCCTCCTGACCCTGTTCCCTAGGAGCAGAGCCTGACGCCCCCGGCTGTCCTCTCCTGGCAGGGAGTTGTGCAGAGCCACAAGGGCCCCCTGAGCCTCCTTTTCTCCAGGCTGAGCCCCTTTCCCAGCTCCCTCAGCCTCTCCTGGGGCTCCAGCCCCTTCCCCAGCTCCCTTCCCTGCCCTGGACACGCTCCAGCCCCTCGGTGTCTCTCTTGTCCTGAGGGGCCCAGAGCTGTCCCCAGCACTGGAGGTCTATTTTAGTCTTTTTTCAGCAATTCTCTCTCATGGGGCCTGGGGAAGAAGCTAATGATGAAGTGAGTATCCTTTGTTTGGTGCTTTCCAGCCTCTAATCACCGCCCAAGCTTTGTTGTTTTCCACATTTAGCAACTTCCAGTGTACTTCTCTACCAATCTAGAGCTGAGGCTCCAGAGGGCAAACTGTTGCTGCGGTGCTTTTTCACCTTTGATAAGCTGCTTTGCCCCCTCGTAGCTCTGTCCTTACTCTGTGTGACCTTGTTTACAGTGGTTAAAGACCTCGGGGCACTGTTATTAAAGAATGTGAGCTTAGAGTAATGGAAGGGTAAAAGCTGTCCCATAGCGAGCAGCTGAAGGTGCATGATCTATTCAGCTTATCAGAAAGATATAGAGGAGAATTGATGAGAGAGTGTATTTCCTTCCTGGATCCTTCAGTGGTACCAAAGGGCTCCTCAGCTGAGTGGGAAAAGACGTAACAAGAGCCCAGGACGAGTCTAAAGCTGCAAGATGTCAAATTGGAAACCAAACACACATTTTTCTCAGTGAGGATAATTAACCATGGATAATAATCATCAGTGGGAAAAGAAGATTTCTGCCTTCCTGATGGCTTTAAAAAAGAAAAGGCTGTCTTTCTTCCTTAAAAAAAACCCCTTTGAGTCAAGCACATGATTTGAAACCACGCACATTTGAATGGCTGACACGGAAAGGCAGGAGATATTTTTATCTTAGATATCCAAAAGACCCTTCAGGTTCCAGAAAAGTCAGCACTATGCAGAAGCATTGCACGCAGGATCTTTGCCTAGGTAATTGTATTTCACCCTTCCTGACAGTTCTCCTGTTCCATTTACATTTCAGCTGCACCCTGTCCTTGGCAAGAGACAGATCCCAGGCTAGGATGGATCTTGTTATTGATCACAGGTTTCCTGGTTCTGGTAGAAACAAGGAGATGCATTGCTGTTCCCAGTTAACTGCTCACTGGGTTTCACTCCAGAGGTAGCACTGGGTGATGTTTGTGTGGTTCATCATCTTTGGAAGGGAATCAAGGTGATAGTTTTGGATGTAGGGAAGGGAGAAGATTATTGGTGAATCAGACAAAGAATGCACATCTGATGGAAGTTCTGTACTTTCAGTGGTTTTTGTTAATAATATTGGTGTCACTATTAATAATCAGCAGCAGTGTAAGACCTCTCATGTCATTAGCACCAGGAAAAGCAACCCCTTGATAGTACAGGGAGAGGAAAAATTTAGTTAAAGTGACATGAAGCCCTTGACCAACAAATTCTGAAGTTTTTCAGGTCAAGTATTTCTTCTCAGCTTCAGCTCTTTTCTTCTGCTCTGTTTCTTGACTGCAGGAACTTCCAAATGCCATGGACCTGTTCCTACATCTCTGTTGATATCTTTGAGTCCCTGCATAACTTTGAACACAATTGCCAGCGTGAGGAATAAAGCGATTCACCTTTGACAGGGGATCTTATTTAGTCTGAGAAGTGCCAACTCCAGTGGAAGAACTAGAGATAATTAACTCCTTATTCAGGTGTCTTTGACAAGAATTGCATTTTGGCTGAGATGAATTCTAGCCTTTAACTACTTACCTCATGCTCTCACCCTTCCTTGTCATTACCGAAAAAAAGAAAAATGTTTTTGTCCATCTCTAAAATGAAAGTTGTCTTTGCTTTTGCCAGCTATGACAAATTGCCTTGTCTGAATATTCTTTCTTTCTCTCCATTTTTTTTTTCCTTTGTGGCTTGGAACAGAGCATCTTCCAGTTCTCCCTTACAAGGGAAAACGGGCCTCTACTCATCCTGGATAAAGGAGCTCATAAAGACCACTAGCATTGGGGAATGGACAGCTGGGGGGATGGATATTTTATTAAGCAGCTTAATTCCTGTATTGATAGTTACAATTTCTATACTTAACAGATATCCTTTAAATTTTGTGAAGTGTGAGACTAATCCTGTCAAATCAAAAACGATAATAAATACGAGCGTATAAATTTAACGGAGAAGAAAGAATTATATCTTTGTTTATCCTTGTGGTATAGAAATAAATGGATCCTGTGCAACAGTCCTGCATAAAACATGAAAGAAATCTCAAGCCCATGAGATTTCTCCAGAGGAGTCAATGAAAATGGGTTGTTCTTGGTGGGAGTCTAATTGCTTCGTCTCTCATCAGGACGTTGGGGAAGGCAATAATGGACAGGTATGGGGCTGGAATAAGTTTTCCTTATTACAAGTGTCTGAGATGTCTTGAAAGAGGCAGTTGTGGGGAATATTACAGAGATATGTGTATTTCTGAAAGGCATAAGGAATAGGAAATATCTATTGACTATTTGTCCTCTCAGAAGGACCTGTGCATTCACTGCCAAAAGGCAATGAAAGTAATGAATTAGGGGTGGTTTCTCACATCTCCCCGCCAATGCTGGGCAAGTGGAGAACAGCCTTTGCCTGTTGCTTCCAGCCCATTTGGACTGTCCTGATGCACAGTGATAGACAATTATTATAACAAAAATTAAAACTAAACTAGCAGCCCCCACCGTCTTCCTTAGCCAGCCAGGCCCATTACATGCATTTCATCTATTATTACACCTTTTTCTTACGTCTTTTTTTCTTATTAACATCTTCCTTTTCACCACCTGTGAATTAAAAATCACCTATTTCTTCTCTAACTGCCAGATTTTTAAGCTCTGTTTTATCTGTCTGAAAACCATGTTGTGTTTCTCCTTTTATGTACACCGACCGTGCAATAAAGTTTGTGACACCAGAGCTCACAGTGCCTTTATCTGCAGCTATATCAGCTCTGTGGCTCTAAAATCTCCATTACCTTTCCTTTCCAGTCTCTCAGCTCTGCTGAACCACCCACTTGTCCGAAGGAAAACGAAGAGAAGCTTTTTTCTTTTGAGTAGCCCTAGGCTGGGGGGAGTAGGAGGGGGAATTCCTGGGCTTAGGCTGGGGAAGAGAAGGCTCTGGGGAGACCTTAGAGACCTTTAATGTGCCTAAAGGGGCTCCAGGAGAGCTGCAGAGGCACTGGGGACAAGGCCTGCAGGGACAGCACCCAGGGAATGGCTTCCCAGTGCCAGAGGGCAGGGACAGATGGGATCTTGGGCAGGAATTGCTGGCTGGGAGGGTGGGCAGGCCCTGGCCCAGGGTGCCCAGAGCAGCTGTGGCTGCCCCTGGATCCTTGGCAGTGTCCCAGGCCAGGCTGGACAGGGCTTGGAGCAGCCTGGGATAGTGGAAGGTGTCCCTGCCCATGGCAGGGGGTGGAACAGATGAGCTGTAATGGCCTTTCCAACACAATTCTATGATTCAGCTCATGGTACTGCCACAGACTTGCTTTTACAGCAATGCCATTTCTTCAGAAGTGTCTGGAAACACTCTCCTTTTCCAATTATGTTTGGTTGTAATTTGAGTGACTTTTTCCTAGAGAGCACCGGACACAGCCTTGCTTTCCCTCACAGCTGCTGGACACCACTTTCATGTTTTGTTATAGGGTGTTTCTTAAGACCTGCCTTTCATTTCACAGCCTATACATACAATTTTCAGAGATATTTTCAAGGGTTTTTTTGGAGTATATCACGCCAAAAGAGGAAGGTGAGATGAGGCAGGACTTTTGGGCCACTTTGCTCTACCTCAATTTTCCCAATAACACCTGGATTTGCTTTGTCATTCCAAGTGGTGTTCCACAGACCAGGAGAGAACTTCCTTCATGCTTTATAGTGAGGGAAAAATAAAGAGAGAAAATTGCTGCAGTAGTATTTGTTATCTAAATGCAATAAAAATAACGTGGCAAAATTATTTAGAAGATATATGAAAAAAAAACTGGTCACAGTGGCAATGGTCACTGAACTGGTGAATTGCTGATGTGTTTGGCTGTGAGAAATGGAGTGAAAAAGTCATAAATCTGATAATGCCTGGGTTGTCCTCAGAACAGAGCCTGGCAGCAGAACTCATAGCAGCAATAGTTCAGAAGTACCTAAAGGTAATCTGCACTTGGCATCATGGCTTATTTGTAACATTTTATAACGGTGCCTGCTTGAGTTTGTGGTTGTCTGCTCATGCATTTTAACCACACCAAGGCTTTATGTGCAAGCCATGGGAATATTCCTGAAGAACAGAGGCCCAAATTCCTCCCTGTCACTCTGAGTTTTGTAAATCATCCATTAGCTTGCAGTCTGGGCTAAACTGATTTTCCTCCAACAAACCGTGTCAAGCCAACTTGAGGTCTCTGCGCCGGCTCCCTGGTGGTGCTTCAGGAAGTCATTCTGATTTACCTGTGTGGACAGATTGTAAAGATTAATTTGGATCTATAGACTGAGTTCAGACAAACACCTGGGTCTGAGTTTGAAAGAGCTCTACCTTTCATGACCTGGACCAGACCCCAGGCCTGTTCCAAGCAGGACCATGATGAAGTGTGGGTTGGAAGCTGAATGCCTGAATTATTAAGTTATTAAGTTTGAGCTCATCCCTGTTGTGGGTTGTTCAGCAGTGCCATGCAGAGCTTTGATGGATTCAATTGCAAATGTGGGCTGTGTTCATGTACATTTGACTGTGTCAGCTTCAAGCTGAGCTGCAAATCCAGTGGAATGAAAATAATCCAGAGTGAGACTCCAGCTAGGCTGCTGGGTTTTTCCAGTGAAATTGGAGGGTTTTGCTCATTGAAGATAAAAACCTCTTGACACCAACATGTTCCATGGGAAATCCCATGAGAAATAAATAGGGGCAGGTAGTCTGAGCTGCAGGGAGAAATAAGTCTATGCTGAAACTCTGCACCAAAGATTAGAGAGTGCATTCTGCACTCCCAAAGATGCTGCTTGGCATCCAAGGAGGAAAACTTCTGCTTCCCAACTCAGGCGGGACAATCTGAGGACGAAAGGTGCTGCAGAAGGAAAATGTACCTCAGCTCCCTTCAAAGCAGGTTGCAAATTGGTATCTGGAGCACAAGCCTGTCCCACTTGCACACTGTGTGACAGCCAACATCTCCCTTTACACTGTATCACACCCCCTGTGGGATGCTTCACATTTAGGGCCTCCTGAGACAAAGACTGTGGCAATGCTTTAGCAAAAAACAAAACAAAACAAAAAAAAAAAACCAAACCAAAAAACCACCAAACAAACAAACAAACTTTCCCAAACCACACAGTTTTTGCAAGGGCAAGCATTTCACAGCACTCAGCTTCCCAGAAAGGTGAGAAAGAACGTACAGCAGTAAGTTCACATAGATCCTCTCAGTACAATTTCAGTTCAGGGCTTTAGTACCTGCCTCACAGCTCCTCCTTCTCCATGGCGTCCCTTAGTAGAAATCACAGCATTTTTACACCTCTCCTGAGATGAAATAACACCGTAGATGGTCCCTCTCCTTTGTTCCTCCTGCAGGAATCACTCTGAAATTCCCCGGCCTATGTTATAACGGAGGTCAGAGCAGAGCAAAATATCCCCTCCTGGCCTTAAAATCTATGAATAATATTTTCCCCTGGAGACTCCAGCCAGGATACAGTGGGAATAGCTTCAGTCACACCTGGGTTATGGACTTGGGCTGGGTGTAGGTTGGATAAAACCACCACACACGGATGGACAGATCTGAGGCATCTCCCTCTGTCCAGCTGCACCTCCATCCCAGCCCCACAGGGCAGTAGCACTGTGGCATCACAGCAGTAAAGCCACTGTGAGCTGGGATGGCATCTCACATGTTTGCTCTTGCTCACTGATTTAGTATTCAGAATTTAGAATTTATTGAGGATTCTTCCTTTGTCACATCATCTATCAGAGACAGACACCACCGAGATGGAAGGGGGAAAAAAAAATTAAAAACCTGTTTATTGCTCAACTTGCTCTAGGCATGTTTTAGTTTATTGTTCAGCTTGGTTCATTTCAGTGTTTCAATTTGAACGGTTCGCTTAGTTGCTGTGGCTAAAAAAAAATAAATTAGGAAAACCATAAGAAAACCTATTTAAAAAAAAAAAAAAAAAAAAAAAAAGAAGAAGAGGAAGAGGCAGCAGCAAAAGTTGAGATTTGTAGGGCCCCTCAGCACCTCGCAATGTCAGAGGTGTCAGTGGATAATTTAAGGGCGCAATCCCACGTCGCCGGAGGAGACGTGCTCTCCCAATTCCCTATTCCGCACATGTTCCCCCCTGGAGCTGCTGCTGGCACCCCTGGGAGGAGAGACCCGCATTGCAGATACCCTGCCCAGCCCCGCGGGCTCTGCTGCTCCCTGCCTGCCACGCTGCTCCGCACCCAGCCCTCGCCTGGGCCCTGACAGAACCCGAGCGCGGCCGCTCGCTCTCCTCAGGCTCACAGCAACGCCTTGGGAAGGCTGCCCTGAAACAGAGACTGGACAGAGCTAGAGAATAAAGTGGGTGTTTATTGAAAGGCCTTTAGGATACACTCTGGGCAGGACAGGGCCTGACCAGGCCTACACTCAAGGTGGGCCTGGATACACCCTGGGCAGGACAGGGCCTGACCAGGCCTACACCCAAGGTGGACTAATGTCACAGTCGATGTATGTGTGGTAGTCGACATGGACACTGAACTTGCGCTCGAGGTGCTTCTTTAGAATCATCAGGAGGCTTCAAGTATCAGTATCTTGATATTCAAAAAGTCTCCCACACCTTTTCCCTGTATCTTGTCAGAGCAGCTTCACACAGCTCTGGCTCTCTTCTTCAGCTCTGGCTCTCTCTGTCCTGTTCTGGCTCTCTTCTTCCTGACCCTGGCACAGCCGCCTAACCCTGTCTGTCCTACGTACAGTATCTTACCTTTTCTGGCCCTTGCACAACCTCCTGTCCCTAGGTCTTCACAACACGGCAAGCAGACTCCAGCTCCTGCTAGTTAACTCACTCTTTTATCAGGCTCATGGCTGTGAGAGCGAGGCTGTTCCTACTCTAAGATAATTTACACAGGTGTAACATATCAGGAGGGAGACTGCCTTCAGCAGCATCTCCTTTTGTCTCCCCACAGACTAAAAATAGTCACAAAATGGCTGACCAGTCACAAGATCTTACATTTTTCTAAGTTTTGGTCTATTTGCATATTGGGGTTTAATTGTCCAATTGCAGCTTCAGGTTGTGAGGTCTCATCCTTCTTCCAGTCCACCATTGTTTGTACTTTTGGGCCTGAAAATTGTCCTGGGTCTTCAGCAGGAAAAGGACTTGTTTCCTCTCCCTACTCTGTGAAGAGAGCTCACCAGCACTTAATATGAGGCTCAGAACTACAAACCAAAGCAGCACAGAATCTGAAAAACATGAAAAGCTAGAACTCAAGGCATCCACAGGAGGTGTGTGAGAAATTCCTCTCAATTTGCGCTGGCATGAATGGGGCTGGCGTCCACAGGGGGTAGAAGGTGGTCACATCTCTTGTGGTCACCCAAGGGCAGATCCTATCAGGCCCCACAGATTCCTGGAGAGCAGCATCAGCGTGGGCTCCCTCTCTCCGAACGCGGCAGCTCTGATTTCGGCAGCCGTAATTACGGCTCTTCTGCTCCTCCAGACCTCGCCTCAGATATCTCTGCCTCCAGCGGGGCAGGGGCTTTCCAAAGAAAACAGGATCCAGCTTCTCCACGCAGCTGCTTTCAGCATTTGAAGAAACCTTCTCCAGCAGCAAGTGCAGTAATCTCAATGGGAGATAAGTCAATTACAGCAAATTGAGCTATTTAATTTCTGGCTGCAAATGGCTTTCAGTTACACAAGTAGACACATTAATCTAATAACTAATGATCATATATTTTACTAATCATACAACGCTGCGTGAGGTATTATATCTAATTATATTTAAGATTAAGACATCTTTATATGTGTATTTTTGCGGTTGCCAGGCTGGTGCAGATGGATGAAAACAGAAAAAGGAAGCAGGAGTAGTGGAAACCCCCACCCTGTAAGAAACAGGAGGTCCCTTTGAAAGATGGAAAGACACAATTCAGAGAGGATTGTCTGAGGTTGCCTCCAGGATAGAAAAGAAGAGAATGGGAAAGAAAAACTGCAATAAAATATTCAATGATATTGGCTTTTTTCTTTGGAAGCAAGGGTTGAATCCAGAGATTTGATGCTAGTGGCTTGGGAACAAAAAAACAGAGTTGTTGAGATTGGAAAAGTCCTCTCAGATCATCAAGTCCAAACACTCCCCAGCACTGCCAAGGCCACCAATGCCCCATGTTTCCAGAGGCCACATCCACATGGCTTTTGAATTCCTCCAGGAATTGGAACACCACCAATCGCCTGGACAGCTGTGTCAGGCTGGGTAACACCTCTGCGATGACATTTTCCCTAATGCCCAACCTAAATCTCTCCTGATGCTACTTGAAGCCATTTCCTCTTCTCCTGTCCCTTCTTAACAAGGGGAAGAGAGCGACCCTAAATTAAATCAAACAGCTCATGTTGTTCTCACCCTCCTAATCCAGCCTTGGAGCCTCCAGGGCTGCAATGCTGATGAGAGACAACCAAGAGATGTTCCCCCAAAGCTGTACTTACAGAAAACCAGACTGCCTCCAGCTCCTGGGCTTTTCAAAGAACTCATTTAGAGACACTCCTGAGGCAGATCAACCACAAGAACCCTCAGTGTAACCCAGAAAACCTGCAGTGCCCAGGATCCTCTCAAGGACCTTAGAAACCTAGAATAACAGGACACTTAGGGCTGGAAAACACCTCTGAGATTGTTCTGCTGCCCACAGCTCTGGCTGGCGCTTCCCAGTTCCTCATTCACCAAGGATGGACTATTACCTGTGTCTGATGCTTCCAGAATGGAGTAAAAGCACATGGCCACAGGGAAGTCCTATATAATCCTTTTCCCTCCAAGGGATGTCTTCCTCCAGGATGGGATAGCTTTTTTCTCTGTGATCCAAAGAGCAAAGACTGATACCAACAAGATGCCCTACACTTAGAGTGGGTTATTTCCTTTTCCAGACTCAAGGCAGCCCCCAAGGAGCCAAGGAATAGCTAATAAAATAACTGCTTGAAACAGGGTCTTCAATCTCTTAAAGCTTCTTCTGAAGAATATTAGTCTGTGCTAAGATCACCCCCCCTGAGCTTGCCTGGGCTGTTGGTCAGTATGATAATGCCTTAAATGCAGTTGTGCAATCAGTGATTATTCTCTTTGGTAAATACTTGTATTTATGCGGGTATTTTTTTGCGTCAGTCTGGCGGCAATCCATCATCTGTGAAGGTCTCGTGGCAGCTGCTGTTGAAATCAATATGTGTTAGGATGCCAGAAAACTGAGCTCATTTTTCTCCTCTTTGACATAGTAACTAAAGATCATAAAAAGAGATAATGATAATGACGGAGGGAATGATTGGGGATACTCTGCTAAAGGAGAGAACGGAATCAAGCAAGCCAGAAAAGACAGGGTGGTAAAATAAAGGGAAAGGATCTTTCTCTTTCCCAGGGGGAAAAGCTGAGTGGATTGCAAGGGAGGCATGTATGGAAATCACAATTAATAATCCTTCACCCTTGCCCTGTCACTCTCATGTAGACCCCTTGTATTACAACACCTCTGCAGCGAGCGATGCCAAAGCCAGGGCCTGGGTCTACAAGCCCCATTCTGGGAAAGCAGCTCTGCAAATTCAGAGAGTCCAACGGAACACCGATGTATCAGGAGGAAAAATCCCCTCCCTGCTTACCAGTGGTTGTTCTGGAGAAAGATCAGCTCACAGGTCTTACAAAGCTGTGGCACAGCCCAGGTCTTGGTGCCATTACCAGCTGTGAGTTACTCTGCAGTGTGTTTGCCTGGGAAACCAACATTCCTCAGTCAAGCAGACCGCCCAGGGGCCAACCAACTGTGATATGATACATATAATATATACGATGAATATAACACAGTATAGTGCAGCTTACGTATGTAATTCCCCCCAAAATATCCCTATGGCATACAAGCCATGATAGGCATGCATTTCTACATATTTAGCTCAAAGAATCCTAGCATTTTTTGGGTTGGAAGGCACCTTTAAAGACCATCTACTTCCACTCCCAGGGACATCTTCATTAGGGCAGACTGCTCTAAGCTCCATCCAACCTGGCCTCGGACACTTCCAGGGATCCAGGGGCAGCCAAAGCTTCTCTGGGGCACCCTGTGCCAGAGCCTCGCCACCCTCGTTGCCTGGAATTCCTTCCCAATATCCCATCTAACCCTGTCCCTGTGGGAAGCCGTTCTCCCTCATTTTGTTCAGTACATACCCTTGGAACATACACACATGCACTCAAGTATGTTCTGCATTCTATTTCTAAGGAGCAAATTAGTGTAAACACATGAGAATGTGTTTCCATACACCATGTTTCATACGTAAGAATCATCTCTAATCTATAAGAACATTTTTTCATGCATAATCTTATTTTATTTTGTCCGAATATAGAGAGCATGAGTACATTTGCACATCTCCAATATACATCACAAACCTTCAGCACAAGGTAAAATCCGAAAAAAACAACCAAAAATATGTGTATTTGTAGCACAGCAAGTATGGAAATGAGACACATGCACAACCCCGCCACTGAAACCCTGACATCAAGTGCAAGGTAAGTCCCGAAAGCCCAAGATCCTTTACAGCATCAACACAGCAGCCTCAAGCCCCCAAATCCGCGGCCAGAAAATCAAGCTCAGTGTCAGTGTGAGCACGCTTCCCCTGCTCTGATTGCCTCCCTGCAAGCAGAACCCCATCCCGGGAGGCAGGAGCCGTGTTCAGATGTCAGAGGGAGACTGATCCCCCCTGCGCCGGCGCCTTGGGCAGGTGCTCTTTGTCGTTCAGTTCCACTAATCACACCGCGGCTCTGACATCCCTCCCAATATTTAACTTTCCTGGGACCTCTGGTAGTTTATTAACATTTTCAGGCTACAGGTGCTGGTGTTTTCTGCCTTCAATTACACGGCCACTTTTAGCTGCGGGAAAATTCCCTGCCCCAGGCGAAGCGTTGGCTGCAGTGATAGGAATAATCATTCGCGGGTGATATTTCAGCAACGCGCAGAGGGAAGTGGAGGACGATCTGTGACAAACAAAATGGATAGTATCAAAAATCAATTCCACTCCTGCTATAGGAATGAGCAATGGGAAGAAAAAAAAGAGGCAATTCAACAGCTTTTAAGGAGGGGGAGGCTTGAAGGGAAGAAAGGATTCTTCTTAGAAGAAATACTCACATTGCTATGGAACAATAAAACGCGCCGCTTGAAAAATTTTAAGTTTTGGTGTGGATTCACATGTGTCTGTGACTACCTCCATTGGGTTTGGTGCTGGGAAACCCAGCCAGTGCCACATATCAGGCCCAGGCCTGCTTCCTTGACCTTAGCCAGATTCTTCCCCAAGGCAGGAGATCCTTGTACGTGTCTGTGTACATGTGTGATGTGTGCACACAAGAGTTTGCACACCTGAAAGTGTGCACAGATGTACACGTGTGAATTTTTTCCCCTTAGAGATATGGTACCTGGGTAGAATAGGGTCTGTGATCTATTTAAATTCTTCTAGGTCTTCAAGGAAGTCTTCACTTAAGGCCATAGTCAAAGGAGCACAGCAGTGACCTCAAACCTATCAAAATTGAATGAGGCTCTTTTAGTTGAGATACCTGCCTTGGCTATAAAAGCAGCTGACCTGTGCAGACATGGGTGAGTCTGGGTTTTCAGGGTTAAAACTCTCACTAAGTTACTCCCAAAACCTTGAGGGTTTACTCTGAAAAAATAACTTTGTGATGGGCCAACATGTTGATTATTTATTTGGACCTCTCATGACAAGAGAAGACACCGAGGGGCTGGAGCATGTCCAGGGCAGGGAAGGGAGCTAGGGAAGGGGCTGGAGCCCCAGGAGAGGCTGAGGGAGCTGGGGAAGGGGCTGGAGCCCCAGGAGAGGCTGAAGGAGCTGGGGAAGGGGCTGGAGCCCCAGGAGAGGCTGAGGGAGCTGGGAAAGGGGCTCAGCCTGGAGAAAAGGAGGCTCAGGGGGGCCCTTGTGGCTCTGCACAACTCCCTGCCAGGAGGGGACAGCCGGGGGGGTCGGGCTCTGCTCCCAGGGAACAGGGACAGGAGGGGAGGGAACAGCCTCAACTTGCACCAGGCGAGGTTTAAATTTAAAATTTGAATTTTTTAATTGGGAAAATTTCTTCAGTGGAAGGATTGTCCGGCCCTGGCCAATCTTTCCAGGGCAGTGACAGAGTCCCCATCCCTGTAGGGATTTCTAAACTGTGTGGGTGTGGCCACTGGAGACATAGGTTAGTAGTGACCTTGGCAGTGCTGGGGGAATGGTTGGATTCAATGATTTTAAAGTACTTTTCCAGCCTGAATGAGCCTGTGATTCACTATTCTGCAGAGTCTACCTGAAGGAACACGGATGTGTAAAAAACACAGATCATTTTCACTACTGGCAAGGCAAATCACAAAATCTGTTCTGTGAATTATGGCCCTGGTGCCTCCCAAAATGCCCACATCTTGCTTTGTTCAGGAGGTCCTTTCAGATAGTCACAGCTCTGATAATTAGAAAGCTTCTTGTAATTTCCAGCCTAAATTTATTCATGGCTAGTTTAGATCCATTTGCACTTCAATAGCCCACTCCCAGAGGAAGGAGGAGGTTGCTGTAGATGGAGGTGATAGGTTTGACCCAGAGAGGAACCTGGCTCCTACAGCCTCTGTCAAAGTCCCTGGTGACTGGACTGAGCAATGGCCATTTGAAGTCTACAAGTGGGACTGAAATATCAGGAGTATCAAGCCTGCAGGTGGGGAATTCAGAGATGCTCATCACTTCTTACTACAAATTGAATATTTGTTGGTGCCAAAATGGCATTCGCTTTGAGCTAAGAAATTGTCCCTTCCTTTCTCACAACGTCTTTCATTCTTGATGAAGCTGGAAGACAGGAAAATGAAATACCTTAGTTTATTATTGCTTGATTGATACTTTTTTAAAATTGTAACTTTCAACACTCCCTGCATTGCCAAGAGAAGAGGATGAGAAATGCTGACTAAGCCATTTGAGCCAGTTATTAGAAACAATGTTAAGTTTAGATTTTAAAAACTTATCTTCAAATGTTTTCCCTTTTTTCTAAAACAGGTCCCTGGAAGAAAGTTGTGGCACACTACACCTTGAAAATCAACCTGAGCACCCTGTACTCTGCAGATGGCAGGGAAATATGATCTTGCCTGTGCACTTACAAAAACAGAAGGAGGGTCCATGCAGGGTCTATACTTGATATGGACAGAAATAAATTGCCTCTTGAAGTGCCAAGCTCACTGCAGTGTATCTGCCCTCTCTTAAAGAAATGGAATCTTTAAAAATGAATGGGAAGTGCAAATGAAAATACAACTCTTTCTTACTCAGAGCTTTTTCTAGTTCATAGAGAAACCCTCTCTGGAAATAGTCATCCCTTTCACTCCTTCTGGCAGGCGTGGAAAGAGGTTTGCAGGGTGGGGAAGCCTTGAGCAGGTCATCAAGGTGTCTGCTGCAAATTCTGCTTGGGGCAGGATAGGGCCCTGCAGCATCTGCCCCGTACCTTTCTCCACAGTCACAGTGTTACTCTGGACTCCTTCTGCTTTTATCACCTTCCCCACAATTCTCCAGCCTAGAAAATCATAAAATCACTGAATGGTTTGGGTTCGAAGCGTCCTAAAGCTCATCCCGTTCCACCCCCTGCCATGGGCATGGACACCTTCCACTATCCCAGGATACTCCAAGCACCATCCAGCCTGGCCTTGGACACTGCCAGGGATCCAGGGGCAGCCACATCTTCTGTGGGAAACCTGTGCCAGGGCTTCCCCACCCTCACAGCCAAGATTTTTTCCTAAGATCCAATCTAAACCTAATCTCTTTCAATTTAGAGGCAGCCCTGACTGTTCTGCCACTACACGCCCTTGTCAAAAGCATCTCCCCACGCTGCTCCAGCATTCTCTCCTGTTTTTCTGGCATACTCTCTGAGATGCTGCTTCCCTCTGGGACCATGCCAGGTCCAGCAGCTCACCCAGGGTGATGGGACACAGAGCCCTGGTGGAGCTCACCAGGAATTTATGAATTTATGAGGAATTTATATGCCAGAACCCAGCCCTCAACCGAAAAGGGCCACCCTGCAGAGCTGCCACAAGCCACACTTCACCTGCTGCTACATAAAAATCATAGCTGTTTAAACAAACACAACACAGATGAACACTGCTGAGTTGTTGTTTTTTTTTAATAAGAACCCGTTGCTGTTAGTACCCAAATTCCACTAATGATTTGAAAATAATTAATGCCTTTCCAGGTCACGAAGAGGGTTGATCACCTTCGCCCACTTTTGGTTTTATTTACAGCCTTCCCCTTTGTCATCTTGACATTTGCCACATGAAAGTTGGGGAAGTCTGGGTAGGGAGGGCTAAAAGGAAGCAATATCTGATCATGTAAACAATTAGACCTTTATCCATCCTGCCCAAAGAGGTCCTTTATCTGATGACAACCTCTGCAGAACGGAAGAGGAATAGGTACCTCCCTCTGGGACCATCCTAACTATTCAATCAATTCTCCTCAATTACTAACAAATCTAAATGTGATTTATCTGCCCAGGAATCATTCCAATATCAGGCAAGGATCTATCAATAAAACCCCCAAAGGCAATCTTTTTTTCAGAGCTGTCAATAGAACCTCTGAAGCACAAAGAGAGGGAGCCGACAATTGAGATATTTTGCTTTTTTTTTTTCTTCTTCTTTTTTTTTTTTGAGCACTTAATTAAGTCGACAAGAAGCTGTCAAGGATAATTTTCAAAGCACACGGCCTCAGCATCTGACATTTGATAATATTACACTCCATGTTGATTGAAATTGATTTTTTCTCCTCTTTTTTTCCTTTTTTTTAACTTTTTTTTTTTGGTTGTTTTGTTTTGTTGGTGGTGGAAGGCTGCAAGAAAGGGGGCATTTAACAACTTTCTTGCCCATAGATCCAAGGACAGCAGGCCAGTTTGTTAAGGTCAGTCATGACAAACAGTATGATGGGTTTTTAAAACCAGCTGAGTTTAACAATAGTAGGGCACGGGTGTGTTATTTCAGTGTCAATAAAGCAAGCTGCTCAGCAGTTAGCAAATATCTCAGCAAGATCAGAGGCGCTGGGATTAGAAGTAATAGTAAATTTATAGGGTCGGATTCTGATCTCAGTTAATACCATTGTAAATCCAGAGAGAACTTCATTGACTTCAATAGTTTTTGATCCAGAACAGCCCAGATGTGGTCATTTTCTGAACTTGTTACCTGAGCTGCCAATTGCATCGTTGCTCTGGATTTATTTGTGTTTATTTTTTCACCCTGATGGGAGTTGGGCACTTCCCTTCTCCTTGTCCCTCCCCCTGTAAAAGTCACTACTGTAAATCTCTCTGGATGATTATCTTCTTAAGTGCCTAAGCTACTTTGTAAACCTATACATGCAGTAGCTGCCATTCCCATGCCTTTGAAACAAGTGCAACTCTGCAGACATGGAACAGAATCTGGCCCCTGCCCTTGCTCAAAAAGGGAAAAAAAAAAAAAAAGTACACATGGTAAAAATCAGTTTCCAGGCTTTTCTTGCTCTTTGCCTCTCTAATCAGTGATCAGTATTTACTATTTGCTGCTTAGCACCCCATGCAGAAAGCAGAGCAGATTCTCAGCAAATTGATTTGAACGATAATATTTTATTAAAGTTCTGTATTTAGTTGCTCTTGCAGCTGCAGCTGAGCAATTATGGCATTTCAAGAATAATTTATTGGTTATTGGAATTCAAGATATTATTTCTTTTGTTTCAGCTACAGAAAAAGACCCTGGAGTAAGGCAGTTGTGCGAGAGGCTGGGAAGCAGGGAGATGCTCTTCTTGGCCCCTGGGCAAAAGAGCAGTGACCTCCCAAATTTTTTGGGTTCGGGAGTGGATGGCTTGAAAAAGAGTGGGGCTCAGAATGTACGAGTCCTAATCCTAGAATCTTTTAGGTTGGAAAAACATCTAAGGGATCAATTATCCCTCACCATTCCCCAGGCCACCACTGACCCCAAACATCCACAGATCTTTAAACCCCTCTAGGGATGGGGACTCCAACACTGCCCTGGGCAGCTGTGCCAGGGCTGGACAGCCCTTTCAGAGCAGTTTTTCTTAATTACCCCTATTCTTGCACAAACTACTTGACTTCAGTTTATGCCCAGAGGATAACTCACATCACCTGCTCTAGCACCAGGCCTCAACAGGAATGGGAACATCTTGGGAATGGTCCCTTGGTCCCACACTGAGGAGGGTTTCCAAGATGAGGTCAGCTCCTGCCCCTGTTTTGTTTCTATTTCTTGCACAGCACAAGATGGAGATGCATCAACATCAAGTTTCCCTCTGTTTCAGAAGACCCAGTTCTGGACAGCCTGAGCAGAGGCAACAGGGTCAGTCTCATCAGAAACCAGATCTAAGGGGCCAGGTCTTTATCTTAAAGAGATAAATCATTTCTCAGGAGTATGCAATTTAGACACTGGGCAGCTTCCATCTGTCAGAGAGCAGGCAAGCTAAATTAATTAATTGAATTGCCCAAGGTCGTTGGGGAAATGTGCAGGGGAGGTCAGCCACGGCCACAAACACCCGCAAATCATCACCCCCATGGCCACAGGTGTGGTCCCAGCAGGAGCCTGGGCTGAGAAGGGTTAAGCCAGGCTAGATTGAGGAGAGCCAAAATTGTCCCAGGTAAGAATTAGCTTGCGAGGAATTGGGAGCAAGGCACCACCTGACTGGAGCAAAATGATCTAAATCTGTCTGTCCCACGCTGATCCCCACGCGGCTCTCCCGCAAATGATGCGCCAGAATTAACTGAGAGCATTTTACAGTAGGTACATTTCACCCCTCGGAGGGATGCTATAAATGTTGGCCTCACAGACGCTGCTCCTGCAGTACCCTGAGATGAGGAGAGAGGGTTTAAATCCAAATCAGTGCCAGCACTGCCTCTGGAAAGCTCTCACAACAATTAAATCAGAATTGTAACAGGTTCCCAGGAGTGACCGCAGTTTGGATTTGAAGGGTGAGGGATCCTGGTCTCTCCACCTCGTCTCAGGCAAATGAAGCCTGGGTTTTATGACTTTTGGGGCCTTGTGGCTAGGAAATTAAAAACTTACCAGGGTCACTGCTGGGCACTGGAATGTGACTGCAAGACAAATTGTTAATCCAGTCTGAAGGTGTTCTAGGCCAGGGGTAGCTGTCCCACTCCCAGCTGCTTCCTAGGGGTGCTCTGGGGAACAGCCTGAGCCAGCACCACCCCTGACTGCCTGCTTGGACCTGGCCACCCCAGGCAGCAGTACAGATGAGGGTGTGTTAAAGAATGGCCCAGGTGGGCTGATTTTGGCAGTGCAGGTATGGCCTTTATGGTCTGACTTCCTGGCTTCTTGGTCTAAGAGAGAATTTGGGATAGCACAACAAGCGCTATCAAGATGAGAAGGTGGAGGTGGAAATGTTCACTTGGACAAACTAGCAGTGATGCTGCTCTTTGGAATGGCCTCTAAAGGATGGATCCAGCCCTCCCCCCAGTCTTCTCCCTCCATGATGACCTGTGCCCTCATGCTTCCAGGGCCCAGGCTGGCCTCATGGCTGATCCCACCAGAGATGCTGGCTCAGGTTTCTCTCCCAAAGGTCCAGGGTCAAGATGACACTGTGGCCATCCCTGGGCCACTCTGCATCTCCATCCTGCCCTGTGCCATGGTTTACTTGCCTTGTCACAGGGGCAAATCACAGCTCTTGTTCTTGCCATTGTCCTGGAGAACATCTGCAGGATTTCCTGGGAGGACTCAGAGGCGTAAAAATAGTCATCAGTCACAACCTGAGCAAACTTCTGATCCACAAGCACGTTTTTTCCTAGCTTAGGCTCCACTTGGCTGTACAAATCATGAGCACCAATATTTATTCCTGTTATTTTGTTTTTGTTGTTAACTCCTTATTTCCTGGAGCCTTGGGATAATGGAAAAACTTGTTTCCTTAAGAAATAGGTGCATGCAGGCATGGGCTGGAGTTTGCTGATCTGGGAATTCATGAAGGAGGTGCATAATGGTCACGCATCATTCTCCTCTGGCTTCATCTGCTCCCCTCTTACCATCCAAAGGGATGATCCCTGCCCATGGTCTCCCTCAGAACGTGTAGGGACCAGCCAGGAAGGGCTTTCTGGGATGAACCCAAGCTGGTTTGAGCATTGTGATTGTCATCAGCCCCACATTGGGACCTGCTGTCCTTAAGGACAGCATTCAGTGGTGGGCTTGGCAGTGGACTCAATGATCTTTGAGGACTTTTCCCACCTAAACAGTTCTACAATTGTGTGATTTCATCCCTTCTCCTGTGGTTGGCTGGAGTTTGATCCTCCTGTATCAGAGGGATGGAAGGTTTGCACACCTGAAAACTCAACTTTTTTCCCAAATATGTGAATTGGTCCTCTAAGAGATTATTTTCACAAATCCACCTCCACCTCAGAGTCTGAAGTCAAAGCATACAGCTACTTGTGCAATATACTAGAGAAGGATTTACTCTGAGCCATCAGTCCCCACACTGTGACCTGGGGCAGTGCAGACAGGAGGGGCTGAGTCCTCATTACTTTGATCCTGAAGAGGTCAGTCAACAGCTCACTTAAACCCTGAAGACAGCATTCTGCCAAAATTCTGTCCAAAGAAGTCTTCCCCTGTTGAGACTCCATCTCTGCCTGGGGTTGCCTCACCCTGGGGCACAGCAGGGTGGTCCCTGGGAGGGTCAGCAGCACCCTTGGGTGATAAATGTAGCAGCACCAGGCTCACCAGAGGTCAGCTTGACCATGGTGTCATCTGGGCTTTGGCAAAATGACTTCAGGGATTTCCTTGGGGAGTAAGAGGGGGAAGTTAAGCAGTGATTTGAGTTCTTGGGGTGATGAGGATGAGCAGTGCCCAAGCAAATTGGGCTGGTCTGGAGCAGGACCTGGGGATGCTGGCTGTGGGATGCTGATTTCACCTTCGATGCCTTTGCCTCTGGCAAGTCACTTAACAGTGAGCTTTCCCTCTGAGTAAAATGGGTAGAATAATCACTTCCTACCTTGCAGGGGAGACATGAGGATTAATTAATTAATTAATTAATTGTTTTGGAAGTAATTAAGTTTCTTATTTCACAATGAATTGCTCTTTTCTTTCCAGCCTTTTTTTTTTTTCTTTTCTTTTTTTTTTTTTCTTTTTTCTTTTTTTCTGAAAAGTGCCATGTTGTGGGGTACCCTGAGTTTCACCACAGCCATGAGCTGATGGGTGTTCCCCAGGACCAGGACAGCTTCAAGTCCTTGATGGAAGGACAGAGCTGGGGCCATTCCTATTGGGTTTGCAGGTTACAACCACCAAGTCTTGGTCCTCCTAAGCCAGGTTTAAAAACCCAGTAGTGCCATTCTTCCCATTTGAAAGACCAAATCCTGCCAGCCTCTGGCTCGTCTAATACCTAGTGACTGAGGCTAGGGCACATGAGGTGAGTGAGGTCTTTGCCCCTGAGAGGCAGCAGGGCTGGGTTCCTCTGGTGTGCCTAGGCTTTGGGGCTGGTCCCTGTTCCCCACTGGCAGCTGTGAGCCACAGCATCTCACTGATCCTGTGGAGCTGGCAGAGATCCCCCATGGCAGTCAGGGACATGAGGACACCACGGGAGCAGGTACTCTGGCAGAGGACAGGAAGCAGTGACACATGACCCTTCAAGAGATGATTTGCTTTTGCTTGTCTTTCCCTAAACCAGCCAAGTCTTTCAAACTGCAATTAAGACTTCTGAAAGAGTCTCTAATCCTTGGAGAAGTATTGTGCAGGATCCTTAAACTACAGAAGTTCTGAAGTGGATTTGGTATCAGAACTCATATATTCAGATTGTCCTTAATGAAGCATTTAAGATGCAGAGTTCAAAATCTCTTGTTATGTCATCATTTTCAGAAAAGTTGCAAGAAGCAAGAGGCTTGAGGAACCCAGCACTCTCTGCTCTCAACAGACATCTGACAAAGGGATAGGTACAAATAATAATGCCCCCTGGGCATTATTTGTACACAGTGCATAGGTATGGGTGAATGATTGCTGTCCCTGACTGTCTCATGATTTTTTTCCCCTTCTAATATGATCTTTTTTTCCTTACCAAATGTTTTGACATCTGAGAAATTCATATTGGCAGGTTGATCTATATTGTCTAATACAACATGGAATGTAATTAATCACAAATCCTGCAGAGTTCTTTTTCAGTAACTTCAGACAGAGTGAAATGGCAGAGATCTGTTTCAAGGTAACGATGATTACATGAATAATTTCCACTAAAAACTTGCAATACAGACCAGAACCACTAAAAAAAAAAAAAAAGATTTGCACTCAGGCTTTAAATTATGCTTTGGTATTTACTGCTGCAGAACCAGCTCAATGCAGAGACTTGGGAAGCCTTGCAGTTAAGAATTGAGAAAATGATGCACAAGGAGGGTTTTTCATCAAGACCTGAGAAACTCTTGAGGAGAAGCAGAAGACACTTGGCCAGAGTAGGACTGAGCCTATACAGTTGAAATGTTCCTAGAGTGGTTTTAAAAATTAAAACTCAAGGAAAGCTGACAAGAAAGGAGAATCACAAACCTCAGGATGATGCCTACTCTGGTAGTAAAGATGATAACATCTTTTTATGTTGAAGTAAAGGGTAGGTGGGAATCTGCCAAAACTCAAGAATCAAATAAAATAAAATCTCCTTTAAACATTGCACTTTAAAACAGGCTACTGGATCAAATGGGGGATGGGGCCCAGTGACAAAACAGCAATGAAGCTTCAGCCATCAGTGTGGTTCCACTTTAGAAAAAGGGGACCTGCATAAAAATGGGAGAGTCTTGTCAGTATGAAGAGGAGAAGAGTGAAGAGGAAGGCTAAAAGGTGGTAAGAGGCAAGGGAGTCCCTTAGAGGTGTTATTTCAGAGACTAACAATAAGTCTCCACCTCAGATCACAGTACACAGTAGAAAAACTCACACTCAAACCAGCAGCAGCTCAAAGAAAATTGCAAGGATCTGGAAGTTCCAAGCTGAATGCATGCCCACCAGAAGATTTTCAGGAAAAAAATTGAAAAATTGCTGAGGTAGCAAACACAGGTAATAAATCAGAGGTAGGAGCCTGAAGGTTTGTAGGGCAATTACAACACAAGAGCAATTGCACTGTCAGACTAAAGTTTCCTCTACCATAGTACCCTGCTGATGTTTAGGAAGGTGAGGCACAACATTTAGTTTCACAGGATCCTTTCTCAGCCTTTGAGGATTGGTAGCTTCC
This sequence comes from Phylloscopus trochilus trochilus, assembly GCA_016584745.2. NCBI lineage: Eukaryota > Metazoa > Chordata > Aves > Passeriformes > Phylloscopidae > Phylloscopus > Phylloscopus trochilus. The sequence goes on from WQNJ02000015.1 coordinate 88,530,162, forward strand.
AGTAGACCTCACCAGGGACTTCAGGTATTTATGATATAATAGTGAAATTTAGAGAAGACCAGGCCTCAGCAGAGAAACTGAGATTTTTCACATCTATATTCAGCACAAAGAGGCCCAGGATGTGCTACGCTCATAAGGTCTGTTTCTTGGGGTTCAGCAGAAGATAATCCAGAAACTGAAGTTAAAGCAGGGGAAATCTAAAGTGGCTTGGTACAGGGAACACAGTAGTTATTAGGGTGGGATGCCATTCTACTCTGAGCTGCAGAGGAACTTGAGAGTGACCTTGGTCACACTTTCCTGTGCCGTGTCCTTGCTCAGTGTCACTGTGACTCCTGCACACACACACTCTCCTCCAGGGTGTCTGCAGAGTGACTGGGCCCACAAGTCTCAAGTCTGCACTAAGTAAACTGTTAGATGCAAATGATGATCATCGGGGCGTTGGTGGCAAGTACAATATAACAGAGAAGGCTCAACCCATCCTTCATAAAGGCAAGACAAGCTTTTCAATCTGTTAGAGCTCTCTGAAGGTCTTGCTAATCATATGGAAAATGTAATCTGATGCTACATAGGTAAGCTTTCTATGACATTCCATCCTGAAAGCTCAAGAAGCAGCCAGAAGGGTGGGACCTTAAATCAATTAATGACTAGATGGGGTAAAATCCCCAGGAAACAGAGCACAGGAATAACTGGCACAAGTTACCAATGGAATCCTGTGTGTGTGTGTGCAGTAAGATCCATTCAGTTCAGCATATTTATAAATAACCCAGGAAGGGTGTGGATAGAGAGATGACAAAGCTCAGTGATATTACTGAATTATTCAGGGTGGTAAGAGCCAGAGCTGGCTGATGAGACTTGCTGAGATCTGAAACCCCAAATGACAAGAAAATAAAATTGAAGTTTAACATTGCTAAATGCAAAGTAATGCACACACATGTACCCTGACTTGTCTGTTACTTTCAGGAAAGAGAATTTGGTGTCACAACAAGCAATTGTGAGGAACTGTTAGCTCACTGCTTGATTGCAGGCAGAAAAGCAAACTGGCTGCTGATGATTACTGAGAAGGAGTGAAGAACAAGCCAGGAATGTTATGCAGCTGCATGAATTAATGTTACATCTGCATCATCCCTTTCAGGACCTCCTGCCCCCTGAAGGAAAGCTTAGGAACAAGATTGGCAGGATTGTAGGATTGTCCAAGAGAAGAATGGCTCCACGCAAGGTCCAGAAAAGTCCACAAAAAAAAAAAAAAAAAAAAAAAAAAAAAAAGTGAGGGTGGAGACAGAGTTGTATAAAGCTAAAGCTAAGCTTATTGTTCCTACTGTACATGGTGGGCTTCACAGCTTGTCAAAAACAGATGAGGTGGAAGCTGAGACTTGATGTGATTTCAGGACTCAACAGAACTAATTAATGGAAAAGAAATCCCTGAAGGCCTTTAATACAGATCTATCACTTTCACTTCAGAATGCCTTTATGCTGGAAATTCAGAGAATATATTTGATGCAAGGTGATTTGTGCTTGCAATATTCTTGTATTTGCCTCTAGGCTTGAGCCAGGAGCAATGGTCAGACACAGAGCACAAGGCCATGAGGTCTTCTGGGTGGAGGCAGCTTTTATATTTCTTTGCTACAGCAAAATCCCTGAATTCTGCAGCACCTCAAAAAGAATCTCAGAGGCCCTGTGCCCTGGACAGACACCTGGAGCATCTCATGCCCTCCCTAGCCAGCTTCCCAGGCTGTCTGCACGCTTGGGCAACCATCACTGTTACACTGCCTCATCTCAGGGTCATTTGCTCAGAAATCAGGGTGAGGAACACGTATTTTAGATGAAGTGTGGCCTGATTCTGAGCCAGGGCCCTTTCACAGCTGAGGACTGTCCAAGCACAGAGGGTGACTGACCATCATCCTCCCACTGCAGGGAAGGACGGATGCACAGGAGGGTGTGACTCTTGTCCCCCATCTTGTATGAGTACCCTGAGCAATGTCCACGTCACAAAGACACTCGGGACACCCAGGAGCTTTTGGAAACCTGAGCCCTGTTCCCTCCAGTGAGAAGGAGGAGCAGGATTCCATCTCTTTGCTGGCAGAAATACAGCCCTGGCCTGCACGCCGCGTTTAAATCTCACCAGCCTCCCTGCTCTTCCTTAAACCGCCAGCTTTAGAGAGCCCCACTCATCAAAGTCTTGTCAGGAAACAAGAGGGGGAACAAGGAGGGCTTAATTGATCAGCTTCGAAAGTAGCCTTGAGAACTTGATTCAGATATTGACTTCCAACGAGCTGGTTTAACTCCAGCTTCCAGAGCCAGCAATGGCTGAACATCAAAACTATTAACCTCTGGCCTTACCAGTTGGTGAGACATCACAGCAGCAGTAATTAGGAAGTCAATCGGAATCACATGTCTCACTTACACTGGCATGTCAATCAATAGTGCCAGTGACAGATTCATTAGGCCAGGCCTTGCAGCACAAGCTAGTAACAACCTCATAAAATACGCTTTTGAGGCAAGGCAAAGAAAAATCTGCTTGGAGGACTTGACTAGATGACAATATGTATTGATTAGGGCTCAAGCAATTTATGAAGTGCTACTTGCTCCACAACCTTTCTGTCTCAGTGTTAAATTTTCCCAAGTAGTTGCTAAATAAAACAAAATATTACACTTTTTAAAGCCTTCTTCTGACAGGACATTTTTTTTTATTTTAGTTACAAATTAGAAATAATCTAGCAAGGTAAAACTTCCATAGTTACTTAACGATGAAAGGCATCTTTCTTTTCTCTGGCCATCAGGCTTTGATAGAAGTTATCCATCTAGATGAGAAAAAAAATCATCTGAAACATAATTAGGAAACTCTCCTACCTTTCAAAGACAAATTTCATTTTTGCATTCCTTTTTTTTTTAGAACATTTAATGGCATTTTTTCTGTCAGGTCACAGAAAAGTGGATATTTCTGGTTTTAAAACCAAATTAAAAGTTGGATTCGTGGACTACAACCAGATCTCTACTGCTTGTTGCAAACAGTGTTTTTTAAAGACAGAAACAGTGTAATTGGGAACTTCATGAAACACTCCTTGCAATGCTGTTGCTTTCATGGGATCTTTGTGTCTTAATTTGCTTGTATCCATTTTTTTTTGTCAGGATTTCCCCAACGTTCAAAAGGACTCAGTGTCCTCTGTTCACTCTGTCGCTGGGGGTGGGATTTATTTCCTCTTGCCCTGCACAGTGAGGGAGCATCAGGCTTCAGGGAAAGTGTCAAAGCAGTGTCCCTGCAGTGACACCTCTCTCTGTTGGATTTCAAGACCCGTAGGTCTTGACCCTCTCTCCAAGACAGTAGCAGAACCAGTGCATCTTTATCTCAGTAGCCCAAGATGCCAAAATGCATCTGCAAGGCTGGTGAGACAATTTTCATGAGTATTGAAGAAGTAAAGGATTTTTCAGAGTCTCTCTCAGCATGTCATAAATTGCTTGTGTTTGGCTGTAACTGGCAGGGCACCTCAAAAAAAAAAAAAATGTGGAGCCTGTTTCAGTGAAGACCAAAGAAAAACTTGTCTTGTCAAATTTTGGTGCTGGAAGTATGTCTCTGGGTTCTTCTGCTACAGGAATGTGCTTAAGTCCTTTCTCAGCATTAGGAAGACTCACTCCTTGCTAGGTATAATTTTTGTAACACTCTGTGGCACCAAAGATTGTCCAAAAGTGGCAAAATGGTCACTGGGTTTCAGCAGCCCCTAGGAAGGGGCTCAGGAAGACACAGGAGAGAGATTCTGACTGTCTGTGAACTGAACACTGATTTTCTTTGCCTTGCCTTGCCTTCCTTTTTTCCCTTCCCTAATGCATCTCATACCTAATTTTCCAGCAGGTATTTCATTGTCACCAGGATCAACTTTAATAATCTCTGGCTTTGTACAGGAAAGCTCTCAGAAAACCCTAGAATCCAAGAGCCACAGAATGATTTGGGTTGGAAGGGATATTAAAGCCCACCTCATATTCGATCCCCAGCTGTGGTCAGGGACATCTTCCACTGAACCAGCCTGGTCAGAGCTCCATCCAGCCTGGCCTGGAACACTTTCAAGCCCTTTCAACACTTGAACAACTTCTGCACTTTTAGCTAAGTGTGAAGGACACAGTGCAAGTGCTTGATTGGTCAGAGTTCAAGCACTTCTGATTGTAGGGAAGGTTCCTCTTTTTTTTCCAAGCATCTTTGGCTCTGAGGTAGCAAGGGAATATTTCTCAGTGTGGAAAAGCTGATCCCCTGAGCTAATACCATGTCCAGAGAAGACCATCAGATTAACAAAACCACCAAAGCACCCCCTGTGAAGCAAAGACCTAATATACTTTGGAAAGACAGTGACTGAAGGCTTGATAATTTGTTAATAACAACAGTTCTCTTCCTAATCATTTTGGGAACTGTATTAATGTTAATAGTACAGTAGGACCAATAATTTATAATGATTTATTTCCCTGCCAAAATCAGACCTTTTCTGCTCTTGGTTTGTCCAAGAACAGACTGTAGTTTTCTCAAATTGATTAATTGCTTTAAATTACTTGCCAGATAATTTCTGCAAATAAGTCTGGCTTTGGGTCTGGTTCACAAGCAGTTCACTCTTGTATACTACACAGGAAAGCTGAACTGTGGGATGGGACAGGTAATTCACCCCGGGAGTTTGGTTTTCCAGTTTGGGGCACGAAGCATTTTAACTTGTTTTCATTGCCAAATGTCTGTGGGTAACACATTAAATTGTCCTCTCTCCAATTCTCTCCAACATTCCTGCCAGCAAACTCCTCATTCCGCCAAACAACCCTGCTATTAAATTAAAATTCACTAGAATAACCAACAGAAAAGGCCATAAACAGGGTCTAAGTAGAAACAAGTTGATTTTAAATTCAGAATGAATACACATGACCATATTTTTCCATTACTTTTCACGCTATACCAATTAATTCCTAAAAGCTCCAACCATCTTTCCTAAAATAATCCCAGGTGGTTCAATAAAATCCAGTGAAAACGGAAGAGGGAACTGGGCATGAGTTGTTGAGTTGCTGGGAATCCTTTAAATTATTCCTAACATGGAAAGTTTTGGGAAGGAGCAGTATTCACTCTGTGTGCAGACTGGAGAGGAAGGTCTCTTTGCATATGGTCTCCTCTGTAATAGCAGTGTGTTTCCCATAGTAAAGCAAAAGATTTAATGAAAAAGCAATAACAGCTCACATTGGCAGACAGTGAAACCAGCTGTGTTTTTGCGAAAAACAATAAAACCAGTTTGCTTCCTCCAGTAGGAGGAAACTTTGAGACTTTCTAAAGACCCTTTAGTTTTATCCCTCGGTAAAAGGTTTGATGAGAAGGCCAACTCCAGCTCATTACAAACTTTGTGCATGGGGAGAGGCAGTCCTCTCTCTCCTGCAGCCTCCCCAGGCAGCCCTGGGTGAAGGTAGGGGAGCCCTTGGCCAGCCCCATGCCCCAGCCAACCCCCCTGTGACACAAGCCTTGGTGACACATCACCCAGGGCTCAGATGCAAGTGGATGTGAAGAGGTTCATCCTCCCTGCCAACTCACAGGACCCTTGCTGCTTGTAGCTGAAGAAATCCTGCTTTTGCCACAGCTCAGGGGCAAGCTGTGGTGCTCACTGCCATTGTAATTGTCTGGTCTCAGAGACCTGCTTGGATGGTGTCAGGAAATGGGTTTTATCCAAGCCTGGCAAGTCCCTGAATCTCTTCTGCAAGTTCAGCTTGGACTTTGCACAGCTGAGTTGCTCCGGTTTTATCAACACGCAGACCTGGAAGAGGAAACTATTGAATTAATATCACAATTAAAATCCAATCAGTGCAGCACTCAGCTGAAATCTCTGAATCAGCACACTGGGTCGTGAAATCAAATTATGAGGTATTAGAAGGGACTGGATGTTACAAGCATGTCTCAGCAAATTTAATTGGGGAAAAAAGCTTTGCTGAGCTGTCGGTGCAATGCGCTGGCACAGCTGGTGTGGCAGTACATGTGTCCATATGACTTTGATGGTTGTAATTATCTTCTGATTTAAGGCAACTTTGAGGCAGTGTATCAAGCTGAAAAATACATCCTGGATGTTCATGTCCATATGAGATACAAAACCTTTTGTATTTCACAATTTTGATTTATCAAAGACTTTCTGTGTTGACTCTTTAAGCATCAGTCGTTTCCTTAACATCATTTGATGAGTGAAGATGTGATGAAGTGGCTCTCCTGTAGCAGGAGGACTGTCCTTCCTTCCTTCTGGGAAGATGGGCCTGTGTCCCTGCATCCCTCATCCCCACACCCCTGTATCCCCGAGATCATCCCTGGAAGTGTTCAAGAAACAGCAGGATGTGGCACTTGGTGCTGTGGTTGGTTTGGCAATGTGGTCAGTCAAGGCTGGACTTGATGACTTTTGGAGATCTTTTTCAGCCCAAATGATCCTGTGACCCCTGTACCATCCTGGCTGTGGCTGCCCCATCCCTGGCAGTGTCCAAGGCCAGGTTGGATGGGGCTTGGAGCACCCTGGGACAGTGGAAGGTGTCCCTGCCCATGGCAGGGGGTGGAAGGAGTTGAGCTTTAAGGTCCCTTCCAGCCCAACCATTCCATGATTCTGTGATACCTCTGCCCTAAAAGTGTGGCCATGCAGATTCATGAGGATCAGCAGCACACCATGGGAGCTTTCCAAAATACTTGATTAAGAGAAGGAAGGAAATCTTTATTTGTAGAGGGTGATTATTACAGTGTCATAAACAGAGGTGTTAAACTCACAGTTCTGCTATGGTGTCTATGAACAATAAATTTGAAAAAATAAAAAGGGATCTAGAGGAAATACAAAGTTTCTGCAGAACATTTTCTGGTGTCCCAACCAGCTTGATTGTCTTGCAAAGAGGATTTTAAACCCCTCATCTAAAATTTTTCAGCAGTCCACCTGAAAAGCTGAAATCAGAGCACACCCAAAACTCAGATTTATGTTTCCTCACTGACTTTTTCTCCACCAACTACTGTCTCCCATGATGTTTGGGATACTCTAAGGACCTTAAAGGCTTTACAGAGATGTTTTACCTAAGCACCTTATGAAGACAAGTCACAGAAGACATACATTTTGGGGTTGAAAATTTATTTTTGGAGATCTGCTGGGTTTTTAAATGGGAAATGTGCCTGGATTTGTCTAGTGGAAAGCTTCCCCCTTCATGGCAGAGGGGAACTAGATGATCATTGAGGTCTATTCCAACCCAAACTATTCTATGATTCTGTTGTTCTATGGCTCTGATTTTATCTGATGCAATGACTACAGGTAAAGTTTTCATATTTTGTAGCCAACGAATTTTGTTTTAGGAAAGCATGGTTTATTGGTGTTTAATTTGTGGAATATGTTAAAACAGAAAAAAAAAATAGCTAATCTAAAAAAAACTTTAAAGAAAATCTAAAAGAAAACAATTTAAAAAATATAAAAAATTTTGAAATGTTCCTAACAGCTGGTATTTGAAAAGGTTTAAAAATAGAGTAGAAATTGTTTCATTATAGCATGACCATTTTGACTAGCCCCCAAATAATTTTTTAAGTTGGCTTTTCGATTTCACATAAAATAAACTAGAAATAATTGGCAGCTAACACTGGGCAGTTCCCTTCTTCCTCTTCAGCTTTCCGTTCTCAAAATACTGTTTCTTCCCTAGATCTTGGAGGGAAAAAAAGAAAAAAAACCCCAACCAACCAACCAAAACAAAATAAAAAGAGAGAGCGAGAAAAAGAAAAAAAAAGAAAAAAAGAAAAAGAGAAAAAGAAAAAAAAGATTTTTGTTTTGTTTGCTAGGGTTTTTTTTTTTTTTTTTTTTCAGAAAAGCTAGTATCCTTCTAGCTAGCATGACTCTGCTTGGATCAGAAGAAAGAGTAATTTCTCTCTTCCAGGCCTGGTTGATAGAAAATCTTTTGGTCTTTTTAAGACTCTGTAGACCTAAGGTCAGTCTCTCACCCTGAGTGTTGGTCTCTTTTTCCCAACTAACCAGGCAGAGTACAAGAGGAAATGACTTCGTGATGTGCCAGAGGTTATGTGAGATATTAGGAAAAATTCCTTCATGAAAAGGGCTGCCCAGCCCTGGCATGGGCTGCCCAAGGAAGTGATGGGGATCACCATTCCTAAAGGGATTTAAAAATTGTGTGGATGTGGCACCTGGGGACATGGGTCAGTGGCAGCCTTGGCAGTGCTGGGATAGGAATGATTGGGCTGGAATGATTGGGCTTGCAGGGCTCTTCCAGCCTGGAAGATCCTGTGATTCTGTGGATATTATTCCCATTCCTCTTGTGGCTGTGTAAGGCACAGGGGGCAGATGGACCCTTGAGGAGCCTTTCAGCATCAAATTCCCAGACAGGTGGGGGGTTCCTCCTCAACACATGCAAGAGGCTTCAAGAACAGCTCCACACCTGTCACTTGGCTTGGTTCTGTGCGCCTTAAATATGAAAATTTTGATTTGAAGCCTCTCAGAAGTGAGATGATGCTCTAGCTCCAATACCAACTGTCTTATCCAGTTAGGTTTCATGTTTTAATGATCTTCAACGAGGAAAAAATCCAAGACAAAAGCCAGTAAAAAGAGAGGCAGGATGACTTGAGGCTGACCATTTATTACCATGTCAGGAGCACGTGGTGAAAACCCCAAACTCCAGGCTTCCCATGGATGTTTCATCACTGCTTTGTTTTCCCTCTGTGGGAAAGGGGTCCAGGGTGCATTGTCACCAGGTCCTGGGCTCTGCGGGGACAGGTAACATGCACAAGGATCCCATAACCACGTTCTCCTGCTGAAGAAGGAATGAGTAAAGGAAACACCTCTTGGGCTCCTACCAGAAGTGAGAGGTTTGTACTCTGATTCTCTCAGTGCCCAGTTCACCAGCATTCCCTGGTAAAAATATTTCAAGGATCTTAGTTTTGGCCTCACCTGCCATAACCAAAACCAACCTGCTTTTCCTGGCACCACCTCCTTAGCCACCCTTTTGTGTTTTGTTGACAGCTTTGACACTCCTGCTGCTTCAAGGCTCATGCAAACACCAAGAGCAAATTTGATATAGTTAGAGAATAATGTTAGGAATGACAGGAGCAATTTCTGTGTATGCAGGGGAGATTTCTTGTGGCTTGTTGGAAAGACGAAAGGCAGGAAGACTGTCACTTAAAAACAGAGAAGCAACCTCAAGTAGCAAACCACTAGCCATGTGGTTTCACCTCCTGTTGCAACTATTTTTATCACCACTTTACACTCCATTGACCAATGGATTTTTTTTTTCCAGCTTTGCACTTTTATATATATTATCCATACACACAGACTATTATTTTTATCTTCATCATTTCATAGTGCTGCTTTTTGTGCCATTTAGGCTTGAACCTCATTTGAACCCTAAAGCCCCATTTGTGGCACACAAAAAAATACTGTCATTTACATTCTGTGCCAAAGTATTATATAAAAAGCATCAAACAGGAGGAGAGGCAGGAAGCTGGGAGTTAAGACATATAGTCAGCAAAGTATATAACTTCTGGCATATTACTGCTTAATCCTAACATAATTATTCTCATCCTTTTATTTGATTAACTTCTAATAGTTCCTCTTGGTGTTAAAGGTCCCAGTCTGATCATTTGATTTTAGTGTCTGCTATAATTACCGATAATGTTCTTTGCAAGACAATTTAATGATAACCGCATAATGGCCTATATGAAGAAAGCTGCAGGGTTTCAATGCTTTTGAGTAATATAAAATACATTAGACTAACACAAGCTATCAACATGACAGAGAATGTTTGATTTACACCAAGGACTGCGTTACAGAGTTGTGGAATTTTTATTTTGCCCTTCTTCCTTTTTTTTTTTTTTTTTTCCTCCCTGCTTTTTTTTTTTTCTTCTGCAACCGTTTACGATAAATGACAGAACAGTTGGACAATCTGCAACTTGCTGAGAGCAATAAAATGTAGCACAAAGTTAGAAGTGACATGGAGCCAGGCCCAGAGAGCTGTGCTGAAGCATCCAGACAGACTGGTGTGGCAACAGGGCTTGCTTTGCCCTCACCAGGGGATGCTACAGGAGCAGACTCCTCAGTGTCTTTTAAAACCAAACTTAGCCAAAGTTTCTAACCTCACATTTCTTGACTGGATAAATGTGTGGTTTGCATATCCAGGAGGCTTTTCCACTCTATTTAAAGTCACAGAACAACTCGCCCCAATATTTATTGACAGGTCTTCACCTCCTTTTCCCAGACCTGACATAAAAAGGAATTTGATTTCAGCCCACACAGCCTGAAGTTCGCATTCGTGTTTTGCCTCACACTGTCACATTTTCGCAGCTAAATACTACACTGAGCTAAGTGGTTCAAGCTTAGCAAACACTCCCTCGCACGAAATTAAACAATCCCTCACGGTTTTGGCAAAAGGCAGCATAATTCATGGTGTGCACACAGGAGGGAAAATTTCCTGTCAAAAAAAGGTTAGCGGTGGACATATTACATTTGCTGCTCTTTTTTATTCCAGGATAATGGCATTTGGACAAAAGTAGGCCTGTCCTGTTTATAGTGCTTTATGCCCCATTAGTATTATTGCAAGTCTCTGGACTCACATGTTAAAGCACTTAATCAAAGGCAATGGGTTGAAAATCATGTCCCAGCACTTCTCATATTTGATTCGTTCCTCCCAGATAGAAAGAAGTAAAAAACACATTACTAGCATCAAAACAGCACATGCATTATCTGCTAAGCAGTTGAGAAGCTATCATTGGGTTTTATCCCTTTGGGTGCTAGCACGGACAGGAATTTTCCCCATTCATCCATTCGGAGATCTGAGACTGCTATTTTTCATTTTTCTCCCTTTGACAGACAATCCTTTCCGTTTTGTTTTTTTTTTTTCATAGATCTCTATTTTAAAGACATCTTCATGTCACTTATTTTAATTGCAGGCTGCAGGCATCAGGTCTGAAAAAGAATAAAGAAAGGAAAGCTTTCGAAAGACAATGCTTGGAGTAGTGGTGGTTTTATGGAGATCCTCCAAGGATTTTCTCTGAGACAAACCTAATAATGGGAGAGGAACATATCTTAAGGGGAGAATTAATTTATACATTTAATTACTTGGGATCCACTCCACTTCTTGACGCCGTATTTCGATTCTCCAGGAGAGCCCTGGCTACGGCAGCTCAGCCCTTGGTGGGGATCAAGGGAGTCAAGAAAAGGGGTGTCAGGGGTGAGCCCCCTCCAGAACTGCTGCAGCTCGGCACTCTTGATCCAGGTGCATCTGTCTGCAGCTCGGGGAGGTGCTGGTGGGTTTGTCCCTCCCTTCTTTCAGAGAGGAGAGAGAGGCTACACCCATGTCTGGGCAATTTACAGCCTGCAGTAAACGCAGCCCAGAGCACAAAGGAGGGCAAGGGGGAAGGAGGCAGCTGGAAGGGATGGGGTGAGTGAGGTGGGTGGGTGCCTGAACCATGCAGGCTGCAAAACTCCACCAGATCCCAGTCCCAACGGCATTTTTGATGCCATCCCTTCTGTTCTAAAACAAGGAGGTTTTTTTTTTATTTAGGCACTGCTAAAGCAGGGGGACTGAAACCTGAGATGCTCTGCAGAGGCAGAGTGAGCTCCGTGTTCTTTAGGGCTGCGACTTTTGACTTCGGGAGAAGTAATGGTGATTTGCAATAGGGAAAAAGAAAGTAAACTCTACCCAGGCAAAAAGAGGAAAGAAATAATTCAGAATAATCCACAAAGCCTATAGATGTTCCCAGGTTCATAAATCTCACCAAACAATTCTTAGGATTCAAAGGCTGAAATAACTTAACTTCATAAAATCACAGAATGGTTTGGTTTGGAAAGGACATTACAGCTCATTTATTCCACCCCCTGCCATGGGCAGGAGCACCTTCCACTATTCCAGGTTGTTTCAAGCCCCATCCAACCTGGCCTTGGACACTGCCAGGGATCCAGGGGCAGCCACAGCTGCTCTGGGCACCCTGGGCCAGGGCCTGCCCACCCTCCTAGCCAGCAATTCCTGCCCCAGATCCCATCTGTCCCTGCCCTCTGGCCCTGGGAAGCCATTCCCTGGGTGCTGTCCCTGCAGGCCTTGTCCCCAGTCCCTCTGCAGCTCTCCTGGAACCCCTGGAGGTCCTGGCAGGGGCTCTGAGCTCTCCCTGGAGCCTTCTCTTCCACAGACTGAACAACCCCAGGCTTAAACTGATAATACTTACCTATGTACTGTCCTTTCTGGACATCCCCATACCCACAGCTGGTTTTGCAGAAAGATTTCTTTCATGAAGAACAAAAATCCCTGGGCAGGAACTTTGCTTTGAAAAGTGTGCTTCCTATACAGCTCCAAGCATATATAGGTTTGTACATAAAATGCAAATAACTAAAGCTCATCAGTGAAATCTCCGTGGTTGATTTGTACAGGCACATCAACATTTTTTCCCCTTTGTTTTCACTTATGAGATAAACAAAATGAAGACAGAAAAATTAGATGTTTCCATTTTCCTCCTCAGTGAACTCTTCCGTGGTTCACTCTCCAGCCCTTCAGACTCCAGGATCTTTTTCAATACCAATGAAACTCAAATCACAGAGATAATCTACTGATAATAAAATATTAATATAAATCAATACATTATATTTATAATATTGATAATTTGTTTAGGATATTTTATAGTTACTGGGCTTTTTTTTGCTTCTTTCTGCCAATATCTAAAGGAATTCAATGGCCAGCTAAAAGAAAAAATTATTTTTCTGGAGATATTGTGAGGCATTGGCACACTGGAGAGGTTGCCCAGAGAAGCTGTGGCTGCCCCACCCCTGGAAATGTTCAAGGCCAGATTGGAGAGGGCTTGGAGCAACCTGGGGTAGTGGAAAGTAGTGGTGTTGGAAGTAGGTGGTCTTTAAGGCCCCCTCCAACCCAAGCCATTCTATGACCTTGATGTAGATCTCCCCTGCCCCCTTTTCACTTTGTGAGCAGCTGGAGCACCAGGGCTACTTGTGGAAGGATGTGGGAAGGGTTTTCTGGAAGAAATGGGAGTCCCTGACATCAGAGTCCAGATGATGTCAACATTTTCCCCTGTCACCCTGAGGCAGAAACTTCTGGACCCAGAAGGTGTGGTGTGTATGTGGTGCATCCTCTGGACCAGAGAGCCATTAGGTGGTTACTCTGATGTGTGCTAAGCTCACCTTTTGGCTGGCACTGCCACACCCTTTGAGATTCCCCCTTTCCTGAAATACCAGTGCTGTTGACACTGTCTCTTTGCTTCCCTGATCTGGACAGTCCCAATTGTTGGCCAGCTAGCCAAGAAGCAAAAGCTGCATTTATAGCACAAGCTCAATCCTTCGTGCATGCAGCACAGCCACAGCCTTATATTTGCTCTTTATTCTCTCTCCCCTTCTAACAGAGCCTAATGCCTTATTTACTTTTTTGACCTCTGCTGCACATTGAGCTGTCAGTAGCAATGCCTAAATCTTGTCCCGGTGAGTTACTGCTAATTCAGAACCCATCAGCATGTACAAGTAGTTTAAACTGTTTTCCTTCTGGTGTGCATTACCTACACACTGCCTCTGCTTCTCACCTGCCACTTCACAACTGCCCAGCTGTAATTTGGTAGAGCCTTCCAGCAAATCTCCTTCATCTTCCCAAGCCTGAGGACGCCTGAGTGGTCAGCACAGGAAATCAAGACGAAGACGAAGAAGGAGGAGGTTATTAATGCCAGCAAAGAGGATTTTTCTCCTCTTAATGGTGCTCTTAATGGCACAGCCAGAAGCCTGGTCTAGTGGAAGGGAGCCTGCCCATGGCAGGGGGGTTGGAAAGAGATGACCTTTAAGAGTCACTTCCTACCCAAATCTTTCTATGATTCTGTGACTATGATAGTTGTAGAGTTATTGCCAGACCAGTGTCAGACCAGGTTTGTCTCTCTACAGGATTGTCATTAGGACTCCTTCAGGAATTTGGCATTACCTTCCTGCTTCTGCTGATGCCTTCGTACCTCTCTGCTCTCCCCAGAAATGCATTTTAAATTCCATTCACTCTTTGCAGTGTGTTGGGTCCTAAAATGCACTCGTGATTCAGGTTTTCTTTGGATCTAGCAGTCACAGCTCCCACTGCAAGCAGATTGATTGAGAGGGTGATTCCCCCAATGGAAGAGGATGTCAAAGATGAAGAGAGGAAATGCTTTCCATGGAGGTTTCTATTCTTCACTGGCTGGCAGACAAATCTAAATAACCACACACTCTGACACAGAGGTGGTTGAGAACTTTTCACAGAATCAGAAAATGGTTTTGGTTGGAAGATCACATCATTCCAGCTTGCCTACCAAGGGCAGGGACAGCTTCTACTAGAGCAGGTAGCTCAAAGATGACAACTCTCTTTTTTTATTGATAACAGGGCAACACCTCCCTACAATTATTTTTTGTTCTTTATCTCTGCAACTGCCCCTTACCCCTTTTAAGATTTTTTTTTATCTGTGGTTAATGTCAAGACAAATTTTGAGGAATTTGTTCACTGGAGAGTGAACAGGACATCTTCAGGACAGTCAGTCTGAGGAACATGGCTACAAGGAGGTTCTTCAGCAAATCAACTGGTTTGGTCCAGTAAAAGATGAATTTAAAGGAGAAACCAAACAGAACATTGTGGCTACTTGAAAGGTTTTTACAAAGAGCTGTTGGTAAAGAAGTATGGCAGAAGGAAGTTGCACCTGGAGAGGTTTGGGTTTGGGCAACAGGACACAAATATTTCCACAGGACAGTGCTGAAGCCTTGGGCAGTAGTGCCCAACCTGTTGGATTCACTCCACTTGGACACATCCCTGGCATGTTGAGCTGCTGTCAAAGCAACCTCACATTCCCAATGCCTCAGCTGAGGATGCATAAGTTTCTCTTCTCCTGCGGTGGCAAAGCACCCTCTGGAGATGCAGAGAAAACTGAGCAACCTTCTGCACAGCCTGGATGGATATGCAGACAGGAGATCATTAAGAGATTCCCTACACATATCCTAATTAAAAACTCTGCAATGCAAATAGGAAGATAAAGGGATTTCTGACAATAAGCAGGATGAAGTGCCACTCAAGCACTAATTAAATATGATGGCGGTTAATCAGCATGTAGTGTCTTCCAACAATTTGCTAATGATAATGGTGGATTGACCTTGAAGGCTCTTGGAAATGTTTTCCAGAAGTCCTTTCAAATATGTCAATAACATTGTTGAAAGTAGGTGACACTCGAAAAAAATGATTTTTTTTTTTTTATAGGATTTATAACAGGGTTCATCAGGTCTTCAGTTCCCAGGTGTATTTGAAGGTTCAACCCCATCCAGAAAATTGGCTTCTTTGTTCATCCTGGGAGGATGATTCCTGATTTGGTTTACCCCTTTTGCTCTTTGCACATATTGAAAGGTGGATGATGATTTGCCTGTTACACATCACAAGTTGGTCTTCCAAAATCTCCAGTGCTACCTGAAAAGGAACTGGACATCAGGATGGTCCCAAAACCTGCAGCACAGACAGAGATGAGGTTTCACTGTGAATTTGTGCATGAAGTGGTCTAAGAGATGTCACAGTGGGAATTCGGCATGAGACTCCCTTGGTTTACAAATACAAAAAGAGATAAAACATTTGAGGGCTCAGCTTAAAATCTGTATGGAGTAAATGATGGTGCCAGTATTTATATTGCAGCTTCATCAATCAATAACTTTAACAATAGGCAATTAATCAATACCTTTAACAACCCTGGGAGAGAATGACAGCTCTGGTAAATCTGAATGTTATGCTATAGATCCATGCCTTAAATACTCATCCCCCTGTCAGAGATGAAGTGTTTGACTGAATCCTGGAAGGTGCTGAGCAGCTGCAGGTTTTGTGAGGTGACTGCCATTCTCTGAAATCTTTGTTTTCCTGCTGCTAAGTAGAAATATGTGGTTTTCGTACTGGCAAATAAAATGCAAACAGATTTTGCTGACCTCTTCCTGATGGGCAAACTGGTGGCGCTGCACTTCAGAGAGAGCACCTCTGATGAGCTCACTCTGCCTCTTCACAGAGAGAGTGTCTATTAAGTTTATTTCACAGATAGATCTGTGGATGCTTTCCCAATAGAATCCGTTTCAGTGTCCTTAAGGAGGACGGGCAGCCACCACCCCCCTCCCAGGCTGTTTTCAGCACAACTCTCAGCTAATTCAGAAAACAACCCACAGCATCCACTGGCAACAGCATCCCTGATTAATCCAAATTCTTTTTCAAGATGCTCTGTACTGTGTGAATATCTTAACTGAACAGTCTTGTACACAACATAAGCCCATTAAAATGATGGTCTGATTCTCTAAAGGTTTGGCTATATGGCTTCCCATAAAAAGTTTCATAAACCACCCACAATCAGCCGCCTTAATCCTCAATTCCTAAAAGCATATTGTGCACAGAGTGACACACTGAAAAATGAGAGGAGTTCTCTGGGCACAGCACCAGAACTCGGCTGCTAATTGTGGAAATAAATAACAACGGCTCCTAGAGGCCCAGTGTTTGGGTTGTTTGGTAGGTTGTTTGTTTATCCTCCCCTACCAGCAAGATTTCTCCATGGGTGGAATATGGAAGTATGAAATGAAACAAACAAACAAACAAACAAACTCACTCGCTCCTGCATAAGTTTGATTAAATGCAGTATGTTGTGAGTGGGGTTTGGTGGTGTGGTTTTTTTTTTTTTTTTTTAGCACTGGGAGGGTCATCAGGAAGTGGAAAAATCAGGCAGTTTAGAAACTGAAATTCTCTCTTACACAGCCATCCAACAGCGGGCAGCAGCTTGACTTTTCTGCTAAATATGACACCCAACAGCGACAGAACATTGCAAAGGGTGCATGGCTGGCAAGGAGAGGTTCTACAAATCAGGTTCTGCAAATCCTCCTCCATTCATTGCCCAGACCCTGTTTTAGCTCTAGCTGGCTGCTGAACAGTCATCCTGATGAAGCCTGTGGTTGCTCTAGTATTTAGTTTGTGTGGGTTTGTCAAGAATTCTGGCTTTTATATAAATGTCAGGAACAGCAGCCATAGAACCACAGATTGGCTTGGATAGAAAGTGACTTCTAAAGGTCACCTACCCCAACCTTCCTGCCACAGGAGGGGCACCTTTCACTAGACCAAGTTACTCAAAACCTCCTACAACCTGGCCTTGGACACTTCCAGGGATGGGATTTCTCCCATGTCTCCAGGAAACTTGGTGTCAGCCCCTCATCATCGTCATAGGAAAGAATTTCTTTTCTAATATTCAATCTAAACCTCTCCTCTGTCAATTTGGAGCCATTTTCTCTTGCCCAAAGTCCCTCTGCAGCTCTCCTGGAGCCCTTTTAGGCCCTGGCAGGGGCTCTGAGCTCTCCCTGGAGCCTTTTCTTCTCCAGCCTAAACAACCCCATCTGTTCCAGCCTGGCTCCATGGCAGACATGGCCCAGCCCTCTGACATTCCAACCATTTATTTTCTGAGGATGAGGAGTAGCAAGACCTGCTGCAACTAATTCTTGATGCAGCTCCTTATTTTGCATCTTGACACCATGGGGACATTTTTCAGGGGAAAACCACAACCATGTCCTGGTGTCCTGCATAGGGATAACATGGCAGAAAGCAAAATTCAGCTGAAGGAATCTGTTTTACTACTGCCCACAAATTGCAGTCTCAAAGATGTTAGCTGAGAAGGAAAAACTTTGAATTTTGGATGTCAAATTTTGGCACTGCTAGTAAAAGCCAGTCTCCCCAGCAGCAACAATGAGATAACTAGCAGCAGATGCTTTGGAAAAGGGCAGTGATTTTCCATAAACCAAATTAATATTGAACACTGAAGTTTTCTTTCATGTCCAGGGTATCAGCCATTGATTTTTTTTTCCATCATATTTCACATATGTGTTAAGCAGAAGGTCTGACATTATACAAAAGGCAGATAGAATTTGGTGAGGTCCCAGCTGGCAGTTCCTTAGAGCCCTACTAGTTAGAGAATTTTGAACTTCACTTCTGAGTACATCCAAGAAAACTTTATCATCAAAAGATCAGCCCAATCCCCCATTACAACCTTTGAGTTTGAGTTACCAGGTTTTACCAGGAAAAAGAAATAATTTTAAAAAAACCCCAGAAACAAAATACTCAAGTTTTCCATTTAAACACATTCCTTGTGGAGCACAAACATCAGTGCAAAGCCGGTCTTCAGGACTACATATTGTTTTAATCTTAGTTCCAAGTACTAGAACCTTGTTCTGCATGGAAGAGAATACCATGAATAGGCCAGGTTACATTAGTGAGTGGGTCCCATCTGTCTCCTGCTACAACTCAATTTGATTTCATTCATTCTCTTTTGTCTCTTTCACTTTGGAGCAGACTTTTGAGAATCTCACAGCAGGCACGAGGGCAACTGCTTAGTGTTCAAAATTGCTATTAAGAATCCACAGAGGTATCTCACAAACAATAGGACTGGCCACTTTCTCCAGGTATCGTTTCATCAGGCTCTTCAGAACCCCAAATAGAAGGAAAAGGCATTTCAAACCGTTATTTAGTGAGGTTAAAATATCTGTGCAGCTTGCATCTGGCCAGTGTCAATGGGATTCTGAGGGTTTCTTTTAGCTTTTACTTGTTCTTTCCTTTGCGACAATAGTAAGAGGGTATAGATATAGAGGGAGCTATTCTGCCTTTGTTTAAATTTTAAATAGGCCATAGAAATGGTGTTCAGTAGAATTTGATTAAAACTGGAACTGAATAAAAACTCTTTTCCATTTTTACTCGTGTAGATGAGCACTGCACACCGTTTAATGGAGGCATTATTTGTGTAATACTCGATCTGTAATGTGCATATTCAGAAGTGTAGATTGAAAATCAGCTTTCCACTGATGTGATTTTGGAGTTCAGCCATCAGCTCCCCTTTTTACGGTGATACCAAGTAACTCCAGCTCCTTTATGTTATAGGGCTCCTTATGCCCTTGATGTTACCACCAGCAAGTAACACAGAAAATTGAAACTCAATGTAGAGAACAGGAATTGGGAAGATCAAGAAGAAATTGTGCTCCTACTGAATCCCATCAACTCAGCAAAGTGGCTTAGAAATCCCTGGAAGTGACTGTAGGGAAAAAGATAATGTTTTTTTTTAGGATGGTCCATGGGGTACATGGGAAGTTAGGAGCTGCATCACTCCTTACCAGGGTTTGAGGCTACTTGAGTTACACCTGGATTTCACCCTGGAAGATGGGGTTGTGCACCCTGGGGAGGAAAAGATGAGTCTGTGTTTTCATAAGTTCTCTGGCTGAGTTTTCACCCTGTGTAGTTTGCTGCTCTCCTTATCATTCTTTGCAGGACATCTCTTCTAATGACCTTTTTGGTCCCTTGCTTAAAAATATGAGTAGAAAACTCTTAACAGGTGAAAAATTCCAGCTGCTACCAGATGTGAGTGCAGGGAGTACAACAAGGAGAGGATTGGTACAAAATATTGGTTTGTCTTGGGTTTTGGAACCAAAAATGTGTGTTCTATTTCATTTGCTGAAAGCAGTTGGGGAGATGTTTTTCTTTATCTCTTGTAACTCTGGGGGGAGGGGAGCGGGTGCCTTTTGATAACGGGCCAACTGTTAAACCAGGTGGGGCAGTGTTTCTGATCTCTTTTCACAATGGGCCATTAAGACTCCTCAAGCTGTTCTCCTCCCCAAGCTGTTCTCCTCCCCAAAGCAGTACATCCACAAAGCAGTACAACCACATTCCATCATCCTATTGTGAGATGCTCCACCCAGTGGGAGGAGCCAACCATTCCTACCTGGATAAAACTGAGACACAGGAACACCAGGGATCTAGCTTCTCACCCAGTTCCTGGAGGAAGACTGGATCCCTTCTCACCATCACCAGACCCTTCTCACCCACTGGACCCTTTTAGACAGGATCATCTCTACTCCACCAGAACCACATACCACTCCAGGAGGACTCACTTTTGGACTGCTTCCAACACCCTGACCAACAGGGTGTCAGGTTGTAGCCCTGACTCTGTCAGGGTTTTCCAAAATTGTTTGTCTGTTTGCTGGTTTGGTTGGGTGGTTTTGTTTTCTACTACATTTGTATTGTAAATATTCTTAGTAAAGAACTGTTATTCCTATTCATAAATCTTTTCCTGAAAGCCCTTAATTGCAAAATTATAATTTGGCGGGGGTGAGGGGTTTACATTCTCCATTCCAAGGGAAACTCCAGCCTTCCCTGGCAGAGACCTGTCTTTCCAAACCAAGTCATGGTTGATGAATGAATGGCAATTGTGTTCATGTGCCGTACACATTGTCTGGAAAATGTGATTTGTTTTCCACTAATGGTGTTTGTTCTGCAACCAGAAAGCTACAGACAGGCCTGCAAGGATCTCTGGGAACTCATAAAGGAAAGAAGGAACAACCAGCTCAAAAATTATGTGAAGCCAAGTGGGAGACCGTCCCATGATTGTTCAGAAACCTGTAGGGTGACACACATTTAAGTGGATATCACTAACTCATTAGCCCCAGTCAACAGCACATTCCAAGTTTAAACTACCCACAGATCTCCATGGTGTACACTTAATTTTAAAACAATTAAAACAGCTGGATGGGCAGTTGAACAGCAGTAGAGGGCATAGAAGCTGCAAGATCATTGTTTATTTTTTTAGGGAACTATCAGTCCTCTCAGAGGCAAGTTCCTCCTGCAACAGACTGGCTGATAAAAATGAGAACATATGGGAAGCCAGTATTTTATGGTTTAACAGCTTTCCTATCTGGATGGGGGCCCATCCACTACAGTCCAGGAATAACAAATACCCAGCGAGGCTTGCCTTGCTCTGTCCACCACAGGGGTGGATTTACTGGATGGAAGGTGGTCCATATGGGTTGTTGCCCTCTCCCCATCCCTAATATTTTCACAGTCTGAGATGAGTTTTGCAGAAAAGGCAGCAACCCCCAACCCTGGTGCAGCTCTCTGTCCACACTCCAGGGCTCAGGTGGACATCTGACCTCACAGCCCTGCAAGTGTTGTGTAAATTCTGTTCTCTTATGCACAACTCTGATGAGGAGCAGCTGAGGGAGCTGGGGAAGGGGCTCAGCCTGGAAAAAAGGAGGCTCAGGGGGGCCCTTGTGGCTCTGCACAACTCCCTGCCAGGAGGGGACAGCCGGGGGGGTCGGGCTCTGCTCCCAGGGAACAGGGACAGGAGGGGAGGGAACGGCCTCAGGGTGGGCCAGGGGAGGATATTGGGGAAATTTCCTCCATGGAAGGGGTTGTCCAGCCCTGGCAAAGGCTGTCCAAATAAGTGGTAGAGTCTCCATCCCTGTAGGGATTCAAAAGCCACGTGGATGTGGACGTCTGGGCAGTGGTGACCTGGACAGGTCAGTGGTGGCCTTGGCAGTGCTGAGGGTATGGTTGGACTCAATGGACTTAGAGGGCTTTTCAACCCTCAAAGCTTCTGTGATTTGATCTCACATATCTTTTTTTTTATGAAGTAAGGCTAGACCTGCAAAATGTCCCACCTGCCTCTGTCACTGTGGTGCAAACATGAAGGCAAAACCACTCACCAGCTCTTCACAACAGGAGCAGTATCACCCATTCCTCTTGAGAAGTTCAAACCTCTTTCATGCAGCCCCTTAGAGCTTGGGAAAAGTGGTTTCCAACAGGAAAGTGAGCTTGAGCTCACTTTGATTTAGGCAACTGGTCTCATCCAGGCTGCTGAATTCCAGGTTTATGACAGGAATGACACAAGTCACCACCTTTGCTGAGTTTTCAAAGCTCTTCTCAGCCGTGCCTATTTGAGTGTTTGAGAAAGCAAGGCACAGGTTGATGTGATTTGTCCCAAGTCAGTAGCAGGTCAGAGGAGGCTACAGCACAGCTTTTGAGGCCAAAACCACAGTTTTGGCTTGCAAAGCATCGTCTCCCATCAATATTTTGCCACCTCAAATTTCCCTACTGTATATTTATAGCTTTACAGGTGAACCTGCCCTCAGCTTTATTTCCTTCTTCCAGATTTAATCTTTTTTTATTAAGACTATTTAGCACTGATCCATGTATCAACCCTATAATACCCTGCTGACACACAAAATGTCAACACATCAAGTTAAAGTGCTGGAGCCACCATTTTCCAGTGGCTTTTTGAAATGATAACAAGCAACACTTATCATTTGCCACCCAATCCACTTGTGCAATAAGCAAAAAGCCAAGCAAACTGCCTTTTTTTTTTCTTTTTTTTCTTCCTGCATAAAGCTGTAATTTGTGTGGCAGAGTCAGACCAACTCAGGCTGCACAGGGAATGAAGATCAAAGGGGAAATTCACCTGCCTGTCTTGTTTGCTATTGATCTGAATCGTAGCCACTTTATCAGTAGCACTTTGCCATCACCCCTCAGAGATCAGAGCCTCCTATATCTTCCCAGCTCTTTTATTTATAGAACCATTTAATAAATACATTTTCTTTCCCTGGTCTCCTCTATTTTTTTGTGTGTGTGTGTGTGTGTGTTCTGTTTTGTTTGACCAGCAGAAAGGAAGGGTTGCCCTCAGTGTCAAGGAAAAAGAAGGGTATATGGCCTCAATTCAGCAAAGCATGTAAATACGTGCTTGGTTTTTAACAGGGCAACAAACACAAGCCCTTCTTCTTAGAGGCATGTAAATATGTGTGAGGTTTTGAAATGCAGTCACATAACACAGAAGCAAATGTCACCAGGGCAAGGAGCTGGTCAGCTGAATATTCATTTTCCATCTTTGCTTCCTCCTTCTCCCTCTAGTTTGTTTCTGGTAATTACTGGGGTGATTGTGGCAGAGCAAACCACCTCCTGATGAAAGGGAAGGAACTATGAACCCCAAATGCCTTTTTGCATTACCCTTTAAGTGGTAAAAGGGACAAGGCAGACTGTAAAAACAGAGAGGGGAAAATAATGAAATCCCAAACCACACGGCCAAGAAATGAATGAATGACTCTCCTCTCCACGCTGCCAGTGTTACACAACCTGCCTGCATTGGATTGAGACCTACGTGATCCTCTTCTAATTGAAATCACTTTACCTTGACCTCCAACAGTAAACTGAAAGCTTGTTGCTCTTGCTGCCAGCAAAGCACGAGCAGTAGGTTGTAGGAAATCCCAGCTGGAGACACGAGCTGCATGCACATGGCATTAATCTCGTGCTAAGTGGCACTGAGTCAGGAGGTACCAGCCAGTCTGTAAAACAGCCACCGTGCCCGTCGGGCGCTGCTGGCACCGTGTCTGCCCAGGCTGCTGCCTTGCCCAGCTGCTGCCTGGCCTCTCCTGCCTGAACTCATTCAAATACAGCAAGCAAGGCTGGAAGGGACACCAGAAAGCCACTCAGTGTATGACCTTGACCTTGGGTGAGAAGAGCTAGACCTAAGCCGTGCCTGTGGGTGTGTTTTACCAGTGCTGGAGGTGCATGAGTTCCCTAGGCAGGCTGCCCCAGGGCTTTGGCAGTCTCTTCAGTGGGATCTTTAATTCCTCTGAGAGTCTGGGGGTAACACAGGAGCCTCCTCTGTTCAGCCAGGTTTGCGTGTGTGGGTCTGAATAAGGCTCAGAGGGTTTTCTGGAGGATTTCTCATGGCATTGTGGCACCACTGATGGCAAAATGCTGACCTATAGGGAAGGGCAGGGACAGGGTGGGTTATCTGTGCAGATGGGTTATCTTAGCATGTGGGTTATCTTAGCAGGTGCTGCCCATAAGTCACCCCCTATACTGAAAACAGGTTATTTCATTTTCAGCACTGCCAGAGTGTTCTTTTCCCAAAGGCATTAAAAAAAATAAAATAAAAAGAGGTCTTGGGTTTCCCCTTGTTGTGTCTTTGACTACAGTAGCACGAGAGCTCCAGGCACAGCTGAAATGACCTTGCATGGAAAAAGATCTGAGAAAAGTTGGAGATGCCCCATAGTCCAGGGGGTCCCTGAGCCCACCTGGGCTGGCTGAGACATAGAATGGGAGCACCTTTCTCCATCTCCTTCCCCTCCCCTTCCTTTCTTAATCCCTTTCCCCTTCACCTTCCCCATCCCCTTCTCCTCTTCATCCCCTTCCTCTTCCCCATCCCCTTCCCCTATCCTTTCACCTCCCACTGGAAACATTGGAAACAGCTACATAAAAGATGGATGAAATCCTTCAGTTTTTTTTTTTTTTTTTGTACTTGTGTTTGTATTTTTCTAGCTGAGTTGTGCACCAGATTTGACAGAGATTTAAAGATGGATTTGCTCCAACTGAGAAGCCACAGGAGGAAGAGGGATTTACCATGCCCTGATGAAGTTCAGTCCTTCTTTACTAACTGGAATTATCTTCAAGCATATGTTTTATGAGGCAAGAATAACTTAATATAAATATAGGTGAGTATTTAATGAAACTGCAATCCAGCCCTTCATACACATGTCATTTTCTTTAAAGCAGCTGGGTGGCATTTACTGGCTTTGTGAAGAGCAAGAGGCAAGGTCAACTCCATAAAATGAAAGTACAACAAACAAATGAGAGGAAGGCTCTGCAGCATTTTACTTACAGCTGAGGGTTCCTGGTGCTGCAGTGTATGATCTTTGAGGCTGATTTCTGAAACAAAATACCACCTTTCCACCAAGCAGTTACTGGAATTATGCCTACAGCATCTGCCTGTAGCATGTTGGATCAAGTGGTCCAGTTTGAGGTTAAGAGGTGGAGAAGTTCCACAGCAGAGGAGAGTGGGGTATTATTATTGAGGTATCACTCCAGTGCTCACCTCCACACAGTGACAGTGGCACAGCTCTGCCCCATCCCATTGTGATGGGATGAGGGGTGATGGTTTTACACAAAGAGGGGGTTGATTTCCACAAGGTATCAGGAAGAAGTATTTTATAATGAGGGGTGGTGGAACACTGGCAGAGGTTGCCCAGAGATGTGGTGCCTATCCCATCCCTGGAAAAATTCAAGGTCAGGCTGGATGAGGCTCTGAACAGTCTGGTCGAGTTGAAGATGTCCTTGCTCATTGCAGGAGGGTTGGAACTAGATGACCTTCAGGGGTCCTTCCCAATCCAAACTATTCAATGAATTTATGATTCCGTCATTCCCCTGCAAAAAGGAAAAAAAGTTTCAAGACACTGTGTTGGTCTTCAAGGTTTATGCTCCAAGTGAAGAAGGAGAAATTGTGGAGAAAACAGTTTACAAAATGGATAACCCAGGACTGAAGTTTCTCAGAAGGTTAAATAAGAGTTGGGGCCCATAAAATTTGGTAGAGAAATTCCCAGGGGGTTTCTGTGATGCCCTAAAGTGGGCATAAGCTTATTGGAACTGACAAACCTTTGTAGTTTCCTCTGTCCTAATTACTTTATAGGGTATTACCATACTAATACACAAGCATCAGATCTGCCTTTTTTTTTTTAATCTAAACTTGTGAAAACAGTGCAGCATTAGGAGTGTGGTAATAAACGAAAAACGTTAACATGCAATTCCCTTATGCTTTTGAAAAATTACTTCATAAATGCAAAGTAAAATATTTTCCTTTTTATTACCTGACAATTACATATTAAGAATTTCTTTTTATGTTTAAAAACATATGCAATATGGGCAGGCAGTCTCCAAAATGTAATTGCCTTCTTTCTATAAGAATCAGATGTCATTTTCTCCAAACTAAACTCTGAAAAGAGATAGGAGAAGCAAATTGTTGTATGCATTAAATTTTGAAACATCTGATAGCATTCCTCAATTAAACTATTTAAATGAAAAAAGATTGCTTTACAGCTCTATCATATCCACTGAATAAAACCTCTGTTGAGGCAAATTGGCAGTGGCAGGTACCAAATGCATTGGCCTTAATGAGACTGGACAACCTAATAGAGGTCATTGGTAATTGTTATTATATACAATATTGCACTGTCAAAAAAAACCCCTTAAGCTACACACATTGCTCAAGACATCTGAGTTTCATTGCTGCAAAGGAAGGCTTTTATCTTTCTATGTGAAGCAAAATGATTGTTGTTTTTTCACCATGAATTACAGGCTGCTCTTTAAAGGTGCTATAGCAAAGGGAAGCAGCACTGGTCACCGTTGCCACATTGTGAAGCACTTCATGGAGGAGATAAGAAGCCCACCTGGAACATTTTTCCATCATTTCCAGTGGGAGCTGGGTTGGGGTTATGTTGCATGTCCTTGCTCCAGCACTGTAGGTCCACTAGAAAGAGTCCTGTTAATTGAGCTGTTCTGGGATCAAGCTTAGCTGGGTTTTTTTGATGCTCAGGTGCTGCAGAATCTGAAGGACCAGAATTTGTCTGTGTGACAACGATGATTCTGTGCTACTTGACAAAAAAATACAGCTCTTAAGGTTATTCTGTTGGAGGGAAGAATTAGCTCTTGTTGACTCCTGACCCTGCTGTGCTAATATTAAAATGAGACTTTATGAAGAGCAGTCACACTCCACACTGCAGCTTTTCTTTTTTTTCCAAGATCCTCCATGCTCCTGCAGGCATTCCTAATGGCAGTTGGGCCAAACTGAATAATTCACAACATTGTGGATGCCCTCTTTTTGAGTTTACAGAAAACATTACCATGATTTGCCTACGTGATTCTGGAAACTGTGGCTGCCCCTGGATCCCTGGAAGTGTCTAAAGGCAGGTGGGACAAGGCTTGGAGAAATCCTGGATAGTGGAAGGTGTCCCTGCCCATGGCAGGGGGGTTGGATTAGATGATTGTGCCAAGGCTTCATAACTTGCTCCATGTGGCTGAGCAGAGTCTCCTGACAGATTTTGGGGGAACAAGTAGACGAGCATCCGTTTGGGGGTCTCTGAAACAAAAAATGACAATACAGATCAATGACAAACTGTTTTCTCCACCTATATCTGGTGCTCCTTAAAACAGAACAAAACAAAATAAAACAAAACAAACAACAACAACTGTATTATCAACAGCAACAAAAAACCTAACAAACCAACCAACCAACCAAACAAACAAACAAAACCCCCCAAAACACCACAAGAATCAAACTTGCTGATTACTGGGGATGTATTGCAGCAAAATTTTGATACAAGCCCCTCTGTACTACCCTTTAAATGCTATACAAAAATAGCTAGTCTCTGCTGAGTGTTTTACAAAGTACACGGGGTGTGTCCATTTAACCTAATAAAATATTAAGTAACATTAAAGCTATGATATCTAGCTCTCCATTTTCATCTTACACAGCCTCGTAGGCCGGGACAAACCAAGCATTGAAACAGAGAAACAAGGAAAGCATTGCCCCTTCTTGGTTTGGGGATGTTTGGGGCTCAGGTCTGCACACAAGGGCAGGGATGAAATCAGTGTGAAATCAGCTCACACTTCCAACCCTGCTGCCCTCTGTCACTGATGGGATATCTGGGCCCAAATCCTTGCCCACCTCAGTCCTACATGGCTGTGCTGGGCTCTTGCAATCCTCTGACCCACACACACCCATGGTGGAACTCATGGAGGTAGAAGAAGGGTTGAAATTACACCACGGTTCTCAATCTTCTGAGGCTTTAATTCTCCTTAGATAAATTTTTACTATGTGCTTTATTCTTATTTTAGAGACTCGAGCTCCTTAGCTGAATGTTGTAAACCATTAAGGTCAGCACTACAATATTTTAATGTTGCTATTTAACAGAAGCAAGATTTTTATGGCAGTGAAAACTGCTGCAGGGGAAAGAAAATGCTATGCAGACACCTAGCAGACAATTGCAAGTAAAAATCAAACAAAACTTTGGGCAAGAGAAACGTCTTTATGCAATTAATGTGTTAGCTCATACTGTCAGACTGATTGAAATAAATCACTTCTTTCCTTTCAGTGTGGGGGATTTCAAGGGAAGGACAGTACAAAGGTCCTTTCTGTAGCTGAAAGAAACTGCATTATCTTACTTTTTTTTCCCCATACCATGCATGCAGCTGATGCACAAAACAGTGTAATTACAATCTGACATGGAAGTGATTGTCTGAGCCTGAAAATCAGTAATGTTAACCTCCTCAAAATAAATTTCAATTTGATCCTGTGAATTTTACATTGAAATGAGTTTTTTCTTT
The DNA here is from genome assembly GCA_016584745.2 of Phylloscopus trochilus trochilus. Classification (NCBI taxonomy): domain Eukaryota; kingdom Metazoa; phylum Chordata; class Aves; order Passeriformes; family Phylloscopidae; genus Phylloscopus; species Phylloscopus trochilus. The sequence goes on from WQNJ02000015.1 coordinate 88,558,074, forward strand.
AAAACCCTGGAGAAAACAGCCCTGTATGTGCGCATTAACAAACAGCTTTGCAAATCTAGGCTAAAGTGAATATTCAATTTCAGGAGGTCAAATTGAGATTCAGCCTCAACACCACGGCAGCTAAGCCACATGAGCCAAAGTGAACTCTTTTCAGATCTAACAGAGATTTTACCTGTTCCTAGGGTGGTCATTTGCCCCTAAGCCTCCCCTTGGCAGTCTCAGGGATATTTCCATGCACAGCTGTGTCCCTCTGCAGTTGGTTAAAATGCCATCTCTGCAGTGAGTATTCTGAGGAAGGTGGCTTTGTCTTCAGGACTAAAAGAGATTTTCTGTGTGATTTCAGGGTGTCAAAGAGCAGGTTTAACCTGTCTCCTGCCTTCCCACTGAGACTTCCATCCCTGTAGTTAGAAGCCCTAGTGCAGAAGAAAGAGGATTTTTGAGGAGACAACCAAACTGTGTAGGACAAACATCAATCATTCATCCCAGACCTTAACAAACCCCAACCCCATGTGCTCCCCATCAAGTCCCAGACAGAACTTCCCTATAACACTGTGCTTGAGAGCTGAGGTCTGCAGACTCCTCTCCAAACTACCTTTGGTGTTTTTCTGTGCTCTGTACATGTTAGGGCAGAGAGTCTTTGACTCAGGGAGAGGTTTCCTACTTTTAAGGACTTCTGCATTTAAGAAGTTTAAATAAACAATCTGTGCTTGAGGCTTGTTTTTTTTTTTTTTTTACACACACACAACCTGAGAGGTGAAACCCCTCAAAGACTTTCTCTCCTTAGACAGAAAAGTACCTGTGTGATCTGAACATGATCCTGGCACAGCGGCCCAGGGCAGTGGTGAGTCCCCATCCCTGGAGAGATTAAAATGCCATATAGATGTGGCTCTTGGGGGCATTGTGTAGTGGTGGCCTTGGCAGTGCTGGGGGGAGTTGTTGGACTCTGTCTTAAAGGTCTTTTCCAACCTAAATAATCGTATGAAATTCTAATTCCGTGAAAGCCAAATCTTCGCCTTTTTTAATCTTTGAATCTTGTTTTGGCACAAATGATTGGAGTTTCTGGGGTTTCTTGATCAGCCTTTGGTAATCCTGTGGGAAAGTGCAGATGAGAATACTGCAAACTCTTCTGTCTTGTTCTGAGGAGACTAAAAATTCTTCAACTTCTTCACAGCAGGGTCACAGGAAGAAGCTTTATTAAAAACGCTGTATTTTCCTAGAAGAAAAAAATACTTAGGAATTCCTCACTACTTTCCTCCATTTTCCCCAGGTCACAAAGAACAAATCCCACTCTGCAGCAGGGTCATTAGCTGTATAATGATGGGTCACAGACCAGCACCACATTAATACCACGACTATGAGTGCACCTGATACCAGACCACAATAACCACATGCTGCTACCAGGATCCACACGGTGGCTTTGAGCTCTGAGTTGTGCTGGCTGGCTCTGCATGTAGCATGATCCTGAAACCCCTCTTCTTGTGGAATCTGACAGATACATCCAAAAAACGAAGAAATTTGCTCTTCCTATTGGACTTAGTAACTAACAATTTCTTTTTTTTTTTTTTTCCTCATGTATGAAGAGAGAAAGAATTGGAAGTTTCTGAATATTTAATGAACTACTTGAATAATTGCCACTGGAGAAGATCTTATGGGTAAGCCTGAAGTTACAAATTTGTGTGAAAAACATACATGGCTGAATAAGGAGGATGCCTTGTGCACTAGAGGAAATATTGAAGGAGACTGGAATTTTTCACTTGAAAAGAACAGGTTGGAATCACAGACTATCCTGAGTTAGAAGGGACTCACAAGGATCAAAAAGGGCTAACCAGGTCATTTTCTTTTAGGTGGATTTCTAGAGCCTACCTTTAAATACTCATGAATGAAAGTCTTGGCTCAAGTAACGTGGTGGAAGTTACACAATAAATTGATTTTTGGGGCTTTTTCTTGTTTGTTTTGTTGTGTTTGGTTGGTTTGGTTGGTTGGTTTTGTTGAAATTGTTGATAGCAAAACTATACATTGCAAATAATTTGCCCAAGTTAAACAGAACCACTGTGATTTGGTAACTTTTCACACACCCTTTGCCCTGTCCACAGACCTGACTTGTGATCTTAGGCCTTAGACCTTAGGCCTTAGACCTTCAGTAGGCCTGGCCTGAAGGCCTTAGACCTTCAGTAGTTTTTCTTTAGAGGACATAAAAAGCAGAGACCCTGAATGTGTTGTAGGATTGATGGGTCCCTGTGTCTCCTCACATCCTTCTCTTCCCCAGCAGAGCTTTGGGGGCTAATGACTGAAAACCCCCAATGGCCCAGCTCTGTGACCCTCCTTGGTGAACAACCACCAGGGAAGGGCTTACAGACTCCTCCAAGAGCACAAAGACCTCTTCCATGGAGCCTCTCCTGGGAGTGAGATCCAGCGTGGTCACCACCCACGTGTTTCCAAAAGGGGTGAATTGCAGAACACAGGCCAACACTTGGTCTTTGGCTGTGGAGAAATCAAGGTCAGCAGGGGCATGGCTGTGTCTGTGGCACGGCCAGCAGCCCCCTCTACAAGAGAGGACATGGCAGGAGGGTGCCAAGATCTGTGACACAAGGTGGAAGCTGGAGCCACCATTTGTGGCACTCACAGTGATGCCTTAAGCTTTAGCTTTCATGTTTTTCAGATTCTGTGCTGCCCAGGGGTGCAGTTCTGAGCCTCACATTCAGTGTCACTCAGCTCCCTTCACAGAGTAGGGAGACAAAACAAATCCTTTCACAGATGGAGACCAAAGACAACTAATACAAGTTTTCAGGCCCAAAAGCATAAATAACAGTGGACTGAAGAGAGAAAAGAAGGATAGAACTTCACAATCTGAAGCTGTAAGTGGACAATTAAACCCCAGTATGCAAATGGACCAAAACTTACAAAAGTGTAAGTCCTCGTGACTGGCTGTCCATTTTGTGACCATTTTGAATCATCTTGGATGTGACCCTTGCCAGGCATCCTTAAAGGCCTTTCAATAAATATCTACTTTATTCTCTGGCTCTGTCCAGTCTCCGTTTCAGGCCAGCCTTCCCAAGGCATCAATAGCACACATGCTTCAAAGTGCTCTACGTGCAATAATGAGCAAAGCTTCACAAATGGGCACTGCTGCATTCCCCAAACCCTGGCTATCAGCTCAGTTTTCAATCTGGCCTTAAACAAATCTGCCAAATTGGTACCTCTGGCCTCAAGTGGAAGAGAATTCTGCAAATCTCGGTCTCTTTTATAGGCAAGCACTATTGATTTTTTTTTTTTTTTTATCGTCTTATTTTGTTTCTCCCAGCTCTCCCCTCCCTGCACCCACCTTCAGCAGGATTGAGCACTTTGATTTAAGAGAGGCTGTTCAGTGCAAGAGACTCTCTTGGTGGCGAATTAGAGGATGCCTTGCCCCGTGCATCCCAGCAGTCAGACTGCAGAGGCGCGCGTATCCATCACCCTCACACGCGGCCTTTACAATACAATTATACCCTTCCAGCTGGTGGCTGGGGCTGCTGACAGCCCACAGTGCCACCCCAATGCCAATTAATAAGGTGGATCTGGCCCCTAAGAGGTCGAATCCATCAGTGCCACCTTGGGCACCGTGTGCCACCGAGGCAGAGGCGTGAGCTGTGCCGCGGCTCCGCTGCATTCTGGGGGGCTGTGGCTGGGGGGAACCACTGGGGTTTGAAGGGCAGTGGCTGGCTTTGTGCTTGCTTGCAGAGAGCCTCACAGGTTTTTCTTTTTGTCTGAGGAGCAGAACAGGGCTCTCGCTGAATAAATAATTTTGCAGATTCTCTTAAAGTCTCCTCCAGCTACAGGGAAAGTCACTTCTAACTGGGAAGCAGCATCTGCTTCTCCAACACCTTTCCTACCCTACAGCAAAAGGCAGTGACTCTTTTAAGCAGAAAAACAAGGTTGTCTTTGATGATTCCCTTGACTCTGATGGTTTAAGATCAGTTTTGAAGGCTCTTAGTGGTGTCTTTTGTCCACTCCATTTCTTTCTCCAACACAACCCTTCTCTCCTCTGGAGTAGCCTGGTACCTGTGCACAGTCAAATCACTTCTGGCATCTGTCAGTTTGGGGAAAGGCTCTTTGCTTTTGTAGCTTCAGATGACAGTATTGGTAATATCAAAGTGCTCAGATTCTGCATGTGTGGTGTTTGACTCAAGCAACACGGAATTTCCAACAGTCAATGTGTAACCCAGCAGGGGAATTTCCAAGGGTCAATGTGTAACCACGCAGCAGAAACCCACAGAGGTCTGCAAATGTGGAAGCTGAAGATACAATCCCAGGGCAGAGGACTTAAAAAAAAAAAAAAAAGTGTGTTATTATAGAATTGCAAATTCATTTCCCCAAAGAAATGTAGACTGTTGAATCCTTTGTTAGAGTAAATCCCAACAGACTTCTTTGAGATCAAACAAACAAACAAACAAAAAAAGTTAAGCAATTCCCACCAACTGCCTTTTTAAAGTCTTCTCTTGCTGAAGCTGCCAGAAGAACAAAGTTTCATCTTCCAGGGCTGAAAAAATGAACCTTTGTTGCTTGGAAATAAGTCAAATCTATAGCTGGAGTAGACATAGTTGACAAAAAATAATTTTGCTGAAAGGTCCAAAGTTATTCATGATGTCAGGAAAAAACTGCACCACACATATAGACAAAATAAAAAATAGCCCAAACAATCTATTTGGAAAAGCCATTTCATTTTTCATTTTTCATTTTAAAAACACATTTTTAGTCTCTTAAGAAAACCCTGAAGATTTTATAGACATAAATATCTGCTGAAATAAACAACTCATTTTGAGTTGACTCAAATATTCTATCTTGACTTGACCTAAAACTTTTTTTTTCTTGCATTTAATCAAAACAATTAGGAAAAAAAATCCCTTGGGTTTGACCTGAACAGAAGTTTCTCTGATATTTGCACCAGCCTACAACCCTAAGTCCATTATTTGTTCAAATTTTGTGAAGCAGACAGGGAAGACATAAGATGGACAGTGAGCCCTGGTCTCTAGTTTTAACAAGTTGCAGGCTGGGGTTGAAATCTTGTGGAAAGATTTCACCTGGAAAGCTGGGAAGCTCCCAGGAAGCTCCGGGAAATTTACCACCAGGATCCAGAACATCACCACAGCCTTTAATCTTTGCCTTTGATGGACAAAAAGCTGTTTGCACCACTCAGAGCAGTTGGTTTTCCCTACAGACTACCTGCTGAGATGGACCCTCCACTGAGTGGCAGAGGACCCTCAGCACCTCCCATCCACCTTTCCATCTCTGTGGCTTAGTGAGGGCTCACCTCTGGAGACTTCCAAACTAGGTTTTAAGTCAAAGCTGTTGCAACATTTCTGTGTTTCTTGTGAGTCACACAGTTGAGAAGCAGCACTGGTATTGTCACAGATGAAGTTCCAGCAGAGAGTCATAGATTCACAACCCAACCACAGGATGGTTTGGGTTGGAAAGAACCTTGAAACCCTTTTTATTTCTCCCCCTGTCATGGCTAGGGATACCTTCCACTGTCCCAGGTGGCTCCAAGCCTCACCCAGCCTGGTCTTGGACATTACCAAGGATCCAGGGGCAGCCAGCTTCCCTGGAGAACCTGTGCCAGAGCCTCACCACCCTCTCAATGAAAAATAACCAGAAAAAAAAAAGTGTTTTATAAATAAGTGCATGTGAACAACTTGTTTAGTTCTCATGGAGTTAATATTACAACAGGCACCATTTAAACCTGATTGTATTTGTTCTGAAATGGAATATCCTTTTCTGCAGAATTAGTGGTGCTACTAATTCCTTTGATAGCCCCAAAGGGGACCGTTCTACTTGTCCTCCCTGACAACCTCGTGGGGTACAGCCTGCCCCCCCAGCTCACCCAGTGTTTGGGTTCCAAGCATGTTGGGGAGCAGCAAAGGTCTTGGTTCCCTGCCTGTCCCATGGTGGTAGGAGAGGACAAAGATCTCTCGAGGTAAAACCTGATTGTGACTCAGTCACAGCCTCCACTTTTGGGCCCCAGGTATGTCCCATGGCCACCTGCAAAGAGTTGCAGAGACATGCCAGCCAAGGTGAGGAAGTACCACCTAAACACCAAAAACTGTGTGGCTCTGGCAGTAATGACCTTTGTTGGGGCTGGTTGGTTTCCCACTGTGCTCGTTTACCAGGACACGCTGCTGCAGACTGTCCATAAATACTTTCAGATGGACGTGCCAGAGGTCTTTCCCTTTTCCCACCATCACCCTTGCTGTTCCCTGTTGGAGCCCTGGGCCTGGCTGGAGCTCTGGAGTGTTCCAAAGGTGCAGATAAAACAGAGATTTCCTTAAAATCTTTTTAAAAGGCATGGGAATGACAGAAGAATTGTCCCCAACAGCTGAAAGCTTTCATGTAACCATCCTTCCTGAGAACTGCATCAATGGAGGACTTGGCTACCATCAAGCCCTTACAAGTTGCAAGGTTTCAGGTACTGGTGGATGCCAGGGAACAGCTGGATGGAGCAGATCAGGCCAGGAGTTTCCCAGATCAGCCCTTCCACTCTAGTTCTGCATTGCTGTAGCTAATACAGGTTTTGCCAGTTATTTCACCAGGGAGAAGCATAGATCTTTTTGTTGGCTGACACTGCTGGCAGTAGTTATAAATTGTCTTCTGAAATAGCTGGAGAGGTGTAAGGTCTCAGACATGAGCCAGCTGATGCTATTCCTTCAGCTCAGACCCAGGACCTGCCCTTGGGAACTCTCCCAGGCTGCTCCAGCACCACAGGAAGAGGGCTTGCTCCAGCTTCCACCTCAAGTGTCAGCTTTTTCGGTGCCAAAATCAGTTTCAAATTCTCCACCACCTCTCAGGGATCAAGCAGCACTTAATAATTAATACTCTGAATGCTTTCAAATCACCTGGAGAAGGAGCCAGCAGAAAATCAAACTGTTATGGTCAATGTCACTGTTTGGGCTGTGAAGGATGAGTCCTGCCTGATTGCAGGTTTTCCAGAGCAGATTAAACTTGACATGTCTTTATTTTTTTTTTTTTTCCTCCTATAAACAAGTCTCGTCTGTGCAGAGCAAAGCTTAAAATTCATTATTTATTTTGCATGATGTTGACATCACAACAGAGCCCTGTACACTCTGTCTCGATTGATGAGGAGAAGAAGAATCCCCTCTTTTGCATGATGAAGAAAAACTTCTGTAACCATCTGCATTTCTCCCCAGTCCATAAGGTTGCTACTCCAGGGACAGCCACACTCACCTTATGCTAGCGTGTGGGATGCTCCAAAATGATTTATTTTTAATCTGCACTAAAGAAATAAACGCTGTTCTCCCAGTTTGCCTCCCTCTCCATCCTGCAAGATAAAGTTATCAGGAATAATCAGATCATAGAGTGGGGGCTGGAGAGGAAACTGTACATTAATACTAATGTATCTGGCATTGCAGGAGACACGAAGCCTGCTGTTCCCTCATTGGCCTGGGAATGTTTAACAAGCTCACTACATACCTTTGCTTTGCTTTGCAAAAGAAGAAAACCCTGCACCGGCTCCCTGAGCATCTGACAAGAATGCAGAGACATAATAATTTCTTTGACCTCAGCCACATGAGTTTCTGAAAAGAACAAAACAGCATCATTTCATGGCATTTACAGTTTAAACCTTTCCTATTCAAGTTTCTAACAAAAAAAGCCAACAGCCCATTCTGGTCATGATTAAAATTCATAGGCTTGCTGCAGAGAACAGATGCAGAAGCAATTTTAGGCCAGTCATATCCCAGCTCTGCAAAATTAATTTGACAGGTTTGCATTAAAGCACTGATCAATATCCACTTTAGAGCAGCAGAGGCTAACTGAGAAAAAATAAGTGACCGGAGTGCTACCAGACGAGAAAAAATGAATCTTTGAGACTTTTTTCCCTCTAAGCTTGCACCTACATCAGAAGTCCTGACCTCAATCCATTGATCGGTTGCAGTTAACATGACAAAAGGCCTGGCGGATATACCAGAGCTATACCTACCAGGGAACAATCAACCCTGATACACTAAATGTTTGACAGAGTGACTAGACTGCTGAATTAGTATTTGCTTTCTGAGGTCTGGCAGGCAACCTTTCCGTCCTGCAGTTTCCTAGATGCTTACAAAAGGGATTATATATAGACATGGTTTATAGAACTTCTCTTAAACTTTCTTAAAGAAGCACCTCTTAGTGTTTTAAGCCGAGACCAAGATAATAAAACTCCACAGCCCTGTGCCATTCCGGCTACGTCTCCAATGGGGGAAAGGTGTATTTCTATTTTCAACTTAATAAGGACAAACTGTTTCATTAAAGCGCTCCAGAGGTTTTTTATCATCTGCCTCTGGGAGAGGTTGGAAACAACTCGAGGCACCAAACCTACCCCTAGCCTTGCTTAGGAGTGGGAATGTCACAATCTGTGTTGGGGCTTGACTGGGGAGAAATGGTTGGAAATCTCTGCTGCCCTGGGTGGTGTGGGTTGAGCCCAGCACAGGAGAGCTTTTGCACAACCCCACTCAATTATCCAACTCAACCCCAAGAAGTTATTATGTCTGTGCATTCTTGTCAGATGCTCAGGGAGCAGGTGCAGGGTGTGAAAAACGACATTTCACCTTTTTGTATTCATTTATAAGTTTAATAAAAATAAAATAAAATAGAATAAAAATAGACAATAAGGAGACAAAAGAGGATAGCTTCTCAGCTGAGGGTGCAAAGCAACACACACCCATTCTAAATTCCTTGGTATTTAAAAGTCTTGGTGTTACCTATTTAAATAAGCTAATGCATGATTCAAATACTCATTTTGGTTTGAAGCCCCCTCCCCTTAAGTATACAGTTTATTTATGGGACTCCACGCAGTCTGGGGGATGTTGTCAATCTGTCTTCTGAAGATTCAGATCCTCAAAGGCTTAATTGTTCCTTACCAGAAATCTTTAGTTCAGGAATTCCAGACGTTCCCTTCTGTCTTCTATCTAGTTGAGGAGTTAAAAAAAACCAAACAAAAAACAACCCCCATCTCTACTTCGTTGCAATCTGAAAATATACCTCCGTTACATTTTTAAATTCCACAAATAAAAGAAAATACAGTACAACCTTCTTACACTGTATGTATAACATTCATTTCAATATTTGTGAAAAGCCAACTCTAAAATGTGCATTTATAACAAGGGTTTTCCTCTTTTGCAAAGCAAAGCAAAGGTATGTAGTGAGCTTGTCAAACATCATGTCCTGGTTTGGAAAGACAGGTTTCTGCCAGGGAAAGCTGGAGTTTCCCTTAGAATGGGGAATGTAAACCCCTCACCCCCACCAGATTATAATTTTGCAATCAAGGGCTTTCAGGCAAAGATTTGGGAATAGGAGTAACAGTTCTTTACTAGGAATATTTACAATACAAATGTAGTAGGAAAAGCAAAACAAAACAAAACAAAAACAACCAACCAAACAAACAAATGAAAACAAAAAAACAAAAACAAACAAAACAAAACAAACAAAAAAACCCACCCCACCCAACCAAACCAGCAAACAAACAGCAATTTTGGAAAACCCTGGCAGAGTCTGAGCTACAACCTGACACCCTGTTGGTCAGGGTGCTGGAAGCAGTCCAAAAGTGAGTCCTCCTGGAGTGGCAGATGTGGTTCTGCTGGAGTAGAGATGATCTTGTAGAACAAGAGTCCAGTGGTGATGAGAAGGGGTCCAGTGATGGTGAGAAGGGTCCAGTCTTCCTCCAGGAATCTGGTGAAGCTGGATCCCTTCTCGTTCCTGTGTCTCAGTTTTATCCAGGTAGGAATGGTTGGCTCCCCCCACTGGGTGGAGCATCTCCCAATGGGATGATGGAATGTGGATGTACTGCTTTGGGGAGGGTATAGTTTGGGGATGTGTTAGTTTGGGGAGGTGTTAATGGCCCATTAGCAGACAAATATCTCCCTGGAGGGAGGACCAGTGGTGACAGAGATAAGAAACAATGCCCTAATGAGTTTTAATAGCTGGCCCATTATCAGAAGGCATCTGCCCCCCTCCTCCCAGAGTAAAGAAGAACAATTCTCCAACTGCTTTCAGCAGATGTAAATAGAATAAGCATTTTTGGTTCCATAACCCAAAACCCATTAGCAGCACATCACCACAACAGCTACCGCGGTCACCCGTGCAGGAAAGGTGCAGCACCACAGGCACAGGGTTCCATCAGGTGGACTTCCTGTCTCACAGGTGGTCCTGCAGCCACAAGGAGTGGCTGTGACTCACCGAGGCAGGGTTCTCTCTAACTTCAAGTCTCTCCTGCTCCTGTGGGACACCGGCTGTCCCTGGATGGCCCGGGAGCCTGGGTGCACCTCGCTGAGCAGGCTGCGGGGATTTGCCTGGGGAAGAGGAGGAGGAGGTGGTTTAGGGGCTTGGAAAGAAAAGCTGGAGTGATTTCCCACCTGCCACTCCTTGCCTGGATTTGTGCAACATCCCCAGGCGTTGCGGGCAAGGATGGATGCAGACCTGGGACCTGGTGAGATCTCTCCAGCCTCCTCCTTCAGCTGCACCCAACACCTCCAGTCAGCAGCCACTGTAGGGACCAGTCACTGCTGGCTGCCACCACAGCTGCAGAGCTGCAACCCTCAGCCTGCAGATCAGACCCCTAAAGTGAAAAATCTCCATGCAGGTTTACTCTTCTCTGCCATTTTCCCCAGAATTTGAGGCACCCCATGGGGTTGTGACCTTATACCAACCTACAGGACCTTCCCTACAAGAGCTGTTGGGAAGATACTTGGTTTGCTGCACTCTCCAGAAAATTCCTCACCTTTTTTACTTCTATTCCTGGTCATTTTAGAATTCTCAACTGAACTTGACTACAGTTAGGCATTCATTACCCTTAATCACATGCTAATTGCCTGACATCACAGCAACCTGTGAGTCCTACAGACAATGTTTTGCCAGAAAAAATATGAGGTAAAAAGTGTTTATTGACCTGTTGTGAAAGTTGGGGTCCAGTACCAGGCACTGGAACCAGACACCTGCTCATTTCTAGTGATGTTAAACGTACGCTGGTCCCAGAAAGGCACAAAATCTCATTAAAATCTGTTGTGTGCTCCTACACAGCACAGTCAAGGAATGGAACAGCCCAGCCCATGGTTCAAGCACCTGCTTTAGCCTTGGGAAATAGAAGTTTAGTTCCCAGCATTAAAGCAGACCTCACTCAAGCCACCAAGGACCAGATTTCTTAAATCTGAAGTGCCTAATTACCTCTGAGTTCAATGGAAAACTAAGCAAGTCTCTTAAATACCATTTAAAATCTGTCCTCAAGCTACTTGGTTCCTTTTCTGTCAAATGACAGTCATCGCTTTCCCTAAATTCCCAAGGAGGAACATGAATAAATGTATCAGTCAGGCCCCCCACTCCAGTGATGGAGGGCATGAGCAGCCCTCAGAGGGACAGCTAAGCCCCACTGCATCTGAAATGTGCTGAAAATGTCAAGTGCCATTTGCCAGTGTACCAAATATTTGTATACACAAACAGGTGCTGCAGGCATGTAGACACCAGCTGATACATCAGCTTGGCTTCTCCCATGCCTTGGGGATTCTGGTGGAAAAGAAGCTCAGCGTGTCTTGGCAATGTGCTCTGGCTCCCTGAACCCCCCGTGCCCTGGGCTGATCCCCCAGCCTGGGCAGCAGGGGAGGGGGGATTCTGCCCCTCTGCCCCTGTGCTCAGCTGAGACCCCACCTGCAGAGCTGCCCCAGCCCTGGCTCCAACAGCACAAGGACCTGGAGCTGCTGCAGCCAGGCCAGAGGAGGCCACGGAGATGCTGCCAGGGCTGGAGCCCCTCTGCTCTGGAGCCAGCCTGGGACACCTGGGGCTGTTCAGCTGCACCACAGAAGGCTCCAGGGAGAGCTCAGAGCCCCTGCCAGGGCCTCCAGGAGAGCTGCAGAGGGACTGGGGACAAGGCCTGCAGGGACAGCACCCAGGGAATGGCTTCCCAGTGCCAGAGGGCAGAGACAGATGGGATCTTGGGCAGGAATTGCTGGCTGGGAGGGTGGGCAGGCCCTGGCCCAGGGTGCCCAGAGCAGCTGTGGCTGCCCCTGGATCCCTGGCAGTGTCCCAGGCCAGGCTGGACAGGGCTTGGAGCAGCCTGGGACAGTGGAAGTTAGTCTTTCCAACTCAAATATTTTTGTGATTATATGAGGTTTAATTATTCTGGCCCTTGAACCTAAAAATTGTTCAGTGACAACTTATGGACCTGGGAGAATCTATAGACTTTGTAGATTATTCTGAATTAATTCTTCTTTCTTTTCTCTTGGTAGTTTTGTTTTGTTTTGTTTTAATTTCCTGCTGCAAATCATAATTGCTTGTCCCGAGGTCAGGATTTACAAGCCTTAAAAAAACCCAGACTTCACTCTTCCTCTGCAGAGCGTTTGGGCAGGTTTCAGGCCTTCTGCTTTAGCAATGCCTAAATAAAACAAAACTCATGGTGTTAGAATAATATGAACAGTGTCCAGGGCAGAGGGGAGGGACAAGGCAAGGTCCCTTCCACCCCAAACCATTCTGTGGGTCTATAGTTCTATACCCAAGCATTTCCACAGCCTTGCAAAGAATCACATTTAGAGACCCTGAATTAGCATGGAGGGAATTCTGCTATCCTGAGCATCAAAATCAGCCCTTCAACTCTGGCACCTCTTTTAAAGGTAGGCAAAGCTTCTGTAGCCACGCGAAATAAAAGTGCCTGTTGGCAGATGTGGTGGTCTGACCTGCACATGCAGGTTAGGATGGTGCAAACCAAACTGCTGCACAGCCAGTGCCACAGCAGGAGGCTGTTATTCGTTGTCAAACCAGATTTCTGCTCATCTTTCACCCCAGACCCCGAGTCAGGTACACAGCCATGAAAAATGTGGTGCTGCAGTGCAGCATGGTGTGTCTGTGGCACACACAGGGGCACATACAGGCTGACACACACGGTCTGACTGCCACCACACCCTCAGGCAGGTGCTGAGCTCCTTGGCACTGCCTCCACTAAAGATAAAAGACCTCAGATATAACCAGTATTTTACCTCCCTCTTTCTTTCTTTCTTTCTTTCTTTCTCTTTCTTTCTTTCTTTCTTTCTTTCTTTCTTTCTTTCTTTCTTTCTTTCTTTCTCTCTCTCTCTCTCTTTCTTTCTCTCTTTCTTTCTCTCTTTCTTTCTCTCTCTTTCTTTCTTTTCTCTCTTTCTCTCTTTCTTTCTTTCTTTCTCTCTCTCTTTCTCTCTTTCTCTTTCTTTCTTTCTCTCTTTCTTTTTTTTCTCTCTTTCTTTCTCTCTTTCTTTTCTCTCTCTTTTCTCTCCTTCTTTCTTTTCTCTCTCTCTTTCTTTCTCTTTTCTCTCTTTCTTTTCTCTTATCTCTCTTTCTTTTCTCTCTCTTCTCTCTCTTTTCTCTCTTTCTCTCTTTCTTTCTCTCTTTTCTCTCTTTTCTCTCTTTCTTTTCTCTCTTTTCTCTCTTTCTTTTCTCTCTTTCTCTCTTTCTCTCTTTCTCTCTTTCTTTCTTTCCTTCCTTCTTTCCTTCTTTCCTTCTTTCCTTCCTTCTTTCCTTCCTTCTTTCTTTCCTTCTTTCTTTCCTTCTTTCCTTCTTTCTTTCCTTCTTTCTTTCCTTCTTTCCTTCTTTCCTTTTTTTTTCTTTTAATCTGTGTTACAGTGCAATGTATATCCCTAAATGTCCATTGCAGCACATCAATAAAATGGACCAAATTTCCACCTCATTTGGAGCCGTGCCTTTTCTTCATCTCTCTGCAATAAGTTAACCTCTTAAATATTACAACACGCTGCTCCTTCTGTCTCTTAAATATTAAACAAGGGCTGTACAAAATAGATTCGAGAACACAGAGTAATCAATAGCAATGATCACGAGGGCAGGAAAATGGAATCGTTTAGGGGTTTTTAATCTGGTGAATAAACCTGGTGCTTTCATTCAGAGAAAACAATGCAGCCAAAATCCAGCTGAATCACACGGCCCTCTAACACCAGATTTCCCTCATTTCTCCTGCTTGGCACAGCTGGATTTTAAAAAGGAGTAAGAAGTCAGCCAGGAAAAATACCCGCCAAAAAACATCCCTGACCACAAAATATTTCATGCAGTCAATAGTTAAGTCTGTGCTTCAGAAGTGCACTGAGGGATGCCTTCCATAAACCCCTGACACATATGCATTCTTCAAATCAGATGGGGGCTTCATTTTCTTTTTTTCCAGAGCCCACTTTTATGATATGAACAATTGCCCTTCTCATAACTGAGATGCATTAATGTGGTTTTTATGTATGCACCGAGATGAGGTCTTTACCGTCAGTTCTGAGACTTACTTTCAAGTGAAATGTGTGTTTAGATACAGACATATCAGTAATATGAATGTCTTACAAGGAATAGAAGGACATTCAGACTCAGTTCAGATTGTGGACACCTCTTTGAAATGATCTGTAGGAGAACAACCCAAGTTGTGTGTGCACTATTAATAATAGAGTGCCCATGACATCATTTTGCTAATTACCTGGGTTTAGTGCACTCCATGTAATGGTACTTGTTTTACTTTTCTAGATGTAGTCACTCTTCTCTGAACAGTTCTTCTGGGTTTTACTCTGGTGGTGGTTAAAGAGAAGTGAAATGAAAGCGTGTCAATAAAGAGGTCATTACATTAATGCATGCACCTATTAACTCCCACCCAGGGAGCAAAGGAGCCCAGTGGCATTGCAGGAGTCTGGGATCTATCACTTGTGTAAAAATCTCCTCTGGAAATCACTTCTGCAAACACAGATTCAAGCGTGTCACACATCTGCCTCTCCTGGTGCCACGGGGACAGCTGCTCCGAAGTCCTTGGGCTTGGACATGCACAGAAACACGTCTGGAGCTCTGTGATCCAGAGAGCAGCCCAGAAGATCACCAGGTTAAACCTCCTGTCCTACATTTTGTGCCACCCCCAGAGTCCCATGACCCTTCTACAGGACACAAATCTCCTCCCAGAAATTCCCATTTTCACCAAGCAACAAATTACAACAATAGCCTGTGACAATTTCCTGGCCTGTGACTTACCACAATGGTGTGCATGGTGATGGTCAGTTTTACTGTGATAACTAGCAATTCTTCACTTGCTTTGTCATTTTGAGCATAAATGGATTGGACAGTTAGTTAATTTTACAATCTGGACCATCAATACCCTGTCCTGGGGTGTTATTTGCCAACTTTGGCAGCAATATTCAATCAGCTGTCAGAAGTGTCCATGTCCAAGTCCAGGCTGGATGGAACTCTGAGCAGCCTGGTCTAGTGGGAGGTGCCCCTGCCTGTGGCAGGGGTTGGATGAGATGGACTTCAGGTCCCTTCCAATCCATACCATTCTGGGATTCTGTGACTCAGGAAGCCCCAGACATGCTGGAGATCTCAGCTGAAGCCTTGTAACTCCAGAGATGTCTTTGCCCATGGAAAACCCAAGCACATCTCCATTACAGCTTTTGATCAAAACCCCTGTGGTCTGCTTGCTGTCACCAAAAAAGATTTCATGGAGCAGAGCTGAAGCAAGACCTTAGCAAGGGGGAAGGTGCACCTACAAGGGGCTGGCTGACAGCCCTCTCCAGCCACTCTCTGGTGGAGATGTTCACTGCTGTCCTGCTGTAACTTCAGGAGCAGCAGGCACCTGAGCTGTTACCACAAATTATCTTTAGCCCAGGGAAGGACAGGCATGGAACAGCTGTGATTCACTCCCTCAGTGTGTCCAAGATAGGTCAGAGTCACGCCCTGAGGTCCCCTTTCCACTGACTAAAAGGGCATTTAAGCCTGTCAGCCCAGGGTAGTGAAATTTAGGTGAGGTGAGTCCCAGAAAAAAAAAAAAAAGAAAGAAAAAAAAAAAAAGAAGAAAAAAAAAAGAAAAAAAGAAAAAAGAAAAGAAAAAAAGAAAAGAAAAGGAAAAAAGGAAAGAAAAAAGAAGAAAAAAGAAAGAAAAAAAAAGAAAGGAAAAAAAGAAAAAAAGGAAAGTAAAAAAAGAAAAAAATGAAGAAAAAAAAAAAGAAAAAAGGAAAGAAAAAAAGAAGAAAAAAAGAAAGGAAAAAAAAAAAAAAAAAGGCCTTTTGAGCCCTGTGATTAATGAGCTGAGAGTTCCAGCCCATTCCTCATTTTGAGGTGGGCCTGTCCCTGGGCTGGGCACACCCAGAGCTCAGCATGTGCAGATCCTCTGCACTGCTGAGTTCTGAAGTTTCCTGGCTGAGGATTTCTTCCCTTACCTGGAGGTTGCCTTTGTCTCTGGAGGGTTCCAGTGTGTCCCCAGCCAGGAAAGGGCAATGGTGTTAAAGGGATGAGGATCCATCTCCAGCTCCTCAGCAGCCCCTGGCAGCCACCACCAGGGCTTCTTCCTCTGCCCTTGGAGGATGATCATGTTTTATGGCTGGAGATGGCCATGCCATGGTCTGCTCTAGCTCTCTGCTTAATAAAACCCCTATTTTGGTGGGTGCAATCCCTTAAAGATTCTCCCCCTGGGTTAACTTGCTGAGTTGGGTCCGGCCTCCCTGTATCATTTTCTGGTCAAACCCTTTTCCTAGTAATTTAGGGTTGTTAAAATCACCTTTCTTAACTGACAGTAGATGCTGGAAAGTGGAGCAGACATGCTTGCTCTTTGACCAGTATGCCAGTATGAGATTCCCTTTGCTACTGCTTTTTCTTTTTCCTCAGAAAGCTAAAATAAGCAAATAAACTACTCCTCGAGTTGGTGTTTGCTCCTCTACTTCTACTCAGCACAAGAGGTTTGATTTTCCAGGGTGCTACAAGTGTCAAAATTAATTGCAATACCAGTTTGCTGTGGTTTTTTTTTTCCCTTTTACTATGACTCTTATTATTGTGAGAAAAGAAGAACCAGAGTTTCCATTCTTCTTGCTGAAATAAGAAAATACTCACTTCGTTGCCAGAGGTGCCTTGTAATGTCGTTGTAGATGTCTTCAGTAAAAGTCTCCTTGCCTCCTGCAAGTTAAAGAAAATGCACAAGCTGCCACTTTTATGCTTTCTGAGAGAGGGGAAGGGAGTGTGGGTAGAGATCAGAAATTTTGTCTGCCACAGCCTTATGGGAGGTTGAAGCACATTCATTATAAAATGTGGGTGGCTTTAGAACATTTCTCCCGCTGATGCTGCCTTCCCTTCCTCCTGTAAATAAAAAAAAAAGCAGAAATTTCAGTAGCCCTGTCATAACCAAGTGTGTAAGGACAGCTCAGGCACAGTTAATTTGGCTGTTGGCTAATAAATGCATAAATATACCAGCCCCCCAAATACAGAGGAGACCTGTCAAACTCTGGCATCATTGGCTAAAAGCCCGAAGGGGAAAAATGACTTGAAGGAACTTAATTCAAAAAATCCTTTAGGCCACACTGTTGCATCTTGCAAGCCAGTGGAGATGCAGACAGCTATGAAGAGAAAGACATCAATAAATAATCAGGGGTCTTAGACTTTTAAATGGGAATCTGAGCACTGCAACCCAAAGGTAAATTGAATCTTTTCCCCATCTTCCTAGCAGGTGCTCATGCCTGTGTAAGCTATAAAACTTTGCTCATTGTAAATGTAGCTTGCCCTTTCGACAGACATTTTTACATGGAAATGGAAAGTCTTAGCTTGAGACTGCTCAAAGGCATCCTTGCCTGCAGCAACTTCTGTTTTATATTTTGAAAGGCTTTTCTTTTTTTTTCTTTTTTTTTTTTTCCCTCTCCTTCATCTTTTCCTTTCCTCTTTCTCTTTGCCGAGGGATATCTGAATCCTACTTAAACATTTTTCTGTGGTAAACAGCTTCAAAAAAGTGAGCTGGGCAACATGCAGCCAGGCAGTGGGAAGGACGCTTGTCACCACTGCACTAGAGGTGAGACAGCTGAGGTAATCAGTGATGAAATGTCTCTCACTTCTCCCCCTGACAAAACTGACCAGACACCAAGCTTGCCAGAGATGCTTACTGAAGGCAGTTGTAAGTGTATTTTGTCAGGTTTTTAGTGTTTATAGCCATTCAGGTGCACCATTAGAGGGGACCCTGGGTAGGATGAAGAGTTTTGGGTGTGTAACAGGACATCCTGTCCTACTCATCCTCTTCCTTATGGACTATCAAAAAAGCAAAGCTGCTTTGCCCTCAACTTACCCATAACTGCAAAATAGCACATAATATTGTACTGAAACAATGCTCTTCTGATCATTAATGTGTATAATGTGTGAGCTCTGGCCCCTGATGCCAAAATGGATCACAAATAGATGGGAGACCAGAGAGGACACTTTCATCCTAATTCCTTGTCCTAGGTTACAATGTAAAATTGTGCCCAAGGTATGTATTCTATCCCCATGAGCCGTTGGAGCCAAGGTGGGGCAGTGTTCTCCTTATCTTCTGTTAACGAGCCCAACAATGCCTTCCTGGAAGAAGTTATCTCTGGTTAATGGGCCATCAAGGACCCACTGCATGACTGATAAGATGAAATCATACCATTGTGAGATGCTCTGCCCAGGGGGAGGAGCCAAGCATTCCCACCTGGATAGAATCCAGGGTTTGAGACCTCATGAGCAGCTTCTATCCACTGAACTCTCAGAGGAGACAAGAGCTACCAGACGTTTCTACAGGAATCACTGCTTTGACAAGAACATCTCATCTGGATTCCTGGAGGAAGACTGGACCCTTCTCATCATCACCGGACCCTTCTCTCTCAGGATCATCTCTGCTCCAGCAGAACCACATCTGCCGCTCCAGGAGGATTTCCGGACTATTTCAAACACCCTGACCAACAGGGTGTTAGGTTGTATCATTCCATTTATTTTACCTTTTTTCCTCTCTTCTTCTATTAAATTGTATCTCTGACTGGGAGTCTCACTGGTTTTGCTTTCAACCAGCACATTCCTCCACTCCAGGAGGAGTCATCTGATGTGTGCATGGATCTGTGAAAGTCATGCAAAAAAAAATACTGAAAAACCTGAAGCTACAGCTATGAAGCAGTGTGGAAACTGCTCCTCTCCAGCACCCCCATGCCAGTTATCTCAAATGAGTGCTAACTCTGAAGCATAATGACCTGTTTCTGAGGAGGAACTCAACGTTTTGCAGCAACAACTGAGGTGAATAGCAAGCCATAAATAAAGCTCAAAGCGATCTCATGTCGGGTCCCAACTTGCAAGCCAAAAACTTGATGTTTCGCAGTGAAAATCTAGATATGGCCTTCCCATAAGTGGTTTTCCCCATACTAGGATGAAAGCTTATAATCTGTAATTAAACAGTGTTGTCCCTCACATCTTTATTGTCGAGGAATTCTGTATATATTCCTTGACCACAGGGGTCTCTTGGCTACTGCTCACTCTTCCTCCTTGGGTCAGAATGTGAGGATTTTGCATGTCTTGAGACAAACCTGTCCTGTAATACCCATGAAGAGTTTTTGCTCAAAACCTTCTCTGAGTTTAAACACAAAACTGACACAAGGGGTGACTTGAGTTTCCTTGTTTCAATTTATTTTGAGCTAGATTCTGCCCTATTTAGACCAAAGCAAAATCCATAATCTTTCCAAGGCCAGAGTAACCTGAATCTTCTTCACAGTTGAATTTTCTGTGGGTTTTTTGTCTGCTTTCAGTATCTGGTAAGTCCGATATCTTTAACAAAGACCTCTTTTAGAGGAGAAGACTGGTTAAAAAACCAAACCAAACCAAACCAAACCAAACCAAACCAAACCAAACCAAACCAAAAAAAAACCACCAAAAAACAAAAAACACCAAAACCAATACAAAAAAAACCCCAAAAAACCTAAAACAACAACAACAACAACAAAAACCCAAAAAACCCACAAACTACCAAAACAAAACAAAACAAAAACAAAAAAAAAAAAAAAAGAAAAAAAAAGAAAAAGAAAAAGAAAAAACATCTTCTCTGCCCTACCCCCTACCCAGCACTGTGGTTCCCACCATCCCACACAAAAGCTCTGGGAAACTCCCTGATACAGACTGTTTCTTACAGCCCACAAAAGTATTGCAGAAAAACATGAAAGGAAAAACCCCTTGTGGGCTCCTATATAAAGTCCCTACTACCAGACATCAGCTCTGGCTTGGAGAGCCCTGAGCCATGAGCTGTTGAAGGCAGAAAATTTAGGCTAAGTAGCTCAACATGCTTATCTTTTTCTTACATGCTACCCTGTTGGGTTGCTTTGGGTCACCACGGGAGACAAGTTTTGGGACCAGCAGGGATTTTTGCATGAGGTGTGTTATCATGCCTGTGTGTAGGCACCCACAGAAGATAAAAGATTCCAACTTGCTGGACTCTTTCCTTGTCTCCCTCTGACATATTCCCTCAGTACAAGTTACCTGGACAACCTGGCAGCAAAATGTAAACTCAGGCATTCCTCCAGACCTCCTCTTCCCACCCATGACCACTGGCTTGGGACTCCACTGGCATTCAGTAGCTCCAAACAAGCAACAAGCAGCAAGAGCAGATGAATGCTTAAGAACAACAATCCTATTTTCATGCAGATGTGATGGTGAAGAAATGAAGAACAGTACTGAATGCTGGAGGTGCAAGCAGAACTGTTTCTGAAGGCAGATTATCTTTCAAGGCCTTCCATTAGGTGTTCACTCCTTAAATACTCTCTGTGAGCAGAGCTCATCCCCACCTGGGGAGGCAGCCCAATCCATAGGCATGAGGATCTCCAGCAAGAGATGCAATCTCCAGATCTGCATCTCATTTGGACTCACTGTGGTCTGGTGAGTCCTGCCAAGGGGTCAGTGCTGGGTGAAAACCTGTCCCAGATTGCTCATGATCAAATGGAAAAAAAAAAACCCCAAACAAAACAATGCCTTTGGAATGCAGTGAGCCAGACTGAGAGGTAGAAAAACAAGGATAAATGAGACAGTTTCTTGTTTCCTCCATCAGCCCACAAACCAAAGAGTTTTTCATTGAATCACAGAATCATTTAGGTTGGAAAAGCCTTCTAAGATCAAGTCCAACCACTTCTCCAGTCCTGCCAAGGCCACCACTGATCCATGTCCCCAGGTGCCACATCCATATGGCTTTTAATCTCTCCAGGGATGGGAACCTCACCACTGCCCTGGGCAGCCAGTTCCAGCACCCAACCACCCTTTCAGTGAAGAAATCTTTCCTCATATCCAATCTAAACCTTTCCTCATACAACTGGAGGATGTATTTCCTCTTGTTCTGCCACTTGAGAGAACAGACTGACATTCCCCTCCACACCACCTTGCTTTGAGGCTACTCCCCCTGAAACCAGCTCCAAAAGGAGATACATACAGAGGGATGAGCATCTTCTGAGCCACACTGCTGACAAGATGAAGAACAGACTCTGTTATTCTGCCTGTGGAAGGGGTTTATTCCACTGAACCACTGTGCATGTGGCTAAACATTTGTAGACTGGCAATAGTGCAGGCTGTCAAATCAGTTTTATCAAGTCCTGGACTGTGTTCTTGCTGTATCCCATAAAGTTTTGGATATTACAGGGGTCCCCATGGGGCTGACTGTCTGTGGCTGTGTGTGCTGGGACATGTAGGTTCAACCAATGGCACAGCAAGGGAAAAAACCAGAATTTTCCATATTCTTATCATCACTTTAGTGACATGAAGTGTCTTGGTTTCGTGGACCTGAAACACCCACCATATCACCTGAGCTGCTGTGGACAGATGACGAGGTTTGAGGTGTCCAGGTGCAAATAACATCTGTCACTAACCAGCCCCTAACACAGGCAGTGGGTAAATCCTTGGAACTGGAGGAACTCGAACCCCAAACAACATTTTTTAATGGAGCAATAACAATGAAAAGGTCCTTCAAGTCTGCTCCAAAGTAGCTGTTTGTGAGGATCTAGCCAGAAACTGCATTTAGAGCATTTATAAACAGATGCATGATATTTATTTTCATTATTGGAACCTGCAGCCTGAAGTCTCACCTCCTTCCACAAGGTAGGAAAGCTGTAACTGCCCACACTGGTTGCATTTTGAGAGGCCACTGCTGATCTCATATCTTCCTTTTTCTTCCATTTTTTATATTTGAAATACACAGTTTAGGAGTTAGACCATAATTCTATCAAAGTAACTGAGAATGTTGTCCTCATTTTAACTCTTGGCACAGGAAGGCCAGAACATGACACAGGGCACAAAGAACCTGAGCGAAGGGATTTCTCTAGTCCAAGGAAATGTTCTTAATTGCATCCTGAAAGCATCCCCACGTGCTCCTATTTGTGTCTGCAGTAGGCAAACCTCTGCTTGAACGCATTTCTCAAGGGTGGTGTTTCCCACTGGGAGTCGTAGCCAGCCTTGGGCTTCAGCAAATTTTGTCTGCACCAGAAAGAAAGCCTAAGGAGCTCTTCACTTTCCCTTGAAACCTCTGTGGAGACTCTATTTCAGAGCAGAATCACCACTCCAGCTGCTCAAGACGCCTCCCAAAGCAGCACCCAGCAGCGACTTCCTGTCTTGGTTTGGAAAGACAAGTCTCTGCCAGGGAAACTGGGGTTCCCCTAGAATGGAGAATGCAAACCCCTCACACCCCTGCCAAATTATAATTTTGCAATCAAAGGCTCTCAGGCAAAGATGTTGGGGATAGGAATAACAGTTCCTTACTAGGAATATTAACAATACAAATGTAATAGGAAACAAAACCACCCAACCAAGCAAGGAAATAAACAAATAAACAACAATTTTGGGAAAAGCCTGACAGAGTCAGAGCTACAACCTGACACCCTGTGATTCAGGGTGTTGAAAGCAGTCCAAGAGTGAGTCCTTCTGAAGTGGTAGACATGACTCAGTAGGAGCAGAGATGATCCTGTAGAAAATCGGGTCCAGGGGTGGTGAGGAGGGGATCTGGTGATGATGAGGAGGGGGTCCGCGGATGGTGAGGTGGAATCTCGTGTTGGTGAGATGAAGTCTGGTCTTCCTCTCAGGAAATCAGGTGAAAAACTAGCAGCTCTCCTGTCTGTGAGTCTCTGTTTATCCAGACAAACTGCCTGCTCTCCCCCCACCCTCTGCCAGGGGATGAGATGTATCTCACAATAGGGTGATAGAAATGCAGATGCACTGCTCTGGGGGGAAAGGTACAGGCTGGGAAGGTGCTGATGGCTGTAGGAGTCCAGGGTATTCCTTTGGAAACCCTGGACAAGCAGAAACCTGTACAGGGGGGTTTAAAACCTGTACAGGAGGGTCGGAGATATGTGCAGGGGGGTTACAGACCCTGGCACGGACCCCAGACAGGCAGGGGTCTCGATTATAACCCATGGGAAAAATTACCAACACTATGGGAAGAATTGCAAGCCCTCGAAGGTAGTAGAAAGTAATAATATTTTCACATGAGGGGTTTCAAGATAAAAAGGACCAGAGACAAGATGGAGAATTCTGGGCGTTACCCCAGAGTCTTCTCCTTCTTCTTTGTCTCCATTTTGCACAGTGGTGATGACATGAAGTAGATTTAGAAGGATTGGGTCAAAGTAGAGAACACCTGTCTAGTGTCAAGTGCATGCATTGGGTCACAATTGTAAATAATGTACACACAATTAATTTTCTGTACATAAGATGACGAGCTGTGGGCAGGTGGGCAGTCGTCGCCTGTTGCCCGTGCTGTCCAGACCTTGGCAGAGCTCAGAGAGAATTGTAGAGATAAGATAAAATAAACAAGGAGGAAAACTCAGAAAAAGAACATCTGAAGACTCCTCGTCTTTTCTGTGGGCGGCTCGGGGCTTCCCGAAGGACCAGGGGCAGTGCCCATCCCTCATTCTCGGGCAAGCAGAGACCCCGAGAGATGGCCTATTAGATGAGGCGTCAGGCCTTCAAACAAATGAAAATAGAATACACAAAACCCGGCTCCACAACCCAGGACACTTCCCAAGTCTTCCCGAGCTGTGGCACCTGGGGACAGGGGTTAGAGGTTGCTGGCCCTGGCAGTTCCAGCTGGGGGACAGTTGGAACCCATGACCTTAGGGGGCTTCTCCAGCCTCAGAAATTCCATTTCTCACAGCAGGAGGCAAGGATTATTTCCCAGTGTTGGTTGGCAAACCCTAGGGGCTATGAGATCATTTTCAATGTAAATGTGACCTCATCATGATTGCTTACATTAGGGATCACAGTACTTTGCAAGTCATCCTAATAAATTCACTCACCCGCCTGAGGAGGAGAGAGCCATATATCTGGTCTCTGACATCTGCTTTTTCAGGGTCTGTGAAAACCCAGCTCCTCATTGCATGTGCTCATCCACGGACATTAAGGCCACAGGACAACTTTAGGCAGAGAGTATTAGAAATAAATGAGGAACCAGTCCATGTGAACTAAGTTACACCAAAGCAATGCCCAGGTCAGCCTATAAAAAAAAATCAGAAACCCTTTTTTAAAAGTATATAGCATTCCTTGATTTACGTGGGTGGGGATGCCAGTTGAATTTGACAGTGACTCTTCCTTTTCTGTGGGAAACCTGTATTTCCATGGGATTGCTGCTGCTGCAAGAGTAGGGGGCCCTCTTTCCCTCCTCAGCTTCACATCCCTGGGATACTGTTGACCCACCAAAGGTGGCTATCTGGTCTTGATTTCTGGCAAACTGAATAATTCAAAAGCAATTTATCTGCATTTTCAGGAGTGTTCAGGGAAGTCACTTCACAATCATTTACAGCTCATATGCTGTGGTGTTGGGGAAGACTCACTCCCCGTTTCACTCACTTGATTGATGAGTCTCAAAATCTCAGAAGAATCATAAATTCCAGTGACAAATAATCATGCATTAGGAAAAAGAAAAAAAAAACCAAAGATCAATGTAATCACTGTTTGTTATTTTCCATTCACTACTTCATGTAATTTTAGTCCTACAGACATCCAGTCAGACTCCAGTTACAGTGTCAGGTTTGGGGGGGTCAATTATGTGCAGTGGGAGTGGACACTGGACAATTCATGACTGACTGACTTGCAGGAGAAAATCTGTTTTCAGGCATTTTCAGGTGAAAAATTCGTCAAAGAAACAGAGTCTTATGAATCAGCATTAGGTAATGAACTGCAAATAGGAGCCAATATATCAGACCCATTGCCAACACCAGCCTCAGCCAAAAAAACCCCAGCTTTTATCTAGGTTTTGATCCAGACTTTGGATGAAATACGGGAAGCCTTTCTCTGGATGACTCCCTCCCTGCATCAGGCTCTTTTTGCCACGAAGTTTTCCTCCCCAGCACAACTTGGCATGCAGTGTGTGTCCTCCACAAAGCGCTTAAAAGTGAAGGTAATTCAGCTGGTTTGCCTCCCTGCCTAGTGGGAGCTTTGCTCAGCGCTCAGAAATGTATGCAAGTGTGTGACTAATGTACAGCAGAAAGACTCAGGATGGAGCCACTTTATTCATTGTTTGTTATTGTTCTTTGTTGCTCAGTGTTTTTGTAAATCCCCCTGGTTATGGAGAACGTTTTTATTAGAGAATGTTTTTTTTCTTTTTTTTTTTTTTTTTGGAAAATGGGGTTCCGCAAAAATGAAATTTCAGAGGTGTGTGCCTCGGCATTGATTTTTCTATTTGTAATAACACACTATAGCATATCTTGTTTTATATCAAGAGGATAAAATGTCCCTAACACAGTGATCGCCATTCTGTGGTAATGGATAAAGCCTGTTTATGAGATGTCATTTATTCCACAATAGACAGTAAATAAAAGCCATTTCAAGCTTCGGTTAAATCAAAGCTTGTTCGGGATTTCAGCAGATTTGCAAATTACCTTTGGGACCATTTTCAGATTCAGTTGTTTTCCCACATGCTATTGACTACCCATGTTTTACTATAAATACTACTTCTTGCTCTCTCTCTCTCTCTCTCCCTCTCTCTCTGTCTCATACCAAACCCAGGGATTGCAGAGTGATTTGTAAAGACAAGCAGATAAAGTAAATACACAGTACTGTGTTAAAATTTCTTTCCTGTCAATGTAACAGAAATAAAACCACGAGTTCTGATGGCAGACTGAAAGCCAAGGGGACAGGATCCTGGACATGGCATTTTGGAAAACCCAGAGGTCTTTGTGAGATCTTATACAAGCACCAAGAGAGACACAGCAGAAACACAGGTTTTGTCCAAAAAAAAAAAAAAAAAAAAATCCACTAAAACTGCCTCATATCAGCTACTTTGGCTTTGGAATTTACTGCTGTTAGTGGACATATTATAGGAGGATGCTGTGGCCACATGTCCCTTTCTTGCTCTGCCTTTCAGATGGAGGAGTAAAGGTCAACATACAAAGGATAAAAAGCCCCAAGCCTCTGGACTCAAGAAGCTTCCTCACTGGCCTGAAGTCATAGCAGAAAATAAAAAGACTTTAATCAGAACATCACACATAAGGGGATATTTATAAACACTGAGACAGAAACATCAAGTGTTTTAATTTTGGGTGCGTCTTGCTTGTGTAAGAAAAAAAAAATGGGTTACTTGAAAAGAAATGCACATTGGGGACAACAAAACTTTTTGGAAATTCAGAGTGCAGTCACCTGATCGAAAAAAAAAAAAAAAAAGTAAAAGTGCTTCATAGCACACTGTTTGAAATAAAAAAACGTTTCATTTTTTCACTAGAAGGTTCACAGTGGGTATAAATGACGATATACAACAAATGACTTTCAGCCCTTTAGAGCATGGACCTTTTTGGCTTGAAATGTCCTTTCTACTTTCACTTTTCCTTTGCTTTTGTTAGAAAATCTTCCAAAGAAGCAAGATGTTTTGAAATGTCCCATTTGACCTATAAACTTACAATTTCCAAGCCACCAAATACTCTGAAACCTACAGGAGGGGATTTATACTCCCATAAATTCATTCCTTCCTTTTAATATTTGAGTCCAAAAATCAGTTATTCCCAAAAAACATCTCTGGGAATTATTTTCCTGCCACCTTTTAAAGCTGTGGTGGCTGTCAGTAAAGGGACAAGTGACACTAATTTACTCAGCAGTAGTTTTCAAGACACAAAGAGACTGAGCACCAGTAGGTATCCAACAACTCTCATTTAGGGCCCCAGCTGGACAGGGACACTGATTTCAGCTCTGCCCACTTGCAGCTGCTGAGATTTGGAGCCACAGTCTTTGCCATAAGCCTTGGAGGTCTCCAGGGTGGTCCTCAGAGGTGCCTATCCCTGAACAGCATTGAACTTCAACCCAAACACACTGGAACTGCAAACAGAGGGACAGACCTACTACCATCCTTGTAACCACCAGGGAAGTAAAACTGCAGTGGGAAAGCAAGCCAGGTTCCCTTCCAGTTCATGCCTGTGCTGGTTTGAAAGCAAAACCAGTGAGACTCCCAGTCAGAGATACAATTTAATAGAAGAAGAGAGGAAAAAAGGCGAAATAAATGGAATGATACAACCTAACACCCTGTTGGTCAGGGTGTTTGAAGCAGTCCGGAAATCCTCCTGGAGTGGCAGATGTGGTTCTGCTGGAGCAGAGATGATCCTGAGAGAGAAGGGTCCGGTGATGATGAGAAGGGTCCAGTCTTCCTCCAAGAATCCAGATGAGATGTTCTTGTCAAAGCAGTGATTCCTGTAGAAACGTCTGGCAGCTCTTGTCTCCTCTGAGAGTTCAGTGGATAGAAGCTGCTAGTGAGGTCTCAAACCCTGGATTATATCCAGGTGGGAATGCTTGGCTCCTCCCCCTGGGCAGAGCATCTCACAATGGGATGATTTCATCTTATCAGTCATGCAAATGGATCCTTGATGGCCCATTAACCAGAGATAACTTCTTCCAGGAAGGCATTGTTGGGCTCGTTAACAGAAGATAAGGAAAACACTGCCCCACCTTGGCTCCAAAGGCTCATGGGGATAGAATGCATCTTTGGACACAATTTTACATTGTAACCTAGGACAATGCCCTACAGAAAAACATCCCATAAAACCATTAACTCAAGTAACTCAGCCTTGGGGAGGTAAATCCTTGGGCAGATCCACCATTCTGTGGAAAACAATGTGAGTGTCATGTTGTGGTTGAGGAAAGCAAAAACAAAGAGCTCCCACCCTCCCTGTGGGATGCTGCACTGCAGGATCAGCAGCTAGGCAGTCATTTTTAATTCCTGCAAAAGGATGAGCATCTTTAAATGTGGCCATGCATTGTCCTGGCAGGTGTGCTCTGTGTCTCAGGTGTCTTTATTCCGGAAAGTCCAAAAGGGAACAACTGAATCCAGTGACTGTAAGAAAGGTTAACAAGGTCCTTAGGCTTCTTAGAACTATATCCCTGGGCATTTGCCTAGTTTCTGGGCTTCAAGAAGCAAAATGTCTGGTCCTTTGGCTGGACTTTGAACAAAATTCATGGGGAACAGGCAGGGAAACTGATTTCAAAGTCCTTCATTTGATGATACTTGGGAAGAGCCTTGGAAATCCTTGTGATAAAGCATGCATACATCACAGGCTCTGAAATACAGCAGCAAAAATGTGTAGGGAGCCAGGCAAATTTCCAACAGAGAACCTTCTTCTGTTTTTGTGGAATCTCACTAAAAATGAGTTAATTATCTCAGAAATATTTCTGCTCAGAAGAATCAGGGATTTTTGAATTTTTAAATTTTTGCAGGGGCATTTTCACATCCCTTTTTGACGTGGGACCAATTTGAGAAGAGTC
Organism: Phylloscopus trochilus trochilus; assembly: GCA_016584745.2. NCBI lineage: Eukaryota > Metazoa > Chordata > Aves > Passeriformes > Phylloscopidae > Phylloscopus > Phylloscopus trochilus. The sequence continues at coordinate 88,586,541 of WQNJ02000015.1, forward strand.
CTTCAGATGGTCACCCAACCACAGCTTTTGCAGAGGTTTTAAATTTTCACCAGAATCCTAATTTTCACTCTGTTTCCAAAAAAAACCCCACATTTTGAAGCACTGTAACATCCTCCCAAGTGTTCCATCAACCCCAGTGTCCTGTGTAGCATCTCTGTGCTTGTGCATGCTCTGATGCACAAAGGGGCTTCCCTAGGGCCACTGAGCTTCTCAAAATTACATCACTGAAGTGTTCCAGAGGGATACAACACATCACTTGCCCATTTTGCAGTTTCACCCAGGTTTCAGGAAAGTTGGAACAAAAGGCTGCTCTACATAGATGTTCAACCAGAAGTATTTTGAACGTTGGACACTCCTTCTTTTTTAATATTATTAATGTTTCAGTTGTCCACCCAGAGAGCAAATATGATGCAGAGTGGTTTGGGCAGCTGCCCACGCACAGAGCTGTTGGTTCACAGACAAATAATTTAAAAATATTGGCCATTTTTTTTTCTCTTGATGTTTCTAGGAACAATGTTTATATTGTAGAATTCGACTAGGAATAGCAGGTATCTCCATTCCCCATTACATGACAATTACACTTATCCTCAGCACTGCTCTGATACAGAGAAGAACTCAAGAGGAAGGTAAAAAATCAGAATACTGAGGGTACTGCTCCAATGTCTTTACAGTTTTGCCTGAAAGTACCATTACAGTTAAAGTTGTGTCAGCACTTTCATTAGAAACCCAGCTTTGATTTATAACACTGGCTGCAAAAAATTTGCTGCTGGCTGAAATTCAGCATAAGGTCTCTGGCCAGGGGAAACATTTTAAACATTTTTTTGAAGATCGTTTGAAACAAGTTCTCTTATTCCAATGTTGCAAGGATGATTTCCTTAGATTTTACTAGGTGAAGCTAGGTTTTGGTGGGGGGTTTTTGTGTGTTATTTGGTGGGTTGGTTGGGGTTTTGTTTTTGTTTTTTTGGGGGATTTCTTTGGGTTTTTTTGTGTGTGTGTGGTTTTTTTGTTAGTTTGGTTTTGATTTTTGGGGTTTTTTGGTTTTTTTTTTTTTTTGTTTTGGTTGGTTGGTTGGTTGGTTTTGGTTTTTGGGGTTTTTTTGTTTTTTGTTTTGGTTGGTTGGTTGGTTGGTTTTGGGTTTTGGTTTTTGGTTTTTTTGTTTTGGCTGGTTGGTTTTGGTTTTTTGGGGGTTTTTTTGGTTTTTTTTGGTTTTGTGTGTTTGTGGGTTTTTTGTTTGTTTGCTTTTAGTTTTGTTTTTTTGGTTTTTTAGGGGGTTTTTTGTTGGTTTTTGTTGGTTTTGGGTTTTTTTGTTGTTGTTGGTTTTGGTTTTTTGGGGTGTTTGTTTTGTTTTGTTTTGTTTTGGGTTTTTTTCGGTTTTGTGTGTTTGTTTGTTTTACAAAACGAACAGAACCAAAGGGTTATTTGGAGAGACTACCTAATTTTTTAAGTTTATGTCCCGGTTTCCACTCGGGTAGAGTTAATTTTTCTTCTTTAAATCATTTCCACTTAGAAATCAGGGGGTTGTGCCAGAAATCCCAGGATTTATTTACATCAAAGGGCACCACCAGAACCGAGAAATGCTGGGAGCAGGTAGTCAGCAAACAGACATTTTAGTGAAAGCGTTCCCAGCCCGTTACCAACCCTTTAACAGGAACCTGTGCTTGGTGGCTCTGCCACCCCTGCTTTATTAACCAGGCATCCTGGCAGCCGTGCAGGCTGCAGAGTTGTTGGAGAGGATGAAGTAGCTAGGCCCTGCAGAGATGATTTATTAGTAAAAGATTCTAAGAGTATGGAACCTACAAGAGGAATAGTATTGAAAGCGAGATTTGAACTGTAGGGTGCTGGGCAGGAAGAGGGTGATTAGGTTAGCTGAAAAGACTGGGCTGGGTGATTCAGTGACACCCCTGCCAAGACAAAAGGATGAATAAAGGGTTGGACCTTCTCAGGTAGCAGGAAAAAGGTGGGTTTCACACGTTTTTGGTATGTAGAGTAGTATGGTAATGTAATAGTTTTCATAGGCTGTGTGTAGATTCTGTAGGTTTTGTATCCTGAGGTGATTGGTTGATGCTCATTAGAATATTCACGATAGAAAGGGTTAAAATGGAATGTAACAGGTAACTCACTCTCTTGCTCCCCTGGATCCCTGCCCCTTTAGACCTTTGGACTCTTCCCCAGTTAGGCTGCCTTCCCATGACCAATAAACCACCACCAATAAACCACCACCAATAAACCACGTGTCCCAAAGAGCATCCTGGTCTTCAGATCATCTCTCCCATCGGACCCTGACAGTGCGTTCCCAACACGGAGTGTTTGTTGTTGGGATTAATTCAGTGCTGGTGAGCGGTGTCAGGCTGACAGCGGTGGGCACCGGGGACAATCCATCACCGGGGCGGTGACGGCGCCGCTGCTCCCTCTTCCCGCAGCCGCTGCCTGCGGGCACCACGCTGGGAAGGAAGCAGCAGCATCCCTCGGCCCCTCGCCCACCCAGCCCCCTCGGAGAGGGACACCAGCAATTAAACCACTCCTGCTGCAGGTAGGCACCAGAAACCCTCCAAAAAGGGGACACAGGACAGGGACAGAACGACGGCGGATACGGAACGGACCTCGGAGTGACCACAACCTGCTGCGTATTTGGCTATTGATCACGAAATCATGGAATTGTTAAGGCTGGAAAAGCCCTCTAAGATCATTAAATCCATTAATTCAGCACCTCTGTGTTCACCATTGAACAATATCCCAAAATGCTACACGTCCATATGATCCGTGCAATGCCTCCTGGTGGAGTTCTGCTATTAGGAATGGTCGGTGCCTGTGGAATTATTTAAGTTACATTCCGGCACTGGTTTCTAAACAAAATGTATCCACCTATATTCCAAATGCCTGCCTTCCAAAAAAAGCTTCATCTTGGTGATGTAGCAGCGTATACAACTGTACACAGATGCTGTAGAGCACCTGTGAGATTTTGACATTAGGGCCCTTCCTTTCTCCTTTCCTTTCCTTTCCTTTCCTTTCCTTTCCTTTCCTTTCCTTTCCTTTCCTTTCCTTTCCTTTCCTTTCCTTTCCTTTCCTTTCCTTTCCTTTCCTTTCCTTTCCTTTCCTTTCCTTTCCTTTCCTTTCCTTTCCTTTCCTTTCCTTTCCTTTCCTTTCCTTTCCTTTCCTTTCCTTTCCTTTCCTTTCCTTTCCTTCCCTTCCCTTCCCTTCCCTTCCCTTCCCTTCCCTTCCCTTCCCTTCCCTTCCCTTCCCTTCCCTTCCCTTCCCTTCCCTTCCCTTTCCTTCCCTTCCCTTCCCTTCCCTTCCCTTCCCTTTCCCTTTCCCTTTCCCTTTCCCTTTCCCTTTCCCTTTCCCTTTCCCTTTCCCTTTCCCTTTCCCTTTCCCTTTCCCTTTCCCTTTCCCTTTCCCTTTCCCTTTCCCTTTCCCTTTCCCTTTCCCTTTCCCTTTCCCTTTCCCTTTCCCTTTCCCTTTCCCTTTCCCTTTCCCTTTCCCTTTCCCTTTCCCTTTCCCTTTCCCTTTCCCTTTCCCTTTCCCTTTCCCTTTCCCTTTCCCTTTCCCTTTCCCTTTCCCTTTCCCTTTCCCTTTCCCTTTCCCTTTCCCTTTCCCTTTCCCTTTCCCTTTCCCTTTCCCTTTCCCTTTCCCTTTCCCTTTCCCTTTCCTCCCTCCCCCAGCCATTTGTGCCAATGCTGATACTCCAAAGCAATGGAAGTATCATCCACACACAAACTGATGCACACACATAGGATTGTACTTGGAAATTTGATGATAAATATTATGGAATCATGGAATCACTTAGATTGGAAAAGCTCTCCAAGCTTGTGAAGTCCGCCCCAAACCCTGCCAAGGCCATCATCAAATTGTGTCCCCAAGTGCCACATGGGTTTTAGACCTCTCCAGGAATGGGGACTCCACCACTGCCCTCAGCATCCTTTTCCATAGCTTCCCTTTCCATGAAGAAATCTCCCCTGATATCCAACCTCATCCTCTCCAGTTTGAAGCAAACTTCCAAGGCAAATTAAAGAGGCATGCAAACCTGGCCACTACACCCCAGACTGTTAGGAAACACCTTGTTTGTGTTTGGGCTTCAGTCAGTTTCCAGGCACAACTTGCATTTAGGGTGGTCCAGAGATCCCTCCAGGACAATATTTTGGACAAGGCAGCCCTGTGTCGGATCAGGCCATGCCAGGCCAGTGAGCTGCAGTGGCAGCGAGGAACATCAGACACCCTTAACTTATTCCATGGTTGTTTATTAAACACTGGGGATTACAGATAAAGAAATATGAGCTTTGCTGATGGGTCCACCAGGTTCTGGCACCCACTGGCCTGACACCCTGCAGAGGATGAACCTACCCTGCAGCAAATAGCTGGGTGTTATTATCCAGACTGTGTGAATTTTGGGGCGGGTACTGCATCTTACAGGGAGCACATACTGCATCTGGCACAGGGGTATGCTAACCTCAGCTGGAAACTAGAGATGTTATAAAAACACAGAAGTAAATCAGCAGAATCTGTCAAAATACTCTTGGCAAGAGCTTCAGAATAAGTATAAACGTTCATGGAAATGCAATGACAAGTTTACTCCCCTTTCTGACAACGTTTCCTGCTCAGGTTAAGGTGCAGAAAATAAACAATAACTCAGAGGGGAAGATAAAGAGGTACATCCTCAGGGAGCTTGGAGGTCCCTTGGGGAAGGTATTGGGAGCCCTGGGTACCCCTGGGTGCCCCACAGATGGAGCTCTGGGTCTCACCAAGGCTGAGGGCTGGGAGGACAACTGAAGCAGCAGCTCAGTAAGGCACGGGGAGACAACAACCCTCTTTTTTTGCTGAGCAGACACCCCACCACCCATCCCCACAGCCAGGCACACCCAAGAGGCGCTGCCCCGCTGTGCACAGGCAAACAAAACACACCCAACTCCCAGGGCTGTACAACTGGGGTCTTTTTAATGCCACAGCTCATGTAAATAAAATCCTTTTACTGTGAATCTTAATTAAGGGAATGATTGTTTCTGGCCATCGCTTGAAAGGCAAATGTTTTAATTGGTTCTGATGTCTTTTCCTGAGAAAGCCTTTTTTTTTTTTTTTTTTTTTTTTTCCCAGAAGCCATATATCCCAGAGAGATTGCTTTTCCCCTGCTGCCTGTCCTGTAAGGGTCCAGCAGTGGTGGAAAAAGGAGCTGGTTTAAGGGGCTATCGAGTGAAACATGCACACGAGTTAAAGAGCAGGAGCCGTTTAAGATCCCAAAGTGTCATTAGCAGTAACATGTCACATAAAATGAGGTGAGGATTTCCATTTTCATTTGAACTTCAGGTGTTTAGTAATCCAGAAGCTTTATTTAAGGACTGACCTTTAACCTGGCCTGTCATTCCAATTGCAAGGAGTTGATGGCCACTGGGAATCAATGGGCAGCACGAAGGTCACTTCCTAGAAAAACTGTGGCTATCAATGTGTCAGTTCCAATGAAGTATTATAACAAAGCAGGCAAAGAGCCTATCTGGGTCTACGAGGCACCAGCTTGCTCTCAGGCTGTTTCCCCACTTCCAGCTATTCTATAAACACGAATAGAAATAAGCTGTTATTTAATGATGCGTGTTTCTGAAGGCATGTGCTGTTTTCAGTTCTGTGAGTGGCACAAGAAAGAAATCCAGCACTCACTGATCCAGATGCTGGCAGAAATCCCCTTATTCCTCCACACAAAGCACTGCAGTGGAGCAGTCAAGGGGCCACTGATGCAGTGAGACCTGGACAACCCCTCCTGGCACAGCCATGCTGTGCCATGGCCACAGGACCATGGAATGGTTTGTGTTGGAAGGGACCTTAAAGCTCATTCAGTTCCACCCATGGGCAGTGACACCTTCTACTGTCCCAGGTTGCTCCAAACCCCATCCAGCCTGGCCTTGGACACTTCCAGGGATCCTGGGGCAGCCACAGCTGCTCTGGGCACCCTGGGCCAGTGTTTGACCACCCTCGTTGTGAAAAGCTTCTTCCTTGTATCTCATCTGAATAGATCCTCCTTCAGTGTACAGCCATCACCCTTGTCCTATCCCAGTGCAAACTTTTTCGTCCTTGGTGAAGTGCAGGATTGAACACAAGCCCTGGACAGGATCTGTCTGTCTGCAGCACCTCCAAGGTGGGCACCAAGACCCACCTGTGCACAAGGAGAGGAAGAAGCACCGCAGGAGGAACAGACATGCATGGACACAGAGCAAGAGAAGCAGGGATGGTGTTAGGGTCACAGTCAGCTCAGCACACTTCCCTAGGCCTGAAGAGGGGAAAAAAAGGTCAGCCTGACCTGGCCATACTGCTGTGATTAAAATGAACATATTACTGACACGAGAATTTGCTTTGGAGGTTTCCACAGAGTTCCGCGTTCGTGCCCTGGCCAAATTCTGTGGCCTCTCTGCAGTCAATTTTGCCTGCAATCATGTAAAATGTGGTTTATTTTAATTTCTGCTGAAATCTAAGAACTTCAAGCTTTTAGGAGCAGACCCCAAGAGGTCAGAACCCAGCTCCAGCTGTGGACAATCTGTATTGGATGGCCACTTCAGGGTGGTCTGGGGAAGAGTGGGGGGACTAAAGCCACACGTGTCTGTCATGATGGCCAAGTGAGTCCCACCACAGGAGCTGGCAAAGCAAATCCCAACCAAGGGACAAGAGAGCAGCCAGGAACTTGTGGGATGGACACTGCAGATTGTCCCAGGCACACACACCACCCTGCCTCATCCCAGTGCCACGTGGAGGGGAGATGCAGCCCCTCTCCACATGCCAACTGCTCCTGCACTGGGGAAGATTCTGATTTGCAGGGTCAAAGATAAACAAGAGCCTTAGTCAAAATCTCTCCATCTCCCACCATGCCTTTGTGCTGATTTTCAGCATGCAACTCTTTTCAGCAATCTGTCTCCAGTGGTTTGGAAATTCCCCTATAGGAGAACTCCTTGAAAAGCCTTTTGAAAGACCTTTCTAATCATTAATAATTACAGTAATTGGTTTGTATTCTTGCAAAGCTTTCAAGATCTTCTTCCTCAGTAAATCCATTCCCTAAAAATTGAGCAAAACAGAATTTTATTGGAAATTTTTCTTTTCCAGTCACAGGAACTGGAAAGAAAAGATGTTTATATTGTTGAGTTTACTTGTATTAAATGTCTGCTTAGACCACTGAGCATGCAGATCCTCTGTACAAAATCAATGGGAAGTTTATGCCTGTCTGTTATATGGATATGAAACCCTCTGTAAAAGGTCAACTTGACACAAACTAATGAATCCCTGAACAAATTCAAAGTTTCAATTTTGAATTAAAAATTGAGAAACGTGACCAAGTAGTACAACCAGAGGTTTGGATTTCTGGCAACCACACGAAGATATAAATTGGAACAGGATCAGAGAGGGAGTGTTAAAGCATTTCTTCCATGCAGACAATACACCCTGTACAAAAGTGAAAAAGCAAAATACAGTTATGTTATAAAGAGGCAGCCCAGTTAACTAAAGATATGATTTTAGCATTGGTGTCTAGTTTAAACACTGGAGTACAGATAGTGGAGTTCAGATATTCACAGGGCCCACCTGCCCATTATCCTGCACTCCATCAGCCTCTGAGTATTTCAGTCACTGAAGAGAGGAATAGAATCCCTTCAGGAATTTAAATAGGCGAGTCAGATCATGCATGGAGATTATCTGTCACACTATTATTTATATTTCACAATACTTTCTTTCAAACTCCTTTATTTCCTCTCACTTCCATTCTTTGTATCCTCTTGTTAAGGAAAAGTATTTATCATACAAAGGGGCTGTTCTGAAGCTCTCTACACATACCTACCCACCTAATCCTAGCTATAAATTATCAAGATTAATTCTATTAAATGGATTTTAAAATGTATTTATTCCCACACCCTGCCCCTGATTTGCAGATTGAAATATTGGATGCTAAACACAAAGGTGACCATATCCTTTTTAAGAAGGATAACAACAAGAAAACAAAACAGAAAGAGCACAATTTCTACCTCCTGTGGCAGAACCAAGATTTATTTTGGAGATCCTGAAACAGATCAAGACTGGCACCTCAGTTCCAGTGGAATTGCATGAGGTGGGGTATATTCCACGTAATAAGTCCCCGTGCATTTTTTTATTTTGCCTTTTTTTTATTTTTTTATTTTTTTTCTCCTGGCTCTCATCACTTGCAGGGTCTGCACCGCCTTCACCTTAGACGCACTTTGCCTAATTTACCCAATGACAGTTTCCTCTGTGCACACACAATAACAAACCCAGAGCAATGACCAACTCCAGGGCAAACAAACCACACGGGCGGGGGGGAAGTCCTGTGCTCTGAGGATGCTGCTACGCCAAGGAAGAGAGGTAATCCGGGCTGGTTATTGTTGTGGCTATTTTTCCTTTCTCCTGGAGCTGGAGATCCCCTAGCAAAGACCTGGAAGCAGCCTGAGTTTCCATGCAATAAAGCAGCAGTGAGAAAAGCTTAGAGTAATTAAGTGGCTGACGCACAGAAGAAGCCGTTACAAAGATTTGACTAAATTGCCCATTCATTAGTAGCACGGCATGGAAGGAGAATTACAAATAGACAATAGAGCCTGCAGTAATTCAATCTAACCTTGTACTTACAGAAAACAATGAGATAATGAACAGAAAAATTACCAGGCACATATTGCATTTTTGTGGAAGGCAGGGAGAGGGAGGGGGGGATCGGATTGGGATTGGGGGGATGGAGGGGTGGAAGTGGAAGGGGAGGGGGGGGTGTGTGCCGGGGAGAGCGGCCTGGCACATGTAACACTAATGGCATCGCTCAAGCTGAGCAAACATTTCTCCAACACAATCATAGTTCTCAGTCTAAGGGCCTCTGGGGAGCTGAGATGAGGCTAGATCGTGAACAAAAAAATGTAATTTATAAGGCGTCTGTGGACTGGAATTTATCATCGGATCCGCTCGCCGCCGCTCAATTGATATGTAGTTGATTTCAAACAACACCCCCCAGGCGCCCACAGGGAACATTTTTTAGATTTTACGCTTGGATATATCTGTTTAACTCACCATTTACCAAAACAACGGCTGATGACAGCACAAACAAGTCACTCCGGAATAAAAAAAAAAAAAAAAAAAAAAAAAAAAAAATACACAGACAGGCACAGGCGAACGGAAACACGCCCAGAGAGGAGTAAGCCATGAGGGTTAGGGCTTTGCTGGGGTTATGGGGAGGGGAAAAGCAGAGGCAGAGGCTGATGTTGGGGTGTGTTTTGCGTGGAAGGCATGGATGAATCATCCACTGTATTTTTAAGCCTGCTTTGGAGCTCTCATGGTCTTTTTTGCATTTATTTCCCCAGGTAGTCATCATGTGGGGCAGACGTGGAAACTCATGGCTCTGGGAGGAGGCTGTGGGGTGAGGCGGCCTGGAGGAGGGTTCAGTGTCAAGGGAGTGTTGCAAAGCACAGCAAAGCATGTACATCCCTTGTCTTGACAGCAAGATGTCCCAGCATCACAGTCCTGCTCATTCCCGAGGTGCTCCTGAGGTCCTGGCACTAGGGAGAGAACTGGGGTGTATCAGCTGGAGCACAGAGAGGAAAAGTTACCATCCCTGTACTTTGGTGCCACCAGAGATTCAAAACCAGCCTCCTGATTGTGTAAGGGATCTCATTGCCCGAATTAATAAAGTGCTGCTACTTCCCATCTTACAGGAGAACTTGTGAAATTCCCACAGATGAATTTTACTATGAATAACAAGAAATCTCCTCTGACCAAGCCAGTTCACGCAATAAATTTCTGCTGCATTTACCCTCCAAAGGAGGAAAAACAATGCTGACTTTAAACTGTTTCTTGAAATTCCCTTCCAGCACTGTGGAGAAGCCCTGGACTCAAGCTCTTTGTCATGCCAGGTGCTGTGCACACAGCCTGGAGATGAGCCTGGAGTGTCCCAGGCCAGGCTGGATGGTGCTTGGAACAACCTGGTCTAGTTGAAAGTGTTCCTACCTATGGAAGAGGGTTGGAACTGGATGACATTTAAGGTCACTTATAACCCAAACCATTCTGGGATTCTATAAAAATGCTCTATAGAGCCCAAAATGTAATAAAAAAAAAATGTAATTTTAAGAATTTTATTTTTTTTGGAGACATCAGTGAAAACTGTATTGTGCCACAGCACCAGCAGCCCACAACAGTATTTACTTTCTTTGGGATTTTCACTGATTGGTTTGCAAAATAAGGACCTCAATACTGTAAGAAACTGGTGGCCACAGGAGATGGCATTTGGCAGCTCTAATGGGAAATTTGCTGAGCATGGAACAAGAGCCTCCCCAGGACGCACAGACTACAGGTGAATGAAACAGCTGAGGTATTACTGCTGTTGTGAGGCTGATTCTTGTACACCCCCACCACAGAACAAGCCCATGTTAAATGTGCAGAGGTTTTGGGGTGTCTTTGGTGGCAATGGGGAGCTGCTGCCTGGTAAGGGAGGGTGCAAGAGCTCTGTGTCCACCAGGAGGAGGAGTGGACAGGAGGAATCAGAGGTAACTCGGGGTGAGAAGGAGCTGGGCTGGGAGGATGTGGGGACAGATCCAGCAGCTCCCCAACATGCAGATCTCCAACACCACAGCACATGGACAGTCTCCAAGCAGCTGCTGGTCAGTCTGAGTCATGGGCATCACCACAGTGCAGTAAAAACAAATATAATTTAACAAAAACCCCTCCAACCCAACCCAACCCAACCAACAAACAAAACCAAGCAAAAAACCAACCAAACAAACAAAAAGCCCCACCCAAACAAACAAAAAAAATCTTTTTGAAATGCCACCAAACAAACACCAAAGCCCACCTCCAAAAAGTCGGTTTCTTATCTACAAGCATTTATTTCCTGCTTATTTCTTCCGGTTTCTATCAGTACACCAACTGGCTTCAAGAGGGCTTTGCCAGTTACATTTTCCCCTGCATAGGCAGGGTGAAAATCCCTCTCTGCTAGATGGAAAATCAGTCTTCCTGACCCATGTGAAGGAATGGTCTCTGTTGGTTTAGCCACAGAATTCTTTCAAACAACCCAAACTAAGAACTGCTCCTTACTATTGGTTGTAAACAATAGCACTTTCTTGCCTAGGACATTCCCTCCACAGGCCTCTATTTTATTTTACAATGTATTTTCTGACTCATATAAAATCTTTCCCTCCACTCTGAAAAGCATGCAAAAGGGAAATGCCAACATCTGCAGCCCAAAATCCCTCTACAGCTGATGGCCATGGGGCATTATCTCACCACTCCAGCACTTTCTGATACTACAGACAACAAATGATTGCACAGGATCAGAAGGATTGTGGTTAGAGCTGCATAAAATGGTTTGGAATAAAAATCACCCATGGCAAGTATCACGTAACTTAATGAGCCAGACATTAATTTTCTGTAGGGAAAAATAACCAAAAAACAAAACCAAAACAAACCAACCAAACCAACAAAAAAACCACAAAAAAACCCCCCCAAACAACAAAAAACCAACCAAGAAACAAAAAAAAAAAAAAAAAAAAAAAAAAAAAAAAAAAAACCAAAAACAAAACAAACAAACAAAAACCCACCAGAACAACAACACCCCAAAATGTTTCAAGATTAGAAATTTCATCTTGGCTTTGTTTTGGTGTTTTCCTCCCTTCAAAGGGATACTTTTGCAAATTAAGCTCTTTATAGGGTTTTATTGTCTAAAAGAATGTTGGTTCGTGGCTGGGTTTCTTGCAGCATGGTCTACCCTGGGTCTACCTTCTACCCTGGGTCTACCCTCTACCCTGGGTCTTAAGTTTCAGTTTGTGTCATCTGAAATCACTCAGCCTGACACTGGGAAACTCTGTGTTGTTGTTTACAGAGAAATGTGTCCAACAAACCCAGTCTAAACTCCCTCCTCAAGGGCATGGTAGGGTACAGTGTCAAACCCTCCCTTCTGGATTTAGCTTTCAGAGCCTCAAGATGAATGATGGCTCTCAGTTAATGCAATAAAAAGTTCCTGATTTGGTGTAAAAATGGATGAATACCCAGGGAATTTACCCAGTAGACTATAACTGTTATCTTAGAAAATCACAAGAGAGCCAACATGACAGACCTTACAAATTCTTCCAAACACAGGAAACCTTTTAGCTGAGTTCATTCCCTTGCTGTTTACTGAGGACTGTCAATCACAGGATGCAAATCCACAAGCCACCTCTTTTCATTCAGTTCTGATGCCAACGAGAGTGGTGATGTTCACCACCTTCAGAGGACAGAGGGGAAGAGCAACTTGACTCCATCTAACCAGAGAGATTCCAGGTTTAGATTGAGAAAGCCCAAATTCACTGGTGGTGAAGAAGCAGTGTTTAGAGTTTCAAATGCTCTCTCCTGATATATTGAAGCCTTGTGCTAAAATTGTGGTCCCCAAACACACAAAACCCACGTTGGATAATGCAAGTCAACTATCTGCAGACGCAGGGGGCTAAAGCTTGCAAGCTGACATAGAACACTGGGATTTTTTGCTTTCACATTTTTTACTGGTGATAGGACAAAGGCAGGTCATGCACACTCTTGCTTGTTTTTCTCACTAGTTATTTGGATTTTTTTGTTGTTGTTTGTTTGTTGGGGTTTTTTTTGGCAGCAGGCCCAAAGGAAACAACCCTTAAACAGGAGAACTAAAACCAGACCTGAACCTGAGTCACCACACTGTCCCAAGCCTACTAACCTCTATCAGAGGATTTGGTGGGACATCCTGCATGGGTTCTCACCTGTGGTGCCCACATAGAACCAGACTCTTTCACCACTGGTTTTCATCTGTGAGATCACCAGAGTGGACACAGTTTTGTGGTGGAATTTGCAGCATTAGGTCAATGGTTGGAACTAGATGATGACTAAGGTCCCGTCCAACACAAACCATTCTATGATTCCATAACCTTAAGGGCCTTTTCCAACCTAAATTGTTCTAAGACTCTATGACTTCAGCAAATTTAGCAGTGTGCAGTATTAATGCCCTTGATGCCAACACCACCTGAGCTGGGGTTCAGATCACTTCCATTTGCTGACCCTCAGCTGGAGTTGGGAGGTAAAATGGCTTTTGTTATGACTTTCCCCTCTAAGTGAAGTAAATGGAAGCACAGCCTTGTGTTAGCCACGGCATGCCAGCAGTGCAACTATTTTCACCATGGCAAAATGCCTTTTTTCTTTCCTCCTGGATTGCACAGTTCCTTTGACAAGGAAGGGTAAAGACCCTCAAGGGTTCTCAGAGAACATCAATATGTTTTGTATTTAATGTGCTGGCTCGGTTACAGCAAATTAAGGAGAGTGGGCCTGGTACAAGATAATGCAGCCTGCAGTTCCTCACTCCCTAGCCGAGTGGTATACACTGAAAATGATACTCCAGTGTGGAGAAATACTGCACATTACATCTCCCTGCAGTAACAGAAGAGACATTAGGCAAAGCCCTGACTCTTAATGGTACACATCAGGAAAACATCTGAGCTTGGGCCTTCAATCACAAACGCTGCAGGATTTAAAAATGAATAAACTTCACATTGTGATTCTCTTATTTATCCTTTATGCAAATTGTCCCTGGGAGGACACATTATGCTCGCTGCATGGCACAGCACAGACCCACATTAAAGCGTGGAGGGCCACTCTTATGTAATGCACAACCCTCCCCGGCCCCTTCGTGCCGTTTCTGGTGCAAAGAGAAACAAACACACAAAGGGAAAAAAAAAGAAAAAAAAAAAAAAAAACACCAAAAAATACAACGAAACACAAACACCAGCCTCAACCCCCAGACCTAGAAGCGCATTCTCTTCTGGCTGCTGAAAATACCCCAATATTAAGCAAAGAAGTGGTACAGAAATACTCTGCTCTCTTTTCCCAGCTGCCAGTCTGTGACAGAGGGAGGTGGCAGGACCAGGAAAGCCTCTTTGTAAGCTAAAAACGTAGGAGCAAATATCCTAAAACCCCTGAATCCCTGCGAGGCAGCTGAGAATTTTGCTTAGACAAACCTAAGGCATTAATTCACGTGTCCACAGCCCCTGAAAGCCATCCTGTTAGCTAACCTTTCTGTTATTAGCTCCCCTTTCTCAGTGGGACAGAGACACAATGGGTTTGATCGGCATTATTTTTTCCCGGGCAAAATCTCTTGCCCCCTTCAAGCTTTTCATTATTAGCACAAATCTTCCGCCGTGTCCTTGAGCAAGCATTCGCAAGATGACTGGGTGGCAGAGAAGCAAACAGCCCTACACGTGAAAAAGGAATGGGAAGAGAGTTCAGGGACTTGGCCACAAAATTAACTGCTTGGGAAGACACAGGGAAGACCTGTTAAGCAGAGCTCCAAGGGCAGGCTACCAGGTGGGTCAAAACGCCATAATCACAAATCCATCCTCTTTAAAATTATCTGAGTGGTTTCCTAATATGCCTCCTGCCTACCCAGGGTACAGCAGAGAGAGCCAGGGGCCCTGCCTTTAAAGCCATCCCCGTGCTTCTAATTGTGGCTGGCAAATAACCCAGGCTGAACAAACCTGTCATGCCAGTGAAAATACACCTCAGCTGTGGTCTCCACCTCTGTAGGAGCTGATTCTGAGGCGCTGGATTTAATTCAATCCTCTCTTCTCCATCCCCAAGTGGATGCTGGGTGGGGGGGGAAGGTAATGTAGATAGAAAAAAAAATTGGGCGTGGGTATTGAGTCCCATCTCTGTCCATGACATGGTTTTGGGGCTGGCTGGACTCTTGTGTCATGTCTGCAGTAGTAAAAACTTGTGTCAAAGGCTTAATCCTGCAGGATAAACAACAGTGAATGCCAGAAGAGGTGGGAGCTTCCTCCATGCCTGTCACTGGGAGGGTGGGCAGGCCCTGGCCCAGGGTGCCCAGAGCAGCTGTGGCTGCCCCTGGATCCCTGGGAGGATCCAAGGCCAGGCTGGATGGGGCTTGGAGCACCCTGGGATAGTGGAAGGTGTTGTCCCTGCCCATGGCAGGAGGTGGAACTGGATGAGCTCAAAGGTGCCTTCCATCCCAAACAATTTTGTGATTCTCTTACAAAGGTAATTGCAGAGATACATCAGCCAGAGAGTTCAGCTAAGTATTTGAGTTTTCTCAAATATTTAGGTGAACTAGTGAACAAGCAGTGCTGCAAACAGCCTGAAACCCCTGATTTCTAAAACCATACTTCCTGGGATTAGGATATTTCTAGTTTTCTCTTCAGCAGGGATTCTGTGGGGCCTTTGCATCTCAACCCAAAAATTTTAACTTGTAGGAATGGGTGGTTCAGGGTGAGCAATAGATTCAAAACCTCTTGTAGCAGGACACTGGCTCTTCTGCAAGTGTCTGTTGCACAGGAAGCTCCACCTAAAAATGAGACAGAACTCCTCTCCTGTGAGTGACTGTGCACTAGAACAGATTTTCCAGGGAGGGTGTGGGGTCTCCTTTCCTGGAGACATTCAAGAACCATGTGGACACAATCTTTTGCCATGTGCTCTGCTTGAGCAGGGTGGTGGGACTGAATGACCTCCAGGGGTCCCTTCCAACCTTAGCCATTCTGTGATTTCCTTATGAATTACATGCCAAAAACATCACAGGAAGTTAATAGACCCAATCCAATAACAGAAAATTATTTCTGATATATCTCAGAACAGCTGCTGAAGACTGGACCCTTGGTCTGAGCCAGCTCAGACACCAAGAGGCTATGGAAAATCCTGTAAAAGTCTTAATTTTGCAGACAGCAGCAAGCTGGGAGGCACTACAAACAAAAAGGGTTAGCAGATTCTGCTTTTGATTTGCTGTTGGCCATTTAAGGGAAGGGCGATCATAAATACAAATGGTATAAGAGAAAACAAAAGTAAACATAATTTCCAGGAGAAATACAGAAAGACAGAGAGTATGATCCATCTTTGCTAATCCTTACCTGCTGTCAAATTAAAGAAATACGCCATGCTTTCAACAGTAATATTTTTAAATATGTTGCTTAAGGAAATGAGGCTGATAATTTTTGAAGCTGTTAAAGAGTCTCAAAAAATATGACAAGAGGTTTGCAATCACAAATACATCAAAAATATTGAATGTGTTCTTGTAAATTTTCTGGGTGGGGAGGAAAAATAGCTGCTTAAAAAAAAACAAAAACCAAGAAGTCACCCATTCATGGTCTTCTTCTGGAATTAAGCCCTAAGATGAACCCAACTTTATTATTAGACATTGAAGAGAAACATTAGGAAAGCAAGTTTTGAGAAAACAGTTTTCAGAAGTCCTGCTGCTCAGGAGCCAGGGTAGGTGCAACCCAAGAAATCACAAATAAAAAGGGATATTCTCTATCAAGTGTTGTTTCTAACAGCCTAGTACTTACACAGAGCAGGTTTCCCAGGGAGCTGGTGAATGCCTCATCCCTGGAAACATTCATGGTCTGGTTAAACGGGGCTCTGAGTAACCTGACCCAGGGGAAGGTGCCCCTGCTCATTGCAGGGGGCTTGGATTAGATGACCTTTGAAGGCCCCTCCCAACCCAGACTATTCCATGATTCTGTGATATATGATAAAAACACCAACAATATTTCACAAAAGAGGAGGGGCTGGCCCTCCAAATTCACTCAACGGCAAGAGACCTCAAAAAAAAAAATTTCACGGCATTCTGAATTTTTAAATGCTACTTAGATTTATCTGAAACTGCTTAAATCAAACCAGTGGGAAGCAGTGCAGGAATTCCCCAGCAAGGGCAGGATTCCCCGAGCTGGGAATCTGCACTGTGCACCTGCCCAGTGTGATGCAAATTTCGGGAGTACAGAGGAGCTGAGTGGTTCCTCAGGCGTGACAAATTCTGTGCCTCTCTCCCCGCTCACAAAGCGTTCCTAGGTTACAGGCTTCTCCAGTGTATTTGTGAATCAGAATTAGCTGCTGATGTGTTTTGCACTTTTTAATTTAAAATAATAATAATAATAATAAAAACTAAAAACTTAAAAAAAAAAAAAAAAGGAATCCATCTTGTCCTTATTTGTCACGCCTGGCTTCCTGAAACCACACTGGATGCTCAAAGTCTGCCTGAGCTCAAGGGGAGGCAGATAAGCTCATGGAAGAGAGGTAATTTGATTTGCACAGAGAAACTCTTCAGCTCAGGTGGCTCAAAAAAATGGAAATTATGAGAAGCTGGGAAAGGAAGTGTCGCATATACTGAATTAGCCCTAACAAGGGTTGATATTCTAAAGATCATAGTTAGGCTCAAACCCATTGACCTCTGAGTTTCCTCAGCTCTCTCCTGTGGTGGGGAGCAGAGCAGCCTGAATGCAGTACACACCAACACCGCCCACCTGGACCCAGCTCACTTGCCCTTCCCTTTGCTGATGGGTATTTCTGCTTCACCCAGTTTTCTCATGCAAAAATAACTGCTGGGTTTCCTTCATGGGACTATTCACAATTTCATTAGCAATTTCGTCCTGATTTCAGCTGGGATAGGGTTCATTTTCTTCTTAATACCTGGTACAGAGCTGTGTTTTGTATTCATTCTGAGAATGATGTCGATAATGCCCCCATGTTTTTGGGTTTACTTTGCTAAGTAATGGTCCTCTTAATTTAAGGATTTTTCAGTGTCTCATGCTTTTCCAGTGAAGATGAGTACAAGAAGCTGGGAGGAAGCATCGCAACACAAATCTGTGCCCAGAAGAACATTTATTTATTTTACTCCTGAGTTACTTCATTGGTAATACAGTGAGTGGTTTGCTCCTATGTGGTTAACAGGAATAATTTAGCTTTCAGTCAATCCAGCCAAAATTTCCCTTAAAAAATCTGGGAAGATAATAAAACTCCATTCATTTTTAAGTGAAATGCAAAACTGAGTTTTTCACCCCTTTCATTTTTTTTTTTAAATTTCATAAAACAATGATTTTTCTTTGGTTTTGCATCTGCAGAATGGCACTTTCTGCAGTGTCTTAACAAGGATTAGTGGAACAATCTTCTTTCTGTTCCTAGTGGCTTTGCACATGTGGGTGGCTCTGAACAATCTGCAATTTAATTATAACCACGAGTGAAGTCTTGAGTGCTGGGGAGAATGTTCAAATGTCATCTGGGTAATGCTGGACCTGAGCCCTGGTGTTTGCAGAGGAGATGACTGGACCTGTCCTGGGCTATACCTGTTCTAAATGCAGGTCATTTCCATGAGTTGTGAAAGTGATTTTGAGGGAATGTTTTCACATCAGCACAGATCCCTTCCTCAGCACGGCCAAGTTCCTACAAAGACACCAGGACCTCACCCCTTTGCTCTGCTCATGTCCAGGACTTTGTATAGTTGGTAATGAGGAGGAAATCCTGTCCTGGCAATGCCAATGAGACAAGCCATACACCAGTCCCTTGGAGCCAGCACAGTGCTGCATTTCTGGAGCAATGCTTTTAGTAGTCAAACATTACAGAGCTCTCTCTGGTCAGCTTTTGATTCCCATTTAAGAACAAGCCACTCTGGCAAATGGTCCTATTGACCCATCCAAATGTTTCACTTACTCCATCCTGCTTAGATAAAGTCCCAGAAATGTTCTGTCAAACAATACTTGAGTGGTAAATATTTAAAAGACAGAAGGCCTCCGGCCTTCAGTGCCCTCTCCAGATATTCAGGATGACTGCGATGCTTTATTTTGGGAATGGAAAGGCTGATCTTCCACCCATCTCCTTCCCTCATTTCGGACTTGTGTTATGAGCTAGCTCACCTTTTTTAAGGGGCCATTAATGATTTACTGCTGCAGACTGCTGAGTCAAAGCTGGTACATGGAGGGCTGTAGACGTGAAGGCCAGTGACAGCACCTCTTACCTAAATGGAGCCTCCTTCTCTTAAGAAACTGATTCACAAATAGAGACGCTGATGCTGCTCCAGTAAAACAATTTCCCATCCTTTCTGGCTTTGTTTGCTTTATTTTAGTGGGGTAAGAGAGAGCCAGTGGGGCTGGATTCAAGTTTTCTTCAGACTTGCTTCCTCATTGTGGTTGTCACTCACAGCTTAGGCACAGCTGAGGCACAACCAGAAACTCTGAACCAGAGGGAAGTGTGTGCATGGGCAAGAGCCTGAATGGGAGATGCTTTAGCAAAGTTATCCCAGAGAAGATACAAGCTGAGAATAACCAGCTGGGCTGCAGTAAGTCAAGGGGAGAATATCAATCTGCAGTGCTGAGATGTGCAAAGAATCACACAGCATCCTAAGTCAGAAGCATGAGGATCATCATGTCCAACTCCTCACTCTGCACAGACACCCCAATAATCCCACCCTGTGCACCCCTGGGAGTGTTGCCCAAACACTCCTGGAGCTCTGGCAGCCTTGGGACTGTGACTATTCCTTTGGGAGCCTCTTCAGTGCCCCACCAACTCTCTGGGGGGAAGAGCTTTTTCCTAAAAGGCAAGTTACAATTCTCTACCTTCATGCAAAAGATGACAAGGAGTGCCCAAGCTCTGGAGCTGACCTAAAGATGGCTTACAACCCCATAACTAGTCATGATTACATAAATGTTTCTTTGTTCCAGGTGCCAGCTGATAAATCTGTCAATCAGTAAAATCGGTGGGCCAAACAAGTGAAACAGGAATTGGGAGATGGTTATTTTGTTCTAGTACCTGTAGGCTGTCTCCAAGGAGCCTAAATTATGAGATAGATCCTGAGTAAGAGGTGAGAGGCATCTCCTATCCTAGGAAATTATCCCCTTTTGCTTTGGGTTCCTGCTAAGTAATTTCTGTACTTTTGGATCAAAACATCCTGGAATGGTTTGGGTTAGAAGGGACCCCAAAGGCCATCTTGTTCCAGCCTCCCTGCCACGGGACCCTATCACAGCCACTAGACTAAACTTGCCCATCTGGCCTGAACTTGGACACTTCCAGGCTTGAGGCATCCACAGGCTCCTTGGGCATCTTCTTCCAGGACATGCTGGATGTTAGAACGTGCTGTTGAGGATATCAACCCTCAGCAGCAGGCAGAAAGCAGAGATACACAGAGCTGAGAAGCATTAGGGGACTCTGACCTTTGAAATGGTGCTGATTTCAGAGAGCAAGTGGACCACATTCAGAGCCCAAACGGTCAGGAAGTTGTGCTGCATGGAATGTCTCATTTTCCAAAGCTCCTCATCCCCCTTCACCCACCATCATCAGAAAAGGCAGGCTCTATGTGGTTGACTTGCTAGAGCACCCATTGTGCCAAATCCTGCCAGTGTCCATCACAGACCAGCACACAGCACGCTGGCAGACACACCTGGCCCTTGGAGCAACCAGCACGCTGCCAAAACAGGGAGAAAGCTCAGCAGTGTATGGGATGCTCCAACCATAGCATCAACAATAAAACAGGACTGTTGTCTAGGTTTTTGCTGTTCTCCTCTGTGTCTTTAAGAAGCTTTTCTAAAGTTCTGTTTTAGCCTTCTGTGTTTACCTTTTGCAATGGAGGCAGATACGATTTTACATAAACAACTCTTCTTGTTATTGTAACGATATAACCATGCTTGCATTCTTCTCATAAGGAGAAGACTGTTAATGGACTGTTGGGTTGCCCAGTGTAGTTGAAGAGGAAGATTTTTCTTCCTCCAATCCATGGTCACTGCTGGAATTCAATAAATGTTGAAGTTTGTAAATAAACTTCTGTTGGACAGGATGAAGTAGCTAGGCCCTGCAGAGATGATTTATTAGTAAAAGATTCTAAAAGTATGAAACCCACAAGAGGAATAGAATTAAAAGCAAGATTTGAACTGTAAGCATAGACAGGAAGAACGTGATTAGACAGCTGAAAAGACTTGGCTGGGTGAGTCAGTAACACCCCTGCCAAGACAAAAGGATGAATAAAAGGTTGGACCTTCTCAGGTAGCAGGAAAAAGGTGGGTTTCATAGGTTTTGGTATGTAGAGTAGTATTGTAATGTTGTAGTTCCCATAGGCTGTATGTAGATTCTGTAGGTTTTGTATCTAGAGGTGATTGGTTAATGCTCATTAGAATATTCACGATAGAAAGGGTTAAAATGGAATGAAACAAGGAGCTCTGCCTCTTTGCACACCTTCTCTTGGACGCTCTTGCCTCTTGCCCTCTTGGACTCTTTGCACTGGATCCCTGGACCCTTCCCCAGTCAGGCTGCCTCCCCACGACCAATAAAGCACGTGTTCCAAAGAGTATCCTGGTCTTCAGATCATCTCTCTCGTCAGACACAACCAGAGTGCTTTCTAATAAACTTCCTCTTTTCTGCCTTGGACATCTCAACCTGTGGGTGTCAATTCTTTGTGTCGTGTGGCACACGGGATTAGTGCTTAATCCCACCATTAGCACGTGGCCCCAGCTATCACTGTCCAGCTGCATCCCAAGCCCTCATTTGTTTCAAGTTTGTTTCAGGCAGGTTGTTGTCTCTGAAAGCTTTTGATTCAATTCTTCTAGTCAGCCCTGTGCTCTTATGGGAAACAGTGGGAGATCATTCCATGCATGGGAAAGTGTCTTTGCTCAGGGCAAAATGTGCTGGTTGGTGAACCGAGCTGCATTGCCTTTGTGTCAGGATGATTTGAGGGCAATGTTGAAGCTTTAACAATGCAGAAAATAAATTCATATCTCTCTGTGCGTCTTCCTGTGCACATTTTTGTGGAAAGGGGAACTGCCAAACTTGAAGCACAGAGGAGCAGGGGAGGTTTTATACAAAACTTCTGTCTGGGTGGAGAAGCCTGATTGCTTTAACCCTCAGAGACAAGACAGAGAAAAGAGGGGATCCCTGTACCAGAGGCCAGCATGCACCAGTAGTTTTAACTGAAATGGAAAAAAAAAATAAATCACTTCTTTTTTCACAGGGAGCAAGAATGCACAGCCTGAACCCTTGCTCAACAGGAGCAGGGGAGGGAGGAGAGCAGCCCTCTGTAAAATGGGCTAAGGGCAGCATCAGCCTTCCCCATCCACCCCAGGAACCTCACCTGGACACTTTGATCCTTTGGCTCAGTAGTTAGGTGAGGAACAGTCTTGGGATGGTCAGCCAGGAGCCCCCAAGATCCCCCAATGACTGCTGTTAGGAAACTCCCATGACTGCTTCATCCACATCCTCAGCACTACCAAGGAGACACTGAGGACCACAGTGCAGCCTGCAACTATTTCAAGGGTGACAGAAACAGCATTAAACCATTGTTGGTGACTTTTAGTGACCAAAACAGGGCCAGAAATCTTTGTCAGATTATCTCACTCTCATATTAAAAGGTTCAGGGAGGAAGAGGGTGGATGCAAGTCATACCATACCAGTTGTCCTCTCTGTTGGGGAGTGGATCTGGCCCAATTTACTTACTGGTAAAGACAGAGTCATAAATCTCAGTCATGCTGAAATTACTTACATCCTCTGTTTATGAGGTCTTTAGCCTTGGGCTATAAAAAGAATCTCCTGAGATACATGGTCAAGTTTCCCTTCCTTTCTTCCTTCCTTTTTTTTTTTTTTTAAGACAAAGTGAACATCCCCTGTAATGATTTTTTTTTTTTCTTTAATATCTTGGTTGGATGGTAGTAGGACAAACAGAGGGAGGTGTGCCTATGTTTTTTCTTCAGCATGAGCTCCTAATTCCCATCCATGCTAATGGGACTAGCACGCATGCATCAAGGAGAGAAGAGACCCCTGAGGGTTCACAAAATATGCAGATGACTGGTTTTTAATGAATGCAAAATGTAAAACAAAAGAAGTATCACAGTCAAGCTGCTCATGCATAATAAAGTCACAGCGAAAAGGGAGCAAATAAATAGGGAAGTCTTCTTGGCTATAACCATCCTTAATATGCAATGGACAATTGGGAACAGCAGGCCTTCCGAAGCCCACATCATCAAATACCAAGTGCATTTTGGCAACATGAAACCACCTACAGCAGCATTCCTCAAGCTCCATCCCACCAAGTTACGGGAAAAATATTCAGGCCTTTCCCAATGTACAAATTCCAGGCAAAGCAAGGAGGTCTCCCCAAGGAGGCTGGAGAGCTCTGTCAGGATATTACATGGAGGCAGCAGAGTCAAAGCCTGTGGTGAGGGCTGGATGCTCATTTGTCCTTGATTTGGGAGGGAT
Source organism: Phylloscopus trochilus trochilus (assembly GCA_016584745.2). Classification (NCBI taxonomy): domain Eukaryota; kingdom Metazoa; phylum Chordata; class Aves; order Passeriformes; family Phylloscopidae; genus Phylloscopus; species Phylloscopus trochilus. The sequence continues at coordinate 88,609,488 of WQNJ02000015.1, forward strand.
TTCACCAGGAATTCAGTGAAGCAGAGCCACAGACAGAGCAGTCACGCTGCGGGGCAGCATGAAACCAGGGAGCTGTCCCACCAAAGTCAGTGCAATTTGTTCACTTGCTAATTTGATGGCATTCTGGGCAGCAGACTTAATTGGACATAATTTGAGAAGTCCAGCACGGGAAACTGCTCAGAAAGATGCTGCTCCCTCCTCCTTCTTCCCCCAAAAAGCACATGCCCTCCTTCACATCTCTGCACTAAGGTCCTTGAGAGGTGGGACTTCACTTTGTCACTGAAACTGAACACACAGAAAAACCTGCTACCAGCATCATTCATCAAATTCCGGAAATCCAGGCCGTGCCTCCCCCTCTTTTTGTGCCAGCCTCCAGTCCTTGAGTCCTTATTCCCCAGTGTGACCTGCTTGCTCTACTGGTACGACCCCAAGCACAAAGTGATGGAACCGTAGATTGATTTAGGTTGGAAGGAACCTTGAAGATCCTGCTCAACTTGATCTCAGCTGGGAGAAATTCCCCTTCAGTCTGGGTGTGGCATCTGTATGCAAGCAAAGGAACATCCTACTCCTTGGGCTGAGGTTAGGCTTGTTGGAAGAATAAGAAGTGATTTTTTAAAGAATATGGGTCCTAAGTAGATGTGACTGCTATAGGTTAGCCTAAATTTTTTGCCTCTGCCTTACTCTAAATTGAGGGGACACATGATCCCCTAAAAAATCCTCCTTTCAAGAGTTTTCTAGGGAACATCAAATGAAGGGTAGATGGCCAGCAACATGACTAAAGCCCTCTACAGTAACAGCACTTACCCTGTGATGAAAATATCAGTGAAAACACAAGGTTTACCACACCAAAATACAGTACTTAATAAACCTCAAGATAAAAAATTAAACCTCAAAGTAAAACCCCTACTAAAACAGTTTTCAGCGCTTAGAAAAATCAGAGAAATGATAATATCTGTGCTCTGTACCAGGCAACTAGGGGAGAGATTAAAGAGAACACATGTATAAATGTCATTAGCATGCTAGCAGTGATATAAAAAAACCCTCCAACTTTTAAAATAAATGAGCTGCTACAAAATAAACTACCTTACGACAAAATGTACGTAGGGGATATACAAAGTAAATTAAAAAACAGATTAAAGCAACATCTGTATATTAACACCGTCATAAAACAACATAGTAGTAATAGTAGTGGCATGCAAAGGTATTATAAAATTATAATTTATCCAAGATGTTATGTCATCTTAATGAAACTGTACAGCCAATACATCTCAAGTATTATCCCTCTATGGTTCAAAAACATCCTGTTCTGCAGTTCTGCAGAACTTGGCCAACCTCAGTCCTGCTTGCAGGCTTGCACAAGTGACAGCCAGTGCTCTCAGCACAGATCACTACTGCAGTCATTTGCCTTCAATGCACATTTTATTTTCCATCACCATTTTGCCCTTTTCTTATGCTCCTAATCTGTCAGATGGAGCAGGAATCATCTGTTTGTCCCTGGGTTTGCAGGAGGTGCCCAGGATGCAGTAAAACCCTGCTCCACAGTGAAGTTCTGGAGAGGAATTTGGCACATCTCTTCATAGAGATGGTACAGTGTTTTTGTACCATTTCATGTCCTGATATACCCTCTCACTGATTTATTGAGCTGAAGACTCATGTCAAGTGGTAAAAACTCAGGACATGTCTGTCCCTTTCCTCTCCCTGCCGCCTCTGTTAGGAGATGCAGAGCCATGGATTTTTGCATTCCAAGATTTTCACCACCAGTGATTGGTAAAAGCCATTTCCCAGCACTTTTTGGTCAACTGAAAACCAGACCTCACAGTTTTGCAGGTCTTTTCCAACCTAAAGGATTCTATGACTCTGTTTTTGAGGGGAGTCCCTCACAGGGAAAGGAGGTGGAAAACAGCATGGAGTAAATGGGAATCCCTGACTGCCCAGGAGGAGTGAGCAGACCTAGGCCATGGGCACATGACTGAGTTGATCCCCATGTAGAAAACAGATTTGCCTGGATTCCTCCCACCTGAAAGGAGATGCTTACAGGAGACAGTTTACTTTGGAGAGTGACCATCCCATCTCCATTTCTCCTTGACAGAGAAAGACCTGCAAGAGCGTAACTTGGTCTCTCCAAGTGCTGCCCTGAGTCTCCCACCAAGTGCCTTGAGTCTTTCAGTCAGTGCAGAACAATGCTGGGGTTTATTGGCACAGAATTGTAAAAACAGCTCAGCATTCCTGTATTCTTAACTCTTACCATCATCTCAGAATCACCTATAAGTTGCCATGGGAGAGTTATGGATACTCACCACCTGCTCCTGTCACTAAAGTATTGAAACAGTTATGTGAGTTCAAAGGAGCTCCAAAATTTTATGGAAGGAAAGCACATCAAGAGATATAATGTATTAACAAAAATAAAATAGAACAGCATATAAAAATACACAAGCACTACTATTCTGAGCTCTGCTGGGGGCTGGACCTGTGGAAAACAAGGACTTGGAGCCAGAGGGTTTTGGAGTCTGGAAGAGCATCCTGGGGAGGAGTCTCTGTGTGCTCATCCTCTTCCTGTGTCCTCCCCAAGGCACTGAGTGTTGGTCACTCTTGGATAGCGGTCTGGATTAATCTTCAGCTCTTTTGTTCTTGTGCAAGAGCCTTGCAAGGGGGCAAGGCGAGCCAGCAAAACAAAACAACAAGAAAGAGATACTCATTCTGCATTTGCAACTTGCCATTAATTTTCCATTACACGATGCTATGGCAGTAGAGGGCTGAAAACGTCTCCCTGGATTAGGACTAAAACCTCATAGATATTATTAGCATCACACAGCACAAGAGTCTACATTTGCTGCTATCACTAACTTATCACATTAATGACTTATGTAGCAAGGCTAATGCTAAAAAGAATTATGCAATATATATCATAATTGCTGAAGAAACTGTGTAAGGGTAATGAGAACGCAAAGAGCCTGCCTATGTGGTATGAGGATGGAGAATCCTGAGATCATGTGCCTCCTGGCTTTATGTGCCTAGTTTCCTTTCCAGATGCTTATAGGGTACCTATGAAAAAAGAGGATGAGCAGCTTTTATGCAGGCAGGTAATGATAGGAGAAGGGGGAATGGTTTAAAACTGAAAGAGGAGAGATTTAGATCAGATGTTAGGAAGAAATTCTGTACTGTGAGGGTAGTGAGGCCTTGGCACAGGTTGCACAGAGCAGCTGTGGCTGCCTCTGGATCCCTGGACATGTCCAAAGCCAGGTTGGACAGGGCTTGGAGTAACCTGGGATAGTGGAAGGTGTCCCTGCCCATGGCAGGGGGTGGAATGGGATGGTGTTTAATGCCCCTGCCAAGCCAAACCACTCTTTGTTTCTATGCCTTCTCTCTTACTCACAGAAAAAGGGCTGGAGAGGGGAGAGGGAGCAAAAGGGACTGCACAGCAGTAGATGTGAGCAAGATGCTGTAGTAGGATGGTGGTGGTGACTAAACCTTACAGATGGCCATAGTTTGGCTCACCTCCATTCTGATCTGCGGTGGTGCCTGAAAAAAAAAAGAAAAAAGCATTTCTAATACAGCCTCAACTCTGCGACTGCTGTTAACACCAGGCAAGAGAAATGCAAAGAAACAACATCTCTCAGTCACTAACCCAAGCTCACAACCCATCAGTGGTTGGTTCACTTCCTCCAGGTCTTCCTGCCTCTGCAAGGACATGCATGGCCATGAGGAATGTGGCTTCCTCATCCCAGCATCCCCTCTGCATCCCAGGGATGTACAGACACCTTTGTTGTAAGACCCACTGTGTGTGAGAGCCACAGGTATGCTTTTCTGTTATTCCCTGACCAAAGAACACCTGGAGATCTCACCTAGCACAGCTTCAGCTTTAACCACTTTAACAACACCCTGCTCCTACTCCATCCACCATGGGCTTCGTGACCATCTCTGAAGCAAATCTGCTGATTTTATTGCTGTTCTGGCTGCTTGGGTTTGTTTTTAGTTTGGTTTTGTTCTGTTTTTTTCAGTGCAATGCTTCAAGTGAAATGCAGAAGTTTTAATAAGAAAGAAATGATCATTCAGTGGATTTCACTGCAGTGCAAAGAAACCAAAAAGGAGGGGTAAAAATTGGGAACATTTGCAGCTTATGGCAAGGGAAATGAAATATTTAATAAGCAAAATGCTGTATGAGCACGGAGGGCTCCCCCAGCCCCCCACTTTCTTCCATGGCAGAAATTAAACAACTTTTACACACCACGTAGTCTTCAGTACAGTATGCTAATGATGTCCCTGATGCCCTCTTCATCTGATCAAACTTAATTGTCTGTGTCAGGCTGCCAATTAACAAAAGGATCTCCTAGAGTACCAACTTCCAGAGCTACCTTAAAGGTTAATTGAATCATGTAAGCCCAATGCTCTGGCGGACTCAACTTCAGGATCCTATTCTAACCAGGGGTCTGTAGGGGTAACAAATAAAGGAAAAGTTTAATTGCTAAACCAGCCAAATCTAACAGTCACATTAGGAAAGAAATGATCTTTCACAGCTCTCCCTCCTCCTTTTTTTTTTTTTTTTCCAGAGCTTTGAAATAATCTTGGGCTTTTTATACATTTCAGGCAGTTTCTAAATTTCACTATTGGGGGTAAATAGGAAGAACCAAACTTTGCTCTTCGATGTGTGTCAAAACTGGGCCAAGGAAGATGCCCAGGTAGGTCCAAATGTGTGATTTACTCTTTGAATCACCTGCTATTTTCTGAAACCAAATGGTGAACCTTTTGGTAGGTTCCCCTACCAAAAGCAAAGTGACAGGGGGTGGAGGGTGACAGCACGAGAGGTGTGGGGAAGTGGAATCAACAAGCACTGCGATCACTCAAGGCACTGGAAACCAGCTAACATGTATTCCTGTTTCCTCTCCACCTGTCTCCTTTTCCAAGGTATTTGTCACTGTCCATTCCTTTCCCATTATTTTACAAATATATTTTTGAGGTGTCCTTCTTTCCACTAGAGACTTGTGTGGCTGATTCAACAGCGGTGAAGTAAAAATCAGTGCCACAAAAAGGAAATATTTTTAACTAAAAAAACAAGTACTGTGACCAGGTTGGGAATAGGGATTCCAAAGCCACCAACTAGAGCTGCAGTCCTCCATTTTTTTGGGATAATTACTCTTGTGGGGAATTCTGCTGTGTTTGCACCAAGTGTGTCATCATCCCTGTTTGCCTTGGTACCTCAGTGCTGGGCTTTTAGCTGGGCATCATGTCTTGTTTTTCTAGTCCCCAAAACAACAGAGAGCCCTTTGGGGCCTAAAAGTGTACAAGATCGTGAAGTAAGTGATGAGAAATAAAGGAAATTTTAAATTAAGTCCATGACTATGTGAACAGTCCCAGGACCGAGCAGAAAAGCATCTCTCTCACCAGATACACCAAAGTGTTGAAAAATAGTACGATAAAAGCTGTCAAATTACAAACAAAAATACCTTGCCAGGAAGATTTTATGAAGGCATGCAGTGACAGCTCTTGCAGAGTTCAGTTTCCCTGTGTCCTTCTAACCCCAGTGTGTGTCCAGGAGCTCCTCCCAGAAGGACACAGAAGTGACCAGTACCTCTTTTCCTCTGCCAAAACGAATGAGGTGAGGAAGACAGCAGAGCCAGGAGAGGTGGAGGTGTTAGGGGCAAGGACTGGGGATTGGTGCCTGTCCCTACCCACCATCCCTCCCTTCACCACTCCTTCTGTGGAGGAGTGACCTGGGAAGGGATTCAAGGATGCTCATGGCCACACTGCCCAACAGCTCAGTGAGTGGGGGGTTTCCTACCCCTTGCTCTAGAGCAGTTCTCCTGTTTTCTCCAAAACAGATGAGCAGGATGACCCATCTTGGCTGTACCCCAGATGCACTGGGTGTCCCTTCATGTCCTGAGCCATGGGTGAGCTGAGCCAAGTAAAACTTGCTGCATCTACCTGCAAAAAAAGAGTGGTCTGGTCAGGAAGAGGAGACAAAACAGTGCAGCCAAAATATCAGATTGGAACCAGATGATCTTTAAGGATTTTCCCAACCCAAACCATGCTATGATTCTATGAATGCATTTTCAACTGCAAATCCTAGGAGAAAGGGCTGTAAAGCTAACATAAATAAGGCATATTATAACCATGGGTGATACGACCTGTAGGTTTTTATCTAGAATTTATTCCCGGTACTATTTATTTTCAATCTGCCCCTCTCCATCCATCTATTTTTCCATTTAAATATATATACATCACTTTAATAGCATAGGCTTGGTAGAAGTTTCCCCCTGCTCAAACACTGTGGTACTCTTATGTAACACCTCTTCTTTGCAATTAGAAAAAAATAAAAATAAAAAATTGAAGCCTGAAATCGCTTCAATTCTTCTGAAATCGCTGAAATTCTTCTCTCTCTCTCTTTTTTTTTTTTTTTGGTTTTTTTTTGTTTTGTTTTGGTTTGGTTTGGTTTGGTTTGGTTTGGTTTTTTGGTTTTGGTTTTGGTTTTGGTTTTTTGTTTGTTTTTGGTTTTTGGGGTTTTTTGTTTGTTGGTTTTTTGTTGTTGTTGGGGTTTTTTTGTTGTTGTTGTTGTTTGTGGTGGGGTTTTTTTGTGTTTTGTTTGTTTGTTTGTTTTGGCTTTTGTGGTTTTTTTGGTTTTTTTTTGTTGTTTGTTGTTGTTGTTGTTTTGGTTTGGGGTTTTTGTTTGTTTGTTTGGGTTTTTTTGTTTTCTTTTCTTTTCTTTTTTTTTTCTGGTTTGCCTTTTCCAGGGGCAGTCCCCCCCAGCCCCGTGGCCTCCTCCCTCCCCTTGCCACGGCCGTGGTGATGTTGTGGTGGCTTGCACTTAGAGCTGACATTGCCTGCCTGTGACAGCAAACAGCAGCAGAGGCGGCCGCCCCTCCAACAAACTCCTGCAAACTGATCTATTATCAACGGCAGGGGCCTGCTGTACCGCTGCCGGGCACAGTAATTAATTTCCATGCATATCATTGCCAGCATCGCTTACTGATCCAGGGAGCAAGATCAGAGATGTCACACCATAAATTGAGTCAGAGCCTTCACCTCTGTGTTCAGCGTGCAATTTTACACGCGCTTGACAAAGTAACAAACAGGGGGTAAAAAAGGCAGCAGTTCCCCAGGGTGATGGACGGGGGGAATTGGCCCAATAAATTGTTCCCTGTAAAAAGCAATGTTTTCCTCATTAAAAGGCAGTGAATTCTCTATTGCTTTTCATTAGTTGTGGCCTTGCTAGACATGAGGTTTAATTGGCAGTGTGTTTACAGGACGCCGGCCCCAGAGGTGAAGGAGACAAAGAGGCTGAAAAGAGATTCTTATTTATTAAGGAGAGGTGACAGGCAGCCGCTTAATAAGTTTTTGTGTGGGTCCTGGAAGAAGTTGCACCATGAAGAATGGCTGTGCAGGTGTAACCCCTTCTGTGCCATTGCTTCGTCCTTCTTAACCATCAGAATCTGAATTCTAGATACTTCCCCCTCCTGCAAGGAAAATAAATCGAATAATACATTTTAACAAATGATAAAATAGCAATTTAAGGATAAAAATAAGCTTGCATTAGTTTCAAAGGCCCTGGTTCAATACTCTGCTCTTAGGTTCCTTTGAAGTACTGAAGCATTCTCGCCCTGCATGGTGTTTGTAAGAGAGCATGTTTTGGGATTACCAAAGTGATTTTTATTTACAGAAGAGGGTCAGATGAAGGGTCAGTCCCTACATACCCCAGCAAAGTGTGAAATGCCCATGCAACAGAAAAATGCAGAAGGACAAACCTACTGTGGCTGTGCCTCAGTGTCCAGCAGGGTCTGTAGAAAGACCCTCAGCATAAACCCAGCAATAAAGGAAAAAAAAAATGGCATATAGGAGTGCAAGGATTAGAGTAGCTTGAATAGAAAATGCAAAAACCAAGGTGTTCTATAAGAGCAGAATGGAAGGTCTCGCTATTGATGTCCAGATTCAGCTACAGAACAGAGCTAAATGGAAACAAAAAAAGGTTATGACTCGGCAAGCAACATTATCTATGGCACTTCACCCAATAAAAGTATGCACTCATCCTTGAAAGTTCCATATATAGTAAAACAAGTACAATTTTTGGCAAATTCTGACCGTCTGCCTAACTTTAAAAGCACAGTACTAGAATTCTGCAATAATTAAACATGCAAGGTGAAAATGAAATATAATTTTAAAACACAAATTCTTGGAAAAACAGGCCAGAGCATCTGTCTGTCTGAAGGAGGTCGAGTGTTACAGTTCATCCCAATTTAGCCATCAGAGAAGCCCTCGGGTTTACACAAAGTACATTTTGAATCCTGGGACCTGTCACCCAAGATGATTTTGTTTCGTCTCCTAACAACGATATCATAGAATCACAGAATCATGAAGATCTGAAAAATCATCTAATTCCATCAAGTCCAACCATTCCCCAGCACTGCCCAGGCCACCACTGACTCCTGTCCCCAGGTGCAACATCCACACAGCTTTTAAATCCCTCCAGGGACAGGGATTGCACCACTGCCCTGGGGAGCTCTGTCAGGGCTGGACAGCCCTTTCCATGAAGGAATTTTCCCCAATGTCCAACCCAAACCTCTCCTGGTACATTTTGAGGCCGTTCCTTCTCCTCCTGTCCCTGTTCCCTGGGAGCAGAGCCCGACCCCCCCGGCTGTCCCCTCCTGGCAGGGAGTTGTGCAGAGCCACAGGGGCCCCCCTGAGCCTCCTTTTCTCCAGGCTGAGCCCCTTCCCCAGCTCCCTCAGCCACAAGCTGCAAAGTGAAAATAAGAGCTCCAAACAATATTGCAAATCAATGCTCCAACACTTATCTCCATTTCATGTTTTTTCTCTAATCAACATATTTAAGAGCAATACGGCCATCCTGGCACTCCACAGCTTGTTGCGATTACAAGAAATACTGGTGGAATGGGAGCTTTAAAATTAAGTAGCATGGAGTGTCCAGTAATTAATTTGATTTTTACATCCATTCTTTATTTAATGCAACTTTAAAACTACGTTAGAAGCTGGAAATGAGCAGTGTAGCATGAAAATGAACTGGCCAGGTTCCAAGTGAGGCAGGGATTAGCATAATGTTAAATGTTGAGGATTGCCCTCATCACTGAGCTGGAGAGGGGGGTGGATACAATGGAGGCAGACACCTTTCTTGTGCCTATCACCATAAAACTGGAGATCAAAGCATGGTGCTGTGCCATGCAAAAACAGCATCTGTGCTCCAATCCTGGCAGAAGAGAGGGTGGAGAAGGAAGTGATTACTGAGGTTTTACCAGAGCTTGGAAGGTAAGCTCTTGGAAGGCTTGAGTCTGGATGGGAAGGGTGGAGTAATGAGTTTGGGTTGTTCTTGAAGAGCATAGTGCCTACTCTTCATAACTCCTCTTGCATTTGTGCCTCCATGAGTTGCTGGAATGATCCTATTCAGTAGGGTCAACCTGTTTAATGTGTATTTGAGGGAGATTCCTGTAGAGGCTGCAATGAATATTTTCTTCCTCTAATTCCCATATTCACAGTCTTTCACTTTTTTTCCATTTGCTCCATCAAGGTGAGATGCCTCATAGCAACATCACTCCTGTGATTCCCATCACCTTGCAGTGGTTTTGGCAGCAGAACTTTTATGTGCCAATCCCCACCTCATCACCCAGGCCAGAGAGCTGTGTGCCATGTCCAGTGTCATGTCCAGCCATTCCTTGAACACCTCCAGGGGTGGACACTCCACCACCTTCCTGGGCAGCCCCTTCCCATGTGTAACCATATTTGCTGTGAAGAAATTCCTCCTGATGTCCAGCCTGAACCTCCCCTAGCACAGCTTGAGGGTATGTCCTCTCGTTAAAATATTAATTACGTATATAAATAACAACATAATACGTAAAATGGTAATATAATATGACATAATCTCAACATATATTTCTGCAAGGAAAACAGGAGTTACAAAAATAATAACAGCATTTTAGTGATTTCTCCTGGAGTTGACTCTTTAAGGTAACTGTAGGTAACCTATTCCCAATTCTCTCATCCTTGTGTGTCTCATTTTTTTTGGTGTATCATCTTCTCCATTTCTTATCAGATGCAAATATTTTTGGGGTGGGATTTGTTCTGGTCATTGCTGCTGCTGTTTGCTGATAAAGTGTTCTGGGAAGTTGATTGCTGCCAGGTTTGGAGTTAAGGAGGTGCTCTTGCACAGTCTTTGCTGTGATGGTTCATGGACAACCTCAGTTTCAGGCTCTGGTCCCTCTGCCTTTGGGGTTATGCAGGCACAGCAGACAGTCACTAGCCCATTGAAGGGCTATCCCCTGCCTACCTGGGCCAGCTGGCACTTGGGACTTGTGCCTGTCCACCCCTGATGCCCTGACACAGCCAAACCCATAGCTCAAGGATGAATGAACACCTTGTTAATCCTTAAGGTCAAACACGGGGGCTTACACAGCCCTGCAGTAACATCCCCTCCCTCTTGTGTCACCTTCCTTCACTAACATTGCATCTTCACTTCTTGATTATATTAAACCCTTGGCCTTAAATTTCAGACCTTCAGCTAGCTGCCTTTGCTGTTTTAAAGGGGCATAGCCTGAGCAGGTTTAATGTCACAAGTTCCTGTGAAGGCATTTCTGCGTCTGGCTCAGGGACTGTGACCAACCTGTTCCAGCAGAAGGTGTCCCTGCCCATGGCACAGGGCCTTGGAATGAGATAAATTTGTTATAGGTGATATTAATGATTTAGGCAATTAGTGTAAAATGTTATAGTTAATAATTGCAAGTATGTAGAAGATGTTAAGCAGTAACTGTAAGTTGCAGAAACCACAGAAATAGAACGGCAGAAACAGAAAAGTTAGAGAGAACCCGGCCTTGGTACAGGTTACTTTTTATCATAAGGCACGAAGAAAGGGAGAAAGCAGGAGATGTGGTGAAACCTGTGACTACAGTGGAAAGTCCCCTCGGAGGTGCTGCGAGGAAGAGGAGAGACTTCATCCACCCACCACCGTGAGAGGGCAGAAGACCCCAGACTCCCAGAGTCAGAAGACTCAACTATGACCAAATGTGGGAAAACACAGGCTGGGGAGGGACCAAGGGGTGTGTGTAAACCAAAAAGTTATAAAAATGGGAAACTGTGGGGAAAACTTCTGAAAACTGTGCGTGGAACACGAGTTGAGACTGTGCTCTCTGGCTTTCCCAGTGCGCTGCTTGCTTCGACTTCTCGCTTTAATTAAGGTATATCTAATTGGCAATCAATTGTTGGGTCTTCATATTTATCAAGCTTTAAGGCCCCTTCCAATCCAGATATCTTGGTTTAGAAAGACAGAGAAAAGACAGAGAAAAGCTGGAGTTTCCCTTGGAATGCAGAATGTAAACCCCTCACCCCCGCCAAATTATAATTTTGCAATTAAGGGCTTTCAGGGAAAGATTTGGGAATAGGAATAACAGTTCCTTAATAGAAATATTAACAATACAAATGCAGTAGAAAACAAAACCACCCAACCAAACCAGCAAACAAACAAACAACGATTTTGGAAAACCCTGACAGAGTCAGAGCTACAACCTGACACCCTGTTGGTCAGGGTGTTGGAAGCAGTCCAAAAGTGAGTCCTCCTGGAGTGGCAGAGGTGGTTCTGGTGAAGTAGAGATGATCCTGTCTAAAAGGGTCCAGTGGGTGAGAAGGGTCTGATGATGGTGAGAAGGGATCCAGTCTTCCTTCAGGAATTGGGTGAGAAGCTAGATCCCTGGTGTTCCTGTGTCTCAGTTTTATCCAGGTAGGAATGGTTGGCTCCCCCCACTGGGTGGAGCATCTCACAATAGGATGATGGAATGTGGGTGTACTGCGTTGTGGATGTACTGCTTTGGGGTGGAGAACAGCTTGGGGAGGAGAACAGCTTGGGGAGTCTTAATGGCCCATTGTGAAAAGAGATAAGAAACACTGCCCTACCTGGTTTTAACAGCTGGCCCGTTATCAAAAGGCACCCGCCCCCTCCCCCCAGAGTTACAAGAGATAAAGAAGAACATCTCTTCAAATGCTTTCAGCAGATGAAATAGCATGCACATTTTTGGTTCCATAACCCAAGACACAGACCATCCTGGGGTTCCACTGATGGCTTTGCAAAGGGGCTGTGCACCAGGTGGCAGGCCAGCAGGAGGTGAGCTCTAGGTGGGCGCTGCCACCAGTGCGGCCTAACCCTGTGCAGCCCGGGTGTGCACAGGCGAGCCTTGCTGGCCACAAGCCTCACATCACCTCATAATCATAGTCCCACTGCAAACCCCCGCTCACGCTGAAGCCCACAGCAGCTCATCTGAGGGCAGATAAGTTTGGGTTTCCTACTCCAGTTTGGGAGAATGAAGCCCTAATGCAGTGAGCGCATAAACCAGGCCTCACGGCCCATTACTGCCACAGGCCCAGCTGCAGGCCTTTTCTGCAGCTCCTGCACACACTGAGCCCCCATTAATGTTAATGTAAGTGGCTGCTACACTCCAAAAGCAGCAGCAAAGAGCCCCCAGGAGCAGGAAACCCTTTTAGTAGGGCTGCTTTCTTTACAGAACATGTCCTGGCTTAAGCGTATCAAAATCTCTTAGGGTCTTGCTAATTGAAGCCAGTGGGTTTCGAAGCCAAGAGGAAAAGCATCCGTTGTCAGAGGGGAAATGTTTGTTCTGTTGCACTGGCTCAAAGTCTGGTGCAGTAGGTAGCAGTGGGGTGAAATCCAGGTACATGAAAATCCATTGGTCTTTGAGAAGATTATTTCTTCTGGACACCTAGATGGACCCATCATGGACACCTAGTGGATCTTATTTTGTGGACGCTTTGAGGCTTACTTAAAAAAAAAAAATAGAGTTTTATGAGCTTCTTGAATAATTAGAGTGTTTTTTCAAACTGTTTTCTCCAGATCTCCCTGATGGACTTCTTGAGGACCTTTGTTCTGGACACCTAGACGGACTCCTGATGGACAGCTTGCAGATCATTCCTGTGCACACCTCGAGGCCTGCTCAAAAAAAAAGACGTTTATGATCTTCTTGAATAACTGCAGTGTTTTCTTCAAGCAGCAGGACAGTTTCTCATATATGATATAAGAATATAAGATATATATGTGATATATATAAGCTGAGATAGAGGAACCAAATTAAATACATGAAGGCAAAGTTCCAGCACAGAAAATGCTTCTCTAATGTTTTTTTGGTTGGGTTTTTTTTTTTTTTGTGGGGGAGGGTGGGTTTTGGTGTTTTGTTTTTGTTTTTGGGGTTTTTTTGTGCTTTGTTTGTTTGTTTGTTTTGGGTTTTTTGGTTTTTGTTGGGTTTTTTTTGTTTGATATTTTTTTTCCAACAAAAGGGCTGTTTATTTCTACTCTACTCTTGCCCACTCACTAGTGCTATTTTTCTCTGCCTTTGCTGATCTGTTCTCCAGATCTCACAATGACCTCAGGTTTGACCTAATGGAGTGATAGAGGAGGACAAGATGGCTCCTGGTCCTGCAACTGAGCCCATTTTTTGGCACCCTTACAATAATCTGACCTTCAGAGCAGCTTTCCAGCAAAACATGTGTCCACAGCACACCCAAGCATCACCTTGCAAAAAAAAAAAAAATCTCATGGCTGCTTCCAGCCTGACTGAATGAAAGCAACAGTGCTACAGAGACCTGTCCCTTTTATTCCTGTCTATTCATGGGATGCCCATCAATTGAGCTAGGAGCAAAGCAAAGGTATGCTGCCTGTGCACAGTCCTACCTGTCCAGTGCTGCGGCCATTGCTTTCCTTGGAAGAGCAAAATAATCCAAAGGGAAGTATTTACAGCTGGGGAAGAGGGAATCACCATCACCCAGCACAGCCAGGACCAAGCTAATAAGTTATTGTTGCCTCCAACCTTGACAGTGCCCGTGGGTCACAGCGGAGCACAGAAAGTTCCATCAGAGGCTTAAGAGGGAAATAAACGATCACTTTTGCAGCATTTACCAAACTCTCCCCACATTTACCAAAATATTCCAGGTGTCAGCCAAAGGAGATCCAGCAAAGATGGCCTGGATGTTGTAGAGTGGGACAGGGTGAAGGATGTTGGGGTTTAGGACAGGTTCCATCCCAGGGCTTTGGCAAAGAGATTTTCTTTGTGCCTAATCCTGGGTGAATGGAGCTAAAACTCTTCCACACCAAAAGGAGAATATTCCATGCTTCATAATAAGATGCTGAGGGATTCCTTGGCACCCTGGAAAATGTTTTTTTGTTTTGTTTTTTGTTTTTGTTGTTTTCTTAGGATTGTTTGTTTGTTTGTTTTTAACTAAAATAAATTCCTTGAAGGATTTGGTCGTGGTGTTTTTATTTGTTTGGGGAGGGGTGGGGGTGATATTTGTTTGGGTTTTGTCTTTTTGTTTTTTTTCTTCTGCATGCACCCATTAATATTAAAGGATTCCCTTTTTTTAAAGGAAGTTTCAGCAGAAGGAGCAGTAGGATGGCTCTACACTGCCACCAGTAATGAAAGTTAGGCTTGCCAGCCATGAAGGCAGTTTAACCCCTTGGTCACACCTCGCCTTTTAATTCCCTTTGAATAGGCCTGATACAGCTTTGATGGAAAACGCACCCGGTGCATGGTTCAGGAGGCTACAGAATTGAGAGCTATTAAATACTAAAAAGACAAGGTGAGAAACAATTTGCAAAATCTCCTCTTTTTATAGACTGCAGCTATTGAGAAAAATTGAGTAAATTCCCCAGCTACCAAGACTGCAGTCTGTTTCAAGATTCCATCAATTTTTTACGGTACAATCAATATTTATGAATCCCCAAAGAAATATTGCAAAGAGAAACATGGTGAAACATTTTCCATGCAGTTGCAAAGATGTAACATGGGGACCTAAATAACTTTTAAAATAATCTCAATGACAATCAAAGTGCCTTACATAGCCAATATGGTTTAATGTCAGTGTTTATATTAGCTCTCTTCTAAAGAATAGATGGGAAAAGGGAAAAAAAAGTAAAGAAAATGTTTGCAGTTTAATCTCTCCTAAAGAAGACATTTTTACTATAATAAGTATTCTGTAATTTGGTGCTTAAAAATTCAAAGGAAGTGTCATATTGAAAGTTCTTTGATTTTTTTATGCATTAAAAATATTCACCATCATGCAAGCAATGGATTTTTCAGTCAGCTGGAAAAGGAAAAAAGATTTCTATAAAAACTAGGCAAACAAATCCACATTCCTTTAATGGCTACTTTAGGTTTAATATCTAAACTTATTTAAATAACTCTGAACCCTCCTGCTGAGAAATATTGAAAGTAATAGATTCCTTTGTGTGTAATCTCCATTTACATGTAGAGTTTAATTTCCCTCTGGGCAGAACCTGTGTAAAACTTGCCTTGAAATGTCCCTCTGTAAAAGCACAATGTTTGGGGGGATGCCTTTTATTTTATTTAAAATTTATTTTGCACTTTAAAAAAAAACAAAGAGCCAACTCACCTCAGAGCTGCCAAAATGGTGATTATGGCACAAAGTTTAAAATTATTGATCGCAGTAATTGATCACAATCTACACTGCAGATGCTCCAAAGTGCATCCAAAATCAAGATCAGCCCTGCTGTGCTCATCACACCCATGACAGATCTCTCAAGTGATGTTGGTCCCTCCAGAAAGAACCAGTTTTATTATTATTTTTCTCAAAGGAATTTAGATGGAAGTTGAATTTTGGGTGAAGCAAGTCTAAATTTTAAGGTTGTCCCTTGATGTTTGGATATCCTTTGGCTCCTTCCCTCTTCTTAGTTCTTTCCCACCTGCCATCACAAATTTTAGCTAAAAAGAGTCCATTGTGCACATTTTTATTTGATTGCTATCATCCCTTTTTTTTCCTTTTCTTATTTTCTTTTTTTTTTAACTCAGAGGAAACAGTACTAGGAGAGATCTCTCTTAATGAACCAGTAACTTAAAGCATTTAATTACCTAAACCAAAGCCTTAGCTTTGATGTCAATATTTTGTTTTTAAACATTAGCGAGGGCTAAAGTAAGGAAATCTGATGAATTTGCAAAAAAGCTTTCAGTGAGGTTTATTTCCCCAAATTAATCAGGCAAGTTGCAATCCCAGCTATTTATAAGTCTAGTTAAGTGTTGTTCCCTCGTGAGGTGCCTTTTCTTTTTTTCTTCCCTTCCATATGTACCGAGGTGTCTCAGTTATTCAGCCTCTTACCTAGATACCTCATCCAGGGGAATCTCGGTGGGAAGATCTGATAGCTGATCTGTTTCTATATTTAATGGCATATTTCATCATGGGGGAATATTTTATTCAACTATCTCCCCTGAAACTATTTTTTTTTTTTTTTTACAGTGAGCTACATTCAAAATAGCAACATTTTAAAACACGCTTTTTGCTGGAAAATATAAGGAAAAAAAAAAGTGTTCTTCCTCAAGGAGGATTAAGCAGAATCTGTCAGAGGAAAAAAAAAATAAAAGGGCTTGTCCTCAGAAAACTTTGGACATTATTTAATTAAAAAGAAAGATTCCTCTGAAATTAGGATAATTGAGCATGATTATGGGAAGTATCCAGAGTAAGGTGCCCCATGGACACAGCACCATGATGGAAATGGGGGTACCCTGGCCACCTGCACCCTCTTCTTATAAACCCCATGAGGAGTTAAGAATTCAACTGCTCTTCAACCTCACACGGCTGTACTGTTTATAAAATACATATTTTTTTAAACACCAACACTGTTGGGACAAAAAAAAAAAGAATAAAAAAGAAAAAAAAAAAAAAAAGAAAAAAAAAAGCTGCAGATTCTTTTTGTGATAGAAGACCCCACTCCACCCAGGCAGTCAGGGATGGCTTGGCCAATGTTTAATGAGTTTACAATGTTACATATCTCTTTATCTTTTAATCCATTTAATCATCAAAATTTCCAGCAAACACAAGAACTAAAAAAAAAAAAAAAAAAAAAAAAAAAAGACGAAACAACAACAACAACAACAACAACAAAAAACAATGCCCCCAATTTGTGTTTTGTTTGACTGCGAGTAATATTCATGTCTGCATGAGGATGGCATGTAATTAACATGTCATAATCAAAATGACTAAGTTTGACACATTATAATCACTGCATGGAGATTATAGCATAGCCACAGGCGATCTGCACAGCCTATCTTAATATCATTTGCATAATGAAAGCATGGTGGCAGTAATAGCTTTTTTCTCTTGTTATCATAATTTCACCCAGGGCTGCAAAGGGCTTTGGTACTGTCAGATGTTGCCTGTTAAAAGTCATTGCGTGTTGAAGACTCCAGTCCAAGTGACCTAAGTGTTTCCATGTGGCTGCACAGAAATGCACTGGAATGGGCCTTTTTTTTTCTCCCCGTTTTCCCAAAAAATGTGTCAGCACTTTTATTCTGGGGTCCCGATGGGGGACCTGTGCCTTACCTCGGAGGTTCCTGTAGAACTGGACTGCATTTTCTGGGCACTCCCCAAATTTCCTGTGCTTTGGGAAGAGCAGGGCACGCTGACACAACACTTTTCCTGAAACATCCATGGAGACTTCTCGGATGGTGATGCTCCAGCCTGGACACAGCACCTGTACAGAGGATGCCAGCAGTTCAGCTCCACTCTTACCTGCCTGGATAGCTAGAAACATGCCCAAGCAGTTCCCCAAAAGCAATGCCATGTTGAAGGCAATCACTCACCCTGAACAGGGAATGGCATATTCTCCAGTGACGTGGATGGTGAACAAATGGCCACTGCTTCTATCTCCTCAGATGGCTCCTGTGCAGTGATAAGAGATCAGCACTGCAAGGAAATGTCTGCAAAACCAGGGGGAGGAAAAAAAACAACGAAGGCTGAGCACTGACCCCTTGCAAAGCTGCTCAGGTTGATACTCCAAGTCCTCATGGTGAAAGCAGGGCCACGTGGGGTTAGGAGCTGGTGAGGAGCAACCCCATGTCTCATGGCAAGCACAATGGGTGGCCCAGAGCAGAGGGATGTTCTTTAGATTGCTGTGCCACCTTTCACCCAAGAGGGTCCCAGACTCAGGACCTCAAAGAGAATCATCACAGGAAGGGTCCCAGCACCTCTCAAACTCTGCCTGTCACCCAGAACCATGGAATGGTTTGGGTTGGAAGGGAACCTTTAAGGTCGTTTAGTTCCATCCCCCTGCAGTGTGCAGGAACATCTTCTACTAGAGCAGGTTGCTCAGGGCCCCATCCACCTGATTTTGAATGTTTCTAGGAATGGGGTGTCCACCTCCTCTCAGGGCAGCTGGACCCAGCTGGGGGTCACAATGTCCCTTTTACCTGACAAAACCAAACTCCCAGAAGTCAATACAGGGAAGATTTTAAGCTGAACCTTGTTCTGGGTATGAACCTTGTGTTTCCAGTTTTACCTTTCCTCTGAATTACACTTGTAGACTTTGATGTTTTAGCAGGAGTTCACTTGCACCAGTGATTCTGTGTTTTGTAATTCACAGTATCAGGCTCTTCCATCATTTCCAGCCACCATACATATTGTTACAGCCACCATACAGTCCAATCACATTAACACACAATAATCCTCCTGCAGACATTACAGCATTAGGAATTGCAAATTTATCTTACAGCAAAGAGTGTTGCAGTAGCTGGTGTAACAAAAACTGATTAGTCCCCCCAGATACACTCAAGAAAATTCCTGCAGATTTTGGAGAAGATCAGAGCAGATAAACTGATACATAAGTTATGTATGCAGTCCCCCAGCATTTTAGTAAAATAGTGTCACATATCCAGGATTCCTGGAATTATTTTTCCATGGTGTGCTCAGGTGATTATGTTAAGTTAGATTTTAGTAATAGACTCAAGTTGCTTGCTTTTGTCCTAACAGAGATATAATATTGCCTTTTTTTATTTAAGTGGAATCTTTATCATGTCCAAATACAAAGAGTACATGTGCTAGGTGGGGGGATTCTTAATGTGCAGTGGTGTCAGTTAAAAGATCAGCTGTTTTCCCTAATCTGAAATCACCCAACCAGACATTCAGGTCTGGACATACTAAACCTATTTGTCCTTTAAAATGCCAGCCTTGCATATTCACCTGGTTAAAAAGACAGGATATGCAACTCTGCCTATCTTAAAAAGACCTGTTCATCCCTAGACATTTGGGGTTTTTTTCCAAATAAGACTGCTTTTGAATGACAGGAATAGAATTTCTCACACTTAGCAGTAACACCTAACACAGAGGAATGACAAATTATATTGACCATACTGGTGATTTCTATGCTATTTACAGCATACTTCCATCCTACAGATGGATGGGACCCTTATAAATAAATTTTTAAAAATTTATCTTCCCCCATAAAGGGGCCAAGGAGCCATTTGCAGTCTAATTTGAGCAGCTTGGTCTAGTGGAAGGTGTCCCTGCCCATGGCAGGGTGTTTGGAATGCGATGAGCTTTAAGGTCCTTTCAACCCCAACCCTCCTGTGATTTGAAGATTCAAATTCAAAATCTCTTCTGCCGCAGTGCCCCAGCAGATATAAATCAGAAAAAAGCACCCAGAGATCCTGATTAAATTACACTCAGCTCCAAAGCCTTGACTCATATGAGGGAATTCATGCACCAGGAAACTGGTATTTTAAACAAACCAGACCCTGAGATGGAAAGAGTTTGGGTCCAGCTCACAGGCTGGATCCAGACAGGGCAGGATGCCACCAGGCACCCTGGGTCACACTTTGCACTTGCCAGCCAGCTATCATCTTACAGAAAGAGTTGGTAAAAGCACCACATTTTCCATCCTGCCATGGGGATCATCCCAGCCCTTGGTTGTTCTCCTTTGAGGGCTACACCATTCCCTCGGCCCACTCACAGCAGTAGGTCACCAGCACCTCAGAGAGCACCAAGGTTCAATCCAGGAGGATGCCTGGGCTCTGAAAGCCTCTCCCAGGGCTGAGACATGGGGAGTGAGGGTCCTGCCACCACTTTGGCTTCCCGTGGTGTGCTCCCTCCTGGGGCAGATCGCTGCCACAGCTCCTGGCGCTGCCGTCCTTAAGTCGGGCTAAAGTCAAAGCCCCTCTCGCTGTCATAATTCCAGTAGTTCATGTGTCTTCTAATCACATGTTTTATGGTTAGCAAAAATGCTCCATGGGAGCTGATTAAAGGTTTATGAGAACCAAGAAAATCTGATAGGATTTGGTTTGAATCCGACCAGTTTTTTAAGTTTCCTATCCATAAGCTTTTAAGTACTTACAAGCCATTATTTCTGTCTTTGATGCAGTAGGGTTGTTTTTCCTTTTTATTTCTTTTTTTCCTCCTTTTTTTTTTTTTTTTTTAGTCAGGGGGAGGGGGGAAAAAACGCTACATAAATCTCAGAGCAGAGAATTTTAAAAATGATTATCAGATTTGGGTAAGATTTATCTTCCTCTTTAAAAAAAGCTTTTCACAATCACAATATAAATGCATTAGCACAAAAGCAGTCTAAACTCACATTCAGAAAGATACAGCACTCTGATATGGGGCTTCTTTAGTGGAAAGTACCTGGAACATGAAAGCAGCTTAACTCTTTCCTTCCTGCATTTTCACCCAGACCTTGCCTTGATTTACTGAAAGCATTTCAAGCCCATAAAATTGCCTCAGTGGAAGGTCTTTGCTTGGCTGTGACAAGGGTTTGCAATGCAGCAGTTCTACCAGCTCTTGAGGTACATCAAGTTTAGGATGTCTCCCAAACCAAAATATCCAAACCAGTTTCTTATTCCCACTAATATGGAACAAGGCTTTCCTTGGCTTTTGATGTGAAACATGGAAACATCACCATTTCAACCTGTCAGGGCAACCAGCTCCCCATCAAAGACAGTCAGCAATAGTTATCTGGAAGAGATTAGCCCTCCACCAAACCCATCTCAGGTGCCACAGCCTCAGAAGATGCTCTGACACGGCTGATTTAGTCACCCTTTACCACACCCCCTTGCTGAATAACTGGGCCAAAACACATGGCCTCTGCAGACACAGAGGGTGAAGCATCTTCATGTTCTTCTCTCTTTCCTTTCTCTTTGCCTCTCTCTGTAGACTTTCTTATAATCTTGGGTCTTGCTCTGTGTAGTGAATTACTTATTTTTCTGGACTTGTGTTCTTCCCCTCTCACAGCAATTAAGCAGACCGAGTTCCTTCCAGCCAAAACTATTGTGTAATTTTAAGGCAGTGTAAAGGAGACAGCCTGAATCAGGCAGGACGTGCTGAACCAAACATCTGGTAGGGTGAAAGTGGTAACATGGGTCTCAGGATGCCTTGATTCTACATCCAACCTCTTCCCTCAGCAGTTTGGGATGAGCCTTGTTTTGTTTCAGGTGTAACTACAGAGGAAAAGGACAGTGTGCTTGATTAAGAATACTGCTGAGTAAAAATATTACAGCTGCTGCTGTGACAGAATCTGAGTCCCCCAATATCACACCTGTATTCTGTGCTTTGGTGTGTGATTAGTCAAAAGGCTTTTTGACTAATTCTGGTCTCACTAACAACAATTGCAACTGAAAACACAATACTTCTCAGCATTGGAAGTAGCCACAAAAACAAGAGAGAACAAAAGTATTCACTTGAGAAGAGTTTTGACGAAAAGTTAAATAGACCCAGAAGCAGTGTCCGTGGCCAAGAACATGAAGAAGACACAAAAAATCTGCCTAAATATTCAAAATCCTTTCTCAGGGTCTGCAACACTCTTCACAGAGCAGTTAATTTTATGTCAGATATTAACAGATGGATTTCTAGCAGACATTGAGGAGGTCTTCATGAAGAACAGCAATCCCTGGTCTCATAAATCCTGCTTCCCCCTGCCTCCCGAAAAATGTATACTCCCATTCTGATAATCCTGCAGAACAATCTGCAAACCTCCACCTGTGCAACCACAGAGGAGGGACATGGCACTGCCTGCATGCTCTCCTTCCCCCTCCATCAGTCTCGGAGGGAAGGTTTAAAATACATCGCAAAAAAAACAGAGAGAAAATGTATTTGTTCACTTGACTGACACTTGTATGCCAAACCTTTGGTTTGCCAGCCCAAACCAAAAAAAAATCCCAATTAAAAAAAAAAAAAAATTATAAAATGCTTCAGGAAAAAAAAAAAAAAAAAAAAAAAAAGATATTCTTACAGGTGGACCTGAAAAGACAATTTTCTGCAGAACATGGGTTAACCATCCCTTGGTGTTTAGGACTGGGTCCTGCTGGTTTGTGCAGGCATTTTAGGACTGGCAGTACTGAAGGGAGAGGCTGAGTTCAACGTGCATCACTCTCAGCACCGAAGGCAGAGGAATATTTAAGCTGATGCAGGCTCTATCCTGGCATTCAACAGAGAGTGATGCCAACTTCTGGAAAATAGAAGAGCCCCAGGGCAGGCTAATAACAGCACTACTTAAGAACGTAAGACAATTATTACCTCCAACTGTGAAGGAGTCTGAGTAATTAAAAAGGGTTCTTTATTTTGATTAAAAAAGATTCCTTTTAGTCTGTTTGAATCTTTAGTAAAAGCCCTGAATGATATTTTTAGATGCCAGAAAAGACTCTGCAATTGATGAAAGATGCATAGCAAGCTCATTTGAAAGATTCTCCTATTATCATCATCTTATTGTCCAAAATCAATTAATTTCTCATTCTTTCACCCACATAACTTGCGGGAGAAAATGCAAGTCTAACCCAAAGCTTCCAAAACCTTCTTTGGATTAACAGAAATCCAAAATTAATTTGGTTTAATTACTATAAATTTCCTTCCCAATAAAATCTCAAGAATTTCCAATCATGCTGATTTATTTGAGTAATTAGAAAGCCATTCACAGATGTCACACTGTTAGGTAGTGTGGATAATGTGGGTTTTGCTTAACTGGATCCTGAGACCACAGCACTGTGAAGAATGACAACTAAAATAACTCCAATAAAAAGTGGGAGAATAAGGGAAGGCAAATGGCACAACCTCAGGCAGTGCAGGCAGTGCCAGTGGCTTCCCTGGAAACTCATTTCTGTCCAGGTCTTGAGGGGCTCTGAATTCTGATTTTTCAAGGGAGGAGTTGAAGAGTCCTAGACATGATGTATCTAAACTAGGGTCACCCCTAAGGGTGGTTTCAAAAGTTAAAGAACTGAAATGAGGCTTCCAAGGGGATTGGGTGGGTCCTGCTTCTCCACAGGGAAAGATGGTGCAGACACAGCAGGCCCCATTCCTGCTGTTATTGAAATGAAATAACACAGGCTTGTTATTTCATGAGCCTTCAGAACAAATGGGACCATGATTTCTTGCAAAGTTATCTTGAAAGCAGGTGTCAAGGTGGAAATCATCCCACCCACATTCAGACACTGATGACTGGGCTGCTGGGAGCTGGACCTATTGCTCTGCCCACCTGATGGAGAAAAACAAAATCATAAGGGCAACTCCTCTGACCTCATATGGATCCTTGCTCTACCTGTGGAAAGGCTGAAGCGTCAGGGTGAGTCTGGGAAAGACTCTTAATTTGGTTTTCTTCCTATTTATTCACAGCAAAGCAAACCCTCTGCTCAGCTGACAGGTGTGCTCCTCCTCAGGAGAGATAAGCCCTGACTGCTCTTGTCTGTTATTTGTAAGACTCCTAAGAGTTTCAGGAATTTAAAAATTGTGGAGAGTAATGCAGATTTCAGGTTCTCCTTCCCTCCAAGTGATGAGGAGCATTTAACACACTCTCCCACCAATGTAATGCACTTGATTCCATTAGAAAGGCAATTAGTGAATTAAGAGAAAGCAAGGTCACCAAACTTGGGAGGAATTATTTAAGTTGTTGTTAAGTAAATATAAATAACAGTTTATAAGTGGGGAAAAGCATATTTTTAAAGACTCAGTTGTAAGCTGAATCTAACAGCTTAAATCTGAGCCTTGACAGTGAATTCCCCCCTTCCCCAATCCTCTCTCCCCCCAAATTATCTTGGGTTTATACATGCCAGTATTTGACTAATAACATAATATTTAAATACCAGAGTAATCTTAGCATCGTAATCCTGACACTCACAGGTTGTCTTAAATAAGGGTCAGCTGAAGAACATTGTGTTGTCCAACCCCCCAAGGCTGTCAGACATCCTCAGCCATAAGAAAATCATCTTTACTTTTGGCTTGAGCCTTTAATGGCTCTGAAAGCTGCTGCTTTTGTCTAAATACATACATTGTACAGCAGTTTAGGAAATAGGTGAAAAGGCTTTAATGGAGAGATTAGTGCTAGACATTGTGAAGCTGCAACTAGGTCATAAGAGATTTCAGAGGTCAGGAAATTTTTTGCAGGGCTTAAGTGTTTTGTAATGTAGTTTAGTTTGCCCCTGGACCAGGGCATAATGGATGCTTCAAAACTTGATTAGCATTGGTTAAAAATAACGAGGCTGGTACTCTGGGTTAAGAGTCACTTGACAAAGTCCAGCAGGCACCAGCAACTGCTCTGGTTCCTGCAATCATTTTAATGGGTTGGGGGCAGGTGGGGCAGAACAGGCATTTCTTGCCAAAGGAAAGGCCCCCAAAATCAACAAATCAGAAAATCAGGCAGTTAACAAAACAAGAAGCTTTTTGTCCCTCCTGTGTAGTCATAGTCTTCCTAGTCTTTGGTCAGATGGATTAGGGAACATCTCATTAAAAAATTATGTACCAACGATTTAAATAAGGTATTCATGGGGAAAGGAGGGGTTTAAGTGCAGAATGAGCCTTCTGTGTAAAATCAATGCTGTAAAACTCCATTACCCTATCTTTCCACCATGTCTAAGTAACCACCTTTCCAATACCAGCCAGAACATAAACAATGCCCCCAGCCAGCACAAGTATCAGGCAGAAAAAGAAAGAATTCATCCTGCAGATAAAACATTCTGGAGGAATATTTAAAAATAATATCTCAAAGATATTTACCCTTGTCTCCTCCGCTGATCTTTAACCAATTTTCCTGTTTTCTGCTCTGACACATTTGTATAATTCAGCCGAGATTCAGGGGGAAGCAAGAGAGACACACCAATATGGGTGAACATGAAATCAATGAATGTTAGGTCGGTGAGATGCTACTGAACCAATAACACAGATGCTTACACCTCTGTCCCTGCTTACATGTCTGAAATGATGCCTTGGTGCAAATTTATTTGAGTGCATAGAGCATGTGGGTCTTCAATAACCCATGGTCATTACCTGAGAGAAGTCATACTGAAGTTTGAGGAGGAAACACAAGCTGTGTTCATAGACAGTAAAAATAGCACATCTCAGAGTGTTGTTCATATTCAAAAGCAGGTCTCACTTCGTAGCAGTTCCTCAAAAAATTATCTATGGAAAAGTTTGGGTTGGAATAAAAAGCTTTGAAACCAAAACTTGTAAACATGGTCACTCTGGAGGAAGACTCAGTGCTGAAAAAGTAGCTTTTATGCACAAGGGAGAGACTGATCCTGGAGTATTAAGTGCAGCTCCCAGCCCTAAATTAGATGAGATGCAAGAATTGACAGATACAAAAAAATGTGCCATGGACAACCTGAAACAGAGACCAAGAGCTCCATGCATTAGGCGTATCCAGAGTGAGAGAGGAATTATTACCCTCCATCAGGACATCAAGAACTTGCCTTTCCCAGGAGGAAAGTACAAGATATGAGACAAGATCTGCAAATCTACTAGGAAAGGCACAACAAAAATTCGTGTCTAGAAGCAAAAAAACAGGAAAATCGCAGCATGGCATTAGAAACCATCGGTAATTCTAAAATTAATTACAATACATCAAGTAATAGCAGTGTACCAGGGGACATGGTGGATTCACCACTGATTGATGTCTTCCAGCCAAAAATGTGGTTGCTTCCCAGTAAGATATACTTCAGGCAGACACAAGTTCTTGGCTCAATCAAGAAGGTCACCGGACCGAGATACAGAGGAAGCCAGACTGGCTGATCTGTCCTGGCCTCCATAAATCTCCAAAATCCTTCCACAGGGACTTGCCCTGAGATGCAAGAGATACAGAGACTAAGGCCAAAGTGTTGGGTCAGCCCAATGTACATCTCTGCCTGTGTCTCCTCTCCCTCCTTTCATCTGGGTGAAAGGAATGGGAGCTGCAGCCATCAAGCTGGGGCCAGTTTGGTTAAAAACACTGACAGTGCACTTCCAGTTCTTTCTTCGGAAGATCATGCGGTTTCTCAATGTGTGAGGCCAAAAAAGATGTGTGGCCCAGTGCACTCTTGACAAAAGCATAGATTCACTAAAGCTTACAATTAATATTTAATACCAACAAGTCTTCTGTGATGCTGTGCGGATGTAAATAAGTGGAGAGAATGTGATATTTACCCCACTATAAAACATTCATGAGAGCTAAGCTATTTACAAAAGCTAAATACGACACTGTATTTACTGTAGGTCACCTCCTAGGGTTAGAGATGAAAAGTTTTTGGTCTAATGGAAAGTAACATAATACACCATAATAACACAACCACTGTCTCGTCTGCAAAGAAATATCTCCTGGCTCCCTCCTTCTATTGCAATTACAGGTGGGTAAAGCCACTACAGGGGGGAAGAAATAATAGTAATAATAACAAAAAGAAAAACAAAAGGAAAGGGTGCCTTGAGGAGACTTGATACCTCGTGCCTTAGGGACACTCATTACCTTGGGCTGTTACACCGTGTGCTCATTATCAAACATCATCATGTTCATGCAGGAACTCAGGTCAGTAGGCAGGTATGCAGGATGACTTCACTTTAATTGAAGTTACACTATCCCAGGATTGCCAATTAAGTATCAAAGTGCCTTGACGTGATCTGGGGCTTTCCTTCTACTCCAGTGGAATTCAAATTTCCCCTGAAAAAGGCTCCTTTGTATATACCCAAACCTGCAATCAATATAGATGGTTTAATGGGATTGTCAAAAACTTAAAATGCCAATATGTTGGGAGTGAATTCTCTGATGAAAGCCTCACGGTGTTAGGCTCAGGATTTATAGACCAGAGTAGTTAGGAATTTGCTTCCACAAACTAGCCCACACAGCAGAGCCCCTCAGCAGCCAGCTGCAATATTTGCTCCAAGTCTCAGAAATCATCAAACAATTGTCAGACCCAAAGCAGAGTCCTGATTTAGGAAGCATTTGGGTAAAGTTGTAATACAAAGACTAACAAAAAAAAAAATTGTTTAAATTGACACATTTATCTCAGATTCCTGGATCATTGCTTGGTTTGACATCCAAAAGCAAGCTGAAAAAATGATGTAAGTAATTTCTAAGGTGATAGCCACTTCTGGTGGAGCAGCAATAAACAGGAAAAGGCATGGAAGCTTCAACCCTTGGTGCATAGGAGAAGAGAATGTGGGTTATTTTAAAAGAGTCAGAAATGGTTCAACACCATCTGACTCTGTAGGGAATGGTCGCAGCCCCAAGGCTGCCAGAGCTCCAGGAGCATTTGGGCAACACTTTCAGGCACAGGGTGGGATTGTTGTGGTGTCTGTGCAGGGACAGGCATTGTACTCAATGAGCCTGATGGGTCCATTTCAGCTCAGTACAGCCTATGATAATTTTCCAGTTGATGACTCACAGATAGCAGTCTTCATCCCTTTAAGTGTTTTCCAGAGAAGGCAAATTTAGGACAGCTGGATGGGCTTGCTTAACAATAATTTAGCATATATTAAAAGAGAGATAGGGTTAAATCTAGAAGTGGTAGAATCACAGAATCATTTAGACTGGAAAAGACCTTCAGTATCAACCTGAGTTCAATCTCTGACTGATTACCAATTTGTCAACCAGACTTTGGCAGTAAGCGCCCTGTCCAGTTCTTTCTTGATCACCTCCAGCAGTGGCGACTCTGCCACTGTAGCTCCTGAATAGTTCATTTGGAAGAAACTTACAATGATCTTCTGGTCCAGCTGTCTACCAAATAAAGTTAGAAAAAACATTATATCCTTGTGCATCAGGAAGGATTTTGAGAAGCCAGTCACTAGAAATGGAAGTAGCAGCTGACATCTCCCCTCCTGATGACCTGCAGGACACCTCCCAGTAAAATGGGACCCCACATCATGTATTTGCCAACAACCCTTTCAGTACAGATCCCTTTCCCACAGCTGCCCCCAGATATGTTGCTCCAATGGACAGAAGAATCCCAGTGCCACTGTGGATACCACCAAGTGACACCTTCTCCCATTGCTCCTGTGTGAAACCCTCCAGCCTTTACACCTCCTCTCTCCCCAGTCCGCTGAACCTCAGGGGCTTGAAAGGGAAGCACACCCTGACTAATGTGACACAAGCAAAGAGTCAAAATCCTCCAAAAATCCCACCATCTCCCATCTGTGTCAACAAGTTTGAAGAGCCAGTGTAGTTTTGGTGATCCAGGAGGAAGAGGCTTGCCTGAGGTGACTCCACCTAGTTGGTGACAGAACCCCAAAGCACTCTGCTGCTCTGGTTACCAAGCTCTGCTCCCTACACAGCCATCAGAGGTAGAATCAGTGCAGGAGCCAGTGACAAGGTAATGAATAGGACAGTGGTCTATAACTAAGGCCTGGGGTCTATCTCTTGGGAGGACATCCTACTACTGGTATGCTCAGTGTGCATGCTTGAGGAGAGAAGATCTATCACTGTACCATGCAAACCCTTTGTGGTATCTGCATACTGAATTCCCACAGAGACTAGTGAAGTTTCAACGTGATTGATGAAGCAGGATCAGCAGGAATAGGGAGGTCTGTGCAGTTTCAGAATTATTTAAGATAAGATATTGCACAGAATCACACAGAATGACTAGGTTGGAGGAAACCCTCAAGATCATTGAGTCCAACCCATGCCCTAAGACCTTAACTAAACCATGGCACCGAGAACCACATTCCAATCTTTTTTTAAACACTTCCAGGGATGGTGACTCCATCACCTCCCCAGACAAACCATTTCAGCACTTTATCACTCTATCTGTAAAAAACTTTTTCCTATTATCCAAACTATATTTCCCTGGGCACAGCTTGAGACTGTGTCCTCTCATTCTGTCAGTTGTTGCCTGGAGAAAAAGGCCAACCCCCAGCTGACCACAGACACCTTACAGGAGGTTGTGGAGAGTAATCAGGTCACCTCTGAGTCTCATTTTCTCCAGGCTGAACAACCCCAGCTCCCTCAGTCATTCCTCACAGGGTTTGTGCTCCAAGCCCCTCACCAGCCTCGTTGCCCTCCTCACCTTCCACAAAGACTGGAAGATCTCTCTTGGGTGTTCCTCAGGCCATTGGCAGGTGGAGACAATGTGAGTGAGGCCAGCTGCAGAGATGACACCATTAACCTCCTTTGTAGCCCAAAGATGGTGCGATTTTGGGCTCAGCTACAAGTTTGGTGATGTCTGGTGACATTTGGGCCCACTGGCAGCATGCTGTAGGAGCTGTGAGTAGCCTTGCTGCTCGGACATCTCATCCACTCTCTGACAGTGTAGGTCATCTGGATGGAGCTCCATGAGTCTCAGGGCATCCTCCAATTAAGAGAAGTTGCACAAAGCCAAATTGCAAAGCAGATGGGAATGAAATTCCCAAACACAGGTATCCAGATGCCTCAGGACTACCCAGAACACCTCTAAGGGGCTGGCAGATGGAAGTCATGACCTCAGGTTGCAGCCCAGCTGTGCTCCATGCAAGTGTGGTGACTGAGTCAAACTGGGGGGGAACTCTGGAACACAAAATCAGTGGGAAGTTATCTTTAAGAAACCCAAAGCAAGAGTATATAACTCCCTAGGTTCCTACCTAAAAAGCAGAGCAGTCCATAAGTTTATCCTTACAAGACGTTTCCCAGGAGCAGTGCTCTTTTGGTAAGCACAAAGGCTTTGTCATACTGATTGCAATGATTTTTTTATATATATATAATGAAATAGAGGAACATTTTAAAATACTGAAATGTGTCATTTCAAGAAATTTTATTCCATCTCAAGTCATACCTCTTTTCAGGTCTCCAGCAGATTGAAATTTAAATTTAGTAGTTTTTTCAATTAAATAACCAGATGAGCTTTACTTAAAAGGTATCAAAATATCTGCTTATATATCCAGACTTAATTTAATCTAAATTCAGCAAAATGTGAATTCTGAAATCTTGAAGTTTTCAAAATAAAAATTAAAAAAAAGCTTTTTCTCTAACTTGCTTTACACACAAGTCACCTCCCCAAAACTGAGATGCTCAAAAGCATTGTCATTAAAAGTTCTTGTCCCAGGGCCCAGTTTTTGGATTTAATTCCTCCAAGGTTATTATTATTCTCTCAAAAACTGCTCTGGAGCACATTCCTTTTGCATCACCTTTGCCTACATTTCCAGCTGCAGTGTGGGGGAATTACAGGCAAACACTGGTGGGGTCGTCACTTACACCCTTTATTTGGGAGTTATCCACAATGAAGGAGAAACAACCCCAGATGGAGTGGAGGAGAAGTTTGACCATAAGTGCTTTGAAATGCTCCTTCTAATACCAGCCCAGAAAGTTTCTCTAACTGCACATTTCTTTCTCATCTGTAGAAATGCAATTTCTCATTTTTTATGAGAGGTGACTCAATGGGATGCCGGTGAGGGTCTGCTGAGCATCTTCTCTTTTTTCAGACAGGGAGCAACCCCAAACCTGGCATTTCTGCAAATGAACCCTAGTCAAGATACCAAAGGACATCAACATGGTGCTGTGGCACCTTGTGCAAAGAGATAATTAGTGAGGAGGTGATGATAAATGGAACAAAAGTCTGCAGTGTGCAAAGGTGGATGGAGAGCCCTGCAGCCTGGAAAACCAGCCCATGAACTGGGGTTCTCCTGCCACGTGCAGACTGCAGAGATGATGTGCAGCATTTATTCCCACCTCTTCTCTCTTGTGCATCTTAACACCACTCTGCAGCATGCTTCCAAATTGCTGCCACTTCATGGGAGAGGAAATATTTCTCTATTTATCCTGTCCATCTACTCCACGAGGATCATAACTACAAAGTTATTTACACAATGAAATGCCATCAGAGGAGACATGAGGGGAAAAGGAGGCGACCCAAATTCTGGTTCTGCCTCCAAAATATTGATAAACCTTATTTTTTTCTTCCCAACCCGCTTTTCCTTGATTTAATACCCCAGAGAAAGATGTAAAGGAAAGCCACCTCCTTTGAAAGGCTGATGACTAGAACTATGACATTGTGAAAGCGATAATGCAAAAAATGTTTAAATATCCTCCCCGCCAAGCTGTGCTGAGTAAGTCAGGTAATCACTAAGGGGTGCACAACCATTTTATGGGTCATCAAGTGATAAAGCTAATATGCTGCTTAAACTCCCCGGGAGAGAGGTCTCATTTGGTTGCACCAGGCCATTATGCAGGGTTGTAAAAAATGCAATTGTTTGATTTGCCTAAATACAGGTGAGATGTAATAAAACCCCTTATTTGCCATCCCTTGCTGTGTTATGGCAATCTCAAAGCAGGGACTGACCTTTTTATTTCTTTAGGAAGCACTATTCTTACCTATAGCACCATAGAAATAAAACTTAAGTATTTGTATGCATACACATAATCTATTAAGAGTATGGCAGGGTGGGGGGAAATGAAAAGCAGGAGGCTTTTTCAAGATGAAGCCACACAGACCAGGAAACATGATTTCCTCGAGTTCACACCAGTATCTTCAGGCTTGGGGGAAGGGAGGAAGAGAAGAGGGGAGGGTGGTGCTCTCTTGGTTAAAAGCAGAATGGATCCAAGCATCCCAAACGCCGGAGCAAAAAGGTCAAAGAGGGAGAAATAAAAGCGTTCTCCACTGCAGTGGGGGAGAAAGAGAGAAAGAAAAGGACCCCGAGAGCATTACATCTTGATCAAGGAATGACTGATAATATTCCAGTGCACCATCTTTCAGGCCCCTCGTTTGATGACAAAGCACGGCCAACATCCCACATCCATTATCCGCTTCCCTCCCCGAGGCGAGCGCATCAATAACGCTCCCTCTGCCTCTCGGTGCCGCGTCCCCCCCGTCTGCCGAGGGCTGGTGGGCATTTCCATACAGCCCCCTGCATCATTACAGCCCACCAATCCTTCACCACCCGCGCTCAGGATCCTGCTGCTACACCCTGGCCGCGGCTTTAACCAGTTCCTCTCCTCCAGGGATGCTCCCTCCATGCCAGGGCCAGCACAAACGCTGCTCTTTTTACCGGGTAAGGCCTGTCTCTCCTCCCTGTGCACCCAGTCACAGGTGATGAAAAACCACCTGGCATTTGGGCACACTCACCCCTTCCTCTGTTTTGCTTCGGTTTTGCTTCTCCTTGCCTTTTAGTTAACAAACGGCCTCATCCAAGAGGGCGAACCGTGTGGATTTGAATGCAAACATCCTCAAACTTGTTGCCATAATTCTGCTGGATTAACGGTCAAGTTTATCTGACCATCTGGTGCTATCCAGGAGCAGAGCAGGATCCTGGTACACATGGTTCAATCAGTGTGGTGACCCACACCTGCTGGACAGGAGGGTGTTTTGATTTCCTCCCAAAACCCGGTGATGGGCTCCAAGACCCTCAGAATTTAGGGGCAGGTCTGAACTGCTCATCTACCAGCTCTGGGTGAAGATGTAATCATTCAGCTTGGGAAGGCACTGGGAGCCTGCTGTGGGTCTTGGCAGAATTTCAGAGGAGTGCTCAGGTTGGCAAGAGCCAGCAGTGGCAATTATCTTAAATAATTGACAATGGATCTTCCCCAAAACTGCAGCAGAGGTGTTACTGGTGTGATGGAAATGAGGAACATACCAAATGAGGGGAGTAGATTTGGAAGATGCGTTGGTTAAAGCTCTGACTAGCACTAGGTTAAGAAAAGGTCTGCAGCAGACTCTGCTACCCGCCTGGCTTTTCAGCAGTCTTGAGTGACTCCTCTCAGTTGCTTCTGCACCTGTGTTTTCCATTTCACAGAATCCTAGAATGGTTTGGGTTGGAAGGGACCTTAAAACTTATCTCATTCCACCCCCTGCTATGGACAGGGACACCTTCCCCTGGACCAGAAATTTATTGTGTACAGAACAGTGCAGCTTCATCTCTGGTGGACATCAAAATGGAGACAGGAGACACCTGGCTGGAGCTGTAACAGCATCTTCCACCTCTGCCAGGCCCAGCCCCACACCAATTGCCCCTTATCCACTGGAACTGGCTGCAATTCCCCTTCTTCCTTTGGAGAATCCAAAGAACCACCCCCTGCCCACTCTGCCTCTTCATCACGGGTCACCCAACAAGATGCCTGGTGGTGGAAAGCAGAGCACACCTAAGAAAAGCAGCAGAAAGCTTTTCTTCAAATTACTGGTTCAAATCCCAGCAGGATCAGTGGTGGATTTGAAACTAGATCAGGTAACTTCCAGGCAGCTTTGTGAGCTGCAGGAAAAGATTACTTAGTTCAAGTCCTTTAAAAAATAAAAACTCAGCAAATCAGGAAAATTTTTGTCTCTTAACAGAGCTCCCCATTTACTCCTTGGATAAACAGGAGAAATTGCAGGCACATCAGGCAGTAACATCACTAATGAACAGAATTTGACAGTGCCACAAAACAGGGATTTTTAGAGGTGGTGCATCCCACTGTAATGAGAGAGAGAGAGGAAAAAAAAGGTTCCTCAAACATCCCAGACCCACCAGGGTTTATTTGGTGGGGTTTTGTGTTTGCTTGTTTGTTTGTCTGTTTGTGGGGTGTGGTTGGATTTTTTTTGTTTGGTTTGTTTTGTTTTTGCTCTTGAAGGAGCAACAGGGAGCTCAGCCCATTCCTTCTGCTTTCCCCACCACTGGTTTGCACTGCCAACATGCTGCAATTAGAGCTGGGGCTCAACCATCACTCCATCAGCTCTACACACACCAAAGCCTACTCCCCTGGCAGGAAAAGATATGATATGTGGGACTGAAACCTGTACTTAACAGGGAGGGGTGAGGGCCAGGCACCCTCCAACCTGTCACCTGCTCCAGGACGGGCTGGGAGGGAAAGGTCAGCTCCATCAAAGCAGCCAGCAAAGTAAGCCAGTTAATAGCAAACCTGTTTCTAATTGCTCGCTGTATTATAGCTACACCTTTCACCACCTGAGACCACCAGGAACCCATTCAAAGCCTTGCTTCCTAGCTTATACATAAGCCTTTCATGTTTTATTATAACCCTGACAATTTTTTACTTTCATTTATGTGCGGGAGAAAACAGCTCTGTCGCTAGCCTCAACAGACAGAGGCACTTTTTAAAGCCTTATTTCCACATACATTGCTTCCAGAAACCCCCAGCAGATTCCCTCCCCCAGATCCCTGCAGTCTGCTGTCAGTGCTGAACGCCACGCCAGCACCCACAGCAGCAGGATTTTCACCTTTCTCCCTCTGCTTTCACGAGAAAAAACACCTTGGTGTTCCTCACACTGTGGCCAGGCTGTTGTTAAGTGCAGTGTCCTGGTTTAGGGCAAATTTGGGAGAAAACTCCCAGATAGGGGTGCTCTGGGAAGCAGACCGAAACAGCCCCCTCCTGCAAAACTGGTCCGGGAAAGAACTTCCTCAGAGAAAAGTGGAAAAAACTATTTATTTAACAAACAAAGTGCCCACAAGCACAAAGAATGAATAACATGAAACAATGAACATCTTGTTCTGGGGTGAGATGACAAACTGAGAAAGTCCTTGCAGTAGCTTGGCTCTCTCTCAGTCTCTTATCAGGCCCTCCAGAGGTCCAGGCCCCAGCAGGCCGCAGGTGTGAGCCCTCGCTGCTCCTCTGGGGTTTTCAGTCCAGAGCAGATTTAAACAGTCCCAAGAAAAAGGAAAAAACCAGTCCAGGGAACTTCTCTGCCCTCACTAGCTAAAACTTAACTCAGAGCACAGGAGATCTCTGTCCCAGCACTGCCCTTGCCTCAGACGAACGCCGCAGCAAGGCCGTGTGGGAGTCAGGGACTTTTCTCAAAACAAACTGCACGCTGCTGCTTTCTCCCCCTTCGCTCCCAGAACCAGTTTTAAAGGTACAGAACTTAATGCAGAACAGACAATTGGGGGTACAAGTATCATAAGGTCACCCTAGGACACGCGGTCTGTTATTTAAGTGCCCTGCCCTCACAACGGCAGCAGCTCCCAGGGCGTGGAGGAGGTGATTGATCCAAGGAGTTCCACGGGTGCTCGGGGTGCTGGCAGCTCTCACCGTGTCCTCTCACTCAGGTCTAAATCCATACAGCCTCCTGTGCTGCCATGTGTGAGCTCCCTCCATCCCACCCCAGCTTAGTCCAGTCTCCCTGCCATGTGAGCCAAGCAATGTGTTAGGAAAGGGTTGGGATGCAGAGCATGGGAAGCAACTCAGCCTGACAACATTTCAGCTCTTGACCATCAGAGAGTCACAGAATCCTTTAGGTTGGGAAAGCTCTCCATGTTCATCAAGTCCAAGCATTTCCCCAGCACAGAAAAGGCCACCACTAACCCACATCCCCAAGCACCACATCCACATGGCATTTAAATCCCTCCAGAGATGGGGACTTCACCACTGTCCTGAGAAGCTGTGCCAGGGCTTGGGAGCACCTTCCATGAAGAAATTTTCCTAATAGTCAACCCAAAGCTGCCCTGGCACAGCTTGAAGCTATTTCTTCAAAGTCTGACCTTGGGGTTTTAAGTCCTGTGGAAAATACCTTTAGCTGCCTGTGCTCTGCTCTGCTCCCCCAGGATCCCAACATCTGGGCAACCCAAAAGTCCTCCCACCTTTTTTTTTATTTTTTTGTAGTGTGGCAAGTCCTGACCAGGTGTGGGAGGGAATTTCATCCTTTCCCCAGACCAGGTCCCTGGCACTGAGCACATCTCCCCTGCCTGATTCACCTTTCCCTTGACAGCCTACACCTCTGACAGTTAATTCCTCATCACCAACTATTAATATTTCATGGCAGCACCAGGACAGCACCACCACAGCTGCTTCAGGAACACGGGCAGACCATCCAGGCACCCTCATCACTAAATGGGTTTAGGTTGTGCCAGCATCACACAAAGGTTTTTTGGCTTGGCTCAAGGTTATGGCAAGGGCCACTCACCGACAGCATCACCTTTCCCTTAGTTTTCAGGCAGATGTGGGAATTCACAGAATTACAGCCAAACCCAGGCATGCTCAACGCTTAATCCTGGCTCAGCTGAGCCCCAGCCACCTTGCCTCCACTGCTTCTTTTTTTTTTCTTTTTTTTTTCTTTTTTTTTTTCTTTTCCCTGTTATTTAAATCATTTTGAGCAAGAAAGTAGGCCATGAAAAAGGGGGTAGCATTGTTTTAATAATTAGCAATTACGATCGCTGCAATATTAATTGCATATTTCCATAGCAAACATCCCCCTGGAGGGGAAAAGTGAGCGGTGGTTAGAGACCGCCGAAGCCTAAAACTGGAATTCCTGGGAACAGGGAGGGGAAAAAAAGGGAGAGAGAATATGAACTTCTTACATTCAAGTAAATTACTACAGGGATTCCTCAGAAACCTTTAATTAGCCCTGCTCTGCTGTCGCATTGATTGGTCTGAAACTCATCAATTATTCAATGGCAGCAGCTCTTTCTCTCTCTTGCTTTTTCTCCCCCTTCTTTCCATCCTTTAGGTGGAAGAGCCAGTTCTTAACCTGCTGGGGCATTTCTGTTTCCATGCCACTGAGCCACATGCCAGGAAACTCAGCCTGATTTCCAACCTCCAACCCAAATCCTGCAGGGTTTGGCACAGTCTGATCCTCGTGCTGGAGGTGAGAGGTTCTGTGCCCTTGCCTTGCTCTGGGGCCAGCACACCTAAAGGTGGCCCATGCTGCTTTTTAGGGATCACCCACCACCCCTGGATGTTTCCCACCTTGGGTTATTGTTTGTCAGCCTCCAGAACTGGGGTTTTCCAGGTGCTCCTTACGCTTGGCATCCCTGAGGGGTGGCTGCCACCTGAGGGAAAGAAGGTGTCATGGCTCTTCCCAAGCAAGGGGTGCACTTCCACGTGAGGAAACACGGTCTAGAAAAATGAGAAAAATTAACTCTGCCAGAAACTCCCTTGCCAGCCTCAAGGTGGAAACAGATTTGACCTGGATTTGTCTGCTGCTCAGACAAATTTGGCCTGGGAAGGGTAGAATCCTGCATGCACAGCACTACTTGCAAGTCATTGCTTCACTGGCTCATGGATGGAAAATCAGTGACAGCTATCTCAAACTGCCAGTTTCTCCAAAACCCCACAGATTCCACATGTCCATTTACTTCATCCCTGGTGGTGTTCAAGGCCAGGTTGGACTTGGCTTGGAGCAACTTGGGCTAGAGAAGGTGAGCTCCCTGCCCATGGGAGAGGAGTTGGAATGACATAGTCTTTGAAGTCCCTTACAAGCCAAACCATTCCATGATTTCCCAAAGGAGGCACAGCCCCCCTGAGCTGACCCCTATCACCCCAGCACTGTCCCAGCACCACCTCACTGGGCTCATTTACCCCACCAAACCCTGTTCAGTATCTGTTTGGCCACCAAAAGCATTGACAGGCCTGATCCTTCCAACAGCACTGGCCATGTCAGCACCCCAGCTACAACTCCCAGATGGAGATGAACTTGCAGCAACCAAACTTGCAGCAGTCAAAATTCATCCCTGGCTGCCTTGCTCTACTTAAACTCTTAGGAGAACAACTTTGTAGACCCTGTGTGTATTAGCCTGTGCATGTTTTGATCTCATTTATTCCCCAAAATCTCTCTAAGGTCTGGCTTCTGGGGAGGCCTACATATGAACCTGTTCCCAGACTACAGAGTTCAGAGGAGCAGCCTCCTCGCTTTCATGTTTAGGAAAGGGAATACAGAGCACAGACCTAGTCAAGAGTTATGCTTTTCAGGCTTTGGTCTAAACAAGGGGCCTTTCCTTGAATTTGTAACATTGAGAAATTTTGGTTAGCTATGCAAAAATTGCTGGATGCCAGATGACTTTTTTTTTTCTTTGATATATGATTTTTTTTTTTTTTCAAATCTAACCCATGCACACTTTTTAAGAATTAAATGGAGTTTGTGGGGTTTCCCCAGGTTGAATGTAGCCTTTTTTCCTTTATTCTTCCCACCTTTAGACTTGTGAGAAGATGAGATCACAAACTCCTGGAATGGTTGGGCTGGGAGGGACCTTCAACATGTGTCACTCCCCTGCCATGGGCAAGGACACCTTCCACTATCCCAGGTTGCTCCAAGCCCCATCCAGCCTGGCCTTGGACAATTCCAAGGATAGGCCAGCCACAGCCTGTCTGGGCAATAATTCAATTAGGTGAGTAACAATTTGAAAAGTAATTCTGGGCACTTCATCGGGCAAATGGCTTCATCTTTTCCCCTGTTTTTGCAAATATGAGGAAATTTTGTTTATCTTGATCTCATCCTACAAGGAAGATAGAGGGATTTTGTATGAGGGCATGTGGCCATGGGACAAAGGGGAATGGCTTCCCAGTGCCAGAGGGCAGGGACAGATGGGATCTTGGGCAGGAATTGCTGGCTGGGAAGGTGGGCAGGCCCTGGCACAGGGTGCCCAGAGCAGCTGTGGCTGCCCCTGGATCCCTGGCAGTGTCCAAGGCCAGGCTGGATGCATGTGGTAGGAGAAAAGAATTTGAAAATGCCACTCCTATCTATGTTACCTATGAAAAAAATACATTTAAACTAACAGGGAGACAAAGTCAAGGCAGTAAAACCCCTTTGCCTTGGATGCTGGTGGAGAGATGAGCCACTCAAATGTCCATCCTGCCCAGAGTCCCCTACGTCCTCCCCACCAACCATCCACTGTCCTAAGGACCAAATTGAAAGGTTCTCTTTATTTTCTAGCCCCTGAAAAAATTTGGGAGAAAAACAGCATGTGAAACCTATAAGCAAAGAGTTTTTGTTTTTTCTCTTAAAGATGAGAAAATTACTTTGAAGGGTTGTTTAATTGGATCCTACTTGTTTCACTTTTTTTTTTTTTCCAAAGAGAGCAATGGTGACAAAGGCTTCACATTTTCTGAGTAATTTTAGATAATTTCAAAACACTATTTAGAAATATAAATACGCCATTTAGATTAACTTATAATAATGCTTTGCTTCTAAATTTTTGAGCATTTTGTTCCTAGGAAAAATCTTTTTAATTTGATGTTATTTAGTAAGTGTTATTTAGTGAATTTATTCACCTTTTGACATGGGAATGATTTGTGTTCTCCTCCAGCTTTCATTCACCTATAATACGCTCTGTAGGTTCTTTGGTGCTAAGCTTGGTTTAAAATTTGCTATTTAATGCAAAGGAAGGCACTATTAATTGAAGCTGAATTTAAAAAAGCGGGGGGGGGAAAAGAGAAATAAATATGTGACATTTTCCAAAATCAGGACTTCTGGCACCTCAGGAAGGGAATGGATTTGTGTTCTCCTCCAGCTTTCATTCACCTATAACATGCTCCGTAGGTTCTTTGGTGCTAAGCTTGGTTTAAAATTTGCTATTTAACGCAAAGGAAGGCACTATTAATTGAAGCTGAATTTAAAAAAGGAGGGGGAAAGAGAAATAAATATATGACATTATCCAAAATCAGGACTTCTGGCACCTCAGGAAGGGCATGTCCCCAAGTATCAGGGATCTGCCTGAAGACCCTGGGAAGTCTGGGATGGTCCCACCAGGTACCCCGAGGTCTCCCTGCTCCTACGCTCACATTCAGGGATAGCTGCAAAGAAGTCACAGATGAATACAGGCAAGGAAAAGAAATCCAAACCAAACAAAAACCTGAACCCTTTGCCCCAAGAGGGGGATAAGAAATGATGTATTGACTATGAATTTCATTTATCTTCCCGCCTTCCCCGGCTCGAGCCGTTGCAGCGGCACCGCTCGCGATGCGTGCACACATATTAGCCCGTGTATTTCCCATCCTACTTATCCCCTGGAATTTATTCTAAAGCTCGCTTTTGGAAACCCATAAGTAGGGCATAATTCGGAGGATTTGATATTCTGGTCAATGTTTTGCCGAGTAGTTTATTCCGCGATGTTGTTGGAGAAATGTGTCCTTAAATAAATATATATATATTTGTAATGTGAGACAAACACGCATACCTAAAATTTTACTTAAATCATGTTACATTTAATTATCTAATTGTAATATATAAAATCGGTCGTACAGATCGCACCCAGAAACACCGGGGACGTTTGGTTTGCTGGACAAATTCTTCGAACCTGTTTTAGCCTCAAATAGGAAAAAATGTGTTTCCTTGCTCAAGGCAGCTCTTCAAGCTCACAACAGGCAGTCAGGCACGGCTGTGACACCCAGAATTGGCAGAAATGTCACCAGTTAGAAACTTTTTTTATTAAGGGATAATAACATCAATCCCTTTATTGAGATCTGAAGGTGCTCACCCCAGCACCTTCTGCAGGACATGGGAATTCCTCTGTATCCTGTGTTGAACCCCACTGTATTACTATTAAAAGTCATAAAAAATATTCATGCCACAAGGTTTTGAAAACAACTGGATTATTTTGTCTCATTTTGAGGGTAATAGGAGGAAAAAAAAGGTGACAGCTTTTTCCTGGCTCTTCAAGTCCCATCACCCCCGTCTGCCTCCTGTGAAAACAAGGGAAGAGGAAGAAAAACTGAGAATAATACTTTTTCCTCATTTTCCCATTTTTGTTTCCCTTTACAATCCAAAGTACAGATGGGAAGCATTACTGTTTTCTAAGGATGAAGATGGGGGTGCTTAAATTTCATACAAAGTCATGACACTGCTTAAGAAATGACCAAAGAGAATTGGTCAAAAATTAAACAAAACCACATTTTCCCCTTGACAGTGAACACATAATTAAAATAAAAAAAAAAAAAAGCAAGAGAAACCAAACAAAAAGCCTCTAAGGTGTCTTAAGAACAAGTATTATTCGGGAGAAAGTATTTAATTGGATTTTTATGGGATATATCAAAAGAATTTGCTTCAAATGCAGTTTTATCTTTGCTGTTACGATTTAAATTTCATTACTAAAAAAAAAAAAAAAGAAAAAAGAAAGTCAGAATTTTGCTCCTTAAATCCTTACCCCCTCATCAGAGAGGAGGGTAAGGATTTAATTGTTGCTAATTTTGTTAATCCCCTGTTCAAGCCACCATTGATCCCAACCATTTCCCTCTGCATTGCTAAGACGCAACCCCTTCCCAGGAATACAAGTTCTCACCCTGACTACACAGAGGAAGGGCTGTGTGGGCTGCAGACCCACCAAACTTGCTCAAAGACACCTAAAAAAATGGGGAGAAGGGTCTGAGAGTGAAAAATCACCTTCTCTGCCGCCAAGGAGCCTTTTTTTTTCCCCGGGATCAGCCTTGATGCCGCAACCTTGTGCCGCAGTGCAAAGAGGGACACCAAAACTCCACCTGCCTCGCAATTTTTTTTCCTTTAAGCTGGTGGGTTTCAGGCTGGGTCTGTACTGTACGTGAGAAAAGGCTTTTTCTTTTGATTTTTTTTTTCTTTCCCCCCCCCCCCCCCCCCAGATCTCTCACTGTCACTGAAGCCAAAAACACGTGTGCGTTCCTGCCTTTAAGAAAACGAGGGTTACTTCGTCCCTTTCCTCCCTGCCCACCTCCCCCCCCTCCCAAAATTCAAGGAGAACATACAGCTCATGAAAATTTAATGCCATATGTAACAAAGCAAAATGAATATTTAATTGGGGCTTTTATGTGAAACCAGATAACAAAACCAGTTACACACAGAAGGGCGGGGGGAGGAAATAATAATAAAATTAAGCCACTCTAATGTTTGATAAAAACTGGTACTGAAGCAGTTAAGCTATTGGCAACAAGCGGCTCCTAATAAACACTCAGCTAATTCTGTAGGAAAAGCACTAATTAGAAAAGCAATAATAATCGGTGTAATTGCTCTAAATTACCCTCCTCACAGAGAAGTGTGTTTGGATACTGCAACGCAGCTGCTCCTGCTCCATCCAGGCGCTCGCAGCCAAGGACGCTCCGCTTTTCTCTGCTGCCCTCTCCAGGTCCGGGGAGGTGGGAGAGCTGTCACCTCTCTCACTTCCCAGGGAAACACTGGGAAATCCCACGCACCGAGCACCCTTGGGTGTCACCGCCTGCTCTGTTGCATCCCCTGGATGTTGCTGGCTCCAGAAAACATAGCACTGAGCTCCAGAGCTGGGATTAGAGTGGGGAGGAGTGAGGATCTACAGGGGAGGTTGGTAGGTCCCTCTGGATGTCCAAAAAAATAGTAGAACTTAGTGGTCTGGATACATTATGCAGGTCAGGGTTTCATAAATGTTGTTTATAGCGTGGCAGGGCTTTGATCAGTAGCTGGAGAGCAGCATCCCTCAGTGGGGATCACCCTCTCTTCTGTCACATCACATTGACCCACAGGCATCCAGAAGCACAGGAGGAATAAAATCCAGAGCTGTTAGATACCAAGATGCAGCAGAAAGCCCAGAACTCAACTCTTGATGAAAAAGAAAAAGAAAAAGAAAAAGAAAAAGAAA
This sequence comes from Phylloscopus trochilus trochilus, assembly GCA_016584745.2. Taxonomy (NCBI): domain Eukaryota; kingdom Metazoa; phylum Chordata; class Aves; order Passeriformes; family Phylloscopidae; genus Phylloscopus; species Phylloscopus trochilus. The sequence goes on from WQNJ02000015.1 coordinate 88,651,659, forward strand.
AAGAAAAAGAAAAAGAAAAAGAAAAAGAAAAAGAAAAAGAAAAAGAAAAAGAAAAAGAAAAAGAAAAAGAAAAAGAAAAAGAAAAAGAAAAAGAAAAAGAAAAAGAAAAAGAAAAAAAAAAAAGAGAGGAATATTAACTCCTCTGCAATGCATGGATTTCCTGGAGCAGAGGTCCATGAAGACCTCATGTCCTCAGGGTGCATCCAGCAGGCATGTAAGGACTGGCTGGGATGGGGCCCTGAGGAACCTAATTTGGTGGGTGACCTCCCTGACAATGGCAGAAGGGCTGGAATGAGGTGATTATTACAGTCTCCTCCAACCCAAACCATTGTATGAGGGTTCTATGACTGAATAAACCCTTCCTCTGCAAGGGGCCCCCAACAGTTTGTTTTAAAACTCATGGTTCTGGAGATGAGGACCCTGAAGATGTTGTATTTTCCACTGCTCAGGTTAGATTTTAGATATTAGGAGCCCCCAAGTGCTCCTCCATGCTGTATACAGAGCATGGAAATTATTGGTGCAACAATGCTCTCCTGTGCATTGTTTTTGATTATTGGCAAACATGTTCATGTTAGCTTAAGTAATAATGAAGAGAATAACAAACTTCCATTGATTGCATGTCTGCATCAGCCAGTGAGGCTGCACTAGGGCTGATAACTAGCATTTTCAGAGTATTAAATTATCTCCCCATGCAGTAAAGGTCAGAGTGATTGGAGATGACCAGTGTACAGATGAGGCTTTAGCCCAACCATGCTGTTTTCCTCCAGCTGCAATATTGAGAACCTCTTTGGAGGAAATAAATAAATAAATAAATAAATAAATAGAAATTAGCTGCAGACCAAGGAGCCCTGCAGTGAGTTACTATACTACATACCTGGACAAGTCAAAGCTGCAGCAAATTCTCAGGTCAGGTGATATGGTCATTGAGTACCCCCTCTGGAAGCTCAGTCTGTGGATGTCAGATACACTAGGACAACTCCAAAATCTTCTCCAGAACTGGCATGGTTCTTTTCATTCATTTCACTGCCAACAACTCCCACAGCTGTAGAAGCAATGATCTTTTTTTTTTTCCTTTTTAATTTAATCTCACTGTTCTCGATGAAATCATTAGAGAGGGAATCATTCCAGGAACAAGGTAAAAAGGTCAGAGCCCGTCCCCAAAATTTTCTCTTTAAGAGGAAAAGAAATGCAAAATCTTAAAAGGGTGTTTTGGAGAGTTAAACCTCTCCTGAGCTTGGTTTAATCCCCTCCCTTCCACACCACAGCCTCTGGGAGAGGACAGTCACACTCCAAGTTTCCCTGTGTAATTATGTTTAAATCCTCGTTGCTCTCATGCATGCTTCAGCGTTATTTATATCAGTTTAATGATCCATTAAACAAATACTGTACTTTGGGAAGTGCTACTTTGCTTATGAACAATTACAGTTTCTCCAGCGTTCAGCAGTGTTAACCACAAGATAGAGGATGATGGTGCAGAGCTGGCTTGGAGTAGGGGCTTGGGGCTTCTGGGGGCTTGGGGAATGGCTGTCAGCAGTATTAACACAATCCTTCCTTGGATTTGTTTGTCTTTCAAAAAGTAGTTTGAGGACATTCAGAAAGATTTTCTTGCTTTGGTTGATTTTCTGTTGGTTGGTGGTTTGTCTGGTTTGTTGTTGTTGTTGTTGTTTGGGTTTTTGTGGTGGTGGTGGTTTTGTGGGGGGTTCTTTTTGCTTGTGGCTTTTTGTTTGGATTATGTTGGTTTTTGTTGGGTTTTATTTTGCTTTGTTTTGTTTTAAAAAAGCCACCTTTCTGTAGCAACCCAAGTTAATTGTAACCTGATGACACTCAAAGTAGATTCCTACCTAGCAGGTTTTACTCCTCTAGAGCCCAATCCTAAAAATACTTGCAGAGTTTTGGTGCAGTGGACAGATTCCAGAGAGTGAAGCACATCCCACGAAAAAAGCTCACCTCCCTCATCCCAGACAACTCTGTGTCCAGCTGGGCACACTGAGCACATCCCACAGTAACCCCGGGTTTGTCCAAGATGAGAAGATGTGGCCCTGGGCCCTGTGGTGAGCAGCTGTCCTCAGCCCTGGGATGACCATGGGGTGGGAAGGAGCCCACAAACACCCTCCTGGAAATCTGGGGCTGTACCAGGGAATGGGGGGCATTAGGTTTAACTAGAGCGGGGCTTTGAGGGCAAGAGGCACAATGAAGGAAATCCAAGTGCAAGGGAAGAGATGGGATTTGGGTCTCCACACTTCAGAGGCAGATTTCAGCCAGATCAGCAGTGGGATGTAACAGGCACAGCAGTGCCTCGCAAGCCCGTAATTTCTGCCCACAATTAACTTAATTTAAAAAAAATAAAATTAAATGGTCTTCAGTTGGGCAACTGAGCTTATTTTACCCTCCCAGTTTGCTGTGCACAGCACAAGGGAGGAGAGTGAGAAAAAACTGAAGGTTTAGGTGGGCAGAGACCATCCCATGATGAAGTGGTGCATAGGAAGGATTTGGGGACATCAGGGAGATCTCCTCCAGCCCTGGCAGCTTTCAGGGCTCTGGGACTCCACAGGCACTGGCAGCAGCTCAGGTCTGAAGGAGCTGGGGGACAGTTTTGTGTTCCACATAATAGGGGTGGTTGGATCTGCCTGAAAGGCATGCTGGGATCTTCCATGTGCCCAGTCACCCTTTACTCCTTTCTGAAGCGCTCTCTTGTGTCTTAAGGCCTTGTCTTATTGTGCTTGGTCTGGCAGAGTGGAAAATTTAATTTTAAACTAATTAGTTTCTAAGTTGCTGAATATCCTCAAATTACCGGGCATCACCTTTCCCAAAGGGGAAGAACAACATAACTCACCTGTATCCAACATTTGACACTGCTGGAGTCAGGAGCATGGAAACAAAGGACCCCCAATTGCTTATTGTCTTGTCTCAAAGGTCAAGAGTCATTCCTGACAAAGCCCCAATTAATAGTTTATTACCCGCAACTGACCAGAGTCTCTTTTGTTAGCATTTAATATTATTAGCTAAAGGTTCGCTTTGAATGCAGAATGAGGTTGTCTTTGACATCAACTTGTTCAGCTCTCCCTGGTCCTGGAGGAGCAAGGCTGCCCTCCCGCTCACCACCGTGCTATTCCAGCTGGTGGTGGGGTCCACTGCTGGGACCCAGAGAGCCACAACCACCCCCAAAAGGTGTCTCGCTGAAGAAGCTTCTCGGGGGGTCAGGGCGCTCCTCAGCTGGCAGAGGGGCTTCCCAGCAGGAGGGCAGAGCAGTGATTGTTCAGCTCAGTGATTTCAGCTCAGTGTTCTCAGCTCCTGCCCCTGTGAGTTTGCCCCTCTTTTAGCCGGCTGTGATGAGAGAGAGAGAGAGGGAGTCTCGTGTGGAATTTCCACAGGTGGTAACTTTATTGCAAAGGTACCAGCCAGAAGGGGTCCAGGGACGAGGTACCCTCTGCCAACCAGAGGAAACCCAGGGGTTTTTATGGGACACCAGGGTGGGAGGGAAAGAGTACAAAACCAATCGATTGTAACAGATCTACATAAGATCCCGAGGGGGCTTGTGGGTCTCCAGACAGGTCGCTGTGACTGCAAAGCTTGTCTTTTGTCTTAGGGGCTCTGGGTGAAGTTATGAAATTCTTTCTTAACTCCTCAGCATGGCTCTCTCCAGGGCAGGGCAGCTGGGGCTCTGCCCACCCCCACACCACGCCTTCCCCACCGCTCTCCACCCGACACTGAATCAATGGCTCTCGCTCTGATTACTTGGTCACTGGAAGGTCACCTGGACAGAAATCCTGTTTCCCAATTGTTCTCACCAGTGGGCCCGTAATCACACAAAGGCCAGCCAGCTCCTCAAAGCTAACAGCAGCAGCAGTGACCTTCCACATCTGTTTTTGCAAGTTCATACGAACATCTGTGTTACTCTGCCAGCAGAGAATCACAGAATGATTCAGGCTGGAAAAGCCCTCCAGGACCATCAGGTCCAACCATTCCCCAGCACTGCCCAGGCCACCACTGACCCCTGTCCCCAAGTGCCACATCCATATGGCTTTTAAACCCCTCCAGGGATGGGGACTTCTCTACTGCCCTGGGCAGCTAGGGCTGCAAGTCTTTCCATGAATTTTTTTTTCCTGGTAGTTTCCAATAAATGCCATAGTTTTCAAACAGTTAAACTGGGGTTTGTTCCTCCTTGGATTTTTGTTTGCCCTTTTGCCCCTTGAAATACATCAAAACAAGAGCCTAGGCATTAGGGACAGGCATAGGACTTGCCTTTGGGGTGACAACAAGCTTCCACTCCCTGGCTAGTTTTGGAAGGGGTTTTGGGATGAAGCAGCACCACATTTTCATGCCAGCAAATGATCGTCTCTCCTGGCTGGTAACCTGAGCTGATTGCAGTGGTGGACACATCCTAACCAGGGTTTGGTGAGGGAAGATTTTGCACTTTTTTTCAAATGGAGCACTTAAAAGAATATTTTTTTGACAACAGAGTCAATTCAAAATGGAAAATATTTCAAATACAAGTTATTTTGCTTAAAAAGTGTTCCTTTAAAACATTCCCTAAAACTTTTCTTAAATCCCCCTCCCATGACTCTAGCAGTTTGTAGAACAGAAATTAAAACTCACAGGATCAGGATTATTCCTCGACAAGAGTTTCAGTTAAGAGGAAAAAAAAAACAAGTTACCTTCAGGGCAATGTGCCACAGATGGCCGCCGTGACTCTGTGGCACATGGGAAGACCCACATCCTTGCCTGTGCCAGCAAGTCCTGCAAAGATGCTGGTGGCATGGCCAGAAAAAAGCCATTTGTGCTCCACAGTAAGGCACCTGCTCCAAGCTGTGGTCTCTGGTCTCACCCCTTTCCCCAAGACATGCTTTAGTACCAACCCTTCTCCTGCTTTCCAGTTCTTCTGTCCTCCTAAAGCAACTCCCCGGTTTTGCTTTGAGGGATCTTTTGCTTCAACACCTGTTGGGAAGCTCCCAAATTCCCTGATACTCCATCCCATGGGAAGCTCCCAAATTCCCTGATGCTCCATCCATGTCCTGTTCTCCCTCTCCCCCTGGCCACCACCAGGACGATGCCCATGGCTGAAGGGACAGTGTCCAGAGCCAGCACCACTGGCAGGGGCCACCACGGGCACCCAGCCTGCAGCTGGGCCATCACAGCCCCCTGCACACAGATTTTGGAGATGCTGCTGCTGGGCAGAAGCTGTCCTCCCACCACAACAGGCACTTCTTGGGGCTCATGGTGCCCTGGCATCCCCAAAAAGTGGCACCTGAACCCCACATGGCCTTTTCCTCTCCAGAAGGGTAGAGAACTCTGTGAGTGAGCTGTCCCAGGGACAGGGGACATCGGCTGTGGCCATGGAAAGGCCACATCACCAAAGGACGCTCCTCGTTTTGGGAATCCCCCAATGCACTTCGGGAGCTGAGCAGCCAGCGGGGCTGGTGACCGCTCAGCCAGCCCGGGCGCTCTCATTCCCCGTTCTCTGCTGCCATCAGGTGGATATTTCATTTTATTCAGCTAAAAGCTGCGAGATACAAGCGCGTTTTCCCTGGGTTTAACCGTCTTGCCCACGGGCAGCTGATTGCCTGGCCTTTGGTCACACGGACAAAGCCCAGGGAGTCTGAAGACATGGAAAGATCCCTGATATTTTTCCCCCCCTCCCAGGAACAAGCTGGGTTTGGACACCACAGAAGGCTGCCAAGACTCAACAGTTGGTTGTAAGGTCTTGTTCTGGTCTCTCAAGTCTGTTGTCTGGATCCCATCCCACCTGGAAGAGCAGCATTATTTATTGATCCCCTCACCCAGCATCTCCCTTGCAAATCCCACCACAGGAGAGGGAAGCTTTCAGGCAGTGTCAGGATTCAGCACTAGCACTCACCATGGCATAACACCAGCACCAGGAGTTTTCCTTCACATGTTTTGCTTTGTTTTTTTCAGGACCTGGCAGTCTGCAGCACAGATGCCAAAGAAAACACAGGGCAGGATTCGTGTTCAGCAGGGAACCAGAGTGTTTGGAAGATCTTCTGGTGCTAAATACACTGGAAGTGAAGCTGCTGGCAGAGAAAGAAAAGAAATGCACATTTCAATTTCCCACTAAGCAGCAAGAAACTGCCCCAGACAAGAACTGGTCCTATCTGATATCACGAATGCATCTTCTTCTTAGCATGCCACATGACTTAAAATCATGAAATAGAATCCCAGAATAGGTTGGGTTGGAAAGGACCTTAAAGCTCATCTCATTCACCCCCTGCCATGGGCAGGGACACCTTCCACTATCTCAGGTTGCTCCAAGCCTCATCCATCCTCATCTTGGACACTTCCAGGGATGGGGGAGCCACAGCTTCTCTGTGCCAGGGCCTCACTGTTCTCAGTACAAAAAACTTTTCCCTTACATGTATTTTAAACTGACACACCTTCAAGTTTGAAGCCATCACACCTTGCTCTGTCACATCAGGCCCTGCTAAAAAACCTGGGAGTCTTCCAAAACCCCATTAAGTACTGAAAGGCTGCACTAAGGTGTCTCCAGACTCTTCTCCAGGAGAACACCCCAAGTTCTTTCAGCCTCCCTCCATAGCAGAGGTGCTCAGCCCCTGGAGCATCTCCATGGTCTCCTCTGGACTTGGTCCAGCAGTTCCACAGCTTTCTGAGGACCCCAGAGCTGGATGCAGAACTCCAGCCTCACCAGCGTGGAGTAGAATTGCAAAGGATTTCTTGAAACTTCAGCATTTGTAAAGGATCCTTGGAATTCTTTTGCACTCCTGTAGAAAGCAGTAGCTAATTTAAAAGGTGTGAATCAGTACTTCTCATGCCACAGCAGCAGGACGAAAAGCCCAGAGTATGACCCCAGCACTGAAATTCAGAGAGAACATGCTTGTGCAGAAAAGCTTTGGTAGTTTGGTGGAGGAGCCAGCCAACCTGACCCTGCTGAGACCCAGGACACAACTGACTGCTTGGTGTCACCCATAACCCAGGCTAATGCATTATTGTGCCTCTGAGCATCCACCCCTGGTGATTTATTCCCAGATCTTCCCTTGCATCTCAACCCATTCCATAGCTGGGGAAGCCACCAGGGAGAGTTTTCCCACTGAACACATTCCCCATGCCAGGCTGACCCCCTGGTTCCTGGCTGGCCAGAGGTTTCTGGTCTAGTGGCAGATCATACAGAAGAGAAACATCAAGCTCACCTTGTGGCAGGGTAAGAGGTATGGATCTTCCTTAAGGTGGCCCTAGAAGACTGGACAAGATTGATCCTGTGTTAAACATGACCTAAAATTGCTGAGTGGGTTCGAGATGCCATGGGAGGGGAGAGCCTGGACTGACAACAGCAGAGGCACAAATATGCCTACACAAAAACCCATGGGGGACATTCTCAAGTTACTCAGAAAACCTGCGCAGCAGCAAATCAGGATATCGAAGAAAATATCTTCAATTTTCTCAGCAGATTCTGATCATCCACAAGTTGTGAAGTGCTCCTCTTCCCACCTTGGTAAAAAGAGGGGCTGGCACAGGTTTCCCAGAGAAGCTGTGGCTGCTCCATCCCTGGGAGTGTCCAAGGCCAGCTTGGACAGGGCCTGGAGAACCCTGGGATAGTGGAAGGTGTCCCTGCACATGGCAGGGGGTTGGAACTGAATGAAATTTCATGTCCCCTCCAACCCAAACATCTCTGTGATTCGATGAAAACAAATCAATGCTGGTGCAGGAGCCAGATCCTCTTCTTGAAGCACCAGCAGAAGCAGAGTGTGGCAAAGGCAAGAGGAGAGGGAGGGAAAGAAGCAGCCACAAAAAGTGTCTCCTGCTTTGCAGGTGCACAAAGTGCTCGTGGCCTCAAGGCCCTCTGCCAGCTCCTGATTTTCCCTCTGCCCCTAAAGTAAACAGGATGCCCAGGTGTTGACAAAAGACTATCGAGAGAAAGCAAGGTTAAAAAAGCAATAATTCAGCCAGCTAACTGCCACCGCTGTTCCTCCCCTATCTCTGCATTCTTGATAAACAAATTCATAACAAGATTTTACTGCTCTGTTCCCCGGAGCAGTCTATTAGTCTGTCGTTCAACATGCACTACCAGTCGAAGCCGAGCTCCCACAACACAATATCCCTTAAGATGATCTCCTTTGCATTCGCTGTGATGTAATTATGCTAATTATGCAGCCGGCTTTAATATCCTCATATTTTCCAGGAGGTTTATGATCAAACCTGTTCCTTTAATTTACTTTCCCCGCCGTCGGAGCCGGGGTGTTTTTGATGCACTCTGCCACACGCACGTCTCTGCGGCTCCTCAAGGCCACGGGGAGCTCAGGCACCTAACTCCGTCCCAGCTGACAGGAATTTTAAGGAATTATTTCTCCCAGCCAGCATTTATCCCATGTTTGATGGCTTTCCCCCATCCAGGAACACTACATTGATAATGCCCATCTCCGTTTTGAGGTTTCATCCTTCTTGTTTTGTGTTTTTTTTAGTTTGCAGTGTGTTAAATTTCCTGGGAAACCTTCATGTATTTACCCTTCCAGTTGAAACGAAGGCCCTGCCTGTTAGATTAACATTTATCTGGGAAAAAAACAAAACAAAACAAAACAAAACAAAACAAACCCCAAACCCTAAAAATTTTGGAATCTGGATCCTTACAGCTCGCATAAAAACGATGCACGTGACAAAACAGATGCGGCGACTCAGAAATCAGCCTGGAACGAATTGCTTTAAGTAAAATATATGAAAAGTACTATTTGACATAAAAATCTCATTATTTTCCCAACTGCCTGAAATACAGAATGGTTCAAACTCTACCAGAGTGGATCACAGAAAGTCCTCCTTATTCAAGGAGCATTAGCTTACTTAAGAATATTTTCTTTCATGTTTATAAAGTTTCAGTGCAAGTGCTCGGTGGGATATGGGTTTCATTAGCTTTTTCATTTCAACTTTTGCTGTGTGCTTTCTTTTCTTAAAAAGTAAAATGAAATCTGAATTTTCATGGCTTGGGGCTACCACAAATTTTTTTTTCTCCCCATAAAATGTGATTTAAATTGCAAGAACAGTTGGCTATACTCAGAATAGAAAAACCAAACATGACCCAGATCCTTTTTCTAGAGGTTTTTTTTTTTGTGTGCATCATTTCCGTGAGTTCCTAGTGTGTACAGTGACAATTGGTACTGCATAATTCCAAAGAATTTTCACTATTTCCTTTTTTTTTTTTTTTTTTTTCCCTTTCATCCCCATTTAGCTGAATGACCTCACAAAATCACAGAATGGTTTGGGTTAGAGGGGACCGTAAAGCCCATCCAGTGCCACCCCCTGCCATGGGCAGGGACACCTTCCACTGTCCCAGGTTGCTCCAAACCCCATCCATCCTGGCCTTGGACACTGCCAGGGATCCAGGGGCAGCCACAGAGATCCAGGGGCAGTGACTTGGGCACCCTGTGCCAGGCCCTCACCACCCTCACTGTAAAAAACAAAAACATCTTCCTTATATACCATTAAGTAGCAAAAATTATGTTATTTTCAATATTTTGGCAGATTTATTGATGGGCTGAGCAGGGTGGGTTGCTCTGTATCCTCCTGCAGCCACCCCAGCTCAGCTCTGAAGGCACAGAAGGGGCGAGGTGTCTTCTGCAGAGCCTGGACTAGCACCCACAGCTCAGTGCATGGGTGGGTGAAGGTCCACCACACCTCCCTAATTTTCCTTTCAGACACAGAAATCCAGCTCCAGCAGGCTCCACACAGGGGGACACCAAGCAGGGTGTACAGCTGCTTTTCACCACCACGTGATCCCATGCCCACCTAATCCCATCAGCTCCCATATGTCACTAATCCCAAGGGCAGGGGGTCAGCCCCCCACGCCAAAACGCAGCCATGGAGCTGCTCAGCCCAGCACTGCCAGCTCCCTCAGCCCTCCAGTGAGGGGACTCTGCTTGGAGAAGGTGTGGAAGACAACAGGATCAATCTCTTGGGTGAATTAGACATGTGCTTAGAGGGAAGACTCTGAAGGAACGCTCCTTCCCTGAAAACTGAGCTGTGTCAGCCACGAGGAGTCTGGTTTCCTCCATCCCCTCATGACAGCCCAAGAAAACAAACAAAGGACAGAGATGCCCAAGCCACAGCCAGAACAGGAGATGTTAAAAGAGCCAGAGGGGAAACACAAGCTGCAGGCTCTACCAGGTCTCCCAAAATACTCAGAAGCTGGAAGAGGAAGAGGGGAAAGCTGCTTCAAGGAGACCCCCTTTCCTTATCTCTGACCTCTGCTACCACAGGGGAAGAGGAGCTGGCAAACAAGGAAACCTGTAGGACATCCCAGCTGTGAGGTACAGAATTTTAGACTCAGGATGAAGCAAGTGGGCAGATGTCTGGCTCAGGAGGTCAGGGATTAGCTCACAGAGATTTCAGGGACATCAGTCCTTAGCAGACTGTGACATGAAGAGGGCAATATAAATCACAGAATCCCAAAATGGGTCAGACTGGAAGGGACCACAGTGGGTGCTGGTCCCACCTCCTTTGTCCAGCAGGGCCATTTGTCAGAGCACAGGGCACAGGATTGCATCCTGAAGGTTCTGGAATACAGCGAGGGAGACTCCACACTCTCTCTGGGCAGTCTGTCCAGTGCTTGGTCACTGCCCAGGGCAGAAGTTCTTCCTCATGTTCAGGTGGAACTCCCTGGGCATCAGTTCCTGCCTGGTGTCATTTCTGGCCCCAGGAGCAGAGCCTGGGCCCTGCTCTGAGCCCTCTCTGCACACAGGGACAGACATTAAAATCTGGCTCCATAGTGCTCCACTGGCCAGAATCATTGGGCCGTCATTGGGACTTCTTCAGAGCTGCACAAAGATCAGAAATCACAGAATCACAGAGCTGGAAGGGACTCAGAAAGATCATCCAGTCCAGCTCCTGCCCCTGCACAGACACCCCAACAACCCCACCCTGGGCATCCCTGGCAGCGCTGTCCAAACTCTCCTGGAGCTCTGGCAGAGTCCAGCACTGTCCCTGCACAGACACCCCAACAACCCCACCCTGGGCATCCCTGGCAGCGCTGTCCAAACTCTCCTGGAGCTCTGGCAGCCTCGGGGCCGTGCCCATTCCCTGGGGAGCCTGAGCAGTGCCAGCACCCTCTGGGGGAAGAGCCTTTCCCTGAGATCCAGCCTAAACTTTCCCTGACAAAACTCCACCCATTCTCTCAGGTCCTATCACTGTCTCTTTTCTTCCTGAGAGATCCCAGGAAAGTTCAGCCATGCAATCCAAAACATCTCAGAAAGACCCTGGGCATGAATCCACTCAAAAGCAGAGGCGTCCACCTTTGCTGATCACATGGGAAATAAGCAGGCTGGATTTATTTACATTAGGCTAACCCTGCATCACCTGTCTTGAAATAATTTCAAAATAGATCCCCTACCTGGTGGGAAAAAAAAAGCAAAACTCCATTCAGTTCATCTCCTGGAGCACTCAAGGACAAGCAGGAGGGGAGCTGCTGAGACAAGGAAATCCTGTTGTCTTTACCCCAAACCCACAGGGAAATCAGGACTGCCTGACAAAGGAGAAGGTAATAGTTTTTGATATAGCAAACTGTGGTTGACAGACCAGAAAGCTTTGCATGAATGCCTTTTAAAACAGCCCAGAGCTTTAGGGCATGAATGTGAAATCTCTGTGTCTACCAGGACCATGCCAAGGCTACTGAAGTTGCCTGTATGAGCTACCCTGACCAGAAAAGATGGTGTTTGCCAATCTCTTGGCTTTCCTTCCCAGCTCCCCACCAGGTCCTGCCACAGCACGAGCTGTGACCAGATGGTTGTGGGAAAGTCTGGCAGGGGAGCAGGGAGAGCACAGCTCCAGCTGGGAACACCTGGAGCAAAGCTTAGGGATGAAACCTGAAGCTAAGAACAAAGGCCATGTGCCCAGGAGCCACAGACACCCTCTGACCACCAGGATGGCTGGGGGGTCAACTGCAGCACCAAGTTCAACAGAGGGGATGCTAAAGGAGCATCCCAGGTGAGCATGCCCAATGGGAAGTCAAGGATGCCTTGCTAGAGAGTCACAAGGCTCCCCAACAACCTCCATTCTCACAGTAATACCTGATTCCAGTCAAATTTTGGCACCTTCCTGAGATTGCACCCACCTAACTGCAATCACGGTAGGATGTCTCAAAATCGTGGGTTTGTGGCTATTTTCCCCCCAAATCCTAGCTGACCTAGGCTTGGTGAGACCTAGGGTTTTGAAAAAACCATCTTGAGAGGGGAAGATGTCACCTGTCAATGACACAGATCAAGAGATTGCTTCCCCAAGTGGTAAAAAGTTGAGGTTGGAGAGTCAGAGAACAACAGAGCACAGACAATTTTTGGAGGACAAGACTGTCCCATTATTAGGAGGTAGGGACAAGGGGTTTAGAAGCAGCCTGAATTCATAGAGCAGTTTTGGGGAGTTACTGTGATGTAAACAACCACAGCTGGAGGAACTTCAGAACTGAATGCCCACCCTATGTGGAAAGAGATCATTTCCATGTTGTATGGGAAAGGAAGATTCAAAGAGAGAAATATTCAGCAGAAGGCTTGTCAGAAAAATTTTATTTTGAAATAGCTGGAGACACATGGGGTGACATCAGCTGAGGGAGGCTGCCTGTCTGGAATGATGGCCGAGGGACCAAATTGTCTGCTTTGCTTTTATTCAGCAGTCCCACATAATCAACAGTTCCCCATGTAATATTTCAATTCTTGTCAAAAGTGCTTGATGCTTTTTTCCCCTCCTATTTTTAATCCAAATATAACAGAATTTGTTTGTTTCTCTTGTGTAAACTGAAAACTATCCCCTAGTACCCTTCAATAATTACTTTCTTGATATTTTAGATTTCTTAACACATTTTAATCAACAAAGGTACCCTCATTATTTTTTTTTTTTAAAGAGTGACAATTTTCAAAAAAGTGAGTCACTCTCAACGCAACACAAAGGTCAAGGTGAGACTTTGCTTTTGTTGCCTCAAACTTCTCCACTGTTCCAACCACCAAGTCATATTTAAAACCCTGCTGGCAGTGGCACAGCACGCTGTGTCACTGTCCATCCTCACCCACCTTCCCTGTGAGGTGAGGAGTGCACAGGCTGTTTATTGGATCTCTTTGGAAACACGTCTTGGGTTAGTGCCCAAGGTCAAAGGAGCTTCTCTTACAGAAGGAACCAAGGTCAGTGAAGGTCCTCAGGCCTGGTGCAAAGCAGCTTTACCCTCCCAGCAAGGCCAGGTTATAGTGGTGTCACATCTGCAAATTCCAAGACTACCCGGAACAGCAAGAGTCGGCCAACTGCCGTAGGACCAGTTCCATAAACACCAACACCTGCTCCTCATTATTCTGCCTCTTTGAAGAAGATACTTTCCCATTTCAGCTGGTCAGAAAGCCAAACCCCCTCTTGAGTTACGCTCTGGTCACAACATCTCCACCAGTCTCTCATTAGCTGAGGACAAGGGAGAGACCCTGGCGGGTCTGGCTGGGCTCACACCAAACCAGCTCCACAAGCCAAAGGAAGGGGGACACAAAGCAAAACAACCCCACAACAGCCACACACAAGTCACTTCAAAGTTTCCATGACTCAGAGCTACGGTGGTACCCTGTCAGAAAAACACTGGCTTTGTGCAATCAGCCTGAGGCTGGGGGGCAGGAAGACGTGGGTTTAAAGGCTGGTGCTGCAGATGCTTCCTCGGGTAATGGCAAGAGAGAAGCTCCCCAGGAGCTGAAGCTGATCTGAAAGCACGTAGGGCTGACACAGGCGAGAAGAACCCGAGGACTCCAGCAAAACAAGGGCATAAAAAACTACCCACTGACTGCTCTTATCTGCTTTCCATCTGTACACAGATGAAACACTGCTCATCTCAGTCTGCCTCCCTTGGCACTCCTCCACACAAACTTTCAGCAGATCACTTTCCCTCCCCATGGCTGTGGGGGTTTGACGCCCTCGTGGAGAGGATCTGATGCCTCTCCTGGATGAAACAACCCCTACAAACACCTTTTAAGGGAGTGAGGCTGAGAAAAGAGATCTCTTTTTTTAACTTCTGACATTATGGTATTACCTCGATCATGTTCAGCGTGAGTATTTCCTTCCTTTTTAATCTGCACACTTTATCAGTTCTTTTCTGTAGGGAGGAGGCTCTGAAGGACCTGGCTTGTCACAGAGTTAACACTTTCTTGACCACATGGATAACAAGAACACAAAATAAAAAAAGCCCATAATACTCAGGGAAAGGCAAGGTTTCACCAAAGCCAGCCAGAGCACAGGGCAGTAGAGAATATAAAATGAGGGGAAACACCTGCTGTACACCTCAAAAAGCACATCTTGGAAATCACCAGTTTCAGAACTGGCTCAATCACAGCTGACAAAAAGCCTTACAGACAGAGCTCCATGGATGCAGGCACACCAGTATTAGCATCCTATACATGAATTTTGGGTTGAACTGGATCTGCCACTGAAACGCTCCATGCCATGGGAAGAAGTCCACAAATTACTCCCTCGCTCCTCCATTATTTTTAATCACTTCCTTAACTAGAATTTTTCCTTAATTAGATGACTTCCAATGATTTGGCCTAATATCAAAGAAATATAAATGCTTTTCAAAAGTTGGCTCGCCCATGGAGCTGGATTTTGACAGGGTCATGGCAAATTGAGGCTAGCAGCACCCTCTGCAAGGACACCAGAGCTCCTCAGGCCACAGACAGAAATTAATCTGCCTTTATTTTTTGTTAGACACGCAGTCAGACACAACAGGCCCGTTGTGAGCAATTGGCATGACCAGTGCCACCTACTGCAGTGCCAATGAACAGGACATCAGCTCCTCTAAACCTGCCCAGATCTTTTGACAGCCCCAGACCCAGGGACTGGGGGCAGACTAGGGGAATCTTTGCTTATCCCATGCCAGAGATACAACTTCCCAAAGTTCTGCTCCAAAGTCAGGATAAATCGTTCTTTCTGCTCATATCAGTGTCTCAGCCCTCAGAGCTACCCTGGGGGAAACAGATCCCAAAAACCATGGGGTACAAACAGATCCCAAAATTTTACAGCCACCTTTTGCATGAGCTCAAGGGTTTTGACTCCCAAGGGCTCACTTGTGTAAACTCATGACTGTGGGTGGAGCTCAAGACAGAACACACAAATCATGGTCATTATCACATAATTATGGCATTACTGCAGCAAACCTCTGTTAGACCCCCCCTTGATTTCAACAAGATGGTCAGAAATGAGGTCCAAGAGGGGATCTGTGAACGTGCACATGGGAAATGGGAGCTCTGACCTTGAGACTGTGTCCTTGGGATGGTACAGAGATCAGAACTGCCCTCCCAGAGGCACCAAGTGAGTTTCTTACATCACACAAAATCAATAATTCAACCGATGGCTGACCTGTTTCCAGGTGTCCTCAGTGCAGAGGGAACACCTCTGTCACACTGCTCCTGTCAGCCAAATATAAGCTAAAAATATAATGCACATTTGTGACAAAGTGCCCTGTGCTTGAAATTACCTCTCTTCAAGCTTCACTTCATCAAGGCTTTGGTCCATCAGCCAGGCAAGTTTCAACCCAGTGCAAGCCAAACACAATTAAAATATTTAGACTGTTACTTGCACGCTAATTCCACTCCTGCTGCCCCCGCCCTGTTTTAAAGCAGAAAACTTTGAAGCTGTTTTCTTCCTCCCCTTTTCTAATAGGACTTCCTGCTATTGGCAAATAAGTACTCTGGAAAAATTTCCTCTCTAATATTCTTCCTCAGGGCCTCAGAAGAGCATAGTGTTTTCTCCACATTTTACAAGCGTGGCTGCTGTCACGCAAAATTCCACTAACTTTGGATTTAAGTGTTTTAAGAACAAAATCAAGAGACTAAAAAGCCTTACAGACCTTCAATAAGTCAGACTGTCTTCTAAATTCCCAAAAATAAAGCTATCCCTCCCAAAACCCCACCACAAACACCTTCATGCTACAGGATGAGATGTGCTATTTGCCAAGGACCACTTGAACACTCCCAAGAACTGCCTAAGCACTAAAGAAAAAGCAAAAAAGTGTCTTCTTCAGAATAAAAATCCATGCAGATATTACAGCAAACCTCTTCCCACAGAGGTTGTGGGCTATTTGTCACTGTTTATTCATAAGACTGCTTATCCTCATGGGCAGGTAACCCCCAGGAGACAGGGCAAGTGCTGTCGGTCCTTCAGTCTTGAATTCAAGTTGCTCCAGGAGAGACTGTGCTGAGCCTCAGCTTTGACAACAGGAGATGCAAAACTGGGTTTGTGCTCCTCAGCCCCATTTCCATTAAACCTGCTCCCGTGCTCCAGCAACTCCTTCACAGTGCTGTAACAAAAGGAAAATGAGTTTTATGACCTTCAACTATCAGATGCATATCACGAGCGTTCAGGTAGCTGCTCAGGGTGCCTTTGTGACCACGTATCACTCGTGAGGCTGAGCACCAGCCACCCTCTCATTGCTTTTTTTCAGCTCCACCACTTTTCCTGTTTCACTAAACCTTGGTATTTCTCATCCCTGGCTCTTTGCCCGTTTTCATTTCGTTCACTGCACAAACCTCAGTGTCTGCATACATTATGAAGACATTTTCCCTCCCATCAGTACTAACAGCAGTGTAGCTAATTGCTGTGGTTTTTCTTCCCGTTGGACTCTCAGACTTCTGAAGCTGCAGAAGAAAAGATAAGTGTACTTGTCTAGAAGGAGATTACTGTCACTAAGTTAATGTTATCATTTTCCAGGCCTAAGTACCAAAAGAGATGCTGGGTTGTGAAGGTACACCTCAGTGATGGAGATGCATCTCCTGTGCAAACCAGGATCCTGTTACAAATGTCCAGTCTGCAGGCAGACACTCTCCAGAGAGCCAACAGTGCATCCCAACCTGCAGCCTGCCTCAGTGCCTGACAGTCCTGCCATGCTGCTGAGCTCCTCAGATGTCTGACAGCTCTTCATCCAAAAGATATTTTCATTTGTTCCTCACTAAAATTATTTTTTTTTCTTCCAAGACCTCCTCTACCAAACTTAGTGCCCTTAGCTATTCATCAGACCACTTTCAAAAACATAAGGCAGAAGTGCTGTTCCCACTCTTAGGCAGCAGCCTGGGTAGTGATTATTCATTCAGCCCTCAGGTGGACCTTGTTGATCTTCATCCATTTATGCCTGCAGGGGAGACCAGCCCAGGCTCCCTCTGCCTTTGCCAGCTTTGGCACCAAGCACACGAGGAACCAGAGCTCACAGCTCACAGGCTCACAGCACAACAAATTCTATCTGTGATAATGTCTTGGCTGAGGTCTGTAAGAGATTTCATTGGGCCTGTACCTGAACCAACACCCCTGTGACAGCACACTGGCCTTCACACAGCAGGGTAACTCTTCCTGCAGCTCACAAATCTCTGCACAGCAACATCAGTGCCATGCTCCCCAGAGCTCCACTGCAGTCAAGTCCTGCCCCTCTCCCAAGAAGCTCACCTCTGCTGCCTGAGGCTTTTTTTGTTGTTTTTAACCACAGACTCTATCAGTGATCCTACAGGGGAAAAAAAAAATACACCAACACACAGGTGTGAAAGCCCTGGGGAATCCATGCTGAGTAACCCCCACATGAATCTCACCAGCTCACACACACACACACGCATTTTTCTCAGCTTCACTTTGTGAATTCTGCAGATCCACCCTTCAAGGACACACAGCGCAAACTGCAGAGACAGGTCTTCTGAAGTGCTTCTAAATTCATCATGCATTGGTGTAATTTCAAAGTAATTCGTGCATCTAGACAGTTCCAGTGTATCTGCCCAGCTGTTTGGTGTCTCTGAAGAGTTCTGAGTGTGTGGCAGGGAACTGGGGGGTCTGCAATGCCCCGGTCCAGGACTTGGCTCTACACCTTGACCTGCCTCTACTCCAGTTTCCTCAGAAATTTGGGTGCATGTTTGAGGCTCTGGTCTCCCTGTGTAGTTACTCCTCTATCAAAGGTGACCATCTTCTAAACAACTCCTCTCCAAGATTAAATATGAACCCGTGGAGAGCATCCAACTCTTTACCCAAAGATAAACTGCAACTGCTGGCAACCTACGTTTAATAATCCTCCACACTAAGTGCACAACAGCTGTTCTTGGAATTTTACTTCAAAATGGAAACGGCAGGCAAACTAGACTTTAAAGCAGAGTAAGTTTTAAAATCAAACTGAATTTGCAGCCTCAGGTACACATTGCTCATAAGCTCAATTAATTTATGAGGCATAAATTCTTTATGATACCTTAGTATAGTTTTAGGCAAGCAAACAGAGCAAAAATGCTGCTGCTAACAGAAAAAAACAAGAGTGTCAGAAGCTTGCTTGCTTCACCTTCCCCTGCTGGGAGAACAGTAGGGCCAGAATGTCTATGCCCACAGACACTTTGGGTCCTATTCCAAGAGAACCAGGACAAGCAACTGGGCTTTATGGAATCCATTCTGCCTAGATCTCTACACAGGGGAGAAGGATCAAGAGCACTGAGGTCTGACATCTCTACATATCCATTGTCATTCATTTCTCTTCTGCCAGCTAACTAGATTTAATCCTGATTGCAGCTAATGAAACAACAGCTAACACAACATCAAAGGCTGCTGTCAGCTTTGAAGCCTTGGCTCTAGTTCTTGTAGCTGTGACAATCCAGGACAAGAACCTTGCTCCACACACTGTGCTTTCCCAAGAGAAGAGATGTCAGCCTTACTCAGAGAACTTTTTACCCAAGAGAGATGGAAAAGAGGACCAACATGACTGAAGAGTTTTTCAAAAGGCTTTCTTTAATACAGTTCATGATGGTTATTCACTAGCCAAGCTTATGTGGTCAGGAAAAAACACATCTCATTGGTACTTTCTTAATAGTGATAAAGCTTCAGACCAGTTGCAAATTAAGTCTCTGAACAGGTGTCCTGGGGTGACTTTATGATGCAGTGTCTGACCTGCTGTGTGCCCAGAAATGGACCTGTAGATTTACACCAGGTCCAGAGAGAGAGAGAGGGGCTGGGGGAGCAGTGGAATTGTTTTGCAGCTTGTATTCAAAACATAGAGGGAAGAGTTCAGTTCTCTCTGATGCCTTAAGGTTGAGCTTTCATGTTTTTCAGATTCTGTGCTGCCTAGGTATGTAGCTCTGAACCTCATACTGTCAGTCAGCTCTGTTCACAGAGCAAGGAGACAAAACAAATCCTTTTCCTGCTGAAGGCCAAGGACAACTTTCAGGCCCAAAAGCACAAACAACAGTGGACTAAAGAGAGAAAGGAAGGATAAGAATTCATAATCTGAAGCTGTAATTGAACAGTGAAACCCCAATATGCAAATGGACCAAAACTTATAAATAAGTGTGAGACCCTGGTGACTGTTTGTCCACTTTGTGACCATTTTGGGTCCACCTTGGGTGTAGCCCTGGCCAGGTTCTTGTCCTGCCCAAGGTGTACTCTAAATGCCTTTTAATAAATATCAACTTTATTCTCCAGCTCTGTCCAGTTTCTGTCCCAGGTCAGCCTTCCCAAGGCATCACCTCTGACCTCGTAGCAGTGCAGAGTGAGAGAAAGACCAGGAGCTTTTCTTTGCCTTTTTTTTTTTTTTTTTTTTTTTTTTTTTTTTTTTTTTTTTTTTTTTTTGCTGGTTTTCCTCATTAGCCAAGGCAAGAAAACTTTTCCCAGGGCTGTGGGGTTATTTCCCCTCTGGAACTGCATCTGGGACACCAGGACAATCCCCCTCCCAGGTTGCACACCAAGCCTGGATGCCAGGCTGAGCTCTGGAGAGACTGAGCCACAGAAGGATTCTCTGAATTTGCCATCTCCTCAGAGCAACAAGAGGTTTCATTGTTTAACATTATTCATTTTCTTTATGTTTGAGAGTACTGTGCTTGTGAAGTAAACAAGTTTTTTCCACTTTCCTCCAAGGTGATTTTTCTCCTGAACCAGTTGGAGGAATTAGCTTTCCAGAGGAGACCCCTTTGGGAATTTTCCTCCCAAATCTATCCCAAACCAGGACAAATATTTTGGCACCAAGTGTGGGGCTCGAAAAATGGGAAGAACCTGTACTGATTGCATTTTGGCTTCACTGACTTCGTATTGGGATTAAGCACCCAGTACCCACCACGTTGTTTGAGTTTATGTCGTCTCTCTGGTCCTAGGCCTGTTGAGGTGTTAGTACCTTTCTGGTCCCTAGGTTTGTTTTCCTATCCACTGATAGCTCCAGTATTGTTCCTGGCGTGTAGAGGGGCATGGATGTGGGTTGCTATTTTGCTGGGTGTGGTGAAAATGATTTATTTATAAGAAGTTAACAAAGGTGCTGGGGTTTGGTTTGTTTGACATATGTACAGTTCATTGTTTCTTCACCCTACCCTGTGTTCCAGTTCCAGTAGCAAGTCTGGGGAGGTTTATTAGTAATTGCACCCAGTTTGTTAGAGGAGGAGCAGGGGGTGAGGCTTCCCAGCCTTTCCTTTCCTTTCTTTCTCCTCCTTTAAATGTTACATCACCTTTTGGGAACGCTCAGTTTCCCCTGGATGCCAAGGGTACTACCTTCCTGGTATTTTTATCTGGTAGGCTTCCTCTGTATGGTCTGCAGCTTCTCTAGAATGAGGGTTGAGATGTCCAGAGGGGCTGATGAGACCTTGATCCAGGCATGGACCCAGTCATGGAAAATTGTGAGTGGTGTGGGAAATGGGAGAGAATGGGCCAAACCCGATGGAATTTTCTGATCCAATAGCCTGAGAATTTCCTTGTGAACCCAGATGAGGTGGGGAAATATCTGGGAGAGAAGTGCCAGGATAATTCCAAGGAGAAAAGGGTCATTGCAATAAGCTGGGCCCTGGCATATGCTTATTGCACCCTGCTAGATACTGCAGAGCAGCAGATAGAGGCAGAGGGGACAGGGAGATAAATCAGCAGCTACCCCAGTCACTCAGGCTGCAGCTAAACCAGACACTGAGCCTAAACCAAAGGATGCTGCTCCTAACACAAGAGGCATGAAACACAAAACCAGAACCTCAGCCAGTGGATGGTGATGATGATGATGATGTGGGGGAAGGGCCCTCACTGCCAGCACCTGACACAAGATCAGGAGCCACTGCTGAGTCCATTTCCCTGAAGGACCTTCGAGGCCTAAGAAAGGACTGCAACCTGATGAATCTATAATTAGTTGGTTACTCCATCTTTGGGATGCTGCAGGTGAGGCTACAACTCTGGACAGCACGGAAGCAAGGCATTTGGGATCCCTGTCACAAGATCCAGTTATTGACCAAGGAATGATGAGAGAAGCTCACCCTTGCAGTCTCTGGGAACGGGTCCTGGCAAGTGTGGCACAAAGATATCAGTGTGCAGATGATCTCTGTATGCAGCAAACCCCGTGGAAGACCATAGAACAAGGGAACCAAGACTTGAGGGAAATGGCAGTGGCAGAGATTGTCTTCACAGAGGACCCAACAATGCCTAGGAATGCAGACTTGGTACCATGTACACCAATAAAATGGCAAAAACTTGTACGACTTGGGCCACAAGAATACTCTTCTGCTTCGGCAGTAATGAAGCAGATGACATGGGGGAGGACCATGCTGGATGTGGGGAAGGAGCTCCGAGCACATGCAGATGCTGTGCATGGCCCAACACATGCCAGAATTGCAGCTGTGGAAACAGCTGCAGAAATTAGAAGGTAAGATGGAGAAGAATCACAAGAAACTCAGAGAGGAGATGAAAGAGGGCTTTCTCCTAATCTCTGCAGCACAGATCAGAGGTTCTGCCATCAAACACAGACATCCCCCAGACAGGGAGAGAAGGTACATCCCACGAGCTGAGCTGTGGCCCTTCCTGTGTGGTTGTGCAGAAAACATGAGGAGACAGCTTGGAAAATCTACTGCTGCTTGAATTGGAGGACAGCAAGACTCAGAGAGGAAGTTCCACCAAAAGGGAAGCAGCTCCAGTAGCCCGTAGCCAAACTGCCAGATATGATGATGGTGATGATGACATGTCCAAGCCCCTTGAAGAAACCTCAAAGACACATGCCCAGGGATGGAAGGATAAGCAGGCTTAGAGGGGCCCTGCCTCTAGCCAGGAAGAGGCCAGGGAAAACCTTTTTGGACTGTCTGGACTCATTTGCCTGGCACTTGTGAACCACAAAAATATGAGGCCTTGCTCGACACTGATGCACAGTGCACACCAACCCCATCAAGACATGTGGGGGCAGAATCTGTTTCTATGCTGGCGTGACAGGATGGGTCATAGGATTTTACTCTGGTGAAACTTCCTCTCTTCCTTCCAGAAGGGGTTGCTAATGCAGCTGGCATGTTATTTGCTGTTTTTATAATTTTTTTTAACAAAGGCAGTACCTCACTGCTGTTTCAGAGCCAGCACTGAAGCTTCAGCATCCCCAAAATTAGGTTAGCCAAACTTGTTTTGGTAAAATGAACAGCCCTTCGTAGTCAAGTAAAACACTGTGTGGGCGGAGTATAGCAAAATCCTGTATTTCACAATATTTTAACTCAAAACCCAGCTGCAGTAAAATTTCAACTTGCAATGCTAAAAAAAAAAAGAAAAAAAAAAAAAAGAAAAAGAAAGCTGTAACCACAATGAAGTGTGACAAGTTCCAAGGCTAAAACAAACAGTTCATTGTGCCAGCTATTCAGAGCTGCAGATGATTATCAAACCCCCAAACTTCACACCCTCCCACTTCAACATGAAAAAAGTTGGACACATGAAAACAAAGAGCTTGATCAAGTATAGTAGTTGTGATTTCTAGCTGTGTGGTAATTAGTTTAAACCTACTATTCTTAAATATCTTAGCTTGGACTACTTTGGTAGCACCAGAGAACCTCTTAAGGCAGATATTTATATTTACTTTATACACTTAAAAAAGGCTCCTCGGCCAACAGCTTATGCTGCCAGACAGCCAAATTCAGATTTTACCTCTCCCTGTTAACTTTATATGGAGTCTGAAGGTAAATTATTTACTCTCCTTGCCTGCAGTTGGTCTCAAGGCGGTTAAGATCTGGAGAAACACAATGTCCTGAACAAAAACAAGAGAACACCACAGCTCTCATGGTGTTCCAGATTTGTATAACACCACCTGAGATGGAAGGACTGCACACAAAAAGCTGAAATGTGAGTAGAGAATGCCTACTGCAGGGATCTTGCCACCTAGAAAGGAGCCATGTGCAAAAAGGAGGAGGAAACATGCAGAGATGATGATACTCTACTATCAATTCTCACAGTCTAAAGGTGCAGAAGTCCAGGCATTTGACATGGTTCTCAAAGCCTCGGCCCTGGGACACCTTATAAACGAAATCAGATTTTTCTTTGGAGGAAGGGCTCTCAAAAGTTAACTCTGTGCCTCCAAGCTGCCAAAAGGCAACTCAAAAATCATTTTTAGGCTTGGATGTTTACATCAAACACCCAGTGTTTGATTACTTGGCTTTGGCTATACTATGAAAATCAAGCTCAGGCAGGGCTAGTGACTAGGGAGATGAGAGCCCTGGCTCGTGGAATTAAAGTCAACGCTACACAAAGTTTGTACAGAATTTTTCCAGCTCTGAGATACAGGTAAGCAGCTGGCTCCCCATACTTCACCGAAAGCATTTCCACTTGAATACTCCCTGTTTGCTATGTGTTTTATTTTGCAAAACAGCCTCATTGAAAATAAACCCCCAGCTTTTAAAAATTTGTATTTTGGACTGGCAGAAGAGGAGAGGGAGGAAATCACATTCCTTATGTACCAGAGGCATTCTGCATTAAGATGCTGGGGTCATGTGCATGATTTTGAAGAAGAGCAGTGGGCTAAGTCAGAGAGGCATTGGATTAAGAAACAGGGGTAGGTTAAAGTTAGTCAAGAACGGCCAAAGGCATTTAAATGAAACACAGACAAGCAAACATTACAGGTAAGTTCCCTTGTGCTGGAACAGCAACGGCAGGAGAATGTTTCAGTGGTGCTAGAAGTTGTCAAAAACACTTCAACACAGACCAGAATGCTCCTGTACCCAGGCAGCACCACTGGCAGTGTCTGCAGGGTCCTGGCACTCTCTCTGGAAGTGCCTGCCCCGAGAAGAGGCAGAGTCAAGACTACTACAGTGCTCAAGGCAAAGCAAGGTGCTAAGACTGCCACAGGTGAAAGGCACATTCAGAAACCCACAGCAAGGAGACCACAGAATTAGGCCACCCAACTGATTCAGGCTGCAACCTGCTCAAAAATGTGAGTCTGACCCAGAGAAGCTGCTCTTATCTGTCTCACAGGTGAAAGTAAACACCTGAGATAGTAGGATGCCATTTGATTGTGGCAGGGAGCAACAACTGCTTTAATAAACTCCATCAGGAGTAGGAGTCTGTACCACCAAACACACACAGATCCAAAACCTCCACAACAGCTGCATGGAAAGTGATACCAAGATCTAAACTCTACCCTTCCACCCACCACATGCAGGACACTTGTACCATTTAACTGGGTGGATCAGGGTAACTCCTAACCCTCAACAAAAAAATACAGACAGCAGTTAATTTTAAAAAAAGAAACCAAACAGCCATTGTGAGAATTAAAACTTTTATTAGTGTATTCACATATTAGGCAAATGCAACACGCATGAAGCTTATCTCTTAGGTTCACAAGTTCTACCAATACAT
The DNA here is from genome assembly GCA_016584745.2 of Phylloscopus trochilus trochilus. Lineage (NCBI taxonomy): Eukaryota > Metazoa > Chordata > Aves > Passeriformes > Phylloscopidae > Phylloscopus > Phylloscopus trochilus. The sequence goes on from WQNJ02000015.1 coordinate 88,676,190, forward strand.
TAGTCTACTGGTAAAACTAGCACAAACTGGTAACTGCTTTGCCAATTTTTGAAAGGTGTCTGGCCCGTTTTCTCAAGGCTTGATTTTTGGTATTGCTTCTATGCCCTAGTCATTATGGCATAATAATATCCATATCACTATCATCAATTCAGTCAAGTGATTAAAAGCTGTAACACTGGCCACATTTTTGTTCTCAAAGCTAAGTTATCACTAGCTGTACTTACAAAGTACAGAACTAGTGTAATTGATGAAACAATGGAAAAAAACAGACAAAGGCAATCCTGCTACTGCCACAATAACAAAAGAATGACAGACAGCTAGATCACAAGATTGTTAGTAAGATGTGTATTTTTTCAAGTCAGAATAACCCTTCTATACAGTTTCCCAACCCAGCCCCAACCCAGACTTATTTGTAGAATATATTTCAGAATATTTTTAATATGGTGCAGCTGTAGTGTCCAAGGGTTCACAATAACATGCACTGTCATGAAGAACCTGGAAGTCCTCCTTCGCTGGTCATACCTCAGCAACCACTATTCTAGAGGTTTTGCAGAAGCAACTACTTTTAATAACAAGGCCCATTATGACATAATGAATGCGTATGGTCTGGTGTGTAAGTAAACTATAAAAGCGACTCAGATAAGGAATTTAAATTCTGTTACTGAAATATGTTAAGAAGCTGCATCTATTTAAAACCTAAACAAAAAGAGTCTAGCTTACCCCAGGAAATGATTTTTCAAGGTATACGGCTCCAAAAACTAAACCCCATTATTTTTAGTGACATATGAAAAAAAATGAAAAAAATACAGATGATAAGGGGTAAGACTTATTCAGTGAAAAAAAATACAGATGTAAGGGTTAAGCCAATAACTTCGTGCACTTAATCCAATATCCAAAGCCATGGTAAATTCTCAGTCCATGAGAAAAACCACTCATTTCTATGATCCAAGGTACAAAAAAAGTCCCAAATTACACCACTGCCAGCAATACTGCTGGCAACAGATGCATCAACTCATATGGGTATCAAAAAGTAGACTGCTAGTGTGATGGACACTCAGAATTTATATTATGAATTCATTTTAGGCCCCATTAAATATATAAAGTGTCTTAAGACTTCACAGATCAATCTCAAGACATTTCTTTCCCTTCCAATGGAGGGACTTTCTCTTTAAGAACGCAGCAAAAAATTCTTCTTTTCTATAAGGAAAGTCTTTTTATGTTTAGGACATCTTGCAAACCTGCTTATATTAAAAAAAAATATAAAAGAATAAGGGAGCAAAGTCTTGGAATTCTATGAGATACTTGCCCCAATCAAAAAACCAAAGTGACTATTTATGGGAACTAAAATGTAGAACAGCACAATACTGTGAAATTTGAGATCATGATACATTATATATACTTAGCTATTCATGTTATTGATAACCATTAGGACACTCAATTATATACCCAATAAAAAACACCATTAAAGAGTCTTTAGAACTGTCCCTTCTTTCTGAAGAAGGCTTTTCTATACACTAAATTTTCATCTAGTATCAGAGTATAGGAAACAGAATCCACAAGGTGCTTTAACTGATGAGACCTCAAGTGCTGTTTTTTTCTTTTTTCTTTTCTTTTTTTTTTCTTTTTTTTTTTTTTTTTTTCTTTTTAAAAAAACCTTTTTAGATAGTAAACAGTTCATGGGGACCACACACAAATACTACGACAGACGAGCTGTTATATTAAGTCTGTTGACTGGACTCGTTTTTTAGCCCACTGGTGACAGAGGAGAGTTTTAGGACATGCTGGAGCAGCGGACTGAAGGGGAGCCCATCTGAGTCAATACTTTGTCCAGCCACTGTAGAGGCCCGTTCAGGTGAAGCTCAATCCAGCAAGGAGTGCTTGTTACCGTCTGCCGCCTAGAAAACAAAGAATAGGGAAAAGTCACTCCACGGGGTTGGTGCCACCAGGTTCTGGTAGCAGGGGAGGCTTCTGCCAGAAGCTTCCTCCGTGTCTGGCAGAGGTATCCTTTGGCAGCTCCAAAGAGGGACATGATGCTGGTCAAGGCTGGGCCAGTTAGGAATGGTGATGCCTCTGGGATAACAGATTTAAGAAAAAAAAAATAAGGTCGTTGCCCAGTTTTAGTTGCCGCAGAAGAGCAGGGTGAGAACGTGTGAGAGGAACAACTCTGCAGGGTTCTCCACCAAGGGCTATGGAAAAGGAGGGGCAGGAGCTGCTCCAGGTGCCAGAGCTGAGATTCTCCTGCAGCCTGTGGGGCAGCCCATGGAGAGGCAGCTGTGCCCTGCAGCCCATGGAGGGCACCAAGGATGCAGAGATGCACCTGCAGCCCCTGGAGGAGCCCATGCTGGAGCAGGGGGATGCCTGAGAGAGGCTGTGAGCCTGTGGGAAGCCTGTGGAAGAGGGGAGCCCAGGCTGGAGCAGCCTGTCCTTGAGGGACTGCACCCCATGGAAGAGTGATCCACATTGCAGCAGTTCATGGGGAATTGTTGCCCATGGGATGGACCAACACTGGAGAAGTTCATGTAAAACTGTCTCCTGTGGGAGGGACCCATACTGGAGCAGGGGAAGGATTCCAACTCCTCTTCCTAAGCAGTGGCTGGAACAACACGTGAAGAAATGACCATGACATGCATTCCTACGTCCCTTCACAGCTGGGGGAGAGGTAGAGCTGGCAAGGGGGGAAGGTGTTTTAGGTCTTATTTTACTTATTACCTTGCTCTGGATGTGTTAGCAGTAAATTCATTCAATAACTCTGATTCAAGCCTGTTTTTCCCACGATGGTATTTGGTGAGGGTCTCTCACAGTGATCCTTTTGCTCTATTTTCTCTCCCCTGTCCAGCTGTGGACAGGAGTGAGAGAGCTGCTTTGGTGGCTGCCTGGAATCCAGCCAGGATCAACCCAATGCAGCCAGAAAGCAGGTTCAGTTGCCACAAAACTCTGCATCATATGATTAAATATGTTTCCATCCATATCTACGACACAGAGATGTAAAAATCTGCAACCATTACCATAACTGTTACTAAACTTTTTTCAGGATAAAAAAAAAAAAAAAAAGCCCCACAACTCCAAAGCACTTCACATATATAAGACACATCAACAATTACATACTTGTCCATAATACATCAAGAATATTTCACCCCAGAGAGTAATAACACAAGTATTTCCTTCAAGTGCCATACCAAGAGCCTTACTTCTAAAAAGAAATTCAGAAGTGAAGGCTGTCCAACTGATGCAGCATTCATGCCACAAACAACTGTGTGCAGCTGTATCTCCACCTTCCAAGAGTCTGCATGCATAACTGGATTTGAATTTTGTAGACAGCTACTGAGAAATATGGAAGAGAAACCCTTGGCTCTGCAGTGCCAGTGTGGCCAAACAGCACACAGTGCTACGGTGATCATAAGCTCTGGCTTTTTAGAGCAAATGACATGATAAATGTACAAGGAAATTGGCAGATGTTGTCAGAAAACTGTATCAAAATACCTTGTGTGGTTATGCTGTGCTGATGGTATCTCAAAGGAACACCAAACTTTATCTCTGATTTCCTGTAATCTCACTCTTCTACATGTGTTTTGTACTGTAACATCCTCACACAAACAACTGAAGTAGAAATTGCTTCCCTTGTCCTCTATACTAACTTGCCTATGATTTTCCACAATAGAGGCCCTTATTTAAATACCATATAGCACATTTCAGTAAAGCTGAAGGACTGACAACCAGAAAAGCTTCATTCTCTCTCCCATGTACCTTTTTTTTTCAGAGACCTGTTATACAAACACCTTCTTTCTCATCTCCAAAGTAAAGAAATCAGTATTGGACAAAACAAACTCTGCCTGAGAAGTCCTATTTCAATGTACCCACTCCAGGCATGGGAGTTCTCCCTAACTAGATTGGCAAGACTATGGTTGCTAAACCAGTTTTTCCTAGTAATTCCAGCTATCCCAAGATTCAAAGGCAGCAGATTAGTCAGACACAAATCAAGCTCCTTCATTTTTACTGTCGGCACTGCAGCCTATTGCTTTAAGAAAATCTGTTTATATAAACAGAGGAACTGAAAAGGCAGAAAGATTAAGACAGGGAAGATTGATTTCAAAAATTTCACATTTTCTAGAAGACAGCAGCTGGGGTCTGTGCTCTTTCAGCACTCTACAAAACAGTTATCTTAGCCTTGAATGCCTATGCCAGAACAAACTGATACAACAAAAAAACACATCTAAACCACAGGAAATACAGTTCCATTTACTCGTGAATCCTCTCCCAAAGAAGGAAGTTCATTACTCCACCACTGTCAACTCCTCTACAATGTGTTTCACAACACACTTCCTCAAAATTTTACAACTGGTTCTGTTCAACAATCCTCGCTTTGCACCAGGCTGGTAAAAATTGATAAAATGGTGACAGTCACTGAGCAACCATCTTAAAGCTAAAAACTCAGCTTCTTCAATCCACAGATTTCCAGTTCAAAGATCACTAATCACCTATGCTGAACTTTCTTTAGAAGATGATCCTGGACCTGGATAGTTCCTGTGCTAACATGAACGTTTGACTGGTGATTTCTACCATCCCAAATTAGGGCCAACATGTAACAAAGCAAAAACCTCTGTCAGGTATTTTGTCTACCAAGCCTATAAAACCTATCATCTTGCCATTCCTGCACATTTATGCACATATGCCTAAAATGCAAGTAATGCTTTGCCTTTGCCTAAGCCTGTTCTATGAGAAATACTTTTTTTCACATAATAATGAAGCACAGATGTTTTAACAAGAGTGATGGGGTTTACAGTATTCCCTGGTCCATTTTGACAAGTCAGACTACATTAACTTAAATTCAAGGTTGTGTTGTTGGAGCCACCTCTTCTTGCTCTAATCCCAACTGCAGCATATTTACAAGCTTTATATATCAGTAATTTATTAGCATCATCCTTAAGAGAGGTGCAAAGAAATAAGTTCAGCATGACTCAGTAACCAGTTTTTGTGCTATTTTGGCAGTGCTACCACTGCAGCTTTTTCAGTCCTGTGGTCTACAAACAGTTTATAGACCAACCACCACCATTCTCCTCACTCAGAAGTAACTTCAACAAAAGCCTCCCCAGTTTCAAACCAGCACTTACACTCTGTTCATTTCAAGTTGCCTCTATATAATCTGACTGATTAAGCCTTTCTTCTGCTCAGATTTGAATGTTGTATTTAATTATGCCTAAGTGTATACATACTCCTTCAGAGCCAAATCCAATAGCTCTTTAAACCTGAGCCAGATTTTTTCTTGTGTACCTCTTCCTAACAAAGAGGTACCAATTTATTCCATTACTCAAATTTCTCATTTCATTTCATTAGACTATTACAAAATCAGCTTCGTTTAGCTGAGAAGCCTCCCCCACATACTAACACTGCTATTTACATATATGTATTTCAGGAGCAGATAAAGGAATCAACCCAAGTGGAGCCTACACACCATTATTCAACTTCAGAAATTATATGTCTTAAAAGAAATCATCATGTATTGCATTAGGGTATTTACATGTCAGACTTCATTCTTTCAGTGGACAATTTCTACAGAGGTTTAAGAGATTTGTTTAAAATCAAAGTTCTAGCTCTCCAAAATAATGTAATTTTAAAAACTGCTCAGTTAGAAGTCAATTCCTTTTATTTTTCAATTTTCATACAACATGAAAAGCAGGCACTGTCCTCAACGACAGCTTTTCATTTGTGCTAATAGAGAACACAATTGGAATCTATTTAAAAGCAGATAGAATGCTATTTTTGAGTTTTCCACTCAAAGAACTGTTTTTAGAAGTTTTACTACATAAACCCAGTCATCTTACTCCTGCAAAGCTTTTTCCACTGCAAGTTCCAAAACACTTGCCATCCCTTAGATGCATGCTCTCCAGCTATTTCATTCTGCAAGAGGCACTGCAAGTCTCTCTGCTGGGTACCACCAACCCCAGCCTGCACCCCAGCCTAAGGAACTCACGCTACATGCAGAGCAGGACAGAGAACAGAAGGACTGCAAGTCTAACAAACAGCAAATAATCTCACAGCACAAACTGTGAAACTTCAAGATGATGTTGTGGATTTCACCACAACACGAAAGCCAGCAGGACTGAGCAAGGGGATGGAACTTTGAAGACACTCCTTGCTCAACAGTTGGCTTCAATGCAACACTAAAATCAGTTCATGGACTCTCTAACTTAGCAGTTCCATAGCTGAGGGAGGGGAAAAAAAGGAAAATATGGGTTCAATTTGCAGACAGCTTATCCACAATAGCAATAAGAAGTGTGAATGTATGGCTTTCGAGCCAGACAGAAATGGTCTACCAGAGAAAGAACAGAAACTATTAACTCTGAATTTAAGAACAAAGGGTTTTCTTTTCTTACCTGTATTCGGCCCCCCATCCTTTAACAAAGCTCATTCTTATGGTGCACATTCTAGTAAGCTGATAAACTGCTTCAAAGCCCTGATTCACAGATTGAGCCAGAAGAGCAGCAAATTCTTGGTTATTAAAGATTTTTAGATTGCATCCTATAAAGAGTCAAAAAGCCACAGTCAGTGTATGCACTTGCACTTGCTAGGCAGAAGCCTGGATCTATGAAGAAGTTACAAAAAAGGAAAGCAAACGTCATTCAGGGAATACCTCCACTGGGTATTTCCACAGGAGAGCTCTGGTAGGCTACCAACCTGGCGGAATTTTGCAGACAGTTGCAGGATGCCAGCCGTATCTCTGATTGCAGTTGGGGCTCTGAACGAAGATGGCGCTGTCACTCAGGCACTCGGCAAAAACCTCTCCGCCAATGTAATACAGACGCACTCCCCTGCCTGGAGTAAAACCCAAAGGAACTCTAGTTATGGTATGACACAAGCAGACTGGGGAACAAGGGAGTTTATTTTTCAGAGTAGGCCAAGGTTCTTCTTTACAAGAGAAACAGAAATCAATTATCTACAGGACCTCACTGCTGTGCTGACAGCTGTAGCAGGAGCAGAACACAATTAAGTCGCATTTTTCTCTCACGAATGCACAATATATGAAGGCAGAATAATTTTTGGATAAAAGTGGAAGAGCCTTTTCCAGCCATATAATGGCTTGTAACCAAATCCAAGCTCAGAAGCTGTGTTCATAAAAACAGAATTAAAACTTGTGCCAATATTAAAGCATTGTATGTGAAGCAGCACAAGCCACTGGGGTCAAAAGAGAAAACACAAGATCACCAACTGCAACACTCTCTGCTTACACGCACCCACACTATTTCACAACCCACTGCATACCCCTGCACTGTTTTAACAAAAACAATGTGACTTCATTTAGCCTTATTACAAAAAAAAAAAAAATCTGTGAAAACAAATCAATTGTCCACCTTTAGATTGTTATTTTGTTCTGTCTCTCTGAATGGAAAACAAATCTTGCATGCATTATTTCTAGCAGAAAGTAAATAATGTGCAATTGATCTCCCAGAGAGAACTATTTATAATTAACTGGTACTTTATAGGCCATAGTTTCCATTTGCCTTTTTCATTAAAACAATTTTTCAAACAAAATGTGAGCTCGTCTATTAAAGAGTAAGGGCTCATGAGATTTTTGCTTTTCCTCATCATTGATTATTTTGACCAGCCAGCACAGGCACAGCCTGGGTTTCCACACATCTAAGATTTTATTAGACAAGCCTTTGGATTTGGCATTTGGACTTGGCATAAAAGGGGTCGGTTCTACAGAAGAGGCTGAAATTTTACTGCAAGTAAAAAAACAACAGCCACCAAAAAAATCTCGTAAATGTTGCTAATGAAAGTATCCAGAGGAAAAAAAAGGTAGTTTACTGAAGAACCCAAAGTCAAGACACTGCACTGTCAAAAACAACATTCTTGACTAACCATTACAAAGAAAATCTTAATCATGTCAAAACAATGGGTTCTCAACAGCAGCTTTTCCCATTTCAGAAAAGAATTCAGAATTTCATCCTATCAGTGTCCATTCTGCAATTTATGAACTACAATAAACTAAGCAACATGGGAATATTTTGTAATTAAAGCTTAAATATCAATTACAAGCAATTCTGAATATAAATGCCACCCAGGGCAGAGTGGCCCATTGAGGTGCCTGGGAGCCATGAATCTGCCCCCGGGATGCTTTGGTGTGCCATCATTTTCCGGAAGGCAGGAACAGCAACGTGAGCTGCAGGAGTGCCACACAGTAGAGTAGCTTCCTCCTGTGCTGCCCTCAGTGTGACAGCAGTGTGACTGCAGCTGCCACCAGCTCTGGAGCTACTGAGTGAGGAAAGGCAGCTCCTTTCAGCTCCAGCCATCACAACATCTCTTCCCAATTCAAACTGGCTTCAGTGGCAGAAGCTGCTACATTTCTCCCTAATTTCAGAAGCAGTGGCTCTGTGTCTTTCTGCTTCTGCTCTCAGCCAAGAGAGACCAAACTATCCTTGACAAGCCCTGAGAGACACGGCTGATGGCTGGCTGCACAAGGGTGAAAGGAACCCAACACACATCCTACCTGGGTCATTCCAGATAATTTAACCGACAAAATGAAATTAAACAGTTAAAAGATCAGAGATCTTTACCTATATGTCGCCTTGTCATTTCCACTGTAGCATTTCTGTTTACATTGGAAAGCAGACCTAGACAAAATCGCTCTGAATTTGATGGATCTGTAAAGCCATCTACAGTCAGGGAAGGCTGAGACGCATGGAAGGTTTCTCCCACTCTTTGATTCAATTCATAATATGCTATTGAACACCAAAACGCAGGCTCCGAGTAAGTAACTGGTTGCAAGTCTAAAAAAAAATTTTAAAAACCAAGCTTAACACAGATTTTGAGGCTGAAAGTAGATTGATCTACCCTGCTATTTGTCTCTCCCAGAAATGACAGCAACAGTCTCCTCAAACTATATTTTGCTTGCTGTCCTTTTTACCTACTTCAGTAAACAGAATGGAATTCAATCTTCCACACAAGGGAAGGAGGAGGGGAAGAAGGGGTGATCTAATCTGACCACAGCTCATTTAGTTCAGTACTTGCATTTTGCTCGGCAAAATGATTAAGCTAATGGTGCTCTGAGCGCCAGACGTTGAGACATTCCTGTTGCCTTTTCTGTAGCTTGCAAACATTTTGGCAGCATTAAAGAAAAGATTAAACTATCAAACACTGAACAACAAAAAGGAAAAAAATACTATGGAAATCATGTTCTCTTGTATTACACTGTCTCTTTAGATAAAGGTAGTTCTAACTTTACTGTCCCCCACTTGAGTATCTTTCCTCCCTGTATATCTTCAGGTTTTTTTCCTTCACTGCTTCCCCTTTTTACCTACCCTAATTACTTACTCAGCGTTCTGCATTTTCCTGTCACATCCTGTCACCATTCCTTAAACAAACCCATGGCAATCTGATCTTCCTGAGGCAATTACACAGACACACAGCAATAGCACTGGATCAAAGCAGGTGGGCTACTAATATGGGAGCAACGACTGTGAGTTGGTTACAGGTGAAACAGTACATGAGAAAAGCAGCAAAACACACACACAAGGGAGACAGCAAGTCTGGGCAGCATTATGGACAGGCAAACATCCTTTAAACTATTCATTTTATAAATGCTATTCCTGCACACACAAGGATATCACTCTCTCTTCTTTGCTACGAGCTCAACAGGTACAGAAATAGAGTAATTGTTAACAAGTGATTAACCCTGCCCCATTAAGTTTAAAATCAGGAAGCCAACCCAACAGTCACCTCTTAATATAGCTCTTAATTTCTTACAGTGCATTTTCACTTTTAAAGTAATTACATATATAATGAAGAGTAACTACACATGGAGAAATAATTGTAAGTATTTCCAGCTTACCCAGGCTGTGATTAACTGGAGAGAGAGTACTAGGAGACAGCTCTGCTGGAGATCCTGTTGAAGCAAGATAGACAGGTTTCAGAGCAAATGGTTTTTGTTATTTCAGATCAGTAAGCATAACCATTATCTAAATCAGGTTTACATTGAAGTTTTTCAGAGTAAGAAACCTCAGTTTTCTGGAATATCACACACTTACTCCGAATTAGGATTTCATTCAAATTTCCAGACTTCTGGGTACCCACCCCTCCTTGTAAAGACTCAATTAACTTAGCGTTGTACTTGGCAGAACTCTGCCACTCCGTGCACACTCTCAACGTTAGTTATGCACTTCTCCAGTGAGAAGGTAGTGACTTCCCAAATTCACTAAAAAAGCAGATAAGAAAGAGTGGATGAGACAAGCAAGACATTGCCTCTCTGTTCTTAAAGGAAAAGGTTTATCTTGGAAAAGGCCTTCCAGTATCTGAAGGGAGTCTTCAAGAAAGTTGGAAAGGGACTGTTTACAAGAGCAGGTAGTGACAGGACAAGAGGGAAAGGCTTCAAACTGAAAGAGGAGAGATTTAGATTAGATATTGGGAAAAAAAAATCTTTATGCTGAGGATGGTGAGGCCCTGGCACAGGTTTCCCAGAGAAGCTGTGTCTGCCCCATACCTGGAAGTGTCCAAGGCCAGGCTGGACAGGGCTGGGAGCAACTTGGGGTGGAAGGTGTCCCTGGTGGAAAGAGACGGTCTCTAAGGTCCCTTTTATCCCAAACCATTCTATAATTTATGATTCTACGATCGCCAGAAAAGATCATGCTAGATTTCCTCATTTGAGGAAATTATTCTTTCCCAGAAGGAGGAATTTAACAATTCAGAGAAACATGAACCCTCCAACACAATTTGCACACAAGGTGGCAAAATACAGGAAGGCTTTCACAGAAACATTCCTACAGTGACTGATGATGTTCAGGCTGTTTTAATTAAGATATTTATTGTCACATAGTAGGAAAATATTGCACTTCTTACAGAAACCGGTGCAGCTGATTCCAACTTACTGAAAATGGTTGCTAACATTAGCTAACCAAGCACGCTCAAGTCTGCCAACACACAGCAGGAGGCTCTTACCCAGCACATTAACTGTGCTTTGTCCAAGTCTAAGGTCAACCAAATTATCTAGAAACCCTTGTACACAAAGGCACAAATGCTGCTACTTTTGCCACAGAGCCTCCCACGCAAAAATTAATTTGAAACATGGCAGAAGTAGTAAGTTTGTCGGAGTTGGAGACAGGTTCTCAGAACACAGATTGTCTGTAACTTGTTTAGGCCAACAGACATTGTGCTTCAATGAACCTGTTTACCGGACAATGGTTGAAACCAATTAGCTATTAAAATCTATTTTAAGGGTTTCTCATGAAGTCTTAATTAGACTTGTATACTTCTGTTACAGAACAAATGTAATACACTTAATATGTCACAGAATGTTTTAAAAGCATTTCCCTGGCAAAAAATTGTTTAGTTCATTAAAGACTGAAAGTGGTATTTTAGGCAGAAAACACCAGGTTTTACAGAGGAAAACTGCCACCACCTTTTGGGCTGAATTCATGCTCCTATGCAGAGGGATCACAGCTAGTAATACAAAACCCTGAAAGCAATTAAAAGTAAATGTTACCTGTATCCATGCTTTGGTTCAGCTGCTGGTCACTTGTTTCTCCATCTTCACTGATATATCCTGGAGGAGGTGTTTCTATCAAAAAAAAGAAAAATCGACCGATTTGTAAAATGACTAGGGAAACTTCTGTAAGATTTAACTCCTGTGCATTTTGTCATGACATCTTCATGAGCTCTGTTATACCTGAACACTGAATCTGAATGTCATTTGGCTGACCCTTTTCCCTTCAAGTAGCACTTCAAACACATTACCTGTCATACTGGTATGTAAAATGTATCTTCTTTTGTATGTCATTCAATTGCTCAAGTATATTATATAAACACCAGAACCCTTGTTTGTTCCATTTACGACAAGATGCTGTCATTACAGTGAATAACCATTTTGCAATTGTCAACAGCTTTCATATTTAGTAGATTTACAAATGAAAAAAAAAAATCTGCTGATTTCCACAAAAAAATATGGTGCACTGTCTTTATGCAGGATAACCACCAGGTCCTCCCACATGTTACTGAAGTTGTTAGATTTAAAGGTTGTTTTTCAGTTCAGTCCCCAAACGTGTATTCCTTCAATACACAACAGCTGATTTAACTCATTTATAACTACATTAACTTAGAACACTGCACAAGTTCTACTATTATTAGTACTAATACTTCTAAGCGCTACTAAAACTATCATTTTTTTTTAACTAGCTTTCTTTAAAGACAGAATTTCACAGACCAAAGTAAATTCAGTACCAACTTTGAAGCGTTCTGATACCAGAAACTGTGTCTAATTCCTCCTCAAAACCCAGGAGAGTGTGAATGTTCCTCTTCTCCATTCAAAATGTTCTTTGTAATCCAGATAATGAGTTAACCAACTGCCTTTCAGGAAATAATTTTCTTTGAACTGGGCAAATGTCTTTTCCGACATATTACAGGGAAAACTTGCATTTTTTTTAGTGAAAGTGTTTGAAGCTAACTATCTCTACAATCACGTTAGAATTGTCTCTAAAACTTCCAGAGGTTAAACACCTTTAATTACATTATTACCAAACAGCAGAAATTAAGAGATAAAGCCTTTTTGCTTAAGAAATAAAACAAAATTATAACAAGCATCATGTCTGAGATGTACTGCAATATTGTAAGATCAGAGGGAAACCAATGAGAGGAAACTAGATTAAGTGAGTTGATTAAATCAAAATGAACTGAGAGAATTTTATCTTTGATTCATTCTGTGAGCTAAATATAGACGTGACAGAATTCAAGTGAGAATTTGAAAGGACGATTAAGGGAAATCTTCACTAGTAAGAAACATGATAACAAAAATCATACCCATTTTGAAGATTTTTACAGCATTCATTGTGATAAAGGGGACTCCACCCTTCTCCAAATCACTAGCTATAGTTAAGCCCACAGCTGTGGCAAAAGGTCAATGCACATTTCCAATCCAACCCATGACTCCTGTTTCCAGCTGGTAACCTAGGCTCTTTGGCACAGATTATTTTCCATGTCTAGTCTCTGCCCAAACAGAGAAGATTTACTCCACCTAGTACTATAAATAGTTTAGGGTCAGAGGTTGAGCACCACACAGCTGGAAATGAACACTCAGGTGGTGCACTAAAAATCTGTACTAGACTTAGAGTGCTGCCAGAAGTGTGGACTTTGCAGCTCAGCCCATCCAGAACCTGAACTGGAACACACAGCTCCCAAAGGCCCCCCTGCACCTTCATGACCACCAAGCTCTCAGGCAGATCAAGTTCTGAGACAGGACTGAGGTACAAAGCTAACAGATGTGGGCCTGCCCTACCACTGAAGAAAACAGTTCTCTGAAGATGGCTGTCAAGGCCCACAAGGCTTATCAGACAAGCATTCCAGATTAAGTCAGCAGGGTCAAATAAAAGTAAGATACCATGATATGAGTACAAGAGGAGGGTGTCTGTCACAAAGAGGAGGAGGTGTGGCTACCTGCATAAACATTTGAAGATGAGGTGAATTCCTACAATCACCTTGAGCAAACTTCTTGCAAATAACTACTTTAGCTCATTGCCACAGCACTGGATTTGCAGAAAATGGCTTTACAGTAAGCTGTTTACCAATGTTATCAAAAGCCCTCAGTTTGAGTCAAAAAAGTATATGCAAATTAAGAAGGCAACACCAATTTCTAGCACCTTAAATTGCTCTATAAAGGTGGCAACAGATGTGGCCAAAATGAAACAGAAAAATCAAATTAATTAATTGTTTAATGTCATTTCAATTCTTGGATATATTTAAAGGAAACAGAAGCAACATTCTGCTTAAGACCTGTAGGTACAATTTGTACATTGCACATATTTGAGTTTTGGGGCCGTCATCTCCTTCTTTCAGAGACTCCAGATGTGAATTTTCAGGTTATTTGTAACATGAATGCATTAAACATTTATGAGCAAACTTCAGCTTTACTTGGTTTTATGCTCCAGGACACTTCCTGAAGATACAGGAAACAGGAAGTTGAGGAAGGAAACACAAAGGATTTTATGTTTCAATGAGGGGTAACAGAGTTTCGGGTGCAGCAGAATAGTGTTGTTGTTTGTTCTGGGGTGGAAAAAGGGACAAAGAGGGGAGAAAAAATTCTTTAACAGTTCAATATTGTTAGGTTGTTCTTTCATACTAGAAAGACAAAACAGTATGCAGTATGCACACAGCAGTAACAAAAAGCTAAAGACCACTGTTGATGTGAACTACAGGTCAAGACACTTTTTAAGCCACTGCTCTGCAACTTAAAAGTTTTCTCCACGTATCAGGTAGGATGAGATTGAGCATCAGTTTATTACTCAATCTGCAATGCACAGCATTTGGCAACCCCTGTATGTTTGTGAAAGAGGCTTAAAGCATAAGGTGAAGATCTACTTTGCGCTTATTAGCATTGTGAATCTCAAATAAGCTACTGAAGCCGAGTAAGCCATTGTGAAATGACAGCAATATGGTTCCATGCAGGATCATGTTCTGCAAACAACAGTGTTTTGGTATTTCCACTGGAATTAATGCATGAAATCAACTAAATCTAATTTAGTGAAGCATATTTCAATTAATTTGATCACTTACAAGGATGAAACGACCACCTTTGTTCCAGTGGCACAGTGTCAGAAAACACTATCTACAGTGGGAGTTAAGGAAATACCTGGTATGTAATTGCTCTGTGGTTCAATCCCAGCTGGAAAGTTAGTGTTCTCAGGAATGGAATGGGTATAGTCATCCAGAGGTGGCAGCTCCGTTAGGATCTCAGTGTGCCGCGGCACGAGCACGGGAGGCAAGACTGGAAAGGCAAAATTCAAAAATCACAGGTAACCAAAATAAATACACAACTTTGTGAACTAAAAGGAAAAAAATAAATCTAAAACATCTAAGAGTTTCTTGAGATGTTTTGAAATCTTCTGAAACTCACCACTTCTAATACTACATTTGCACAGCTAGTTACTGGAAAAGATGGGATTCCTGAAGTGCCTTAAATAAGACTATTTCACATCAGCAAAGGTAAATCAACTTTTTTGTCTTATTCAGTCTAAATGGCACCTGGCCAGCTGGAAACTGCTAGCAGTCCTAGAAGTGTTTATAAACACATTTTTAAATATTTTTCAATAACTTTACTATTAAGACTTTCAGGCATATGATCTTAAAAAGAATCCTGTACTTCTATCAAGAGAGGACATCGCCTTTCTCTTATTTTTCATTTAAAACGTTATGCTGAAGAAACACAAACAGATGCTGCCACACAAAGTCAGAAGCAGTCCTCCTACCTGGTGTCTCCACTCTCTGGTAGTGGTAAGGGTTTACACATACTTCATCCTTTTTAAGATTAAAAGCATATTCACAGTTTTCAATTGCCTTAAGTTCATGGTGGCTGTGAAGGTCTGGCCAGCGCCAGAGGCGGCAGTAAATGACATGTGGCAATCCCTTGCGGTGAGACACCTGCAGACGGCCATCGAGGGATCTGCAGGGGAAAGACGTTGAGAAGCATTTACAGACTGCGTGCTGCCTCCACCACTCGAGCAACAGAGTACACACACAGGTAGCTCACTCTCAGAATTCAGTGCTTTGACTCTGCTAGTGACATTTATACTCTAGTTAAACGGCTTCAAATGCAACGGAAGTGATTGTATCAAGCAATGTCGACTCGTTTTTGAGCTGCTCAAAATTATTGCCAGTGAATTTAGAGTTCATTAAAAGCCACTTACAGCCAACCAAGTATTTAGAATGATTGCTCCATATACTTTTTTTTTTTTAAATGCAGAAGACAGTTGTTAAAAATAGAATCACACACTTAACGGTCCCTTCCGCTGCTAAAGGCACCTCAAGGCTTTGCTGTGGTATGGATGCTTTATGGTTTTAAGCATAAGAACTCCCATAGGACTGCAAATAAGCCTATAAGCAGTCAGCTGCCCAAGTGATCCACATGGCAGTATAACTGCAATGCAAAAAACATGAATGCACATCTTGTAAGGGCTGTACAGTTTATCTTCTTCACTTCATCTGACTTGCTACCAGCTGAAAATGTTTTGCTAGTTTTAAGACAGACTGCATATGCTTACACAAATGCAGATGTTTATGATTGTTATGGGATGGGAGACAAACCTCAATACACAAATCAAGTAATGTGACATGAAAAAATAAAGACCCTGTTTAGAATTTGCCCACCATTAACTGCTGAAGAATTTACAAACAATTCTTTAGTAGCTCATGTCTGAGCCAATTAGCAAGATTTAACTGAAAGCTTGTGGCATACAAAGCAGTTTAAACACTTTGTAAGATTAGGTCTAAATAATTAAGTTTTCTAACTTTGTTAATATAAATACCAAATCACATTAGAGCTTGCATTTAACAAGTCTTCCCATTCTTTCATTAGCACTGGCATGAAAAAGGAATAATTGTAGAATTAAGAGTTTCGTTGGTCAAAACATCAGCTGTGAACACACTGATTTCTAAACTGGCAAGGAAATACTTCAAAATGCGGTACCATGAGAGGCCTAGGAATCATTTTAGTCTATTTTATAGCTAAAGCATCCCATTACAGACCCTCCAAAGCCAATCCCTCCCACAAGATTTTTATGATGCGAGAGAGGGCAGAATATTCACCTGGTTTGTTCAGAGAAGCTGTAAAGGCCTGTTGTATCCCACTGATCTATCGTGTTTGGTGTACTCAGTCCCCAAATTTCAGAGCAAGTGCTGTGCATAAATTGAAAACAAAAACAAAAAATTGATATGAATATGGAACATGGTTATTCAAAACACCATGATGTCAAACATGGAAAAATGTACAGAATACTTCCTTTCACATAGAAGATAGAGCACTGTTAGACTGGCATTAAAACTGGTATCTCATGCTATATTTTCTATATGAAGGAGGCTATCAAAATGGAACAAGTGATTCAAGGTAAATGATAAATGTTTTTAAAGGTGAACAAGTTCTCAGGTTTTAAGTAATTGATACAGCTGCAATGTTCCTTAAAACAGGCAAAACTTCCTCAGCCTAGTTCTTTACAAAATTCAATTTTAAAAGGTAGTTTCTGAGTTGGGTTGGGTGTTTTTTTGTTTTTGTTTCTAAACATAAACTGCCCTAAGTCTTCAAACAAAGGCCAGGTGTATCTAAAACTGCACATCACAATCTTAAATTCAAGTACCATCACTTCAGCATTAATCTCATTTTCCACACTCATGTTAATTTGCTGCTATTCTGAAAAAAAGAAAATACAAACTCTGGAGGAGAACACATTAGAGTTGATATTTAACTGTTTTCTGTACTCTCCTTGATTCAATAGCTAAATATTCTTTCACGCAGTATACAAAACAGAATGTTTAACACAGTTTGACAGTGTAGTACCTTAAGATTCAACTATCACATATCAACTTCAATTGCTAAATCAAGCAGGACAAAGGAAAAACAACTAAACCTTTACCAAACTGGTTGAAGGAGCAGATCACGATGGGAAAGATAAAAGAGCATCCAGTCATAGACAAGCTAAAGCAAAGGCAGATTTAAACAAAGCAAGAAAACAGCACAAGATTGTAAACAGGCAGCAGACTTTCAGAAGCATAAACAAAGCTCAGTTCTATAACATACTTGCTCAGTGACCACTAAAAACAGTTTATTTTATGTAACATAACTAAACCTCGCACCTCAGAAATGAGGAGAATTTGGTTCACATGCAACTTGAATCTCTGCCTCCTAATTATACAGCCTGAAGCTTGGCTGGCACATTACCTTTAAAATTAACAGCCTCTGAAAAGTTGCAACACGAAGAATCCAAGGTGACCAAACTTCTAATGTTAAATGTTAAGTATTGTGCCTGAAATTTAAATTACCCAGTTTAGCTGATACACTCAAGTTTGGATTGAGTGTTAAGAAAAGTGAGGTTCTCCTTACACAGGGAAAGTTCATTAGTCTTAAAACACAAAAGGGCAGACAGCACATCATTCATTGGACTTGAAATCACTTTCAGGGCTGACAACCACCTCAATTCCACGGTGACTTTTAATAAAACCAGAGTGTTGGCAACTGGTGAAGGCAGCTTGCTTCCTTCTTGCCTCTACCACTCACTCCATTTTTAATGCCATCCCAGTGAGGCTGAAATGTGCATGCCAGCAAGAAGCAACCCATATCAATAAACTGGCTATCTGACCAGAGAACAAACATGGCTGAAAATACATGTTTTGAGTTATTTTTCAGTCAGATCACTGCTATTCACTGTAGCTACATGAGCACTACAAAGAAGGAGAATGTAACTGTGGGTGGCAACGGCCTGCTTTCATCACAAATAAATATATTAAATAACATAAGGCCTTCTAATATATTACTGATTATAGGTACAAGTAAAATCTTGTACTAGATGACTCTGCCTAGTAGAGAGCAGCAGAGAGCCAGAGATGAAGGCCCATTCTCTGGCACAGGTCCAGCTCTTCAGAAAAGCCAACCATCCTGAACAAGTTGCATCCACGCTGGACTCAAGCAGTATCACAGCTCTACAGAATGAATGGGCAAAGAGGGATCCTGCCCACGGCTGTATCAGCAGGACCTGCAGCCTTTCTTTTACACACTCCTAAGATGTGGTCAGAACCTTGGGCTGCCAGAAGCTTTGCAAGGATTGGAGTAGTTGCCCTGAAGACACACAGGCAGCCTGTGGGACACCAGGGAGCATCTCTGCACTGCAGTGTGTCCTTAAATATGCACCACTACTGCTGGTAAGACAGATCATCCTGTACATGCAATTAGAAGAACAATCAGCAGACACAAAGCCTGCTGCATATTAATTGACACAGGGAGCTCTGACAGCTCACTACCTTTGAGCAATGGATCCTTCATACAAAGCAGTGCTTTAAAGCTGATGCTGTCACACAGATTACACGCTCCTAAAATTGTGGGGTGCATCACTGGTGTAAGCATGACATGCCACGCATTTGGTTCACAAGGCTTTTAATACAGCACACGCAAAAGTAAAATTTCACAGCCCTTCACAAAACAAGATGAACAGGAACAGTATTTTATATTGCTAACCTCTTCTCTCTATAAATATTCAAAGCTGACAGTGTATTCCACGACCTACAGAAAGACAAACAGTATCCTGAAACAGACTGTGTGACAGAGCCACAGCTTGGAATGAAGCTCCAAACACCATGGAGGGAGGACAGGCCAGGAGGCACAGAAAAGTGATCAGTCAGAGCAGCAAAACTGCTCCAAAGTCACCAGTTTACATGACATGCTATCTTCTGGGATACTTATATCTGCTTAGAGCTGGGATTAGAATTAGTGTTTTACCGTTTCATCTACACTGGGACTGTACTTAAACTCCAATAATGCACCATCAAACACAGAAGAAAGAGCCTGCAGGAAATCATTCCATATAATCAATGAAGTCAGTTCAACAAAGCTTTTACTGTTTGCTGGAAGAAAGGTCTAAAGAAATAAAGAGGTTTCTCTACTTCCTGCTGACATAAAAGATCCATTGCCTACAAGGTGCAAGACCGTCCCCTCACCACGTCACCCAGGCAATAAATCAAGACTCTTAAAATTCACAAACACGCACACCAGATCAAAACCAAATTCCTCACAACCCTAAAAACCATACTTCATACACAGTGCTTCCATGGAAGGCCACAGTATGTTCATTCATACACAAGCCATTGCCTGACAGAGGGCAGGCATGTCTACTCATCCCTGAAAGGTGGTGTTGGAAAGGTGACTGAATTCTGAAAGATGTTTTAACCACCGCTGAAACCATCTGAAAGTAATACTGGAGGTACAGATTGTTAGTAGTGCAGAATTACTGCCTCACAATAAACAGGAATCACTCACTCCTAAATCTACCTTTCTGAGGCATCCAAAACCCTGAGTGATGTGAAGGGTCCATTCCATGCTTCAGTCCATAAAGGTTTCAGGAGACTCGAAGTACTAACATCTGTACTCATAAGTCAAGCCTTGTGTGGAAATTCCCAGGCCCTGGAACATGATCACGTATGCTAGAAAGCAGCTAGGACATCCCCTAGCACCAGGCTGTGCCAATTACTGTTCTCCCACACAATTCCCAGGTTTGTGAGTTGCACACCATCAGGACACACTCACAGGGGACAATTCAAATGCAGCTCCCTGCTCTG
Source organism: Phylloscopus trochilus trochilus (assembly GCA_016584745.2). NCBI lineage: Eukaryota > Metazoa > Chordata > Aves > Passeriformes > Phylloscopidae > Phylloscopus > Phylloscopus trochilus. The sequence continues at coordinate 88,696,263 of WQNJ02000015.1, forward strand.
CTAGCTAAGGGTTGAAGAGAATGGTCAAGGCAGTCCTGAGCCTATTGGACAGGGCCTGGGAATGTTCCCAGGCACGTTTAATTTATTAGGAGGGAGGCAGCCAAGAAGTATCACCATTTCACCTTCAGTAAGCACTCAAGCTGAAGCCTGGAAGCACACTTCAGGCTATGTATTTTACCAAACAAGGGGGTTTGGTTTTGAACTTGCTGTACACAGTATCACTGGTAAGCCATCATTGTTTTCAAAATATAATTTGGCCTCTGTGTTGCTGTATCTAAATCTTTCCTGTGCAGACAGTGCTTAAATATACTCCAAAACACAAGTTCAAAGTTAAAGTACTTCCTCTCTCCTGGACACTTTCATTCCAAAGAGTATTTTCATGCTGTTCTCAAAACAATTTGTTGACAGAAACAACTCAACATTTGGTCAGCAATACAAAAGCTAGTTTTTTATCTTTTCAACACTTTTCAACAGCAGCTTGCAATAGCAAATCACCATTTTCTGTGGCCTTTAGCACTCTATGCTTGAACAGCAGACTGTTACTCTTGCAGATCCCACAAGTAAGTGAATTTATTTTAAGGGACTTCAGGGATATAAAGCATCAATTTGGCTCAGTTTCCCAGGTGATGTGGAGGTCTAATAAGAGAAAACTATTTCCTAGAGAAAGGAGAAATGCTGAAAAAATATTTGCAAGGAATAAGAACTGCTTTTTGAGACCCATGTACTTCTAGAGAAAAGTCCAAATCTAGCAGGCACATGGTTAAGCTGCTACACACTAAACCTGGGACAACTGGGGTTAGGGACTCTTTAGGGCTGACTAGAGGACTGATGTGGTAAAGAAAGGATCAGACAAGTTTATATGTGGCAGAATCAAAGTTACTTCTTGTCAGAATGTTTCCCTGAATGAAAAGGGTAGCAAGAGCCGGCGTTTCAACCTGACTTTTTATCTGCTTATACAGAGCATCATCTCATATGATACTGTGCAAGTCTGGCAAGAAGAATCTTTAATGTGGCTATCAGCATGCAACAGTACAAAGTATGCCTTCACTTCTTCCATTTCATCATTTCCTGTAACAGGAAAATCTGAGTTCCAAAAAACGTGTACTCTGGGCAAGAAATTACCTACACAGCAATGACCTGTAGCAAGGCTTCACAATTTTCAGACAAAATGCCAAAACTGACTGTCTTTATTCAGTAAGACAGACACAAAAAAAATCTGGACACAGGAAAACCCCAACTATTGAAGACAATCTGAATGTATTTGTATTGCCTTATCTACATGGCATAGATGATGTTCCCAGTAATTATTCTGCTACTTTAGTGGAATAACAGTTAACTGTAAGTCTGCTACAAAAACTAGACTACCAAGTCCTGGTGCAAATACAGATAAATTATTGATCATGACAAATGAACATGGACAGTTTGTGCTACACTCATGAGGAAGAAATAAAATTGTTTTACTGTAGTGTAACTCTACCAGAGGAATAATGTCCCTATCAAAACCCATAACAACAAAAAAAACCCTACATGAATGATATAGTTTAAAGAAATACACTGTATTGTTCTTCATGAATTGAAAAATACACACACATGGACCTCATATCAACTGCAACACACCAGTTCTTGTATTTAATATGATTAGGTGGTTGTATCTGATATGATTAGGTGATAAAAGGACACTGCAGGAGAACACTGCACAGGGCAAGATGACCTGTGACAGCACAACCTCATCTTAGTGAATATAGAAAGACATTTGCATCTTGGCTTGCAGCAGCAGTAATTCCAAACTAGAAACATCAGCAGTTGGAGATGTATATACACAGATCAATCTGCAATCCCCTCACTCATGCCCAGATGCCAACTATTAAAGCCTACTGGTACTCAGCATAGGCTGCTTAATTAGGATCAGTTTCTCAATGCAGTTAAAAGCCAGATGTATTGATTTGCAGATCCAAGCAAGTATGTGCAAGTATTGTCCAGATATTCATGGCCACAGCATCAACAAGCTGTTGACTACACACAGCACTGCACATACTCTTAAGACACCCCTGCACTTTCCCCAAGAGCATTTGCAAAGTAGGGGATACAAACAGGGATAAAGGTAACAGATCCTGTCAACAATACTCACATTTACAGAGATGTTGTTTATTTGAGGCCGTAGCTGAAAATCCTGAAGCCAGCAGAGTTTTAATCAGTATCCTCTGTGCACCAAAACTATCACTCACAGTGTTTGGGCTGATCTAGGTATATTACAGGTTGTTGCTACTACGAATTTATTACCACTTTTTACTAAGAAACAGAATGAACAAATAACTATCCTACCACTATTTACAGTGTTGGCAATGCTCTGTGCTTAAGGTACTTTTTGTACCAAATGAAGTGCTTGCAACAAGTAAAACATCAGATGAAAGCAGGCAGAACCACTTCAAAGATATTTACATATGAAGTACCAGAAACTCTACAAAAGAGTTGTTAAATATTGTCACAATTCATATATAACTGAAGTTACACATTTTTTTCTTCAAAGTCTTGCAAGGTGGAACAGCTCTAAAGGAGCTAAAAGGCACTGAGTTCAGTCAGCAGCCTCCTCTTTACCTGAAGTGGTAGTGCTAGAAATATGACAAATAAAACCTGAAATGCAAATAGCACTGTGCTAGTCAAAGCCCACATTATACAGAAAACATTACAGAAATGGTCTTGGACATTTAATTTGCTTATTTGTGAAGTATTACACTGAGCCCCTAATATCCTTCCTGAATCTTTCACATCCTTCAGAATCTGCAGCCACTAACAAGTCTGCCAAGTTCATGTTCAAGGCAATCTTCTCCATTTGCCTTTCTCCTGCATCTTATAATCATGAGCGTTTCTCCCACTGAATCTAATTTGTCTGCCCCTACATTTTCTGAGGCATTTGTAGAGCTGGAACTGAGGCTGAAATGAAAAATAATTTTGGCAATCTTTGACAGTATTCCATTTATCTGTTTGAAAACGGGAAATGAGAATCAAAGTCAGTTTTCCAATTCTAGAATTCTCATACAAAGTCTTCCCTAAAGAAGTGAGCCTGACACTGGTTTTCACTGTTTCTACTCAAAGACTAAACAAGAAAAAATACAACAGCAAAAATGATCATATTTTCATTTGAATTAGAGAAGTTACTTATACAAGCACACAGGCACCTTTATTATGTAAACCTAGCCTAGGTTTACATAATTTACTAAACAATTTACTAAACAATTTACTAGGCTTACAACTTTGACTGTTATTTTGCCAAGCAGGTAGAAAAGAGGCAGAAAATTTGCTTCAAGAGCTACAGCAAGCTATCCAAATTGGAGTTAAAGCAGTAAGAAATGATCACCAGACTTAACAGAGTCCCATTTTCTCATAACAAATGGAAAAAGCCAGAGCTTTAGCATTGCTCATGGCTGCCTCTGTAAAATTTACCTGAGAAAACAGGTTGAAGTCTGCAATCTTGAGATCTGTACCACATATATTACACAAGATCTGTACCTTCGTTTTTAACAAAATAAATCAAACTTGCTATGTAATGTCTTAGATTCAAGACTTCAGAGCAATGTAGTGAGCAGGAAACCAAGGCAGGAACACCACAACACTGATTCAGCCTCCAATTTATCACTGCAGTGGCTACCCTGAAGTTGCACTCCTGTGAATACACAGCCCATTACACTCCACTGATTCTACCTTTGCGAAAAGGACCACTGAATTGATGTATGGAAGAACAGAATCCCTCCTCTCATACCAGTTACATTCTTCCTGATGCAACTTTGATTCAAGAACAGCTAAGGAGATATACCAAGCCTTTGGAGTTCAGAAATGGTCTCAAAGTCTCCAGTACTAGTAAAGACTGAATTGAAAGGCTTAGGTGTAACAGAGATTAAACTAAGTCAGCAACTAAAAAAGTTTACTGGCTTAAACACATACATGAGTATTACACTCAGCACAGACAGTTCCTACCAAACCTGCCTGATAATGGTTTCCTTAATTCTGGGTTTCAAATGGAAATACGTGCAGCTGGTTTTATATTCTGATTTGATAGTCTTTTCTGTATACTGACAATTAGCACTTTTCCCTGTTACACCTAAGAAGCCTACAAACCAGAGAGGAGCAATACTAACTATATTACCTGTCTTTCCAAGCAGCACCTCAGCTAGCTGTACAGCCAACTGCCTGAACAAACACACTCTAAAATACAGTCTGGTTGACCTAGTGCCTCAACTACTGAAATGCATGTTGCTTATGTTTCTTTTCCCCATGCTGGGGGTGACAGGGGAAAGGTTACCTTCACTATGCTCACTTAGGAAAGACTAAAACAACCTGCAATATGGACATGAGTGTTAACTTCCTTTCATGATATATCGACCATACTCCTCCTTCAAATTATTTTGCACCCCTGCAGAACTGACCAATGTTTCACTTGCATCTCCAGCATCCCATATTACAGTGACATGATGTCATCTGCTCACTTAAGTGTACAGAACCCAACACATACATTCATCAAATGGAATGACTCAAAGCTACAGCAGTTCATTCCTGCTTGTCAATGACATCAAGTTACAGAGATCTCATTATCTTGCAAGAGAAAATGTAAAGATTCAGTAATTCACTATGAAATAACGATTTCTCTTCTAATCACCTGCTAGAGGGATGATCTAATAAGTTAACAAATGCCAAATAAAAACCACAGGTATGAACTCTCTTTGAAAATTATCTACACTGCTCTGTGATGGCACTTTAAGAGGGGCTGGACAAAGGTTCTTCCATGGAGATGATTCTGTGATAGACCCTCAGGTAGAAACGAAGACCCCTAGAAAAGTTCTATTAGGTGGCAATACTAGCAACCAGAGTAAATGAATATTTACATGTATTTACACATAGCTATAAATGGACAGTTTAGGTAATTATAGGTAGTTTGCCACCAGAATCTCCCACCCTTCAAAGGAGAAAGAGCCTGGCAAGTCTAGGAAAAGGATATTAAGTAATGTCTTACAAAGCACTGGACTGAATCTGCTTGCAGAACTGAAAGCACAGATTTCCCTCTCAGCACAAACTCAACAAAACAAGAGTAAAAATATGGGCTAGGCACTGAGCACCTACAACTAGGAGTGCTTCCTCAAGTGTCTCTAACCCCTTAAATTTACTGATTTAAGCAACTGGCCGTATACAGTTACTAAAAGTAATTTAAAAAATAGCTTTTCCTCCTTCCTCAGAACGCCAAAGCAAACCTTTATGCTTTAAGCAGAAGACACAGATTACTTGCTGAAAATATAACTCTACTTTGTCTCCCTGCCTCCCTCCACCCCACATGCACATTCAGGACACTCTACAGCCAAGAAAGATACATTTATGTATGTGCATATTTAGTGGAATATAAATCAGGAACCATTACACAACCTCTCATCTTTCAGAATGCTTTTATGAATAAAGTTTACATAGAATTTTATAAAGTATATTCAAAACCATTACATCAAATACAAAACGCAGCATCTGAACTGAGGAAAATGACTTAATAACCTTCCTTATAAATGAATGTATGCTAAAAAAATTAACACATCAAAATAGCCAGAAAAGCAGGAGGCACAGGATGCAATTAACCTCTCTAACACTGTGGGAAAAGAAAAAAAATTATTGAATAACTCCCATTTACTTCAGATTAAAACTTCAAGGATGTCCACAGGGGACACAAAAGTGGAACGTGATGTACAGAAGATACTGTTAAGAGCCCAACATTTGAGCTGCCCAGTGCTTGTTCCAGGGCCAGTAGCTAGTTTTCTCTAGTTCAGCTGACTGCCAGATGATCCTGATGAACAGTATATACTTCTGTTGCCTTTCCTAAAGGCACACATCTTCCTGGTCACATGTGCAACAAACTGCCTACATAGGCAAAAATACAGATACAAGACTCTTTAAAGCACTTTATCACCCTCCCTTCTCCCAAATCCTGACATGCTAGTCCAGTGCTGTCAGACAGAATAAAGCAGGCGACAACAATCAGTGCTACCTTTATTTTTCTCTCAATGCTAGGAGATCCTGGAAAGATAGCACCTCAGAGTTCAAGAGCAATTTTCCCAGGATGCCATGGAAACCAAGCTGAAGTAAAATATGCCTTTCTTTTCTCATTGTCCATATGGTCTGTTCAGACACAGATCCAATCAAGGAGTTCCTACTCTCTGCTCAAAGGCAAATGGGGAGTAGAGCCTGAAAACTTCTAAATGACAAGGTTAAGCAACGCAGAGGTGGTGTCAGGACTGAGAAATAAAAGGCATGCAATGCAGCTCAGCCTCCTTCAAGACTCAGCAGGGAGCTGGCCACAAGACCAAAGATGAGGAGCATCCAAAAGCAGCCCACGGAAATCATGAGCTAACAGCTTTGCTGGGAAACCTGCCCTGCAGTTCCCTACTCCCAACCAAGCACCATGGCTTTCAGCAGCTCTACATCTCGCAAACACTGAAGCAGTCTAACTGGAGATAAGAAGAACCTAAGCACAGAAGAACTGCCCCAACAGCCACCAAAACCAATCACTCCTAGATGCCCTGTATCTAGTGAAGATGACAAGTGTACAATAGTAGTCACAGTGGCAGCTCTCTAAAGACTAACCAAGGGTGAAAGGAAACCAACAAAAAGAAAAGAAGAAGAACAAAAACAACAACAACAACAACAACAATAAAGAAAAGCCTATTACCATGTGAACTCACAAGCACTGAGAACATGGATGTTTATGCTTTTAAGATAGCATTCTTGAAATGGCAACCTGGAATTCCTACACTGCTTTCATTTGTTACACTATTATATCCAATGAAGATTTTCTAACTGCTGCAGTTTTCACATCTTTAGAAACCTAAACTACCCTATGCTAATATCAGGCAGTGGGTTGAGATGACACCCAGTGCATTTTCAAGGTTAATGCTGTATCATTCTTTACAGACCAGAAAATAAGAAATATCCAAGGACGAAGTACCTGTATATGATGACCTATCCATCACAGTATTGGCTGATATATCCACAACAAATTGGTTTGTTAACAGCAAACAAATCTCACAGATCATACTTTCAACAGACATTAAAAAATGACCTTTATCTCAAGTTCTCTAACCACCATTAGTCACTGTAGGTGTGGTGAAAGCTTTCCCCACAAGCTAACAGGTACAGCTACCAAGCAAGGGCCAAGCCAAGTTATTTTTCTCGCCTAGTCCATCATCCTCCAAGTGGGTGAGTGGCTGATGCTACCACTTGCATGGGCTGTTTTGCAACTGATGGACAGCTGAGAAAACATGAGATGTTTTGATTAACCCTCTCAAACTACTGTGTATTTCATGTAGTGAAGGGGAGAGATTAGCCCATCAAGGTATTTGTCCAAAGTCCTCAAAATGTGTGCTACCTTGGCAAAAAGATTACACTTAGAACAACAGCTAGAGGATCTTTAAATATGTCATTTGAAACTGAACTTTCCTCTGGACAGCCCCTATGAATAACACACCCATCTAGAGAAACCCAAGAAGAAAAACAGAGGTTATATGCTATGAAGTGCTCAATGCAGGGAGGCCACCAGAATTGCTGCTGCAGCTCAAGGCATGCACACCTGGCAGAAAACTGGTGAAGCAGAGAATATACTGACCTTGATCCATATTCCAAACAACAGATTGTCTTTATGAAAACTTAAAGAAACACCAACACCATATAGCTAAATCATGTTTCCTATAAGGAATTTCAAATCAAGTTAAAAGTTTGAGACTTAGAGAAAGCTTCCCCAAACAACACACTGAGGCAGAGAACTGAATGGTACTTGTGACATCACTGTTTGCAAAAAAACACAAAGTTATGTCTGACAATGACATCACCAACACTGACAATGCCCGTATTTCCTGACAAAAATAAAAAAAATTCACAACTAGCAAGAAAACCATAAAAAGCTTTGAAGAGTTGCATTGTTAGGATAGAATAAAGCAGTATTTTATTTTTAAAATACACTTTGTATGTTTGCTTGGATATTATATTACTTTGTGTGCTTTTGGTAACGCAAAATCAAGAAGGTAATAGCCAAAATGCCTCACTAGAAGCCTCTACTCTCCTCAGGCCCAGAAGAGAACATGGGACCCTACAGCAGATACTGTCATCAGAAAATTGGAATGTGCAGGAGACACCTCTAGAATAAGAACCAAAGTTACTTCCTGAGCATTGCTGACTAGAGCTTAGGCAGGAAGGATGTGTTAAGACCTTGGCCAAGTCCTGAAGTCTTCCACATCTTGCTCATGATCCACACCCAAACATGCAGCTGAACACCATGCCCACAAGTGCTCTTGCCTCACATCCAATTGCTTAATAGGTAAAACATTTTCCCAGGACACCCAACAGTTTCTTTTCCTCACTCCACCTACCAGAAGTCAGCCCTGACCTACCACTACCTGCCCTTTGCTGTGGTGGCAGCTGCCCTGCTCTCTCTCTGTCTCTCTCTGTCCTATGGCAGCCAAAAAGATGGGAGTTTCAAAGGTTCAAGGAACATTAACATTTAAGTTAACAAGTACATGGATTTTGCTGGAAGGAATGCTGCTTAAATCCTTCTTGGAATGTCTGTGGTTGTTGGCCAAAACATTGAGGGGTTCCCAGAAGATCAACAAACACACTGGCACTCAAGTCCAGTAAAAATGTCTTCCCATCAGTGAAGAGAACTACAGAATTTTAAATGCAGCTTGCACTAGGCAGAGCCCTTCTGTTCTCCTCCTATATTCATCTAGTTGAGACATACAGACAGAAAATTTTTGGGTACTGTGTTTAGACAAGGCATCAGTCTGCAAGACAGGTACATGGGACAAACAGAACATTCAAAATTAAAATGCAAAAGAACTGAAAAATCATTTTTGTTACTGGTTTTGTGGAACTCAAGGGTATGGACACATTTGAATTACTTTCCCTGGTATGGTTGTTAAGTTTATATTCAAGTTCCCCCCACTGTAGCAGAAGGGGATATTTATGACATGAAGAGAGTAAAGAATTATCAATGAGCTTGGGTAACTGGAGGCTGTGCTGCTGCAGGTTTATGCAAACACTGCAAGGTTCAGAAGCCACTCCTGAAAAATGTAATTGGAGTCCATGAGATGAACATTTGAATAGTCTGTTAGAGACAAGGCTTTTTCAACCAAACACCTGAGTCAAAAACTATTTCAAACACAACTGTGTGTCACAAAATTATAAGATTCCACATCAGTTGGTGTAAGTCCTTCTTCATGTACAAACTTTCAAAACTACATCATGAGTTGAAAATATTTGAAATCTCAGAGAAACTCGACTTGAAGCCTTCCACAAAACTAACAGGAAATAAAGATCAGTTCTGGGAGGTAAGTCACTAATTGAACTGAATAGTAACTTTGAAATTCTGCATTTAAGCAAAACTGAGTATGCTTCATTTGCACCAGGCTTTTCTCTATCCAATACTCAAGAACAAACCAAGCACCAAAAAGTGGCCTGTTTACCTACAATTATGTGCAAAGATTCTAAGTGAAAATTTTCAACTCTAGTTCTAAGACTTGCTTGTACATTTTGTAATGAAAAGTCACAGTTTGGAGGATCTTTTCTGCACAAATGCTGAAGTCAGATTACTGTGCAGCACTTGTTCAAGGGGATTTCCCCAACCTCATTGTTCTTCTGCCAATTTCAAAGCATATGCAGCGAGATGTGAACTTACTCCAGCTCCCAATTGTTCTCTTGTATCCTGCCAGTCAGCTTCAAACAATGCAACATGACAGAAGCCAAAGAAAGCTGTTCATGATGAGACTACAGCATTGTACACAGTAAATTTTAGAAGCTTCCCACCAATCAGCAGTGCAACTGAGTCACAGTAAGTGGAAAAAAAAAAAAAAACAAAACCCCAAGTAGTAAACAAGACATGGGAAATTAGTTTTATTAAATTAGCAGGTGTACATTACAAGTGGGATTAAATCAGTAGGGAGCCTATTAACCAGCTATTTGTGTTCAAAGCTGCAGCAGTAAAGGAACTGCAGTATCTTGTTCAGCCTATAAATTCTTCCTAAGCCAACAGCCTGAGCTACATATTTGGGAAGTTTTTCCTGTAAAATTGGGTGGGGGTTGTTAAAAACATTCACACTAGTAAAAAAGGTGTTTTGTGACAGTACCAAGAAAACTAGAATGGCTCACTTCTACAGAAGAATATAATCAGGAGAAGAATCTTCACCACACTGAATAGCTGGCCAGCTATAAAGACATAAGTTACCACAACAAGCTAGGGAATAGCTTAGCATAGACTAGGGCTGGGTAAAGACTGATTCCCTTATTGAAGAAAAAATAACAACTATTTATGAGATAACTTTGGACTCAGTATTGACAATAAAGCACAGTCAACATATATTTTTAGAGTGACTAATATGTCCTCTTAATGGCAGCATGGACTGTCAAGATGCAGGTATTAATTACTCTTCCTAGTCAGAGCTTTCGACCAGAACCTACTGTGGAGCTAAGTTGCTCAAATAGCCTCAGCATCAGTTGTTAACCTGGCAATTAATTGCATATTTAAAAAAAAAAAAAAAAATCAACCAAGCTTTAACACTTACTTAAACACTTATTTTTGATTCAGACTTCTCCTGCCTCTTACCATTAAAGCAATTCCAATGAAGAGCAGCATTAACTTGAACAAAGAACCTCCACAAATTCTAACCAGCCTCATTTTCAAATTTGCTTTCACATCACCGATACTCCAAGAGCAAAAAAAACTTTAAGCTTACTCCATAAACAATTAATACACCTTATAATAGTGAAGGTAGCATTATTATAATCCTTAAAAAAAATCTCCACTTGCAGACAGAAAAATGACAGCAAATTATAAACTTCGGTTACCTGGGAAAAGGCAGCAAAACCAAGGCCAGAATCCACATTCCCCCAGTCTTTATCCAGAATTCCAGTCAGTATACAGTGTAATCCTCAAAATTCAACATTTCTTCCTCCTGACTCGAGAGACAAGCTCCTCTGAACTATACAGCATTTTGCTCAGTATCTTGCACACTTGTATTTTTACACATTGACCTAGCTCAAATGATGTGCCAATACTCTCTGCTTGGCAAACCAACTCTAACAAATTATGTGGGTAAGTCACATGGCTTCCTGAATTGCACGAGCTTAAAACTGGCAGCCTTAAGTATCTTTGTTTAATACTCTAAGACTTCCTTTTTCAGGATGACATCATTGTAAGAGGCTGTAACCTGAGCTATGTCTACACTAAAGCTTAACCTCAGCTACAGCAATTCAGTCCTTACCACCAGCCACAGCTGTGCCACAAAACAAGTTAACAGTTATGTTTTAGTATTTGTAATTAAACCTCACTCGATTACACTTGAACACAATTGCTATTCTTAATTTCAGTAAGAAGTTCATCCTGTTCCACCCCTGCCATGGGCAGAGACACCTTCCACTACCTCAGGTTGCTCCAAGCCCCATCCAACCTGGCTTTGGACACTTCCAGGGATGGGGCAGCCACAGCTGCTCTGGGAAGCCCATGCCCAGGGCCTCACCATCCTCACAGGAAACAATTTCTTCCTGATATCCCATCTATCCCTGCCCTCTGGCAGTGGGAAACCATTCCCTTCGTCCTGTCACTCCAGGCCTTTGTCCAAAGTACCTCTCTTGTAGTCCATTTATAAGGTACCTGAAGGGGCTCTAAGGTATCCCTGGAGAAAGACTACTCCAGTAGGAAGTGGCAGTAGAGGAAAACTGAGCTATTAGAGAAAAAAACCCAAAGCATTACCTTGTGCTAATATTAATCCCGCATCCTACTCCACACATGAAATAGAGCAACATCACAAATCAAATAGGAAAAAAATAACAAAATTTTCTTTTAGACTGCGATGTGAAAATATAGAAAGGGTTAGTGAAAGAAGGAATAACAGTATTTTACATGATAACATTACCAACATTGCCAAATTAATTGCTGAACTCAAGATTAGACATTAAATTTCAGGGAGACTTGAAGTGATCACTCAAGTGATATTTTATTTCCCATTGTATGTCCATGCAGCAGCCAAAGGTGTTTTGCAGCCTAAAGTTCAAACATGTCACTTTACATAATTAGGGCAGCATCCTTTCATCTACAACCACATCCTTTAGAGATCCTTTACAGAGAACAATAATTCAGTTCCACCATAATAATGGGACTGCAGAGTAAGGGCAGTCTGATCCTCTCGCTGCACCTTTCCAATAAACACATCCAAAGCACTCACAGCACCAGGTACCACAAGGAGGAGCAAAAGATTATGAAGCTAATCTTGGCCATTACTTCCCAAAATCTCAGCTGTTTCTTGCCATACTTTCAGAAAAGGTTTCTTTGGCTTTGCTCTAAAGAATTCTTTTAATTGAAATTCCAACAAGAGAAAAGCAGAGGGGGGTCTGCTTCATTCTCAATAATTGTGTCATGAGAAAAGGGAGTCAGTTTATAAACAAACAATTTACGAGCATATTATTCCTGTAATCTCAGCTCTAAAAATAGTACTTTAGTGAACTTTGAAGCACTGTCTTAAGTGTCTATGCATATTTTTAACAGCTTAAGATGTTCAACTATAGTTTTCATGCATTTAGAGAACTAATTTACATCTAACTGAACGCATCCAGACTGAGAAACACTACATGGTTTGAGGACATTCTTTATACATTAAACTATGATTAAGAACAAGTGTCCATCCTCAGCTTGAATAGGGAATTATCCCATCTCTGCTATAAACTATCAGACAATGCCAAGTTTTGTTTCTGGGAAAACAGGCTTCACCTCTGTCTGGATTGCAATGTTATTTTAGGGTTTACTATGCCAACCCAAGTGCCTACTGCTGTCCTCTTCACTAACTTGCTCATAGCTTGGCAGATGTTGGGAACTGTCCTAGAACAGTTCCCAGAGAAACTTTCCCTGCTCCCCAATTTAATTTCTATCATCACCCATGTCCTATGGCTTTAACCTGAGAAGGAACAAAGGAGCACCTGTACTGCTCTCCTCTGAAGTAACCTATTTTGGGGAAGGATATTAAAACCTGAAAACAATCTATTCCAGAAGCCATATCTGTTTGACAACTCTGCTCTATTAGTGATCAAAAGCATTCTTAAAACTAGGTTACTGCATGCAGCTATGAGATCACTTTCCTGACAAATACCCCCAAGAAATTCAAGCAAACATGCTAACTGGTAGAAGAGGGTTTGTTTTTATTTCAATAAAAACTGTGCTCTTTACACCTCAATTTACTTTTTACTGAGTTACGTGAAGAATGAGGCATCAAAAAAGAGTAATTTTAAAAGATTTGTTTGTTTTCAAATAGTAGTTCCAGGCCAGTTTATCCATTGTTGAACAGGGCATTTCTTTGCCCAGTGTACTCCTGCTGTTAACTTTTGTGATCAGTACCTGTAAGTTCCATCTTCAGAGGCTCAGAGTGACTAATAAAGAGAGCCAGCCTTCAGAAAACAATTTTAACATGTGCCATAAGCCATGCCTAGGCCCCTTGTCCTATTCACAGTGCTAACTCACTGCAGGGAATGAGGAAAGGGCTGCAGGGCAAACAACCAAAGGAATAGTATTAATATAATAGAGAAACACAGTTTCTTTGTAGGGGTTTGATTGTGTCAAGTGGCTTTGTTTTCATGTGTTTGATAAATTTTCATCAGATTCTGCAGTCTTAAGTACCAAGCCATTGCAGAATACATCAGAAACACAGCAAAAACTAAGATATACTGGATTTACTTCCTGGATACTATAAGCAAGCCTAAGAGAAGAAGTTGTGTCAATAGCACTATTCACTTCAGTATCAAGAGCAGTCTTTCAGACTCAGAATTCAAGTGGATGTTTCTTTCACAAAAAAACCCTAACCAAACAACAACCAAACCTAAAAACATTACAGCCTTCAGATGCAATTAATGTATGCTACCGTGTTTTTACATTCTTTAGGAAAGAATATCAGAAAGGTATTCTGAATGCAACACTTAAATAACAACACCTTATTTCCCCAGAAGAATTAGGGTGCGACCAATTCCATGGGAGCAGTTAAAAAAATTACCAGCCTTCACTATCAGATGAAGTGAAAGCCATACAAGCATGGTTTTGAAATATTTAAATATTACTACTTCATTCTAAAAAAACTTGAAGAAGCACCAATGCTAATGAAGTTGATCAGTAATTCCAACCAGTCACTTCATTTGCCTGAAGCTGTCTGCTTCACATTCCCAACACCCCCTCACGATCTTCCACATTCTCAAAATCATGGAACCCATTGTAAGGTTTTTTCTTTGATTCTGAAGGGTACAAAAATTCAGAATTCAACCATATTGGAAGCAAAGGCCAGGTGCTCTAGAAATCTAACTATGGATTGTAAATTCCACAGATCAGCTACATTCTTACTGTCACTCTCTAAGTCAAAATTGGGAAGCTGCAGAAAAACAAGCAAAAATAAACCTCTAAAAAGCATGGCACAGAGAAGTTCTCCTCACGTTAAATGAGAGGGATGGAGAGCACACAGAACACCAGATTGTACTAAAACTCTAATGGCAAAGCAGACTGAAAACCAAGAGCTTGAGAGGACTATTAGCTCTTGCTCTGCTCTGGTAGTAACTGCTCCTTCACCTGCAACTCTAAAGCACCTGCATGGTACCAGCACACCTGCAGAAAGCCCCTGGGCTGCTACTTCAGAAAGCTGGTTTTTAAACCTTAGTTCAGCCAAAAGTCTGCCAGAGTGCTTTCCATCAACAGTCAACATTGCTCTGCTTTTGTGAGGCAATTTAATATAAAGCAGCAGTAAAACTGCAGGAACTAAGGCCTCCAACTAAAGCTGAGATTCACCTGTTAACTACAGTTCCACATACAGTATCAAAAAATTCTTTATATAATAACTGTAATATAACTACTGCTATTAATGTCAACAAAAAATTACCCAAATTCAAATTCCATCCCCTTAGCTTTTGATTTTTAATTTATTTCCAATTTTGAAAATATAGGAACTACAACAGTCCAGGTCAATATTATTCCAAACCTGGCCCAACCAAACTCTTTTTTATTAGTTGTACATTATAAGACACTTTAGAAAAGCAACTGTGTTTTTGGTTTCATTTAAAAGAAGCAAAAATAAGGCACGAAGCATATTTTAAGACAGAAAAATGACTCAGCTGATCACATCAAAATACTAGGATGCTGAAACTAGTTGTGTTTCCATGCTTTGAATTCCAATTCTCTGTGCTGTTACCACTGTAAAAACTTTTTTAAATACCAAAGATAAGACTATCAATATGCCAGCTGATTATTCACTACATGGCATAGTTTGGTTTGTTAAATGCTTGGATTTCAGCTTTGAGGGATGGGGTTTTGAGGAACCAGGACTAGTGGAAGATGCCTCTGCACATGGCCGTGGCGGGGGAGTTGGAGCTAGATGATCTTTAAGGTTCCTTCCAACCCAAACTATTCTAGGATTCTGAGATTCAAAAGAATAATCCAGGCTAGGAAGGAAGAAACTGCTCCATTAGAAGAGGGATGCTCACACTCTTTCTGCACTGACTGCATCTTCTGCCCATGGCAAAACTGCATGAGAGAGCATGAAGACAAGTTCTTAAATGCCACCAAATTCATTACGTATTTTAGAAAAGTGAACTCACGTGCCAACATTTAGTTTCAGAATACACAGGGATTATGTGATTAGAATCCCACTGGCTTGCTGGGAGGATTCAGCAAGATAACTACAAATTACTTAAAGGGCTAGTGTCAAAAGGACTTCTGTACTTATTTAGCCTCTGCTCTAGATTACTGACCCACTTATGAAGAGCTAAGCAGTCCTGCTGTGCAATGCCAACACCCACTCCATCTGTTTGCTTCTGCTTTCTCAGAACCTCCATTAGTCTCGTAATAAGTTGTGTTAATTACCACATGAGCAGCTTTTGTGTAGTACACACAGGATCAGCCTTCCTTAGTGTGCAAGTCACCTTGACAAACAGCACAGGGGCAGAATAAACCTGATTCAGCACGATTATCAATGACACACAGTAAGAAATGCAGATTTCCGAGTAGGTGATTTAATACAACTTTTGTTCAAGCTGCGTCTCAGTTTTGTGAAAAGTCTGTGGGAGTTTAGATGCTTTAGATTTCAATGATGAAAAAGTATACTAGAGTTAAACACTGTATCAAACTCTCTGGAAATTTCCCAGGGGACCAGAAACTTGTGAAATTGCAACTGAAACTTTGAGGGAATAATGTAACAGTGACAAACAGAATCATCCCACGACAGTTGTCAATATCTACACCGAATTAAAAAGCAGTAATAAGTAAAACTAAAGCGAGCGAAAAAATCCAACACACACAAAAAACCTCCCCAGGCAGAACAACATTTGGAAAGCTAACCCAGCTGTCACATCAGAACTGCATCTCAGCAGCTTGGCACCACAAACTTCCTGCTGACTAGTAAGGAAAAAAGTTTCAAATTCAGCATTTTATTATTTATCCCTGCTGATCTGCAGATCTTTAAGACATTCATTAAAGTGGGTCTCAAGCAGTGGTTTCATTAACTTACTAAATCCAATAACAGAATCTCCAAGAAGTCATTACAGTACTGAGTTGACATTTGTTATTTCTTGGGAACCCAGACTACTGCTGTCAAAGTGAAGTAATATCAACAATACAAAACCCAGCTATGAAATTCAAAAATTCTGTATGGCACTGCTGGCAACCCTGATATCACCCAGCCCCTTGATGACAAAACCATTTTTTAGTTTAAAATTAAACCCTGTATAATAGCCAACACGACCTGAAGAACTCTTCCTGGCTTACTCCTAAGGTACTCAAGAGGAGTAAAATCCAGGCCCAGTTCTTTTTACATCTGAGTGGAGGACACAGAACAGCAAGAACTGCTGGTCACAGAATATCTGTATTCCACTTTAAAGAATTATTTATTATGTCTACTTTAGCACAAAAAGGTCATGCAAAAGCATACTCTAGTCTGTTATGAGTAGACCAGAGTCTACTCAAAAGTAATGATGTATTAGAACACTGTTTGTATCTTCTAACAAAATTCATTGTAGACATATGTTTTTCAGAAGTAGCAGTATCTACTGCTCCAGGATCCCTGCAGGAGAGCTCCATAAAATCCAAGAGCTCCAGAACATAGATACACATTTTCAATCAAGTGTGTTTAACTTCTGTCCTACAAAACACCTTCCAGTTAAGCATGTCATCTTAGTCTCAGTAAAGACTTGGTAAATAGACGGAGTCATCTCAAGAAATACATAACTTTATGGGTTCCAATCTCAGTCTGCTGATAATACACTAAGCCAAAAAAGCACTAATGTTTTTTAATTGATTGTTTCCATCTGGCAAAAGGAAGAAAGCAGAAGGGAAAGCCAGAAATTTTGGGGTATGTTCTAGGGAAGAAAATACAAGCAGAGGGCAGCATTAGAAACAAAAGGTGAACAGAAAAAAAAAGAAAAAAAAAAGTAAAATAGTCATTCATTCAGGCCATTCTCATGACTTTCCCAGACAGCTGTGTCAAATCGAAAACAGAAGGCTGAAAACATTATCAGATAACAGCTACAACACATTTGATATATGGAATCATTAGTGACACCAGTCAAATCTAGTTTGCACTATGATTAATACAAAGTTTAAAAGTAGCTAGGATGAATGTGCTAATACAGAAGTGAAGTTCATAAACCAGATCTAGTTCCTCTCCCCTATAAATAATTTTAGTGTCAAGTGACTTAAGTGCCCAGGAAAGTGAGATCCTCTAACTTTTTCAGGGAAAATCACACCTGTGAAGTGATTAGATACTTCTGTCACACACAGTGAGCTTGCCTGGGCACCCCAGTGGGATTTCAGTGCAACATGAATCAAGAGCAGGCTGCAATATACTTACAAACATAACCCTTGCTCTCGCACAGCAGTTGCTATGAATTAAGCTGGGAAAGCCAAAGGGGTGGAACGCAAGTTGTTCATCTAAATGTTTATACATAGCAGAAGAGCAATTCTAGAAATACCCCAAGTTATTTAAAAAAAAAAAAAGGTTTTTATTAAACAATAACAATAATTACAGTAAATAAACTGGTCTTCAGACAACCTGCCTTCAAAGATAAAATTTCCCTCCAAAAGGGAGAGTGGAGGCAGCTTGTACAATTTAAACTAGCAGATACAACTGAAAATAATTAGATTACTGAAGTGTTGACCAAGGAAAAATGAGTCTTTTGCTATTTTTTAAAGTGAAAGTGTTGGCTCAAGCACACCGCCCTCCCCAACTGTAAGACAGGGTTATTAAATAAAAGCTTAAGGCAGTGCTACAAACTAAAAGTAGTGTTAAACATCACCAGAATACATACAAACAGGACCCTACATATCAATGAAAATTGAAATGTAACAAAATTGTGACTTCACAAAGCAAGTGATTCAGTTATAAGCAAGCACTGTATTAATCCAATACAGATTTTAAATAATTTTAAAGAACCAAAAGCATGCAATTGATTTTTTAGTCATCTGTTCACAGAAGATCTGAGCATCTATTTAGTAATTTCCTAAGTGGCTCTAACAATTTCAAATACAACAGCACTTACCTTGGTATTGTCACACATTTTGTATTGCAATTCTGAGTGGTAATTGCCTTCTCAAGCTCATCCAGCTGTCCTGTTTTCTTTAGCTTCTTGACCAAGCTTTTCACTGCTTTCTCACACCACTTTTCCTCCTGACCATTCTGCTCACCACCACCAGCCCCTGCAGTGCCACCAGCGGATTTTTTCCACCCCAGAAGTCTCTTCACAACAGGTGGAGTGAATGGCAGTATGGACATGACTTTCACCAGACAGGACACTCAGCAGGCAATGAATTGGAGATTCTCGTCTGATCCCTAAAAGCACAAACCAGAATAAGAGGCACGTTAGCACTGAGGTTTCACAAGAAACAAGGACCTGTCTGCCTTAGGACTTTCCCCTGCCAAATGCCACAGGACACTGTGTTCCCCCCAAAAAGATAAATAAATAGCTCAGAAGTAGTCTGTACGTCACATTAGGCACTTCATCAATAAAGACCAAGTTTGCAGTAGACACCTCAAAAGCTAACACAGACCAAGACTGCTGCTGGAATAGAAAATTAATTTTTTTCTCAAGTCCTTCCTGACTAAAGCAAACTTCAGCAAATACAGAAGGTAATTAGAGTCTAGCTTTGTACCTAGGCTAGCCGGTTTTAGTAATTTATTAATACTTTCCACAAGTGATTGACAAATTGCATACACACATAAGCATGTTCTGCCCACCTCTAAATTAATTTAGTAGGTGAAATTGTCTTTGGAAGGTGATTTAGTCATTATGGCTTGACAGAAACCTTCCAACAGCCAGCCATTTCACAAACCTTTTCTCATTTTGTCATGTTTTAAATAACTACCAATTTTTTTTTTTTTTTCGATGAGGGGACACCAATTTCAAATCCCCACTAAGTCTAGTAACAAGCCTATTCCCCTCTGAAATTCAATGGCCTAGAGATTATGAATCTTCTCAACTGGCTGCCCTTAAAATTAAGTCTTTCAAAATTCACTAAAGGAAAATCTTAGTTTGCAGGCATCAGGGTAGTAGAACTGTCTGTTTTCAATTTTGATAGCCTTTCATTCAGTACAACTACCTGATCAGGATATTAATATAAAATGAAATATTAAAAGCGATGCTGCAACTGGAGCTATGTTTAGCATTCACTGCAATATGCACTTCAAATCATTTAAAAGAGAAATGATAGCCACTTAGAAAAAAGCATCTTGCTTTTGCAGCTTCCATTAGGCTGGTTTGAGGCATTAAAATAAAATACCTGAAATCAACAGGCAGACAGCTGTTAGAAATTGCTCAAGGACATTAATGATCCTATGGATGGAAGCATAGCTTTGAAGTCAAAAATGATCCTATTTCCAGGCAACAAATGGGTATTTGAACTCCAGAATGTCCCCATACTCCCAAGCTGTGTAAGCCAGTTCAGCCAGCTGAAAACAAGGGTTTTAGCTAAAAGCTAACACTACCTTCAGGCTACTTGATTTGAGCATTGAAGGCAGTTTATGTGCCTCTCCAAACTGTGCAGGCACACTCCCCACATCTATCCAAAATATACCAACTTCATCTTACTGAAGTCTCCCACCAGCACAACAGCATGATTCGAGGTACTTCAGGCTACAGCATTCATGGCTAATTTATGCCTTGTCACATTTTTGCAGTTTTAGTGAGGGCCAAGTCAACAAACACTAGATTATATTCTGCAGGTAATTTAAGTCATAACTTTGCAACTTCCACAAAACAGAACAACATTCAGTAGGCATGACATTTCAGTTTCAAATAAATTACGCCTCCATAAACCAGCTTCTCAGAGCACCCAAAAATACGACTGAAGCAAGCAGTGTGGTTTTCTGGGGTCAAGGAGACAGAGGTTCTAATTAACAGGGACCAAGATCAACACTGATAATTTTATACAAGTCATTATAAATACTCCATCCTAAATCACAGAATCACAGAGTGTTTTGGGAAGGGACTGTTAAAAATCATCTTGTTGCACTCTCTGCCATGGCAGGGACACCTTCCAGTATCCCTGGCTGCTCAGAGCTCCATCCAGCCTGGCCTGCAACACTTCCAGAGATGAGGCAGCCACAGGTTCTCTGGCCAACCTGTGCCAGGACCCAACCACCTTTAGGGGCAAGATTTTCTTCCTCATACCCAACCCAGATCAACTCTCTCTCAGTTTTAAACTGCAGCATAATTTTTTGTCAGTAGAGGCCCTGATAAAAAGTTAAAGCATTCATTTTCACACAAGATTATAAAGAAATATCCTTCTTCCAATAACATTAAATTGCTGAATTGTCCCCAATAACTCCAACTGCAGGTTTTGCTGAGCATTGCATTGCAGGTCTGCCTACAGCAAACAAGAAAAATAAACAGAATAGGCAATATTTTTTAATGAAACACTCACTTGGACATTCAGGGTACAGTATCATAAGGAGTCAAGCCAACACAACTGCTTCTTGCCACAGGAAGCCCAGATCTCCTTCCTTTTTCTCCTGTGGCACCACCTTCTCAGCACCAGTGCTAATGCTCTTGCACAAAAATTCAGCCAGGTAAGAGTAAAAACCCATCAGTTTTCTGGGTTTTCTGCCAAGTTAGTTCAAGCTAACAAGCTGCTCACACATGGTACTGATGTACTACAAGTGATGTCAGATGAATTACAGGAGTGTGGAAAAGAGAACTCCAGCCCCAGACTTCAACTGCAGTGCTAGTGTTGACTGCATAGCTGGAAATGTGCTTTACTTCAAATCATTTATTTTGGTGACAAAGCCAAATTAAGCAGCCTGACATGTTCTGAACCACTTGAGGGCCTTGCAGTGAGTGAGACACATTAGACCCCTAATGAGTACACCAAGCAGCTCCAGAGATTAAACAGGCTGGCTTGCATGGCCTCCTCTGGTTGAAGAAACACACTTGGTTTCTAAAACAGGGAGCAGCAGTCACTGAAAGCTTTACAAAAAGACTTCATCCTTTGAGCAAGGCCAGCATTGGGTGCTTCAGAAGCACACACAAGGAATTCAGAAAGACTGAACTAAAGGAGACAATCTCTTTGGCTTCTAAGACGCTCTTTCAAAGAGCAGCAATTGATGATATAGTATCTGAACATTAAATCTGGTGCTGACAAATGTAGGCAATCAACTACCACCATCATTGCTGATCCAGACACCAATTCTTACCCTTATCTCAGTATTT
Source organism: Phylloscopus trochilus trochilus (assembly GCA_016584745.2). Classification (NCBI taxonomy): domain Eukaryota; kingdom Metazoa; phylum Chordata; class Aves; order Passeriformes; family Phylloscopidae; genus Phylloscopus; species Phylloscopus trochilus. The sequence goes on from WQNJ02000015.1 coordinate 88,717,995, forward strand.
TCTGTTCTTTAACTTCAAATTTGACACCTTTCAGTGCCATAGAATACTCTTCTGTCAGCCTTATAAAGCACAGACTTCAGAAAGGTCTCATTTGCCACCAAGGTGGTAAACAGCCTCTTTCAGAGCCTATTCTTCCAGGCCCTCCTAGCATTCTCAATGCTTTTATCCAATTTTTCAGCTTTTTAATAATCCCTGTGATGAGGTGCTCAATTTTGCAGTATTCCCTCCCCTAAGAATGAGATATAATTTTCTGTATTCTCTGGTGGTTTGGAATTGTTTTGATTTTTTTTTTGACAAAGATTTGTCTTTCTGCATCAAATGCACATTGAGTAACTTAAGTCTCAGAGACAAAAGAATTTAAAAATTCCATACATTTCAATTTTTCTCTATATTTGAACCTTCATATTATTTTGACATACTCAGAGGAAAATAAAATTTTAAAAAAAATCTCTTTTCACATTTCCAAAAGACTCTAGGCTCAGACCTAACTAACCAGAAATTTCCACATACTACACTTAATTTCATACAGTTGCCTTACACATGTGGTCATCCAGCTTCTGCAGAAAATGTCAGAAAGCACAAATTGATCTGTTACTTCCACGAAAATTAGCTGTAAAAAAACCCAAAACACCAAGAGACACATTTAAAGAGCCCTTTCTAGCAATGATTTGTGCAGCTTAGCAGCTATTTAACAAAAACACAACATACATCACAGCTGCAGCCTAGCAGTCCGGGAGGCTTAAACTAACTTCTTCCTTCTAGCTATTGTTTTGCCATGTCAGGGATTTGCCAGGAGTTATCAATAAGAATTTCAGCAAGTTATTCCAGTAGCGGCCCTGTATCTTTCAAAGGGTGAGCAGAGAGAATGTGACACAAGTAGGACAGGACTCCATTCAGCTTAATACTTCAGCCAATTGTGATGAGTACTCACATGAGAGTATTTCAGACAGCTTAATTTATGAAAAAAGGGACTCTGCTCCAAGCCTAGAGAAGATAGTGTCAACTGCAAGGCACGAGTGGGCTGAATTACAAGCAATTTGGATAAATGGAGATTTTGCAATGAAAAGGCAGCAGTGATGCATGCAGCCTAGTGCCCCAACGGCTCCTAAGGTGGAAAAGCACATGCCACTCAAGGAAAGCATGTGAAGCTGGCCATTCTCTACAGTCCACTCTCCTCATAATCCTTCAGCAATTTAAACTGTTACAACACAAAATTAAAGGCTACATTGATACTTACTCCTGTCAGAAGCAATTTATGGACTTGCTGTCCAAAATCCATCTAGCCACCTTCTGAACCTGCCTTCACAAACTCTTGTGGCAGACTGCACTAGTATTTAACTGTCCACTGTTAAAAGAACTACTTTTAGTAATTTAATTTATTCCCTTCCTAGTTTCAGAAAATCACTCTTCTACCATTGCAAACTTTGCTAAAGAACTATTTGTATTCACCTGGCCTGCAAGCTTCACAACTCTGTACACTTGAATCACATTCCTCCCTCAAATGAGAGAGCTCTCAGCCTCTAGTCACAAACAAATTACCTGAACACAGCTCAGGTGTTTGGGATGTTCCCCTGGACAGATGCCAAGCCTGAAAGCTTTATTTCTTCAATTAAATTACAAGTACTTGAAGACACTGCATAAGGACTAATCCAAGGACCACAGAAAAAGATTATATCAGCCTAAGGTTATCTTTGCACTTATCCCTTTAGTCATATTATCCTAAGGCTCCCAACATTATTAATTTAAACAAAAAAGTACAAAGACAGAAATTTACACCTCAAGAGGAACTGGAGATAGATGGCAGGATGCACACGTCTGCTGCAGAACATCTGTCAGGAGCTCAATTAAAAATAAGGAGCCCTAGAACTGCATTGGGTTCTAAGTGTACCCACCCAGATGGTACCAGAAACACCCTGTTTAGACCAATGGGTTTAAGTATCACTATTTTTGGCCAGCAAACCCCATTTCTATTCATCAGTTACAACTTTTACCTTCAAATGGATACAGCTTTGATCTCCTAAAGAACAGTAACTGCACACACCGCCGCAGCTGACACTTACCTCTTGCTAAAAACAATTCTCTAGATTTCACCTGGTACACATTCTTTATCCACCAAAAAAAATTAAAACATGTTCTTCCCCCAAATGCACACAGAACAGTCTTTACCAATGCTGCAAGAAGCATTTCCACATTGCTAAAACAGCCTCAGATTAAATACATGCTAAATATGTAAAACCCCCTCTTACTTTAAGTGGGGTTTTTTGTGATTCCCTTGTAGTTTACACCCAATCTCCTCAAAAAACTCAGGACTGACAGCCTTTGCTTTTAAAGGAGCTCAGATGTGCTTCACCATCGCTCTTTGCACCATGACCCCTCTGCTCTCTTCTGCTGAGGCCCAATGGCATGGCCCAAATCTGATCTTTTTCTTCCCTTCCTGTGTACTACTTCTGATACCCACTACAACACACCAAGATTCAGGGACTCTCTGAGTAACTGCAGGGAGATTTTCAAAATCCCTTTCCAAGCCCAACTGTAGTTGAGCTAGTAGTACCAAGTTAGCAGAGTGTTCCACGGCAGAAATCTTCCATTTCATCCCTTTCCATCCCAAGTACATCTCTGGACTGTGCCTTCAAACTGCAGCCACGAATATTCAGGGAGTACTCACTGTTAAACAGAAAGGTACAAAAGTTCCTTTAGATTGCTGGAACACAGAGAGCATGTGCTGTTACTCCCAACAGTTTAAGACTGGAAAAGCTACAAATTGCCTAACTTTGGTGGTATTTGTTTCATCTCTGCCCCCACAGCATATCTCTGCTCCCTGATGCACACATGTTTCTATAGTTGGTCAAACAGTGTCATAGTTGGCAACTCCTAAAGTCAAAGTTTGAGTCATGTCTGCTATTATTCCATTCTACTGTGGTTCTCTGGAACAAGTATTAAATATTAAGCCCATGATCCCAGCAATAACTAAGCATAAAAGATGAAGAAAACCTTAAGGGCAGCATGCTAGCAGACTCAAATCTTCAAGGGAAATTTTCCTTTCCTGAATGTCTGGAACATACTATAAACACACTGGTGCTACCAAAAATATCAAGTGATTTCTGGCTAATTTATTCTAAAGTCTTATGCAACATATTTCATATCAGTCTGCTTATTCATCTTAAACTTGAAATAAAGAAATCTGATCTCTCCTGGTTTTACTAGAAGTATTCTGGCTTAGAAGAATTTCATTTGCAAGAGCTCTTCTGGAATAAAGAGGACAGAAGTTAAGCTCCTGAGGAAAGAAGATCGAGGAAAATAATGTGTGGTATTTGAGAAAAAGTCTACAAGCTCATTTCCTCCCTATTTTAGTCCCATTTTTGAGATTTTTTTAAAGGTAATGTTTTTTTCATTTATCCTGGAATCTGGACAAGATTCTTTATCAATTTCACCAAGTGCACAACGTGCACCTGAATTCAGTATGAACTTCTAACTAAAGTCAGTCTTTCCCACTTCAGACAGAACACACTCAGCTTAAATCACTCAGTGGAAGGGACAAGGGAAGACTACTGCACCACCACTCCTCCAAAAACTGCCTTTCAAGATTCCAGAAGGGCTAACTCTTTCATTTCCTACAAACAGACACCTGGTTTTGTGACACCTTTCTGAAGAACCATCACCAAATAATAAAAAAAAAAAGGTGATATGGTGCTCATTCTTACCTCCTCATGCTTAGGCCACAGTAGGGCAGTATTCCCTTACTGGGGTCCAGGTGTTAGGGTTTGTTTTGGTTTTTCCTTTGGAAGGGGAATTCAGCCCCACTGAGTAATGCCCTCAGACTCCAGTTCAGGTTTTCAGCCCAGTAAGGGGGGTGGCTCTGGAGAGCTCCCATCCCAAGGAGCTCTGGCCAGCTCAGCTCAGAGACCAGAGCTGAAGTTCTGTTTTGACACAGGCTGATGAAGTTCAAGGCATGATGCCTGTGACCTTGGAGGGCAGGAGGAGCAAAGGGATCTCTTCTAGGCCAGATTTAGAGTGAGAAATTGAATCATGCCTATACACAGACTCAAATCACACATTCATTTTTAAGTTTACCATTGCAATGCATCTTGAAACTCCACTTAACTGTACTCATTGAAAACACAGTTACCCACCTATTATGACTGCATATCTTGCTAACTCCATGAAGTTTGTTTATGAATCAAATGAGACAAACTCGAATTTCTCATATAAAGAACTAAACAAGCATGATCATGATCTTAAAAAAGCTTGGGAAGCTGGATTTTTCTTCAACTACTATGGGCTACCTCAAGTTGTAGCCAATGCAGTAATGAAAAGATGCATTGCTATTAAAAAATTAGCACTCCATGCAACACAGGCACTCATGGCATACTAAAATTGCCTGCAACAGGAGACATGAGAAGGAAGAGTTGCTAATTTTACTGCCCTTTGATTCAACTACTGGAGGGCCCAATGTATTTTAGCAACTCTCCTAAAATTGCAGAAGAGGAAAACTACCACAGCTGTAGTTGGCCAATCCACCTGTCTCTACAAAGATCCAGAATTCTTCCTCTTAATTTAGTATTATGAACAACATCAGAGTACTGCTTCTAAAAACTCAAAAGACATTAACAGACCCAGAAAAGCAGTGACTAAGCACTCCAAACCATAGCAGTTTAAGCCCTTCTCACCTCATTAATTTTGATTAAAATTTTCCACGTGCAACAGGCAAGTGTCAGCTTCATTATTTTAGAAAATAAATACTCCTGGGCTAAATTTGACAGGAATATTCACAGAGCTGTTATCAGTTACCTAGGTACCTGTTTCAGTTTATAGCTTAGCAGCTCCTCCACTTTGCTAAAGCCCAAACAATTGCATTTAACAATTAGTTAATGTGAGTTCACTTTCAGTGTAGGCCTACTGTTCCTCAGACAAGCCAGCCCCCACCCCCCTGATAAGCAGGGTTGCATTATGTTATGTATCTGATGTATTATTGCTCCAGGGTGTTAAACCAAGCTCAAGCCCCAGACTAAACTGATGGGAGACTCAGGAGCTCCTCTCTTTTTGTCTCTGCTTGGTCTTACTTCACTCTGTGGCTGCCAAACACATAACCAGAGTAAAAAGTCACCTGGAATGAAGGCTACTGTTTGCAATGGAGTTTCTGTTACTGGAAGTGGAGAGGAATGTTTAGGAAGGTTTTCTGCAGTAGCCAATTTCTTCTAGCCCAGAGAATATTGAGCACAGGGCTGCCTGTACTCTCCATTCTATTACAAAAACCTAATCCCATCGCATGACCTGCAGCAATTCAGTTTAACAAATCAACAATTACAAATATTTTGGCAAAGTAAGCTTAGGTATTGTTTGCCTCTCGGCACAGTTCACAACCAGTTTATGGCTTTATGATAAAAGTCATTAAATCCAATCTGAAAAGCAGAATTTACAGCTCACTTAGCAAGTCAGGCCCATAAATGGACGCTTTCAATTACAGGGCATTTACATGCACAACCATTAAGGCAGCATTGAATACACTTGAAAACTCTGGAATACTTTTTATAATAATTAAAACTTTGCGTACTGTTCTTTATACAAACAAAACTTAGGAATTTGCTTCAGTCTCAAGCAGAGCTCAGATTCATTGTTACCCAGGACATACTACAAAGCCTGTTCTCCCAGTACTTTTGTGGGAAAGGGATTAGAAAGATGGAAACAAGGTTTGTTTTTTAAAGTTGCCCTCAGTAGCGGGGAGGGTTTTTTGAGCTCAAATAAACTCAATTATATCAACTGGTGCTCAAGACTTCTGAAAGATTAAGTAGAACAGGAAGATGGAGGAGGACCCAGAGAGCACCTTTCATTTGGAGATTCACTGTGCAATTCCAGTGTATTTGATTTTCTTGGTGAATCTAGCTGCTGGGTAGAAGGAAACAAGAGAACAGTTCAGAGACCAATTCTTTAACCTCATTTTTTCAACTGTCCTGTTTCTTTTACTGTTAAACAGAACCTCAGGAAAGCCGATGAATTCTTCTCCAAGGTTCTATCATGCAAGTCCAGCCTCTTCAATAAAGAAAACTCCTTTTGGAGTTTTACACTCCTTTTGGTGACTGTCGGTGTATCTGCCCCATACAACTCCAGAAAAACAATCAGCTGCCCGGTCACTCTTTTCAACACCCCAAAATGAGTTCAACATATGTTCAGACTCATCTTTAAGTGGAAACCACCTTAAACAAGACCCTCCCCTTCCACTTCTTAAAGGCATTTGTAACTAACGTTATCTTTCATCATGATAGTGCTAAGCAAAGGGGGAAGGGACTTCACAAACACCTCCTTTACTCACACTCTCATCCCCCTCGAATTCACCGGAGCTTGTAAACGTTAGAAGTTTGAAAGATGTGCCTCAGAAGGAGCACACAAACAACCCACTCACGCACCAGCACCTCGACAAAGCACGAGAAAATCTAAACAAGCAACCTTGCTCTGCTGGCCTCTCACCTCAACCAGAGGGTGCTTCTTTTCCAACCTGGAGAGCAGAGCAAGGACTAATTAGCCCCCCTCACTACAGAGTCCAGCCCCCGCAGAAATAATGCCCTGAATCAGTTTGAAAGTACAGCTCTCCAGGCTAAGACAGGGCACCGGAGAAAAGACAAGCCTGCTGTTACCTGCGGTCTCCTGACAAGCTGTTATTACAAACCTCTCGCTACCGATGGAATCTAACTCGCTTATACCTCGTGGAGTGCCATGGCACGAGCTCCACACACAGCACACACAGGCTGCAGCTTTTTTGGAGACACTTGCTTCTGACAAAGCCAGTAAACAAACTTTCTCCCAGACGCTATCCCGCTCGCAAGCATTTGAGAAGAGCAGAGACACGTGTTGGGTTTTTCTCAGCCACGAACCGTGGCGGACCACCGAAGAGGCACAAGCCCAGCCTGCAGCCTGAATCCCAGCTGCTCAACAGCTCTCCACAATCATCACAAGAGCTCTTCGCTCATTCACACACTTTTTTCCGTTCTTTTATCTTCCCCAGAGCGAAGACTAAAAGATCACGCTGTATTGCACTTCTCTTCCCCTCCACTCTCCACAAAAAGGGAAAAAAAAAAAAAAAAACACAACCCCTACAAGCAGGAACTCCACAACTCCGCAGCAGCAACACCAACCACTTGCCCTTATCACGACACAGCTTCCCCCGTGCACTTATCGAGACAGATGAGACACCTACCAGGTTGTGTTTGTTTACAAACAACATCCAGGGATGGAGCTGCCACCGCTTCTCTGGGCGACCTGTGTCAGTGCCTCACTGCCCTCGCAGGGGGGAATTTCTCCCCAGTATCCCACCTACCCCTGCCCTCTGACAACACACAGGTTGCTGCAGCATTAAAGGCATGAATAAAACCAGTAATCTCAAGTCCTGTCTCACGCAGGCTGTGTGTGTTTTACACCCGCAGCGCTGCAGATAAGGAGAAGGGACAGACAAAAGGATGAGGTGAAGCCTCGCAATCCCAAACACAAACTCCCAGCTCCAAACACGACCTCTCACCCCGCACCGCTCCTAACTCTCTCCTCCAAAACCCCACGGAGTTTCGCACACCTAACCCTGACTGCACGTCCAGGAGGCACATGGGGGTGTCCTGTGCAGCGCTAAGAGCTGGACGCGATGATCCTCGCGGGTCCCTTTCCAGCTCGGGATATTCTGCGGACGCCTGCAAGGAAAACACACCGGGCACGGAGGGAGGGAGCGGGGGAGAGAGGGAGCAGCACAACTTCTTTATTCCCCCCTCCCCTCACCCACACATAGACACGGGCGGCACAGCGCGGCCCTCCCACCACAGCCCGGGGGTAATGCCGGCGGGAGCAGGAAAACCCAGCCCGGGTCCCACCACAACAAAAAGGGCGAAGGCGTAGGGAGGCGCCCCCGGCCCCGCCGGGACCAGGCCCGGACGGTTCCTCACGGCCCGCGCAGCGCCAGCGGGGCGACCCTGCCCATGGGGCAGAGACCCCGGACCCGGCATCCACCAGCACCTACCGGGAGCCACCAGGATCCGCCGAGAGCCACCGCTCCTTCCTCTCCTTCTTCCTCCTCTCCCCTTCCTTATCCTCCTCCGTCTCCCCGAGTGCTGTGGGGCCGCCGCCTCTTCCCTCAGCGTTACCTCCTCTGAGGGCCCGCCCCCGAGCCGCCACGCCCCCGCCGCTGGGCGGGGAAGCCGCCCATTGGCCGCGCTTATCGTCTCTTTAAGGAGCCGCATTGCGATTGGTCGGAGAGTCTAATTGGCAATCAGAGTCGCCAATGGAGTGCGAGCAGCATTAAAAAAAAAGACAAGGGAAGGGGAGTGGAAGAAACAGGCGCGAGGCTAAGGGAGGCGGGTCGAGGTCGCGGCGCTCATTGGCTGAACCGGTTGTCAGTCACAGCCCGCGCGCCCGCTGCGAGAGGTTGATCCGGGCTCATCGGAGGTTTGGGTGAGCTGCAGCGGCGCAGCCGCAGTCCGGCTCGTGGCCTCCGTGTCCTTCCGCGGCGGGCACGGTACGAGCCGAGAAAAAGTGCATCGATTCCCTGTGGGAATTGCCGCTGGACTCCAGCTGGGGTCTGCACGGGTGCAATGGCACCTGGCTTCTACCGGCAATAGTGTGACACCACGACCAGAGCAGAGATCGCCCCCCTGTGCCGGCACTGCTGAGGCACCGCCAGTGCTGGGGACAGCTCTGGGCCCCTCAGGACAAGAGAGACACCGAGGGGCTGGAGCGTGTCCAGGGCAGGGAACGGAGCTGGGGAAGGGGCTGGAGCCCCAGGAGAGGCTGAGGGAGCTGGGGAAGGGGCTGGAGCCCCAGGAGAGGCTGAGGGAGCTGGGGAAGGGGCTCAGCCTGGAGAAAAGGAGGCTCAGGGGGGCCCTTGTGGCTCTGCACAACTCCCTGACATGAGGGGACAGTGCGGGGGAGAGTCGGGCTCTGCTCCCAGGGAACAGGGACAGGAGGAGAAGAATCAGCCCCAGGCAAAGTTGAGGTTGGACATTGGGGAAAATTCCTTCATGGAAAGAGTTGTCCAGCCCTGGCAGAGCTGCCCAAGGTAGTGGTGGAGTCCCCATCCCTGGAGGGATTTTAAAGCCCTGTGGATGTGGCACTTGGGGACAGGGGTCAGTGGTGGCCTGGGCTGTGCTGGGGAATGGTTGGACTCACTGGTCTTGGAGGGCTTCTCCAGCCCAAATGGTTTTGTGGTTCTGAATAGATTCAAGCTGCCCAAAGCTCCGTGTCCTGCAATGGCACAAACAGTTCGAGGCCGGGGGTTCCGAGGTGTGACACAGACACAAGGCAGCCCCAGAGCCTTCCCAGCCTCTCCCTGCTGCCTGCACCCCAAACTCAGTAATTCTTAACAGCACTTTCCCCCCATATGTTGGTTGTTTTGTTTTGTTTTGTTTTTCTAGCTACTGCCTTCAGTAGCTTTAACCACTTGTGTTGAGGTAGTGGTGAAAGGTAACCAGATTGCTGTGCCTCAGCAGGGGCCCAGGGGGGTCACCACAATCAGAGCCTGGCAGTGCATGTCTGGGGACTTATCTGTCTGTGAAACCCATGGCTGTTCTGTCAAGACCCTTGCAGTGATGGCCAGCAGGTTTCCTGAGGCTGTTCAGCCTGGAAAAGAGAAGTTTGCCTGCAGACCTCACTGCACATTCCAGTATCCAAAAGGGCCCACAAGGAAGCCAGAGAGGGGCTCTCTGTCAGGAACTGCAGTGACAGGACACGGGGGAATGGGTAAAAATTGAAAGAGGGGATTATTAGGTTAGGTGTTAGAATGAAATTCTTTGCTATGAGCGGGGTGAGACGCTCGGACATGCTGCCCAAGGAGGTCATGGATGCCCCAACCTGGAAGTGCTCAAAATCAGGATGGATGGGGCTTGGGGCAACCTGGTCTAGTGGAAGGTGTCTCTACATGGCAGTGGGAGTCAGGACTAGATGAACTCTAAGGTCACTTCCAACCCCTTAACATTCTATGATTCTATGAGTGGTGAAGCCACGAGGTGGGAGTTTAATGGAGTTTTTTGGGGTGAGAAGGTCACATCCAGATTTGCTGTAAGACTGTTGGAGATTCTCTGGTTTTTTGCTTTTGCCTTTTTGATACTTTGGTATATATCACGTATCTCTACTTCAAGCCACTTCCTTTACACCTGAGGTCACACCTCCCTAACACAGCAGTTGTCTTTCCAGAGTCATGCTCATCTTCTAGGCTGAAAGGGTTTCTGCACCCAGTGGTGTGTTATGATTCAGTGTCTTGGGCACAGGTCCCATCTCAACAGGGTTGTTATTCCCAGGAGCCAGGTGAGACACCTCACAATATTTATCCCTTCTAAAGAATGTGGACTCATAGAAATCCCCCTCTTGCCTCTTTTGTGCCTAGATTTTCCCAGCTTGAAGCAGATATGTGGCTTAATTTTTTGGTGGCATTTTAACCCAGTTCCAAACGTTTGAGATTCAAGCTGGTTGTGAAATTAACAGCAAAGTGAAATGGAGAAGATCCCCTCTGCAGACAAAGCAGAGCATCTGAGAGATTGCCATCATGTTTTTGAAAGATAAGGTGTTCCAGTCATGTTGTGCCTGGAAACATATACAGACTATTCAGCCAGCACAGCACTTGCTTTGTGGAGGTTTCACTGCATTCGGAGAGAATTATTTTATTTTATTTTTTTTTTTCTGTGAAGAGTAAGTTAGCTAAGCTTAGTTTTCATATGGCTTTGCGTCAGACATTCCCTTCACCTCTCCTCTGCAACAGATTCATGGCTCCCTCGCCTCCTATCTCCAAGGCTGATTCCTGATACATCCAAATCTCACAAAAATCCCAAATGTCCCCAGCCTACTTGTGTTGGCCTGCTGTCTGGAGCAGCACATGCTGTGCCTGGTTCAGGGATGTGTGTGCTCTGGCTGGCCAGCTGCCTGCCCCTTATCTCCTGCCGAGGAAGCCAAGCAGTGCTGATAAGGGCTGAGCTCTCCCTTCTCCCCAGCAGAGCACTTAACAACACGTCTTCTCTAATGCAGGCACTGTTTGCCATGAAGCTCAACAGACTTTGTGTTTCCAGAAGCTCAACTTCTCTTTCAGGTGTGGTTGAAATCAGTCAAAGAGGGTTGGCCAGTTTATACTGGGAGACCCTGACACACACACACACACATGCACACACATGCAGACAAAACCAACATTTGCATAAACCTTTCCCTAGGAGAGGAAATTGCAAGCAGCAGGAGGAAGAAAGCAAATGGAAGAAGGCAGCTTGAGGGCTGCAAATCCCCAGAGCCCAGAAGTTACCCGAGAAGCAGGGTGGCTGTGGAAAAGGCAGGCAGGCAGGATGTGCATCTGCTCTAGAAAGAGCTCCCAGCTGTACACCTGCACCTCCAGGAACAGCATTGATTTAGCTTGGTAATTAGAAGGGTTTTTTTGATGAGGGTGATGGAGCACTGGCATGGGAGGTTGGCCAGAGAGCTGGTGGATGCTACATCCCTGGACACATTCAAGGTCAAATTCGACAGGGCTTTCAGACACCTGATCTCGTTGAAGATATCCCTGTCTTTGGCAGGGGAGTTAGACTGGATGACCTTTAAAGGTCTCATGCAAATCCAAATCCAAACTACTTAATAATTATGTGAAATAATACTTGATTTAGTAAAACAAATTGCAAAACTCAATCCCTGACAGCATAGCTAGATATTGCTATGTCCTATTAATTAATCAACCACAGAATCCTAGAGTGGTTTGGGTTGGAAGGTTGGAAGTTCATCTTGTTCAACTCCCCTGACATGGGCAGAGACACCTTCCACTGGTGCCCCAAGCCCTGTCCAACCTGGCCTTGGACACTGCCAGGGATCCAGGGGCAGCCACAGCTGCTCTGGGCACCCTGTGCCAGGGCCTGCCCACCCTCAAAGGGAAGGATTTCTTCCTAAAATCTAATCTAAATCTTTCCCTTTTTTTAGTTTGAGACCACTTCCCTTTGTGGGAAGTTTTTTTCCCTGCTGTGTAAAAAGTTGCTTGCCATCTTTTTTATAAGATCCCGTTAGGTACCGAAAGCCCACAGTGAGGTCTCTGAGCCTTGGAGCCTTCTCTTCTCCAGGTGAACATCTCCAGCTCTCCCAGGCTGGCTCCAGAGCAGAGGGGCTCCAGCCTTGGGAGCCTCCTCTGGGCTCACTCAAGATCCACATTTCCCAAACCACGTAGCTCAGTACATTTTGGACATTTGGACAGCAGTTAGGTAGAAATGGCTGTCAATCCCATTTGGATTTAAGGCTGCAGTGCAAGGATATCAGCATCTCTATTAAGGTCTCTGAATGTGTGTGGGGGGTTCAACACCCTCACAAAGGATCTTCATGTGCAGAGACAGCAACAGCTCAGCGATATCTGTCATCTGTCTGCTAAAAAGAACAAAGGAGGTTGAGCAACTTGGTCTAGTGGAAGGTGTCCCTGCCTGTGGAACAAGATGATCTGCAAGGTCTCTTTGAACCCAAACCATTCTGTGATTGTATGAAATAACCTAGGACCTAAAAAAAACATGATGAAGCAGTAGCTGGCTGTGCTGTGCTACACAGGGTGCATGTTGACTTCCCAAAGCCTGCAACCAAAGGAAATACAACATCAATAATCAGGTAACTTCAAAGACACCTAGGACTTCTGAATGACCCAACAGCAGCAGATACACCTGTGTGGAGGTAGAGACAAGTGCAAAGTGCAATGCCAGGAAGACAGATCTTGGAGGCAGAGCTGATGGTTTTTGTGTTGAAATCATTATTACCAACATGTCAAAATGATGTGTTAAACTGAAAAAAAATGGAAGAGATTTGAGCAGAATTGTGATAAAAAAAAGGTCAGACAGCATGTTCAAGACAGGTAACAATGAATGACTGGGGGAATCCTCACCCTGGTCTGCAGCTTCCTCATGAGAGGAGCTGAAGAGTCAGGCACTTCTTTCTGGTGACCACAGACAGGATCCAGGGAACAGCTGGAGCTGTGCCAGGGAGGTTTGGGTTGGATCTCAGGGAAAGGTTCTTCCCCAGAGGGTGCTGGCACTGCCCAGGCTCCCCAGGGAATGGGCACGGCCCCGAGGCTGCCAGAGCTCCAGGAGAGTTTGGACAGCACTGCCAGGGATGCCCAGGGTGGGGTTGTTGGGGTGTCTGTGCAGGGATAGTGCTGGACTCTGCCAAAGCTCCAGGAGCATTTGGACAATACCCTCAGGGACAGGGTGGGATTGTTGGGGTGTCTTTGCAGGGACAGGGGCTGGACTAATGGTCCTTTTGGTTCCCATCCAAGCCAGGGTATACTGTTTACTTCTGTGTATGAAAACAACCACAAATCCATGGGAAACCACTGTTAAATGTTCCTAGATGTCTTAGCTCATTCTGTTGAAGAACTATTCTGTACTTCAAGAGGTGCTTTGTCTCTTGCATCACTGGCTGCAGTGTTGTCCCCCTGCTTTCTCTAAATGCCATCCGAGCACGTTGTTTTCTCTCCAAACTTACATAGTCCCTTGCACAAATCTGCAAAAGATTATGAAAGAGGGAATGGCACTGAGTCTGGAAGCTGCAAAAGGGACAGATTCCCTTTCACTCTGCATTACTTCATGGCCAAACATGGAAACAGCCTGTCCATGCCACTGCAGGACTGCCTGCCGTGGGGGAAGTGGTACAACACTGGCAAAACCCTCCCCTATTGTTGGTACCAGCACGAAAAAACTCCTGCAGGACTGAGATTGTGCCTCCCCCAGAGGGTTAAATGTGGATTAAACCCCTTTTCCTTGTATCTCATCAAGCTTGTGCACGGCTTCACACTGTATCAGTTCTTCTGGCAGCACAAAGAGGGTTAAAAGAGAAAAACACACTCTGCTTTCCCCATCACATCATGAGGAGCATGTCAGTTGATTTTCAAGACAAGTAATGTCTGGCATACCGTCAAAACAGGCATTGCATTAAAGTGACTAGAGAAGAGCTTTAGCATCATAAATTTAAGTAAAGCCATTGCACGAGGGATAAAAATCTCCAAAATAAACAGTAACTTTATTCAGTCATGCCATCATAAATTAAATACTCACAAAACTTCTCAAACTTACAAAAAAAAAAAAAAAGAGTGCTGCAACCTAGGGCTGGGAATAGCAGCAAAATACATAAAAAAGGCATTGCATATTTCTGCTACTCTTATCTTTCCAATAATGAAATTATTCATTATTTCAGTAATGAAATAAATAACCTCTGAAACCTTGAAACACAAATCTCTTCACTACCTCCTCTGAAATGCAGAAGTATGTTTCCAATATTACACAAATCACTGTCACTTCAGACTGGGCTGTTGGGAGATTTCAAAACAAAGCCAAAAAAAAAAAAAAAAAAGAGGAATCAGTTCCACAGTGAAAAAAATATTGACAAAAAATAAAACTTGACAGCTCTTGATGTAAGCCTGCTGTGTCTGTCCTATCCCCTTGGCAAAGTGGACTTAAGAAGTAACCACTATTCAAAATAATAGGCTAAAAGCAAAGTTCTGCCTTTCTGACCCACCATCCCATGAACTGGCTGGTGTTTGTGGTATAGAGTGCTTTCATCAGATGGAATGGAGTTAGACATAATCCTTAGAAGTGACATCCCCCTTGAGACATTCACAGCACAATGAGGAGACCTATATACCTGTTCTTAATTTACACTGTATAATTTTGGTGAGTAAATGATTTAACGCTCTTACCTTAATTCCTAGTGCCTTTGTGCACATAAACCCAGTTGCCCTGAGTAACCAAAAGCGTGATGAATTGACAGACAGCTTGGGCACAATCAGACACTTGAATTTTTAATTCCTTTGCTGCATTATCTTTCTTGATTTTGTGCTGAAATTGACAGGAAACTTTCATGTACCGAAACTGGCTTTTCCTTCCCCAATTCTGTTTTTTATTGCTTAGAAACTTCTCATTTTGCCAGCATTTCTGTTTTTCCTCAGATTATTCCTTTGTCCTTTTTTATTCTTCCAAATACTGCACCATTCATCTGCCTACATCCTTTATTTTGGATTAGTTGATTAGAAACACATTTATGCTAACCCCAAATAAGCCATCATTAGAGTGAAATAGCCTTGTTTACAAAGAGATTTACACAAGTTTATCTCTATTGACTTAAATAAACAAGTGTAATTTGTGAGTAGGCCTGGGGGACAATAGCTTTGTTTCTGCATTAATGGTAGGCCTTGATCCAGGAAGGATTTGAGTACGTGTTTAAATCTATGCAGTGAGTAAGACAGTGGAACCAGTCATAGAAACAAAATTCAGCATAAATACAAACCTGGAATGATTAATTTTTTGATCATCTTTATTTCAGTTTGCTTTTTCCAGGACGCTGACATTAATTGATTACACTGAAATCTGCAAAATAATCAAGAAAAAATAGTTTGTGCCTCTGTAGGAAGGATCAAAATAAACCAATTTATGCCGTGATCAATTATTGCAATACAGTCTGTTTCTGTTTTACACTGTGTAAGATGCACTATGCTAATTAAGCATATGTTTGTATAGATTAGTCTCAATGAGATTTACCCCAGTTTTCTACACCATCTGTGCAAGATTGGTAGACGAGTTGGGAGTGATCTCTGCATATATTGTCTATACTAGTTGTGTTTAGAACACTTTGAGGCAGAAGTTTTCTTTTTGTTATTATTTGGGGATTTTGGCCATTCTCCTGGTGTTTTCAAAAAACTAGTGATTTATGACATTATCAATTTAAAAGTTTTGATTAAAAGTTATCATCTTAAAAGATTTATTCTGGTGGACCAAATAAATCAAGCAAGACTTTAAAGGACCTGACAAATCCTTTCTTGCTTTAGATTCATTTAGAGATACAAACATATATTATTGTTAAGCAGGTGAAGATAACACAAAATAAAAATGTTGCCATAAAAAAAAATTAGGCCTTAAAAATGTAGTGGGACTTTATCACTACAAAGCTGTCATGTTGTTTATTTTAGCTCTTGGCATTTATCATGATGAATAACTGATGAAAAAAAAAAAAAAAAGTCCATCCTTCTCACAGTGCTTGCAGCCAACTGATAGCTTTTTCTGTGTAATCCCCAGGGAAGCCTTGTGTCAGAGCCTCCATCCCTGGCATTCCACATGACCAGGGGCTGGTTTCCCTGTCTGGGGTGCCAGGGGAAGGAGCTCTTTGCTCTGGACAGCCCTGGAGCGATGCTGTGACAGCCACTGTGTTTACCAGGACACTGAGGAGGACGCCAGGAGATGTCCCCGGCACTGCTGGATGGTGAAAGAGTCAGCTGGCTGTGTCCTCCCCAGGTTTAGGGTCGAGAGCTGGTGCAAGAAGCTGGTGCTGAGCAGGTGTCCTCTCTCAGCACAGCAAACTCCACGCTGCAGAGGTAAGCTGTGCCCTGTTTCACACGTACGCAGTGCCTTGCTGTCAACACAGACCAGATCTCACCCCTGTGTGGGCAGTCCTTGTTCTCGTGCCATGCTCTGGCTGCAAGGCACCAAGAGGGTAAAAATTCACGTTTTACCAGAGCCTTCACATTTATGACTAAGATGGATCATTACAGCCATTACTGTTTGTTGTTCACTTCAAAGATCAAATAATTTCCCCCACAGGATCCCTTTTTGGGTCCACAACCTTTCCAGGTGTGAGCTGTTGCAGGAAAGGCAGCTCGGCTCCGATGACAAACTTGGGTTGAGAAGGATCCCCTAGCTGCCTGCTAGGTTGGTATGATGGAAATGGGGGCCTGTCTCTTTTATCTTCATGCCATCAGATCTCATTATACCTCTTTGTTGGTTTTGTTTTGTCACACTGATGTCTTCACATACAAATCTTTATCCCATGTAAGTATTTGGCTACTGAGGGTGAGGCACCTCAGCGGGTTTTTTTCTTAAGTAAACACTCTAAACCAAGTTTCTTTGGTGCTTGGAGGATTTCCAGACTTCCATGTATATCCCAAACCCTCTTTAGCTCTTCAGTTTTCTTTTTAAAGTATAGGCATTGAAACTGTGAACAGACCTTTAATTCATTTACAGTGGTACAACAGTTCTCTGTCTTTATTCAGTTGTCTTCTGTTTATGCATTCAAAGGTCCCCTTTCCACTCTGGGTTACTATGTAAAAGTAGGAATAGATACAGTGACCTGTAAATCCTTTTTAAAGCCGCTGCTTTCCCAAACGCAGTCCCTGCTCTTCACGTTGAGATGTGCACCCCTGATTCCTTCAGACAGCTGTCTTAAAAACACCAATCTGAGCAACTACGTTTACTGCACTCTGCAGATTGGTCTGTGAAAGTAATTTGTCAATATTTATGAAACATGGCAGTAAGAAAAGACTCCCAGCCTCCAGCCAAGGACAAGGACAGCTTTTGATTTTTCAGACCTCCACGCTTACAGGTGAGGAAAGGTCAGACAAAAATGAGAACTTAAATGCTTTAGAGTGGTATTGCTGGTGGAAATGGAAATGGAGAGGTATGTCTTCTGGTAGATGTGACCAAACCAAACCTGAAACTGCAGTCTGGCTGAGTTAGCTCCTTCGTGCAAGTTTGACAGGGCTGCAGGCAAAAAGATAACAGATCATACAGTTTTACACAGCAGAGATAAGGAAATCACTGCATACAGACTGCAAAAGTCAGATTCAGAATTAATCAGCCTGTTGATATGTGTCACGGCAAGGAGCAGGGCAAGAATGAGCTACAATAGGTGAAAACCTTGGAAAACATGGGAGATGACACCATGGACAATAAAAAGGAGCAGCACCTGAAACAGAGGCAGTGGTCTGCAAAGGGCAAGAAACAAATGGAAGAGGTTAATATTCAATAATCCTGCTTTATGTGTTCATTCCAAGATACATTGCTTTCCAAGCCTGCTCAAAGAGCAGTCTGCAGCAGTTCGGAGTCTACAGCAACAGAAGAAAAACAGTAACAACCTTCAGAAGGAGCATCTTGCTCTCATCCACTGGCTTGAAGATAAAAGCAAAAAAAATCCAACCAACCAACCAAAACAAAAAATAGTTTGCACCTCAAGCACTACTAAGACACTATATGGGAAATCTTCCAAGGACATTATGTCTTCTCTGCAGAATGAATGCAGGCGTCTTTCACAAACTTAAAAGCTAAATTAAAGATATAAGTAAAGATTTAAAGCAAGTTTTTTTTTTTTTATTATTTTGGTCTCAAGGACCCACCTTGTCCTCTGTGTGTAGTTTTGACATTAACTGTGTTCAGTGTAACCACAGGCTTCTCCTTAGATAACAAAGGGGATAGATGTTTGTGGTTTGCAGGGCAGAGGCTAAGAATTTTGGCCCAAGCACTCCTGGTGGGTGATTTTATCACAGTGCAATGCTTTGGAGGACCTTGAATTGGGTGCAACTGTTCAATTTCGTGTATGAAGCTCCGCTGAACTCTGGCCCACCAGCAAGAAAGAAGCCCCTTAGAAGTTAAAGAAAACAAAAGAATCATCTGGAAAGCTGTTCCCAGGATTCATCTATAGTTTAATTAGAGTTGAAAACCTCTCGATGGAACTCGGTGTCTCAGGGTTTGTGAGTGCTGTAACCAGCACAGTGTGGAGTTCAGGGCTGGCTGGCTACCCAGGCCCTGGTGGATTTTGCAATGCACCAAACTTGGCAGTTGATTACACTGTTTGGGGAGGAAGAGAGTCAGGGAATGTCAGTCTGAACTCTGTCCATTCTTAAGAAACACCATGGAGATATGCCTGGAGCGGGTTTGAGTCCAGCAGTCATCCTGCCCAAGGAAAGTGCCCAGCTCAAGCCCTAATGACTCTGCTGATGGGCACTGGCAGCCACTGCCCTGTCCTGGAAGTGCTTAGAGGAGTGACAGCTAGTCACTTGGCCTTCTTTTTGATCAGCCATGCCTGGATGCTATCTCCTCATCCTCCGGCTGATGTTCCTGCTATTTCTCCTGCAGTTGATCTGCAGGAGAAGCACCTGCAGTGTCTCACCTACCACGTGTCAGTGCCAGACAGCTGATTGTCAGCCTACCCGTGGAACTGTCTAGACACAGTGATGTGCTGTCAAACGCACAAAGTTAACAAAATGATAGGGGAGAATATTTTCCCCGTGAATCCTCTTTCAGTCATGATCTCAGGGGTTATTTGTGTCAGTGGCAAGTACAACATTTTCAGATGAGGACACAATTCGATGAATCAGCTCTGCCTCTTTAAGATGTTCTAGGGTTTGGGGTTTTTTAGTTTTTTGGGTTTTTTTTCCAGTGTCCATCCCTGTCATCAGCTCAAGCTTAAACAAATTCCCCGGGTACATACAATGTTGCAGTTACAGGTAGTTTGCACTTCTTTAACAGCTAATGTCAGTAGATAGTGGTCTACAGCTGCTAGATAAAGCCAGAAGAAAATCCGTGACAATTTACCCTCAGAGTACATTTAAAAATTAAGGATGTCTTGAAAAAAAAAAGAAAATCTTTTTTTTAAACAGAACATCAGTATCTCTTCTTAGCTTGCTTCCCAGCAAAAGGGTGAGGAGCAGAGAAGAGTGATACAATTATCCCAGAACCATTTATTATCCAGACAGATAGGATTGTCCCCATGAATGAATCCTGCCATTCTCCTCTCTGGTCTTTTTGCCCTTTTCTGAGCACAAACACTTACTGGCGTCTGATATGGCTCAAGCCTGTGACATGACCCAACTACAGGCTCAGCTGTTGGTGAGGCTGCCAGGTCTCTCAGAGAATGTTTTATGTGGAAGATCTCCGTGCTCCAAGCCAGGAGCTGCCTTGCATGGCCGCTGTCTGAGGCAAGAACAAAGCTTTGAGGAGAAAGATCAGGGGAACAGGGCCAACCTCATTCTTATGCAGGAAAATTTGTAACATGGTTTTTCTCTATAATATATATATACCAAAAAAAAAAAAAAAGGGTGGGGGGTGCATTTGTGGGATTTACAGCTAGGCCTGTGCTGCCTTTTGAGGGTGCCTTGAGGCTATCTCCAACACCAAATCCTAGCAGACAGATGGCTGGATGCACTTCACCAAATGTTAGAAGTTAGACATCAAAGTCTAAGTTACTCATCCTAAAGTTTCTAGAGGACAGTTCATCTGGCCCGTTTTCGAGATTGTTTTAGGGTGAGATGAATAATAATAGGAATTCCCTCTATTTTTCTGCATTGACTATAAATGTAGCCTCTTAACTTTTAGATACCTCAGGCTGCTTCAAGTCTGCAAGCCTGGCTCTGCACAGACAGCAGAGCATGAGGGGTGTAAACCCACAGGGTCTAAACTTGGAACCAGGTCTGAGGCTGGCCACAGCAGTCTCATTTTCCCCCTCCTGCAGCAGTGTGAGCAGATTAGCAGAGCGTGGTGTAGGCACCACAGCCAGAGGCGTGGAACCAGCGACACCCAGACTGAACCAGGCTTTCTGCTTTCCAAACAGAGCAGGCACGTGTTTGAAAACCTCCCTGCAAATGGTCCCTGGCCTGACCTACATCCCAAACCATGCCCAAAACTTGTCTGTGAAGAGCAACTGGCCCAGGGCCCAGCCTTTCCCAGGACTGCAGCAATCAGAGAGCATGGACAGCAGAGCTCTGTGTGTTGGGCCTTCTCATCTGCATCTGCTCGGGGCTAGGATCAGGCTGAGATGTCCTCAGGCTTTGGCATTCTGTCCTGCTGCACAGCAGACCTGACATCCTTCTTGGAGCCACTTGGAATTATGCTTCAGTAGGGTAATACCTATACTAGGCAACAGGTTAGGGTGCAGAGTTGGGGGTTTTGGTGTTTCTAAAGGTTTTAAGATTGGGTGTGTTTGTTTGTTTTGTCAGGTTTGGGATTGTTTGTTTTGTCGGGTTTGGGATTGTTTGCTTTGTCAGGTTTGGGATTTTTTTGTTTAGTTTTGATCTTTTAAGAAAAAAACCTTGTTGTCCCAAGCATCCTCAGCACAATCACATGATTGATGAAACCTCAGTTCTCCAAAGGCAGGCATGATAAACTCAAGAATTAAAATACAAATCTGTTGACTACCAGAATTTCTACCTGGCATGTAAATCTCTGGTGTAACACCATAGTGCCCAGCATAGCTGGGAAAACTGTATGACAAGGTCAGGACAGGAATTGATCTGCAAGCTCTGGAATTCCCTTCCTTGCTGATCTTGCACAACATCACTGCTTGCCAGCTGTTGCCTTTGCTTCCTGTTCTTCACCCTGCAAGTGTTTAAACAGCTTTTTAGATTATTGTACATTTGCATTTCAGTGTGTTCAGGAAGAGAAGACTATCAAACTTCAGTAAAATTTTTTGGTTTGGTTTTTTTTTGGTTTGTTTGGTTTTCTTCGCTCCATTTTTGTCCAATTTAACATCTAGATGTTGTGTTCTCCTTTAGGGGTCCTGTGAAGGAATTTATGAGCATTTTGCTTCCCTTCATGTCAGTGGACAGCCACCCATACCTGCCAGCTTTGTCACTGACAGCAGCTCCATCCTGCACGGGGTGAAGGAGCTGGTGTGTGGTTGGCACCTCACACAGACCCCCCCCCCGCCCTTCACAAAGAGCCAGTAATTGTTAAATAAATTATATGCTTTATTGTCCGCATGTTAATAACTCTAATCCCACCTCCAACTACCACGTTTAGAAATGTGATTAGGGAGGATTATACCTCACCTAATGCCTAATCAGTTGTCTGTTCCTGGCTGGCCTTTTATGTCCACACACGCAACACGAGGGATCTAATCAAACATCTCGCACGCACGGAAAATGCCGAGCGAGTTAAAAATCAGTTGAGTGAGAGCAGGTAACAGCTAGAAACCAGACGTGGCTGAAACACCAACCAGTGTGGTTACAGCTCTGGGCAGCACCCAAACTCACACCCTGAGCATTTCTTTAGGCTGATGAAAAACTGAAAGAGCTGGAGGTAGATCTCCACCAGACTGGTTTTCTGGTGTGGTTTTTGTTGTTGTTGTTGTTGTTGGGCTTTGGGTTTTTTTTTCTCTTGTTATTGTTGCTTTTGTTTGTTTCACTGGGTTTTTTTTGTTTTGTTTTGTTTTATTTGTTTGGTTGGTTTTGGTTTGGCTTGGGTTTTTTTGGTGGTTTTTTTTGACAAAATGTGGTTGGTTGTTTTTGTTGTTTTTTCTTTTTTTTTTCCCCCTTCTCACACAATTCTTGGGTTTATTTTACTTTACATAGGAAAACATGGATGCCTTTTCCAGCAGTACTAATGAGCAGGCTGCTGAATGCCACATTTCAGAACATTTCTAAACACTCAGGTTGGTTCCCTGAGCTCCACCCCTTGCTCCCTCTCTTGATGTGAGGTTCAGTTGCTAGGATGAGGCAGAGAACATGAAGTGACACCCTGCTGTCCCAAAATAAAAAGCTGGGACACTTTTTGAAGTTCCCATGGGTGAAACTTTGGTGAGCAGAGTCACAGGACAGGATGCCTTTCCCGCTTGAGTGTGCAGCCTGAAATCACAAATCTGCTCCACCTTACTGAGGATTCACGTCACACAAGCACCCAGAAATAATCACCTCTTCCCCTAACAAAGACAAGGGCAGACTGGCAGCACCTCATAGAGTTCCCCATGTACTTGAACACCAAGAAAAATGGCTCAGTGAGAACCAGCAGGGTCTAGAAACTCCCTTCCAAAAAGATGAAGGACCAAAAACCCTTCCCTTGCCATAAGTTGGCATAACCCTGTTGGCACTACGGGAGCCACCCCAGTTGTCCAGCTGAGGTTTAGCTCCTCTTTCTTGGAGCACCAGCTTTGTCTGCTTTCTCCTTCCTTTGACACATCCCCACACCCAGCAACAGCTTGTGAGCAGGCAGAGCCAAAGGGACCCAGCAGCAGGGGACAGGGGCTGGAATTCATCTCTGGTAGCTGCAGTCCAAGGAAGGTTTGTCAAGTCTGTGTCCTCACTGTGTGCTGCAACATCAGCACAAGGACCTGGAGCTGCTGCAGCCAGGCCAGAGGAGGCCACGGAGATGCTGCCAGGGCTGGAGCCCCTCTGCTCTGGAGCCAGCCTGGGACACCTGGGGCTGTTCAGCTGCACCACAGAAGGCTCCAGGGAGAGCTCAGAGCCCCTGCCAGGGCCTCCAGGGCCTCCAGGAGAGCTGCAGAGGGACTGGGGACAAGGCCTGCAGGGACAGCACCCAGGGAATGGCTTCCCAGGGCCAGAGGGCAGGGACAGATGGGATCTTGGGCAGGAATTGCTGGCTGGGAGGGTGGGCAGGCCCTGGCCCAGGGTGCCCAGAGCAGCTGTGGCTGCCCCTGGATCCCTGGCAGTGTCCAAGCTCCAGGCTGGACAGGGCTTGGAGCAGCCTGGGACAGTGCAAGGTGTCCCTGCCCATTCAGAATGAGATGATCTTTAAGGTCATTTCCAATTCAACCCAGTCTATGATTATACATTTTAATGTTAAAATTAAAAAAGAAAAGAAAATCACATTTTCAAGTGGTTTCACATTGTTGGCACTTCTTTTTTTCAATAAAGTTAGTTCCCTTTTGCTTTTAGTTTATAATCACAATACCGTGCTGAGATCTGAAATGCTGGGAGCCTTGTGGAACCTTGGTGCTTTTGGTTTGTCTACAGTGTTTGTTATCAGAAAAACCAGGGACTATGTTTAGGGGAGAAGAAAGAAACAAATATTTGGAAGAGAACTGAAATTATGTCCTGAACACAGAAGCAAATCAAAGCATGATTGTGGAGAAATACCCAAGGATTTAGCAATTCTGGATTAGAAAGAGGATTTCAGCCATGTATTTCAAATCTCTAATCTCGAGTGAGCAAGTAATCTAAATCCACCTAATAATAATGAATGAAATTATAGCTTAGCTAAGTAATTACTCCCTTTTTTACTTCATATCAGTTAGAATAAATATATTTCATGAGCTTTCATTGGAGCATTGCTTTACATTGCAGTGATTTTAAAGACTGAATTTTAAATCTGTTATCTTGTTTGACTGAAACCAAACTTTTTTCCCTATGTTTGGTTTTTACAATGTTGAAAAAACCACACTGTACAGCCTGGTGCTAATGTAACCCTAGCTACTCCCTTTCTAGACCTCTGTCTGCAAACCTGCCAACTTGGCTGCTTCAGAGAATTCCAGGTGGGGATTAAGTTTTGAAAGGACAGAGATGAGTTGTGGTAGAGGCTGTAGCAGCCCCCTTTCTGATGGACACCCTGAAGTCTGATCTTGCACAGTCCAAAGATCCTGTTAAAGCCATTTCAGCAAGGCAGCACTTGGAAATTCCATCTGAGGACCAACACAACACAGTGAAAGTGGGAGATGCTTTGCCAGTGGCTGAGCACGAGGCTGGGCTTGCTTATGCCTGGGCAGAAAGGCAGACTAAGTCCTGGAGTCATCAGAAGAAGAGGAATCAGGGCATATCTGAAGATGCCCCTTCCCTGGGAGAGTTCCAGGCTGGGTAGGACGGGGCTTGGAGTAACCTGGTCTAGTGGAAGGTGTCCCTGCCCATGGAAGGGGCCTGGAATGAGATGATCTCCATTAGAAAACACATTAGACACTGGTGGTGTCTGATGAGAGAGATGATCTGAAGACCAGGATACTCTTTGGGACACGTGGTTTATTGGTCGTGGGAAGGCAGCCTAACTGGGGAAGAGTCCAAAGGTCTAAAGGGACAGGGATGCAGCAGAGCAAGAGTGCAAGAGGCAGAGCTGCTTGTTACATTCCATTTTAACCCTTTGTATTGTGAATATTCTAATGAGCATCAACCAATCACCTCAAGATACAAAACCTACAGAAGCTACATACAGCCTATGGGAACTACAACATTACAATACTACTCTAAATACCAAAATCCTGAAAAACCACCTTCTCCCTGATACCTGAGAAGGTCCAACTCTTTATTCATCCTTTTGTCCTGGCAAGGGTGTCGCTGACTCACCCAGCCCAGTCTTTTCAGCTAACCTAATCACCCTCTTCCTGCCCAGCATATTACAGTTCAAATTTTACTTTCAATTCTATTCCTCTTGTAGGTTTCATACTCTTAGAATCTTTTACTAATAAATCATCTCTGCAGGGCCTAGCTACTTCATCCTCTCCAACAGATCTCCAAGGTCCCTTCCAGCCAAACCATTCTGTGACCCTGTGAAGAGGGGCACGAGGTTCATACAGGGTTCTGTTGCAGCCACCAGCACAGTGTGGCACCTGGCTGGGCAGGGGCTGCAGCTCTGCCTCTCACTCAGGGCAGTCCCACAGCACAGAGGGGCTCAGCCCTTCACTGTCCCCTTCGTGGCCTCCAAGAGCCTGGGAGGGATGAGAGCAAGTGGAGCTTGCATTTGTGGAGCTTCCCTGTGGCTGAGCAGGCAGAGAGGGGCAGTGACCAGAAAGACACCAATCCAAGCCTTGCTAGGGAGGGCAGCAGCCTGGGCCTGCACTCCCTGCATCCTGGTTCATGCTGTGATTTGTCTCTTGAGTGATTTCAGTTTTAGGGAAGAAAGAAGAACCTGTAACCCCAAGGAGTGGAGACTCAAGGGCTGTGCCTGTGGCATGGTGCCTCCTATGGCCAACAACTGCTGGGGAATCATGGAGTGGCTTGGATTGGAAGGAACCTTAAAGAAGATCTAGTTCCAACCCCCTGCCATGGGCAGGGACACCTTCCAGCAGACCAGGTTACTCAGAGCCCCACCCAAACTGGCTTTGAACACTTTCAGGGATGGGGCAGCCACAGCTTCCTTCTCTGTGTGACCTATGCCAGGGCCTCACCACCCTCACAGGGAGGAATTTCTTTCTAATATCTAATCTTACCCTGCCCTCTGTGAGCATTCCCCCTTGTCCTGTCACTACATGCTTTTGTAAAAAGTACCCCTGCACCAAAATCTAATCCTGCAGTAAGCTGGCACACATCCCCCCAGCCCCAGCAAGCCTGAAGCCTCTGTGCAAATTACAGACAAAAAAAAAAAGAGAGAGGTATTCACCCTTTTCCCTGTGATGATCCACTTCTCCCCATGCCCTCCAACCTGACCCCTCCCCAGGTTGCAGGCAGGCTTCAAACCATGAGCCCACGGGAGCACAGCTATGTCAGACACTGCCCAGACCCTGCTCCAGCTTCCACAGCCCCCAGACAGCTCAAAAAGTAGTGACCTACCATTTTCCAACCAACATGATGCAGTCTTGGCTCTTCTTGCAGCCAAGGAGGGGTAAGTTTTGAATGAGTAGAGTAAATGGGAATTAAAAACGCTGGAGGAAAAACTGAGGCAAGGGAGGCAAACAGCGTGGATGAGGTCAGCAGCTCTGGGAGATGGCACAGTGAAAAGTTTGGTGTTCAGGCTGTGACAGATGCCAAACTTTTGCCTCAAAGCTGCTTCACCAGGACAGCAGCATATCCTCCTGGAGGAGCCAGTGCCCACCTGTTCCAGTCTTCCCACACACAGAACGTGTCTTTTAAGGCCACATCCAGGAGGGCAGGAGAAGCTGAGGGCTAACACACTTCAGCAGCTGCTAAATTACCTCTCCTGTCACAGAAATTTCCAGCACAGGCCGTCTCACCAGCTGCCTGACAACTCTCAAAACCAAGCGAGAGAGAAAGCTGCCCGCTCTGGTCAGTTCTGCCAGTGAAAATTGCTCCCCCAGCAGCCTCCGGCTCTGTCTGCTTGTGACTGATCCACAGGCGGCTTTTTTAGCTATCAGACTTTCTTTCCCTCCTCTCTGCCTTTGCCAGAGACAAAAATTCAGCTGCTGGATGAATGCTGACCTGCAAATTGGAGAAACTGCACAGTGGCGGGGGGACACACACTCGTGCCTTCCTTGTGCCTGCAAGGAAGGAAAGCAACACCAGAAAACTCGTACTTTAAAAGAAAAAAAAAAAGAAGGTTAGAAAACAGTGTGATTCCTTTTCCCCACTGTTATTTGTGTTTTGCTTCAGCTGTGTCTTGGATGTGAGGATGGGTGTTAGGAGCAGGGACCTCTGAGGGCTTCAGGACACAGCTCAGGCTTGAGCAGAGCACAACCAGCACACAGCAACAAAGGCAGGGGCCACACTTAGAGCTACCAGAGCACTGCCAAATCAGGCAGCTGAATCCCATTTTAGGTATCCACATCCAATATCCAACAAGCCCTACATCCTAATTTTCAGCCAGTGCTGATGTTTGTCATCATCTGTCAGACTCTGGCCAAACTGCCCAAGTCCCTGCAGTGGCATCATTCCCCACTGCCCCCTCCACACTCAGCACTTGTGCTTTACCCAGCTTGGGTTTCCTCTGCCATCCCCTGGCCTGCTCACTCCACACCATGACCCCGCTGCTGCTTTTTGCTTTCAGTGGCTCTGAAAAACTCAAGCACTCCCTGCAATTGCCCACCCACCCATTTTGTGTGCTCTGGAAGGACTTCTGCTCGTGTTGAAGGGTAGGGTGAACCTTCTACTGCAGCTGGGATGTGCTGGTGGCCTCCCTTCAGACTGTGGGGTCGGGATAACCAGCCTTCAACCTGCATTCTTTAGAGCACTGTTAACTCCTGCAGAAGCAGATTAGGCCTCAAAGATGCCCTTCTCCCCTTGCTCAGTCCCTTCTTTTAGCCTTGGTTTGATATCAGAGTCCTCTGTTCTGCAGAAGCAGCAACCCTGGTGTCACAAAAAGGGGGCCACTCCAAGGCTGAAGCCTATTTCTCAGTTGGCTAGAATAAATAGATTTTTCTCCCAAGACATAACAGTTTCCACTGAGGATGCCAGTGTCCCCCACAACTGTCCTTTCTTGGACAAGATGAGAGCTATGCAAGGGCATTGCTATTTGTCTAGCCATGTGTTTTACCTTCCCACTAATGAAAACCATCCCTGTTTTTCCTCTCAGAAGCTGACACGGGCTCCCATCCCAGCTTGTCTTTGAAGTTACAGTTTCTGACTTTCGCTGTCTCTCCCTCCTACCTACCCTCCTCATTTTGAAGAGAGGGATCATCCAAGGGACACCAGTGTGTGCTTGATTGAGAGCCCTCCAGCTCTGCTCCAGAACACAGGCAGACCAGACTGATGAACTGATATGCACCATCCATCTCCAAGGAAAAGGCTTTCAAACCCATACAACTCCCATCCCAGGACACAGCTCTGCAGGCTCTCAGGGAGGTGGGCAGGCAGCTGTGCCCACCCCAGGGACAGAGTAATTCTCAACAACAGCTCTATCTTCTTTGGAAAAAATACAGATTTTTTTTTTTTTTTTGCCCCTGGGGCACAAATACTTATAATATTCCAGGAGTTCAACTTGACCACCCTTGTAGGTCTCTTCCAACTGACGATATTCTATGATTCAAATACTCACCAGGAGTTCATAGCTTGGAGAAAAGTCACTTTGGGAAAGAAACTGTGGCTTTCTAATAAAGTTTGGGAGGTTTTCAGTCCCTGATGCTCAGGGTGTCTTTCTCAAACCTTCTCCTCCAGCTCAGCTCAGGGTTGCAGGTTTGACACAGAGCCCCTGTCTTGGCAGTGGATTTGGTGAGCCACCAGAGCTATCAAAACTCCCTCTGTAGTCAACTGTGTGCTTTATTGTGCATTAGGTGTTTGTCCTAGGACATAATGGGTTATTCCCATTTGGGCAAACCCCTCACCACCACACACAGAAGTAACCTGGGTGCCAAGGCACCCTACGGGGAGAAATTCCATGTTTCCTGTTACAGAAGTTTGAAGAGATGATTACAACGATGGAAAAAATCATAAAATGTTTGTCACAAACAAGAATTGTGGCTCAATCTTGTTCCCTGGACATGGAAGGAAGCAAACCCAGTCCTTCAAATTTCAAGGTTCTGGTGAATTTGCGACATAAATTATTCATTGTCCTAAACAAAGTAATTCCCTTATCTAACTCATCTCTACTTGCTGGAGCAATAAACATGGCTGCAATTAATTCTGGTGCAGAAGAGCCAATAAAATGAATTATGTCCCAGAAACCTTTCTTCTGCATCCTATTTTAAGACCAGTAACAAAAACACATTGCCAGAAGCTTCTTTCAGACAGACCATCATGAATTATAAAGACACTGGAAGACAACATGCAGATGCAGATCCTCTCAGCCTTTGGTCCTGCACCAGCAGAGACAACAACAGCTCTGTCCTCTTGCCTTGACTGAGCCCAAGGCTTGCATGGACAGTGAGGGACAGCTTCCACTGTCCAAGGTGGCTCCAAGCCCCATCCAGGCTGGAGTTTGGACACTGCCAGGGATCCAGGGGCAGCCACAGCTGCTCTGGGCACCCTGGGCCAGGGCCTGCCCACCCTCCCAGCCAGCAATTCCTGCCCAAGATCCCATCTGTCCCTGCCCTCTGGCACTGGGAAGCCATTCCCTGGGTGCTGTCCCTGCAGGCCTTGTCCCCAGTCCCTCTGCAGCTCTCCTGGAGGCCCTGGAGGCCCTGGCAGGGGCTCTGAGCTCTCCCTGGAGCCTTCTGTGGTGCAGCTGAACAGCCCCAGGTGTCCCAGGCTGGCTCCAGAGCAGAGGGGATCCAACCCTGGCAGCATCTCCGTGGCCTCCTCTGGCCTGGCCCCAATGGGTTTAAGGCCCCAGCAAGACTCATTTCTCCTTGTACACAAAATTCCCCATCTCCTCCTGAGCGAGCAGCTCCTCACTTTTCACCAGGGATGAGCCTGTACCTGCTCTCCTGACACTGAAATCACCTCCCCAGCCCCTCCCTCCCCTCACAAATCCCTCCACATCCTCGGAGCCCCAGCAGGGAACCAGCACCCCAAACAACAGAGCTAATACAGCTCCTCACACCAGGCTGCCTCATCAAGGCACAGCAGAGTCTCAGATTAAGCGATAAACCCCACCACAGCCCGCAAAGATGGATAAAGTCACCATTTCCATTTCACAAATAGAGGAGCTAAGGCAGAAAGATTAGCTGCCTTCCCTCAAGGAGCCTCAGACCTGGACTCAAATTAAATGAGTTCCTCTCTAAGCAGGGAGATGGCTCAGGTTACAGCTGTGGGCTGTAAATCACGGAGTGCCTGGTGCAGGCTGATGGGAGAGAACACATGATAGTTTATTAAATGTAATGAGGCTTAGGTGCCCAGTTTTGTTTGAGGCCAATACCCTAATTTGTCCAGATAAATTGAATTTTCAGAGCAAAAAGTGTCTTTTCAAGCATTTTCACCAACCTTTTGCATCATGCTGGCATCCTCTCTCTCACTTGTACCTGTCTGAGCTACCAAGAATGCAGGAAAAACCACATTTACCCCATAGGACGGCTTGAAGGTGGTGCAGATCCCACCCTCCTCTCTCCCTGTGCTGTGGGATTAACAGCACAGCCAAACAACCCCAAGCTCCTTGGGCTGAACCTGTGGATCTTCAGCTGGTGGTGTCCCTTATTAGCCCTGCATCCAGCACATGAGAGCTCTGGGTGCATCCACAGCCTCCTGCCTCTCTCATTTGCTGCTCCATACAGAGAATGTGTCCTGTAGTACCACGCTGTACCCCATCCTGGGTGTTTAAATGTGCTGGGATCTTCGGTGGTGGTTGGTGAAAGCTTTGAATGCTGGGTGCAAGGCACCAGGAGACTGACAACCAAAGGGGACAGGGCATGAGGAAGGACACATTCCCCTCCTGCCACTGGAGAGCAACCAGCAGTTCAAAAGTGTGGTTATAGCTCCCATCAGTCTGTTAAATTACATGTTGGGAAGGAGTATTCCCAAGACCAGTGGCCCATTCCAGATGTTTAGCTCCAGAGGGGTTGCTCTCCCCTTAACTGCAGGAGGAGCTGGAACACCCGTGTCCCTCTGTGAGTGTCTGACCTGGATGAGCTGAAACCCTTTCCTCCACCCACCCTGCTGCTGCCACCCAGGCAGGCTGTGCTCCCAACGTGCAGCAACACCCAGCACCCTCTGATTTTCCACGGTGACATTTTTTCAAAGCCTGCTGGTGCCCTGAAAATCCACTTCACAATAAACTCTGAGAGTGCAGCCTGCTGCTGCTGAACCGCTCCTTTAGAGAGAAACACACGGCAAAGGCTCAGCAGTGCCCTCCTACACCCTGTTGGTGCTCAGATTTTAGCTGCTTTCTACCAGGGACCCACTGCAAAAGGTCTGTGGTGCCCTTCAACGTGCCCCTAACACCCTGCAGTCCCCCTGTGCTGCTGCTGGGCAGGGGGACATTCACCCCATGCTATCTCTCACAATCGCCGGGCATCCTCCCCACAGCTCTGTCCAAACCCCACCTGCTCCCACCTGCTGGGATGTCCCTTTTCCTCCCCTGGAGGCCCACCCAGCACCCCCCCCACTGCCTGGATGGAGCATATGGCCGGGCATATGGGGCCTTAAAGCAGCAGCTGGCACAGGGCGGCGCAGGATTTCGCAAACAAGGGACCGACCCACCGAGGGTGATGTGGCCACATCCCATGCTCTGGAACATCCCTGCCCCATCGGGGGGGGGTGGTTGTTGGCAGTGTCTGCAGCCCCTCCCTGCTGCTGGGGTTTGCTCTGGTGCTGCTCTTAGGGATGCCGGGGAAGGAATTTCCTTCCTCTCTGGCGTTTGGAATGATGCTCGTGTCTCGTTTTCCCTCACAGTTGCTTCAGAGCATCACCAGGGACACGAGCGTTTAGCTCTGGGGGTGGGATTTTTTTTTTTTTTTTTTCAGGAGTGGGGTGTTGGCAGAGATTCCTCCACCCTCAGAGGCAAACCTTCATCGCAGATGTCCCGAACCAGCCGCAGCCCTGCGCGCCCCCGACGGCTCCTGCTGCTCTCACCAGCTCACCCTGGCACCGTCTCCTCCTGGTTAAAAAACGCCCTCTCTTGGTTGCTTTCTTTTTCCCTCTTGCTCCGAATTTCCTCCTCAGCAGCCGGATGGTGATTTGTGCAGCGGCCAGCTGAATCAGACAGGGATGCTGGAGACAAGGAGATGGGTTTTCCAGGGAATACTCCTTCCCAACATTTAATTTAACAGACTGATGGGAGCCATGGCCAAGGCCCAGCGCTCCCCAGGGCTGATTCTCACCTGTGTAAAGGGCAGGCTAGCAGCACACACACACACAGACACCTGTGTGCTGCAAGGGCACCGTGAATAAATCTCTGTGCCTCCCCACGCCTCAGTTTCCCCTCCCGAAGGAGAAATTCTATTGTCTTCTACAAAACCTCTGGTGAGGATAACAGCTAAATGCATATTAGATGCATGTAAGTCTGTGGATGCATTCACACAGGTATTGGGGCTGTTGAATCCATCTGAGAGTATATATTTATGTACATACACACACATACATGTGTGTGTGTGTATGAATATATAATATAATATAATATAATATAATATAATATAATATAATATAATATAATATATAAAATGCATATATACAATATACAATATATTGTATATTATATACAATATATTTTATATTTTATATTTTATATTTTACATTTTATATTTTATATTTTATATTTTATATTTTACATTTTATATTTTATATTTTATATTTTATATATATATATATATCCAGCTTGGCTGTCTTCACTCCAGGGAAAAGGCATCCCAAATGCTTGGAGCTACAAATCTCTGTCATAGGCTGAGCTGATTGAACATAAGGAGCAGCAGGCAGCTGCATGAGGAGCTCATCTGCATCTGGACTGCTGCTCCAGCAGTGATGATTGCCCCTAGCTCACAGAATCACAGAATTATTTAGGTGGGAAAAGCCCCTCAGATCATCAGATCCAACCATTCCCCCAGCACTGCCATCCACCAAACCCATGTCCCCTGGTGCCACATCTAGACATCTTTCAAATCTCTTTTAAATCCCAGAGATGAGGACTCCAGCACTGCCCTGGGCAGCTGTGCCAGGGCTGGACAGCCCTTTCAGGGAAGGAATGTTCCCAATACCCAACCTAAACCTGCTTTAGCACAATCTCCGGACATTTCCTCTTGTCACTTGGGAGCTGTCCCCCCCAGCTGTCCCCTCCTGGCAGGGAGTTGTGCAGAGCCACAAGGGCCCCCCTGAGCCTCCTTTGCTCCAGGCTGAGCCCCTTCCCCAGCTCCCTCAGCCTCTCCTGGGGCTCCAGCCCCTTCCCCAGCTCCCTCAGCCTCTCCTGGGGCTCCAGCCCCTTCCCCAGCTCCCTCAGCCTCTCCTGGGGCTCCAGCCCCTTCCCCAGCTCCCTTCCCTGCCCTGGACACGCTCCAGCCCCTCGGTGTCTCTCCTGTCCTAAGGGGCCCAGAGCTGGGGGTGTAGCACTGGGGGTGTAGCCTCACTGTCTCCCCATGGGATGACATCTTCTTCCAACTCCTACAGAGCTTCTGTTCACTCTTCACTTTTCTCATCCAGCTCCTGTGTTTAAATTTTGGGGTGTCACAGCCTGGCTCACACCCCTGCAGCAACACCCAGAGCAAATCACTGCTCACTTCACTCCAGATCCAGGGACCTCATCTCAGAAAGGCTGGGAGGGCTCTGCATTTCCAACGGATTCCAATGAATATATCATCAAGACCTCCAGAAAAATACCATAAAAGCTGCCTAAATGAGAACCCCGTTTCTGAGAACTCAAAGGTGAAGCCTCAAATATTTCCCCAACGATGCAAAACTCCAGCTAACGCTGCAGAAGTTGGTCCCACTGAGACAACCCTGTCCTGTTCACTATGGAAACTGAGTTAACAGCTACACCTTAAAGACAGGCAGGTTTACAGCCATCCCCACAAGGATTTGCCAGAGGTTACCCAAGAGCAGAGGAAGGTTTTAGCTGACAGACAGGGTCTGTCCTTAAAAACCTCAGCCCTTGCCTGGTCTGGCTTTGCATCTCCTGCCTGCAAATTGGCTGCCTGAATTTCAGATGACCCCTGAGGCTCCAGGCACTGCATGAATTATTAGGAAGCCCGATCGGATTTGTGACATCTCAGTCAGTGTCATCTCTGCAGAAAGAAGGAAATAAAATGAAACTTTGGGGGTTGTAGCTGAGCACTGCTGTTTGGCTTCTTCCTTGGTATTTGCATTTATGGGGTTTTTTGTCTCAGTTCCTAAGGAAATGAGCTTTATACAATTGCATAAGATTTACATTTGAAACCCCTACTTGCCCAAACTGAGCAAAATTATTAGTGGTACCAGGAGGGGAAGTGGGAAATATCAGCTGAGGACACATTGGGCATCAGAGGGTCCAGTCCTGGCTTACCCTTCAGAAATAATTCCCTAAAAAAAAATTTGGGTTCCCATGAGACCACTGACAACTATGCCATGCTCCCAGCCTCACTGTCCTTATTACTTGGTGGTGGTGGTGAACTGAGGTGTAAAATAGAATCAGAAAATCATTTAGGTCAGAAAAGACCCTTAAAATCATCAAGTCCAGCCACTAAACTCCCTCTGGGAGCGGCTGAGGTTTGCGTGGCGAGTAGACGCGTCTGGGTGTGACAGGAGGTGATGGGAGGGAGGGTCCTGCATGTCCCGGTGCTGCTGAGATCCCCAAAAAAACAGCTCCAGCATCCAGAGATGCGGGTCCCAGCCCTCTGCCGTGCCCGGCAGCTGCCGAGCTGCCTCCGGGCCACCACACGAGGGCAGCCCGAGTTCGGGCGTGCAGGGAGCCGGGCGAGCAGGTGTGCCGGAACGGGGCACGGAACCAAATAAACCCCGACATCCCTACTCACACTGCCAGCAGTTATCTGCCCCGCACAGGATTTCATTCGGCCGGCACCTGAGGCTGCTTCTCAGCGCCTGCACCCTGGCGGTGACAGCCCAGATGCCACATGAAGGGGCCACCCTGCAGGGCCAGCACAAAATGCTCCATCACCTCGCTCGCCATCACTCGGTGGCAGAAATCCCTTGTGCTGGAAAAGACCGCCGAGATCGCCAAGCCCAGCCACCGAACCTGACGCTGAAATCTGAATTTCCCGGCCCCAGAGCAGCGCTAAGGACACACGAGAGGCTCACTGCTTCAGGTAACAGTTTATTTTCTCCAGGGGTGTAAGATGTGCAGCAGGTACGTGTACAGGACCGCCAAGAGGAGTCGCAACCAAACAAGAGACTGGAACAAAGAAACCTAAAACAGTATCCTGCCCTACAGCAAATAGTGCAAGTCATGTAAAACATTGGTTCAACATAGGAAAACACGGGGTGGGGGGAAGGTATTTCCAAGCCACAGGTATTTTCTCTCCCTCTGCTGGAGATCCCAGAGGTGGGGCTGGGAGGTGGGATGGGGACGAGTTCACTCGGGCTCAGACTATATGGGGTGTATCTTCTACAAGAAGGGATTTTTCTCAGTTCTTCCCTTTTTGTTTTTGGCTTGGAAAGAAACACAGGTGCACACAGTCAGAGGTACCAAAAGGCAATGGCAGATCTGAAAAACCCAGCCATGGGTGACCTGCTGCCAAGCACAGCATTTTCTTAAGGTGGTTGGGGTCTTGCTTCATGCACCCTCTTACCTTGAAAGTTTCATCTGCAACCACACAATATTCCAGCTTCAGGGCACTGAGACTGTAAATAAAGCACTAATCCCCTCCAAAATGGATGGAAAAGGATGGGGGGGCATAGCAGGTCCCAGGGAGCTGCAGGCAGAGCAGGAGCAGAGCAGAGACTGGGCAGCATTTGCAGCCTCCCTGGTGCTGTCAGGAGTCCTGCTGACACATTCAAGTCTAAAACGTTTTAGGCTGTACTTTGCAAAATTATTCCCTTTTTTTTTTTTTTTTCCCCTGCAGGTGACTGCCAAATGGAAAAGCCTCTCACTTCCCAAACTTCAGGCTCTTTCTCCCCTTCTTAAAACATACACTTTTTGTTTCCCCCCTGTATGTCATTGCCTTCTGCACGACTGCAGGAAGAGGCTCCTGCAATACTCAGCAAAGGGTTTTGAGCCCAGGGAGAGGATCTGCCCATCCAGCTCCCTGCCACTCGTGCTCCTGTGGCAGCAGCACCTGGTCCAGGCATCACCCGGGTGCCGTTCCCCCTCCGCTGCCCGGATGCTCCAGCAGATAACAGCAGCTGCTCAGGAGCAGGCATGTAGCCATATGTTGCTGCTAACAAGCATTTACTGAAGCTGGTTCCTTCCCGTGATTCCCAAGTGTCTGATTAATGCACAGCTCCTCCGAGCGATTTTTAGATTTTTTTTTTTCTTTCTTTCTTTTTTTTTCACCCTCCCCTTGCAAACCTATCTCCTCTTTTGTTTCTTGCTGTTGTTGTTGTTCTGGCATTATAAGCAAACAAGAATGTGAGCACAGAATAGGGTTAAAAGCCACAAGACCAGAAAAAAGGAAGCTGTAAGTGTATTTAAATAGCTGAAAAGTAATTCACACAATTTTCATTTTGTGGATTTTTTTTTGCTCAGAAACACAGAGTTTATGGGCTGACCCTGCCATGGTCCTGTAGGTCCAAGCACAGAGTGGGTGCTCAACAACTGACCACCTGCCCTGGGAGGGGGATTGGCATTTCTTTGTTCCCAAGTCACATTTCTGGACTCTGCTTGCAGATCTGGACCCCTTGCCTGAGCACCTCATGCCATGGAGTCCTTCTCTGAAGTGTAAAGGAAGGAAAATGACCTGTGGCTGTAAGAACTTGGGATGTTTTAATGGGATTGCAGCAGGGTGTACAACCCATGAGCCTGAATCCTTGGTGCCCAGGCTTGCGAGGCTTGGCATGGACCTTTGTTTCCCACTGCATTCCCAGTTAAAACAGACTGGGAAGAAATCAAGCTGCCTGACCTGGGTCCCTGGGCTGTACCAGCATCCCATCCTCTTGGGAAAGGTTTTTCCAGGGACTGTCCCATGAGCTGAGCAGAGAGGAGGGAGCGGTGGTGGTGGGAACATCCCTCCCCAGGGTTAACCTTATCTCAGTGAGCTGTGGGAAAGCACAGCACGCTGGTAGGTAGCAGAGAGGTGCCCAAAGGTGATTCATCCCACCCCTGGGAGGTCCAGCGTAGGTGGGGGTGAATCACCCTCCATCAGCACCTGCCTCCCTCCAGAGGCAGAGGAAGGCTGGAAATCACGTTGCAGGTCACAGGACAACACCTAGGTGTCCCAACAGCCACAGGGTACCTGCTTACTTCACTTCCAAATGGCTGAACAATGTGGGACAAGTCCCACCCTTCCTACCTGGAGCTTATTTTCCAGGCTTTTGCACCTCATTCAGAAACAGCAAAGGATTTCTGCAATTTCTGAGCAGCCACATGAATTACAGAGCTCATGTTTGTGTCACTTGAGTTGATATAATCAGAGAATCATCAGAAGATTTGAGTTGGAAGGGACCTTCAAGGGTCATCGAGATCCACCCCATGCCACAGGCAGGGACACCTTATACTATCCCAGGTCCAACCTGGCCTTGGACACTTCCAGGGATCCAGGGGCAGTCACCATCTCTTTGGGCAACTTGTTTCAGTTGTTTTGCCACCCTCATTGTAAAATATTTCTTCCTTCTATCTAGACTGAATCTCCTCTCTTTTTTGTTTAAAACATCTCCTCTTGTTCTATCACAACAGGCCCTGCTGAAATGTTTGCCCCATCTTTCTCCTGAACTGCCTTGAGGCCCCGGCAGGGGCTCTGAGCTCTCCCTGGAGCCTTCTGTGGTGCAGCTGAACAGCCCCAGGTGTGCCAGGCTGGCTCCAGAGCAGAGGGGCTCCAGCCCTGGCAGCATCTCCGTGGCCTCCTCTGGCCTGGCTGCAGCAGCTCCAGGTCCTTGTGCTGTTGGAGCCAGGGCTGGGGCAGCTCTGCAGGTGGGGTCTCAGCTGAGCACAGGGGCAGAGGGGCAGAATCCCCCCTCCCCTGCTGCAGGCAGGCTGTAGGAGCCAGGGTGAGATGAACAAGAAGCCACCACACCGTGAGCTGGGACAGAACTCTCCAGCCCAAGGTTTGGTGCTTGTTACACCCATCCTGGCTGGGAAACGGGAGCAGATCCCCAGGAAGGCACCTTCACACTCAGCTGGGCTCCCATGTGGATGGATACCTGTGGCCTGGACTCACCACACAACATCAAAACAGGAAGAAACAGGGTTTTCTCTAACCATCCCTCTACACCCCAAAACACGATCACTGCCAGCACTCAGCTCCCTCCAGCCCTACCCCACCCAGCGCCAACGCGGGAGAATCAACCTTAACTCCATAATTGTCATCAGCATCGCAACACCAACAGCCCCTTGGGCTGCAGCCCATGCCAGCTCAATGTTTAATTAGTAAGTGATTATTCTGGCTTTCCAAAAGGTGTCAGGCAAACATCCACAGAGCTGGGGCCACACGGACGGCTGCGCTGGCAGCTCAGCAACTGCAGCGGCTTTGCCTTCTCACCATGGCCACAGGCAAGAGAATCAAGTCCTGCTAATAATTTAAAAGCATCAATTAACACAGTTTAATAAATACATAAAATGATCTAGTCTCTTTTTTTTCCATCCGCTTTTTAGCATCAATCAAAGTTAAGGGTGATTGTCCCGTGAGTAACTAAGGCAAATTTGTTTGTGTACGCGTGTGTTCCTCTCTACTTTTTTGTTTTGATTTTTTTTTCCATTGTTTTGTACATAAAGCAATCACATAAAAATAGTTATAAATAGAAAAATTGCAAAGGTTTATCCCCACTTAGACATATAGGAAGAAAAAAAAAAATAAAATAAAAGAACCCAACTGACCTAACAAACAAACCGAGACAGAAAAAACACCTTGCTTCAAGTCTTGCAGATCATACAGTACTCAGCATCTTTGGATATTTTACAATGACTCCAAATCGTAGACAAAAACAAAAAAACACCTGAAGGAACCAATCATCTGCAAAACGTCGCTTTGTTTAAGAAGTTGACATGGATTAAAAAGTTTGATGCAGTTTTAAGAAGATTTCTTTTTCTTCTTACTTTCTTCTTCTTTTTTTTTTTTTTTTTCCTCTCCATTGACTTTTGTTGCACGTGGAGTCTTTATGGGTTCCTCTTTGGAGGAGCAAGCCGAGTGTTGGGCAGTTCCTTGGGACCATTCTGCTGCAGGTGGTCTCAGAGCAGATGTCCCTCAGGCCCTCCTGGGGGCTGTGGAACCCTTGACTCCCTGTGTCCCCCTCCTTGCCTCTGGTGGGCAGATTCTCATCCAGCCACAGCGCCACTGATGGAAAAAACCAAAAACCTCATGAACCCGCGGTCCTCGCGTTCCCTCCGATTTTGCTGACGCTGAAAGGTCACAGTAAAAAAAGAGAAACAAAAAGCCCTAATGTGTAACATTTACATGGTAACATTTCCGAGTGCTGGTTTGGTGTTAAAACAGCCACTGCAACCCACCTCAGCCAGAGGTGGAACTGGGGTCCCACCGGGCCTGCCTGCCATGGCTCATCTAGGAGGAGCCATGAGAGGCAGGTGGCCACCAAAGGCCCTGATCCTTCAGAGCAGCTCGTGGATTTGGGGCTGAAGGAGGTGGACAGGGCGATTCCAGCCCATTGGCCACTCTTTTTTTGTCCCAAAAGAATTACCAGACAGGGACTGTAGGGATGCTGGGGAGTCACCCCAAACCTGCTGGCCACCGCGGGTGACACTCGGCTTGGAGCACCCTGTCATTTGTCACCACCTTCTCTTTTGAACCAACTACGGTCAAGAAACAGCATTTCTACTTGCTTGCAAGTAGATGGTATCACTTCTTTTCCACAGAGATCCCTTGAGACGAGCAGCAGGGATGTTTGCACACCTGATTTTTTCCCATCAACACTGCAGATTTGGGGACACGTGAGCGTTTTGTAAATTTTTCTCATCATTATCACGTAAGAATTCGAGGGAATTAAGGAAAGAACCCCAGACATTTCAGACTGGTCAGCGGCAGCGAATTCTGACTCTTTGGTTTGAAACGACTTTTTCATTTCAAAATTCCCACTGGTTCATTTTTTTTCAAAGCAAGGGTTTAATAAAAGCTCAGTATCGAAACATTACTGATTCTTCCAAAACTTTTCCTTCACCTTTTCAAGCAACTGAAGTTAAAATACTCAAAATAGGCTTTGGTTCTCCTTTTGAAACTTTGAAATAGCTAAAGAACCAAAATAAGTAAAATCCCCCTTTTCCACCCAGCTTTGTGCTAGGTGTTCTATCTCCTTTTTTTTTTTTTTTTTTCTTTTTTTTTTTTTTTAAAGGTCCCAACTCATGCTGCAGATCAGGGCTTTCACCAGCCCTGTAAATCTGATAGACTGCTGAGAAAGGCAGTGGCCAGGATCCTCCCTCTCTCCCTCTCCCAGCAAGGCTGCTAGACGTCCCCTTTATCCCTTGTGGAATAAATATTGTTGCCAGACATGGGAATTAATTAAGAAGAAAAGAAAACAAAACCAGAAAGAAAACAGAAGAGTCCTTTTTTTGGCCAAAAGGGCCAAGGAATGCAACACAACAAACCCAAGTCTGGACGGCTTGTCAGTGTCCAGTGAGCTCCGTGTGTGGGAAAACGGAGAACATTTCCCACAGAAAAGCCACTTCATGGTGATGGCCGAGCCCTGGACTAAGGCAAGTGACATTTTCAGGGGTGTTGAAGAGAGCAGCAGTCCTGGCCTGGCATTCCCAGATGGAGCCATGAGTATTGGGATGGGACAGTGAGTGCCCGATGGCCCCAGAGCCAAGTGCAGAGTCTAAAGTGCCGGTGGCCACGGGCACAGCCCCTGCCCACCCCCTGCTCGCCCTGGGGATGGCCCCAAGCCCCACGGCAGGCCATGGCAGTGAGAGGACCAAGAGCTTCTCGGGAACCTGCTGATGCAGAAGGGCAGGAGGGAGCCCCAGGGGAGCGGGGCTGCCTTGCTGGGACGGGAGCAGACGCATGGTGGGACCGGGCGTGGGTTTAGTTGCTGGCCTCTGAGATGGGAGCCACGTGGCCGAGCCCCGCCAGGCCACTGAAGCCTGTGCTCCAAGGGTCAGGGAGAGGGAAGAAGGGTTGGGCAGCGAGGCTTTCATTGTGGCCCAGGGCGAAGGCGAAGATGCCCGCGTTCCTCTCCATGTCCATCTGGGCCCGCCTGAGGAGCTTCATCTGCGTCTCCTCGATCTGGCTCTCCAGCTCCTGCAGGCTGAAGGGGGTTTTGGCCCCGCTCAGGAAGTGTTTGGGGCTGGGGCCGGGAAGGCACATGGCCGCGCCGCCCAGGTGGCCGCTCATCTCCTCCAGCGTGGGCGGCATGACGAAGCCGCTCTCCACGGGCGGGCCGCCGGGGGCGAAGAGCAGGCCGGCCGCTCGCCAGGCCGCCGGCTTGCGGCCGCGGCGGGGCCGGGCGATGCGGCAGCTCTGGCGTTTGATGTGGCGGTGCAGGTGGTCGGAGCGGGTGAAGCTCTTGTAGCAGAACTCGCACTGGTAGGGCCGGATGCCGGTGTGGATGCGCATGTGGTTCTTCAGGTCGTAGTTGTGCACGAACTTGGCGTTGCAGTGGATGCACAGGTAGGGCCGCTCCCCCGTGTGCTTCCGCATGTGGATTTTGAGCTTGTCCTGCCTGCAAAAGGAAAAGGAGCTCGGTCAGGGCGG
The DNA here is from genome assembly GCA_016584745.2 of Phylloscopus trochilus trochilus. Classification (NCBI taxonomy): domain Eukaryota; kingdom Metazoa; phylum Chordata; class Aves; order Passeriformes; family Phylloscopidae; genus Phylloscopus; species Phylloscopus trochilus. The sequence continues at coordinate 88,759,191 of WQNJ02000015.1, forward strand.
TGCGGGCTGGGATGGCTCTTTTTTGGGGTTGCCTTACTGGATTGTACCCTTTTTCTGACCCAGAGATGGGGCGAACTGAGAGGCGTTTTAAAAACTCCTGATTCCACTGGCAGTCTCATGTGAAGGGTGAGACAGTGCAGATGTCACAATTCACTCCCTCACGATCAGAAGCCAAACTATTTCCTAATTACAACACATTATAAGGGCATACATATATAAAATATATATATTATAACACAATATATAATATATATTTCTTGGCCTCACATTGTAAGGATTTCTTGGCCTATCAGCTTTTGTCACGCAATGCCATAAATGCCTTAAAGTCAATCATCTAAAATCACCCCTTGTGGGTCCTACTACAAAGCGCCTCTCGTAGTTTTATTTCTCCCAAGTCTCTAGTCTTACTTGCAAGGCCATCATTTGAAACTTGTTTCTAGTTACCTTTCTCTCTCAACTGTCCTATTCCACAGCATTTCTAAGTCAGCATTTTCTATCCCAGAATTTACATACAGGTGAAGAAGACTATGTGAGCCTTCTGTCAGGCTTTGAGAATTCTCTACAAATCCATTTCCCACAGTTGCCTCCCTGATTGGAATCTGGGCAGGAGGTGATGGGAAGGTGGGGAGCTCATGCTGGGGCCCCTCCCGAAATGTGGATGGTCTCACAGGCTGATATTTGCATTCCCTTCCTCCTTCCCGAGCACTAAAACATCACACACACAGAGCCTTCCATGTCAGGAGTCTGCAGCCCATCCCAGAGTGCTCAAAACAGCTTAAATTGGAGGAAAAAAAAAAATTCCCTGGAATAAACCCAAGAAGACAGAATCATTAAGGCTGGAGAAGACCAAAGATCATCAAGTCCAACCATTCCCCCAGCCACGGCCACTACTAACCCATGTCCCCAAGTGCCACATCCAGATAGATGGCTTTGAAATCCCTCCAGGAATGGGGATTCCACTACTGCTTGGGCAGCCTGTGCACAGGCTGGACAACACTTTAGGGAAGAATTTTTTTTCCTGATTTCTCTGGTGCAATTTGAGGCTGCTCCCTCTTGTTCTGTCCCTCGTTCCCTGGGAGAAGAGCCCGATCCCCAACAGGCTACAACCTCCTTCCACACATTTTGTACAGAGCAAGATTCCAAATATGGGAATATATCTATATATAGCTAAATCCGGGATTATTAAATAAATTCAGCCCTATTCCACCCTGCAAAGGAGGAAATTAGTTGGGATTCAAGTCTGGCAATGTGGGACAACACTGCTTAAATTCAGTCCCTCTTGGAGCCGACTTTTCTTTTATTCTTGCATTGACCACACGGTGTCTCAGGAGCTTTCTTTTGGAGCAGGAGCATCACAGAGAGCGATGCTGCCAGAGATGCAGCACCCAAGCACTGTCCTTTCCTGCCAGGGTCTCCAAGGCCAGCACACATCAACCTCCCACACAGTCTGGAGAAGTTTGTTTGTTTTTAAATCCAGCCACGGAATAGCCCAATATCCATCCCAATGGCATTTACAAATATTTATGTATGTCTCTTTTAAGGGGAACATCTAAAAGCAAGAATATTTTCCCATACTGGCAATCTAATCACCACTTTTCCCCCCAATAAATAAATAAATGTTTCCTCCTGCAGCCAAAAAAAGGGAAAAAACCCAAAACTGCAGCTAAAGTGTATGATTATAAAAAGTGAAGGTGATTTTGGCTGAACTGAGCTGAACGCTGCTTCCTAGGCTGCACCAGTGGAGTTCAAGTAAAGAGCAAAGTGAGAAAATTCATATTTTTTCCAAAATTATTTCAGTATGAGCGCCCCAGCATGCTAGTATTGAGGCTAAAAATATGTAGAACATGTGGAGTAATATCATTATTAGATATAAAATATATATATTACAGATATGCCATATAAAGCTATATGGTATCTTTTAATATGAACAGTAAAGAATACAAAGTCTATTATTGTTATTAATTGTAATTATATTATAAATGACACAACCTAAGTATATATGACAACGATTCAATTTATATAGCATAAAAACCACACAAAAAATCTGTTTCTTCTGGCAGGTCAAGCCCTCAAAACTTGCAAGGTGCTGCCTCTGAACTAGTTTTTGCCACCCAGCCCGTGTGCATGTTGAAACAGTTTTTGGTGACATGCCCAGCAGCACCGAGGTGTCGGCCACACCGTCAGGAATGCAGCCCTGGGCTGGGCACCCCTGCACAACAGTCCCTCAGGATCAAGGATGCAAATGAGTATCCCAAGCAGGAGAGTCACTTCTTCACCTAAAGGTGATGCTTCATTGCTTTTGGGAGATTGAACCCAGCCTGGTCCTGCACCTACAGATTTTCTAGGGAGACATGAAAAAAAAAAAAAGGCATCTCTCAGCCCCTGTGCCAAGCTCAAGGCAACTTCCCACTCTGGAATTTTACCCCAAGGTTCTCACAAGGGTGCATTTCCTCTGGAAGGGCTGGGATCAGTGCTCAGCAGCAGACAAAGCAGCAGCAGCAGCAGCAGCAGGGAGAATTTCACCCCGAACGGAGAACCGCGGATGGAGGCGGGGGCTCGTACTGCAGAGCGGGGTGGGGGGTGGGGGGGGGAATGTTAATAAAAAGCAGAGCTGCCGACCCCACCTATAATTTAATTTGAACCTCTGTATGTAATGTTTAACCTAGCAGGATCGCTTTTCCTAATAAACACGCTGCGTGCCAGGACTGTATAATGTAAATACAGGCAAAGCTCTTTTCAGGCTATTACCCATCTCCGGCAGCAGACGGGGAGAAACCCAATCCTCCCTGCCCCGGCAGCATCTCCGGGGAATGCAAGGGAGGTTTGTGGCTCCACCTGGAGCCGCTCAGAGGCTGGAGGGGGGCAGTGAGGTGCTCTGTGGTGAAGCACTCCGAGAGGGATGTGGCACGGGGAGCGCAGGGTTTGCGAGGCTGGGAGCTGGGCTGGAGGCTGGCTCCGGCAGAGATCCACGCTCCGTGTGTGTGAATAACCTTAATGCAATTGCATTAGGAGAGCGATTAGGGCTCTGCGAGCTGTCACAACACAAATAATAGGAACAAATAATGTTAACCTTTCCAGCTGGAACAGTATCTCCTTGAGCACTCTGGGGTTGTCTTGGTGGGAAAGCTGAAATATTTGCAGCTTTCTCCGGCGCTCTAAGCAGGGTGGAACAGCAGACTAGAGGCTGAGCAGCCTTTGTTTAAGGAAAAAATAATTAATGAGCCATTAAATGAGGTCCTGCTTCCTGTGATCAGATGTCCGTGGGCAGCAGGAATGGCAGATCCAGGTGCATGCAGGGTCCTTGCCAGGGGGATGTGAGATCCCACTGATGTGGAGGGGAAGGGATCTGCTGGGGAGGTTGGGGCACTCCTCACCCCGGGAAATGTATCTTCTCCATCTCCCCAGTAGATTCTCCCCTCCACAGTTCCTCAAATTCAGAAAGAATGCAAAGGATTGACTCATACTGAAATTCCATCTGGGAACCTCTGCTTCCCTGCATCCTCACCCTCAAGGAGACCCCAAAAGGGACCAGCTGAGCTTGCATCTCCCCAGTGACAGCACTGTGGGTGCAAGCCCAAGGCTTTCAGAAAGCAAGGGATTCTCGCCCCCCCGAGAGCAAAACACATCATGCGAGTGGCAGCACTCAGGAAATCCCAGTAGAAATCTCTTTCTACATCTCAATCACTTCTTCACTTTGCTTAAAAATACACTTTTTTTTCCTAAAAGAGAGCTCTCACACCAGAGTAATAATGCACACAGCTAAGAAAACCCCACCCCAAACAAAACCAATTAGCTGCACGCTATTCAAAATCCTTCCAAACCCATTTAAAAATTAATCAATATTTTAAAATATCCATTTTGCTCAGGGTGTTAATGAAGGAAAAGACCCTCCAGCACTTAGCTCAGCACGGGGTGACCCACAAGACCAGTTTTCATCAGTGGTGTTGAGCCACTGCACTGCTGAGTGAGTCCCCATTTCTGATTTTTTCTTTTCCAAAGTCCCCCTACCCCTGTGTCCTGTATTTAGAGGCTGCTGAGCACATGGGGGATGTCAAAACCATCAGGTTTTAATCCTGCATTAGCAATGGATCACGCTAGACCAGCTCTGTGTGGAGTTTTTAACCTCCACCAAGCTGATATAACCTGTCTGGACTAGGCAACAGTGCCTAGTCTAACTCTGTGCCTCAGTTTCCCCGAACTAAATGAACAATGCTGCCCTTGCCTGTGAGGGACTTTGGGAGCCCTCTGGGAGGGCTCAGCTCCATTATTCCTGTTACAGGGAAGGTGTCAGCGATGGATCTAGCCAGGCCATTTCCTGATCAACAATTGGCACCCGCAGCAGCACACACAAGAGAGCGACAGGGACCACAGGATGGGGCTGGCCATGGCCAGGCTGTCCCTCCAGCCCGAGATGCCAGCACGCTCACAGGGCTGAGGCAACAGCCCAGGGCTAACCTGAGGATGCAGCACCAGCAGGAGCCAGACCCAAATTCCTGCAGGCAGGAATTATCACCATGCAGTGGCCTTTCCCCTGCAAATACCAGGGTGAGCTGGCTCACGTCGCACATGCCCGCCCGAGGCAGGATGCTCCCCGCATTGTAATTCGGTGTCTGCTGCGTTAATGGAGGGGAGCATGGAAATTTATTTTCAGGTCAAATTCTCATCATCTGCATATCTTCCATTCGAATATTATCACAGGGACAGAAGAAGAAAAGACAGGCTGAATGCAGGAGCACCCCAGGTGTCCGGCCATTGTCAGGAGCTCGCCTCTGCCTACTGTGCGGATTATTTTCCTCTGGTTTTCTCGCCCCAGCTTAATAGGGCTCTCTCTCTCACATGCAGCCAGGAGCTGAAATACCATGCTCTTGTCAGAAAGCTTTATTATTATGGTAAAGATTGTTCTCATTAGATATTAATTATACTCAGCAAGAGCAGATCCAGGAATCTATTTGTCTCTGCTCACCGATTAAATTTGCCCAGCTTTGCAGAGCGCAGTTTCAGGCTGGAACATTAGATTTGCACAGCTAAATACAACTTGGCAAGAGAAGTTGCAGCTGCCCCATCTCTGGAAGTGTCCCAGGCCAGACTGGACAGTGCTTGGAGCAATCTGGGATAGTGGAATGTGTCCCTGACCATGGCAGGGGATGGAACTGGATGAACTCTAGTCATTTCCAACCCAAACCATTCCATGATTCTGAGTCCAACTGTTCCCTCAGCAAGGCCAAGTCTACCAAACCATGTGGTATCTCATCTACACATCTTTTAAATCCCTCCAGTGAGATGGGGACTCCTCCACTGTCCTGGACAGACTGTTGCAGTGCTTTGCATGAACAAATGGTACCTAATATCCAATCTAAACCTCCCCTGGTGACGCTTGAGGATGTTTCCCCTTGTCCTGTCATTTGTTACTTTGGGGAAGAGACCAAGACCCCAACTGCACTACTAACACGTAATAATTAGGGTCACTCCAGCCCCAGAAAGCCCAGATAACTGTCATGTCCAAACATGTGCAACTTGGTTGTGGTCTACACTGATGCCAAAATGTGCAAACCCAAACTAATTACATCCTGTGGCTAAATGGCCCTCCCAACTCAATGCATCTCTCAGCACATTACAGATGAAGCCTCCTTGGCTGTTTGACCATCTGTTTTCCAGCTCACTCTGGTCCTACTGTGGTGAGCTATGGTGGGGTTGAAAATATCCTGTTACTTATTTAAGCTTTTGTCCAGCGAGAGGATGGATCCAGTGAGCCGTGGATGTCATCCACAACCCACAAAAATCAGTAGGTTCTTTTCCTTCCTCCTCCCTCCCTTCCTCCTTTTTAATTTATTTATTTTTTTTTTCCAAAGGGATAGAGATCATGCCCTGCTTGCTTCCCTAGTTTTATTTTGGGGGAAAAAAAAAACAAACCACAAAAAACCCCCACCAAACAAAACAACAAACAAACAAAGAAACAAAACAAAACAAAACTCTGATGAGTTTTCTCTGATGAGTAGCTGAGAAATCAGTCATGGGTTATGACGTGGCCCCTCCAGCCACCACCCCACACCCCAGACACGGCAGAGGTGACCAACACACACCTGGTAAAGCGAACTTCACAGATATTGCACATATAGGGCTTCTCCCCCGTGTGGGTCCTCATGTGCCTGGGCAGCTTGCCGGCTCCCATGATGACTTTGTTACAGATGGGACACTGCTGGGATGCCTTGGGCTTTATTTTCCTCTCTTCCTCCAGGGGCCATGGGGGAAAAACTCCTCCGAACTGGGTAGCGCTTAGGAAATTGAGATAAGCGCTGTAGTCAGTCTCTGCCTTAATGTGCCCTAAGGGAGCTGCTGGGGTGTTGGCAAACATGTCCTTGAAGAAGTCATTAGGGAAAGGAGGCGGAGGCACGTCTTCCTTCTCCTCCTCTTCCTTGATCTTTCTCTTTTTGATCACCAGATCCAAGGGGCCATTGTCTACTTGTGGCTCCTCAAGCTGGGAGAAGGAGTTGAAGTCACCATTCCACAGATGGGGGAAGAAGGTGGGGGCGAAAGGAGACAGAGCTGGCCTCCTTTCTGGGATGTTTGCCTTAGGGTACAGGTTTTCACTCAGCAAGGACTCTATGGAGAAGTCTCGTATCATGCCCAAGTGTCCAGAGGAGTTACTGGCTGGGAAGTGATTTGGAAAATCTTTAGGTGCTTCTGTATAAGCTTCTTCGGTAAGATCGGACTCAGAAGGGCTTTGGTGGCAGCTTACTTCTTGTACATCAGCTAGGTTCTCCTGATTGACAAAATCTTCCACTTCCTCCTCCTCCTCTTCCTCCTCATCTTCATCGTCATCTTCATCATCGTCGTCGTCCTCCTTGTCGTCCTCCTCCTCGGCCTCTCTGTCGGGCTCCATGATTTCAAGGCAAACGTTGATGATGCTCTGGATCTCCAGCATCTTGGCGGCGCTGAGGATGTGCTTGACGTTTGAGGTGGTGATGGTCAGGGTTGAGGTGTAGGCAAACTCGAGGATGGCAGAAAGTGCTTCAGGCTTGACAAAGTCAATCTCGTAAACATAGGGCTGGTCTGTTAAAGTGCCGGTAGTGAAGAGTTTCTTGAAGTACTTGCTGCAGGCCGCCAGGACGGAGCGGTGGGTGCGGTACTCCTGGTCCTGCACGATCAGGATGACATCACAGAGGAGCCCGTCGTGCCGCTGCTCGTTCAAACCGCACAGGACCTCGCTGCTGTGGTTCGGGAATGGGATCCCGATAAGATCTTCAATGCCATTGGCCATATTCTCATTTAGTGCCCTAGGACGAAGCACAGAGGGCAGAGCGTTAGCAGGGGATTCCCGACTGACAGTGCCAAAACCATGCTGCCCTCTGCCAGCGTCCTCCTCTGCTCTATCTCACCTGCTGTAGCCTCCTGCTTGCACTGTCTCAGTGAGTCTCTAGGCCACCTTCAGCTCCTTCCAGACCCTCTGTGACTGAACCTCTGCTTCCCTCCCCAGCTCTTCATCTCCTTCTTTGTCCTCACCCTTCTCAACTCCCACAGCCTTCACCTTTTCACAATCACCGCAAGCTCCTTCTTCTCTTTCACACCCCTCCCCCAGGAACTTTGTGCAATGACTCCTTCCCCATCACATTTCTTCTACATCCCCCTGGAGCCAGCACTGTTCCAGGCACATGTGGGATTTGCCCTGCCAGGAGCTATGTGGGGAAAGTGTGATGCTGTATTGCTTCACACTGCCAAGAGACAGCACCTACACCGCTCGAACAAGACGAGCCAGGGAGTGCCCATCTCATCCACGTGGTTGTTTTTGGGGCTGCTACAACTGGACATCCCAGATAGGAGGGTCATGGCTTTCTGCTGCAGCAGGAGAGCGACCCTTATGCATCTTCAGTTCTGCTACTTCATGCCTGAAAGTTACAACATGTCACCTCACATGGGGACAAGCCACAAAGGAATGTCTTCCTGAGGGATCGGGGAATGGGGAGGAAAGCAAGGATTTGTGTCACAATGTGTACCTAAGCACTCAGAGGAAGACAACCAGGTAGCAAGGACCTGACCAGACATAGATTGTTGTCTGCTGTCTCTTCCCATGAACTGAACACTCTCCATTTCCCATCCTGCTTGGACTTGCCAGCATGGTATCAAAATGCCCTGTGCATCTGGCAGACACCTTCCACCGACAGGGCAGCTTTAGCTTCAAAGGAAAACTCGGAAGCAAAAAGCCCACACCCAAGAGGAAAACCTGATTTTTAGGGTTTTTTTTGCCATTTTTTAATCTGTAAGATGTTTCCTCTTTCACATGGCTTCAGCAGTCCTTCCACATGAGAAATCCCAGGAAAGGAAAGCGATTTCCTCCAGCAGGCGACGAATACATTAATCCCCTCACAGACAGAATACATCAAACAGACAGAATAACTTTGAATACACTAACCCTTGGAAACCCCCAGGACACAGAGCATGTGTTCATGCAGTGTCACCTCCACCAGCCCTGGCCCTGCTGCAGGTGGACAATTGATTCACAGACGAGGGACAGAGCAGTTAATCTCCAGAAGAACTCAGGGCACGTGAAAGCAAAACCGCAGCCCCCCCTCCATCCCTTCTCCAAGGCTGACACCTTCAGGTAGGTTCTCCAATTCCACACCACCCCACCTCCTGAGGCAGCTCTCCTGGGATCCACTGCCATGTCCTGGGTCTCCTTCCCTGCTCAGTTTCTGGCTCTGCTGACTCCAAACCTCTTTCCAAACCACCAGTGGGGACCTGGTTTACTTCAGCTGGGTCCCACCCTCCCAGCTGCCTCAGGGGTGGAAAAGAGCCTGGTGTGATGGAGGCTGTCCATGAAAACCTGTGCTTTACCTTGGACAGAAACCCTTGGGGAAGCCTGGGGGGAGTGGGGCCCGTAGTGGGGATCAAATTCTGCAGGAAACGTTCCCGTGGGAAAAGAAATGCTGTCTCCCTTTTCATCCCTCCCCAGGGAGACCTTGCAGGTATCTCCCCCACACCTACCCAGCACTGCCAAAAATGGGTGTGTGGGAGCCCAGAGAAGGTCTCATGGTGCACCCCAGGGGGAGGTGATGGACCACAGGCCTGTGGGGAGCAACAGGGACAAGGGACAGCTGCCCATGGTCACTGAAGCCTCACAGGGGCTGGAGGGCAGCCCCAACCATGGGAAGCCATCTCCAGCCAGCTCCCCTTGCCTTGCCAGGCAGAGGAAACCAGGAATTGCACCCAGCAACGTTCTTCAGCCGAGGGGGGGACGCTCCAGCCCCGCACCCCACGGTGTGCCCATTACCTCGGCGCTAATTACGTCTGTTGTCTGAAACAAATTGATTCATTACAGTGTGCTGCGCTTAACCACGTTAACCAGCAATGCTCCTCTGCAATCCCCACCAGCTCCATATCAAATCCTCCTTGAAAATCGCCGATAAATGACAGTAAATCCAATACCTTCTCCAAGTGGAGTGTGAGATAATAAATAACCCCTGAGCCAGGGAGGAAAAGACAGCTTCCTTTCTAGGGCTTTGTATCCCGAATAATAAGCGTGAGCAATTAAATTTCTATTGCTGTTTTTATCATCTGCTCGTTTATTTTTGTTTGGAAGGAGCCTGAGTGCTAAAGGAGCTTTTTGCATGAAGGAACGTGTCTTCCTATTTTTGATCTTTCACTGCCAGACCACCCCTAAGTGCCAAAAATCAGAACAGCAGAATATTAGACTAGCCTGAGAAATGTTTTTGCAGAGGGTTTTTTCTGGACACCAAGCTTCATTCTCCCTAATTATTTAGGGAATCCTAATTAGTGGATTATTTGCTCGACAGCAAGAAAAATTAGAATTGGGAGACTGGGGTGTGATTGTATGGACAGTTACACATAATTTATATGTATAAAATAAATTTTAAAATTATGGGGTCTTGGTGGAAATTGGCTGGTTTTCCCTTCTTATCCCTCCCTGGTCCTCCTGAGATGTGGTTCTGTTAACTGCAGCATTTAGGCAAGCCGATAACTTTACAGGATGCTGGCAAAATTGAAGGTGATTCATGTCATTTAAACCGGGGGCGAGGGGGGGAGAGGGAGAGAAACAGCCCGTTCATTTGCATACATTTGCATTTTTTAAACTCTCAGGGTGGCTTGACAGCTCTGGAGCTCAGCGAGCTTGAGAAATGACCTTATGGTTCCCATGCCCCCGGGGAGGTAGATGGCCAGAGGCTGGAAGTGTGCTGAGGCTGACGTTTTCCTTCCTTCCCCTCCCTCCTCTCCCTCCTCCTGCGCTCCCCCCTTCCCCTCCCCAAGCCAAGGGTGGGGTCCTCAATAATAACAGGCTTAAAAATAGCATCTGATGGTGACAAATGTCACCAGAGCATGTACACACACACACACACACACACACAGAGGCAAATGCTGAGCAGACGACATGGAGTTAAACTGCAAAATCCCATTTTATAATAGAAAATTACAGCATTGTTAAAATAAACTGGAGGGAGATGGTGGAAAGGGTGGAGGGCACCTAAAATAAACGTATTCTGCAGATGATGTTGTGAAACATTGCATTTATGGTTATGCTTAAAACTCATTCATTACTTTCTTGCCAGGAAAAGCCCCACTTATAAAAAAAAAAAAACGATGGTGGGATACTGGACTGCTTCCCCTACATTTTGCCAACAGATTTAGACACCTGAAGCTGCAAGGGGAAAAAAAGAGGGGTTGGGGGAGCTAAGCTTGGTCCCTTTTTTGGATGAAAAATGCCAGATACAAGCCAGGGACTCCAGCAATGTCACCTGCCACGTGCACTGCCTGGGTGACCCAAACCTCATCCAGGCACTCTGCTGCCAAAAAACCCCTTCTATTTTTGGGGGTTTTTTTTCTCTTTTAAATAATCTTTTCTCTCCAACCTCCTTGGCTGTAACACTGAAGGATCTCAGCACCTCCAAACCAGCAACGTAAAATCGAAATTATCAGAGAGTGGCGAAATGCTCCTTCCAGCACGGCGGTGGGTAAAAAAACCAGAAGTACACTCAATAGGTTATGAAGACACATGGACAGAAAACAGATAAAGCAAACTCGTGGTGCCCCTACTCATTTGTAGAGGGGTGGAAATGGGGCACTGGCACAGCCCAGAGAAGCCCTGTGCCAGCCCTGGGGAGGGACAGGATCCTGCCCCCGGGTCTGTGTTGCTCAATGGCAGCAGTAAGAGATCTGTGACCTGTGAGGGCTCCTCACCAGCACTTCCCTTTCCCATCTCCTTCCTCATCCCCGGTGACAACGCCCTGAAAAGCCCAGCCCTTGGAGGAGATAAAGGCTGCCAGGGAGAGCCCGGGCTTGTGAAACGTGTGGCTGCTGGTTCAGGGCTGTGTCAGGAACAGGGGATGTCCCCTTCCCATCCACGGGGACAGTGCCTCACAACCTGAGTCCTGGCTGGGAGGTGGCAGTTTTGGCTTTTAATTGTATGTTGGCACGTCACATAACTGCTGTAACATGCAGCGTTTCAATATTTTAATACTCTAATATTTTAATATATTAATATTCTGGTACATTAATATTTTATTACTTGTATATTTTAGGTGTTTATAATATTGCACTAATACTGTAGATATTCATCTCGTATGTGTTTTTATTTTATATTTTGAAACTTGTATCGAGATTTTTCCGAACATCTCCCTTTAAAATGTGCAATGCTTGGCCTGCTCTTTGCTATGATTTTCCCTCAGGAAAGTGCTGGCTCCTGATTGTGTTCCTTTTTTCTGTGCCTACAGTGACTCTCTGTGGGAGTGCCCCCCCAAAGATATGGGGGTGCCCCAGGGCAAGCAGGGGATGCAAAGCAGCTGCCCCCCCATGCCAGGCTCATTCTGCATTCAGCACAGCAGAGGAAGGAGCCTGAGGCTCTGGCTGATCTCTGCCTGCTCCTGGTGTCAAAATGTCATTTTTCCAGGCAAAACAAGGTGTCTCCAGCTCTTCCCTTCACCCAGCCTGTGTGCGTAGAGGGATTCAGGGTGCAAGGCCAGGGGCAAGGCTTGGGGTTGAACATCCCTGACCACTGCTCCCCCATCCCACTGGACCCCCTCCTGACCATCCCTCGGTCCTTGCTGACACAAAACCCCTGGAGGAATTCCAGCTTTACCCCTGAAGCATGAGACCACCCAGCAAAGCATTCCAGAGGTGTCAGAACCAGGCTCTGGGGTGCTCAGCAAGCCAGGCCACTCCAGGCTGCTGACCCTGTCAGGAGAGGGAGTCAGAGAACCACAGACTGAATCTCAGAATGGTTTGCGCTGGGAGGGACCTTAAAGCTCATCTCCTTCCACCCCTGGCCATGGGCAGGGACATCTTCCACTGCCCCAGGCTGCTCCAAGCCCTGTCCAGCCTGGCCTTGGACATTTCTAAGGACTGGACAGTCAACAGGAGATCTCAACACCTTTCCTCACCCTGATTTATTTTCTACCACCACCTCCCCGGCCTGGGGCACTCATCACCCTGAGGCTCAGATGCTTTGGCTCTGCTGCTCTGCTACCTGCACCTCTTTTCCAATCCCTGCTCCAGGCTGCAGGAGCAGAGGCAGCAGCCAAGGTGGGCTGGCTGCTCTCCCTCTGCATCCACCCATGGCCCCGTCTGTGCAGACCTGCCTGCTACATCCATCAGCCCATAAAGATATGTGGGTTATTCTTTTCCCCCAGTTTTATTTGTGCCTCTTCATAATGAGGCAATTAAGATGTGCATGTGAGATCACTGTAATCTGTCAAAATATTACAGCTACTTTCACTGGGATACATTGGCCAGTGATTGATCACTCCTGCTCCTGTTATGTGGTGGAAAAACACTGGCACAGGGTGCCCAGAGCAGCTGTGGCTGCCCCTGGATCCCTGGAATGTCCAAGACCAGGTTGGACGGGGCTTGGGGCAACCTGGGATAGTGGAAAGTGTCCCTGCCCATGGCAGGGGGCTTGGACACAATGATTACTTCAAACCCAAACCAAACTGGGATTCTGTTTTGGTGGCACAGGGATGCTGCAGCTCTGTTCCTGCATCCACCAACTGCTCCACGACCTTGAGCAGGGCCCTTGTGCAAATGTCCCTGAGCAAAGCCACCCACACTGACACCCCATCCAAAGCCAGCCCCACAGGGACAACACCACTGCCTTGGCCAAGCACTTCACTCCGATTTGGAAGACCAAGAAAGACTTGGGATCCCCAAATGCCTATTTGAAGGCAAGCAGAGAGGGTGGGATTATCTTTTTACTTGAGAAAGAAGGAAGGTGTAAAACCTAACGAAGGTAAATATTGCCTTTGTATTTATTCCTTACTATAGGGGCACACCTCCCCTCTGAACATCTTGTCTCCAGAAGAACATGTTATTAAACCACCCACCCCAGCAGCAAGCGTTTCTGCCCTCCAGCAGGAAGGTGGGGCAGAGAGCTCCTCTCCTTTCAATCACTTCCCTGGGATGCCTGGAACGATGAGGAAAACGTGGCGACATCAACCGCCTCCTCCCTCGCAAGGAAACCAGTGGGGTTCTGAAGGACACCATCCCCTCTGCATCCAGAGGTGCATCTGTGGGGGGAACCACCCCACAGCAACACCACCAGGGCTGGACCCCAGGGCTGGGCACCCGCCCCAGCCTCCAGGAACTGCCACCAGTCTGGGAGACACGGGGTCGAGCCGCGAAAGTTGGGGGCTTTAGTTGAGCTCAGCCACACAGAAATGAGGATCTTGCCAAAAACTCATGGATTTTGCTTGGATCTGGACAGAGCAGAAGAGGGGAGATGTTTCCAAAGCGATGCTTTGGCGAGGAGGGACGCACAGAAGGTGGCATTCTCCCTGGAAGAAGCTCGCTGGCAGCACGGATGGGGAGGCAGCCCCGCGGGTGGGTGCCGAGGTGGCATCACCCCACGCGTCCCCTGGCAAGGGGGCAGCTCTGTACGTGGGACAGGTCAGCAGAGTTTAAAGGGGTGCTCTGTGGGAGAGGCCAAGCTGAGCCCCCACGATGCTGACACAGATGGAGACCTCCCTGTGACGCCAGGAGGAGCCCAGCCCTCCACAGGATGCATCAGATGGGAAGTGCCCCAGAAGTCGAGCATGGTTTGATCACATAATTAAAGTGGATGGGCTTCAGGGAGGGAAATCACAGGGGTGACCTTCACCGTGGTGTTTCTTCATTACTACTGGACTTGTCAGTATTCATACTAATCTCTGAACAAAATCCTTGGGCATACAAGAATTCATCCTTACCAACATCTGGCTGGCAAGCTGAGCCCATGTGAACTATTTATATTTGCACATACTATATAAAACTGATCTTTTTTTTTTTTTCAGCTGGAACTACTAGTTTCCTATAAGCAGGCCACCAAAAAAAAAAAAAAAAGCCATATTCACTGAAGTCCAATCAGGCAGTCCAAAATAAAAGGTGCTTTAGAAACATCTCCAGAGTTTCCAGTGATCCCAACCAACAACCCTCTCTCCTCCCAGTTTCCAAAATCCATACAGGAGTTTATCCAGCCAAGCAGGGGCACATCAGTACTGGAGATTTGCTGGATAACTCTAGTACAACATACCTCAGGAAGCTCCAGGAGGTCTATTTGCTTAGGAAGGTGGTGACAGTTGCCACTCATTTGCTCACCAGGACGTGGAGGCTGAAGCAGCTCCTGTCCCCTGTGAGAATCCATCCTGGGGAATTTTTAAAGACTACCTACTCATCACAGCAAATACATCAACAAATCCATCCCTGCAGGTTAACTCCAGCTACCCAGAGCTTACACAAAGCACTCTGTACTTCATCAGCTTTGTTTCCACACAGATGTGATCTAGCAAAACTTGCAAATTCTGAATCAAACCACCCCTCAGCGTGCTGAATGGTTGGGTGCTGCTGGTTGTAATGGGAATTTGCTACTGCTCCATGACCACCACAACCTGACCCTGGTCCATTTATGGCTGGATTTTCTGTCCTCAGCTCCTCTCTGGGGAGTAACTTGTGGCTCAAGTAGAGCTCTTGGGTGGCACACGGTGATGAACAGGTTCAGCTCATGACAGGGTGTTGGAACCTGTTCTTTAAGGCCCCTTCCAACCCAAACCATTCTGTGATTCTATGATCACATCTCATGCTGCTCCTATTTCCTTGGAACCAGTTCTCAGCCCCAGAAGAATGCCAACATGAGTCCTGTCAGGGCCAGAACAGAGTTCAATGCCTGCTGTAATTGAAGGGCCATGTTTTCACTTTGATTTCCCTTTCCATGCCTCTTTAAATTGCCCGTCACACTGCCCAGATTCAGAATTTATATAAAGCTTCAAAATCAGGAGCTCCAGGTCACTTCTGGGTGGCAGCCTGATGAAGTCTGCATGCTGCATGACAAATGCCATCTGATGTGCTGAGCAGGCCTTGGCAAAGGGGCATCCTGGTGATAAATGGTCAAATAAACATAAACAATTAGTGGAGCTACTTCAAAGGCACCGCCTGACTCCAGATGGTGTTTTGAGGGCTTCATCCACACACAGAGCAGGGGCAAATTAATTAACCACAGCGTCTAGCCAGGTACCAGGGAGGAGACACCATAGAGTGGTCGCATCTGACCACAGCCATTTTCTTGCAGCCTTGTGTTCCCCATTCAAGCATCTCCCTGGAGGTCTGGAGCTTGAGGGGATGGTGCTCTGGGCATCAGCTCCCTACTGCTCCTCTCTGCTGAGGCATCAGAAGGTGCTGCAAGACTGAAGATGCTCTATATATATAATTTTTTTTTTTTTTTTCTTGAAATGCTTAGTGGACCCTATCTGCACAGCTTTCTGTAGCCTTGATGGTCTCCTGGCCATGCTCAGTACGATGTTGCTGGTGCAGGCAGTGATGCTGGGTGAGTATCTCCCCCCCAGCTAAATCTATATGCACACACTTAAAACACGTGTGGGAGGGGGGGAATATGTTAAATGAAACAGGAGAGCTTCCAGGCATCCTCTGCAACCACCCCACTCTCATGGAAACTCATTCACACTTCAAGTGACGTGCTCCCCCTCCCACACCACCAAAATGAGGAAGAGAAGAGGGAGCAAGAGGAAAATCCCACCAGATTCATGTCCATGCCAGGGTCTGGCTGAACATCAGGTTGCTGGTCCCCCCAGCAGCTCTGGCATGAGACAGAGGAAGGGGTCCATGAAGTATGTGACATTGCTGGGGGCTTTTCTGCCCACGTGTGTGCAGCCACTCTCCTCCAACACCTCCCCATGGTGCCCAGACCCTGCTACAGGGAGTGATATAGGATATGCATTTATATAGGAAACATCCCTATTAACACACAACATTGCAATCCAATGAGCACATCAGTGGTAGGTACCTCCTTCCAGCACAGCCTTAAAAATAGCCAAAAAAAGCCATTTCCTCCCATTCTGAACTCTCCTGGGAAAACACGCC
Source organism: Phylloscopus trochilus trochilus (assembly GCA_016584745.2). NCBI lineage: Eukaryota > Metazoa > Chordata > Aves > Passeriformes > Phylloscopidae > Phylloscopus > Phylloscopus trochilus. The sequence continues at coordinate 88,775,541 of WQNJ02000015.1, forward strand.
AGCCCCTTCACTCTCTCTTGTCCTGTTCTTCTTCAGAGCCAGAAAGAGGAAAAGAAAAATTTTTAAAAAAAGGCTCCTATTGAACAGCCTGCACACACTGGGTGGGTTTGCTTCCTGACAAAAAAAAAAAAAAAAAAAACAAACCAAAAAAAAAACCAAAAAAAAACCAAAAAACAACCCCCCAAAAAATAATAATAAAAAAAAATTAAAAAAAATAAAAAAAAAAGGAAAAAAAACCAAAATGCACACACACACACACAAAAAAAAAAAAAAACTTAAAAAAAAACCCAAAACAAAAAAACCAACCAACCACAGAGGAAAAATGTGCCCAGCTTAACCATGGAAAACTGGTTTGGCTGGCGTCCCTCCGGAGTGGACAGGATTGCGAGGGACTTGGACTCGGATCCGGGTGAGGCTGTCACCAGCCTGCTGGAAAACACGGCTCCAAAATAAATACATTTCTGGAGGACTCCAAAAAGGCAGAGCCCAAAGGATGGGGATCCAGCTTCCCCTTCTCTTCTCTGCCCCCCCACCCCCCCCCCACCCGCCCCCAGAGAGAAAGCCACCAAGGGGAGGGCTTTGGGAATAAAAATAAGAGGGTCAGAGCGCTCGCACGTTAAATCAGAAGCAGATGTGTGCCTGCTCGCCAGCCTGAGTCACCGCGGGAGGGTGGGGAACGGGGGGGTTATCGCTATTTTGGTGCTGGGTGTGGGGTACAGAGAACAATGTGAGGAGAAGGCGGTGCAGTGTTTGAGCAGGCTTAATATCGGCTTGGGAGCAGGTACAGGCAGGCTCCGGCAGCGGTGGGGTGGGAAGCTCAGCTCGGCGGTGGCACTGGCAGCAGCTGCGCCCCATCCCCTGCCTGGGCAGGGCTGCTCCTCCAGACCCTGCCCAGGCGCCCTGGCAGCATCACTGAGCATCCCACAGTGGCACACATCCGGTTTTTTTGGGGGTGTTTCTTGCTGATCTCCTTTCAGTCTCCCCGTATCAACTCTCCAGGAGGAGCACTCAATCATCCCCATGCGTTGGCCAAAATGCTGCCGGGCCCGAGGTGTCTCCAGACTCACACCAAGGCAGAGGCAGGAGCTTTGTCCTCCCTCTCAAGAGGACAACCTCAGCAGCTCAGCACCTCTCTAAAGCCCTGCTTGCTTTGGGTCAAGCCCCATAACACAAATTCAGCTTCTCTTTTCAGCTCCTGCCATGCCCTGAGCTGCTGACACCATGTTGCCATTCATTAGGCTCATAATCCCACAGGTATTTAGGAGAAAGGTACCTCAGATTGGTCTATTTAACTCTGGCATAACTCAAAAGATTCTACTCCTGCTCGACTCTCATGAGAGCCCTTGCAGCCTCATTGGTTTGTAATTGCCATTTCAGCCCTGGAGCTCCAAACACACGATCTCCTGTGCTATGGCTGGGCCAGAAGAGTTCCCACAGAGACATGAGGTGATTTTTGGAGAGGTGTGTTCATGGAAGGTGCCTCTGCAGGGCATCCAACCCTGCAATGGCAATCACCCTTGCAAAGACACTGCCCCTCCAGCACCACCACCCCATCATCCAAACCATGGGCAGAAGGATAGTCCTGGGCTTGTGTGGGGCTGTCATGGTCAAACCCAACACAGGATGAAAATTCAAGACCCTGGCACATCAAAGAAGAGACCAAACAGACACAGATGTTACCTGTGAGTGTCTTCTCTGAGTCACCTACAGGCCCTGCCCCATCACAGAGGGGAATGATGCAGGGTGGGTGAATATTGCATCTCCCCATCCTTTGGTGCCCTGAAGAGGAGCTTCACAGATGCTCCACCCATGGGAACAAGAGGTGATGGATTCACATGGAAGGAGTGGAGATTCAGACTAGCCAGGAGGAAGAAACTCTTATGATGAGGGTAGTAAACATGGGCACAGGTTGCCTAGAGAAGCTGTGGCTGCCTCATCCCTGGAAGCATCCAAGTCCAGGTTGGACAGGACTTGGAGTAACCCAGTTTAGTGAAATGTGTCCCTGTCCAGGGCAGGGGGCTGGAACAAGATGACCTTTAAAAGTCACTTCCAACCCAAGCCATCTGATGATTCTGTGGTCCCATGACCATTTTTTTCTGCAAACCAACACTGTCCTGACCACGCTGAAGCCCCAGTGAGATGCATCATGTGCCTGGAAAGAGCTGGGCATTTCTACTGGAAATACTGCCAGGTTTCAGCACAGGATGGTCAGGGAAGAGGGATGAGACTTTCATCCAGACTTTTTATATGTAAAAAACCAACCACCTAATGAGCTCTCTGAAGACCACAGGTAATATATGGGCATAACCTTATAGCGTGGCCCAAGCACCAAATACCCAGAGGCAACTCCCTGTCTTCCTGGGATGATTTAATCCAGCTCTCAAGGTTACAGAGAAATTCAACTGAAGATCTGGGGTCAGATTCAGATTTCATTTGTATCCCAGCTCTTCCTGTGCGCAAGGTCCCTGGCCTCTCTGCCAGCCTGGCTGCAAGCTAAACAGCAGCTGAGTCCTCAGCTCAGCCCTCAGCTCCTGCAAAGCCTCACCCGCCTGAGCAATCCCTGCGATCCGGCGGGGCCCACCCATGCCCAGCTTGGTAAATATAGTCAAAGCTGGTGGAAGACCAACAGAAAAAAAAAAAAAAAAACAACAAAAAAAACAACATTTGAACTCTCCCTGGAAGAAGGAAAAGAAAAATACCCACTGCTTAGATGTTTTTGCTCCAACACACGGAAAAAAAATAAAACTGAAAATCAGTGGGACTAATTTTTTTAACCGACGCTTCTGCAAGCAAGGAGGGGGCCTGCGGGATCAGGTCCCCCAGCAGGCAAGTCCTATGTCCCAGCTGACTCTCTGCACATGCCAATTCACAGTCTGATCTGATTTAAACCAGCTGAGTTGTAAATGAGGCTTATAATGGAATTGGCAAATGACCCCTCAATACAGCATGGCAAACCGACAGCACTCAAAAATAACCAGGGGTCGAGTCAGGACTCAGCTCTCGGCCAAGGGTGAGCGCAGGGCCTGGGGTGCATCATGCCACAGGCTACCAAACACCCCAAACAAGCAGGGAGAACTCCCAGCCTTCTCCCCTATCTAGAGGGGCGACCCTTCCAAAACAACAACAAAACAAAAGAAAGGAAAAAAAAAAAATAGGGAAAAGGCAGAGAAAACGCAGCCCTGACATGCAGAAAGACAGTCTCGCCTGTTTGTGTTGGCCGACACTGAACTCCAGGCAGTTTCCAACTGGAACCCAGAAATGCTGATGGTGTTTGGAGTCTGTCTGCATCCCTCCCATGACGTGAAGAGGCATTCAGGATGATGGGCTAGGATGTTGGTATGTTTTTTTTCCCCTAACAACTATATTTACTGTTACATTTTGAACTCCCCACGCTGTCATTACAATGTCAGATGAAATTACATGTGTGATAACCATAACATTGACACATGCACAACTTCACAGAGGCTTTACAAGGAAACAGCTTTAAGGGAAGAGGGAAGCTGCTCACATGCCTCAACTCAAAGGGGATGTCCAAAGGAGTCTTTGAATTACAGGGCACTGCCTACAGCCTCAACTTGGTCTTGCTGAAACTGAATTACATTTTTGGGGGGCTTTGCTGGGTAAAATGCGTTCTTATTTATCCTGGTGTAATTCTGGATTGACTCCAGGGATTTAACTGATGTTGTTCTGGACTTGCACCAGCACAAAGAGGATGAGGAGGTTACAGTGGTCTGCAGGACAGACTTGCAGAGTGATCTGAACTGGGATCCCTGAACACAGGGATTCTGTGCTGAAGCCACTGTGAAGGTCACAAATCCTAGAAGGGTTTGGAGGGACCTTAAAGCCCATCTAGATCCAAGCCCCTGCCACGGGCAGGGATGCCTTCCACTAGACCAGGTTGCTGCAGGCCCCATCCAACATGACCTGGAACACTTCCAGGGATGAGATATGGAAGTGCAGGATGAAGGTGGCTACACCACTGAAAACTCATGTTTTATCAAGGTAGATGATCCCCTTTCACACATATGCCCCAAGATAGGCTAGAGCCATAAGAAAAGAACCCCAGCTTCTTAGCCACTGCTAGCCCAGAGGTAACTGCTCCACAAAGTTCAGCCTTTAAGGTGTTAACAAAATCCCAATTTCTGCTAGGAAAAAGCAGCAATCCGATTTCTTCCAACTGCCAGGGGCAGGTGGGTGAAGAGAACTTGGCTGGTGCTCCTGGAGCATGGTTCCAGCAGCAAACTCCAGAAGAGAGGCATACATCTTCCACTGGCACAGCTGGGTGCATAAGGCAACATCTGTACAGCTCTGACTGCATCTGCTCAGGGGGAAATGGTACAGCTCTGACTAAGCTGGTCCAGTTAAAGTGCTACAGCTTCCAGAGAAACAGGATGTCAGAGATCAACCTTGCAGTGCATTGTGACATATTGAGTCCAACTGAGAGCTGGGAATCTTCAGCCTGGAGAAGAGAAGGCTCCAGGGAGAGCTCAGAGTCTCTGCCAGGGCCTCCAGGGCCTCCAGGAGAGCTGCAGAGGGACTGGGGACAAGGCCTGCAGGGACAGCACCCAGGGAATGGCTTCCCAGGGCCAGAGGGCAGGGACAGATGGGATCTTGGGCAGGAATTGGTGGCTGGGAGGGTGGGCAGGCCCTGGCCCAGGGTGCCCAGAGCAGCTGTGGCTGCCCCTGGATCCCTGGCAGTGTCCAAGGCCAGGATGGACAGGGCTTGGAGCCACCTGGGACAGTGGAAGGTGTCCCTGCCCATGGCAGAGGGTGTGCAATCAGATCACCTTCAAGGACATTTCCCACATGAATTGCTCACTGATATCCACACCTATGGATGTTTCAGCTCTCAGCTCCTACACAAAGCATCTTCTGGAGCAGCTGTTTTGCTCTTGCTCTCTTACACCAAAAAAAAGGAGAAAAAAAAAAAAAAAAGCAAACATCTAACACAACAGTAACACCAAGGACTTGTGGGCTGGAGAAGGGCACTTCACGTGTGTGGGGAGCCCATGGCTGCTTCTTTGTACTCTTCCCAGGGTGCAGGTTTGATTCACCTCCTGAGCAAAGGACTGCAGGATGCTCTGGGGGTATGTTCGTGGATGGGCAGTGTTCTGAAGAGAACACAGCTCACATGTGGAACCACTCAGCACTATCCTAGGACCTACTTTTTGTCCCAGGTGGGAAAACAGTGTTACACCCCACTTTGCCTGCCATCTCACTGTCTGAGCCCTGCATCTCTCCCTCCACAGCACAAATGTGACAGCCTCTGGTTAAACATACTGCAGTGATTACTCTCTGGGAGAGGAAAACTCATCAGGTGAGGGGCCACAGTAAAACCAGACAACTTGGAAGCACTTCCCTCTCTATTCACCCACCTCCCACCTGTGGATCCCTCTGACCTTACGCTGTGTTGTTTCACACATCCATCACAGGAACAGAACACCCCTTGCAGCACATTCATTTCTTCCCCCCCTGCCCGAGTTTGTCCACGGAGACACACGACAAACAGGGGCGTGGATACAACCTCCTGCACGGTTTTAAACCTACAGATACGTATATTTTTGTTCTCCCAGTCCTTCCCAGGGATGGGCAGGAGCCCAGCAGCTTGCTCACACACCACACTTCAAAGCCGCACAGCAGCGCTGGATGAAACACCGGCACCGCGGCACGCCGGGGACTTTCCTTTTCCAAGCCGGCACTTCAAAATATTTATAAGGGCACTTAAAGCCCGGTTTTGACCACTGCCTGTGTTTGCAAACCCTGCCCCGGGATGCGTGTCAGGTCGCGGGGAGTTCCGCTCGCATTGCTGGCATACCTGAGGAGAGGCAGAGGGACTGGCTCCCCCGCTGGCAGAACAAAGCCCCGAGTGATTGCAGAGCTGTGCCCTCCGCCGGGCGCAATTATGGTTAGAGAAAGCCCTTGTTTATGGCAGGATCCTTCCAGCCGGGGGAAAATGAGATTTAATTACAAGGTGATGGTGCCGTGGGCGTGCGCCCGAGCGCGGCGCGGATGCGGCCGAGAGCTGGGCTGCTCCCCCTGCCCAGGTGGCTGCTGGTGGGTCCAGCCTTTGTGGAGGGTAAAAAAAAAAGGGGGGGATCTGGAGTCTTCCTCCATGGTCGTTGAAGGCTGAGCATTGAATCAGGGGGAGGCAAAGCATAGGGGCTTAAAAATACAGGCGAGGTTCCAGTCTCACCAGGTCAGGAGCAACAGGAAGGGGATTAAGGGGAGGTGGGTGGCCAAATTACCCACAACTTTTCTCTGTCCTATTTCCCCAAGTCATGGCCTTGAACACAGGCTCCCTCAGGTAGATCATGAGGCTCACAGAATGGTTTGGGATGGAAGGGACATTAAAGATCATCCAGTGCCACAGGCAGGGACACCTTCCATTATCCCAGGGTGCTCCAAGCCCTGTCCAGCCTGGCCTTGGACACTGCCAGGGATCCAGGGGCAGCCACAGCTGCTCTGGGCACCCTGGGCCAGGGCCTGCCCACCCTCACAGACAAGAATTTCTTCCCGAAGTCCAATCTAACCCTGCCCTCTGGCAGTGAGAAGCCATTCCCCCTTGTCACTAACTGCCCATGTCAGTGTTGCCTTCCATCCTTTTTTATCATCTCCCTCCTACTGGAAGGCTGAGGTCTGAGATGGGTTTGGTTTCAACTCCTTTCTCCAAATGGTATTGCAGAATCAAAGCCCAATGTGAGCTCTGACATTTGACACAGAGATGGACTACAGATCATTGCAAGCCCAGGAGCTGAATCCTCACTTAAAAACAAAAAAAAAAACTTTAGAGAAAAAGGTGCAATCCTGGTGGACACCCAGAGCTCCTCAGTCCTGTGCTAGCCAAGGTACATGCTCATCAAGTGCGTGCATCAGAGAATATTTTTGTAGCCCTGTCTTTTCTGCCACTAATTTTAAGGAACAGAGTGTGGTTTCCTCTCCTGTGTTTCTCATATTTTGCTTAAAAATAAAATTTGAACCCATATCAAACCAAACAGCTTCTTGCCCAAGGTGGTAAAAAAAGAAAAAAAAAAGGCAGAGCCTTGTCTATGGTGAACCCTTCAGGAAAAGGGAATGTAAATCCCCCCTGTGGTTGTGTTCCCCCAGCAGCATTCAAAAAAGCCCCCAAAAGCCAGAAATTGGCAGTGGGTCCTTCCTACCTCCACAGACGACTTCTGGGAAACACATAAAACATCTACCAGAGCAGAGTCTGATTTATACTTGGAGCAGGGCACCTTTAATGGCAGCAGGAGTGAGGGTGTAAATCTCCAGGCACGGAAAAATCAGATGCACGGCCCCAGCCCTCTGGATCCACTCTGCTCTGAATGCCACTGAATAAAAATGAGGCTTTATGGTGAAAAGAAGAAGTACATGTCCTTCTGCTGGATTTCTAAGGGTGCAGTGCTATAAATAATGATTCAAGCCAGTCTGCACGTGTCTCGTGTAGCCCAGGATGAGACACTGAACAGGTACTGAGAGCATCACAAAAATGGTCAGGAGGATGGAGCCCCTCTGCTCTGGAGCCAGAGAGCTGGGGATCTTCAGCCTGGAGAAGAGAAGGCTCCAGGGAGAGCTCAGAGCCCCTGCCAGGGCCTCCAGGGCCTCCAGGAGAGCTGCAGAGGGACTGGGGACAAGGCCTGCAGGGACAGCACCCAGGGAATGGCTTCCCAGGGCCAGAGGGCAGGGACAGATGGGATCTTGGGCAGGAATTGGTGGCTGGGAGGGTGGGCAGGCCCTGGCCCAGGGTGCCCAGAGCAGCTGTGGCTGCCCCTGGATCCCTGGCAGTGTCCAAGGCCAGGCTGGACAGGGCTTGGAGCAGCCTGGGACAGTGGAAGGTGTCCCTGCCCATGGCAGGGGTGGCACTGGATGGCCTTCAAAAGCCCCTTCCAACCTAAACCAGGGCTTGTTTCCATGGAGACCCAGTGGGTTGAACTAGAAGTGGAGGCTGTCGTGCCCTCTCACCCATCACTGCCTTCCAAGACTGTGAGCCAGCCCTGTTCACACGCACAGCCAGGCAGGGGCTGTGCCAGATGTCCCCCAGGATGTCTCCACCCCACCACCACACCCCCCAAACACAGAGGGAGGATGCACCCCAAAGCACCTCCTCCCCCTGCCCTTTGACCAGCTGGGTCATGGGACAACGCCACACTCTCTCCTCTGTCACACAGCCAACACAACCCTAAGATCTCACACCCCTCCTGACCCCAGAACAACACAAATAGGAAAGAATATCCCTGGGAGCAAGCAGGGATGGGGTGAAGCAGTGAAGCTCACGGGCAGTGAAGCTCACGGTTGCCTCCACAGCGCAGTTCCATAATTCTCACTATTGCCAACTCCTGCTGTTCAGACAGTGTCTGTCCCATCTGCAGAGCAGAAACACACCCCCAAGAACCCTGCTCAAGTCCTGAAAGACCTTCTTTCTCCTTTGACCCTCACCAAGGGCAGATTGCAGCCATGCCCTTTAGAGGTGCACCTGAGTGTGAAGGCATTGGAGACAGACCCGTGAGAGAACAAAGAGGTGACCACTTGTGGAAACACCTGCTGAAATTGGAAAATGAAATAAACAGCCAGTCCTAAAAGAGAAAACTCCTGCCATAAAGTAGATTTTAAGGGGAGGGGGGAAAGAAAGAAATGGTTGTGCACTGCCCTGCTTTGCTAAACAGGCAGATGGGACCTGTATTTCTCTTCTGAAACTTTAATGGAAGGATATGATTCTGCTGCAAGCGTATTTTATATGCCTGGCGATTAAAGAGGAAGGAAAGGGCATAATTTATAGAATTGTGAAACACAGAGGATAGCTTTCTGGCTGCAATGTTTCTTTATTTTCTTGTTACTCCTCTTATTCTTCCTTTTGCTCCTAGGCTTGTGAAAGGTGATGGATGGGCAGTGGTGGAGACAGAAATCTTCCTATTATATTCACAGGGCAGATACTGAATCAGCAACCACAGTGGCTACACAAGCTGCACCTCCTCTGAACAAGCCTGAGACAAAAAAAACCCAAAAAGTTTCTGTGTCTCCTCAGTCTTTCTACAGCACTTTCCAGCTCCTACAGCTACCTCACCTCTCTGCAGTTAGCAGGCTTCAGTCTTTCAAAGAAGAAATCTGAGATTTGCTTAGTTCTTGATGTAGATGGGAACATGACACGGCCAAGCTCTTGCCCCATCAGGATCCTCCAGACCCTGCATTTTTTATGGACAATCTGCCAAACTCTGCCAAGACTCTGGCCTTTCCCACCCATCCCACCTCAGAAAAAGCAATTACCACCTGCACTTGTCTAGAGAGACACCTTGTAGACCAAGACCTGCTGGCCAATAAGGTGCCCAGAAGTCAGTGGCATGTCCTTGCAGTGAAGATGGCCAAGCACACACTCAGCTCAATGAACAACAGTGGTGCCCAGAGGTCGAGGGAAGGGGACCTCCTGTTCCATTCATCACTTGTGAGACCACAGCTGGAGCACTATGTCCAGTCTGGAGCCTCCAGAGAGACATTGTGGAGGCACCAGGATGGTCAGTGAGCTGGAACAAATGAGGTGAGAACAGAGAGTTTTGTTCAGCCCAGAGAAGAGGGTACGAAGGGCAAAATTTCATTTTTTCATCCACCCACCTAATGCAAAACTATAGAGAAAAAGGAGTTGGACCCTTCTCAGAGCATGAGAAGCCATGGGCAGAAGTTTCAGCAAAGCAAGTTTATATCAGACATAAGAAAAACATTTCTCAGTAAGAGGCTGGTCAAACCTTGAACCATGAAGCCAGAGAAATGCTGGGATTTGTATCCCTAGTGATGCTCAAAACTCAACCACACAAAGGCATGAGCCTGACTGAGAGATGCAAGTTAGATCAGGAGTTCTCAAAGGTTCTTTCCACCAAAACCATTCCCTGACTCTGCTCCAGTTGTGCAGATAGGGAGCCAAGGCACAGAGCAGATGAAATAACACAACCACAGGTATGTAGGCAACCTGTACCTGAGGTCACATCTCCACAGAGCAACCTAAAGCCCTACCCTCACTGCTTTTGAGCATATTAAATCCATCACCACAGCCGTGTCTGTGTGTGCTGGGCTTTCTGGGGTCATCTGCCTCCCTGGTAGAAGGCTGAGTTCCTCCTGCTGCAAAACTCTTTGGATTTTCCATTTTATTTTTTTTTCAACTTCGGGGCCCATTCAGCAACTCATCTTTCTGCTAAGACTGTCAGTGAAAGCATCAACTGCATGGCTGGTTCCTGTGACGTGGAACCATGCCCACCAAGCCTTGGACCAGGGCTGTGCAGCCCATTTCACCTCAGCCACCATCAAGCCCACACTTGGCAAAAGACTGAAGACAGTTATCAGCCATGCCTGCATGGCTCCTGGCTTTGGGCCACTGTTCTCCAGCCCTCTGAGCAGGCAGGATATAAATCTTGCTCTTCTTTCACTGGTCTCTGCTGTGACAACACAATCACTTGGCTGCCCATGCCAGCTCTCAAAGCTGGGCGTTTGTCGGGGATGCGTCAGTGGAAAAATGAACTCTGCACCCTGGCGAGGAGGGGGAGCAGCTCCTCTTGAAGCTAACCACTGCTGCCCTTTCTCAGCTGGCACACTGGCTGCAGGAGGAGTGCAAGCCCTCCTGAAATCACTGTGAGTATTTACCTCCACCAGGAGCAAATCCGTATTCCTCCCTCCCGGTGAATAAGCAGGAAGACCTTGCCCAGATAAATGCAGGGTGAGAGCTTTGCTTCCCCTCCAACACCAGCACTCCCATGCCTAAATATCTCCACGAAATATGTGTGTGTGTGTGTGTGCATGTGTACACATCCTTTATTCAGAGCTATATTTACTCTTTAGAAAGAAGACTGCTTGTCCCATTGAGGCCAGAAAGAATGAAGAAATTCTTTACACTGAGGGTGGTGAGGCCCTGGCACAGGTTTCCCAGAGGAGCTGTGGCTGCCCCATACCTGAAAATGCTCAAGGCCAGGTAGGACAGGGCTTGAAGCAACCTGGGATAGCAGAAAGTGTCCTTGATCATGGCAGAGGGTTGGACTAGATGAGCTTTAAAAGTCCCTTCCAAACCTATGGTTTGGGAGATCCAGATCTATGATTCTGTGATAAATCAGCTGAATCCTCCCATTCACCCCAGGAATGCTGCAACTCTTGGCAAAACAGAGAAAAACATTCCCTGAAGTTGTAAAACTGACATCCTCTAACAATTCTCACAAACGTTTGGGATTCTTTTCACTGCCTGAGACCTCTTTAATTGAACCCCTTCTAACTCTGTGAATGGCAGGGTCTGGTGCGCGTTGGGCGGTGTGGGAACGTACAACCCCAAAAATCACCTGCAGGGAGACCACGAGGCCAGCAGAGAAGTCAGTGGGGATGGACTCAGCTCAGGAAGCTCACACAGCCACGAGGCCATAAGCACGGTAGGGTGGAGACCTACTTCTGTCCAGAGAGAGGGAAGGGAGCCCATCCCCTGCTGAAAGCTGTGGGTGGACGTGTTGCACTTGGCCAGCCGGAAGATTTAAGGCAGGTCCCCTAATTGAACACTTCCCAATGGGAGGGAGATTAAAAAAGCAATTTGAGGGGTGGGAAGAGCGCAGGTGAAACATCATCTGGAGAGAACAGGGTGGGCAGGGAGAGGCTCCTGACAGAGAGGAGTGAGACGAAGGCTTGTGGGGCAGAGGAGGATGCTGGCTGCACCAGCCACTGCGTGCTTCAAACACGGGGAGCAGATAACTGGAGTCGTGGAGCAGGGTGGGAGGAGGAGGTGAAGGAAGCAGGCAGGAGAGCAGATTACAGGAGAGCAAGGAACAACAAAGAGGAGGAAAACGGAGAAGGAAAAAATTATCCGGGGCCTTGAAGGTCAAAAGAGTCAACTTCAAAAGGATTCCTTAAAGACATAGAGCAAATGCCTTTATATTCGATTATTTAGTTTCCACACAAATCTAAGCAGTATATTGGGGGAGGGGGGTCGGGGGGGGAATTGCCTCCCAACACTCTATTTGGCACAGAGGGAAGACAAAGTGGAAGGATGATAAGAGAAGTCTGGGATTCTTTGTTTTTCTAGTGGATGAGACAGGGCTGGAGTTGGCAAGACCCCCCTTTTGCAAAGGATACAGAGTGAAGCGGAGGAGGCTTTTCAGGAGAAGAACGGTGGGAGTGAGCAGGACTTCTCCTTTCTGGAACTGAAAAATGTTAAAAACTGACTTGCTCAGCCCGAAACAAAATGTTTTCCTAAATTCCAGGCGTCTGTTTAATCAAAAACACAGCAAACGTTCAGTTAAACAAATCATGCTGCCTGTGAGAGTCAAGACTTTCACTTTGCAGATGCTGAAATGAAACGCTTCCATTTTTTTCACATTTCCACCATTAATCTGACAAAACTGACCCAGACGCAGAGCAGTTCTTTTGTCATCAAAACCTTCACTTTGTACTGAAATGTATTTAGCTGAATTATCTCTCCCCACTGTACTTAAGGAAGCTAAAGTGAAGTACAAAGCCAGAAGAGTTGGCTCCTCTATCCTGGGGCATTCAACCCATCAGCAGAGTTAAAATCACTGACAAGCTATGGCAAGCTAATGTCAGTAAAATGGTACCCAACAGGAGGTTTGAAGCCAGTACAGTGAGCTCTACAATAAGTTCCAGTCCTTTAAACACCAGCCTCAAGTAAAATATTACAGCGGGTCATGTTTTAAAGCAGACAGAACAGGTGAGGGAATCACTGAGGACCCACGAGGATCCTCTTGGAGGAGAACAGAAATTCTGCCTTTTTCATCTCCCTGCCCTAATCACCACCACTATCCTCCTGACTGCCTGTGCTTCCTCCCACTCCACACCACTTTTTCCGCACGCTCATCCAGCAGTGGATGGCAGCAGGGACTTGTGTCACTGAGGCAAAGACGTGGTGCTGCTACATCAAGTACTTGCAGGGCCACCACAGGACCCAACGAGGTGGTAACCTTGAAAAACTGGAAAAAACACAGGAAGAAAGTGACTTGGTGAAGGCCATGGAACAGGTCAGTAGAGGAGCCAAAAGTGGCAATCTTGTCCTCCTGTTTTTGCCCACCTGTATCCCAAGTGTTTAGTACTTCCCTCTGTTTAGCTTTGACCTTACGAGTTCCCTTAACCTTCTCCTGGCAGTTTCCTAATGGGCAAATAAATCTCTGGAGAGTATCTTAAATTCTTTTTTATCACAGACTGTATCAGTGTGATAATAAGATCAGCCTTCAGACTCCCCATTAAGTCACAGAAGGTGTGGTCATCAGTCATGCTTTTTCCAGACTTAATTGCCAGACAGACACTTTAAGTGGAAAGTCCACCTAATGAGCCCAATCATTAAAACATCCCTGGTTCCTATTGGAGATGGAAAATTATATTACTCTAATAAGGGGGTTGCATCTTTGTCCCCCTATTCAATCATGCAGCACAGGAAAGGTGAGACTTCTCTGCAAGTTTGCCTTGGATGTGTTTCATTTAAATATGGTCCCCTGCTTCAGGCTAGAAAAAAGTAATAAAACTCTTCACAGAATGAAAACTGGGTGGTTGGAGAGGGTGGTAGCAACGTAAAGGTGAACAGAGGAGTCACCACTGATGGGTGTCACCACTGACACCAGGGATGCTCCTGAGGGCTGTCCAGGTGGAAGAATCACCACAGTGGCTGTGCCAGGATGGAGAAGATGTGCCACCTGTGGGACGTGTTTCTGCAAAAGGCCATGCAGGGATGTATGAAGTGGCCTCTTAACTGTTGACACTCCTTTCCTAAACAGTTTGAAAGAAATGGCTCCACCTGAAGAAAGAATTGGCTGTGTTGGCCACCTTCAGGACCTGCACCATGTGGGAGAAGCGGCTGGGCAGCTGCCAGGAGGTTGGGAAACCGAGGCAGAGCAGCTCGCTGATTTGAAAGCCCTCGTGTGGGGCATCTCCAGCCAAAGTGCCCAAAAATCAGGCTGTAAAGGGGTAATCCTCTCCTGCCCTGCCCACTTCTGACAGAAATACTTTCCCACCTCTCCATCTCACCCCCCTACTCATCACAGAGAGCTTTGTCTAGGTGAGCACTGTCTGGGAGCTCAGCCTAGTTAAGATCAGCCCAAGTCCCCGGTGGTCTTCAGCCAGGCCAGATGCCTTTGGCTAGAAGCCATCAAGCCCATGGAGGTGCCCTAGTTGGCCCACTCCCACCCCGAAGCACCTGGGAGCTGCTCTGCAGGGAATCCCAGCGGGAAGCCCGGGCAAGCCTCAGTCAGGAGCTGCACATCCCGCGGCGGCTTTGCCAGGTGCTGGGAGTGCTGGCTCAGAGCGATCCCTAATAAAAACAAAAGAAGCACGGAAGGGCGTGTTGCTTCTGGGTAATAATACATCTTAAAAACTGCACGGTGAGGCAAAGACAACGCCACACCCTAAGCCACCCCAAGGGTGTGGGCATTATACAATGATCCGCCCACGCCCAGAACCTCCGACGACAATTCACATCCAGCTCGGCGCGAGGATCGGTAAATACCGTATCTCAAACCAGGAAACGCCGGCTTTTTCCATCTGCATGGAGTGGGGGAAAAAGAAAAAAAAAAAAAAATAATAAAACCAAACCAAACCAAAGATGTGTCTTAACACGAACATCACCCCGGGCAGATCCGCGCCGTCGCTGCACGCGATGTTTTCCGCCCTTCCCCTGGAAGAGGCCGGCAAAGTCAGCGGCGTTCGTATTTTGAGCTGTATTAAACAGCAAATTTTGGAGTTTTTTCATCATTCCCCGCCTAAAGGGGGAAAAGGAAAACAACAAAAAAAAACCAAACCAAAAACCTAACCAACAAACAAACCGACAAACAGAGATGATGGAACTATTTAAATGCATAATTACATTTTGATAACGACAAAGCCGTGCGAGGCACTTAATAGATAATAAAACGACAAGATCTCATCACACCCAAGCTTATTTTCACAGCTGCAAATCTACTTCTGGTAAAGTCGCCGGGAAAAAGATTTTACTATTGAGTAATAATGGAAGCAAAACAGCACTTATTAAAGGGAAATGGGAGCAAGAACTCATCAGATGTTGAAAGACAAGAGAGAAAATCAGTTTGTTATTAGGAGACAGGAGAAATAACACTGTTCTGCTGGTCTGAGATATCGGCAGTGAGATGTGTTGGTTATTAACAGAGATCCCACTTTTTTTTTTTTTTCCCTAAACCACAGTGCATTTGCTGTGATGCTCATGAAAACAGCAATTAAAGATGCAGCTCTGGGGTTGCACCTCCAGGAAATGCAAAAAAAAAAAAAAAAAAAAAAAAAAAAAAAAAAAAAAAAAAAAGGCAGCAGAATGGAAGTGTCTCCAGATCTATTCCTAATAATTTCTGAGGTCAGGGAATTCAAGTTGCTTTCCCAACATAAGTTATGTTTTCCACCATAAATTCACCTGATCATTAAAAAAAAAAAAAAAAGAAGAAGAAGATATGATGATTGTGATAAATCTACTTTCTGAGTGATGCCAGGAAAAAAGCAGTGGCTTTGAGTCTGCAGGAAGGATGGAGCTAGCAGAGTTACTGTGTACCAGCCTAAAAAATGGGAGGCTCAAACCTTCCTGGGGCCAGGTGGTGCTCCCAGGGAGGAAGGGCTGTTGCAATATTAACGAGGGAGAAGACAGCACCACCAGGGACAAATGAAATATATATATTCTTGGCTGGCACAGCAGACACAGCTCAGGTAGCTCTGGAACAAGGGGGTCATGCTGGACGTGGCTACTTGCCCTCAGGGCAGCCAACTGGGGCAGATCAGGAGATGTTTGCACAGACAAGAAAACTCCTGCTGCAGTTTCTGAATCCTGAGAGGGGGCTGGAGAAAAGATGGATTTTAATTCTCCAGCTGCAGCACTGAATAACAGGAGCGAGGCATAGCCCTACCAGTGAACATACAAGCAAAGAAATAAAAATACCCAGTATTACTGTTTACTGATGATGGCTCAAAGCATGTTCAGATCTGACTAAGTTTCTACTGGGCAAGGGTTTATTACCATTATTATTATTACTGTTACTACTACTATGACAATTACTGTTATTATTACTATTGCTATTAATTGTAGTGACCATTTAAGCTGCACCAGTGGCTTATAGCTACAAGTTGGATGCTCATTCCTTAAAGGCACTGTATAAGGAAGGAAGGAAGGGATAATCCATCCCTAAATGCTTGTGCTCCAAAGAAACACTGGGAGAAGAAAAGAGATCGCTCTCTATTTTGTGCAGAAGAGGAATGGAGAGACTTGGCCATTTGCAAAGGCTGTGGGTGAAGCCCTTGGCAGAGCCAAAATGTGATGTTAGCTTTTATAAATCCCAACTCAGCCCTCTGTCTAGATGATCAGTCTGAACTAGCTCTCATCTCAGGCTCAGCTTTATTCAAGGACAGAGGCAGCCTAAAGCTCAGAGGGGCTTCAGGTCAGAGCCAATCCATGGGTTCTGAAGGGGACAAACTATTCTCAGCAGGGGTGTTGTGATAGGACAAGGGGATAAAGGTTTTATACTAAAGAAGAGGAGATTTAGATTAGATATGAGGAAGTTTTTCATTGAGACCCTGGCACAGGGTGCCCAGAGCAGCTGCCCCTGGCTCCCTGGAAGTGTTCAAGGCCAGGTTGGAGAGGCTTGGAGCAGCCTGGGATAGTGGAAGGTGTCCCTGCCCTTAGCAGGGCCTTTAAGATTCTTCCAGCCCAAAGCATTGAGTGAATCCTGTATGCCAGGTGGTTGCCATGTGCTGAACCTTGAGCCCACACTCCACAGTTGGTGGCAGCTGGGTGGCTCAGCCCATCACTGACAGTGCTCTGGCACCTGGCAAAGCCAGATGATGTTGAAGTGCACTAGGACAGAGGAAATCACCCAAAGGGAGCTGGGATTGGCAGGGTTTGTGCTGGTGGCATCACTCAGCACCTCCATAGCTCAGCTGGGATTTTCACTGGATAAGACCAAAATTATGTAGGCATGAAAGAGAGAGATTCCAGGGAAAACAAGGATGTCCAGGGAAGTTGGGAATGACAGCTTGTTCCATCTACCACCCAGGTAGTAGATGGGTGCTGGGGAAAAGGACAGGGCAGGGAGGGTTTTGCATGCAAGAAGGGGCACTCAGAAGAAAAGTACCAACGAAGCGAGGCTTTTAAAAATATAAACAGTTTTGGGGAACAAACACAAATGGTGTGCAAGCTAAAAATAAGCAGCAGAAAGTGAAAAAAGAGAAAAAAAAAAAAAAAGGATTAAAGGAGTCCGAAAGAAATAGTGAACAGCAAATTGCAGGGAATTGTTCGGCAAACAATAAAACGCTGCTCGCCATCTCCCTGCAAAAGGCAGATGGCACTGGGAGAAAGCAACCCCCGACAAATGATAGCTGCAAAAGGGGTGAAGCGGGGGGGGAGAAAATTTCAGACCTGGCAGATTTGTTAAGTGGTAATTTTCCCTCTGTCTGTGCAGAAGACAAAGGGGAGGGAAAGCTCCCCAAGACAGGGATTGTATTTCACTCCGCGGTTGAGAAGGCTTTCGAGTGTCTGCAGATAGCGGCAAGAAATGGTCCTAAAAAGATTAGAGCTCTTAAGGTAGGGCAAAATACTATATCCAGACAACACACTCGAGTTTTAATGACAGTGGGGAGAGAATTGAGTGAACCATTGTCTGCTGCCTCTAGGAAACCAAAAACTTAATTTGAAACAGCACAGGCTCGAGCTGGACTTTTCTCACAGAAAGGCTTTGCTCCTGCCCCTTTAAGCATCACTCTTTATCCTTGACACACATTTTTCATTCATCTTTTCCCCACAACCAACACAAGTTTAAGAAGGGTCTTCTGCATTTTTAGGGTGCATTTAGGGTGTCTTGGCTTTGGGCATCTCCCTGTCTGGAGATGTCCCTCTTCTCACTGTATCCCTCTTGCCAGGCCATTAGCCATGTTTATGGATACCCACCTGAGGGATGAAGAAAGAGACTTCCCAGAGATGCATAGGGAATGTGCTGGGAAAAAAATTCACCCTGAAAGAAATCTCAGTCCCCAGACTATCCCCTGCCCTTCCTACCTCTGATCCCACTGTGGGCTTGTTAAGTGGGTGCAAACCAGCAGAGCTTCCCTACAACCCATTTTACACTGGGACCGGGACCAAGCACCACATCCAGCCTTAAATCACAGAACCCCAGAACCGTTTAGATTGGAAAAACCTTCTAAGATCATCAACCCTAAGCGTTAACCCAGCGTGGCCAAGGCCACTCCTGCATTTTGACTGGATTGGGAATTTCGTGCCTCCCCCAAAAAATGAGGCTGACTGATACAACCCCAAAGCAGCCAATATGCCCCTTGGGAGTTACCAGGACTCCTCTGGCACTACCTGGCTTGAGGCAAGGACAAATACAGGGCATTGCTTTGCTGCCAGCCTCGTGACTGCACATTCCAGGGCACGGGGCACATCACTGTCGTCCCCAGTGGCCCCACCTAGAGCAGGTGACACTGAGGTGGCTCTGCCATCCCCCATCTCAACTCCAGCATTCCCCAGACAGAGAACTTTCGCTGCAGGGACCCCCCTGACCTTGCCTGGGGCTCTGTTGCTAAGAATAAAACGCAGAGGGCTGTGCTGTGCTGGCGCGCGGTGGGATAATTGCAGGGAAGCGGCTGCTGTAGCCCAACGACCGCAGTAATTGGGCACGGGCCATCCTGCAGCCAGGTTTTCCCGTGCTATTATCCCCTTATTAATAGAAACCAAATCTACCTTTGCAGAGGCAGCACTGCGAGCCTGGAATTATGCGGTGTGGGGCTGCAAGGGAGGCATCCGCGGCATCTCCGCAGCAGCCTCAGCCCAAGGGGTGGGTCCTGGCAGGATCCACAGGATGCTCCCGCCCAAGTCGTGGCAGAATCCCAGCCACAGAGGCCCAAGGTCCCCTGTGGTCATTGGAAAGGTGTGTGTTAGACTCAGCCACACGACGGCTGCCCTCCACGGAGGCAGGCGTGCGAGGTTTGTTCCATTAACTAATTAATCCCAGCAGCATCCCTCCAAGGTATGGCAGAGAGTATTCATTTCATCTCCCAAGGAGGAAAGCTGAAGGTCAAAGAGGCTTGAATTTCTCCTTGCCCACCTGGATGGGGCACGGTGGGGGCCACAAGCCGAGCATTCATGGATTTGAGGCTGGAAAATAACGCAGAGCACCTCAGCTGGGATGGTCTTGCCACAGGATGTTAAATGTAAAAGAGGCAGAAGTGACAGCCCACAATGCCAGGGCTCTCCATGCTGGAAAACATGAAGGCAAAGTGCTGATTTCTGAGACACCCAAGGACAAGATGGAAGTCTCTGCAAGGACTTCCAGGACTTCCATGTCAATGTGGCAATGTGGCTTTCCACAGCCAGGACTAACACAGGTACTTCTCCCCGTCCCTGTCTTATCCCAGGCTAACTTCCTCTCTGAAGCTCAACTTGGAAACAGTCCTGAATAAAATCTGTGCCCAGTCATGACTTTCTACCTGCCTCAGAATGCAGGTAGGAAGGTGTGAGTCAGGATGAAAGCTGGAAAGTGGATTAAGCGCCTCTATCAAAAATGCAATCAATAATGAGGAGAGTAAGGTCTGGTTTGGCACATTTAATTTTTTCACGGAAGTTCATTAAGGTCTTCAGGACCATCTGGATCTTATCTCAAATTTGAGATTTGCTATGAAACTTATAAAGTGAAGGGTTTGCAGCACAAGTCTGATGTGGAGCAGCTGAGGGAGCTGGGGAAGGGGCTCAGCCTGGAGCAAAGGAGGCTCAGGGGG
This sequence comes from Phylloscopus trochilus trochilus, assembly GCA_016584745.2. Lineage (NCBI taxonomy): Eukaryota > Metazoa > Chordata > Aves > Passeriformes > Phylloscopidae > Phylloscopus > Phylloscopus trochilus. The sequence goes on from WQNJ02000015.1 coordinate 88,795,257, forward strand.
GCCCTTGTGGCTCTGCACAACTCCCTGCCAGGAGGGGACAGCCGGGGGGGTCGGGCTCTGCTCCCAGGGAACAGGGACAGGAGAGGAGGGAACGGCCTCAGGCTGGGCCAGGGGGTGGTTTAGGTTGGAAATTAGGCAGAATTTCTTCATGCAGTGTTGTCTAGTCATGACATGGGCTGCCCAGGACAGTGATGGAGTCCCCACACCCAATACCCATGGAGGGATTTAAAAGCCACGTGGATGTGGCCCTTGGGGACAGGGGTCAGTGGTGGCCTTGGCAGTGCTGGGGGCATGGTTGGACTCAATGGTCTTGGAGGGCTCTTCCAAGTTGAACAAGTCTGTGTTTCTATGATTCCCCAGTAAGGCTCATTTCTACTTCCCCCAGCACCCATGGCAGGCAAAGCCCAGCAGATGATCTCCTGCAGAACAATCTTAATGCTAATGTAAATAAACTCGAGGCTGACATGAGGAATTATCAACCCAGAGGATTTCCATGCTTCCCTCTTTCTCTCCACCTCTTCTTCACCCAGCTTTTAGCATTTCTCATTTCAGCAATTATTCCCAGCCTTTCTGAAGAGGCTGAATCCTACAAGCTTGAAACATGTCCTCACAGAGCCAAATCAGCACAGATGTGCCAGAGAGCAATGCAGATGGTTTTTCCTTCCCCTGAAACTCGAGACTTTGCTTCTGCTCAGTGCTTTGGTGTTCTGCAGGCTGGGGATGTCAGGAATCTTCCCCATATGGCAAGTGAGAAGTCACCCTGAGAAGATTAAAGCAGAGAGAGAAGACCTGGGTTGCCTCCTGCATTTTTCAGCTCTTCTCCATCCCTTTGTGAAAGGCTGGTGCTGTTAAGCAACTATGTAAGAGATGAGAAGAGTCAGGGGAAATAAATAATACATAGATGTTGAAGTGTGTTGCCAAGGCCACCTCCAGGATGGATCTGTACCCTCTGGACAGCTGCCTGCTCCTGCCCTGGAGAGATGTCACTGGGAGTGAAATGGAGCTCCTGGGCAAGACGTTGTTCCAGAGTGATGCATCAGAAAACCTTGCGGGTGACAGAAACTGTAATTGCTGTGCTTAAACTTCACTGGCCCGTTCCACCCCTGTGAAACACAGCTCTGCTGCTGATTTCAGCACAAGAAGGAGGGACGTGCCCCTGCCAGGGCAGCTGGTAGGGATACCTCTCCCCACAGCCTGAGCAAAGCCCAGCTGCCTGAGCAGAGGGCTCCTTGTACCCCTGGGGCCTCCTGGATGCTCTGGCTTCCATGAGGACCCAACATTCTTCATCCTCCCCAGCAGCAGCCCAAACCAGGTGCAGAGAGCCAGCAGTCTGGAAAAACAGGGATCTTAGACCCCATGTCGTCCTGAGGTTCAGGGCAGCAGTGTACTGTGTGCAGAGGCTGCAGACACCCCAGGGGAGCTACACTGCATCCCACCAGCTCCGTCTCCAAGACCTTACTTCAACAGCAGCTCGGCCAAATCTGCCTCTGTTTCTCACAGCAACCCCCCAAGAGCTCTATGGCTCTGTAGCAGGAAGAGATAACATATCTGACACTCCAGCTACATAACTGGAACACAAAATAAAAGGTACATGGTGTGGCTGGATGCAGCCAAGACCGCGATGTGAGGTACCCTGACGCATAACATGGAGAGCTGGCTGTGCCAATGGTGCCAGCAGCCCACTGAAAGGGGTCCTGTCCTTTCTGTGGGTTAGGAGGTGAACATCACCCCTGGAGCAGGATGCCTGTCCTTCAGCAATGACACAGAAGCATCCAGCCCTGATGCACAAGGACACCAGGAGGTGCCCAGGCTGCTGAGAGGTGATGGTGAGGAGTGCAGTCACTGGGGGTGGGGGGCAGCTTCCAACCTTGCTGTGATGGAGAACTCCAGGCACACCCCTGCCTCACTGCTGCTGCCTGGAAAACAGCAGAAATACTCTCAGCAAAGCACTCTGCAACCACAACTAACCCCCCACTCCCCTCTCCTGTGCCTGCTGCAGAGGGCAGCCGGAGGGGCTCAGAGACACAGCACAGAGGGACGCTGCAGGGACTCCTAAAAAGAGGTGCACACACACAGTCTAATGCCTCTGCAAACCACCCCTTGGCCCCCAACACACGTCTGCCAAGATCAGAACTGGCTACAAAGATTGAGGATGGTGTTTTTGTTGGTTTTTTTTTTTTGAGAAATATTAGCTGTAGCTGTTTGCACGCATTCAGCTAATACAAAGCAAATGGGAGAAAGGGGGGTGGAGGGGGGGAGGTGGGGAGGAGGAATACTCCTCCTGTTTAGCACAGAAATATAGGTAACAATTATGAGGCAATAATTGATTCATCCGATAGTTTATTAACCGGAGTTGGGGTGTGCAAGCGACAGGCTCTGCAGCCAGCCTTTCATGTGACACGTTATTAAAGGCTCTTTTTCTGGCTCCGAAAGGCAGTGGCTGGAAGATCAAAGGTCAGACATTTCGAGAAGTAAATTGGTTTAATGTGGCTGCAGATAGCCTCACAAAAACCTAATAAATATGCAGCGAAATGTAAGGAGAGAAAATTGTGGACAAGAGAGACAATTACTTTGAAACCAGGATAAGAGCAGCGCAGGCTCAAATTAATCAGTGTTCAGGCCTCTTCTCTCTGTCTCAGGGTTTAGTATTCAGAGCAGGAGCCCAGCTGATGGTGGGATGTGTGTGGGGAGCACTGGTACCCAACACCAGAGCCTGTGGGGGGAAGATGCTCAGCTCCAATCCACAGCTGGGGTGGTGCTGAGAACCACCTTGGTCTTCCAGGTACACCTGAGACCCACCGCAAAGGATGTTTGTGAGCACCACAGGATTCTGTGGTGGCTGGTGAACAGATTTGCACTCCATGGCTAAATACTCTCCTAAGAGGACAGGCTGGCAGAGCTGGAGATGCTCACCCTGGACAAGAAAAGGCTCCAGGGAGAGCTCAGAGCCCCTGCCAGGGCCTCCAGGGGCTCCAGGAGAGCTGCAGAGGGACTGGGGACAAGGCCTGCAGGGACAGGACAGGACACAAACCCAGAGGACAGGGACAGATGGGATCTTGGGAAGGAATTCCTGGCTGTGAGGGTGGTGGGGCCCTCGCACAGGTTGCCCCAAGAAACTGTGGCTGCTCCTGGATCCCTAGAAGTGTCAAGGCCAGGCTGGATGGAGCAACCTGGTCTAGTGGAAGCTGCCTGTGCCCCTGTCCTGGGGGAGGGCTGGAACTAGGTAATCTTAAAAGTGCCTTCAAAAAACTTGATTTGTGTTCCTATGATTTCATTTTATGACTCTGTGGGGAGCCTATGGTGTGTCCAAGTAGGTTCATGGCAGCACTGGAACATCAACTCAGAGCCCAAACCCCATTGTCCACGGATAAAAAATTAACACAGAAGGGCTTAATTATAAAAAGTGATGCTTTAAGCTCACCTCATTTTTTGCTTGATCTCGTGATGTTTTCAGAAATTTGCCTCACTTCTTTTTAAACTCCAGATAGTGATATCTGAATTATCTGGGTTGTTTTGGTTTTTTGTTTGTTTGTTTGGTTGGTTGGTTTTGTTTTGGGGTTTTTGTTTTGGTTTTTTGTTTTGGTTTTTTTGTGGTTTTTTTGTTGTTGTTTTTTGGTTTTGTTTTTTGTTTGGGTTTCTTGAAATGCTTTAACTCAAATAACCTCTAAACACTCACAACACAGGCTTTCTCTGCTAAAAAGTCACAGGTTCACTCCTTTTAATTACAGGTGAGAAAGCACCCACTCCAGTTCTTTAATCTGGAAAGGGACTTCCCATGTGAACACAAAGCACGCAAAGCACGATATTCCCAGCACGGCTGGAAACAGGAGCAGAGGAAACCAATCCATGAAACAAAATGCCTGGTGCCCCTCAGACAAGCAGATTAGGGTACAAGCTCTTTGTATTCCCTCTGCAGGTCACCATCCCCAGCTGAGTCACTGTGATCCATCGTGGTTTACTGCGGCCCCACCGGACAGACCCAGAGGGATTGAGCAGCAGGGTTTGTCTTTTGTGACTTAACAGTGCCAAGCCTTGTCTGCCCACCCTCACAGGGACCTTCTGCAAGCACCTGAAGGTTGGGACCCATGGGCTAAACCACTCAGCAGAATCACAGAATCATGCAGGCTGGAAAATCTTGCTGAGTCCAACCATTCATCCTCACAGCACTGCCCAACCCAACACTAACCTGTGTCCCCAAGCGCCAGACCCACACAGCTTTTAAAGCTCTCCAGGGGTGGGGATGCCACCACTGCTCTGGGCAGCCTGTGCCAATGCCTGACCAGCCATTCTGTGAAGAAAATTTCCCTAATATCCAACATGAACCTCCCCTGGCCCACTCTGAGGCCTTTCCCTCTCCTCCTGCCCCTGTTCCCTGGGAGCAGAGCTCGATCCCCTCCGGCTGTCCCTTCCTGGCAGGGAGTTGTGCAGAGCCATAAGGGCCCCCCTGAGCCTCCTTTTCTCCAGGCTGAGCCCCTTCCCCAGCTCCTTCAGCTGCTGCACATCAGACTTGTGCTCCAGACGCTGCCTGGCCTCCACTGCCCTTCCTAGGACATGGTCATGTTCTCCACAGCTGGACCATGGATGAATGGGATCCCTCTGCCCACCACATCCCCATTCATGGCTGTACCCCTCTGCCCAGAATGCAGCTGCACTCAGAACTGCACCCACACCTCCCTGGTGAGAAAACCTCATGAGAAGCCTTGGGGATGAGGCAGAGAGGGACAGCTGGTGCCACCTGTGTCCTGGGAATGTTCAAAGAGAACCCACCCTTCCCGGGTCAACAGCAACGAGAGCTGACGGGACATGGACCTCTGCATCTGCAGCCCACACAGGAAGCTCTTGCCCTGAGTTATCTACATGTATATTGCTCTGCCATAAATCAGGAGCCCTGACACTGTAATTTGTATCTGGGGAACCTGGAGCAATTACAAAATCAGCCCAAATACCATTTGTTTCACAAGATTTTGCCCTTAGTTAGCACTGTCGTTCTGCTTTAATTGCACTGTAATTAATTGCAACAAAACTGTTTGGAAAGTGCATGTGCACAGTGGAAAGGCTGGAATATTGCAACCTGACTCCTCTGTTGCAGCCACAAGCATAAAATCTGTCATCCTCTTTCCGTACAACACTTAGCACTCATTTTACCACCTTGTATCCAGAGATCTCCAAGACCTCTCAAAGCCAGACCAAGACTCACGGAACGCAACTACTGATTTACTTTACATCCAGGGAAATTAGGGCTCACAGGAGCTGATCTCTTTAATTTCTCTTCAGACGTGACTCAGAGCGTATAAATTGCCTGAAGTAAACCAGGCCCTGTCCCGGCTGTAAATCACAGCCCTGCAACACTCAGAGGTTCTCATGCTCCCTTGCAGCTCCCAAAGCCACCCAGCACCTTGAAGAGGCTGGGATCTGCCTCCTGTCCACAGAGGAGGTTGCCTCACCCATAAATTCAATGTAAAGCAAAGGAGCTCCCTAAAGACAGACAGCAGTGAGAGTTGGAAGTTATGTTGTCCCATCCCTGAAGTGTCCAAGGCCACGCTGGAAAGTGCTTGGAGCAACCTGGGGTAGTGGAAGGCGTCCCTGCCCATTTCAGGTGTGTGGAATAAATGATCTTTGAGGTGACTTCCAACCCAAATCATTTTATGACAAAGGAAAGTAAATCTGATCCATTTTTCTCACAGTCCACTCCTGTTTAGCACCCAGCTGTGGCATGGAGGTACCAATCCTCGCTGAGGTGGGCTTCCAGAGCCCCCTCTCAGCTGGCACTCAGCACAGACTGCAACAGCCATAATGTAACTGCTGGGCAGCCACTTGGAAAGGAGAAGCCACCAAATTCACCCACAGCTGCCTTGAGTCTCATCCCCTGAACGATTATTTCTGTAGAGGGAAGGCAGCTGCACCAGGAGTCTGCATCCCTGCAAGGCTGGGGAGAAGGTCTGGAGGGACACAGGAGACAGGAGACAGGGATGAGCTGATGAGGCTCATCTCTTCTCACACCCCTGCAGTGAGTAGCCAGGGCAGTGACTTGCTGCTAAGGCAGGAGGGGACATCTCCCATTTTGAAATTGCTCAACATCGTTAACAAAAAAATGGGGTTTTTTTAAAGCTAAATAGATTTTCAGAAAAACATATTCTCTTGCTTTTCTTCCCTCTTTGCTGTTTTCTTTTTCTGTCTCTTCTCTTCTCTTCTCTTCTCTCCTTTCTCTTCATTCCTCTTCTTCCTCCTCTTCCTTCTCCCCTCTTCCCTCTCCCCTCTTCCCTCTTCCCTCCCAGAACCACATGGTGGAGAAAGGACCCAAATTTTGCAGTAAGGCAGCAGTGCCAGCCTGTGGATCCACCTCTCCAGCTGCCCACCTGGAACTGTGGTGTGACACAGCATAAAGAAATTCCATGGCAGTGGTGAGGATGCACCTGCTTGGAGGAGCTCATGGCAACAGGAGCCAGCCAGGGACCAGGCAAGCAGCAGCAGGGGGTCCAAAGGCAGCAGCAAAATGTTTGGGATTATCCCAGCAGCAGTAGCTCTGGCAGATCCATCTGATCTAGGAGACCTCCCAGGCACATGCCTAGAGAGCCTGGGGTTTGGCTGAGGATCTGCTCCATCAGCTTCAGCTCACCTTGGCAAAAGGTGCCCAGATACCATGGTGACGGGCTCAGCAGGGATAAACACTGAACATGGGTGTGGGTTGTTTGCATAGTTAGGAAGCTGGCTGGTCTCCATCCCTCCACCCTGCCTCCTCCCAGCAGTGCCAGGACCTCAATCCAAAGTGGTCTCCTTCCTCCTCCTGGGCTGGCTCATCCGCGGGCAACACGGAGGCACTTCCCAAACTGGTTCCCTGCTAGGCAGGGCAGGGTGGGAGATAGCAGTGCTGGGCTGCTGCCTCTTCCTGGGAGGTGGAAGTCATTTGATGGTCCCAACACCTGCCTGGACCCACATGGAGAGAGAGCAGAGATTTCATGGTGTGGACATTTACTCCTCCTCCTCCTCCTTCTCCTCCTCCTCCTCCTCCTCCTTCTCCTCCTCCTCCTTCTCCTTCTCCTTCTCCTTCTCCTTCTCCTTCTCCTTCTCCTTCTCCTTCTCCTTCTCCTTCTCCTTCTCCTTCTCCTTCTCCTTCTCCTCCTTCTCCTCTTCCTCTTCCTCCTCCTCCTCCTCCTCCTCCTCCTCTTCCTCCTCCTCTTCTGCAGCTGCCAAGAACATCAAGTCCCTTGCAAAATCCAAGAGCTGGGATATGGCAGCCATTCGCCCACCTCAAAAGAAATCTCTCAGGACCACCACACACCCACTCCTCAGGTGCAAGGGCACATTTTTGAGGAATAGGGAAGAAGGCAATCCAAGAGTAGTGAGAGATAAATCTATAATTAAGGCAAGCTGCTCACATGAGCGATACTTGAAAATTATGCAGACCTGTGAGCAATGTTGCCATCAGGCACGCAGCTCCTCTCAGGCTTCCAGTAAGGAATAAAAAACCTCTGACTAATACAAAGAGGCCTCCAAATCACTCTTGGCAGAAGCATCCCAGCCTCGGATCCCCTCCCTCTATTCATCACTAAAGCTCTCTCAGGCAAAGGAAAATAAACGGTGCAGCTACCTCACTGACCCGACCTGCAGCAGGGTGCAGCTGGGTGCTGGCTGCCCCTTCTCCAGCATTAAATGACAATGCAATAGCATGGTTATTAATACAATTAATATAATTGTATGTGCATTATATTAATTTTTGTATTGTATGTAAATTTATACTATGTGTTACACACAAAAAGATACACTATACAGCTGTGTATATTTATAAATGTATCATATATTGTGTTTCTATATAGTATTTTATATATATACGTAAAATAATACAAATATTAAGGGGAATAACAACACACAGACCCATCTTGGAGACCCATCTTGACTCAATATTCCCATCTCCATCCTGCCAGGAAGGCAGGGGCAGGGATGAGTCCTCCCATCACTGCCTGCTTTTCCAAGATCATCCACACACACTCAGTAATATCACATTTCTCTGCGGTCTGAGATCCCTCACCTTTTCTAATTTCTTCCAAGTGTATAAAGGCATTCCACCAGGGAGACTTAATGGGAAAAAGACCAGGGCAGGGAAGACTCCAGTTTTGAAACTATTTTAATAACTCGTTATTTAATTAAGAGCAATAGCTCTGAAATTATGTCAGTGAAACTTGCTACTTATTTATTAATTAGAGGAGGAATTTCAAAGGAGGCTACGGGAGAGAGGTGCTGGACAGCCCCGGGCTCGCTGGAAAATCCCAGGTTTCTCCAGCTAATGCTTGCTCAGCGCTCAAACACGCTGGGTCTGACTCCTGACTGCCTGGCACCTGAAGTAAACAGCGTCAAGCACAGGCAAAAAGTGAGTGCTAAACGCTGCCCGTTGTGGATCGGGGGTCTGGAAAGTCCTTGCTGCAGTGGTGGGAGTGATGGAAGGCATTGGAAGACCAGGGAGAGACCACAGAGCATCTCCTCTACCTTCCCAGGAGACTTGCTGGGCTGCCCTGGTGTGGATACATCAGGATATGTGCCGAGAAGCCTGTAAAAGGTTTCTTCTCTGGTGTGGGGTGCTGGAGATGCTGAAGGCACAAAGGTTTGCCCATGCCCATGGTATCACTCCCTGCAAACAGCTCTCGGACAAACCCAGCAACATCAAAATCCTCCCAGAGGGAGAAACCCCTCTCTGATTCCACCTCCACCAGAGGGAGGAGAAAAGTCCTATTCAGCTCCATTCCCCCAAATATTGCACCTGGGTGAACTGGCAGGCAGTTCCATGTCCCCTTTCTGGGGGGCAGAAGGAGCTGCAGGTCCTGGCAGAAGGACGAGCCGAGCGTTGCCGTCCACCCAAGGCGCTCCGGGATGGCCGAGCGCCGGATCCTCCTCCGCTGAGCACATTCCTCCCTTCCTGCTCTCATTCAGCCCAACCTTAAACAAAACCACCGCTGTTGTTTTGATCCGCGGCGAGGATCTGGGAATTGCCTTCAAGGGGTCAGGGGAGCTTGGAGAGGGGGGTTTGCGCTGATGGAACTGAGCTTCACCTCCAGAAGGAGCCGTTAAAAACACGAGCGCTTAGCTGGGTGTAACACACCGTCCTGCTGCACCACGTCTGCCAGTGAAGAAGCAATAAAGGTCCCAAGACAGACTGAGGTTTGCACCCAAGCTCCAGATATGGGGTCTCCAGATAAAGGAGCTGCAGCTTCCCCACGCAAGCCCCGCTTGCAGTACGGGCAGCACAGAGCAGGTCAGCCTGAGCTGGGCTTAACCCTGCACCAAGCATCAACCTCCTCCCAGCCATGCTTCCCAGCACGTCTTTAATCACAATTTTTCTGCCAGCATTAAATCTTCCGAGACATTTTAACTACTCAAGACGAGAATGGGATTTTTTTTTTTTCTCTCGCAAGTTTTCTGCGAAGAGCAACCGAAAGTCCTTCAACACAAATACTGACAAACAAGTATTAAAAATACATAATGGAATATAATAGGTATTATCTTGAAAAATTATAGACATATATTTCTATCTATTATGTATTTCCATCTACTGAAACGTTTCTATTAATAATACATCTTTCTATTCTATTCTATTCTATTCTATTCTATTCTATTCTATTCTATTCTATTCCATTCCATTCCATTCTATTCTATTCTATTCCATTCTATTCTATTCCATTCTATTCTATTCCATTCTATTCTATTCTATTTTAAATATTAATCAACTGCCTCATGAGATCTCTTCTGCCTACCCAGCTGGACATACTGGCAGATCTGTTTTTGCACTGGTATTTCCTATCTAAAGCAAATAAACATACAAGTAAGCTGGACTTCCAAAAAAAAAAAAAAAAAAACCAAAAAAACCCCAAAACCCCAAAATAAAATTAAAAAAAAAAAAAAAAAAACCAACAAAAAACAAGAGAGAGAAAAATAAAAAGCCCCACGAATTGAGAGGTTGTATCGTACAGGTGTTGATGTACAGCCAAAACCTCCAATCTTGGTAAAGATTCAAGTTACCAAGGCAGGAAATCAGACAGAGATTCACGGGTTTCAGTTCAAACAGCAATTAAGAACGCATGTAAATGGCGATAGATTAGTACCGAGGATCGCTACGGCGCACCAAAGACTTCCAACAAGAGCACGATTAGCCTCCGAGCAAAAAACTCAAGTGCCTTCCCCTCCCCTCAACATCCCTCAAAAAAAAAAAACAAAAAACCAAAAAACCAACCTAAAAGCTGGGGAGGGGGGGGGGTGAGCGGGGGTGGTCAAAACCTAAAAATCCCACATTCCAGAAGCCGAAAGCACAGCACCTGACCCACCTTCCCTCTCCAGGTGCCGACCCTCGTCCTCCCCTCGGCTGCCGTGGCTGCGCGGGGAATCCGGCAGCGTCGCTCCCCGGGTGTCTGCAGCCAAGCGGAGATTGTCATTGATTTGTGTGCAGAAAGTTAAGCCTTTCTAGGAGCGGTTGGGAGAATTCACTCCCACCACTCCCTCTAAACCAAAAGTATTTGGCACCAAGCCCTCCTCGTCCACCTGTACTATTAAGGTCTAAACAACACGTGGGACACGGACTGATATTTACCGGATCTGCTCCGAGTTTCCCTTTTTAAACCGGCACACAGAGTTCTTCAGAGAGAAAAACTTGGGGGTTTGTTGTGGCTTCAATTTTTTTTTTTTTTTTAAGATTTTTTTTTCTTTTAATCTCCGTTTTCTTAAAGCAGATTTACCTCATTCTTTTTCTTCTCTGCTCAGTGAGACAAGCCCCTCCCTGGTCCAACTGGTGACCCCCGATCTGCCCCCGCAGAGGTCACTCTGTGGTCGCCTCTCCTATGATCTGCTCCACTTCCCCTGCAAACTGTGCACCCATCTGAGACGGGTCAATGTGGGGAGGGGGGCGAAAACCACACCTTTTGAAAAAAGAACTGGCTGTAATTTAACTAAAAAAATCACAGGAGTGACCCGGACAAGTAAGAAGATGGAGGCAAAGTATCTTCAGGGGTTACTCAAGCCCCCAGTTGTCCTGGTGACAAGACCCCAACCCAGCTGCCCAGTCCAAGGACTGAGTGCCTGAAAAACCTTCCTAAATGCCCAGTGTGGGGCTTCCAAGCCCCACCCGCAGCACTGAGGTTTGGAAGCCAACTCCTGGCCACGTCAGCTTCACCACACGGCCAACAATCCCATCCCACTTGGAACTCTCGTGGCCCTTGGCCACAAGGATGTCCCCAGGGGAGGATTCATCCCTCGGGAGGATGTCCCCAGGGGAGGATTCACCCCTCAGGAGGATGTCCCCAGAGGAGGATTCACCCCTTGGGAGCCTGTCTCAGCAGCCACGAGCAGCCTCGCCTGGCTAAGCCCGGCGTGCACACAACCCCAAAGGGCTGGCCACCGTGTTGAGTGATAAACTAACTTGGGCTCTGTCCTTTTCCCTTCTCTGGATGCCCCCAAAGAGTTGGCCATCGTGTTGAGTGATAAACTAACTCGGGCTCTGTCCTTTTCTCCTCTCTGGGTGCCCCAGGGAACAGCTCGTTCTTGAGATTCTGCCCCAAATTTAAGCGGTCAGGCTGAATAAAACACTGCATTTCATAAAACGCTAGTTCCTTTCTGGCACAGGTATAATAACAAGGAAATACATGTTTTTTGTTAATACAATAAATTTGATGAGAGCAGCTGGACACTGAGTTCCACGTTACATGCTTTTCTGATGGTTTTCCTCTAAAGAGGCACATTAAAAAAAAAAAAAAAAAAACAAAAAAACCAAAAACAAAAACAAACACCAAATCACAACCAAAATTGTTTATACAAGGGAAATCTTTTTGAAGCACAAAGCAAAATCAAGTGTAAGATAGCCTGGGGCAACCTGGCACTCCCAGACAGAGCTTGGAAGAGCTCCGTGCTCAGCGCACGGTTACTTTTGAAACTTTTATTACACGCTTTCTCAGTCTGTAGGAAAAAAAAACATTAATGCTGTTTCCATCCCCACACCCAAGGCACTATCTGCAGCTCCTCTGACTGCTGGGTTTCTAAGGAGTGTCTGGGTAAATCAGTAAATGAAGTCGGAGTGAACAATGTGTCTGGCCCCAGATAAGGGCAGAGCAAAACTTGGGCAGCATCCAGGGACTGTCAAAGTCGGCATGGAGAGGAACACCAATTGCCACCCACTGCTTTTCCTGGTATTCCCACAGCTGGCATCCCCCGTGGGATGGGAGCACCCATGCAACCACACACCCAAGTTCCTCAAGCACAGAACCATGCAATCCCTTCACTTCCCACAAAACCTACCTTTCTTCTCCACTCCCCCCTCCCCTCATCAAAAGGATTTGCCCTCATCAATTCACCAAAGCCCATGGGTTGAAGAAAAAATTACATCTCTACAAAGCACGTTGTTCATGGTGCTGTTTCTCAAGATGTTTTATAATCAGGGTGTACGAAAATGTCCTCAGCACTATGGAGGTGTCAGAGCATGTCCAAGGAAGAGAATGGAGCTGAGGAAGGGGCTGGAGCCCCAGGAGAGGCTGAGGGAGCTGGGGAAGGGGCTCAGCCTGGAGAAAAGGAGGCTCAGAGGGGACCTTGTGGCTCTGCACAGCTCCCTGCCAGGAGGGGACAGCTGGGGGAGTTGGACTCTGCTCCCAGAAGGAACAGGACAAGGGGAAATGTCTTCCAGTTGCACCAGGAGAGGTTTGAATTGGATACCAGGAATTTTTTTTTTTTATTGGAAGCATTGTCCAACCCTGGCACAGGCTGCTCAGGGCAGTGGTGGCATTCCCATCCCTGAAGGGGTTTAAAAGCTGTGTGGATGTGACACCTGGGGACATGGATTAGTGGTGGCCTTGGCCGTGCTGGGGAAATGGTTGGCCTTGAGAGCTTTTCCAGCCTAAACTATTCCAACCCCAAATTCCTGCAAGCCAAACCCAGTACTTTCATACAGAAAAATATCTGGGTGTGGACTGTGACAATTGAAACATCTCAGTGATAACTGTGAGTCCAAAACCACTGCAGACCAATTAAGCCCCCACTGAACCCTGGAAATTATTTGCTTCTTTTTTTTTTTTTTTTTATCACCGACCATTAATGGAAGGTTTAACAGGTCTCCCACACTATAAATGAGAAGAAAATAAAGTACTTGTAAGAAGGTGTGAAATAAGAACACAGCAGAAAGAGAAGAAAGGGTTGTGCCAGACCCCACCTTGATTCACAAGGACAACAGGAAACACCTTGTAAAAATACAGTAGAAAAGGTTGCAGTGACTTTGTATCACAGGTGAGGAAAACTCTAATTTCAAGTATATTGAATTGAAAATTTTCCAAAAGAGCACTTGAAGGAAGCTTGTCTAATCAGGAAAAATAAAAAAATCATCAAATGTAAAGATTTTCATGGGGAAAATAAATTTTGACAGAGTTTTGCGGCGTTTTTTTGGTTTGTGATTTTATGCAATATTTTTCCTTTAGTACTTCAGTTTTTCAGGCTGATTTTAAACTTTCTTGTTGGAGCCTAGTGATCGACTTCTGTGAATACAGCTCTCTGAGAGCTGGAGGAAGACATTTTTTGCAGCATGAGATTTGCTGCCTCAGTCACATTTTTTCAAAGGAAAATAATTTTCTTCCTCAAACATCCCTATTCCATTGCCAAAATGTGGTGGTAAAAACAAAAAACAAAAAAACAAAAAACAAAAAACAAAACAAAACAAAACAAAACAAACAAACAAACAAAAAACCCAAAACAAACAAACAAACAAAAAAACACAAAAAAACCCACCAAAAAACCAAAGAACAGAACAGAACAAAAAAATATTTAAAACAAACAAACAAACAAAACCAAAAAAAAACAAAACAACCCAACAATTATTTTTTTTTACAGGTTGATTTTGATAAGATATGGAACCCATAAAAGTATTCCTCCCCCCTCCCAAATCTCACTGAAGATGCTTGCAAATGGGGAACTTGGAAAAGCCAGGGGAGGTTTCCTCCAAGGTGTCCATCCCACACGCCACCACGTGTTTCCACCTGCAGTGGTGCATGTCCACTGCATGGCAACCAAGTTAAACCTGGCCTAAGTGCTCCCAAATGCTGGCCTTGTTTCAAAGGTGACTGTGTGGGGAAGGAAGAGATGTGAGCCCACAGTTCTGACAAACACCTCCCTCACCGGGGCACCAGCAGGGCAGAAGGGAGTAGGATGGGGACACCACCCAACTTGTTTAAGGTCTCTGTGCCCATGTGCTGCTGGTTTTCCATCCCTAAAGAGAACTGTGGACCTTAGGAAAGTGTGCATGGGTAGGTACCTCCTTGCTAGTAGTCCCACACCCTGCAGACAAGGAGCAGTTTTCAGCAAGAGGTTGAATTACCAGTGACCTCATGCCACAGAGTGGGCAGATTCGCTGGTCCAGGATGTGTCCATACACAAAGCTACTGTTGCCACAATATCCTTATACAAAAAACAAAAACCAAAAACAAAACAAAAAAAAAAAAAAAAAAAAAAAAAAACACCCAAAAAAAAAAAAAGAAACAAAGAAAAAAAAAAAACACAGACAAACCAAAAAGCTCTACAGGAAATCAGTGAAAACCAATGCTGATGAAGTGCTTTCCTTAAACAATCTCAGTGATTTCGTATTAGAAACCTCAGTGTTGTAATCCAGATTGATCCTGAAGGATCCCCAGCGCTTTGTTATGGAAAGCAGAAGACAATGAGGGTCCACTGTCTCCAGCAGAAATTATTCTACCCAGAGTCTTTCTCAAGGAATGGATGCACAGTTGGATTTCTTTCAAGGAACAGGGCTGGATGGAGCCAAGGTAATACTGAACAGGTGTATATACATGTTTATATATATTTACACAATACATGTGTCACTACACAGAAGGATTTTTCTACATCATATGGCTTCACTGAGAAACCCTTGGAAGAGCTGCCCCACTGACCATCCCCTGACTGTCCCCCTGACCTGGAAATGCAGCCACCTCCAGCCCACCAGAGCTCCCAAATCTTTCATGATCCACAGTTCCCAGTCCTTCTTGGCTCTGTGCAGCTTCAGGGTATGAGGAAGATCTCATGCTAGCAAGAACGTGGCAAAACTTCTGCACAAGCCTCCAATTAAACCTGGATTTGGCTAGACAACACATGCCTGAGGGCAACATCCTGGTCAAAAAAATCTCAGAACGGCTCTCAGATTGGGAGGGACTTGCAAGACCATGTCTTTCCAAGCCCCCTGTCATTGGTAGGGACACCTTCCACTAAAACAGGTCCCTTCACTTGCTTTTAATGCTTCAGTCCTCCCCTTCTCTTCACTGACAAAGACTTCTGTGTCTGCTTCAGTTTGTGTTGGTGCAGGACTGGGATTGGGTGAGGGCAACTAAGAATACATGGCAATAAAATGAAATTTAAACCCAAATGGATGTTAACAACAGAAGGCATGACACAGATCAAAGACCCTCTTTTTCAGAGCTTGATGACTTGGTGCATAATTTTATTTGGGATACCTTTCACACCCCAGGGCAGCTGAAGCTGAGTGAGATGAAAACCCCCAAGGAAGTTCAGATCACAAGATCTGAACATTCTTCTGCTTCTGAACATTCACTTTACATGTGTCACCATCCCCAATACCCAAAAACTTCCCCAGCCCCTCAGACCAAACTTGAGATAGCTGGCAAAAACCCAAACACAGTCTGCTGTGGGATGGAAGGGAAGTACTGGAGAGCATCTGCAAAGACTCAGATGCAACTGATGCTGCAGAGAGCAGCCTGACCTCCACCACAATCACTTTAAACCTCCCTGTGCAATTCACAGTCCCAGCTGCAATTTTGAAACGCTTTCTCTGCCTCGTAATTTCTCGGTGGGTTATTTTTCCTTTGCTCTCACAGAAAATGAGCCACAGCTCCTTGCTGGGTCCACTCACACCATCCCACACGTGGATGGGCTAAGGGCAGCCAAGACAATGGCCCATCACAGCCAGCATTTCAGCCTCCAAGCATTGGTAACCCTCTGCACAGATCAGTTGCTTTCCTTCCCAAACTGGAAAGTTATCCTTGCCCTGGAATAGGAAATTCCACAGAAGCTCCCTGGTGTAGGTGCAAACAAATCTCTTCTGCTTTCAAAAGCTGTGGATCAGGCCACAGCTCCTTGCAGAGCACCACATTAATAGTGAGAGGCAAATGAACCATTTTACTTCTCCTAGCTGAAAGAAAAAATAAAAATGCAGCTGACCTGATTTACCTTTCTGATAATGTATTTAAAAAAAAAAAAATAAAATGTTCCTGGGCTCAGGACTTTGCCAGCCGAGATTTTCCGGCGGAATGAGACTGTTTATGTCATGACCACAGCCTTCTGAAAAATGCCCCTTTAGATGGGAGAGCTCACAGGACCCTCAGGTATAATGATCTCAGCTGTATCAATAACCACATTTCGGCAGATTCATTATCTGCTCGCCAGCCTGCCCGGCCACACAGCGAAGCGTTGCAGCGGGACGGAGCGAGAAAGGAAAACATTGAATTCAGCCCTTCTTCCCACAGAAAAATAATAAAATTAAAAAAAAAAAAAACACCAAAAACCTGACATTGTGGGTCATTCTTTTCCTTAGCAAAAGCCAAGCTTTTATTTCCAGTGCTTTCACGCTGTACTCAGGAGGGAGGACCTGAGCTGCACACAATATTGAACACGGCTGGTCAATCCCACTTCAGTGGGTGCAGGAGGCTTTTCCTGCACAGCTCCCATCTTTGCCTGCCAAGCATCCTCATCCCTTGCCACCCCAAACTTCACAGCAGAACGTTTTTTTTTTTTTTCTTTTTTGCCTCTTCCCCTCACAACATTCACTCCATTATTCAAGACTTTAACATCCATCAGTCCATTATTCAAGGTTTTGACATCCATGTTAGATCTACTCATTGATTTCAGATCACACTTCATAGGAAATTTAGGCTACAAAACAAAGGTTTATTTCATGTCAGTATTTTCAAGCATCAGGGATCATTGTGATCATGTATTTTGCCCTCCAGCTTCATACAAAATTAAATATTTCACCCAGTTATTTCTGCAGCAAGGGTCTCATTCCTGCCTGCCCTCCAGCATTTAGAAGCAGAGGCAATCTTGGCTGCAAGATTTCAAATCAAGGGGGTTTGCCCTGATCCTTTGGCAACTGTTTCTAGAAGTTTATTAGTCTCATTATAAAAAAAAAATTTGCACTTATTTTCTTTCCTTTCTTTTTTTCCCTACTCATGTTTAGCTCTTCTTTCTGAGCACTTCATCACACCAACCCTTTTTCTGGTAAATAAAGCATTTTGATTCTCTTCCCAAAGTGGAGATCTGAAGGCTGAAATCCTATGAGTAAGTAGGAGAACTGTGAGCATCTCCCACAGTATCTTACAACAGAATCCCAGAATGGTTTGGATTGGAAGGGACCTTAAAGCTCATCTCATTCCACCCCCTGCCATGGGCAGGGACACCTTCCACTGTCCCAGGCTGCTCCAAGCCCTGTCCAGCCTGGCCTTGGACACTGCCAGGGATCCAGGGGCAGCCACAGCTGCTGTGGGCACCCTGGGCCAGGGCTTGCCCACCCTCCCAGCCAGCAATTCCTGCCCAAGATCCCATCTGTCCCTGCCCTCTGGCACTGGGAAGCCATTCCCTGGGTGCTGTCCCTGCAGGCCTTGTCCCCAGTCCCTCTGCAGCTCTCCTGGAGGCCCTGGAGGCCCTGGCAGGGGCTCTGAGCTCTCCCTGGAGCCTTCTGTGGTGCAGCTGAACAGCCCCAGGTGTCCCAGGCTGGCTCCAGAGCAGAGAGGCTCCAGAGCTTGCAGGCTCCATGGCCTCCTCTAGGCTCATTCCAGCAGGTCCACATTCTCCTTATGCTGGGGGTCCTGGAGCTGGACACAGAACCCCAGGTGGGATCTCACCAGAGTGAAGTAGAAGGTGGCTCTAGAAGATCTCTGCCCCACCACTGAATCCACCTGCCCCCACAGGATGTGGGATTTACTACTGCAACAGCCCACAGCTGGAGAAACAGGAGGAAAGGAAAATGGCAAAGGTAAGATGGAAGAAAAAAAAGCAGCTCTGTCTTAGGTCAGGGAAGAGAACAAGCAGCCACAAATTGCTTGGAGAGATGAGGGCTTGTACATCCATGGATTAATAACCTAAAATCAGCATGGCAGCATGGAGATGGGGGTTGAGAGGTTGACACGTGGAACGGTCTCAACTTAAAAGAATCTCAGAAGTTTTGGGGACACATCTCATCCTTTCTGGAAGGGCTGATGCTTTTGGAGCTCTCGGGGGCGGCTCTGCAAGTTCCTAACTCCTCCTCAACGAATGCAAAGTGATGGGAGGGCGGAGAAAGGAACTTCCTGGTCCTCAGGCCTCTTCCAGAGCCCTGCACCAAGGAATGGCCCTCCCAGCACAGGAGGCAAACCAGCAGAGCCCTGTGCTCTGTGCAGAGTCACAGAGCAAAGCACACGCAGCACGTTCGGGGAACGATCGGGGCAGTGTTACAACGCCTTCGTGTAAAACAGCAGCGCAGCCTCAGGTGGGGAGAAGGGTAATGATGCAGAGAAGGCAAGGAGTTCTCAATCAACATCTCTGCTCCACATCTGGAAGGAAGGCAGGATGAGGTGCTTGTATCTTGCGAGGAGGATGAAGTGCTTTCCAGTCCATTAGTAGCCAAGGAGGTTGTTAAACAGCATCTAGCAGTGATAAACAATTCTCAGTCAGCAGGCCTGGGTAACTTGCTCCCAAGAGCCCTGCAACAGCTGGCTGAGAAGCTCTCCGGCCTGCTGATGTTAATTTTTAATAAATCTTGGAATGCCAGGGAAGATCCAGATGGATGGAAGCATGCAAATACTGCACCAGTCTGCTAAAGGGGCGAGTGGGATGGCCTGATGAACAGGTTGGCTTGCCTGCCATCAGTCATGGGTAAAATAATGGGAACCTTCCCAAGAGTCACCCAGAAGAGGAATTAAAAGGATGGAAATACAGCTCATGTTTGTCAGAGAGGTTCTGCGGCCAACACACCATGTCAAACAAAGCTGATTTTGTTCCCTGAGTGGATTACAAGTTTGGTTAATAAAGATAATTGCTTGGAGATAATACACATACACTTTTGTACAGCATTTGATTTGCCAGGGCGTGGCAGGTTGATTATAAAATGAGCACTGCATTACGAGAATAAAGCACATCTGCAGGGGACTCAGAGGGGATCCCAACAAACAGCTGTCAGAGGGGAATCAGGCTGTTTCCAGGGGGACTTCACAAGGCTCAATCCCAGCTCTAATATTCAGTGTTTTCTTATCTGGAAGCAAACACAGCATCGCTGCTGATAAATCAGCTATGTACTAGACAAACAGGAGAGGCCAAGCCACCCGAGCAGAGCTGAGATGATGACAGCTCAGCAGCTGGCTGGGGTCATCACTGCACCTCAGAAGGTAAGAGGAAGGAAAGAGTCAAGGAAAAGCAGAGGGAGGATGTTCAGAACCTGGGCAGTGATGCTAAAGTAAGTGGTGGTGGGGACCACATACTCCCAGGGAGATGCAGACCCCAGGCTCAGCAGGAGGGCAGAAGGTTGGATGTTACACATCCCTAGGGAAAACTTCTTGGGAGTGGATTTTAGGAGGTAAAACAGAGCCTGGGATGAGGCAGGTCAGGATGAATGACTCCACACCACAGGACTTTGCACCTGGGGTTGGATATTGCCTAGGGAAGGATGCACGACCAGAGCAGCCTTTTCCACACTTTATTTTGACACTGACCTTAGTGACCCTGAGGAAACCAACTAAAGCTTGAACCAGCTTTTTCTAACAGGAATATCCCATTTGGCCTTTCCCATCCCTGAGCTGTATCTGTCCATTGGGAAAACACTCAGTGCATGGACAGACACCTCGGTGACCCCCCAGAGGGAAGTGCAGAGGGACATGGACACCTAGGTCTTATCTGCTGCTCCAGACCCCCAACTCTAGCTGAAAGAAAAGGTTCTGAGAAACCTTTAGCAACTCTAAATGCTCAAACAACCTTCGTGAAGCAGCTTTTCTGTATCATGGTTACACCAGAATCACTCATCACTCACACTGCCCCCAGCACCCTCTTCAGAAACATCTTCTTTTTTTTTTTTCTTTTCTTGAAGCATCATCAATTCAATTTTAGTTTGGTTTACTTCTGCTCTTCCATTCTAGAAAACCAGAGGTTACTCACATTCACATGCAGCACATTGTGTTTAGAAAAAGCTGCTCACTCATCTTAGCCTTGACCAGCCAACA
Source organism: Phylloscopus trochilus trochilus (assembly GCA_016584745.2). NCBI lineage: Eukaryota > Metazoa > Chordata > Aves > Passeriformes > Phylloscopidae > Phylloscopus > Phylloscopus trochilus. The sequence continues at coordinate 88,815,464 of WQNJ02000015.1, forward strand.
TCTGTCCCCTGCTTGGGTGGGTTTTGGAGAGATGTGGGGCTCAGAAAATTCATGTGAGAGTGCATTTCCCTGGGTGAAGAGCAGGAGAGGGCCCTGTGGGAGAGAGAAGGGTGCATGCCCACCAGCTCATGTGTGCTCCTCACTCTCAGCCCTGGGCCAGGTTCCTGTCTTAGGTCTTCAGAGTCTCACAGGGGCAAGGAGACCCTTAGCGATTTGGACACACCAAGCCAGGTCACAGGGGCAGTTTCTTGCCCAGCCTTTACTTGTGTCTTCCTCTGGGTCTGGATGGACAGTCTGGTGCCTCCTCTTCTGCCTGTTGCTTCTGCAGTTTCCTTGAAAGGGACCAGAGCTGCTCAGTCATGCAAAAGATGAGAGGAAACCTCTTCACCTCAAGAGCCAAGAAAGCCCTGACCAATGTCACGACCACATCAAGGTCAGGCAGCCTCCCTGGACCTCATGGAGGTCCCTGGAACAGCAAGGATGGGGAGAAGGGTCTCACACTGGACAGCCATTGTGGTGTTTCTCCTAGGGAGTGATGTGGGATGTTTGTTTCCTGATCCCAGCCTGAACCAAGGATTCCTCACTTCCACGTGCACCAACATAGCAAAGGTGGGCAAGGTTTTCCCTGTGAAACAGCCTTACAGAAAAGCTGGATTTTTTTTTTTTTCCATCTCATGTCTTTCCATCCTCCTGAATCCAATTCAAGGAAAAATTTATCTTCCAACCTATTTTTTGTCAGGATTTGCAGAGGGCTTCTTACTACAGCACCTATCCTAAACATTCAGTTTTCCAAGGGAACTGGAGATGAAGGCTGACGAAGGGCCAGGCTGGCCTCATGTTTCCATTTGACTCTGCCACTGGCTAGTGATGGAGAACCTGCTGCTCACAGCGTTTCTCAGGGGCTCCTCTGACTGCTCCTGCTCCAGGGACAGAACGAGGCCAACAATTCAAATCCTAAATGTTTAACCCAAACAGGCCCCATCCATCAACACCTGAGCAGTGGATTAGAATATACTGTTATTCCTGAATGTGAGTTGAAGGGATGAGGCATTAAACCAAAACTCTTACCTAATGCTAGACATTACAAAGTGTTTCAACCTTTGCCAAAAGGAAAAAAAAAAAAAAAAAAAAAGAAAGAAAAAAGCCAATTTTTCCTAAAATCACTGAACGCCAACCAACAGGGCTTTGGTGAGGTGATCCAAACCAAAGGCACCACCTTCTTCAAGAACACTGCAGCCACCTTGTTGGGCTGCCCAGATGCAAGGTAACAAGTAGGTATCCCATCCAAAACAAAGAAAAAAAAAATCTGGGGTCTCACCTGTAAATGCCGCTGGGGAGATGCAGCAGGAACCCATCAAAGACCTCAGGAGCATCCCCCCTGTTGTGGCTTCCACTACCCAAACTGTCAGGAGCTCACAGGAAACTTCATCTCCCCCAAGAGTGACTAATTTTGATTGCCTTTTCTATCTCACCTGAACGTACCAGAAACACTTAAGGTCAGGTTTGATTTGGCCTCAAGCAACCTGTTTCTAGTGCAAGATGCTGGAATGAGATGAGCTTTAGGGTCCTTTCCAACCCAAACCACTCTGTGATCCTGTGCACTGAAGGGGAGATAGGATCACCACAGCATCACCCCTGAGCAAGTATCTGTGCTTGGCACAAAGCCCTCAGAGGGTGAGAGCCCTGCCAGGGAATACCCTGCTGCCTTGCCTGCCTCCCACTTTCCCCTCTTCCCTTGGCCCTGCACCCAGGCTGAGGAGCAGAGTGCTACCACAAGCACTCCCTTCCCTCCAAAAAAGGTATTGCCTGCCCTCCCACCTTCCTCCTCACCTCCAGCCCAGCTCCCTGGGACAGCCTGTTTTTCCTCCGCCACAACTAACGCTCCACCAGGCAGAACATCCCACCCCCCTGCCCACTCAAGCCCCAGGGAGGGTGCAGCCAGAGTAAATTACTTAGAAGAGAAGGGAGAAAAAAAAAAAAAGGAAAGAAGTAAAGCTAAATAACCACAGCAGACAAAGGCTTCTTGTCTTAAAACCCTGACTCAGCCAGCACATCGGGCAGGTTGGCACCATGCTCAGGTGATGCTGTGTAGGCAGGGGCTGTGCTGGGCTTCCTCTGGGAGCCCCTCTGCAGCAACCCCCCAAATTCAGCAGCAGGGAACCCCAGGGCTCACCCAGGCACTCAGGTTTTAGCAGGTGGGTAGAACCCAGGATTTCACATTTAGGGAGATGTCTAAGACCCGAAAGGTTTGGCTCTGACTGCTCCAGCAGGACGTGATTTTTTCAACAGGTTGAACTTGTAATTGCATATTTTTCTCCCCTATATGAAAAAAAAAAGAAAAAAAAAAAGAAAAAAAAAAAAGGAGGAGGAGAATGGACTAATTTATCAAGTGCAGCCAAACACTAGGCAGGACTCAGTCGGTGACACTTTGTATAATGGCATTCCAGTCTGTCCTCCTAAATAATTATTATTTTAATGAGCCCTTTTCCTCTGGCAGTAGTTTGTAGCCCCCACACTTTCTCAGGTCATTCTGTGCTTTAATTTGATTTTTAAAAAATTTCCAGTGTAATATTTTTATTAACGAAAAGAAAAAAGGAAAGCAGGCTTTCTTCCCTCCTGGCTTCCACGGGAGCAGGTAATGAATCTCTGAGCGCTGGAGTTGTCTCAGCCCTTATCTCCACAGCCTTGCTGTTCCCAAACCCACTTATTTAAAAAGACTCCCCCATCATGAGATAACAGGAACAGAGGAAAGTGGGCAAAGAAACAAAAAGGCAATCAGGATCTTTACAGAGGCAGGGGAGCACCGTGATTTCCACCTGTTCCCCTCCTGCTGGGGCAGGTCTTTAGGTCAAGATACCGCAAATGAGAAGGAGTCGCTTCAGGGAGTGCAATCATCAGAGATGTGCTTGCTCTACATCAGGAACATTATTTTGCAGAGCTTGGTCCTGCTAAAGGCTCCTCCATTTGGGTCCTGCTCAGCTTGCCACGGAGGGGGTGGCAGCCCAGACCTTGCACCCCTCCTCACCCATGCTGGTGGTGGGGTGGCTGGGGTTAACTTGCACCCAAATTCCAGCTGCTCCAGGCCAAGGTGGTGGTCCTGCCTGTCTGCAGTGGGTCCCTGGGGAAGGACAGCGAGGTTCTGAAACCCTGTAGCAAACCTGTGTGGGCCAGAATTGCCTCCCATCAGCCACAACACAGCTGGGGGTGAGGGCACTTCCAGGCCACCTCAACAGAGCTTCTGACCCATCCAAACACCAAGCCATGCTTACACCACCTGCTCCTGGAGGTTCCTTGAGCTAGAAGGTGCACTGGGTGCTGTGAAAACCTCTCCAAAGCTCAGCAAAATAGAACTAAAAGCTGTGGCAGCATCTTCCCTTGCCCACCTCTGAACCCCATCACCATGGGCTCCTGCTCCTTGTGGGGACAGGGGCACCTCCTCAGTCCAAGTGCCAGAGCAGGCCCTGTCCCAGCTGAAGGATGGAGCACAGATGGCTGAATTGAATGAGAGATGGTGGGGGCCCCACACATCCATTCCCCTGTGTGAGCCTAACCAGTCTCATTAACAGGGAGGACTTTGTTCTGCAGCTGGGTGGGATGAGGGAAGCAGAATCCTGACCCTTCCAGGCAAGGAAAGAGCCCTGGAAAGGTAACAGGCTCTGGAGGGGCTTGCAGCCTAAGCCAGTGTTATAGGCTGCTTTCTAGAGAGACCCCTTTGGAAGTTTCCTCCCAAATTTGCCGTAAACCAGGGCAGCCAGGTTAGGGTTGGGGTGACATTTAGGACAAGGTGACCCAACCAGTCCACCACCCCTTTTCAGGTTCCCTCCCCAGCACTCCATGGCTGTGTGAGAAAAAAGACACCAAACACTTAAGAGAGAGGTCAGAAAAGCAGCATATCTCCAGTCCACACAGTTTCAGAGGGAGACAGGACGCAGAGGAGTTTATAATCAAGGCTAGCCAAAAGGGAGATTTGGCTTAAAAACCTGCAAAACCTCAGCAAACCTGGTTAAAATATCAGTCTAACCAGGCTCAGCACAGTTCTCCCCTTCCGACTGGGGAAACAAACGTTACAGGTTCATACACTAATTTATTTCTATCCATCTAACAAATTAATGTGCTCCTCCCATCCCCCTTCCCTGGAGCAGCAGGCTCGGCAGCTCAGAGTCAGTGAAACTCCTACTTCCCAAAGCCTTGGAGATACGCTTGACCTTCATCACTGCCCTGCTTTAATTTCTGGCCTCCCTTTGCTAACCCTCCCCAGTGGAAACCTGCCAGGCTTCCTCCCTCCCTGGGGACCATCCTTGCTGCTATTTTGCTTGGGTTTTAATCACCTTCTACTTTGATGCCTCCAATCTTTCACAGCCCTCACCCCGTGCTGTGCCATCTCACCGGCCTTTTTGGGAGTACCAGATGGACCAGCCAGATTACTCTTAGGAAATACCTACTCTTTTCTTGGTTTCTTCCCTACCCTGGGAAAAGCTTCAAAGCTGCTCTCCCTGCTGGCAGTATCCCTCAGAAAAAAAGCTCTGTGGACAAGGCCAGCAATCTCAGAGTCCCAGAATGGTTTGGGTTGGAAAAAACCTCAAAGCTCATCCAGTTCCACTCTCCTGCCATGGGCAGGGACACCTTCCACGGTCCCAGGTTGCTCCAAGCCATGTCCAACCTGGCCTTGGACACTGCCAGGGATCCAGGGGCAGCCACAGCTGCTCTGGGAAACCTGTGCCAGGGCTCCACCACCCTCACAGGGAAGAATTTATTCCCAATTTCAAAACTAACCCTGCCCTCTGGCAGTGGGAAACTGTTCCCTCTTGTTCTGTCCTTCCATCCCTTGTCCCAAGTCCCTCTCCAGCTCTCCTGGAGCCCCTTTAGACACTGGAAGGGGGTCTAAGATCTCCCTGGAGTCTTCTCCAGGCTGAACTCTCCAACTCCCTGTGTCCAAGCAGCTTGGCATTATGGCTTTAGATCCCATCTAGGCTCCCCCAACTGCCCTGAACAACCCCAGCTGCGCCTCCACAAAGGTGCTCTCTCAACTCCAACCACCTCAAGATTGCTTTAAACCCCTGAATAAAGAGTAATCACTCTTCCAGGTCTCATTTATAGCTCGTATTTTTCTTACCATTCCCAAACAACATCCAAGCCTTATCTGAGTGTTGAATTCCCAGCTTTGGAGGCATCCCCTGGCAGCCACTTTTCACAGACTCAACCAAAGGGGAAAACATTTTCTCATGGACACAGCTGTTTCCTTAAACAGACCTTGTGTTATGAGATAGGGAGATCAGACACTGTACTTTCTCTGGCCACTCATTAGCTCAGAGATCCCCTTTTCTCTGCCTCTGCTTGGCTCTAAGCCTCCCCTACAGTTTTTTCCAGCCTCTCTCTTGGTGATTTTTTCCTCTGGCTGGTAATTGTTCTCATTGCCCTTGGCTCACAGATGGTCCTTGGAGAGCTCACTGCTGATGCTGTGCCAGCTCTGCTCTATTCCAGCTGCTAAAGGGCATTAGAAGACCAGCTACCAGTGCAGAGAGACCTTTCCTCTGCTCCATCTGCCCTTCCACACCCAGGCAATCCCTGCAAAAGGCTTTGCTCACCAGAGCTGGGCCACGTCTCAGCCCCATCCCAGCATCCAGGTCACCCCCCTGCCCCTCTGCCCCCCACACCAAGCCTCCCATTCTATCTCCATCTCCCTACCCACCCTTCCTCCTTGACAGCCTCTCCTGCCATGCAACTGAGTCACTTCCCCTTCTCCAGACCTTGTCTTCAAGCTTTCCCATCCCCTTTGGCTTGGGAGCACTCCTGCAGTCCCAGTCCCAGCAAACCTCTCCCACAAAGGGGATGAAATCCTTTATGCTGAGGGTGACAAAACACCAGCACAGAGTGCCCAGAGCAGCTGTGGCTGCCCCTGGATCTCCAGAAGTGCCCAAGGCCGGGCTGGGCTGGAGCTTGGAGCAACCTGGGATAGTGGAAGGTGTCCCTGCCCATGGCAGGGATGGGATGAGATGAGCTTTAAGGTCCTTTCCAACCCAAACCACTCCATAAATCCAGCCCCTGCGCTCCGGCCTCGCTCCACAGGGACAAACTGGGACTGCCACCCAGGCAGGAGGGATGTGAGTGGAAGAAAACAAGGGGGGGGAAAAACACAGCAGAGCAGAGAGGAGGTGAAAGGAGGTCTTATTTTTCACCAAGCCAAGTTGTTTTTGGAGGCACAGACACTGGGTTCATTCATGAAGCAGCTAAGTGCAGGGTTTTCAACGGAAACAATGAATTAACAAGGATGAGCAGCAACAGGATAAATGACCTTTTTCCTGCCTCCCAAAGTGTCCTGTTTCTTTCCTAACCAAGCAGCCAACAGCTCATTCAGCTTCAAGGCACTTGGCCCCAGCGAGCTGGTGCCTCTAGAAGTCCAAGAGCTTAGAGAGGAGCCTTCCACAGAGGAACCTCCTTGCCTGTGGCTCCACACCCTTCCCCCTCAAAACCATGGGAGCTGGGGGCTGCAGAGGATTCCACATGGCATTTGTGATGTGAAGCATGGGTGTTGCCACCCAGCAAGGCAGCAGCCCCCCCATGGCCAAAGTCAAGGCATGGTGGAATGAAGCTACATCACAGAAATTTCAGGCTGGAGATCAGGAATGGGCTCTTCACACAAAGGGTGGTCAGGCACTGGAACAGGCTCCCCAGGGCTGTGGTCATGGCCCCAAGCCTGACAGAGTTCAAGGAGCACTTGGATGATGCTCTCATGTTTGGACAGTCCTGCAAGGAGCGGGGAAGGTGGACTCAATGATCCTTGTGGGTTCCGTCCAATTCAGACGCACAGAATTGTTTAGATTGGAAAAGCCCTTTAAGACCATGGAGTCCAACCATTCCCCAGCACTGCCCAGGCCACCACTGCCCCATGTCCCCAAGTGCCACATCCACAGGGCTTTTAAACCTCACCAGGAATGGGGACACCACCATTGCCCTGGGCAGCTGTGCCAGGGCTGGACAGCCCTTTCCATGAAAGAATTTTCCCTAAAATGCAATCTAAACCTCCCCCAGCTGCCCCCTCCTATCAGGGAGCTGTGCAAAGCCAAAAGGCCAACAGGTCCCCTTTAAGCCTCCTTTTCTCCAGACTGAGCCCCTTTCCCAGCTCCCTCAGCCTCTCCTGGGGCTCCAGCCCCTTCCCCAGCTCCCTCAGCCTCTCCTGGGGCTCCAGCCCCTTCCCCAGCCCCATTCCCTGCCCTGGACACGCTCCAGCCCCTCGGTGTCTCTCCTGTCCTGAGGGGCCCAGAGCTGTCCCCAGCACTGGGGGTGTAGCCTCACTATCTCCTCATGGGACATTTTCTTCTACGTCCCACAGAGCTTCTGTTCACTCTTCATTTTTCTCATCCAGCTCCTGATGCTCCAGACCCTTCCCCAGCCCCCCTTCCCTTCCCTGGACACACAAGATATTCTATGAGACTCATGATTCTAAGATCCTGAACACCAACCCACTGGGACCCAAACGAACCCATCCAGGGGAAAAAGATCCCAGTCCACTGAGAACACAGTACCTTTCACCAGTGTGCAATTCCTCTTCAAAGACTCAGAAGGAAAGTGGTTTGACTCATAGTTTCTGCTGTCTCAAAATCCACCAGAGGGATACACTACCCTATGCTAACATAACGGATTAAAGCAGAAGATAAAATGCTGTTCCATTATCTATTTATTAAAAGCACCACTTGAACTGCTTTTATTCAGTGTACATCTCCCAGTGAAGAGGCACTCCTTGACGGTGTAAATCAGTGAGCAATTGTGTTTTAACAGCCTTTAGAATGGCATTTCCCCATGCTTTTAGACAGAGTACCAGACAGAAAACCTCTTCCAAAACTCACTTATCGTAACAGGCGAGATCACAGAGCTCTTTACTGCTCCTCTACCACCAAGACAAATTCAAAATGGGCTTCTAAAACTCACGAAGCAGAGATCATTCCCATTTCTGCTGCATGAATATCCTTAATGATGGGACAAAATAAATAATTTTGCTAGCAGGGGAGAACTGTGCAGCTCCCACTGACAGATGGGACTCCTTGGTAGGTGATGAAATGCAGGCTGCAGCTCCCAGCCCAACAATGCCACCTCGGTGCTAGCTGTGGGTTCTGTGGGAATCAGCTCTTACAGAGCCAGAAGGGATGAAGCCACTCTGAATCTAGCAGTTCTCTGAGCAGAAGAGGAAGAAATGATGCCAAAGTTTCAGCAAAAGATTTCAGGTGTGAGTATAGCAGTACACGTGAACTGCACAACAAAAGGGAGGTTGCTGGATTCTCTCTGCTTCACCAGAATAAATTAGGCTTTTGCTTGGTTGAGGATATTTTTCCATGCCAAGAAACATTCACCCTTACTTTTTGCCAGGCTCTCCTGCTTTGGTATTCTAATTTCATTTACAAAATGTTTCAACAAAGAAACCTGGAGCAAGAGCATTCATGAGCAGGTTGGATTTCACGTGAAATGCTGGTGGAAGACAAGCAGGGCAAGCCTCACCCTGAGCTGTGTAAGTCAGCCGAGTCTCCACTGTGGACATGAGCAAATGTCAGATCTGATCAAGGGAAGAGGGAAAGGGATGTAGCCACATGCATGGGGAAGGACACCCATAGTCTGGAAACTATGTGAGTGGATGGATGGATGAATGGATGGATGGATGGATGGATGGATGGATGCTGACCACACTGCTGCTCTCAGGACTTCAGCGCTGTGGCAGACTCAAAGCTGAAGTTGATGTCATTGCTCCTTTCCTTTCCTGTGGCCACCTGCATTTTATCACCTGCTGCAGATGAACTGAGCCACTGCCTTGCTGGGGAATGCCCAGGGCCCAGCTGTGTCACCAGCAAGGACACCCCTCCTTGGGGTGCTTACCCAGCACCACGCACCCCAAACTTCCAGCCGCTCTCACAGGAGCTAAATTCTGACAGGGCTGACAAACCTGAAAGATCATTTCAAACCACAATCACTTCAAATTCAGCCTGTGACCTCCTTGGCAGGATCTGCCTTCAGCACAGCAGCCCCAAACAGGAGCTGACAGTGCTTTGCAACCTTTTGAACCAGCACTTAGGTCCCTTGGGTACTGAGGGGAGGGTTTCTCTCAACAGCATGCAAGCTCCCTGGCTCTGACAGCCCTGCTCTTGGGCAGCCTGGGAGGGGACCAGCATCCCATCCCCTGCGTTCAGTGGTGTGAAAGGTCACTGGGGAAGGTGCACTTGTCACCAGGAATAAACCACGACACAGAAGTTGTGTCACGTCTTCGCTCCGGGAGGACGGAACCAGCTGAAGTCAGAGAAAATCTCTCCTGGTGCCAGTGGGGTTTGCATCTGTCCTGGAGCAGCCAGCAGAAATGCTGAGCAGCAAGGAGTGAAACCTCTCCTAAATGGCATGGGTTATCAGCTGGCACGGAGGGAGCCCCAGGGGACACCCAGGGCAGGCTTCCCTTCACACCGCGGTGCCAACCGGTGCAGCCCGAACATCCCCTTAACAGAAGTCACCCCATTACCACAAAGCTTGGGTAGTGCCAGCTTCCCAGTCAGGCTAAATAAATCCCTTCCCTCTGCTTCCCCTGACAGAGCTATTCTGAGACAAGAGCCACCAGCAGACCAAGGAGAATTGTGTTTAAGGGTCCAGCTCAGGGCAGCACAGCTGACCCCCTGCACTCCTGAAGTGTTACAGTTTCCCAGATGAACCTCACAGTTTTCCACATTTTACTACCCTTATCTATCAGAATGATCCTAGAGAAGATTTTATTTCTCTCTGCAATGGGTAGGAAACCAGAAGCAAAACTACAGCCAGGGTGACCCACATGGAAGAGAAGCAAACCTTACCTGATCTGCTGGGAGGAAGACACCAGGGCCAGCCAGCAAACCTGGTTTCCCTGGCTCAGCAATGTCCTAGCAACCCGATCCTGGGTCACAGACCCCCCGAATGAGATGTTCTGCAGGGGGAAAAATCATGTTCTGCCATGCTGAAGCCCAGGAGAAAGCAGCAGAGCCCAGGGGGGTGATCAGCAAAGCCAGCCTCAGCTGGCAGCACTGGCAGGCAGAGGCTGACACAGGCAGGGGTGTCACCACATAAAGGACTGTCGAGCCCACGTCCGGCCCCTCTGCTCCTCCCTGAAATGTGGGTCAAGCCACAAGGTGACAGCCAGTGCTAAGGGAGCCATCCCTGCCCACCAAGGTGCTTCCAGCACTGTATCAAAAACTAAAGCCAAGCAATAAAAATTAAAAGAGAAGTAATATGGATCATAAAACCCAAGCACAAGACTAAGAAGTCCCCGGACACTGATGTATCGTTAAGATAGGACACGAAACTCCCCTCGCAGCACTGACAGGTTTCCTTTCCATGAGAAATTATCCTGGCTTCTGACTACTGTTTTGTCAAAGAGGGGCCAGGCTTTTGTCACCTGGTGGTGGAAAGGCTTGGGACTTGTGTGTCCCCCCTGTGCACCACTTCTTGTGCCTCACAAAGCCCCACTGGGCTTTGTGGCTGAGACCATCAGTGCCTAAAACCACCAACTGCACACACCCTGGTCAGGAAGGCCACCTAATCCAGCCCCCTTACCATGGGCAGGGTCACCTTCACTAGACCAGGGTGCTCCAAGTCCCTTCCAGCATGGCCACAGACAGGGCACCCACTGCCTTTCTGATAACTGATAGCTAAAGTAACTGGCCCCAGCCTAACAAGGCTGCTGGGTTGAGCTCTGATAAAAGAAAACATTATTTTGCTAAAAGTTATCCTTCCCCCAATCTTGCAATGACTGGCATCCTCCCCCATCCCAAAATCCCATTATTTTCCCACTGCAGAAGGCCCTACTGAAACAGCAGCCCCAATACCAGAAGTTTTATGGGGGCAGAAGTCCAGATTTAATTTTTTTGGACACAAAGCTGAGGTTTTAATTATCTCTGGTAACTGGTTGCAGGGGGAAGTGGAAAACTCACTGGCCCCACCACCACTGCCCATCATCTCCATCCCCCAGCACTGCTGGCCCACTAACATCCCCTTCTTCTTGTAAGTACTGCCTGAGCACTCCTGCCTGCCCTCCTGCCCCCAATTAATCAAGAAGCAGGTAAGAAAGCACTCGAATTTAACAGATCTCCACAGATGTGGAAACAGAGCCCAATGAGACAAACAGAAGCAGAGGGGATGGGAAAGGGGAGGGCAAGCAGGACAGCTGAGCCCCTCTTGCCCAAACACCCTTGCCCAGCTGTCCTCATCTCCCAACCCTTCATTTCAAGAAAGTTTGCATGCCACAAGGTTTGATTCTCTGCTCTGAAGCGGGTTATCCTTGCAAACAAACCCTCCCCTCTGCTGGACCCCAGAGCCATCATCCCACCAATCCCAACGGGGTGGATGTCCCACCAGCCCCTCCCATCACACGACACAAGGTAGAGCCTACACAAGCTCTGCAGCTCCCAAATCCCAAAGCAGCTCCCACTGCTTTAGGAGTCAGTGCATCTCAGAAGCAGCAATGGAAGGAAACCTCTGGAAAGGCTGGGTTGGATGGAGACTTGGAGCAGCCTGGTCTAGTGGAAGACGTCCCTGCCCCATGGCAGAGGGTTTGGAAATAGACGAGTTTTAAGGTCCTTTCCAACCTGAACCATTCTGTGACTACAATAATTATCTCAGGCTCCAAACAGCACCTCCAGCATCCCTGGGGATGCCAGGAACACAACTGGTACCTTCAGCAGGGTACCCAGCTCCCAGTTCCAGCTGCAAGGAGCCACAGGTCACCAACAGAGCGGCCCGGGCTTTACACAAAGGTGGTTTTGCTGGAACAAAAGCAAAGGCCACAGAAATAGGTTGATTTTTTTCCTTCTCTCTCTTTTTCCTAAGATATGACTAAACTCCACGAGCAGGTAGTGCCTGGGCATCCTGCAAGCATCCTGCAAGCAGTGCTTTCAACATGAAGGAACAAAAGGCCGCGGTGGGGAGGAGAATGGTGGGAAACCTTGCCGGCTCCTGAGATTCATTTGAGACCTGGTGTTTGCAGCACAGGCTGTATTTCATCTTTTCATAAGTAACTCTTACCAGGAAACACTACAAAAAAGGGGGCATTTCAAGGCAGAAAAGTTGGTCGCCAAACGTAATTTTATTTTATTTTTTAAACCTTTTGTTAGCAACTCTTCTGGGGAGCAAATCCAGCAGAGGCAATACAGTGCAGCGTGCACTCCTAAATTAGTTTCCAGGCACTTGGGATGCTTTATTATTCATTTCCTCCAAATATTAGGTAATGCCTTTCACCCCTTTCAAAGTCTATACGAGGGGTCTTTGATGCATTGTGGGACTTGAAAGTTTCAGGTCTAAAGAAGCATTTCTTTTAAGTCCTCCCTTTTATCAAGCATATTCTGTTCTGTTCGCTATAATGCACACAATGGCATGAGAGTCTTGACCTGCTTCATGTCTGATGAGTTGAAATCTCAGATGCATAGGATAAAACAGCCATTCCTAGCAATGCAGCTTAAACACTTAGGGCTCTATTCAGGCAAATATTACCCAGGGGTCTGCCACGCCACTGAAAAGCTGCAGAAATTGGCTCCGTAGACGGCTGACCAATTCAGCAGTGAGAAATGACCCCGCCACATTAACTCCCCTTTTCATTTCACCCTGGGCGAGTCGGGGTCTGGAGGCAAGCGCAGCAGAAGGCGAGAGCCGGCTGAAGCCAGATTCATTTTCTTTATATAAAGTATTTTTGTGCGCGTGTGTGACCATGAATGTCATTATGCGGATCTGCAAAAGGAGGGAAGTAATGACATTAGGGCACAGGCGCAGGAATCAGGGAGGTTTTTGTCTCCCAGTGACACCGGAGCGCTGTCACGTCCTCTGGACAGGCAGGATTTGTCGGCTTTAAAACACTGCAAACGTCTTAGAAAAGCAGGTCTCTGCCTCTGCTGAGGGTACGTGGGCTTTGCTGGGTGGCTTTACACCACCCAGCATCGGTCTCCTCCACGTGTTAACGTGCTCCTCTTGTTCCATAATAATTTACCCTGTTTGTACTTTCTTCACCCTGTTTCTTCTCCTCTTTATACTGCAAGCTCACTTAAGAGATGGCTCCTGTCCAACAATACCCTGGACCCAGTGCAGGGATGCAAACTGAAATCTATTATTGCAAAAGTAAACATATTTCAATACAAAATACCATGTTTTTGTCCTCCAGACAATCGCTGACATGTTTTTACAGAAGTATCAGGTGGCTATTTTAGGATATTAATCTCCTCTTATCAATCTCCTCTTGACAGGTTAGAACCAGGTGGAAATTTTTAAAGGGCAATCTGGAAACGCCGGGGTAAAATTTAATGTACGAGCTGCAGAGTTCCTAAATGGGCTGAAGCTGCTGGAATTTGCCTTACATGTTTTATACCCCAGGAGCAAAAGATGCCTCTGGAACAAGTCAGAAAACAAGTGTTCAGACTACATAGGAAGAAGCTTGTAAAAGAGACAGGTCCTGTTTCTCTGACTCCTCTTGCCTGCCCCAGTCCTACATCCTGGTATGACCTCCTGTCAGCCTGAGACCAGCCTTGATAACCCCAATGTTTCACTGGGAAAAACATTCCTTATGCTATATGAAAAGGAAGATGTTCATCTTGCATGAGTAAAACCCAGCTATGCCTTTCCTGATACTGGCAACACATCCAGCGGCCCCTCCTGTAAAATGGGAATATATGCATCTGCAAGCCCTGGTGTGTGTGATTTTAGGATTAGTAGCTCTAAAAGCAAATCAGATCCACAAGGATATAATCTCCCAACCCATCCACCTCCTCCAGGATGCTGCAGACCTGGAGAGGTGAGCACAAGCCTGATTTTTGAAGGATGCTGAGCATCTCTCTCACAGCTGGCACGGCGGCAGCAGGAACAGGTACCAAAAATAATATGATAAAGACAGGACAGGGCTTTGAGCTACCTGGTCCAGTCGAAGATGTCCTTGCTTATTGCAAGGGGGTTGGAAAAATGTCTTTTAAAGGTCTCTTCCAACTCAAACTATTCTATTCTATTCTATTCTATTCTATTCTATTCTATTCTATTCTCAGTTCTCACGTTGCCCACCTGGCTAGGAGGATTTTCAGGAGCTCTCTGAAGCATCCTTACTGAAATACCATCAGGACACACACGGTTTGTGCCCCACATGTGAGTGGTGCGGTGCTGGTCTGCCAGAGGGCAGCTGACAAGTCATCATTGTGCATGCTACAAATCCTCTGAGCTGATAAGGAAACTCAAACATTGCGAAGATTTATCGGTTTGCAGGTGGAAATCCTTTCAGTCGAGGCAACAATTCTATTCTTTTTGAGGTAAATGAAGTGTTTTTGCTTGGGGACCCCGTCAGGAGCAGAGGAAGCACAAGGATGGGACCCATCACTCACCAGTCAGCAGAAGGATGCTGACGGGGGTGTCTGCACAAATTTTTAAGGAGCCTGAAACAGCTCCTTTGAGAGGGGGAGACAGAAGGAAAGAAGCAAAACTGCAGGAGAAACTAAACCTATTTGTAAACCCCAGGCAGAGTTGACACAAGGCAGCTGGCTCAGGAGTGCAGAGATGATAATGGAGCCTGATGGATAGTTCACAGGATTATCAGATACCCTCCAACTCAAATATGCTGAGGAACCAATTATTTAATGCTAAAGACAGCGCAAACTGAGGTTTAATAAGCTGGATCACTTCAGGATTGCTGGAGCTCAAGGGGCCAAACCCCCACTGGTGTAAGTCTGGAAAGCCAGAAGGATGAAAAACCCAATGCTTCAGGTACACACTGGCCCTCCCAGTCATCACCAGCTCTGCCAGGAGACTGCGGGGCATGGAGAGGAAGCACAGCTGGAGCAGAGGAGTGCAAGAGGTCCCTGGGGTGGGGAAACACGTTCACCACCCCAGGCTGACAGCACTCAGCTCTGCAGTCAGTAGCCTTGCTGGTTGCTCTGTTTACAGGAGAAGGGGTTGCTGTTCTCAGGAACAGTCTGGGTTTATTTTTTAGCTGATTGCAGAGAGGCAGCAAGGAAGCTGTAGGAGGTGTGGGAGACAGAAAGGAGTTTAGTCTATGCTCCAGACACTGATTAGAACCTGTTTTGGAGTCAGGGATGATTCCTTTGAACAAAGCATCCCTTCTCAAGCTCTTTTGCTGTCAGTGATGTTGGGAGAAAACAGGGTCTCAGCACCCTCCCGGCAGACACACCATCCCCTCCCCTGGGCTGCTCTTGCAGCCAGAGAAGAGAGACAGACTTCTGCTCTTCCCCGTGTGCTGCCCAAACTAAATCAGATGTAACATGGGATAAAAACATCTCCATTAACTATAAAGGGCCTCTTATGTTTTTAAACATTCGAAGATAGCTTCCTGAAACCATATTGTGTAAGTTTCTCCCTTCATTTACACTCAAACTTTACTACAGGAGCTGAGGTGTGTCTTAAAAATCTGCATCTCCCCATGATCCAGCCTCCACTACCACTGCTCCTGTAGTCCAGGCTACAGCAGAGATGCAAGAATAGGTGTAAGAGAATTTTTTTTTTTATGATGAGGATGGTGAGACCCTGGGCACAGGTTGCCCAGAGCAGCTGTGGCTGTCCCTGGATTCTTGGCAGCGTCCAAGGCCAGGCTGGATGGGGCTTGGAGCAACCTGACAGAGTGGAAGGTGTCCCTGCCCATGGCAGGGGATTAGAATTAAATGAGCTTTAAAGGCCCCTTCTAACCCAAACCATGGTTCTACAATTCTGCGACAGCCCAGCACTGAGATGCTCCTCAGCATCCATCACACATGCACAGAGGAAAGATGTGGGAATTTGGTCCCCAAGGGACGGGAACCTGCAGGAGCTCACAGTATGGCTCTGCTGAGGCTTTGGCCAGCGTAAACTAGGAAGTTGCTCATGAGAAGATGGTGAAAACATCCCCAGCCTCCCACCTGACACAATGCAAAATATCTCAGTTCAAAAACATCAGCTCAGGGTCTGGCTCTGGCATATCTGAACCAGCTCAGATGATAAAAAAAGGATTCTCCTTTCTTCCTGTTCAAGACCTCTAGGCAAACATCCAAGTCACAGCCTCCTGTGTGACAGCTGCAGAAAACAGGTCTGGAGAGGACCTTGAAATGCCACCCGGATCGCAGCCCCGTGACTGGGTCTGGACGGGGCCAAGCACAACAACAGCCAAAAGCACTCCAAGCATTAACAAATATTGTTGCTTGGTGCACTCCTGTGCAGCTGGCAGCGTATCTGCCGCCTGCTCCTTCCAGCACTCAGCACTGAGAACACATATATTGATGAGAGCATCTTCCACGGATTTACAGGAAGAGCAATTAGAGGTTTGGTCGTTGACGACAGCAGAGAATCGTGGTGGTGGTGGTAAAGATGATTTGTGCTGATCCATTAACACAGCAAACTACCTCCTCTCCCACAGGAAATCTCAATGACTGAAGCACAGATCAGAACCCCAAGACCCCAGAAAGGTATCAGAGCAACCACATCCTTCTCCCCAGCCTGCATCCTGCTTGACAGCTCTCCCCACAAAGCTCACCCCAGCGTGTTGTACTCACCAGTACCCTTGGTTTTGTTTCAAAATGGTGATGCTCCTTTCACTCCTCTGACCATTTCCTAAGGAAAAACAGAGAGGAAAAAACACAAAACAAAACCCCTCATCAGATCCAGGACTGATTATGTGGTTAAGAAGGGCCAGCTGTGGAGAAGCCTCTGCCGGGACAATGAGAAAACACGGAGCCAGGCCTGCTCCTGCTCTCCCACCACACGTGTTCCCACGGTCAGTTCCTCTGCTCACCACCCTTCCCTGTATCACAACATCACCTAGCAACACTGTGCCACGGAGGTGCAAGCCCACCCCATCCTCCCACTGTATCACATCTCCAGTGACAGCTGGGAGATGAACACCCTGGGCACGGATCACACTGGAGCAGCTCTGGGCTGCCTCACCCATCCCACCCCCCTGATAAACTTCGGCCCCTCGGGATTTATCAGCTTTCTGGGGCTTCCTGCACCCACAGCTCAGTTACCAGTGGCAGCTCAGTGGTACCTGCAGTACAAATCCACAACAAACCCAAGTTCCACAGGTGCTGGGGCGCAGAGATGGAAGGTGTCTGCCCAGCATCCTCCCAACTCTGCCCATAAAAAGTTGCCTGCCCCTCTCAGCTTGGAAAAAACCTTTTGGGGAAATGGAGCTCTGCAGAGATTCCTGGCCATCACTTGCACTTCCAAATGATGGAGACACAGGGGCCTGAATTTCCAGAAGCTGACACCTCCATGTGGGAGGCCCAGAAGCTTGGCTGGAGGTGGGCAGGACTCAGGGCTGATGAAGGAGATAGGCAGATGGATGTTTTGGGGTGCTTTACTCCACTTCAGAACAGTATCAAGATGTGAGACCCTCATCAGCAGGCAGCCACAAATCAATAGGGTCCCCTAGAACAATTTGGGGGGCTGGCCCAGGCCTTCTGGGTGAGGAAGAGAAGAAGACCATTGTGGCTATTACAACACTGGGAACATATAATGCAGTAGTGCTCAGCTGGAGAGTGCTCCTGTGGCTCAGCACTGAGATGGAAATGCATTGTTTGCATGCCAAAAAAAAAAAGCCATAATCTGGCTATTTTCCCTAAAATGGCACCACCAGCCCACACCTGTCCTTTAACCTGGGTTTGTACCTGAGTCCTGGCCAGAGTTCAAGAGGTTCCCTGCTACTCATGGAAGCTGCAAGGGAAACAGGATCTCTCTGCCAAGGCTTAGTGGTGTGCAAAGCAAGGAACAGCCACTCATTGTGTGCAGTCTCTCCATTTCACATGAGAAGCTTGAAACCAAGGCAAGGAGACATTTGTTATCACAGGGCAGCTGGAGATGGAGACATTGCCTTCTCTTCCCAGGTTCCCCAAGGGGTTCCTGACTGAATCAATCACCCAAGCATTTCTTTCTCTTCTCCAGACAGCCTTTGAGTGGGTTTTCTAGTGCAGGCTCCACCAGCACTACTTCCCAGTATTCATGACACAGGGAAGCAACTGGGATCCTTCTCCCAGCTTTTAGACAGAGCCACTGATCTTGATTCAGCCTTTATGAGATTCTCATCCTCATTGTTTTCATGGGAAAATGTCAACAATATTTTCCAAGTCAGGCTGACACCTGGATGACTATCCCAGGATGGAGGAACCAACAGGCTCTGATCACCCTACTCAATCTATTACCCCTGAAAATTTACTGCTCAGCACACACACTCAAGGAACAGAGCAAAATCATGAAGGGTAACCTCTGTGATGGCCTCTAATTCTCCTTCTCATGTCTACAACCTGAGGACATCTAGGCAGTCTGAGGACATTCAGGCAGCAGGCAATGCACGGAGCACAGGGTCATGATCAGCCCCAAGAATGGGACTTCCCTGCAGCCAATGGGTCCATGTGATTTCAAGAGCATCCAGCTGCTGTGACCCTCCAGCAGGATCTCCTTCCTCAGCCAGAGCCTTGCTCAGATCATTAACTCACAAGGAGCCACCACTGTCGAGGACTAATGTCTTGTTTGCCACTCAACAGCCAAAGGCAAGGGGACAAAGAGCTTAATGCAGGCCACTGTCAACATGCCCACATTGGGCCAGCACCATCATCTTTGTTTAGGCAAAATTCACAGTGGGGGGCTGCAAAAATCCTGCAATGGATCCTGGCTTCATGGAAGAGCTCATGAGCTCTGCTTGGGTTGATGCACAACCTCCCGCCCTCACCAGGGCAGGGGCTGGCACTACGTTTCCCTTGGGAAGTGTTGGGCTTCAGCTCTAACTTCCACCTGAAGTCTCCTTCTCTCCACAGGTCCCTCACTGCAGCTGCTCCCCAGAGCAAGGGGAGCTCAGCTCGCAGTGCAATACCTTGCTGTAGGCAGGTGGGGTTGGTGTCCTCTCACAAGCAACAGGACAAGAGGGAACGGCCTCAAGGTGAGCTAGGGCAGGCTGGAACAGGATATGAGGAGAGGTTTCTTCACAGAATGGGTTGTCCAGCCATGGCACAGGTTGCTCAGGGAGTCCCCACCCCTGGAGAGGTTTAAAAGCTGTGTGCATGTGGCACCTGGGGACACGGGTCAGTGGTGGCCTTGGCAGAGCTGGGGGAATGGTTGGACCTGACCGCCTTGGAGGACTTTTCCAACCAAAATGATTCTGTGAATCATAGAATCACAGAATCATTTTGGTTGGAAAAGTCCTCCAATGACCTAAAGCCATTCAAACTTCTGTTTGAGGCACAGAAGAATTCTCATGGGGCAATAAATGGGAGCTCCTGGGCTAAGGAAAGGCTGCACCTGAATCACAGTTTCATGAACCCTCCGAGAAGAGTGACTGTGAATAAACACACTCATGGATCCACCCTCTGAACCAGAAGATGCCCTGGTGCTCTTGTAGCAGTTTCCAAAATAGGATGGGCATTGCTGAGGGCGGCCCAGGCTTCATTCTCCCATTCCCAAAACACACGTGCCATGGGAAGCTACAAATCAACCAGGCTTTCCTGTGGCTTCCCCTTCAGCCACAAGGTCCCTTTTAGCTCCTTGGGGTGGTTTGCAGAACGACTGGAACACGCCCTCCTGTAGATGACATTCAGGTTTCTAATTACCCTCCCTGAATGCATCACTGACGTGCCACATCAGCTCACTCGCAGGGCTGCTCCTCTCACCACGTGTTGCCAGCAGTGGAGCTTCTGCCCCTCCTCAGCACACTGACCTCCCCAACACCTGGCTTGGCTGAGCTGCTGGCCTGGGAAAGATGATTCTCAAATGAACTGGTGATGTGGAACGCTTGTCCTGCCCTTGAGGCCAAGCCCTCGTGAAGAAACAGAATCACAGGGCAGTTTGGGTCGGAAGGGACCTTTACAGGCCATGTAGCTCAACCCCCCTGCCATGAGCAGGGGCATCTTCCATTAGACCAGGTGGCTCAGAACCCTGTCCCACCTGACCTTGAATGTTTCCAGGATTGGGGCATCCACAGCTTCTCTGGGCAATCTGTGCCAGTGTTCTACCGCACTCACTGTAAAAAATACTTCTTCCTAATTGCTGACCTAAATTGATTCCCCTTCAATTTAAAACCATCACCCCTTGTCCTATTGCAACACACCCTGTTAAGTTTGTCCCCATCTTTCTTCTAAGCCTTTTTTAGGCACTGAGGTCTCCCTGAAGCCTTCTCTTCTCCGGGTAAACCCCCAGCTCTCCCAGCATGGCTCACGCAGAGGGGCTCCTGCCCTGGGAGCATCTCTGGACATCCCAACAGGTCCATGTCCATGTCCACGCTGAGGACACCAGAGATTTCTCCAGGGTGCCTACAGTGGGAACGGCCCTGCCCTCAACAGAACAAGCACTCACATATCTCCAGTGGACTCCCAAGGCTGCCATCCATGCTCTAGCCCTGACCAGCCAGCAGCTGGAATTCAGCTCACCTGAAGCACAGGATTGCCCTGGACTGCCAGCCAGCACAGACCATGGACATGCCCTCCCCTGAGTGCAGGGGGTGACCCCCAGGGACAGCCTGATAAACCTGCACCAGTCCCTGGCACACCAGGTAGGATTCAGCTCCAATAAAATCATCTCAGCTGGGGTGCCCATGCAGATCCTGGTTTTAGTTGCCTTAAGGCAGGTTCTCATTGCTACACAGGACTCCTAAGCTATCCCAGACCCATGCCTGGCTTTGCCAGACAAAACCCTGGACCTGCATCCCTTCTGACCGACAGATGGAGACTAAGCAATGTGTCCTAGGCTAAAAATGGACACCTATGGCCAGCAGTTGAATTGTGACCACCCACAATTCAGCCACCCACAACATGTGGTGACTGCTGCAGCTCCCACTGCAGCCCATGAGGATGCAGTTGGCACAGTTTTGGGTGTTTGGTGAGCCAGTTACTCAAACTTCAGTATCTCTTTCAGGGTATGTAACACCCTCCAGACTGGCCAAACATCCACTGACTCTGAAAGGAAATGGGGCACCAAATTAGTATTTTTATCTGCCACTGCAGCTACCTCCAGCTCCTGGTCTAAGTTTCACCAGCTCCAAAATAAAACCTATTTACGTGGGATGGGGATGCCCTGCAGCTCTGCACTCTCAGGCCCCTGCTGTGATGAGCACAGTACAATCATGGCACATCCACACATCCAGGATGGTTCCAGTGCTTGTGTGCCTTCTGTATAAAAGGACTGAAACAAATACATTTGACAAAGAAAGGAGAAAGAGCAACTGATATGCAAATCCATGTCATAAATCATTCACCAAATCTGCTCTGCAGTTTTGAAATAATCTTGGAGGTTGCTTCCCAAGTGCTGTTTGCAAACCCTCTGTTAATCTGGGAAGCAGATGCTGCTACAGTAGGCTGTATTACAGGATCTTCAAGAAATCTCCATCAAATGTTACTTTAAAATGCCCATGACTTCTGCAACCAGTTCTTTTTAAATCTTCTTGGCATATCTGAAAAAACCAAACATCATAAAGAAACCCTTTGCTTTAATTCAGCTGTAATGGGTCTAAGCCTTGGGAAGAGCTCATCTCACATCTCCTTTCATACCCAGGTGGCCCCCAAATTCCTCCCAGAGGCCTCTGCCCATTTCCTTCATATGTTCCAAAGAGTCTTTGACTTCCCCAGACTCTTCCTGAGCTTCACTGAAAGCCTGTGTTGCCTCCAACAGGGCAGTGCTCTGGAGACGCCCTCTAGAATCACAGGAGCCAAGCTGCCCATGCCTCTGCAGCAAATCCCACATGGAAAACATACCCTGAAAAGGCATTTCTACCATGCCCTGGCACACATGGACATCTCATTGCCTAGGAGAGTGTTTGGGATGATTACTGCTGAGGTTTGTTTTTTTTATTGCCAGGGACTGTTTCTTCCAGCCAAAAAAAAACCAAAACAACCTGCCCTGAGACATATCATCCCTCCCAGGTTGGAAAGAACTGAGTGTGTGGATTGTGCTCAGAAGGAGTGGCCTGGCTGCATCTTTGGGCTGACATCCTTTCCAATCTCCAGTGCTCAGTTTTCCCCTTCCTGTGTGAAAATGGGAACCACAGTGTCAGCTGTGGTTGGAAAGGGCTTTGAAATCTGCAGGTGAGAAGTGCAGGTAAGACAGCATTGCACTCTTCTAGAAATGGGGGGAGAGGGAAAGGCAGCAAAGTGGGGAAAACCCCCACATAATAAATAATACCCTACAAATTACATTAAATGAATGCATTAAAAAACCAGTCCTTCAAGAAGCAGGTGCTTCATTCTTTGCTGTTGATGGGATCAATATAAGAGAGGAAATTACCACCTTGTGCTCTGCAATACATCACACCGACTTTCCTTTACAGACCCTAATGCTCCTGATTGCAGTGTCAATTTAAAATTTACCATAAAATGCAGAATCTCATAAACTTTACAACCTCAATCACACTCAGCCAGTGTTTTCACCCAAATCACATGCACAGGCACCCCCTCTGCTCTCCAAGGCAGACACACAACAACGTGCTGCTGACAGTAGATGGGAGAGCAGAGCAGGGCACCACAGCTGGGATCCGCCTGTCCTGGGTAGCCTGGATGAAAAGAGAAGGAATCAGGTTGGAAAACAAGCTGGAAAATGTACCCTCAGATCTCTGTGAGACAGCTCATCCCATGTCCAGCAGGAGGAAGGGTAGCCAGAACCACGATTTATGATGAAGGTGCTGAGGCCTTGGCACAGGCTGCCCAGAGCAGCTGTGGCTGCCCCATCCCTGGAAGTGTCCAAGGCCAGGTTGGATGGGGCTTGGAGCAACCTGGGATAGAGGAAGGTGTCCCTGCCCACAGCAGGAGGACAGAACCAGACTGCCTTTAAAGGTCCCTTCCAGCCCAAACCACTCTGGGATTGTATCATCAAATACAACATCACCTCAGGTGCAGCAGCTCTGGTGCCCTGAACATGCTGCTGTCAAGGTGAACACACACCAGCATCCCACAATGCTGAGCCAACCTCCTTGCACTGGGACATGCTTAAAACACGGCTGTTTTGTGCCCTCTTGCAGGCTCTGATGGAATACCCCAAGTCATTTCCCTAACCCTGGGTGTCCTTCAGAAACTTGAGCCCATGCAGCTCCTTCAGAGAAGATGATGTGAGTTTTTAATGCAAGAAAGGAGCATGCAGCTATGCCCGTGCCACGAGCTGACCACTTGCTTTTGCAGGCATGGGTTGCACTCAAGGGTTGACAAGGGAAAAACTAATTAGGCTCCTAATTTTACTCCCTGCATAAATCTAAGTCCTTTCACAGTTGTCAGTATGACAGAAAACCCGTTTCTCTGCAGGGGTACAAGAGATTTTGGCTAAAGCATAACAAAAATATGCATATTTCAAGTTGCCATTCCCCAGGAGCCATAAAACTCTGCTCAGCGTCTGCAGTCTGCATGCACCCTGTAAGCTCTGGCTTAAAATTCTCCCTTGGCTCAAAATTATCGGATATATTTGGGGAGAAAAGTAATTTTTGCAATCAGCTAGTTGCCTTTGTGACTGACTGAAAGTGTGATCAGACAGATGCTTAAAGACACAGCAAGGGTTAAACCTTCAGAGAGGACAGGCAGGACTTGGGGATGAAGTAGTTGATCAAAGGGAGGCTCAGAAGTTATTTAAAAGTAAACCAGAAAGTAGAAGTTCCCAGTGGTTGCTGCTGTAATTACAATGCACACAGCAGAGCCGTGGTGCTCTTAAGGTTACTGGATTTTCCTAGCAGCTGTGTTTAATTTACTTAAAACATGCAAAGCCATCAGGTCAGATCCCATTAGCAGAGTCTCTCCAGAGCACTGCTAGAGCTTGGCCAGCCCACCACCAGAGAAATGCTGAGGACAAAACACAAGTGTAAAATATCCCTGGAAAAGTAAGGCACCAATGTGCACTGCCATCCCCCCTGGCTGCAGCAGAAGCTGGGTGGCCAGTCCTTCCTGCTCATCCAAGGATCTGTCACCTGTCCCTTTACTCCCATCATAAGCCATCTATTGCCCTGGTCTCCTAAGACCACCAGAAACAGAAATCCATGCAAATACCTTGACTGGCTGTGATGGAGAAGGATCTGGGATCAAGCATTTAGGGAAGTCCTCCGAGTGTGTTTCTGCTCCAACCCAGGTTCTCTGTGTGTCCTACAAATGTACAACGTCCCACCTGGATCCCTCTACTCCCCAAGCATCCCCCTGACTTCCATGCTGCCTTAGAGGGAAAACCCACTTGTTCTGAGTCATGCTCAGAGTCCATCCAGGAGATGGGAGCTTGGTGGATTTGTGGGTCAGGATTCCCCCCTGGAGCTTTGTTCACACATATGTAACTCGGGACCACACGATTCATCAGGAGTCTGTCCAAAACACAACTACAAAAGTTCAACCTCCCTGTCAGGGGAAAAAAAAAACCAAACAAACAAAACCCAACATTTTCTAGAGATACTTTTCTGTTTCATTTTTGTTGTTATTGTTTCTCATTCTTTTGACACTGGCTCAGCCCTCCCTCCACCGAACGGAACATCAGGGTTTCATCCACTCTTCGTGGCCCCTGCCAGCTCAATTCTCTTTCTAAAATTAGCATCCTGAGAGATGTAATTGCTAGAACAGGAGGTGTTAGGTCACGTTTCAGTCCCTGCACATCAGGCTAAGTGCTTCTGCAGCCACCTACAACCACCTCAGAGTCTGACCCTCAAATGTGTCCTGCTCCACTGAGCCCAACAAAGTGATGCAGCTTTAATGGGTGCTGATGCCAAAAAAAAAGAACACTGAAGACAAGGATAGATAACACACCACAGGCTCCCTTCTGCACATGACCCCCATATATAGTCATTCCTACAGAGAACGGGCCAATAAAGTAAAACAAAATACTAAAAAATACAAGAAAATATAATTCCCACATAAACTGTGGCTGCCCCTGGATCCCTGGCAGTATCCAAGGCCAGGCTGGATGGGGCTGGGAGCAACCTGGGATAGTGGCAGGTGTCCCTGCCCATGGCAGGGAGGTGGAACTGGACAATCTTTAAGGTGTCTCCCAACCCAAACCATTCTGTGATTCTATTAGAATACAATAGAATGGAGGAAAAAAAACCAAAAAAAAAAACCCCAAAAAAAAACCCAAAAAAACCAAACAAACAAAAAAAAGTAAAACATCACAAATAGTAGGAAGAAATGTGAAGAAATCTGACCAAGCTGCATGACCCTCACTGCCATCAGAACCCCTCCTGAAATCAGCATCTCCTGTGTTCAAGAAACCCCATTCTGTCCCTGGAGTCCTTGGAACAGGTTAAGATCATTCTTCCAACATTATACTCCAACATAAACTCATCCCTCATGTCTTAGAGAGGTGTGAGACTTATTTGCATAATAAATGACAAGGCAGGAATATAGATTTGTGTCAGATCACCCTCCCTTCCCTTTGAAAGAAATCTATTTATTCTGACTGAATCGTCTCTTCTCCAAATAAATGGTGTTTGTAGTCAGTTTAGCTGGCACGATACGCATTCTTTTGCATGCCTGTAATGAATTTTCACAGCCAGAGCCCTAATCCAGTCTAGTCATGGAGGGTTTATCACGACCTCTTATTTTATTTCTACCGGTAAATGGGAATTGCTTTCCTTATCGCTATCTAGAAGCACCTGAGTGATTTTTGCTTCATATTTCCTATCCCACTGGAATTCAGGATGCAGCGTTATCTGATGCCGTACAATTGTCACTCATGTTAGCTGCCTTTTCATTTTAATTTGCTGGATTTATTGCTCTTTCTTTTTTTTTTTTTTTTTTCCTTTTCCCCAAGAGATTTTACTTCAGATCTGAGTCCCTCCTTGCTCTTTTTCCATCCTCCTGGTCAGATTTCTTGGGTGATCCTCAGGAAAGCAATATCAAGGGGCAGTCTTGCCTTCACCTTCCTGATGCCTTACCCTGGGACAGTGGAAGGAGTCTCTGCCCATGGCAGGGGGTGGAATCAGATGAGCTCTGAGGTCCCTTCCAACCCAAACCATCATGTGATGCCTTCTCCTGGCAGAGGACTCAACCTCTGGGTTTGCCCCAGTCCATACCACTGGGGAAGCACAAAACTACACAGTGACAAGCAGGAATTATCTCCGACTTTGAGTTCAAGCAAATCCATGAGAGCAAAGGCTTGCCAAAATGATCTCTATGGCTGCTGCAAGCACGGAGCAGGTACACAGCTCAGAGCTCCAGAAAACTGGACCTGCTGCTGCTGTAAAGGCACGAGAAGACCTGTAAATCCTGCAGATAACACTGTGATGGATCAGTAGTGGCAAGACATTAACCTTCACTCTTGAGGAGACACCCAAATGATAACACCTGTAGCCACGCCGCTCCAGAGTTATCAGTCTTGTCACTCGTGAAGATAAATCTATCTGACCTAAGCCATCATCCTGTGCCACTCTGGCTTCCTTGCTCAAAATCCTCATAGATACCAGCAGGGATCAGGAAAATCACACCTAATAATCAATTGAGAGTGTGCAACTATGCTCACACGGAAACCATTTCCTTCAGCATGTTAAAATAATTCTTCAGAGCAGGGGAAAAACACAGTAGGCTTGAAAGCTGGTCTGCAGGGAAAGTGCTACATGTCAGTGACAACTGTGGAAGGGCAGAAAACAGCTACCAAAGCCTCAAGGAGCTGTCACGCACAGGAAAATGTAAGTTAATTAAAGCCACTTAAACAAATACGTCAGGGACAGGGGCAGGGGATGCAGGGAGGGAGAGTGAAGGGATATTAAAAGCTCAGACACATGGTGAATCCCAGACAGGAGGCAAGGAAACCTATTTGGCAGAATCCAGATGAGCCCCTTGCCCTGGAGCTGTGCCAGAGGGGGCAGTGAGAGCCCTCTCTGCCCCAGGGCTGGGGCTCACTTTTGGGCACAGCATTGTCCCACATCCCCCAGGGGAAGCACAGGCTCAGCAGATCCACCCCTCCTCTGGGAAACAGCACCCAGGCTCTGCTGTACTCCTCTGGGGAAATGGTTTTTCCCCAGAAACCCCCCCAAGACTGTAACCTCTCCTTTAACCCTACCTTTCCCTTATCTCTGACCTGTGGCTCTGTGCCAGCTATCCATCCCAAGACAGAGACAAGATAAAAACCTCTGCTCTTCCCTGTTCGCTCTCTTTGCCCTGGGACCCCTTCAAGAATAAAGCCTTGGAATATACCCCTGAGATAAGAGCCTCTTTTGAATCTTTTACCCTATCCCCTGAAATATTTCCCCCCAAAGCTCCCCAGAAACTGAGCTAGCACAGCAGCCCAGGGGGGTGGGCAGGGGGTAGTGCTTCAAGGCTCCACTGATGCTCTCCTGGACCAAACAGTGCCAGCTTGGAACTATAAATCCAACAGCTCCTTTCCTAATATCTTCCCTCCTGTCCCTACCACAACATTCAGCAGCTGAAATGAGAACCATGAGGAAAGCACCCCTCTGGCAAAGCATAAGGATGTAGATCCACCTCAAACACAACACCAGGACCAACATTAGCTCCACCTTCCCTCGCTCCTCCTCTGAGCACAGTCTCCCCTGAGCCCCCAGAGCTGATCTGCCTCCCTCCTATGTTCAGGAGATGAGGAGCACAGGTTGCTCACACCAGCCCTGCTGACATAAAACCACAAGAAAAAAGATTTGGATAGGCTCTGTGTATTTTTTTTAATTGCAATCAGCTCCGACAGACACTTAAGAGTGTTGGTTCTTTATATCTTCCTTCGAGCATTGATCCAGAAGTGGAAACAGAACACCTACAGGAGGCTGGATCACGACGGAAATGCTGAGGTGGCCTCTTGAGATATTCCTGCTTGGGAAGCAGGGCTGGCCAGCCTCAGCGCGAGGCTGGCAGGAAGGGAAACAGGAAAGCAAATCCATCTGCACACCATCAAGCCCCTGCTGCAGGATGACAGCATGCAAGACTGCTGTCTGCAAGAGGAAGGCTTGCCAGGGCATCAGCCCGACCCAGTTGGAGTGCATGGAAACACAGATGGAGTGAGGAGGATCCAGGCTTCCAAAGCAGCTTAGCTCCCACCCTCCCATAACTTCTGGGATGGGGGTGATGCAGCAAACCCAACACCAACCCAGCGTGCTCCTCCAGGAGAGCCGTGAAGCTGCTGGAGTCTGGTTGTCTTGGTTGGCAGGGAGCTGAAGGAAGGAATTAGTGAAGGACAAGGTCTGAGATCTCCTTCACCCCCTCAGCATATTTTCCAACTCCAAACCAGGCTTATGTATAGATCTTCTATTCCAACCCTGCATGAGGTTAACTCATCACAGGTTCCATGGCTCCAGGGAGAGCTCAGAGCCCCTGTCAGGGCCTCCAGGAGAGCTGCAGAGGGACTGGGGACAAGGCCTGCAGGAACAGCACCCAGGGAATGGCTTCCCAGTGCCAGAGGGCAGGGACAGATGGGATCTTGGGCAGGAATTGCTGGCTGGGAGGGTGGGCAGGCCCTAGCCCAGGGTGCCCAGAGCAGCTGTGGCTGCCCCTGGATCCCTGGAAATGTCCAAGGCCAGGCTGGACAGGGCTTGGAGCAGCCTGGGACAGTGGAAGATGTCCAAGCCCATGGCAGGGGGTGGCACTGGATGGGCTTTGAGGTCCCCTCAACACAAACCATTCTGTGATTCTGGGGCTCTGCAACAGCATTAGAGCCTTGTCAAATGCAGCCCAGGACCACAGCCCCCTCTCTGCCTGCAGCTCTGGGCAGGCAGCCAAGGCCCCCCACCCATACCCTCAACCCCTTCCCTCCCCAGGGTGACTTCCTTAACACAGCCCAGCTGCCTGCCCCCACCCGACACGGGCTGACAGATTTGTGCTGTCCCCTTAGGGTGGGGTAGGTACATTTATTTCCTCTTTGGAAAAAAAAAAAAAAAAAAAAAAAAAAAGGACAGAAAAAAGGAAAAAAAATTATGCAATTAACCTTTTCCTCTCCTCACAATGGGCAAGAAACTTCCCTGCCACAGAAATAGTTTGAGGACTAAGATATCTGTTCCCACAGCTGCACCAGTGCTATTCTGGCTCAGCTAAAATTAAAGAGCTGAAGTTGTATGTGGGCCTTCATGGAACTGTCACGGGGACCACAAGATTAGAGGGCCGGATGGTGACCTGGGAGGCCGAGCTCTATTCTCAGCTGCTCCAGGGATCCTCATGTGCCCCAACATGTTTCTCCACCCCTCTCTAATAAGAATCCTGAAATGATTTGGACTGAAGTAATATCCAGTTCCAACCCCTTGCCAGTACCAGGGACACCTTCCACTGTCTCAGGCTGCTCCAAGCCCTGTCCAGCCTGGCCTTGGACACCTCTAGGGATCCAGGGGTAGCCACAGATGCTCTGGGAAACCTATGCCAGAGCCTCTCCACCCTCATCATGAAGACTTTCTACATCATTCTGGTCTGAATCTCTCTGGTTCTAATTTAAAACCATCAACCCTTTTCCTCTCACTATAGGCCCCACTAAAAACATCTTTCTTCTAAGCCTCCTTTTAAGACCAACGTATCTCGCCTGGTCACCTCCACTGACCAAACACGAGCCAAAGATCCAACAGCACTAAAAGACCAAGAAAGCACAAGATAACCCCAACATGCCAGCCACCATCCATCCCCTTTCCCACCAGGAGCAGTCCTCTGCCAACAACTGTGCTGGCTATTGTTGGTCACATAAAGCCCGGTCCAGCGGCCCCGCTGTCAGCACGCAGCTCATTACTCTGCCAAGGGCTTTGAAATGCTTGGAATATGAAAGGTGCCCCATCAGATCAAATTCAGCTTCGTTTGCTATTACAATGCAGTGCATTTCTTTTGTCTGTGACTTTTGATGATGAGCAATTGTTCCCCTCAGTCAGTATTTCGGAGTCATTAGTTGGAATTAGTAAAGTTCCCGCTGCCGGACTTTTCCTAGGCTCTGTTCTTGGGCTACAAAGAGTCGATGAAGAGTTGTCCTGCTTTCACTGAGCTGGAGGCACAGCGGGGAGTGTTCTGGGGGGAGCAGGCAGTCTGCTCAACTCCACTTTTCCCCTGCAGGCACTGGGAAATGCACGTGCAGGAAAGATGCTGTGGGTGGTCACAAAAGGGCTGGTGCTTCTCAGCCAGCAGGGAACCTGAGACTCTTTCACTTGGTGCCTCTGCTGGGACCAGGGGAAGAGGTACACCTAATGGTGTCCATATTTAGGCAGCACATCCCACAAAGTTCAGGTTTCTATCCCAGAAATCTCCAAATCCAAAGGCATCAGCCCTGAAGAAGTCACTTTTCTCTGGGTGAAGGGATCACTACTTGGCATCTTCCTCAGCGAAAACACCTGGATGTGCCTGACCTTGTCCACCAAGCTCTTGCTCATGTTACACTCTTCCAACTATACCAGAAGGGCTTTAATATCAAGACCCTTTTTCCTGAAGGGATTTATACATGGAGCATCCACTTCTCAGGGAAACCTGTACCAGCCCCTCATCACCCTTATCACAAAAAATTTCCTCCTTCTACCTATCTGGATCTCCCTTCCTGCTGTAAAACCATTCCCTTTTGTCCTGTCCCTCCATGCCTCCCTGTCCCCAGTCCAGCTCTCCTGGAGACCCTTTAGGTACTGGCAGGGGCTCTGAGGTCTCTCTGGAGCCTTCTCTTCTCCAGAATGAACACCCCAAGCTCTCCTGGTCTGTCCTGTGATCAAGTTTGTGTTTATCTCTGATAGAGCATTCATTCCTACTCATGCTTGAGGAGTCCAGCAGAAAAACCAAGTGATGAAGCACCACGGGCTGTGCCTATCTGATGTCACTGCCTGGCCCCAAGGGCACAGCTCAGGTCTGGGGACCACAGCAGCTCCAACCTGCACCCACCCCACCTCTGGGTGTAAATTCCAATTTAAATTCCCAGTTCCAGCCATCCCACCAACTTTCCTGGATGCAATGTGGGTATTTGGCCACTACCCTGAAATAAAACTAGGAGCAAACCAAACTTAGAGGGACACCCTTGTGGAGAAGAGCTCAGCATTGAAGCCAGCTCCTTTAGCAGCTGGTCACCCTTCACATAGGACCATACTTTCATCCCCTAAGGATTTCCCTGAAATTCATCTCATAGATCACCCCACCTAACATTCATGACAGCATTTCCACTGGGACATGACCAAATGCAGACAATTCACACCTCTCACCTTTTAAAGTGAGTAAAGTATTTTTTAAAGTAACAGGCTACAATAAAACAGCCTGCCCAGATTCCAACCTAATCTAAAAACAACTTTATGGCTTCTAATTTTAGCACTAATCTTCCTTTGCTATGGTTGTGTGATTTCTAATTATTTTATCCCCAAGCCCTGCTTTGATGGATAGTTGTACCTTTTCCAATGCCAAATGACTTGTAAAGTGCCTTTAAAAAATACGCTGATCATTTCAGGTTCATTTCCAGTTCCTACACAAATAACATTCTCATATATGGCTTCACTGCAGAAATATTATTATTATTATTAAAATAATAGTAATAAAAGCAATACAATTTTAAAAGGGGAGCGCCATTCCTCAGGATGATCCCAATCTGCTCCTGCAAACACCATATTTTCTCTTAAAAGCTGATAAAGAGCAAAAAAATCTGTTATGGAGATAACAGATCTCGTAACAACTTGGTTCCTTTGGCTTGGCATGGCTCCCAGAACACTTTGCCTTTATCTATCCCTATTTTCAGGTTACAGCTCAGGGAAGAGCAATTGGCCACACCAAAACCTCTGGGGGGCTTTGCGAGGGGCGATGAGACGCGGCGGCAGAGACACATTTGCCTTGATGTTCCCCCGGAGCGTTGCCTGCCCAAAACTGCTGAATTCAGAGCAGCAAACACCAGCCCTTGGCTGAAGATGTGCTGCAGGGGCTTAGATTGAGCCTCCAGCCCAGGTTCCTCACAGGCAGGTGTCTTCTCACCTTTCAGTGCTCACCTGAAAGCAACCTCTTGACCCTCCTAACTGCTGACCTAGATCGAATCTGGATCCAGTTCTGCTGAATTTGAAATTTGCACAAAAAATTTACTGGGGAGGGGATGCTGCCTGAGGATGGTTTCAGGATGCTGAGGCAGCTGCCTCCCAGCAGGACTTGCCACCAGCAGCCAGCACCAGACACAGGGCTGGTGGATGTTCGTTGGGTTATTTCCTTCCCTAGGATTTATACTGAGCTCCGGTCAATTGGAAAACATCCACTTGACCTGCGACCTTTTTGTTTTAGTTATTCTCCAAGCTTTGACAGCAGCAGTTTAAACACAAAGCATATGACTTTTGGCACTGAGGGAGCATCCCATTCCCACAAATTCTGAGTGGATATGGAAAAACATCACACTGCAGCCCTGATGGTGAACGTATTTCTTCTTTCTCATTCGTCATTTTCCTCTCTTTCACTTTTTGAGCCTGTTTCACAACCTGTGTACTCTCCTTCCCCATTGGAAACATGAGCTTAGCTCCCCAATGCAATATTCAAGGGAGGAGGACACAGGATGTGGTGTTCTAATTCCCTGCATAAAGCTGTGTTACAGAGGATTTGAAACGGAGATTGTCAAAACAGGAAACCACCCAGTCAATGCCCTCCTGCCTGGGTCCTGAAAATGTCACCACACAGAGCTGCAAGGGATGGAGAAAAGCCCTCTGTTCCTGCATGGAGTCCTACAGAGGATGCCCTGGGAGAGTGGACACCGAGACTCTCTGCCCTCATGCCACTCTGATCTGAGAGCTGGGCTTTAACCTCTGCTAAAATCAGCGTGGTGCTGTTTTTTATTGAGTTGGGGAAAAACTCAGCAAATCAGGTTAAAAATTATAACCCTCTATTGACTGATACTTCTATCAGAGTGGAGAATTTTGTGTGGAATGTCATCTCACTCAGGAAGTCAATCCTACAGGAAATCCTTCATCCTTAGTGCTTCAGAGTAACATGCACAGCATCCTGCTAGCTTCCTTCTTACTCCTCTTGAAACCCACCCCTGAGATCCTCACATCTTCAGCTCATGCTCTGTCTTTGAGCTGGCCTTGCTGGGATAAAACCACAAATCTTGGGTCTAATCCTGCCCACACCCCCCAGGTAAGGCGGCAAGCTGACATATCCATGAAGATGCAGAGCAGGACAATGCCAGGCCCCAGGCTCTTTGATTTCCATCTATCCACCTTGGAGCAAGGATTTGAAGTTCCTCAAAGGCACAACAGTGAGGCCAGGTCTGGAGGAGAGAATGAAGCTACTGTAAACCCAGACAAATAAGATGCTGGTTTTATTTTAAAAGGCAGGCTCCTGCAGCTGTAGTTTTCAAACAGTTCTTAAAAGCCTGATCTGAACAATCATCCTTGCCAACAAATGCTGGTATTTTGAGCCTTTGACTGCTTTTGATGGGAGTGAATATCTTTTTTATATATATATATTGATTGCTTGTTTTTACAGCTCTCAGCAACTTCAGCAGAACTTCCCAAGCACAAGAGCTGGTGACCATTACCAGAATGGTGATCCAGAAATTCCAGGATCCCTCACTCCTGGAAATATTCAAGTTAACTTGGATAAGACTCTGAGGCACCTGGTCGAGTAGAATACGTCCCATTACAAGGGGCTTGGATTAGATGGTCTTTAGGATTCCTTCAACACAAACCATTTATGATTCCCCCTCTGGAAGCAAGGCTAGTGCTTTGCTTTATGTTTGAGGGATCAGTGGTTTTATTGCAGTGCCAAGCCACTGATCTAGAGGGACAACCTTCAGCAGGAAAAAAAATTCCACAGGTTCATGGGACAAAGAACTAGGAATGTCATTTCAGATGGTCTGTATAGTCCAGAACAGCAAATTTCCCCCATCACCCAGGCAGAGAATTAGGATAATTACCTAGAGCCTGATCTTGAAAGGTGCTGAGTGCAGTCAAGTGGTCTCCACTCATAGAGTTCAGTATCTCAGGGGTTCTCAGTAGGGTCAGTCTTGGAGGCTGGGCAAAATAAGATAGGTTGGTGTTAGTCCATTTATTTGTAAATAAACCTATACAACCTATAATTAAAAAAAAAAAAAAAAAAAAAGCAAAACCCTTCCAGCTCCATGTGCCAGCCACATTTTCCTGTACGGGGAATCAACTCAAGGGTCACAGCAGAATGTGGCTGAGGAGATGCTCTCCAACCCTCAGGCCTTCTCTGCAGATCAGGATGGGTGCCTGCAGCATACAGGAGAGCAACTGCACCGGGATGTGTCCACAGAGCTTCAATCCACATCCAAGAACACCTACACGGCACTCCTCAGGAGCACCGCGTTACCCAAGCCACCGCGCCTGGACACAGCACACTGCCACACCACCCCAGGGCTCACACACCTTCCTGGCACCAGGCAGACCCCAGGGCTGCCTCGCCAGGCCCACAGCCAGCAGTAAACCCGGAGGTAAGAGAAGTTAGCTGGGTTTCCAGGGAGGAAGATGAGGAAGATTCCCCTCCCCGTGCTCCCGGGCGGGTATGGCCGTGCCAAGGGCAGGGTGAAGGGAGGGAAGGGGATGTCGGGGACAGGATGACGGTATCCTCCTCCACGCAGCCCTTTGTTTTGGGAGGTCCCCTGGGATGCTCGGCTCAGGGTGGCCAAGTCCTCCTTCTTCCCCTACAAGGGGAACGGATGAGGGGAGGAGAACAATGCTCTCTCCTCAGCTGCCTAATGGAAGAACAAAAGCACAGCGATCGCTTCCAAAATTGTCTTTTGAGGAACAGACCATCGAGCCTGAAGGCCCAGTACTTCTGCTGTATTTGTTTTTGAACTCTGCCCTGGCAGCATCTTTCTGTCCTGCCTCTGGCCTCTTGCAGGACTTGCTCAAAGCCACAGGGGTCGTGCAGGGCTTGCACAGACCCCAAACCCCACCAGGAATTCAACAGCCAGCCACCTGGTGGAGGTGACAAAACCAAAGGTGAGGTTCCTTCACCGGACCCCACAACAAACATACCTCGGCCATGGGGTAGAAGGGGCAAGGCCAGGTTAGAACACCCCAATCAGGTGGAAGGTGTCCCTGCCTATGGCAGGAGGTGGAACTGGATGGTTGAGAGGTCCCTTTCAACCCAAACAACTCTGTGGTTTTATGACAGCCCTGTTTCAGCAGGATGCATTTGGCAGGAACGGTCTGCCCCAGCCTGATCCCACTGAAAACTGGGACCAAACCCCACTTAAGCCAAAACCAGTACAAAAAGCACCTTTGATTGTTGAGCCGAGATGGCTGCTAGGGAGCAGAAGGGGATTTCTGCTGTGCTGACTGCTCATGGAAAGTCCCTGACTGGCCGACAACTGTGGAAAAAACGGAAAATAGAACTTTAATACCAAGTTGGTGGCAGGCTGTCTATTTTTCTCTCCTGTGACTAGTTACCATGGATAGATTTCTGAGGTCGACCACACAATTGTTCACTGCACCGCTCCTATTAAACAGAGGATGAGCAAATCATCCCATTTGTACCGTACTTTAATTTCCAGAAATTCTTTGTTCGTTTGTTTGCTTAAATTATTTCTCTCATTTGAAGAAACAATGCAGTCTTACGAAGCGAGGGCCCAAATCTCTCGAGTCACCCTGCTGTGGTTCATTACTTCCACACTAGTTAACAAGGCCAGTAATTTCCCTAAGGTTTAATAGAAAATCCTCTTTCCAGAATGCAGAGAGACAGGACATTTTAACAAACTCACTGTTATCCTGGTTATGTTGTAGGTGAGGGATATCCTAAGCAAAGCACAGGTCCTCTTATGGGTTAGTGAAAAAATCAGGTAGCCTAAATGTAGCTTCCTTCATCCCAAATTACTTCCTCAGCTGGAAAAGAGGACCAGGGGGGTCCCATGTCCCTCAGAGCATTAGCTGCAGCTCCACTGGCAATGGGTTCCTGAAGCATCCCAGTCCTCATCCCAAAATAAAGAGCGGTTGAAATAGATGATACTGGAGAGGCAGACCCAAAATGTTCCTGGGGTGGGTGTGGTGGAAGAGGTGGGCTTACAGCCCATTGCATTAATGATATGGATAGCAGAGTACATGGAATACCTGCCAACCACCTGCCCATAAACTGCCCTGCTCACTGGTTTTGCCCACCTATTTCCATGACCAAATCAGCAGAAAAAAAAATTAAAAGCTGAAATAAATAAGAAAAGCTTGTGGAAGAAAAGGTAAAATACATAAAACATACCAACATATATATTGGAGTAGCAGAATAATTTTGGGTTGGAAGGGACCTTTAAAATAAAAAAATAAACTGAAGTATTTTATATGTATATATATGTGTGTGTAAAACAGCCCAGTAAATCTCTATTGAAGATGCACATGCAGGTGAAAAGCTGGCAGTGCTGCCTTCAGTCACGAGGGTATTTACACTACAACAGCCTCTGCAGCTCCTTAATATTATTTATACAAACAGGATTTGTCAAGCAACAACTACAGATGTTTGCAGTGAGTCTTCCTGCTTATCCACCGATAATACCGTGTGCCTGGGACAGCTGAACAACTCCTGCCACGTAAATAATAAATACACGTCTGGGTTAATCAGAAAGAGGCGGCGAGGAATCTGGAGATTCCCACAGACTCCCTGCCGCGGGGAAGGAAACAAGAAAATGCCCTGACCTAAGGAGGGGTGAGTCTGGCATCCCCACAGATCACAGGGAGATCACAGGAGCTGTTTGCAGATCACTTACGGAGCATGAATAATTCAGGCAGAAGCGGCTGGGAGTATGAGAACAGATAGATGGGAGCTCACTGCCGCTGCTTTTGGCAGGTTTTATTTTATCCAGCGAGGCAAGGAAACCACGAGCCCCAGCAAAAAGTCCTCTGCCTAGCCTTGCCAGCATCGTGGCTTCACTGACAATCTCGTGATACACAGCATTTTAGAGATCCCCAGCTGACGGTGAATGCCATGCCTCTTTCTCCTTGAGGCATTTTTGTGATTAGCTGGCTGGACAAGTATGGCAAAACAATGCTTATTTTAAAAAATAAAAACCCCTTAGTACCGATCTGTACTCTGCTGCTTAATTACACAGCTCACAGAATCACAGAATGGTGTGGTTTGGAAGGGCCACAGGCAGGGACACCTTCCACTGTCCCAGGTGGCTCCAAGCCCTGTCCAACCTGGCCTGGGACACTGCCAGGGATCCAGGGGCAGCCACAGCTGCTCTGGGCACCCTGGGCCAGGGCCTGCCCACCCTCCCAGCCAGCAATTCCTGCCCAAGATCCCATCTGTCCCTGCCCTCTGGCCCTGGGAAGCCATTCTCTGGGTGCTGTCCCTGCAGGCCTTGTCCCCAGTCCCTCTGCAGCTCTCCTGGAGGCCCTGGAGGCCCTGGCAGGGGCTCTGAGCTCTCCCTGGAGCCTTCTGTGGTGCAGCTGAACAGCCCCAGGTGTCCCAGGCTGGCTCCAGAGCAGAGGGGCTCCAGCCCTGGCAGCATCTCCGTGGCCTCCTCTGGCCTGGCTGCAGCAGCTCCTTGTCGTTCCTGTGCTGAGAACCCCAGAGCTGGATGCAGGCCATGAAAAATCCACCAACCAAAACAACAACAACAAAAAAAACAACCCTTAAAAAACCTAAAAAAAACCCCACCCCAAAAAAACCTCATGAATCAGTGGTGTTCAGCTCTGAAGGAGAAGTATGGAAAAATGAAAAAAAAAACAAAAAAGTGGGGGGAAGGAAAAGAAGGGCTAAAGGATATACCCTAATCCTTACTCCAAAAGGAAAATATAAGTAGGGTTGCTCTTTTTGGGATATATTAATAGTCCATGCTAAACACATTACCAAGAGGACCAGAAGCCAGGAAGCAAATAAAAAAAATAATAAATAAAAAGCACACATAAGAAAGGCAGAAGTGGTAAAGACAGATGGTAGGAGTTAAACATGGCTTTGGTGCAACCTGCAGAAATCCAAAACTCAATTCTGCTGAAAGAACACTGCATTTTGTTTCTTGCCAAAGGGAAGAGCCTTGTTGTCAAGGACAGAGGGGTGGCTGTCCCACACGGGGTCCGAAATGGGAACCCAGCTCAGTGACCACCAGTAAGCCTGAGGACACCTCAGCCCAGAGAACCACAGGGGCCAAGGAGGGATTTGACAGAGAGGACCCTGCCTCAGCAGGATTTCTGAATGTTCCCAATGGCAAGACATGCTCCAGTGCCAGTGATGTGCCCCGGGATTGGGGAACCCTCTGGGAATTCCTGTACTGCACCAACACGTGCATGACCCTGCTTCAGTTCACCCTCTGCACTGCACTACTGCCAGCACTGGATTTGGCCCCAAAACTGCACACCAAGCTCTTCTCCAGCCCAGCTGCTGTGCATGTACACCACGTCACAGTCCCCTCCCACAAAAACCCATCTCTTGTTATCGCACAAAATGTATCTGATTCAAGACTCACAGTGGCAGAAAAAGACATTCACCCAAGATCACACCACAAAAATCCCGGTAAATCTGGTTCTCAGTGTGAACCACATGAGAACCATCCAGGCAGCCCCAAGTCACAGGAGTGAAACTTGGTGCTACCAGCTAAGAAATTTACATCCTCAATTTTCCTTCAACATAAAAATATTGACTCTCTCTACGCTTCCTGCCTTTCTAGAACTACTTAAACTTAATATTCTTAATTAAAAACTGAATTTAAACATCCTTCAGCACCACTGCCATCTTTGGCTTAGAAAGCCCAGTTTGGAAATGCCATCTCTATAGTGTGTCTATGACACAGGCTCTAGTGCCCACATCAAGAAAATTTCACTGCAGTCTTTAGCATAAACTGACTATCTCTGGTAGGAAACCTGTCTCTTGCCTTTATAGATTGAGCACAGGCCACATCCCTGCACTACCCCGAAATAATTACTTGGCCACACACCTCATTGGATCCTCAGGGCTTTGGGTTCTCCACCCTCGTGTTTACATTCCATGCAGAAAAATTAACTAATTAATATACGTCTGACAGATGTTCTTTGAAAGAGATATCATGTCTTCAAAACACAAGATGATGAAAGGAGAAATCAAGTAGATTAGACTGACCAGAAAAGCAAGGATTGTAGCATGACAGTGGAAAGCACGGCTTCAAGTCTTTCTCTTGATATTTATATGGTTTTATTTGCATATCAAACTATATTCCAATTAGCTGTATATAAACCTATGATGAAATTATGCCGTGCAGCTCTCCAAAGTGAAGAAGAGCCAGGGCTGGGCTGCATAATCACCCTTAACTCTGGCCCTCCAGGTGTTCCCACTCCAGCTCACTCCTAATGACCGT
This sequence comes from Phylloscopus trochilus trochilus, assembly GCA_016584745.2. Lineage (NCBI taxonomy): Eukaryota > Metazoa > Chordata > Aves > Passeriformes > Phylloscopidae > Phylloscopus > Phylloscopus trochilus. The sequence continues at coordinate 88,854,527 of WQNJ02000015.1, forward strand.
GCACTCCCAGCAACACAGCTGTACAACGGGAATCTTCTGCCATCACGCACATGTATTTGCAACATTTCCATACATTGTAAGCTGCTTTGTGTATTTTTTTCATTCTCCCCCAGCTAGTTACTGGAGAAAAGAAGTCTGAGAGAAGACAGACCTCCTCCCTCCCCACAACTCCCTGAGAGGAGGGTGCAGCCAGCGGGGAGGTGGGACCCGGCTCCCAGAGAACAGGGACAGGTTGAGAGGGGAAAGGCCTCAAATTCCACCAGGGCAGGTTTAGATGGGATACTGGGGAAATTTTCTTAATGGAAAGTGTTGCCCAGTCCATGGCAGTGCTGGAATCCCCATCCCTGGGGGGATTTAAAAGCCTTGTTGAGACACGGGTCAGTGGTGGCTTTGGCAGTGCTGGGGGAATGGTTGGACTCCACGATCTTAGAGACCTTGTCCCTTGCAAGTGATTCTGTGATTCCATGATCTGCCTGCTGCCCCTCCCTTGTCTCAGACTGCAGGGCAAGTTTTGCCTCAGCCGAGGCTTTGTGCAGCCCTGCAGGAGAGTGGGGATCCTGCCTGAAGAGCTGTAGGCAACCCTGGATGGAAACAATAACAGAGATCTGTACTCTTATTTTAAATATCAACAGGAGCGTGGGGGTGCAATAGCCTGGTCCAGGAGCAGCACCACTTAAGTCAATTGTGCTCTGGAAAGGGCGTGCACTGGTAGTCAAACTGGCTGCTGCCTTAACAAGGCCTTTGTGCTCTGCCAGGTATCTGCAGAAGGCATCAGGCAAAGCTGGAGCCTACGGGCCCATCTGCAGGCACAGCTCGCACCAGGTCCAGCCTGCACTGCCTGTCAATTAGGCCATCCACCCTGCCCACACAGCCAGGGAAAGGTCTGGGAGAAGGGATTCCAGACACCTCCCACTGTCCCAGGTTGCTCCAAGCCTCGTCCAGCTTCACCTTGGACAATTCCAGGGATCCAGGGGCAGCCACAGCTTCTCTAGGCAGCCTGTGCCAAGGCCTCACCACCCTGACAGCAAAAAATTTCTTCCTTTCATCTAATCTGAATCTCCACTTCTTCAGTTCAAAACCATCATCCTTTGTTCTGTCACAACAGGCCCTAGTGAAAACCCTGTGCTTTGTTTTCCTTACAAGCCCCCTTTAAGTATGAAAGGCCACAAAGAGGTCTCTCCAGAGCCTTGTCTTCTCCAGGCTGAACAATCCCAGCTCTCCCAGGCTGTCTGCACTGGAGAGGTGCTCCAGCCCTATCAATGAGACTGCATTGCTTGGGACCATTTTTTGGGGGCTCAACTGCAGTAGCAGGTTTGACTAATTTGAGTGATCGGGCGCTCATTCAGACACAAAACATTAATATGGGAACAAATCAAAAGCAGTCTGGATGGGCTTCTCCTTTGAATCCATTACATAGATTGAAAAAGAAAAAATTATTTTAAAAAAATTTAAAAAACAAAGTTTTTATACTTCTAGAACATACAAAAAGGTATAAATTCCTGACTGACTGCAGCACCTGGGCTGGCTGTGCTGGTAATTGGAACCAGCATGCTTCCTTTCCTGGGTGTCCCATTCACAAGGGAGAGAAGGAAGTATTCAATTTTTCAATAGGAAATTTCATCACTGGAAAACAATCCACCTTCCTTGACTCTGAGGAAGAGCCCAAGGGCGAGTTCTCTCCTCGACCACAGCTTCAGCTTTACTGCCAGCCCTGGCCAGAGCTGAGTGCTCACACCATCCCAAACCCATGAGACTGCCTTCAACACTTCCAGCTGTCTTTTTTTTTTTCTAACACATTGAATGTTCTTCTTTTCCTTTGGGATTGCTTAGAGGTCCAGTTTGCAACTTTTCTTTCCACAAGCAAATGGGTTAAAACAAGCCTGGATTTTGTCATGACAGTTTTCCTTAGATTTTTAGCTCTCCACCCAGTTGCAGACCTGGGACTTCACGGAAAGCACCCAGGTGTTGCCATGGGCCATGCTATAATCAAGGGGATATTTGTGGGATATTTGTGAGGCAGAATACACTTTAGGTGGGGTTTTTTTTAAAGAATCTAGGACCCCCAAGCCATACGGGACTGAGCAAAAATCATGTTACACCAACAGCTTTTCTTTAACAGCATTTTTAAACTGGTTTTCCATTCCTAAAGCTGCTGTCTTAGCATGGAGTGCAACAAGGCTTCAAGGCCACAAAAACCCATCAGACACTCCAGCAGGACTCAAGAAAGCCAAGCAGCAGGCAAAGGGACTGAGCAGAGTGGTGGCAGATTAAATGTAGCACCAGTCAACATAAAACCAATGCAAAAAAAAAACCAAAAAAACAACAACCCTAACAATGGTCCCTGTAAGAATTAAGTTTCAGGATAAATAGACTCAGAACCAACCATCCTGTGCTTCTGCATGCACAGCTCACATTTAAAAATCAAAGTTACTTCTCCTTGCAACACTTACTTGGAAGGCTATTTTTCTCCTCATTACTTATGCTCCCACCGTGATAGGTGATTTGTTTATGCACTTATAGAAAAGCTGAATTACTAGTCATCTTCACCTGGTTGCTGAGCCATCCCTGACTCCGTCCATCCTGCTGCCTTTCACATCCAGGACCAGAGGGCTGAACAAGAAAGGAATCACAGGCAGTGCATGGAGGAGCTGCTCAAAAACACATCAAGCTCCATCTTTACACCTTTACACCTTAAGTCTCTAGAAGAAGGTTGTCACAGAGCCATTCTTGACCAATAAAGAAAAACAGTCTTCTAATCCCCAGTGCAGCACTTTTAGGGTACTTTTAGTTGTAATCAGGATACTTTTAGCTGCCTTGAGCTGATCCTTTGACAAGGGGAATTTTTGAAGCAGACTGGTGTCTGACTGGCAGGGCAGACCTGGAGCAAGAACTGATGGCAGAAAGGACAGGAGATGGGCAAGGCTGAGGGCAGCAGCACAAGTAAGATAAGGAAAACTCAGCACAAAATCAGTATGGAATGACATGGAATGATGAATGTTTTGAAATATTTCATGCAATGGAGGCACTTGCTGTTCCTCCACTTCAGTAGAAGATGAGGAGTAAGAAACCAGAGTAAAGTTTCCCCAGTCTAGGCTGAGTTAGGCATGGAATGCCTTACCCAGCCCCAAGGAAGACATAAAGACTGTAGCACCCAAGTACTGAAAGAGCCCTCAAGAAGCCTTCTGGTTCACCCCCAGCCCAAAGCAGGCATCCCTGAGGATATATAAGAAATGTCTGTTTAGTTCAGGACTGACAAAGATGGATCCACAGCATTGACAGGACTCTGCTGTTTCACCTTTCACCTTTTCTTCAGTGGACCTAATATCAGTGTAAAGACCCTTCACTGGATCCTACCGATGCCTAAAAAAGCCAAGAAAATCTGGCAACACTTACCTCCTGCTGGATTTCATCCTGGCCTTGACACACAAGGTTTGGACCCTCCTGTTGGACACAGACTCCGAGTCCTCACCCAGACCTGAACATCAGATCTCACTGTTCTCATTCAGCTCCAAGGATCACTCTAAACCCCAGTAAATTCTGGGGCATATTAAATACACCTGTATCTGTAAGCCTGGATCACTTTTGTTGAGCTGTCACTGAAGCTTTTCTTAGAAGTCATTAACCATGATGAGCAAAACACAATTCCATCTCGCTCTTCTCCGGCCTCTTCAAAGGGAGGATGGCAGCACTTCAGCCACTGCCTCACTGATTGTCCTACTGTTCCACAAAGTGGTTCCTCTCCAGCAAATTGAACACTGAGAGCCATCACAGAGCCCCAGACAAAGAGACCAGTGACTGTTTCTGGGATTATTAGAGGGAAGCAGAAAGAAGCCTATTACAGGGTCTTTGTGGCACTTAATGTTGACAGCTGAAAATAATGGATAGGAGAAAACAGAGCAAAGATGATTTAAATTAGGCAACTCCCGGGAAATGGTGCTCACGCAGGCTTCCAAAGGAGAACCTCTATTTCAAAGAACTGCTAACCCCCAGGTGGGTGTGCATTCCCCCTCTGCAGCCCCCACACACACAGACACAGCCCTTTTTAGGTGCTCTGCAGAGCTTTTGCTCGGTTTGCCAGCGGCCACTGCACCATTCCCATCAGAGGACAGAAGAGGTGTATAAAAGAGCAGCATCAGCCACAGCTCATCAATCCTTCAACACAAACAGCTTTTAATTCCTATCCACTGCCACGGGCTCAGGCACCTGTAGGACGGGATTTACACATCCACAGTCATTACACAGCTCCTCCAAAACCACCTGGAGGACAGGAGATTCACTCCTGCTCCGGGGGTTTGACGCCAATGGAATGACAAAGGCTCTGACAAAGCTTTAGAGTCATCTCATGCCAGTCCCAGCTCTGTGGGACCCATGTGGGCTCACTTTAAGTAAGAGGCACCTGCCACCTATACAGATCACTTCTCTCCCTCTCGAGAGGGCAGCAGAGAATCACAGAATCATCTCAGTTGAAAAAGAGCTCCAAGACCATCAAGTCCAAGCTTTGCCTGAATCCCCACCTTGTCACAAGCCCAGAGCACTGAGTGCCACGTCCAGGCCTTCCTTGGACACCTCCAGGGATGGGGACTCCAATACCTCCCTGGACGGCCCCTTCCAATTTTTTAGCCACCCCTTGTGTGAAAAAAATCCTCATGCCCAACCTGAACATCCCCTGGTGCAGGCTATGTCCTCTCCTCCTGTCCCTGTTCCCTGGGAGGAGAGCCTGACCCCTGCCTGATTGCCCCCTCCTGTCAGGGAGTTGTGCAGAGCCAGAAGGTCCCCCTGAGCCTCCTTTTCTCCTTCAGCCACCCCCCACAGGACTTTCCCTCAATGACCAAGCCATTCTCTGTCTGGACAGGAAAGCACAAGAGGGGTGGAAAGACACACGTGTTACACACAGTGAATTTGCTGGCTGCCCGGGCTCAATAGATTTGTTTATGCTGTGGCAGCAATCTGTCTTTCCAGGCACAGCACCCGGGTTTTATGACCTGAAACACCACCCAAAGCAGCTCCTGAACATCTGAGCCCAGCCAACCCAGCACTCACCCTGCAGTGGATAAAAGCCTGTCAAAAATGAGTCCCTGTGCAGGGAGCCCTCTAAAAGCACCTTTACAATGATGGGGCTTCCCACCTTTCTTGTACCCAAGGGTGTAAACCAGGAGATACAGGGCTGCTGCCCTGTTTGGCCACCCAAAGCCCTGTGACACCCCACCAGCAAATGGAGGGTGATGGTGGGACCGATCCTGGCAATAAACAACACTGGGACTTGAAGGGAGAAGGCTTCAAAAGTGCTCCTGGGTGTCCCACAGCACCAGCCCTCTGCTGGGACTCTCTGGGGTCTCCCTTCTGCCTCTGCAATGCAAGGGAGAGAGAGCTCTGGCATGGGATAAGGGTCGTGGACAGAGCAGTCAGAGCTGGGAATGTTGCTCTGGATTTGTGGAGCATCTGGATCCTGCAGCAGCACCAGCATGCAGGAATGGTTGTGACAGAGGTGGAGTAGGAGGAAGGAGAGGAAGGAGAGAGAGGAAGGAAGGAAGGAAGGAAGGAAGGAAGGAAGGAAGGAAGGAAGGAAGGAAGGAAGGAAGGAAGGAAGGAAGGAAGGAAGGAAGGAAGGAAGGAAGGAAGGAGATAAAGGCAAGAGATGGAGAGGAAGGAGAGGAGGGAAGGAGGGGAAAGAAGGAAATAGTGGAGAGGAAGGGGTGGAGAAGGCAGAAGGCAGAAGATGAGAAGGAAAAAGAGGAGAGGAGGAGAAGGAAAGGAAGCACAGGAGAGAAAGCAGAGGACAAGGAGAAGGAAAAGAAGAAGGAGGAGGAAGAGAAGGAAAGAAACGGCCTTTGAATTAATTATGGAGCAATGCCTGAATCCATCTGACACAAAACGAGGCCACAGCACTATTTTCCCCCCAGACAGTCAGTAAAGCAGCTCACCTCCTGTCTCCTGCTTGGCACAGATACCCAACATGGAAAACCCCAGAGAGCAGAAGCATAGACACGTTAGGGCAGAGAGATGCTGCAGAAACGCCGACCAGACACTCTCCAACAGCAATGTGCCAGGCAGCATGGGAGGGAAAAAGCTACCTGCCCCCATGGAGGTGCCAGTCTCTTCCTTTCAATCTCTTTTGTGAAAAAGGTGACTCAGGAAAATTGGAAAGGAAGCCAGGGGTGGTGTGAAAGTGGAACAAGACACCATCTGTTCTCAAGCCTCGCAGCTGGAAAGGGCATAACCTGCCCTTGGCATGGCTGCAGGGGACATTCTGGTCCAGAGAGGCCTTGCAGGAGAGCATAAAGCTGCCTGCTGGGTTTCCTGTGCTGGGATTCGCCCAACACACACAGATACCCCACCACTGAGCTGGAGCACCAGAGGCTTCATCCTGCTCCCACCCCTGCCTATGAACCCCCACGCAACATCACATCTGGAAATACCTGCTTAGTGTATTCCCTCTACACTGCCTGAAAAGACCAGCCACCAGGTCAAAATGTGGGCAGGAACCACCTCTGCAAGGCATATCAAATGGTGAACATGCTTGTGATACACTGTGGTGGGGAAATCCTTATTTACAATCCTCATCTACTTCTTACAGTATTTCACTGTGGATTCGGGGTCGTACTTCAGAGCTGATGTTCATGAAGCTCAGCTGAAGGGGTGAGCAAGCCCTTAGTTCAACTTGTGCTTCACTGGAAAGAATGAAAGGGAAAGAAAAGAGGAAACAAGAGAAAAATAAATAAAAAATAAAATAGGAAGCAAAATAAAGAGAAAATTAAAAAAACAGGAAAAAAAGAGAAAGAGACAGAAAGAGGCAGATAGAAGAAAGGAAGAAGGAAAGAAAGGAGAAAGAGAGAAAGAGGGAAAAGAGGGGGAGAGAAAGAGAGAGAAAGAGAGAGAAAGAGAGAGAAAGAGAGAGAAAGAGAGAGAAAGGGAGAAAGAGAGGAAAGAGAGGAAGGAAGGAAGGAAGGAAGGAAGGAAGGAAGGAAGGAAGGAAGGAAGGAAGGAAGGAAGGAAGGAAGGAAGGAAGGAAGGAAGGAAGAAAGATGAGGGAAAAGAAAGGAGGGAAAAGAAAGGAGAGAAAGAAAATGGGGGAAAGAAAGGCGGGAAAAGAGAAGGGGGTGAGAAAACAAAGAAGGAAAGAGAAAGGGAGAACAAAAAGTAAATAAAAAAGGGTGAGGTTAAGAAAAGAAAAAAAAAAAAAAAGAGAAAGTCAGCTAGCAAGAAAACGTAGAGAATTGATACTTTCCCAACATTAAAAGAACAACCTCAAGTCACTTTTTTTAAAAGTCCGAGCCCTGCCTAATAAGATGCCCAACAGGCTGTGAATTATCCAGCCATAAAACTTCCACTTGCATGTGACATTTGCTGGTAGGAATAAATCAGGGCAAAGAAAAGAGGAGGCACTTCGGAGTTCAATGAGTATTATCCTAATTCTAAACGTATTAGCAGTGGTCTGAAAGCAGGACATTGTCATCCAGACAGACGGACAATGTTCATAACCAATGGTAATTTGTAGGACGCATAATTTGCTACTACCAAAATAGCACAGCATGTGGGGTTTTTTGCCCTTTTTAGTCTATAGCTGTGTCGTTTCTTTTGGCTTGTTGAAAGAAATCTGCTCTGCACACGCGGAGCGAGAGCTCAGACCTTCAGCAGCTCATAGAAAACAGGTGGCCAGGCATCAGGGGAAATACAGCCTTTTGAAAAAAGCTAATAAAATAAGCAGATGATTATAGAAAATGGAGATGAAACTGGCTTCTCTTTCAAAAACAGAGAGTCAGAGAAAAATAAGTTTAGACTGAGCAAATGCTGACTGAAAACACACCCTGCCACCACCTCTCCGAGTTTTAACAGAGTATTCACCTAAAATTAAAAAAAAAAAAAAAAAAAAAAAAATTAGGGAAAGAATAATCATCCCCTCAGGGCTGACCATCCCCAAGCCACAAAGCTCAGCTTCCCCAGGTTAACCTGGCTGCTGGCTCAACACCAAGCAGGTTGTGGGCTCGGGAAAGCCAGGTTAAAACAGACTTGCTGCCTTAAGACTTCCTCCCTGCCATCCTCATCTCCCCATCGGACAACAGCGCACAGCACTTACATGAAAGTTGAAATTTGGTCAAGTCCCAATCCTTTAACTTTCCATGGGGGGAATGTTAGAGGGTATCTCTCCTGCACGCTCCAGGACCGCTCTCTTACACTGTCGGTTATTTCTCTCGGTGGAGATTCACACACACAAAAAAAAAAAAAAAAAAAAAAAAAAAAAAAAAAAAAAAAAAAAAAGAGAGAAAGGGAAAAAATAAAGCAAAAACCCACCCCAGAAAAATAAATGCCTGTATCCCTAACAGAGCAGCAGGGTGGAGCCAGCACACCCTTATATTTAGCTGCAGGCAAAGTCTTAAAGTTGTAGTGCATTTATTTTCCATCAAGCACATCCATGTACAAGATAAAAAACTCCCCAAACTCCTGCTATTTGCCCCGTTCTGTCTTTCATGGGGCACACTGGGACTGTTATCCCTGTTTTATTTTTATTTTCTGAACTCAGGAGCCTTGGGATGGATCAGAGATTTCAACAAGCTCAGCTGAAGTTACCTCAAGCTCAAGTAAGTGCAGTTTCCCACAACCCTGGGAAAATAAATTACCAATTATTTTTTTTTTTCTTTCCCCTTACAGTGGAAAAAGGTAGTTACCACAGGCATAAATCAGACCTCATATTTAGAAAATGCTTCACGGGCCGAGTGCCGGTCTCAAAGGCTGCGAATCCATCCCCATCCCTACCTGCCCCAGCAGAGCCAGCCTTGGGTGGCAGCCAAGGTCAAAGCCCATCTGCAGAGGGCACGATTTGCCGGGACATCCAACACAAACAGACACCGCGGGGGTGGGGGAGAAAGAGAAAAAAAAAACCCCAAAAAAACAAAAAACCAAAAAAAAATGGGATCTGCTCCCAGCTCCTCCCGAGGCTGCATCCATCCCCAGCGCCTCCCGCTTGGCCTCGCCGCTCCCTTTCATGCCCTGCCAGCCCCCCGGGCGCTCCGGCAGATGCCGTGCGTGGAGCTGCAGCCTCCCCTGCCAAAGCTGGGGGACGGCAGAAGGCTCGGCCAGCTCATAAAAAAAATAAAAATAAAAAAAAGAAAATTAAAAAAAAAAACCCCAATGAGCATCTGCACTTTGCCACTGGCACAGCTGTACCGCGACAGCAGGGCCTGGGGACGGGGCTGTCTGTGGTGGGGGAAAGGGAAGTGAGTGAGTCCATCACGCTGCTGCAGGAGCTGCCGCTGACCTTCCAGGGAGCCTTCCTCGAGCTTCAGGGAATGAACTGAGAGGACCCAGTAGGAAACTGCATCTTTCTCAGCCTCTTCCTTTCAACTGTCCAGCAAAGCTGAGCACAGAGGAGCATCTGAAAGCCCTCAAGAGGAGAAATCAGTCTTTTGCTTTCCGAGCAAGTGCCTCCAGAACTTGTTTGGAGAGACATCTGCTCATTTTCTCTTTATTCCATCCGAAGGGTTGCTCCCCCAGCAGTCCTAACCTCTGAGAGGAGGACAATCCACAACCTCCTCCATGAGGATCCACATGCTCCAAATGGAAGCCGCCACTGGGTCTGCCCTGCCTTGGACTAAAATATGAAAGCATCCACCAAGCCCACACTCCCCCATGAAATCCTCCATCCACTTCAGCAGCACTCCCTGTCTCTGATGCTTCAGCAGTATTGACCCCAAAGTCTGTTTTTATCATGTATTTTAAGGAAATTTGGAAAATATTTCTCCTCAGGCACTCTGTGAGCAGGAACTGACATCCTTTCCACCCCTCTCACCAGGGGACAGGGAGGTGCCCTAAATAAAGGCAAGATGCTACTCTGGGGCTGTTCCCACAACCACACCAATCCCTACAAGAGATGAGTAGGCAGGAGCAAAAAGCCATTTTTCCTATCCATCTTAAATTTCAAACTGAGAGGCCATCTGGGATCTCTTCTGTAACAGGAGCTGACATTTATCCAGTGGCAAAGAAGGAGCATCATCATGGACTTAAGGGCATCGGATCAGCCTTTGGAGTTCCGATATCCAGCCGATCCTCAGGAAGAAGCTGCATGGAGAAATGGTTCACATCCTGCCCTGGAAACATGCAAAGCCAGGTTGGATGGGCATTTGAGCAACCTGATGTTGAAGATGCCCCTGCCCATGACAGAGGGATTGAAACAGATGGTCTTGAAGATTCTCTCCAACCCAAACATGGGAACAAACTGTTCCATGACTCTCCTCCAAAGCACTCCAGAACTGTTTGCAAGAGTTCCTTAACAGGAGTTCCTGGAATAGTTTGGGTTGGCAGGATGAACCTAAGGATGATCCAGTCCAACCTCCTGCCATGGGCAGGGACACCTTCCACTACCCCAGGTTGCTCCAAGAGCTGTTCAACCTGGCCTGGGACACTTCCAGGGATCCAGGGGCAGCCACAGCTACTCTGGAAAACCCAGAAAGAGGAACAGGTTCAGCTTTTTCAGCAGGTTTCACCATGTTACAGTGACAGACAGGACATGGCCTGGACAGCCACACCAGATGTGATCAGAAGTTGGTAATTAGCTCATGATGCACACAGCAGAGCAGCTTTTCTTGCTGCACAGCCCAGCTCTGGAGGGACACCCTGAGGAACAAACCTTACTCTGTCAATGTACAGGCATTTGGAGACAACCCAACAGCAGATCTCTTGACTGAAAGGGACATTCTTTGTTTGTTTGTTGTGAACCAGTGGTTGCCAGTGCAGGACCTCACACTGGGCATCTGTCCTACCATACAATTTGCATGACAGATGCTCTTTCGCCTTTCTAATTGTTGAAACGAAGTGGGTACTGAATGAGGGCCTTTGAGGCCGGCAGGGGCTTCAAATATAGTCAGTGTCGAGCTAATTCTGCAGGGCAGTGTCTCCAGCTTCCTCCCCCCCTTCCATATTTATGTTACAGCCATCCAGATCCATTTTTGCTGACTGTGTCCTTGCCCTCCCTCTGCCCTCCCTCAGCCCTCTGCAGAATTTCATTAACTCCATTTTGCTGGCTAGGGGGGACAAACATTCTCTTATTTTTATTTAATTCCTCTCCTCTCTCCCCCCCAGCTTCAAAACACCTTCAGGGATCTCCCCCTGGGTATCCACACATAACATCCCTCAGCGTGACCCAGGGGGAGGTAACATTCTGGGGGACAAATGCTTCTGCTGGGTCTTAAATCCTGGTACCAAACCAGCACCTGATTGCTGAGGATCAGGAGCCCAGCCCAGGACCAGAAGGGATCTCACCATCATCACCACGGTGCAAACCTCTTCTAGGGAAAACACAGCCCTTGAAGGCAGCAGGGTTTAGGAGCCAGAGCTGCCAAAACAGAGTTCAAGTCCTGCAGTCAGTTATCGAGGGCTACAAGTCACTTACTGAGGAAAGCTGGGGACACATCTCAGCATCCTCCTCATCCTCAGCATCCTCATCACCAGCACCACTTTGCTCTGCACAGCACTGGCAAGATGGCTCTTCACAGCACATAAGCTCTGGGGTGATGCCTAAATGCTCCAAAGTACCAGCAGGAATGGCTGTGAGGAAGCCACCCAGGCTCCAGCTGCCTCCTCTCCCCACACAATCTACCATCAGCAGAGACACGCTCCAAGGAGTTCTTCAAAAAGGGAATTGGAAAGAATAACACGCTCAACTCTTTATTTACCTGGGTGGGAGTTCGGCACTTCATGCCATCAGTCCTCTCAGAAATTCCAGCTTAACTGCTACAATGAAAAGGAAATATTTTTCTACGCTGGGGTTATTAGATGTTGCCATAGTGGCATGCGTGGGTGTGCACTTCGATATTAGCTAAGGGCCCAGATCTGCAAAGATGCACATAAATCACTTGACTCCCATGAAAACAGCAGGAACAGTCATAAAATGACCCAAGCGCTGAGATCAGACCCACCCAGACAACTCCAGTGTGTGCTACCGAGGCGTAAAAGAGGGAGAAAGGAAAAGAAAAGACGTATAAAATTTTTATTTCACCTCATGATGTCTCTGCATCAAGTGTGTTTTTCTGTGCTGATGTAACACTTACTAAACTCTCCTCGAGTCCTCGCAGCTGTGACGGAGGGGTGTGGATGCTGACTGGGGCTCCCCACGCTCAGCCTGGTGTCCCTGTCTCCCCTCAGGGAAACAGCAGGCATCTGACCTCTCACTCCAACAACAGTGATGCCTTTCCCAACCCTTTCTCTCTTCTCTGCCTCTTCTCCTACCTTCCCAAATAGCTGCAAAACAAATCAGCAAGCGATGCACAAGCCAAGAGGTGAGACTGGTCATGGAGACCAGGGTTTAAGTAACAGAAAGGTGGGAGACACAAACATATCTTTTCATGGGATGGGGTGGTTGGGGAGGAGGGAAGAGTCTTTGTTGAGAGATTTGAAGGCTGCCCACCCCTCACCTTCCACCCTTAGGCTGTGTCACTGCAGCTGGTCTAGTGGAAGGTGTCCGTACGTAAGGCAGGGGCATGGAACTAGGTGATCCTTAAGATCCCTTCCAACAGAAACTGTTGGAGGATTCTAGGATGGCTGGAGAGGACATTGGGAAACCACTGTAGGGAGGAAGTTCTTGACCCTCTCTATGTCACTGACCAACTGCCATGGCAGACTCGTGGCTCAGTCCATGTGTCCAGCAGCAGCACTCAGCTGACAGGGCTCTGCAGGCACACAGACAACCTCCCACCCGTGGGCTCCATGCCAGCCACACGGCACACAGCAAGACTGTCACCAGCACGTGCTATCTCATTTGGCACAAAGTCCCCCCCAAATAAAGCAAATGTGTTAAAAAAAAATAAAAAAAATTGAACCACAGCGTCTCAGGCCAGCTCCCTGCTGCAGCTGCTCTGGCACTAACAGCCCTCACAATAAAAGCTTCTGAGTCTTAGTTTTGTATTTTTCCTAAAGTGATGCTGGCTTATCTACTCCCTCCCACCCTACAAGCACCCAAGAAACACCTTACACACATCGCCCCTGATTGCCTCCACAGCTCCTCCCTGTGCTCTTTATGCAGGAACAATTAAGCTCTGCTCAACTTTTCCATTAACCCAAGCAGCCCTTAGTCATGTCTAACGAGCTCACAAGTTGCTGTGTGTTTTAATTTGATTCAAGACTTGCATCTTCCCGGCTCAGATGCAGAAGGTCCAGTCACTCAGTGCCTTGCAGTCAAACACCAGTGAGGCTGCTCCCTGTCCCTGCTCTGCCAAAGCTGGATGACTACATGAGATGCCAGACAGCTTGGAATTAGGTCCAGGATTTATCCCAGGAGTGTCTGGCTGCATAGAGATTGCAGGCACCCTCAGGATTAATTTGTTTAAAAGCATCCACCCATCTGCAGTTGGGTGGCAACCACATGGCATGGCTCTACCATCACTGTTGTGTCTCATATCACTGAAAATGTTTCCTCACTCAGGTCATTAGGATCTCTGGCAAGGTATTTATTCTGAAGAAATCTAGGCACTTCAAATTACTCCTAGTCCTCCAACAATTCTGACCCTTACCTACTTAATGGTTCAGGAATTACTGATGGGACAGAGAATGAGCCAGGTCTCAGATTTGTTTCCTTGAGAAGCCAGATGAAAAATGTTACATGCAAACATGGCTTCAATCAATTAATTGATCATGCAGTCAGTGCAAACATGGAAAAGTATGATGCTAGCAGGCTTTGGGAGATTTAGAACCACAGAATCAGGGAATTGTCTGGGTTGGAAGAAACCCAGAAAAAGTCACCTGGTTACAAGCACCGTGCCACCCCTCAGTCCATTCCCTTTGCCACTTAAGACACCAAAATAATCATCAGGGGAAAAGTCAGTCAAGACCAATCAAGGCAAAGTCACCAAGCTGAGCTCCCTCAAGCACCTGGCAAGAGGCAGAAGTGCTCACTCATTATTTTACTGTCTCAGGCTACCTGCAGACTCAGGGAGGTGCTACTACCTTGGATTCATGGAGATAATTTTGCAGTCGCAGTCGTTAGGGATTCATTTGGAGCTTGCCTTTGTAAACCAGAAAGCTTAATAAAAAAAATACATGCAAGTCTCTGCACCTACAATTTTCAGTACATCACCTGCTCAGGGCATCATCTCCACTCTAGTTTCAAAGGGAGGCATGATGATAGGAATATATGAAGCTCATAAAGTCCTCATGAAAACAAGAGACCTCATCAAGTGAGAGCAACTAAGTGACACCACGGCAAGAAAAGCTGCAGTGGGAGCCTGACACCTGACAATACCAGGCAGAAACCCCCTCCTGAGAGCTGCTGCCAGCCCTAAGCCAGCTCCATCTCAGCACTCTGCCCAGTGTGTCCCACGTGGGATGCATCACCAGGCCAGAGCTTCAAAGGATTTTCTCCTTCAGGCATGGACCCCCATGTCCATGAGGATGCTTTACAGGAGGTTGCCTTAGTCTCATCCTCAGCAAGTAGAACACAATCTAGCCCTTCATTAATGACCTGAGGCTGTATGGGAAACATCAGGGTATGAACCAGAATAAACTCAGGAGGAGATGGCAAAAAAGAGATGACCAGCAGGTGTTGCACCCCACAACCTACCCAAACACATCTCGAACAAAGAGATTCAAAACTCTGAATCTTCTCCCCCCCTTCCTCAACCTTACCCCACTCTGATCCTCTCTCCCTTGGTCTCTCTCCAGTCTGCAGCATGTGGTGACTGTAATTATGGTTCACCTCACTGCTGCACAGCCACACCACCTCCAGGTACTTAACTTCTTTTAATCTTGCTTCATGTTTCAGTCCCTACAGCCCACTCGTGATGTCTGCTACTCTTCTTCCAACACCCTCAATTCATCAATAGCCATGTCAGGCTTTGACCTCCAATTTTCTAACTGCTCAGTTAAACCACTCTGCCACTGGCCCCGCTCCTGCCTTTGTTAAAAACGAGGGGGGAGCCTCATTTGCTTTCTTATTTGATCATCACTTCACTTCTGTGGTGTGCACTCTGTTTCCCCGTCTTGAAAACCCATCAACCAGCCCCATTCCAGACTGGTGCTAGGGCTGTTGTTACCTTTAATGAGAGGAAATTATGGTTAATGCCTAATTTTAATTTTTCCCCCTCCTTTAATTTTTTTTTCAATAGCTTTCCCAGAAAAAGCAGCTTTGGCAGAGTGCTGCCACCTGAATGCTAATGAACGCCGAAGGGACCCGACGTGTCTGCCTCCCTGCCAGACATCAAATTGATTTTCAAATTGCTTTGATGACATAAGGTGGTTTCACAGTTTGGACCTGTGTGATTACCTGAGCATTTATCTCAGTGGGCTCTTCCACTTACCTGCTTTAAAATAACCCAGGCTGCTGGATTGGACCTTTGTGATGGGGGTTATCGTCCCCCAGGCTGCGACGAGATCACGGGAACCCGGTCTGAATTTGGATAATTTGGATATGCCTGAGCCCCTGCAAATGAGTGTGGAGGCCAGTTTGCAGCTAAGCATCGGCTAAATCTTCAGCCTTCCAGTTTTGGAGGACAAAGAAGACCCCAAAGAAGGTGGCTGTCCCATCCCTGATTCAAGTCCTGATAGGATGGGGCTCTGAGCATCCTGGTCTAATGGAAGATGTCCCTGTCCGTCATAGACAGCTGGCCTTCACAAACCAAACCGTTTTATGATTCCAAAATATAAATTTGGTTCAGTGCTAGGAAAGAGGTTTGGATGTCTAATGAAATTAAAAAATGAATTTCACTTGGGGAATTTCAACTGCTGGGCGTGGGCCAGGACAGCATCTGACTTGCTGGCTGATGTCCTCTCCTGGGCCAAAAGCATGAGGATGAGGAAGGAAGGATAATCAGGGAGCTAGAGGATGTTCTAAGGAGCCAGGAGCTCCCCATGGAGACATTGCAGAGCTCAGGCACACTCATCCCTCCTTCCAAAACACTCACCCTCTGAGTGGATGCTGGATGGGAAGGAGGTGAGGCTGACGGAAAGAAAACATGATACAGGGATGGCTGGGACTCTCCTCCATCACAAAGACCCAAGCCCAGAGCAGAGGAATAGTGCCTGCCCAAGGGAAACCTGAGCAACTCATCCTGCCAGGCTGCAGCTTTAAATCCATGGGAAAAGGCAGCAAGGCAAGGCCATCAGGAACACAACCCTGTCCCATCTGTAGGACAGGTGAACACCCAGGATTCCACTGAGCCTCAATCTACTGGTGAGACCAGGTCTCTGACTCTGCCCAGGACAGAGGGACGCGAGACAGCCACCGTGCCAACTGAGATAAAGGCATGAACTGCTGCAGGCTGAACTCAGCCTCCAGATCCACATGGATCAGAGACTGGATTAAGGGGGAGTGAAGGGAAATACAAACCACTCACATTAACCTGTGGGTAACACCAGCAGTGACCCCAAAGGTACTATTTCTTTTATTCCCACGCACGGCTGCATCTCGGTACGCACAACAGCTGGAATGCAGGAGGCTGGAGTGCAATTTATGGAGTGCCTTGTGACGACAAGGGATGAGGGGAAGAGCAGCAGGACAGTATTTATTATTACTGTTTTACATTGAAAGGAGCACAGTTCATCGGCGGTTTACATTTCTGGGGCACCTTTCATCTCAAAAGATAACAGAAGCATCCTGCTGACAAGGGACAGGGGTGCCTGGGCCAAAGCCTCACCATTGGATCTATCCAGATCAGTAAATATATATATATATATAAAAAACATATATGTAATATATATATTAGGGACTAGAGAAATTCAAACTACCTCCTCTGAGTGCAGCCATTTACAAAAACACCATTCTCCCCAGACCTCTGAGTGAACCCTTGCTGTGCCCACATGAAGAAGTCATCAGCACTTAGCAGCATTTCTCTTCCTGCTTTGTATTGCCACACAGGCACTTGCCATTTGCACTGTATAAAGAAAAAAATAAATCACAGGCACCCTAAATAGGTTCAAGGGTGGATTGGTTTGTTTGGTTTGTTTGTTGTTTTGATTTTTTTTTTCAGCCAGACAAGCACGTGCTCCTTCAGCACAGATCCTGCTGGGTTTGGAGAAGGATAACTATGGCACAGGTTGCAAGAGCAAGCCCTGGCCACCCTGAAGATACCAACTCAGTGCACAAGCTGATGGATGGAATATCCCAGTGTCCATGAGGACTTCACACCTGGATGTGCGGGTAGAAAATGCTCTTAACCAGATTTATTTGGCTTGAGTTGCAGGGGTGGCTTCTGTGAGAAGCTGCCAGGATCTTCCCCCATGTCCAGCAGAACCAATACCAGCCAGCTCCAGGACAGAGACCAAGGCCAAGTCCATCAGGAGTGAGGGTGATGTCTCTGGCATAACAGACTCAGGAAGAAAAAAGTTGTTGCCCGGTTTTCATTGTGGCCAGAGAAGAGCAGGGTGAGAACATGTGAGAGGAACAACTCTGCAGAGGGCTATGGAAAAGGAGGGGCAGGAGCTGTTCCAGGTGCCAGAGCTGAGATTCTCCTGCAGCCTGTGGGGCAGCCCATGGAGAGGCAGCTGTGCCCTGCAGCCCATGGAGGGCACCAGGGATGCAGAAATGCACCTGCAGCCCCTGGAGGAGCCCATGCTGGAGCAGGGGGATGCCTGAGAGATTGTGACCCCACTGAAAGCCTGTGGAGAGGGATGCTCATGCTGGGGCAGGGAAGGACTCCAACTCCTCTCCCTGAGCAGTGGCAGGACCATCATGTGATGAAATGAACATAAACCTCATTCCCTGTCTCCTTGTGCCTCTGGGGGAGGAAGGAGAGGTGGAGGGAAAGTGTTTTAAGGTCTGTTTTTACTTCTCATTACCCTGCTCTGATTTTGTTGTTAACCATTCAAATAATATTCTGATGAATAATAATTCAAGCTGAATCTGCTTTGTCCACGATGGCATTTGATGAGAGATCTCTCATGGTTCTTAACTCGTGATTCTCGATTGTATTTTCTCTCCCCAGTCCAGCTGTGGAGGGGAGTGAGAGAGATGCTTTGATGGGTGCCTGAAATCCAGCCAGGGTCAGCCCATGACACCAGAGGACATCTGAAGAGATACTGCCAGAAGGTCAAGGGAGAGGACTCTGTCCCTCTCCCCTGGTATGACGCCATCTGGAGTCCCACCTGCAGCTCTGGTCCTCAGCACTGGAAAGACACGGAGCTGCTGGAACGAGTCCAGAAGAGATCACAGAGATGCTGCCAGGGCTGGAGCCCCTCTGCTCTGGAGCCAGCCTGGGACACCTGGGGCTGTTCAGCTGCACCACAGAAGGCTCCAGGGAGAGCTCAGAGCCCCTGCCAGGGCCTCCAGGGCCTCCAGGGGCTCCAGGAGAGCTGCAGAGGGACTGGGGACAAGGCCTGCAGGGACAGCACCCAGGGAATGGCTTCCCAGGGCCAGAGGGCAGGGACAGATGGGATCTTGGGCAGGAATTGCTGGCTGGGAGGGTGGGCAGGCCCCGGCACAGGGTGTCCAGAGCAGCTGTGGCTGCCCCTGGATCCCTGGCAATGTCCAGGGCCAGGTTGGATGGGGCTTGGAGCAACCTACGATAGTGGAAGGTGTCCCTACCCATGGTAGGAGACGGGACAAGATGGGCTTTAAGTTGATCTTTGGATCCCTTCCAATCTAAATCATTCTGGGGTTCTATGGTATCTCTCCCCACTCTGCAAAGTGGAGACACCTCCAGCAACAATCAGCTGCAAACCATGGTGCAGGTGGGACCTACACAGAACAGCCCAAGGGTGACAATTCAGCCTTGTTTTAGCATTAGGGCCACAGCAGCTAAAGCAAAACAACAGCCACCATGCAGAGCAAGAATACTTTTACCATCAGCTACCTGAAACACTTCTAGACCCCATCCAAAGTTTGCCACTGCCACAGAAAATGAATTTTGCCTTGCACCCTGTAGCGAAGAGAGCTGCAGGTTGCCTTTTCCAGACACAGCTGCTTGCAGTATGAGTAACAGAAAATGTGTTTTCCCTGCATATGGGCAACCATCTGAAAGCCCTGCTACACCAACCTGACGGCAGAACCAAGCAAATGTTTGGTGACATTTCCCTATTGCTGTCTCGCAGTTAAATAAGCTTTAAAAAAAAAAAAAAAAAAAGTCCCTTGCTTTGGTGCTGGCTACTTCTATTTTAACAGCATGAAAATCCTCCAGATCTCAGCAGCAGAGACTGAAGCAACCCAGGTAAAAGTAACAGGAGGAGAGCAAATAAAAACCCGAGCATCTCCCCTCTCCTCCAGAGAACAGCAGCAGTGCCTCGATGTTAGCAATTAAAGAAACAAAAGCCACGAGGCTGCTGCCGTCCCCCTGCACACAGCTCTTCCCAAACCTCAGATGTGGATGACAGCTACTGGATCCACACTGTGCAAAATGTCCCTCCAGAGGTTTGCAACCTCCATCTCGCCCACCGCGGCGTTGACAGCTCCCAGTCGCCAGTGGGCACAGGAATTCTCCCGCAATTCCAGAGGGATCACTCACCCCTCCACGTGTCCCAACTCCCTCTGCCTCCCCCCCTCCCCACCAGACGCTTGCTTTTGGGCTGCATCTGGAAGCTCAGCCTGTTAATTAGGGTGAAGGAAGTCAACATGTCCAACCCTGACCTCCAGTGTCCTCAGCTCCTCTGTTTGGTGGCGTTGCACTTGCAAAAAGCCTGCCAGTGTTTTGGCAGGAGAGGGCTGCTCTCTGCCTCGTGGGGGCAAATGATAACACGGCAGAGAATCACAAGCCCCAGACTGACCAGGGATGGTTCGAGTAGGGGAGCAAGGTGCAAAGGATTTCATGCTCTGGTCTGAAAAATCAGCAGCTTTTTCAGAGTAATTTCTGGACAGCCCTGTGATTTCTTTTCTTTTCCCCAATTTCATCTGTTTCCTGCCTATTGAATATCCCAGAGTTTTCTCCAGAACACAGAATAAAATTAGTAGAGACTCACTGCGATGGAAAACTCTTTTTTCATACCAATTCTGCAGACCCAGGGGAACGACTACAGTGGAAAGGAGCTGAAGACAGAAACGAGCCAGGGGCTGATCCTCAAAGACCAATTAAGCCTCTGGCATCCCTCATTTTGATGATGCTCCTCCCTGGGCTCCAGCAGGCAGCATGATGCATCTCCTGCCCAAAATGCTAAGGGAAGAACAGACATTACTGCCTGCAAGGAGGGTACATCAAGATCAATGGCTCGCTGCAGACCCCAGCGCGGGGATGATGTCACTCCGCCGCCAGACGCGTGGTAACGAGCCCTACAAAGGAAAACATCTTGCATCACCGAGATGTCTGCTGAGCATACCCTCCAAAATAAAAAGGGGCATTGACCTGAAAAAAAAAAAAAAAAAAAAAATCACAGGCTTTGCTTTTAGGAGGGTGGGAAGATGGCGCTGAGGGAGAATGGGCAGCGCAGCAGCTCAGGATTGTAAAATCCTACAACAGTTTGGGACGGAGGGGACTCCCCTGTTGTACCCTCTGCCATAGGCAGGGACACCTTCCACTTTCCCAGGCTGCTCCAAGCCCTGTCCAGCCCAGCCTTGGACACTGCCAGGGATGGGAAATCCACCACCTCGCTGTGCCTGGAGGGCTCAGTCAGGACCATGTTTCCTAAGCTGTGATGCCAACGCCCCAAGGTGTCTCATCACCTCCTCCAGCCTCGGAATGATGCCTCAGTAACTCTTGCCAGTGGATTCATCAGGGCCTCCCCTGCTTTACTGTGGAGCCCAGGATGGCCAGCAAGGGCTGGGATGCTGCCCTGGGCACCATGGGCAGCCCTACAGCCCTGCTGTGAAATTCTGAATTTAGGATCACCACACATAATGGGCTGTCTAACGTGTTCCTGCATGAGTTTTCCATCAGTCATTTTCACAAATTCCACACCAGGGCGTTCCAGGAGCTAGAAGAGGTGCATAATTTTTTTTTTTAATCTAATGACATGTCCTACTTGTTTTAAAAGTAGGAGGAAAATGTCTTGAGTCAATGAGAAACAGATCTGGGGGGAAGTGAATGAGATTTAGCAACACAGCAAAAAAACGAAAAGCTTGCTACCCCTCCACATTTTGTTTGAATCAAAACTACATGTCTCAGTCCACTACTACCAAGTCTTGTTTAATCTTTCCTCCTTTTAACTGTTAATTGTAATTCCCAAACAAAACGTTGAAAAACTTCATTGAGAAGCTGTCAAAAAGAAAATGTTTTGGCATTTCCAAAATGACACATTTCATTCTGACATTTCACTTGAAATGCCTGGACATTAAAAATAAATTAGCTCCCCCTGGGGATTTTCAACATACCCAGTTGCCAAATTCAATTTAAGCTTATGAATAGTCCAGGCTTTCTGAAATCCAACTTTTGAATTCACAGAATCCCAGAATGGTTTAGACTGGAATAAGCCTTGAAGCTCATCTCCTTCCACCCCTTGCCATGGGCAGGGACACCTTTCACTAGCCCAGGTTGCTCCAAGCCCTGTCCAACCTGGCCTTTCCAGGGATCCAGGAGCAGCCACAGCTGCTCTGGGAAACCTGTGCCAGGGCTTTGCCACACTCACATTATGAAATTTCTTCCTAACATCCAATCTAAATCTACTTTAATTAACTTACACTGGAAGTTCAGTTCAGTTTTGGTCCAGACAGTGACGCTGATACCCAAAACTTGATCTCCAGCCAACATCTCAAGCCTAGAAATATTTACACCTTATGAAAATATTATATATGAGCGGAATGAGTTAGCCTATGACCCAAAAAGAGCCTCTCAAATTATTTTAACATGTGTTTTGCTCCTAATATACTGCTGTCATTCATGGGGATTAATGGTTGCTATTAATCACCTCATTTGAAGGCACAGGAGAAAACCATCTCCCTGTGCACAAGCCAGAGGGAACATTATTTATCTGCTATCACCAACACATAATAAAAACAATTTCTGAGTAGATCTCACCTCGTACACAGACGACCATGTCACGCCTTGAGTGATTTGCAAGGCTTTGGAGGCATGACAAGACCAGCCAGCAATGACAACCAAGGGTATCGTCTCACAGCCCCTCCTCAGATGAGTAATACTCATGCAGAGAGGCACATCCATCAGCCTGGAGCCCTGGTGAAGAGTTCTGGGGACACAGTGCTCACACCCCTTCTGGCTTTCCGAGAGGCTGCTGCTGGGACTCAGCAGAGACCCCAGAGCAGCTGCATAGCTCACCAGGAACCTGGGCTGTCCAACACACTGGAGCTGTCCTGTAACTCCTTCTAGAAGATGTCACACAGAATCACAGAAGGGTTTGGGTTGGAAGGGTCTTTAAAGATCATTCTCTTACAATGCCAACCACCATGGGAACAATATCCAGTAGGTCAGGTTGCTCCAGGCCTCATCCAGTTGGCCTTGGACACTTCCAGGGATGGGACAGCCACAGCTTCTCTGGGAAACCTGTGCCAGGGCCTCCCCACCCTGACAGCCAAGAATTCTTTCCCAATGTCTATTCTAAATCTCTCCTCTTTTAGTTGAAAACTGAAACCACTCCCCCTGGTCACAGTGGTTTCAATCCAGCTTGGACAGACAAAGGCTAAGGGAACCTTGGACAGACAAAGGCTGAAGGAACCTTGCCCCACTAGGCTTAAATCCATCACCATGCTGGTATGACCTCGCGGGGAGATGGAGGGACCAAAGTCAAAGGCCTCCCCTAGGCCAGGAGAACCTATTCCCAGCCACCACCAGCAAGGCACCAAATTTTTTCAACCACAAAAAATCTGAACACAGGATCAGCATCCTATCCGCACTTTGCTGTGGAGGCTCCAAGGGGGATGCTTTCCGTTTTTACTTTTTAACACTGCAGTTTATGCATACTGAAAGCACTTAGCAAAGACCTGAGAACAGGACAGACAACAAACTTCCACTCTCCTGGATGTCCATAATACCAGGTCTAAGGCAGAATATCCTTGCACTCTCCTGAGCAGGGCTATGGTGGGTCTGAAACGCCAACTCTGCTCCAGCACAAGCTTCACATCGAGCTGCACACTTAAGAAAAACTTACATGTTTATACACCTTGCTTGCACAGCACGGTGCTTGTGGGCTAGAGGCTCGAGTTCCTTCTTCTGATTCACTCCTTGAGTGAGTTAAACTATTTATTTGAACTCAAATCCACATGAGGTACAGAACAGCTCAGGCTTCGGCTCAGTGCCAGCTGCACTCCCATTGTCCACCATATAAAAGCAGGTATCCTGGCACGGACACAGGAGGTATGAAATACAGAAGATGACAAAACACTGCTTTTGTAAGACACCTGCAGAAAAAAAAAGAACTAATGCAGTAGGAAAAAAAAAAAAAAGGAAAAAAAGAAAATAAAGAGAAAGATCTATCATTTGCTTTTCTCTCCTGTTGTCCTTTCTCTGGATCCCTTTACCTCTTGCTATTTTTTGAGGTTAGGGACAGAAGAACCAGCCTCTTCACATTCAGCCTTTTCTCCATTCCCCACACACTGCTGTATTTAATCCATGCCCTGAAGCTCAGCCAATATCCCTTATTAAATGAAGTTGGCTCTTCATCTGCTGAACTACAAAAAAAAAAAAAAATTAAAAAGCAATCTTATGAGAAATACAGGGCTTCTGGGAATCCTAAAATGATTTGTGTTGGAAGGGACCTTAAAGCTCATCCAGTTCCACCTCCTGCCATGGGCAGGGACACCTTCCACTATCCCAGGTTGCTCCAAGCCCCTGCCAGCCTGGCCCTGGACACTGCGAGGGATCCAGGGGCAGCCACAGCTGCTCTGGGAAACCTGTGCCAGGGCCTCTCCACCTTCACAGCCAGCAATCCCTGCCCAGTATCTAATGTGAATCTGCCCTCCACCAGTTTAGTATCCCTAAAGACAGGGATATTAAACTGATAGAGGGCAGGTTCCTTTTCTCTGGACTCCTAAACTAAAAACCTGTCGGTATAAAGTCAGATCTGGGCTTTTCATCCACTCGAATCCTCCAGCTGAAAACCAAGCACATGGAGGAAAGAAATCCTCTTGAGCATGCCAGGTGTGTTAGTACTGGACCAATGCACTGAGGTGGCATATCCAAGACTTGATGTACACACACTCTTCCAGGCAAGATGCACTAAATGTTCCTTGACTCTTTCCTGCAAGAGGAAGCCTGGGCCTTGTTGATTGGCACAGCAGATAATTTCAGTAACTGTTTTACTCACGTAGAAGTTCTCTGTCATTCTAGGTGAGTGGATACCCTCTGCACACTACTGCACCAGGGGATTTCTCCCACCAATCCCACATCCAGAAACACGCCATGCATGAGCAGTGGCTCCCCTAAAGGAGGAATGAGCTCCAGGCTTTGGCAAAGGGGACCCTGGATACACCTAGGTATTTAAGGAATAACACAAATGCACTTTTCTCACAGGCAGTATCTGATGAGCTCTGCTCAAGATCACATCCAAGGAGCAACAACCCCTGGAGTACAGTAGAGTACAAATGGTCTCTAACAGAGTATTTGGCTGTTACATCAGTATTAATCCCCTCAGCAGCTCAGTTGTGGGAAACTCATGAAATCTCTCTCTTTTCCCCACTGTACCAGTGAAAGGTTTTCAGCAATTTCCATCCAAACAACTGTCCTTTGTGAATAACAGGACCATTCATGGAGTATAATTTTATGACCTCATTCAAGCAATTTTAGCCAAATTGTGCTTCCTCTCTTGAAGAGCTGCCTTTGGTGAGGCGAGATTGTTTGCAACCACAGAAGCAACAAAAATACACATTCTTTACTTCCACCTTCCACAACCTGGTCTTTTCTTTTTTTTCTTTTTTTTTTTTTTCTTTTTTTTTTTTTTTTTTGGTCGTTTATTTCCAAAATACCTGCTGTCTGTCAGAATGATGCTCTCCTCTGACAGAGCCTATAACCATCACTCAAAGATCACGGCACCCCACAAGAGTTCAGTGGAAAACGAGAGGAAAAACTCTCTGGGTACATAACTGAAGTTTTCATTTGAGGATAGGGGGTGGATTAACTGAAGGAAAATTAAATCAGCTCTAAGGTCTCAGCTCTCTGCTGGTACGAGGAGGTGCAAATTCCAACACGGAGCCAAAGCCCTGTCTACACCCATCTCTCTGAAAGCAGTAGTATTATCACTGCAGGAAGTAACATCACAGGATTGTTTGGGTTGGAGGAGACCTTCAAGCTCATCCACTCCTGCCCCCTGCCATGGGCAGGGGCACCTTCCAATATCCCAGGTTACTCCAAGACCTATCCAACCTGGCCTTGGACACTTCCAGGGATCCAGGGGCAACGACAGCTTCTCTGGGAAACCCATGCCAATGTCTAAGTTCATGTTAGGATGTAGGGAAGAGTGCTTTAATCACCAGGCTGGCAAGGGACAAAACACACTTTAAAATTAAGGTGGGACAGGTCTAGGGTAGTCTGATAGAAAAATGAAGAAACAGCTGTCCTGGATATATGCCCCAGTGTTTCCCCAGTGTTCTCCCACATCCGAATCCCTCTGTCTGTCTCCTCTCACATGGTGAACTCCTCAGGCTACTGGTAGCATTCTGCTTTCTCTCAGCCTGGAATCCCACCTACTGCCAGGACCTACCTAGAGGGAAGAGGCAGGCCTCCCATCTTCCATCTCCTTTCCATGCCCAAATTTAACACCAAGTTTTGCTTTACACCTTTTTTGCTTTGCTCTGTGTCTTCTTTATCTTAAATCATTCCATGTTGTCCCATTCCACTTACCACAAACACTGTCACAACAGAAGCATTAAAAAGAAGGGAGAAACAGAGATGGAGAGAGAGATCTCCTCCAACACCTATCTGTGACAGGAACCATTCATGCATGTGCCTGTAGATCAGCAGAAAAGAACCCACCAGCTAGAGAAGGGACACCAAATGACAGCATGAAGGATTTTTAAGAACCGAAAAGAGGAAAACCATGGCCACTATAGAAGCAGTCACATTCCAAACTACTGGAGACAGAATAAAACACAGGAAGAGCTTCTTGTCTGGCCTCTGCCTGCAGCAGGCCAGCAATAGACTTGAACAAAACCCGGGTTGCATTCCAGGTCTGATGCATTTAGGGAAGATGCGTGCTGTCCCTAAAAGACCCTGCCACCCCAGGCACAGCACACACTGTCACAGACACCCTTGGGCTCTCACAGTTACTAAATTTACTAAAAAGACTAAGCAAAAGTGCACTTCCCAGCAATAAAACCCTTCTCTGATGGCATCACTGGAGACCCCACTTGTGCATTAATTCAGAGGCTGCCCATTACCTATTAATTAGAGGGCACTATTATGCAAATAATGACAATTAATTAAACCTTCACTTATTAATCTAATACAGCCTCTTCCTTGCTGTTCTCAAATACACCCCAGGCAGGCAGCTACAATTTTTTTAACTATAAAAGTGACATCTATGGGCTGACACTTCTTTAAAGAATGTCTTTAATATCAAAATAAAGTAGAACTGCCTCATCTCCTGAGTGCAACTGCAATAATGAGATGTTAAACCCAATCTCTCCCAGCTTGCTGGGCTGAGAGAGATGGGATGTTTCCTTCCCAAAAACCTGATCCCTCTCCTAGGAGACTGCTTCTCCCCACTGAGCATATCTTGGGCACACACAGCTTGATGCTTCCCTGGCTTTCACCCAAATCAGCTTTATGGGAAACACAGAGCTTCTGGGAATCACAGAATCACAGAACTGCAGGTTGGAAGGGATCATTAAAGGTCATCTAGTCCATAGCAGGGACATCTACAGCTACATCAGGCTCAGAGTCCTGCCTGAACTGGTCTTGAATATTTTCAGGGAAGGGGCATCCACCACTTCTCTAGGCAGCATTGGGAGGCACCACTGCATCTCTCTTCTTCCTTCTCCAACAGCCACATCTTTGCACTGCCTAACAACAGCCTCTCTCTATTGCAGGGAGAAGGTATCCCCTAACCCACAGCCTCCTCCTGAGAGGAGGTGCACCACCACCTCCCTGACTGCCACACGCTTTGCTGTGCCCGTGCCCTGTGCCACACCACGCACCCACAACGCGACCCCGAGACAATTTCCCAGAGCCACACTTACTGTCACCGTGGAAAATCGCCCTCTGCCTCACGTTTTTTTAACCTCTTGCATTTCTTTTTCCTACCAGACAGGGCCCTCGTTTTTTCCCCAGGCTGTGTGTGCAGAGCCAGGGCACGGCAGGCAGGGCTGGGAGTGCTCTTTCTCGCCAATGTCATCGTCCGCCAGCGCGAGGGATGGGGGTGCCTTGTTGCCTTGTTTTGCAGCTCCTGGCGTGACTCAGAACAGCTTGGGAATTACACTTGGAATAAGTGATTAAAGCCCCTGACTTACTCCTCCATTACCACGCAGGGGCAATGCTCTCAGCAGCACAGGCACCGATCAGAGCCCTGCTAAATGAGAGCAAAACGAGGAGAACCGAGAGCTGGTGCTCCTCCAGACTGCTCCCTGGGCATGTGGAGGTGGGGAAAAGGGCTTGGAAAACCCTCAGAAGGGAACCACAAGCACGCAATCACAATCATTTCATCACTCCCTGAAGCCCAGCACGGAGTCACCTCCTTCAAAAAGCCCTTCTCCAAGATGCCAGCCTCCTCCTGGCCAGTGACTGCAGGCGGTAGCTCTTTGGAAAAACCAAAGAGGCACTGCAGTCATTTTGAAATGGAGGTGCCCAGACCCTCAATCATATGTTATATCTATCTCAAACATTAAAACAAGCAGCTAGGATTTTCTTGGTAGGGAGGGAATCCTGGTGGGAAGAAGGAAACAGGATTTCAGAGGAGGAAACGCAGAGCAGAGGAAGGGTTTGAAGGGGAAGGGAGGAGGCCCCTTGACTAGAAGCAAAGAACTACAGCAAAATAAACTTGCTCAGATGGTCTCCTGGGGATTTGTGGCCTGAAGTTCCAGCCACCTCCACCCACAGACGAGCAAAGAGCTGGAGCAGCAGAGACCTGATAGATCCACCCTCAGCAGTCTGTGATCATAGGCATCAGCTGGCTTTACAAATCACAATCACAAGGAGTATCTTGGCCAATTCCCCTCTATTTTTTTCTGAAAAGCTCCATGCTGTTGCAGCCCCGTATTTCAAGGTGCTTCATAAACCTCCTAGAGCTTGGGAGAAATGTATTGTTTCTGCCTTCCCCAGCTGGAAAAAAGATCTTAGGAATTCAATTAGCATGTAAGAATGCTCAAGCCTATGTGCTTGAGTCTCCCATGTGGAATTAACTTATGGGCTTCACAGCTGAGGACCAGGTAAACAAGAGATTCCAGCCCTTATTTAGATACCCACCAAAACCAATTTCATGCAACTCAGCCTGAAGTGGTTTGGTCAAGGTCATGCATGGAGCCTGAGCAGAAATTAATTGTGAAGAACCCAGAGAAGACTTAAAAGGGAGAACAAAAGCGCACTCCTTCCAGACCTGAATTACTTTGCATTAACCCAAGCCTGTTCTGTCCTGAAGCACCACCCCAGCCATGGAGCAGCTCAAGCTGTGCCCTCTGCTCATCAGCAGAAATGAGCCCCAGCACAACACTCAGTTCCAGCTCCCTGGCAGAACAGACTGAGCTGGGTGCTCCTGCCTTGGCTGCCAATTCCATACCCCCTCTGGAGCCATTCCCACCTCCTACCACATGCGGTGATGATGCTGCACCCCAGTGGGATCACAGAATCCCAGAAGGATTCAGGTTGGGAAAAGACTCACAGATCATCGAGTCCAACCTCTGCCTGACTCCCACCCTGTCACCTGCCCAGAGCACTGGGTGCCATGTCCAGGCATTCCTTGGACACCTCCGGGGATGGGGATTCCAACACCTCCCTGGGCAGCCCTCTCCAATGTCTGAACACCCTTTCCATGAAGATGGACACTCCCTGGATATAGTTAGGTTAACTGGATGACCAGCAGTCTAAGGCTCCCCATCTCCTCTCCACTGCCCAAAAACTCCTTCATTTATCTCTTCCCTTCCAGGTGATTGTCCCACCCATGCCAATCCATCGCTGCCTTCTATAAAGCTTTCAAGGATCAAAGTAACAAACTTTGGGGCTCCTTGTATTTGAAAAGTGTCTTGGGTTCTGGAGTCAGGGGTGTGTATTATATTTTCATTGCTAAAAGCAGTTGGGGAGATGTTTTTGTTTATCTCTGGGAGAGAGAGGGGCAGATGCCTTTTGATAATAGGCCAGTTGTTCAAACCAGGTAAGGCAGTGTTTCTTATCTCTTTCACTGCCTGGGGAATATTTTCTGCTGATGGACCATTAAGACACCCCTAATAGCACACATCCCCAAAACAGTACATCCATATTACATCATCCTATTGTGAGATGCTCCACCCAGTGGGGGGAGCCAACCATTCCTACCTGGATAAAACTGAGACACAGGAACAAGAAAGAATCCAGCTTCACCCAATTTCTGGGAGGAAGACTGGACCCCTCCTCATCACTACCTGGACCCTTGTTCTACAGGACCATTCTCTACTCCACCAGAACCACCTCTGCCACTCCAGGAGGACTCACTTTTGGACTGCTTCCAACACCCTGACCAACAGGGTGTCTTGTAGCCCTGACTCTGTCAGGGTTTTCCAAAATTGTTGTTTGTTTGTTTGCTGGTTTGGTTGGGTGGTTTTGTTTTCTACTACATTTGTATTGTTAATATTCCTAGTAAAGAACTGTTATTCCTATTCCCAAATCTTTGCCTGAAAGCCCTTGATTGCAAAATTATAATTTGGTGGGGGTGAGGGGTTTACATTCCCCATTTTAAGGGAAACCCCAGTTTTCCCTGGCAGAGACCTGTCTTTCCAAACCAAGACAAAAAGGAAGGGGAAAAATCCAAGCCATTTGGTATTTTGAATCTGGCATTTTGTGCAAGTTTTATGAGGCAATTGACTATAAGTCTGGATAGTTAGTTAAGTCAAGATCATTTCACTGCAGACCTTAACATCCTCCACCTCCTCAAGGACTGAGACATCAGAAGAACCACAGTTACTGGCTTTGGGCATTGCCTGAATGTTGTATCCTTACAATTCCCTGACCATATCACAGAGAGGTCCACAGACTTTGCCAGGAGGGCATATTATCATGCTAGGCCAGCTACTACTGCTTCACTTGCAACATCAAAAGCAATCCCTGCCCTGGAAAAGGAGAGAGATGCTCCACAAGCAAGGCAGTGGAAACACAAAACCTGGAGTGACCTGTTGTGGTCACACAGGCAGGTAGTGGCCAAAGGAGGGAAACACCCCAGTGTCCCCCCAGGAAACCCTCCTGGAATGAATGACAGACCTCAACATCAGGTTTTTGCCATTTGTCCTCACCTTACCTCCTCCCACAAGCTGACCTGTCTGTAGTTACCTGTTCTGCAGCAAGTGTGGAGATCAGCAGCATTCCCCAGTAAGAGCTGACTGATGCCAGGATCCAGGAGGAATCATAGATGGGTTTGAGTTGGAAGGGGCCTTTAAACATCATCTAATTCAACTCCCTGCCATGAACAGGGACATCTTCAACTAGAACTTGTGGCTCAGAGCCCCATTCAATCTGGTCTTGAATGCTTCCAGGGATGGAGCACGCATTACCTTTCTATGTAACTTGTGCCAGTGTTTCACCAGCTTCATTGTAAAAACCTTCACCATTTTGCCTACTTTAAACAGACTCTCTTTTGGTTTAAAACTGCTACCTCTTGTCCTGTTGCAACAGGCCCTGCTAAGGACTCTGTCCCCATCTTTCACAGAGACTCTTCAGGCACTGGAAGGGGCTCTGAGTTCTCCCTGGAGAGAGGCTGAACGCTCCCAGCTCTCCCAGCCTTTTCCCATCCCTCCATCTTATCCCAGTCCCCTGCAAGCCAAGGTGATCTCAGCAAGCTCCAGCACGTGGCAGAGGGACACACCATGGTCCCACACCCCATGGGGCAGGGGTCCAACATGACATGAATATAAAAGTGTGTGCAGTGGTGCCTGTGTGTGCCTTCGTGACTGTGATAGCACAGACTGTGCAGCCACCTCCTCCCAGACTGACACCAGCACCTTCCCATCTCCTCCAACACCACGCACGGCCCTGCCAGGATATAAATCCACACCAACTCCAACGCCTTCATCGCTCAGCCCCGTCCATCTGCCTTCCCACTTGGGCACCACAAAATGGGAAACAGCCTCGAAATAATGACTATAATTACAGTTTGGTAGGTCTTAAAAGTAGCAGAGAAAGACAGACCTCCTCTTCATGACATTCCCAGTGTAACACGTCACAACAAATGGCCCAAGGGAAATCTGTGGAGCTGGATGTAAATATTTTGATGTGCTCATGATAAAGCTTTTCAGTACTTACTGTCCACTGCCAAAAAATTGGGCTGCTCCCCATGCCTGCATCTCTACCCAGGCCTGCACCCTCATCTGCTGTATGTCAGGAGCCCTGCAAAATCCACCTGCTCCTAGGAGTATTTATGACTTTCCACTGAAAGAGGGCTATGTTCCTTTTCTGTTTCATTTAAAATAAAATAAAAAAAAATTAGAGAGTGGACAGGCGGCTAGGAATTTCTGAGGTTTGGCAGCCCATAATCAGAGATGGACTCGCCTGAAAATAGAAGGAAACAAGAAGGAAACAGGCCCCTGAACTGCTCCCCGTTCATTTTTAGCAAGCAAACCAGGTGAGCACAGCAACTGCTATTTACCCTCTGAGTCACGGGAAACAGCACCCAGAACAGATGTTTTGCCAAAGCTTTGCAGGACTTAGAAAAAAATAAAAATAAAAAATAAAAATCATACAAACGATTGGAGGCAAGTCTCAGGGCTTGCAAATTCCCTGTGAAATCCAGGCTTGGGATAACGAAGAGCTCCAGGGCTGAGGTCAGGCTGCTGCCGAGCACCTGCACTTAGCAATGCATCATTGACCGAATTCTGCTCGGGGCATCAAAGCCCCACAGACGTCACCGGCTGCACAGTCTGGCCCAGTAACCCGTAATTTCCCTGTAATCAGAAGCAACAGGGTGAGAGTTTTAGTGGCCATGCATAATGCATGTCCTCTGGCACGGCTGGGGGAGCGGGAGATGAGCACCAGGGCTGGCAGCACCAGCCGCGACGCCGGAGAACCGGACACCCCAAAAGCCACAGAGCAGCTCCAGGCACCCTCTAACACCCCAAAGGCTCACCTCTCTCTCTGCTCCCAGCTTTTTTCCTCATGCTCCCCCCCACAGCAGTCACACACAGATGGTTTCACTGTGGCTGGTACCTACCTGCTTGTGGGCATCTGCTTCTTCTCAGCCTGGATGAGGGCTGAGCACACTGCTCAAACACATCACTCCCTCTCTCACAGAGCATGGACAAAGCCAGTGGAACAGCTGATCAGCTGCAAGCACCCTCACTTCTTCAGGTAGGACATGCCCCATGCTCAAAAGTCTGTGGTAGTTCCACAACACCGTATGGAATTGCTCCCTTGCAGCCTGTTTCATGCTACTTTCCTTCCCGTACCCCCTACCAATCCACCATCAACCTCATCACCATCAGCCCAGACACCTTCCTGCCATCCAGCCTCCAGTACACACCCCTAGACATCAAGATCCAGCCCTCACAGCAGGTGTGACCTCCCATCCTTATCCCCACATGAAGGACAGCTGCTTTTATTTTGCTTTTCCCTTTGTTTTCCCTCATGTGTTCTTCCCCAGCCCTCTGATCCCTCATTTCCTGTACTCTTGGCCCTGCCCTAAAAATCCCAGTAAGTTTTAGACATTCCCAGAAACCCCTGAGAGCATCTTGTAGCAAATTTTACACAATCCCATAACACTCTTCTCCCTAAAATAAACTCACTCCACCAAGGGCAACCATGCCCTTTAGCTCATGTGGCTTTGCAGAAAGACTTCCTCACCTGTACACCCACAGGTGGGTTTCATTCCAGAGCCAAGATTCTACCAGGTCCCTTCCCCATGCAGAGTCACAACTCCACTGGCACAGAAGCCAAACTGGGAGCACATACCAAGGACTCCCTCCTCTGTTTTATATCAAATGGGCACAGGACTGAGCCCAGAAATCATCCAGGCCCACCTGTCAGGGACACCAGCTACAATGCCACACTTGGTCACACCACTGTGAGGCAGAAGCTCCTTCAAAAGGTTCATGTTAAACTAAGGATGCTCATTGTTGCAGCTGCAAGCAGCAGAAACCTTCTGCTGGAAAAGGGCAGCCAATAAAACTCCCCAGAAATGAGGGTTAGGTCCTGCTGGGTTTGTCTGGCAGGGGGCTCTCCCTGAATTATCAGAATTATTAGCCCTTCATCTACCACCAGGGTGTAACTTTTAAATACAGCTCCTTCAAGTGATCAGTGCTGAGCACACCCCATGCCATCACTGCTGGAAGAGGACCAGGTGAAATCATGGCAGAGCTACCCAAAAACCACATGAGCATAGCTCCTGGAGAGCACTGGGTGCTTCCCAGTCTGACCTCCAGCCAAGACCAGCGGTGGGAGCAAGGAAAAGAATCACAATTTGACGTTGCTGCAGCAGAGCAGACCAGACAGATAACATCAAGTGATGTTTGCTATTGCAAATCTGCCAGCAAAGAAAGGGAAAGCCCCCCTGATAAACACCTCAGGTTGTGAGACTCAGCACATCAGGGGAGTGGGAGAGGGGAGGGCAGATAACACAAACTGGGACCTACTGTAAAATGTCTGCAAGAACAGGTTTCCTTCAGAAAACAGGGTCTCTAACAATGGTCCTCTTTGTGAAGACAGCTCTAAGTGCTGCTCAGGAGATCTGTTTTCAAGAATTTCACTCAAAGTCAAGGTGTGCTGCTGGGAAGGAAGACTGATGTATCTCTGCCCTTGCTCAGGCTACATCTCCCTGCTCAGAGGATGGGACACAAGAGCCCTCCCACACCACCAACAGCACCTTGTTCTTTGCCTTTCCCTGTCCTGAACTTGTGCTACCTGGCAAGTATCACACACTTCTTCAACCCTTCTCCCTCCCTACCCAAGCTGCAGCAAGGGGTGAGCCCCATGCATCAACTGGGGTGCAAGACCCTGGAAAGATCTTGGCCAGACCACCCTGTGATATTGCCTCTGTGGTTTGTACAAATAAATTGATGGGGATCCAAGGAGTGGAAGGGGATTTCAGAGGGGAAAAACCCAGTGACAGATCTACAGCTTGAGAGATCTCTTCCAGGCTCTGTCACTGTCATCTGCCAAGGATCTTCTCCCAGGATATGGGGCCAACACGAGTTCTCCCCCTGCATATTCCTCCCCAAACACAGGAGCAGAGAGGTTTACAGACACAAACATCTCTGGCTCCCCAGAAAAGAAAGGAGTTTTGGGAAGTGCACCACAGCTCCAAAAGACCCATTTCCTTCACCCAACTCCATGTACTGGCGTGCCAGCACCCAACACACACAAAACACAACCTCAAGTCCAAAAAAACACACTAATACCTAAACCCTCCATCCTCACCACACACACTGAGGGGATCACAGGCATCACTCTCCAGGGCACGTCTGGTACTGGGTTATAGGGGTTAAATTTTATGGCCTCAAAACCAACATTTTAAACCCAAAAGAGGAGGTGGAGGGGCATGACAACGTGCCATGCCCCAAGCTGTACGCTCCTATACTCAGGGAAATCTCACCTGAATTCTTACATAAACCCACCCAAGCCCCACAGGTGCACCAAGGAAATTTAAAAAAAAAAAAAAAAACACCAAACCTGAGAAAGTGAAAATAAAACCTGAGGAAACGAGACTTGAACCTAAGAGAATAAAAATGCAAACTACCTCCTGCAGTATGACGGCTCCCTGGATCAGCTGCTGTACGTCCTCGGGAGGTTTTGGGGAGGACACCTCCACATCAGCAAACAACCAACAGTACCGAAATGACTGCACCCCATCTTCTGCCTGCAAAAGCTCCAGCTGGTGGGATTTTTTTTTTATTTTTTTTTTCCTTACAGCAGTTTGACTCAGAGGTCTGGCCAGACTCACAGCTCTCAAATTCGTTTAATAAATCATCTCCTAACCCCGCCCAGAAGCAAAAGGCAAATCTCTGTCTCCCAGGCACCTCCTGATTGGACTAACGTGCCTCTTGCTAATGACCCTGCGAGGAATAGCACGGCTCGAGTGACGTGTTTATGAAGATAAATATTTTAACTTCACAGTTTAGCGCTGCAAACTCGTTCCAGACGGGGAGTCTTTTTAAGTTGGTTCCAGGAGAAAAATGCCTTGATAATTAAATTTTACATTTTTTTTTTAATTTTTTTTTTTTAAAAAGCTATGAAGTATTAATTGCAGTGAAATACCCGGCGTGTCTTTCAGGTGCAATTAGTAGCTGCTGGTGGGTGAAAAAAAAAACCTGGCTGGTGAAGCCCAGGGAAGGGATGGGAGTGATTTCTCCCCTCAGCAGAGGGAATGCAGAGCTCTGCCCTATCTAATCTCACTATAGCAACGGGAAGACCTTGGCAACCCCGATCTTTACAGTTATTAAGATGGGAGCGGGAAGAGTCGGGAGCACAGTGCCGAGGGATGCTCGGCCGAGAGCCCGGCTGCCCAGGAAATAAAGCATCCTGTCTGGCTCGGGGGGGAGGCAGGGTCTGCCAAGCTCCCAGGGGGGAGCAGCAGCCCAAGGCTGGCTCCCCAAAACTTTTTTTGTGGTGGCTTATTATGCCAAAGAGGAGAGATGTATCTTCTCATCACACCCTGGAGAAGGATCTCCAACTCCTGCTGCTTGGACCTGCTGGAGGAAGGCATGGAGATGCTCCCAGGGCTGGAGCCCCTCTGCTCTGGAGCCAGGCTCTGGAGAGCTGGGGGCTTCACCTGGAAAACAGAGCCCCTTTTGCTCTCTTAGGGCACCTGCCAGTAGCTAAAAGAGGTTTCTAGGAAAGAAGGGGACAAACCTTTCAGCAGGGCCTATGGCAGTGATGACTTTAAATTCAGAGAAGGTGGGTTCTGACTAGGTAGAACATTGGAATTTTTACACTGAGGATGGTGAGGCCTTGGCACAGGGAAGTTGTGGCTGTTTCATCCCTGGAAGTGTTCAGGCTGGGTGGGGCTCTGAGCAATCTGGTCTTTTTCAAGCCATCTCTCCCCATTGCAGGAGGTTGGAGAAGATGACCTTCCAACCCTAACCATTTAATTATTCCCTAACTCCCCCAAGGACCCGGGAAGACACTGCTCTTAGGACTGGGGTCAAGTCTGCATGCAGCTGCATGGTCCCTCAGCCCCAGATTCAGCCACAAGGACAAGCCCAAGCAGGATGGGGACAAGGAGGATCCCCCATAACCACCCCCCAGCCTGGGGCTGCCAGCAACCTGCCCCACTGCCATCTCCAGAGATTGCTCACTCTCAGCTCTCGCCAGGATGATTCACACTCAAATGCAAAGGCACAAAGTGCTCAGATCAGTTTATTGCAAAATAGTACATCCTGGTGACTGCCTGGCCCAGAGCCACTTCAGTCCCAGCCTCCCAGACAGCGGGGACAGCCCCAGGGCTAACCTGGAGGCCACCAACTCCTGCCCACAGCTTGGCCCCACCTGGACAGAGCAGAGAGCTGCGGGACTTCTCCCCTATCAAAAACGAACACTTCAGTAGACCTCATTACTTCTGTAGCCTGATTTAGGGCTGCTAGAGTCTGGAAAACCAGACCCTACAGCTCACTGACCAGCCCTGAGTATCTCCCACCCGTTCTGCTGCACCAACTCACCATGACAGGCACTCACCACAACAGGCTACTGACTCAGGGAGGGCTGCCTGGGGACCCTCCAAGGCTCAACTGCTCCTACTACCATTCACACTGCCAGTAAAATAACACTAATAATCCATTACAAACTTCCCAGGCAGTGTGAGTCAGTCTTTTTGGTGGCAGAAGCTGTGTTTGTCTCCAGCACTGCTCCTCTTGGCACCTCAAAGTCCTGGGATCACGTTCCTCCCACAGCTTCCTCTACTATCAATTTCTACACAAATTCAGCTGTTTCCTTCCTTCCAGCAGCCTGTTTAGCCCCAGGTCTCTTCAGCAGGCTCGAAGAACTGCCCCACAACCTAGCCCTAGCAGAGGTACACATTCCCAGCTCACAGCAGCTGGAAAGCCCTTGGTGCTCCATGCTACCTTCTACTTCCCAGCCAGAGTACTGGCACTTTCCTCACCACCAAAGCCCCCAGCTGACTTCCAGAACACATTCCTCGTGATCCCAGTGTTAACTCCTCCAGGGTTTTACAGCAGCACAACATAAAGCAAGCAACTGGGCCAGGTCCAGACAGAACTAGATGCTGCTGGTCACCTTTTCCAAGGAAAAGAAAGAGAGGATGCCCGCACTTAGCTCTGTTGGGTGAAAAACATCAAGGCAGGCCATGTTAAAACACCACTATGAATGGAGAAGCAGCAGAAAAAACACTGCTAGGTTAGAAAAAAGCAATCTGATCCCCATTCAAGAAGGTGTAGAAAACTTTGATCTATGTTTTCCACCCCTCAGCCAGCTCTTCAGATGGTGAATATTGACCAAATTCCATGGACCTCTGCTGACAGTCACCCACAAATCCAGCCCCTTAGGACTCTCCTGAGTGTACCGAAGAGGTTTTGCTTGCTTTTATTTTTTACTTTTGACTGGGCTGCAGAGTACCTCAGCTGAAGCACAGAGTGCCCTTGGGGCACATTAAAACCAAAAGCTCTCGGAGACAAATGTCAAGATTTTAATAACTTGACCTTATCTGGCCAAAACCAGCATGCTGCCACCCTTGCTGTGCCCCCTCCACCCAGGCAGGGCTGCCAGCAGGCTGCCAGGCCATGTCTGGTGGTAAATCAAGAGACAGTGTGTCATCCCAGGGGCCTGTCCCAGCCTCAGACACCCGCCAGCAGCAGGGACCAGCAGGCTCTTTATCTCTGTCACCGGTGACTAAGAGCATCCCTGGCAGGAGGGTACCACAAAAATACAGGTGAAGGGAAATGGCCCCTTTCCAAGGAGGGACGGATCCTTCATTACATCCTGTTTGTCTCCCATGCCACTGCAGGGAAAGCCACGAAGCATGCGATCCTTTCAGGGTTCCCTGAATCCACTTAGATTTTATCTCTGGAGCTGGAGCTTTCCAGGAATGAAATAGCTGCAAGACACAATGTGGATGAAACGAAATCAAATAGAGAGTCTCCAACATGAAAGGCAAGCTAAAAGGATGACAGCACTAGTCATACGGAAGGAGAAATAAGGAGGAAAGGAAATTAAAAGCAATTAAAGGGAATTAATTAGAAGGTATGATGAAGCTATGAAAGAGGAAAAACAGCTATGCAGAGTTCACTAAATACCCCCAAACTTTTAATTGTCACATTTGGAACTGCAAGCCCTGGAGGTTCAAAACCCCCCTGGCAGTTTCCAAACGAAAAAAATTCCCATGGCTTAAACAAATTACTTCTTTGCCTCTAAGTCTGAATGGCAGACTAGATTCTGAAGTTCTCCTCCAAACCATGAAGACAGAAGTGCATCCTGCTCTCCCCTTCAGCCCACCAACCAAGGTGGACAGCCCACTCCATTATCTGATACCAGAAGCTGGGATTTCAAGCTGAATGTTGATGCTGCAGTCCCAAAATTTTTGGGCTGAATCATCTACATCTACCCAATGTTCCTGGGAGGGTTTTCACAGGGCCCTGGGGGTTTTAGGGCCACCGTCTGTGCTTGAAGTCACCAGGATGAGACTTGCTGCTGGGTTAGTCCTGGGGGAGACAGCTGGCACCTGGAGAATCTCACCTCTCATCAAAATGCACTGGCTGCATTCCCACTAAAACCTAGCAGTCCTTTCCACAGGACCACAGCATGCTTTGGGTTGGAAGGGACCTTACATACCATCTCAACCATCAGCAGGGACACCTTCCACCATCCCACGTTGTCCCAAGCCCTGTCCAACCTGGCCTGGAACTCTTCCAGGGATGGGGCAGCCACAGCTTCTCTGAGCAACCTCTGCCAGGGCCTCACCACCGAAAGAAGAATTTCTTCCCAATATTCCATCTGACCCTGCCCTCTGCCAGTTAAAAACCTGATCATCCCCAGTTCTGAACCAGAATGAGCTTCTAAATCAAAACGCTGCCATGCAAAGGACTGCAGAGAGCAGCAGTACCCTGTTTCTCCAGGCCTTTCCTTTGCCAGCCACCTTGGTCTTAACCCTGAGAAGTGAGGAAGTTCCCTCTGGAGATCAAAAAGTCCCTTATTAAGGGAATAGCGGTGATGGCTGGGAGGAGCAACAAGAGGTCGTAAAAAAAAGCAGGCAGACACTGTTTGTCTTGGCCTCTTGGGCATGTATTATTTTCCTGGGATGCAAGCTCCAGCCTCATGCTGAAGGCAAGGATGCATGGAACAGAGATGGGGCTGCCTTGCCAACGTGGAGCTTGTTTCGGAAGAAACTCACCCGGCATTTCCGTGCAGGAAGGAGACAGTGGGGCTGCACAGCCAGGGCTGCTGGATGCTGCCTGGAAAGCACCAGCCAGAACCTTCAGGCTTGGGGTGCATGCACAGGGTCCAGGCAGCACCCCAAAAAAACCCACACGGGGAGGTGGGCAAAGTTTAAAGCTCCCTGGGGTCTTCCAAAGTTCCCCATCCATCCATCCATCCATCCCCCCATCCATGCTCGATTCCATCAGCTACAAGTAGATCATGAACAGGTCTATAGGGACCATGCCAAAGGCTCTGTCCCCATCCTCTGCACCAGCCCTGCCACCCCCTCTGCTTCGGCCACCACTCCACTTCGGTCTTCAGAGATCCACAAAGCCCTGGCTGTGTTTAATTAAGTGACCTCACACTGATTTACACAACAATAATCCTGTTTCCTAACATACCACCTTCAGGCAGCTCCCTCCAGTGACAGAATCACACTACTCCAAGGAAAGAGGGAAGCTCATTATCAGTTAGTTACCCATTACAATTCAAATTTTCAAAAAAAAATCTTCCTTGTATTAAAGGCACAGCTTATGTGACACAAAAATCAACTCATTTTTAACACGAGTCTAGGGAGGATTTTTTTTTTCTTTTTTGAACTGTTTTTGCTTGGATTGTTTCATGCTTTGAAGTTAATTGTAACTATTTAGCTTTATACATCACTTGCTCAGAAAGTTACAGTATCTCCCTGGTTTATTTGGGACCAGGGTTTGAAAGCCACAGCTGTCACCAGCTCAGCTTCCATTAGGGAGATTAATCTTCCCCGAGATAGGTCTTTGGGAAGGTCTGAATCACAGGGTTGGATCCTGCTCTTGGTTACTTGGCATTACAAGAATTGCAAGAAAGGGAAGAAAAACAAAGCTAGGCTGGACTGGCGAGCACCAGACCTCCTGCTGTGGGACTGGACAAGGACATTTGGGCCTTCTGAGCAGAGTATTTGTGCCTTGATCAGCAAAGCAGAGCCTTGTCCCAGTGCTGGATCTGCCCAGCAAGATTACTGGGGCAATTAGTAAAATTATTAGCAATAACCAAACTGTGCTTGGGAAAGTCAACAGAGCATCAGCCAGTGGCCCTGCCTACGTGATGGGTGGAAAAATTTCAGCTGCTGGTTCCTGGTGATGCTCATGCAGACCCTCTGCTGCTCTGGGGTGTGCTATGGATGACAGCCCTCACTCCTGAATTAAGGGAACCTCCTATTCCTCAGTGCCAAATCAAATTAACTCAAAGAGGTGAGGGAACAGCCCATCCCATGGCAAACACCAGGCACTGCTGGGACAAGGAGCTTGAGAACAACCCCCTGCGAAGAGCCTGCACCTCCTTCCCCCCCAACCCCTTCCAGCTCGTTATCCATCCACAGGAGCAAAATAAAAGCTTTGGGCTTTCAGTTTAAAAGAGAAGAGCATCAAATCAGGGTCTTGCCATCCACACTGAGAACACAGACAGCACCTACAAGGAAGAAATTAGTTTAAGGCACCAGATCTCAGGCCAATTCAAAGCAAACACTGAAGAAGAGTCACCAGATCGTTCTTACACACTCCTACACACACAGACACCAAAGAGACAACGGGAATTGCCTGGCAGGGGAGGAATTGGAACAGCTCCAAGTAAAGAGCTGCACCTCACAGGAGAGTTGGTACGAAGAGGTGCCAGTGTGCAATGCCTCCTTCCTGGCTCTGCTGCCTGCAACATGCAGGCAAACACAAATCAAGAGCAGGTTTTGTGCTGGAGCTGAATCTGCTGAAAGATCTTCTCAGCACATCTCAAAGGCAGAGGACTTTCAGCAATTGCCAAGCTGAAAATCCAGGAGGGAATCACGTGTGGTGAGGTTCTGCTGCAGGTTAGTGCAAGGAGAGTATCACCACTGCCCTGGAACCAGTGTTGATGGGCTGTTGGTCTTCAGCCAGATGCCCTCCACGGCAACAAGGTGTTGTGGAGCTTAACACTTAATTTGGGTTAGGTTTTCTGCCTGCCAAGTCAGGTTGCTTTGTGAATTAGCCCATTTCTTGCCGCGACCCAGGAAAGGAACCCAAGAGATACAACTCAGCTGCACCTTCAGCAAGCACCACCAGAGTCAGAAGGTGCAGGGAGACGCTCACCTTTAATTTGGAGAACCTGCAATGGATCAACATCACTTTTTCCTTATGAAAGCAGCAGAATCCAGCTTACAAATTAAAAGACTGCAGCCCATAAGCAGGTAGCACACACCTCCCACTG
This sequence comes from Phylloscopus trochilus trochilus, assembly GCA_016584745.2. Lineage (NCBI taxonomy): Eukaryota > Metazoa > Chordata > Aves > Passeriformes > Phylloscopidae > Phylloscopus > Phylloscopus trochilus. The sequence continues at coordinate 88,896,001 of WQNJ02000015.1, forward strand.
CATAAGGCTATCATTGTCAAAATAACTGTAAACCTCCTCTTTCAAACACAGTCTTACAGAATTACTCTGCCTTGGGCTCCATGGAGCTTGCAGGGCCCTGTGTTTGTTCCTCAGCTGAGACAGATGCAAGTTAAGCCCTGAATGGCGGTGTTGCTGCTACAGGGATTGTGCAGCTAAATAATTCAGTAACCAATTACTGTTTAACAATATCCCTCCCCGTCATGCCAGCGTCGATCCATCATCCCAGGCCAAGGGAGCCCAGCAGAAAGGAGGCGGCGAGGAGCCTCCTTGTGATGTAAACACATCGACTCGTGTATAATATACAACTTATCGATCAGCAGACAAGGTATACAGCACGTTTTATTGCATGCTAAATGAGGGCTGTAATGAATTGCTGCTTGCCTCCAGGTCATTTGTTTGATTGCCACCTAAGCAAACTGGTGAGGGTGAAAGGTCCTGCCTCTGGGACGGGTCCTCACTGAAATGAGCTGCTGATCAAGAGAAGCAGGAGAAAACAGAAAGCAGGACAGGCTAATGCTCTTTTCTCTGCACGAGGAACAGGAAAGCAGCTCTTCTCCCTCGCCCCCAAAATGTACGAGACACAGCTGTAGCTGATGTTTTCACCAAGAGCATCGGGGCCGCTGCACCCAGCCAGGTCTTGAGCACGGGCATCCAGGGCTCCCCAGCTCAGACTTACCCTGCTCTGCACCTGGTCCTCCCAGCCTGTGCCTGGGCTGGGATCTGAAAACACAGCTGACTTCACAGGTAAGGAGTCAGGGATAGAGAGCACACAGGAGCAGAGCTGCCCCCCCCAGCTGTCAGACAAGGGCTGAGCCTGCTCTCTCTCCGCGCCAGGCATCGCCGGAGCTCACCCAGCTTTTTCTCCACCACCCCGGCTCTGCAGAGAAACACGCCTGGTTTTTAAAGATATCCCTCCTGCCTGCTTGTGTTCCTCCTTTGTGTGGCTTTAAAGGTTTTCTTCTGCGCAGCTATAAAAGGGTGTGAGGAAACTTGGAAAGGAAGCCCTGGGTGGTACAGACAAGTGGAACAAGGAGCAATCTGTGCCCGGGGCAGGGGAGGGGGTGGCAGAGCCCACACGGTGCCAGGCTGAATGGCTGCCGGGGGAGGAAATGACACACCACACTATCCTGCTTTTGTCCAGGGGCGAGACCAAAACGCTCCAGAGGAAAAAGAAAAACCAAAAAAAAAAAAAAAAAGGGGACTACTTTGCCTTGTGTTTTCCCTCCCCTCGCCTCCCTGCCACCCCCAGGCAGGCTACAGGTGACTGCCTGCACATCCTCGCTCCAGTGGACCGTGGGGCACCGCGATCTGAGCAGCATCTGGTTTGCTTTAGCATCAGGCTCAGACTTTCATGCTCCTCAGGTTTCTTCTCCTCTGCCTTTTAATTAGGAATCACGGCCACGAGGCCGCCCGTTGCTGGGTCTGGCTGGGCAGCAGAGCCCAGGTGCAGGAACACCTCCCACCGAGAGCTGCCAGGGAAATGCCATGGCCAGGGGGCACGGGCAGTGTCCCCCAGCCCTGCCTGTGTGCAAGGTGACACCCAGCACACCCCAGCCGAGGTGCCCACACTGGTGGCCTCCCCAAACCCTGTCTCCCAAAGGGCTGTGACTCCGACAGCGTCCTGGCTGCACCCTGTGGAAAAATGAAGACTTAAAAGCTTTCTGGCCTCGTTTTTCCAAGGTTAAGCTCAAAACTTGGGTGTTTTCCAACCCTTCCACTCTCACCTCTCCTGCTCCTGCATCAGTGGTCTCTCCTTCACAACAGCTGTGGGATTTCCCCAGCATCCATCACTGGAATAATACTGTCCCCAAGGGCTTGTCTCCTCCTTTCACACAACTGGGGCTTGTCCTAGGGTCAGATCCTTCACCTGCAGCTCATGAACCATCTCCCAAATGCCCAATCAACTTCTGAAGCTTCATCCCACCATATCACCTGCTTTTTTCATTCTCTTCTCTTTTTCCCAGTGTTTTGATATCTCACCTATCGTGTCTTCCCTTGTAAAAGGACCAGAACTGACACTTTAGTACTCACCCAAAACTCTCTCTGTATCTGGGCCTCTGTGTCTCACTTCAAGCATAATGAAAACAAGCAAGGAACAAATCTATTTTCATATAAATTAAGAAGCCCACCCCGAAAGGAACCAAAATCTCTATTGCACGTGCCCACACTGATGGTGCATCTCATTAAAAACAAAAACCTCAGAGGAACCCCAGCTAAACAACTGTCCACAGGCACAAGTTCTCCTCCTGCATCACACAACTCCTTCAAAAGGTCAAAAGGAGGAAGAAATTCCTCCCTGGGAGGGTGGGCAGGCCCTGGCCCAGGGTGCCCAGAGCAGCTGTGGCTGCCCCTGGATCCCTGGCAGTGTCCCAGGCCAGGCTGGACAGGGCTTGGAGCAGCCTGGGACAGTGGAAGGTGTCCTGGATGAGGTTCCCTCCACATTCAGCTGGTACAAATCATCACAGCATCCCTTCAGCCCAGCTCTCACTCCTACAGACACCAGGACGTCTTTGACTACACAAGCTATAAAACCTTCTGTCCATCCCACCGCTGGCTCGGGCCCTTGGTGCTAGAAGCTGTAAACAACAAAAAAAAACCCCAAAATTATCAATTGCAGCAGACATATCCAGGTCACTTTTTCTTCTTCTGCATGCCAGAGCTTTTTCCTCTTTAAGGAAAACACAGTGCTTCCACTTTTTACTCCTCTTTCAACTAACAACTTCCAAACTTTAAAGTCAAAACAATAAAAAACAAACCACCTCTTCACCCCCAGCATTAGTTTAATATCAGGTGGAGGACAGTGGGGCTGCCAAAACTGGACAGTGAGTTGGCTCATGGAAATAGTCTGGCTTTTCCCCATTAAATTCATTTTTGTAGGGTTAATGTGCAATCCCACCAGCAAAGAGCAGGGTGGGCAGGGAGCAAGCACGTGGCTTGGGGATTTCAGTACCTTGTCAGGTCTGAGTGAGCCTCAGCGAGCTACAGCCCTTTTGCAAACAAAAACTAGAAGCAGAAGAGGGCCAGAAATCTGCAGGTGTCTCAGCTGACATCACACCAGCCGGCACGAGGTCACCTTGCTGAGTACACCTTGGTGAGGAACACCCCAAGTACAGACTGAAGATCTGCCACTTCTACACGGATCCAATCTTGAACAAGAAAGGCTGCAAGCCTCCCTCACGGGGCTCAGTCTGGGCTGAGGAGGATTCTCTTTTCCTTCTACCCTCCAGGAAGACTCATCTCAAGCACCTCCAGCTCCGAGGAAGAGCAAAACCTGACCACTGTCCCTCCAGAAAGCAGCATCCCGTGGCAGCACCAGCACAGCCCCTTCCCAAGCCCAACCATGCTGCAGCCACCCATCACAACCTCCTCATCAGCACCCATCCCTCATCCACAGAGAAAAGCTGCTCCGTGCAGATTCACGACCTTGTTACATTTTTAATTAATTACTATCGATCGCCTATAGGTGTGGCTGCCCGGCCAACCTGCCATGCCTGCAGCAGAGCCTGCTCTTGCTCAGCTGATGAAGGACCTGACCTGGACAGGGCTGGACAGCAAGCTCTGCCTCTGGGGAGGGAGGAAGAGAGACCAAGGGAAGGCGGGGAAAGGATCATCCTGGAGATGGACCCTGAGGAAGCACCAGGTCAGAGTGATGGAGGCACTGGGGATGGGGCAGCAGGAGAGTACAACCCCGAGCATGAAGGAAGATTTACCCCTCTGGGTCATCTCAATCACCTGGGTGTCCCCAGGACATGAGTCACCAGACACTCCTTAGTCAGCCCAGCCACCCCAGGCATCACCAGCCCCGGGGCCAGTGCCCGTGTGGGGAGCCCTGGGGGAGCACTGAGAGGAGCCGCCAGCCCCAGGGCGCGCTGTCTGAACCTTTGCATGTTGGAAACCACATAAAAACACCCCCTGATACCAGCAAAAATAGTGCAAGGGCAAAAGAGATGCAAGCAATGCAACTGCAAATACACCGAGGGTGCACACCCCATGCCAAACCCACCAGGCTGGCTGCCAAAACCCCCAAAAATGTTCCCAACCCCAGGAGCTTGCAGGGGAGCATCAGATGAGACAGAGGGTGAGAGGAAAAGGTGTTCAGCAGCATTCAATGTGGCAGAAAAAATGGTTTGTGGGTTGGGGTTTGGTTTATTTTTTTTTTAAACCACACCTGCACATCATCCACCCATTTGTGCCCCTCCAGAATCATCCACACGCTCACCACTTGCAAGCTGCTTCCCAACAAGGACCAACTTTGTTAAGAAAAAGTACAGGGCCTGAGGCAAAATTAGCTTTTTTGTCTCCCAAACAGGCAATTATCTCTTGCACAACTATGCAAATCTAAAACGCAGGAGAGGCAATACTAAGCTTTACTAAAATGGTGCCTTTAAAGTACAAATTGTTGCAACATGTGAAAATAACATGGGGGAATTGCAGTTGAGGAAAATTTGGAGTACTTTTTTATTTTATAGTTTTCAGGCATACCCAGGCTCCCAATCGAGATGACCCAAAAAAAAATCACTACTTTTGGCTGTGCTACACACAGCACCCCATTTTTAGGCTATTTTAGAGGAGGTAAAATGATCTGCTTCTCTGTTCCTTCCGAAGACCCACAGATATGTTCCTTTCAGCATTTAAAGAGAGCTTATTAAAAAAATGGAAAGGGACTTTTTCACATGGGCATGGAGTGATAGGACAAGGGAGAAGCGTTTTAAACTCCGAGTTTTAAATTTAGATTAGATGTTACAAAGAAATCCCTCCCTGTGTGGGAGGTGAGGCCCTGGCACAGGTTGCCCAGAGAAGCTGTGGATGCCTCCTCCCTGGAAGTTTCCAAGCCCAGGCTGGACAATGCTTGGAGCAACCTGGGATAGTGGAAGGTGCCCTGGATGAGCTTTAAGAAACCCTCCCAACTCAGACCATTCTATAGAAGACATTAAAAAAGGCATCAAACATAGCACAGACTGTGCTGCAGGAGGCTGTACGTACATGTGCAGACAAATCTGCTTAAATGGGATACTCAAGTTGCATCAGCATCACAAAAAATTAACACTAATTTTTATATTTTGAAGAGGAACCCTAAAATGGGTCACTTCTAACCTGATACCATTAATTTGTATGTTGATGTTTGTTCAGTGAAGCCTGTCTATTCTGGGTCACTTCAACCTCAAAACCTGAACACGGGAAATTAATGCATCACAGTATTAATTACATGTTATGAAAGGACTCATTTTGCAGCCTAATAGTTTGAAACAGTTAAAAGAAACCCTGCTGCTGGTGTCCTGCTTACAATTCACATGGCAACTCTGTGCTTCTGATCAGGCTGACCAAGAAGTGTTTATCTTCTTGTGGGGAAAACAAACAACTGCATATCAGACATTAATTTAATTAATCCAGGGCACCAGCCAGCACCAGCTCTGCACCAATCACAGAAGAACAGAATAAATACCCTGACCTAGAAAGACCCACAAGGTCCATCAAGCTCCTGGCCCCACACAAGACAGCCCAAATAATCACCATGCCTGGAGCCTTTAGGTGGGACAGAAGATCAAGGTCCCCGGTACACAATTCCGGCCCCAAAACAGAAACTCCAAAGTGGAAACATCCAAAAAAGAGGACAGCTCACAAAAGCCAGTCTGGCCAGTAACAGCACTGGCCACAAATCAACCTCAGTGGCTACCAAGAGCTGTGCTTCTCTTCTCTCCTGTTTATTTCACCATCAGGATGCTCAAAACCCACAGCAAACACCCCGAATCTGTTCTCTCACATCTTCTCCACTTCAGCCTCGAGCTCCCTGCTGAGCTGGCAGAGGTCACCATGCTCCTGCCCACCCTTCCATCGGCTTCACTTTGATCACCACGGAGCAAGGCAACCTAAAAACAAAGGCCCCAAAGGGATCCATATTTCAAAACTTGCCAGTGACTGGTGCCCCTGTGCCAAGGAGGCACAACAGGCTCCAGGGAAGGGCTCATCGCCGTGGCAGTCACGGAGATCATCTCCTGCCAGTTAGCTTCAGGTCCCCACGCCTGCTAATGCTGATTTGGGTGCTGCCATCAGGTTTGATCAAGCATGCAAATCTTCAGGTCTCACGCTAGACAGAGCCCAGAGAAAGGAGAAGGCCACAGCAAACGAGTAAGTAAAAATGGGATTTCTTTATTTAAATGAAAAGAAAAAAAAAAGGCGGGGGGGCAAGAAGTAAACTTTCCTCCTGCCTCCCCACCTCCTCCTCTGATGCATGCTCATGATGCACTGAGTGGGCTCCCACAGCACTGGAAAGGCTCCCTGACACCAGGAACAGAGTCCAAGAGGTGCCAGAGGGCAAAGGCCACCTTGGAAACTGGTGGAGGTTGTACCCACCAGACAGAAGGTCTACAAAGAGCAGCAACACCAGGTTGAGAGGCTCCACTTTTCTCAGCAAATCAGTAACTTATAAAGCTGTTTAGGGCTTGGCAGGTCAAGGGAGAAATTCTGCCCTTCTACTCTGCTCAGGTAATACCTCACCTGCAGAGCTGTCACTAGTGCTGGGGTCCCCAACATAGGAAGGACCTGGAGCTGCTGCAGCCAGGCCAGAGGAGGCCACGCAGATGCTGCCAGGGCTGGAGCCCCTCTGCTCTGCAGCCAGCCTGGGACACCTGGGGCTGTTCAGCTGCACCACAGAAGGCTCCAGGGAGAGCTCAGAGCCCCTGCCAGGGCCTCCAGGGCCTCCAGGAGAGCTGCAGAGAGACTGGGGACAAGGCCTGCAGGGACAGCACCCAGGGAATGGCTTCCCAGGGCCAGAGGGCAGGGACAGATGGGATCTTGGGCAGGAATTGCTGGCTGGGAGGGTGGGCAGGCCCTGGCCCAGGGTGCCCAGAGCAGCTGTGGCTGCCCCTGGATCCCTGGCAGTGTCCAAGGCCAGGTTGGACAGGGCTTGGAGCAACCTTGGTGGAAGGTGTCCCTGCCCATGGCAGGGAGTGGCACTGGATGAGTTTTAATGTCCCTTCCAGCCCAAACCATTCTATAACTTTCTAGAGCATCATGCACCCCACAACCCAAAGGAGCCCATGTCTCTTGGCTGGCAAAGGGAACAACTTTCAGATAAGCCACAGAGCTGCTAATTTTATCCATTGAAAGATATAAATAAAATGCCCACATTATGTTCATAGGGGTGTCTGATAGTGTCCCATAGGGTTCATGCTATTTGTGGACCCAGACTTTCCCTGCAGCTACAAGCAGAAGAAGAAATTTTGCATTTAGGGTCCTGAACCACGGTGCAGCTTTGTTATTAAACAGCTGACACTACCCTGAAGCCCAAGAGCAGCGTTTTATGTGCATGTGAGAGTTTAGAGAGCATTTGTGTGTCGTTTCTGATGAATGGCGCTGCATAAATGTTAGATCTTCCACCCATTGCTCTCGCAAATAGTATTTCTTCTCTTATTTATTTGTATTGCTGTAATTCATTCAGGTGCCAGCCCTGACTGAGGCCATGCCATCAATATGCAGCCTGACAACAGCAGCAGGAGACAACAGCAGCTCTACAGATCACACAGGAGAAGGGGAAGCATCTTGGCTGGTGCTGCTGGGGAATGGCTGTAGAGCCAGAGAACGTCCTCAAACCTCGAGGAAAACCCCAGCACAGCAAACCAAACTCTGGTGCACAGAGCACCCATCTAAGTGTTGAACCAGAAGAGGCACAGAAGCCTCACCTGTGGCACGCCATGGGGTCTCAGACAGACCTTTCAAATGTGTGCCAACAAAGCACCTAGACCTTGAGGAGCTACAGGCTAGCAGCTCAGCCCTCTGCAAAGTTGGTCCCAGATCAAAGAACCATAGAATTGTTAAGGCTGGGAAGGCCCTCTAAAACTGAGTCCTACCATTCCCCCAGCATTGGCAAGCTCAACACTAACCCCTTGTCTCCCAGTGCCATATCCACATGGCTTCTAAATCCCTCCAGGGATGGGGACTCCACCACAGCCCTGGGCAGACCATGTCAACATTTGCCAACACTTTACATGAAGAAATTTTCACTAATATTGAATCTAAACTCCCCTGGTGCAACTTGAGGCCACTTCATCTTGTCCCTGCGGTTTGTCCCAGCTGTGACAGCCTCCCCAGCTGCCCTGGAGACCTGCTTTCCTACAGGAGCAATAAAGACATGCCCCAGTGCTGGTTTGTATGGACCAGCAGGATGAGATGCTATCAGCCCACAGCTCTCCTCTGCTCCAAAAGCACCCCGAGGCAGCGTGCAAGCCCTGCTGCTGGGGAGCAGCGCAGTGGCTGGATTTGCAATACCCCAGCTCCTCCCTGCCAAGGCATGGCCCAGCACTCTCCCTGATGAAGCCAACACCATGTCCAGCAGCAGGCTGGTGGTCCACCAGCCCCCCTGGGGATGGGGGATAGCTCATGGCAGCCCCGAGCCCATGCCAGATGTTCATCCCATGAAACACCTGCATCTGGACATCCACCAAGCTGCTGCCACCCCGAGCCACACCTGACAGAGGGTCACCAGGGTGGGCAGCACCTCCAAAAGCCATGAGGGTCTGCTAGTATCCCAGTCCTGCTCCCTAGGAATTGTACCACAGTTTGCAACAGCAGCAGAGCTGCCTCCTGGTTGTCCCTGCCACCTGGACAGGCGGTGCCACCCCACTCTTTTAATTCTTTCTTCTGAGCCTTGCTTTGGAGCAACTCTCTTAGGTCCTGGAGAACTGCTGGAGAGGTGGCCCAGCAGCCTGACAAGGAGCACCACTCCCCACCCATCTGGTCCTTGCTCCTCCAAAAAACCCCATGCCAAGCTTTTTCAACCAGCCAGGTTAGGTAAATAAGCAAGGCATCTCCCAGTGACAGTAATGGAGAACTTAAGTCTCATTAAATAAATGAAACAGATTAATGAGAAGAATGACTGTTGTTTTTTTGAGCTGGTCATGGTGAGATAAAAGGCAAGACCCGGATCCCTTTTCATAGGAGTGCTGTAAAATGAGTGGCACAGACTCAGCAGAGCTGAAAATACAGGGCAGGACACACTTTTCCCTCCAAACACACCTGACACTTCCTTCTCTGCCCTTCTTTTTCTCTCTCATTCCCTCTCTGGAAAAGCTAAGCTTCATTCATTACAGAAACAAACTATTTCCTTTTTTATTCTAGTATTTCCTTGTTTTTTTTAATAGGCGACCATCTGGGAGTGGGGGAGTAGAAAGGAAGCCCTGAAGCTTTTCAGACACAATAAATAAATTATAAAAAAAAAAAAAAAAAAAAAAAGAGAAGCATGATTAAAACCAAAAAGCATAAACAAACAAGCCATGTTACCCAGAATAATGACTTCGGGGAAAAGCGCCAAAAAAATTGTATAAGCTTCTGGAGCGTGGCAAGAGAAGAGAACAGAAAGTCCTCACTGCTGAGGAGAATGTGCCACTGCAATGGGACAGAGGCTGGGACTACAGGGATGACCTGGGCAAGCCAGGAACGAGAAGGGTTTCACACAGATGCCAAATTTGTCTTTGGGCACCTTATTTCGATAACTGCTAAGCCCCAGCCCAGGCACTCTCAGACCTCTTCAGTACATTGTAATTGCATCTGCTGCTCTCTGGTGAGACCCCACCTGGAGTCAGGCTTGGGAATCCTCAGCACATGAAGGACCTGGAGCTGCTGGAGCCAGGCCAGAGGAGGCCACGGAGATGCTGCCAGGGCTGGAGCCCCTCTGCTCTGGAGCCAGCCTGGCACACCTGGGGCTGTTCAGCTGCACCACAGAAGGCTCCAGGGAGAGCTCAGAGCCCCTGCCAGGGCCTCCAGGGCCTCCAGGAGAGCTGCAGAGGGACTGGGGACAAGACCTGCAGGGACAGCACCCAGGGAATGGCTTCCCAGGGCCAGAGGGCAGGGACAGATGGGATCTTGGGCAGGAATTGGTGGCTGGGAGAGTGGGGAGGTTTCTCAGAGCAACTGTGGCTGCCCCTGGATCCCTGGGAGAATCCAAGACCAGGCTGGATGGGGCTTGGAGCAACCAAGTAGAAGATGGCCCTGCTCATGAGGTTCCCTTGGGCCTACTTCTCAAGCTTGTCCAGGTCCCTCTGGATGGCATGCCATCACTCAGGCATGTCAGCCACACTCAGGTCAGTGTCATCTGCACCACAAACCCCTCTGAGCTGTTCTTGTTCTACAGCCTCATCATTTTCAGCAGCAGCCTGCCATATTCTGCAGGGATGACAAACTGGGGGGCACACAGGGTGGATGGCATCACCATCCAGAACAAACCTGATTTCCTTCTGAGAAACAGGAAGCACAGAGGGATGCACCCAGTGCTCCTTGTCCTAGCAGGGAAGCATTTTTGGGGAGATACTTTGCACTTAGGGGTCCCCAGCCCGATGCAGTGCACTAAAAGTAACGGTGCCAGATGACAGCTGTGGTGAGGAGGAGAGGGACAGTGTGCAGCACTGAGAAAGGGCTAGCAGAAAATGGGCCAGCACAGGCAGCCACGCTCCTGAGATACTGACACTGCAGCAGAGAAGATAAATGACTGGCCCAAGGCCACACAGCCAGGCAGTGTCCCCTCTACATGACTTTCAATCCCCGCTCCAGCACAGGATTGCTGAGGGATCCTTCAACAAAATGTTATATTAGCTTCGAAATCATGAGATTTATTTTACACCTGAACACACACACACATATAAATGTACTTTTTTTTCTGCCTCTTTCTCTTACCTCTACTCAGACGCACCCAAGCACATCTTAAAACCTCTCTGAATAACCACAAAAAGTAAAAACTTTGTATTTCCCTGCTAAAGGAGAACTCATAGGCGTTAACTTGACTCCAGGAGCTGGGGCTTCACAATGAAGCAGGACGCTGCCAGCAGTCCCACCTGGCAAATCAGTGCCTATATTTACAATTGCATGCCCAGAGACTCTGCAAATATTTCCTAGAAGCCATAAACCCCATCCCAACAATTGCAATGGGAGCGGGGATAAATTAGCTGAAGCCTGTCACTTGGTGAAGTCACGCTGGAGGAGATCTATCCAGGTAATCCATCTTTCTGCTGTGTTATACAATGACACAGTAATGGCCAGCCCAGAGGGATTTCCTTCAGGAAAACTCAACTGTTACTAAAATGTTAAGTTAATACCAAGCAAGAACTCAGCCGTCTTCAGACCGAAGGATAGACATGACAGGGAATAAAATATTACAATCCCCATTCAAATATTTTTATTTACAAGAGCACGGATAAACAGACCTATCTGTAGGCTGCAAAGAGAGGAGGCTGGGATTAAAGGAGGAAAGAAAAAGAAGACCTGCACGCATCGATTCCATCTTTGCCATTTTTCCTAATAAATAGCCTGGCACGGCTGTGCTGATGGGTAGCTAGGGTGGAGGAGGGCACGCTGCCCAACTCCCACAGGGACACAGGACACAAATCTGAGCTGAGGCTCTGCCCTTTTGTGTTGATTAAAAAAAAAAAAAAAAAACCAAAAAAAAAACCACCACCCTAAGAAGAAAGGAAAGAAAGCAAGAAAAGTTATGTGGCTAATAAAGGGCTCTATTGTGCCATCAATTTTTTAAGCTTTAATGATTTCGGGAGGAAGTTCAGCTCAGCAATCAATAGCACAATATGGGCAGGAGGGCTCGGAGGAAATTCAGCGCCGGAGCTGCGGCGAGGGTTGGCGGAAAGGGGGGCTCAGAGGAAGGGGGTACCCCTCCTTCAGGGGACAGAGGGGTTCCCAGGACCCCATACACCCTGTCCCCCTCCTGTTTAGCCCCTTCGGTGTGAGCTCCCTCTCCTGCTGCACACCGCCTGCAGCCAGGGGACAGCGGGGACATTTGGGGATACCACGGCTGCTGCCGCGGCAAGGGAGGTGGAAAAGCACCCACGCCAGCTGGGATGTTCTCCCCACGCCTGACGGGACTGAGCACATCCCAGGGACACTCACAGCACACCAGGGACAGCCCCAGGGACCGTCACCCCACACTGAGCACATCCCAGGGATCATTACCCCACACTGAGCATATCCCAGAAATGATCACGCTGCACTCCCCACACCGGGACCGAGCACATCCCAGGGATCATCACCCCACACCGAGCATATCCCAGGAATCATTACCCCACACTGAGCACATCCCAGGGATCATCACCCCACACTGAGCACATCCCAGGGACACTCACAGCACACCAGGGACAGCCCCAGGGACCGTCACCCCACACTGAGCACATCCCAGGGATCATTACCCCACACTGAGCACATCCCAGGGATCATCACCCCACACTGAGCATATCCCAGGGACAGTCACCCCACTCTGAGCACATCCCAGGAATCATCACCCCACACTGAGCATATCCCAGGGATGATACCCCAAACTCCTCACACTGGGATTGAGCATATCCCAGGGATCATCACCCCACACTGAGCATATCCCAGGGATGATAACCCAAACTCCTCACACTGGGACTGAGCACATCCCAGGGATCATCACCCCACACTGAGCATATCCTAGGGATGATATCCCAAACTCCCCACACCGGGACTGAGCACATCCCAGGGATCATCACCCCACACTCCCCACCCCACACTGAGCACATCCCAGGGATCATCACCCCACACAGAGCACATCCCAGGGATCATCACCCCACACTCCCCACCCCACACTGTGCACATCCCAGGGATCATCACCCCACACTGAGCACATCCCAGGGATGATCCCCTCACACTGAGCATAGCCCAGAAATGATCACCCCACATTCCCCGAATCAGGGTTTAGCACATCCCAGAGATGCTCACCCCACACCGTGCCCATCGGCAGGATGCTCACCCCACACTCCCCACAGCCGGGTTGTGCCCATCCCAGGGATATTCTCCTCCAGGCCCACCTGTCCCTAAGCCCCACAGACCGACAGCCTCCCCCCACACGCCCCTGCTCCGGCCAGCCCCGCTCTTACCCGCAGCGGCAGACGTACCGCATCGCCGAGGCTCGGTGCTGCCGCCGGGATGCGGGGCTGTCCGGGGGATGATCCTACGCCAGGCAAACCTAAGAGACACGGTGACACAGCGTGAGGCTCTCCAGCATCAGCGGGGACAGCGCCTCGCCCGAGGTGCCACCCTGGACAGGAGCCACAGCCACCTCCCAGTTCTCACAGGCACGGGCAGCAGCTGGGTAAAAACCGGGCTAAAAACCCACAGCGGGCTTCCCAGCAAGGGGAGGAATCCCGAGCCGTCGGGTCCCTGCACGGCTGCGAGGTGCAGAGGAGGAAGGGTGGGATGAGGCGGGACGGGACGGGACGGGACGATACGGGATCACCCCGCGCATCCCGTCCTTCACTTGAAGGAAAAGCCGATCCCGTAAGTTGATCCTAAACATCAGGGAGCGCCTCGCGGAGCGGGACCGCATCGGGCTGCACCGCGAGCCCCCGCAGGCAGCAGGAACTCGGGCGAAAGTTTTGCCACGATCCAGGGGATACTAATAAAAATCACTAATAGTAATTAATCAGCAGCAACAACAACAACAACAACAAAAAAATTAATAACAATTAATCAATAAAAATTAACGACCCCGTTCGAGAAGAAGAACGGGGGGAATATCCGACCTGGGAGCCAGGAGGAGCGCCGGTGACAGCAGCGCTGCCTCTGCCTGATGCTGCCGCAGCTCGGGGACCCAGCGGGAGGACCGGGCACGGTCCCCGGGCACCGGGAGGGACGGAGGGAGGGACGGGAAGGGAGGGGAGATGAAGGAGGGGGGGCTGCCGCCGCCGCCTCCCCCGGCAGGAGGGTCCTGGAGGGGGCTGGGGATGGAGGGACCCCTCGGTCCACCCCCGTCGGTGAAGGCAGCAGTTCCCACCCGGGAATTCCGGCAGGGAGGAAACGGAGCATTATTTAAAAATAGCAAACAAAATAGGGGGGGGGGGGGGGGGTGGGGGTGGGAATCAGAACTTACCGTCTAAAACAAATCAGCAGGGAGGCATCCGCGGGCAGGGCAGCGGGGGGAGCATCGCCCCCGCCGTGGGACGGGACGGTGCGGGGCGGGGCGGGGCGGCTCCGCGCACCTCGAAGGGGGCAGCGGCGGGGGGGATGGCGACGGAGGCAGCACCGCGACGGGGACCGCGGCACCGCCCGCGCCGTCCGGCGGCGCTGACCCGCGGCTGCGGGCGGCTCGGCGGCGGTGGCGAGCGAAGGGCCCGGATGTCGCTGGCCCCGCGCCGGGGGGGGCCACACGGGACGCGGCGTGAGGGGAGTGGGGGGGGTGGGGGGGGGGGGGGGGTCCTGCCCGCCCCGTCGGGGCGCCGGGCGCTGCCACGTGGGTCCGCCGTGGGGGGGCGCCCCACCCTTCTCTCTCGCTCCTCCGGCTCTCTCGCTCTCCCTCGCCCCCACCGCCCCCCCCCGCACCTCCCGCCGGGCTTGACAGGTCCACGCGACCAAACAAACCGCGGCGGACGGGCGGGCGGCGCGGCCAATGGGAGCGCGCGGCGGTGAGGATCAGCCAATAGGAGCGGGCGGGGGGCGGGACCGCCTGAGGGGAGCGCGGCGGAGGCGCCGCCCCGGGGTCAGAGCGCCGCCCGCTGCCCTCGGGATGCGGGGCTGGGGCGTCCGGAGGGCTGGAATCGCAGAGGTGGGGAATGGCATGGGTGGACATGAGCCTGAGAGATCATCCAGTCCCACCTCCTGCAATGGGCAGGGACACCTTCCACTACACCGCTTTGCTCCAAACCCCGTCCATTCTGGCCGTGGACACTTCAGTGATGGGACAGCCACAGCTTCTGTGGGAAACCTGTGCCAGGGCCTCGCCACCAGCACCCTCAAGTCCTTCTCCCGGAGCTGCTCTTCATCCGCAGCCTGGATTGATCCCGGGGGTCACCTCAAGTGCAGCTTCAGCTCTTGGTCTTGTTAAACCTCAGAGGTTCCCCATGGCCCCGGCTTCTCATGTCCCACATTCTTTGATGATTCCAGACAAATAAACCCTGGCATGGGGATTAAAACAGCTCTGGATCCCCTCTGCAACCCCTTCCTAATTGCCTCATTTCTGCCTGCCTTCTCCAGTGAGAAAGAAAGCATCTTGACATGTTTGGTTTCCATGTTCATGTGGATGACAAGCTTCAGGTGCCACCACGTGCCTTATGTGTTGTTAGACAATCATCCCTCAAGCCAACCTGACAAAACCTGTGGATGATCCTTTATCACTCCTCAGCCTTTCAAGGCTTGGGTGAGGGGAGAAAATAAGATTTGCAGGGAAAACAGGCAAAGAGCGCACCTAAATCCAGGAAATCCCATGAAATTTGGATATCAAGAAGCCCCCCTTATATGTTCTAATGATCTTGATCCCAAAACTGGTATTCTAA
Source organism: Phylloscopus trochilus trochilus (assembly GCA_016584745.2). Taxonomy (NCBI): domain Eukaryota; kingdom Metazoa; phylum Chordata; class Aves; order Passeriformes; family Phylloscopidae; genus Phylloscopus; species Phylloscopus trochilus. Next base: position 88,911,303 of record WQNJ02000015.1, read on the forward strand.
AAGACACCTCTTTCTTTCTTTCTTTCTTTCTTTCTTTCTTTCTTTCTTTCTTTCTTTCTTTCTTTCTAATGGCTTTCTTTGGCAGGGTGCTTTGGAAATTTGTGATTTTGACTTCCTTTTTTTTTTTTTCTTTTTCTTTTTTTTTTTTAAGTCAGACCTAGCCAACAATCACAATTTGCTTTTATTTCATCTGCTATCCTACCCTGTCATCAGGCTCCTGTGCTTTCCCACTGGGTCCCTGAGTGCAGTCAGCACGATGCTGAGTCACAGAAGAACATTGTCAGCTTAAACTCTGAGCAGTCAAGGCTTCCCCCTCAATATCAGCTACTCAGGGAGAGCCTCCCTGTGTGCATTTAGAACATTTCCAGCATATTTGCACTCTTATTTTTTAGGATTCTCATCGAATGTTTCCAGTGAAACACCATTTCACGATTCCTTTAGGGTTTGTTGTTCTGCAATCTGTCTGTTTCAGGTGGAGGAGCCCGGCACAGCAATCCAGCCTGGGATCTCTGCTCTAATACCCAGTTAAAACCATTGCTAACAGCTGATCCAGCCTGGGATCTGAGTGCCTTAATTAGTCAAAAGACCCCAGTTTCAGTCAAAATCCGTCACTAGTAGTGTGGTTTTAGATTTAAGGGGAAGGTTTAAATTAGGAGCAGTAGGAGCAGCTGCTGTGAGTTTGCTGGTAGAGGAATGTGTGTTCCTAACAAAAAGCAGAGGCAGGATTTGGGATCTTTTTCATCCAGAGGAAGGATGACATCCAGCTACAAAGTTCTCCATAAGGGGCAGGGGGGATTTTCTGCCCCCTCTCTGCCTCCTAGGAAACACTCCTAAGCTTCACCTCATTCTCTAGATCCAGACATAGCACCTGATTATTTTTAAAACAACAAGCCTGTTTAAAACACACTGACAGGAACAATGTGATGCTGCTGCCTGATCTCCCCTCTACATCTCCTGCCGTCAAAAACACACCGAGGTGGAATCAAGCGTCCAAAGCCACTGCAGCCAAAAGCACCTTGGAGAGAGTGAGTGACACCAGACAGCCGTGTACTAAGGATTCCCTCGTGCCTTTGTCTGGAAAACACTCACCAGCACAGCAGGAAAGAGTCTGGGAGGAATGGGAGCTTTGGATGGAGGTGTCATGAGGCAGAAAGTGATGCTTGTGTTTGCTTTCTCCTCCTGCCCAGCCACAGGCAAACCTGAGATGGGATGAAACCAGGGAAGACCTCAGCGTGAGATTGGAAAAGGATGACATAGAAGTATAACTTGTCCTGCTCCACTTTGAATTCAGTTGTTTTTCGGGGTCCTGAGTGCATTAATTGGTATTAATTACTCTGACCAGCATCGCCTCCACCCATGAACCCACCACTCATTAGTCCAGAGGCTCTAATTATGGGCACTCTCCTGAGCTGTGCTGTTGTAATTCTGCCTGGGGTTCTATGTCTTGAATGAGCTTCATACCCAAGTTGTCACCTTGTTTGCAGTCCTTCTCCTGCTGTTTCCAAGTGGATCCTGGATCCAGTTCATGCCCTCACCTTGCCTGGGATGCTTGGTAGTTCCTTTTTACCAGAACCTGGCCCTGGTGTTCCTCTTCAGATTCAGTGGGACAGATTGAGCCTGTGCTGTGGTCATCCTTGGCTCTTGGCTCACCTCAGCATGGCAGGAAGGATCACTGAATGCCCCACAGCACCTGGGAACCATAAGCACACTCTTCCTAGGCCACACTCCCTTCCTAGCTCTCCCAGGCACACCTGGCTGTCCTTGTGTCTGTAGGACTTGGCTGGTAGGGTCGGGAAGATGCGGGCATCCCTCTCTTACTGCCATGTTTGTTCCACTTGTGCTTGAGGAGGTCTGTGGTCAAGTGCTCTCAGGAATTTCCCAACAGATTTCTGATGCATCAAGTTTATCCCCTCCTGAGAGCAGTAACTCAGCTCTGTTAGAAATGGCTCAACTCCGGCACCCGCTTGTAATGTAATTGAGTGTGGAAATTGGCAGGAGAGGTAGGGAGCTACCTCATCTTCATGCACATAATCAATAGCAAATCATTACTTAAAAAGTAAAGTGGTTGATGGTGTTTCTGTAGGGCAAGACATGCCCTGCATTTTCAGCCTTTGATTCATACTGCTTAGCATGCCATGAGATGGGGCTCGGCGAGTGACTCACATTGTAAAAGCTCTCCAGTTAGCTCCTGGTGCTCCCTCTCAGCAAGTGTGTCATGGTTGCTTCAGCATGTCTGCGTCTGTTCTCCATCCCAGCTCCCAAAGCCTTCAAGGCCCTTTTAGGGATTTCCCTAAGTCCAGACGCTGGAGGGGTGGCACCAAAGCACACATTGGGATCTTGCCAGGATCAAGGCACTCTCACTCTGAATTAGGTCCAGCCTGCGTGAAGCAGAGCATGATACAGCTCAGTCTACCTGCAGACACTTGGATGGCTGAGGGAGCTGGGAAAGGGGCTCAGCCTGGAGAAAAGGAGGCTCAGGAGGGCCCTGGTGGCTCTGCACAACTCCCTGCCAGGAGGGGATAGCCAGGGGGGTTGGTCTCTGCTCCCAGGGAACAAGGACGGGAGGAGAGGGAATGGCCTCAAGTTGCACCAGGGGAAGTTTAAATTGAGTATTAGGGAAAATTTCCTCACTGAAAGGGTTTTCCAGCCTTGGGACAGCTGCCCAGGGCAGTGATAGAGTCTCCATCCCTGCAGGGATTTAAAAGCCATGTGGATTTGGGGACATGGGGACCTGGGGACATGGGTCAGTGGTGGCCTTGGCAATGCCAGGGGAATGGTTGGACTCAATGGTCTGAATGATTCTGAAATTCTCTGACAGGAAACCCATGGCTTGGGGAGCACAAGCTGTGGCAACCTACTCCATCTTGCAGGAGAAAGGAGCCTTGCTAACCTTGCTCCTGACTTCCACGGATGTGTGAGGGCCAGGCCATTCCCATGTTAAGAAGGTGGCATGCTGAAAGCATGTTCTCTGTGTTAGTATTGTAACATCCATTGCAGATGCACACTGGAGCTTCTGAACTGTCAGCCTTCCTAAACACGAGCTGCCCATTCAGGTGCTCCTGCTCCAGTGAGGGATTCAGCCAAAAAATCCAATGATCCTCCTCTTACCACTGCAAGTTGTTTGCTGTGCTTCAATAACCTTGTCACTAATTTTGGCCTAGAGCTGCCCCTTCAACAAGTGACAAAGCTTGGTAGGATACTTTGTTTGTACACTGTGGATGCATGGAGTGTTCCTTCACTGCTGCTTCCTCTTCCCTTTGCACTGACAGCAGTCTGACTCTGCTCTGGTTCCCTGGAGCTGCACTGTAGGTTTGGGTGTGTGCTTGGACAAGAAGTGAGAGCTGGGAGGCCATGGAACCATGCTGCTTTGGCTGAGAGGAGGACAGCACAGAGAAAGCACAGCAATCTACTTGGGGCTTGCAATATCTCCAGCCAACAATGGCTTAAGTTACCCTCTCTGGGTTTGCAGCAGGACAGAAGTGCTGGCATGTTGACCATATCACAGAATCACAGGGTATTTTGGGTTGGGAGGCTTAAAGCTCATGTCATTCATGGGCAGGGACAGGTTCCACTATTGCAGGTTGCTTCAAGTCCCATCCAACCTGGCCTTGGACACTTCCAGGGATCCAGGGGCAGCCACAGCTTCTCTGGGCACCCTGTGCCAGGGTCTCACCTCCCTCACAGTCAGAAATTTCTTCCAAATATCTAAATCTCTGGTCTTTAAGTCCATTAATCCTCCTGAGGACTCATTTTCTCTGGACTCCTAAATGGAAAGCAGAATTCCAGCTGAGCTCCGGAGGAGCATGAAGGGTTACGGAGAGCTGTGCGGTGACAGGCGGTCCTGGGCAAGGCTGAGCACGTCCTGTGGAGGCCAGCCAGCAGGGCTGACCTGATGTAACTGGGAGCTGGCACTGGATGCTTAACTTCAAATGGCCCAGGGACTGAACAGATGGCTCCTCTTTATTTGCATGCTACTTGGATTTGTGAGTCAAACAGAAGAATAACTTAATTTTTGACATTTGCTTCTCCTCAGAGCCCGGCACAATTTATGTTATACTGGCATTTGCGTGAAGGATGTTGCTTTAGGCACTAAACCCATCCTGGCTTTAACCCTAGAAGGAGCCAAATAGGCAGGAATCATATTCCTCCCCAGCTCTTTTGTAGGTTCTGCCAAGGGATATCACACTTACACAGTGACCAAAGAATCAGGAGAAAACAGTCATTTGGGGCTTGTGGAAGGAAGGGGCAGGGTTGGAGTTAAACTGGACTGGAAAATATCTCATTTGTAGGCCTGAAATGAGAGACTGTTTGTGGATGAGGTTTACCTCCTATTAAAAATACCCTTCAAGGCCTGTGCAGTTAGTCTTGAGCACAGGGGATAAATTTAGTGGAGTCTTGTTCCTGCTGACACAAACTTAAGTGAAAATAATATATATAGCCAGGGCACAACATCTGCAAGCCAATTAAAAACCTGGCTGATCGCACCCCAGATGACAGTTGCCATGACTAGTGTGTCTGCGTGCCACCCCTCTGAGAGGGAAAAAACAGATCCTGCTTGGCTCTGCAGAGTCTCTATACATCTTCCAATGCCCACAACAGCTAATGGTGATTATTTGAGAGCTGGAGTCCCAGCAGCATGTCCTCCTCACCCTAACGCCTGTGCCTGCTGTCCCCAGTAATCCTATGTGGTCATATATGTGATATTCGTGGGTTTGGACTGTGGGTCAGTTATAAAAGTCACAGGATCAGAGAATAAAGCTCATTTTCTGGTTGTAAAGACATGAGAGCCTGGATGAGGATGTGTGTGCTTTGACCAATGAAAACACACATTTTTCAAAGGCTGTGTTTGAAATACTTAGTACAAAGAGGTGGTCTTTGTTTTGCAGCAGGCAAAGTGCAGTTCTCCTTCACCTGTAATTTTAAGCGAAATACCAAGTGGTGTTTTTGTGGGTGGGAGATAAAGCAGGCAGAGCAGGGAGACCCGTACCCTTGAATTCTGGGACTATAATATGTTTTCCAGACTGTTTTCAGCCTCTCTTGTATTCACTGTGATCCCCCTCTTGTGGCTAGCCCAGTGCCTGCAAAATTTCCATTTCCATGCCTCTCAAGGTTCAGTGTCTTTGGGTTCCCCAGCCAGTGCAACTGAAATATGGTGGCTTCATGGTCAGCTGCCCCTCAGCTGAGCCGCTGTGACCATCCTGCTGTGTTCTAGAAGACAACCCCAGCTGTGAGAGAAAGAGCGTTGTCCCAAACCTCTCTTGCAAACTGTTGCCCCAGCAGCCCCAGTGGCCAACCTGTTGAGAAGCTGCTGGCCTCGTGTAAACTCTTGAGATGCTCCTGCTGGGAAGTAAAGTGTGTTTTAAACCATGTACATGCAACTCCAGCTGACACATTTTCCTCTGCCACATGGACAGGCCATGAGCACGTACAGGAAGGATTTAACTGCCCAGCTCATGGGTCATAATGTGTTATATTACAATAACTTGGTCCCATCTGATGGCATGTTTCACATTTGGCCTGAGCCCTCAGTGCATAAAACATGCCCAGAGCACACAGCGATTGGGGTGTTGCTTGGACGCAAATAAATCTTCTGTATCATCTCCTCTACATCCCATCTGAAGCATGGATTGGATTTAAATTGGATTTTGGGGAAAATTTATTCACTGGAAGGGTGGTCAGGCATTGGCACAGGCTGTTCAGGGCAGTAGTGGAGTCCTTATCCCTGCAGGGATTTCAAAGCTCTGTAGATGCGGCACTTGACAGTGCTGGGAGAGCAGTTGGACTAGACAAAAGGTCTTTTCCACTCTAAATGATTCTGTGATTCTGTGAAAAAACTCCGTTTCAGTTCTGACCCCACTGAGTTGTTCAGCTTCAAAATTCAGCGTTCATGTAGAAGTACTTGGGCTGAGAACCGTGGTGTGGGGTTCTGATTCCCCTGAGTTAATCCGTCATCTCTCTTGTGTCTTCAGGGAGACCAGGATCGATATGGACTGAATTCTGCTGCTGGCTGTCAAGTGGCTTTTCAAGGCCTGTTCTTCCCCCTTTCTTTGGTGCTGCAAGGGGCTGGGACAGATAACCTGTGCTCTTGTCCTCTTTAGGATTCAGCCTTCTCTTCAGATCCAATCTACAGACATCCAGCAACAAGACCTCTTCGAATCTCCTCGTAACTTTCCGTCTCCTGGGTTTTTGGTTTTATTTTTTTGGTTTCAGAAGCAGGATGCCCAGTGTTGAAATAGCCTGACATTTCATGTGGGCCCTTTGTGAGACGTGACACAAGTGTATTGTGATTCTTTGTCATTTTCTCCATCGCTCTCACCGTGTGAGGCTCTCCACAGCCCCAGGCCTGCACCAGACCCACACACAGCTGAAAAACAGCTTATAGCCCGAGGGCTGCTGTGATTAGGAGCAGCGGGGCTGTGCTGCAGTGGGGAGAATCAGGAACTGCACTCCCTCTCGTGGCTGTGCTCTCCCCTACCTTTTCCTGGAGCAGAAGACCCTAAAACTTCACTTACAGGGCTGGTGAAATATCCGCAGCATATCCAGAGCTAGCAGCACAACACAGCCCCAGCACTCAAGACGCTGGTAATTCAGCTAAAAAGTTTGTCAAACTATTAATTGTTGGGGGAAAAAAATAAAAAAAAAATTCATGCCAGATGTCTGCCTTAGGCTGAAGTTCTCTGGAAAGTTTCAGCCAAAGTATTATGTCCATTTCCAAGAATGAGAGGAAAGCACAGTGTTTTGTCCAGTTTTGAAAAGGAATAATTCTATGAAATTGTAACAACAGAGAAAAGCCTCCATCTATTGAAGAAAGAGCATGAAATTTGGCCCCGCTGTCAAAAAAAGTGCCATTTGCTACTTCCAGGAAAGTTTGTTTAATTTTGAATTAGTTATAAGCTCTGAAAATCATGGTTTGCATGTGCTCGACAGATCCGGTCACAGATTAACAACTCTGTTCTCTGAGGACTGTCTGCAGCAGGCACACTCCAACTCAGGCCTGAAAAGGCTGGAGTATGGAATGGTTGCTTCCACCGCTGGAAATAGGAACTGGGGAAGTCAGGAAAGCTGGAGAAAGCAAAAGGTTCAGAAGTGAGTGTTGTGATGGGGTCAGAAATAAGTAGGTGCTGTTGGAGGGCTCTTTATGAGAGGGGTGAAACAAGCTGGCCTAGAAAAAAATAGTAATGAGAAAGCTCCTGTGAGAGTTGGACCAGGCACCCTCTCCCTGCTCCTCCAGAAATGCTTCCCTTGTTGTCTGAGAAAGGGAGGACAGATTCCAGCTGGTCAAGGAAGGTGATTCTGCTCCTCTGCCTCTGTGCTCAGGTGAGACCCCACCTGCAGAGGTGTCTCTAGTGCTGGGGTCCCAAAACATGGGGAGGACATGAAGCTGCTGCAGCCAGTCCAGAGGAGGCCACGGAGATGCTGCCAGGGCTGGAGCCCCTCTGCTCTGGAGCCAGCCTGGGACACCTGGGGCTGTTCAGCTGCACCACAGAAGGCTCCAGGGAGAGCTCAGAGCCCCTGCCAGGGCCTCCAGGGGCTCCAGGAGAGCTGCAGAGGGACTGGGGACAAGGCCTGCAGGGACAGCACCCAGGGAATGGCTTCCCAGGGCCAGAGGGCAGGGACAGATGGGATCTTGGGCAGGAATTGCTGGCTGGGAGGGTGGGCAGGCCCTGGCCCAGGGTGCCCAGAGCAGCTGTGGCTGCCCCTGGATCCCTGGCAGTGTCCAAGGCCAGGTTGGATGGGCTTGGAGCAACCAGGGAGAGTGAAAGATGTCCCTGCCCATGGCAGAGGGTCGAACAAGGTGAGCTTTAACCCTTCCCAGCCAAAGCATTTCATGATTCTAAGATCCTATCCAGCAACACTGGGTCACCTCCTGAGCTGAGCAACCTTCCCATGCAGGGAGAGTTTCTTCTCAGAGTTTAGTTGCCGCACCGTCATCCCAAAGGCAATTTCTGAGGGAAAGCAGGACTGCCTCAGGAGCATGTCTAGGATACCTTCAGCTGGTATGTGATGGAGATGTACTGAGTGATCCAGGATGTCCATGGGAGCATTTACCATCCAGCAGCATAGCATTGCAGAGACTTGGGGCAAACTGACTGGAGCTCTGGGCTGCTCCTCCCGGCATCCTGCCTCTGACATCTAAAGCTTGCACTGGCTGTCTGGACACAGCCCTACAGCGTGCCCCGTGGACCTGAGTGCAGATAGCATCTGACTCCCTTGTCCTGGCAGGAAGATTGTCTTGCTTTATAACACTGCCATCCAGATGCCAAAAACACACTTTTGCCATCCATTGGAGGGAAGGTTGTTAAGAATGAAGGCGTTGACACAACCTGCCTTTGGGGGAAATGGCACGGAGCAGCATCCCTAGTTCAAGAGGCTGTCTGAGTTTAGCAATAGTCTCTTGTTCCCAGGCTCTGGGCCAGGATAAATGGGCTGCAGCGTACTTTGGGAGGGATGGTTTTGCCTCCAGGAGAAAAAGAGCTTAGCACAGCTCTGCCAGGAGTCCCTCTTAAACTCATCCACACAAAGGGTTGGGTGCCACTTCCTCGGATGGGCTTGTTACTGGCCTTCCCTGGGTGTAGCATAAGCTGCCGTTAGCAGGTACACTCAGAAGGGGATTGAGAAGCGAGAGGGGCCCACGGGTTTAATTTGCTTCTATGAATTAGCCTGAGTTGATGGAATGTCCTCTCCAGGACGGGAAGGAGAGGAAGGCAGAGATCAGGATGGCTCCCGTCTCTGTGCTCCGAGCTTTGCGCACACGAGCGCGTGTTCCCCACCGTGCCAAGTATTTCAATGCCTTGCACGGTATCTGGGAACAATCAGAGAACAAAGAGCACCAGCCCTACTCCCTGCCCAGCCCCTGCTGCCCTGGATGCAGCCCTGCCCCTGGGTCTGGGTGGTGCATGAGGCAGGAGCCAGGCAAGGCCTGATCTAGTCGAGAGGTCCTGGGGGCTTCTCCATGGGCTCCGTCCTACTGCTTCGCCCTGGAAACCTTCAGGGTTGTTTGCCCTGCAAGGGAATTGGAACAGGCAGAACAACTGGAGTCTCATGACCCACATGTTTCCCATCCTCACTGGAGAGGAGCGCGGCTGTAGCCCAGACCTCTATGTTGCCAATAAAAAGGTCTTTTCTGTTAACTGAAATGTTTGAGGTCATCTCTGGCCTTGCCTTCAGCCACCACTCCATGACAAGTCTCCTCTGAGCCCTGTGTTATGCCCAACCAGTCTCTGTCTGTGTCGTGCCCAACCAGTCTCTGTCTCAGTACCTAAAGCATCTCACATGGCATTGGAGACCAACCTTAAGTTACCTGAGGTGAGCGCTTGGTGCACCTCTTGGTGTTCATGCAACTCTGGCTGTCCTGGGATGGGTCATTTCTGCTGCTGAGCTCAACAGTAACTTTCTCAGGTGTTCTGTTCAGCCAGGTTTTCTGGATGAATGGACCATGGGAGAGTGATGGGGATGTTCAGTCACCCCTTCCCAGAGGAGCTTCACAAGTCTCCAGGCGAGATGTCCCCAAAATCTATGTCAGGGAGCAGAACAAGCTTCATTTCCCCACCCTGGGCTTCAACATTCCGTGCACAAAGAAACAAAATCCCCATTTCCTACTTGAGATGCAGTAGGATGGAGACCAAAGATGATGTCTTTTAATGGTTTTTACCTAGAGCAGATTTTTGTATTTAAATTACATACACCTTTAAAAATAAAGGGTAACAACTTCTTGAAAGTCCTAGGCTTATTACACTCCAGTAAATTTCCTTAATTACCGAATTTGCAAATGTTACCAGAGCAGTGGAGCAGTCACAGTGAAGGTGTAGCCCTCATTTATTGAGGAACTGCTGCACCCTCTGACAGAAGCCAGCTTTTCCACAGATGCAGGGAGACTGTTTATTTCATTTCCATTTGCTTGCCTAGCTCAACTCAATGGCTTCTTCATCCAAGGCTCATCCAAACAACGAAGTGGGCTTTAAATAAGAAACATAGTATGCATTAATCCTCCAGGGACAAAAAAATGAGTTGTGAAAATCCACTAGTTCTAAAAATCTTGCTCATGGTCTCTACATACATCTGTCAGTTGGGTCACAGACAAGACTTTCTTCATTTAAGTTAGTTTTGAAACCAACTGGTGTTTTCTTTTCTATTTATCTGGCACATTTAGACTTCATCCCTGAAAGCTCTGGCTGGGAGCAGCCCATGTCCGTGCTGTTTGACTCTCTCATCCTTCAAAACAGGGTGGTCCCCTACAAACTGCTTGCTGGTGCATGGGTCTCATGGGTTCATAAGAATAAGTTTGAATAAACTCATTAATTACCCATTTGTCCACTGTATTAAATTGCACTAAATTCTGTGATTTGGGCCAAATGGGTAAATACATGTGCAGCTTCCATTGTTCCATAATGCAAAACATTTATGTTTTAAAACCCTGCAAAATGGGTATTCATTTATGTGGCGACCTAAATACGTGTTTCTGTCCCAGAGTCATCACAAAACAGAGCTGGGGGGGACCTCAGCTGTTCAGCTTATTCATTCCCTATACCCCAGACAAGCTTTGCTGTGATTTTTTTTCCCATTCTTCTTATTTGTTATTACTCATATCTGGTGATGGGTATTCCAAGATCTCCACTTTGATGGCATACCACATACTAGCCAAAATGTTCTAAAACATAATATAGGTGGAAAACAGCATGTTTAAATAGTTACTAGTAAATATAAAAAAAAATAATTCTCACAGCAAAACAATATTAAAAATAATGTTTTCTAACATGACTGCATTTGAAAATTTACTTAATTTGATTGAAATGGTTCTTGGCACCAGACCTCCCCCCACCCCAAGCTCCTTCACTCTTTATTTTTCACCTGGATCAGTTCAGTGATCTGCCTAGGACAATTGAAAAGCACAGGGTGATGTAGTGAGCAGTCAGGGTGGGGAGAGAAGCGATTCTTCAAGCTGGCATTGCTGAAAGCGAGACAGTCCTTGCTTTGAACCATCCTGCTGCCGGTTCAACGCGCCTGCTTTGCTCACCTTCCCCTTAACCCAGCAGGTTGCCTGTCTTCACCAGCAAGTTAAAGCACAGAGGAGCTGCCAGGGATGAGCTCAGGGTCTCCTGTTCTTAAAAAAATCACAGCAAAGCATTTTGCTTTTCAAACACTTGTCTAACCCAGCAGGAATAATTTGCCAAGGAATCCTGACTCTACTTGTCGTTCAGTTCATTATCTTTATGATCCCGTCCCTAAAAACACTTAATGGTTAATAAACCTTAAGGAAATACAATCTTACAGGCAAATGTTTTGGCTGAGCATCTGCTTCAATACTGGGAAGGGCTGGTCTTTTGTATCTTTAATTACCTTTTTGACCTTTTCAGAATACAGAGTTTTGCATTAGCCGTAGGACAGCTGTGCAGAATTGGTGACACTGAACCCCTGGCTATGCGTCCCCCACAGATGCTCTTGCTCCACAGCTATTTTCATGCTAACCTTTCTGCAGTTTCTGTTATTCATCCCAGAAAGGCTCTTTAAAAACCCCAAGGAAGTGTCCTGGCATTTCCAACATGTCCATAGGGAGGCCCAGCGGCAGTTTGGAAGAAATCTGAGTTTTGTGATGCCAGCTCTCCAGCCTGTGTCAAGATACGAGTGCAGAGCCTCATTTGCATAGATGCAAGTGCTTTAGAGGAGAGCTCAGCTTAATTCTCCATGTTTGTAGGAGACCTTCAGTCCCAAGTGAGGTGATCTTTGTGGTCAAAGCTGGACTGTACCACAGGGGGAAGAGTTTCAGAGATCAGCCTAATGCCATCTTCGTCTGAGCTGGAGAATTCACGGCAAACATGGTGGGCAAATCTAATCCTGAGTGCAGGTCTGGGTGTGTGCTCAGCTGATCAAATCATCATGGCCTGACTGGTGTGACCATTTTAGCTGTCTGGGAGGAGATGAGGAGACCATGGGGATGATGTGACAATGGAGATATTGAGACCATGGGGATGATGAGACCACGGGGAGCAAGGAGGGGCACTTGTCCTCCAAGGACTCTGTGCTGCACCACCTCCTGCACATTAATGCACAAGCTCACTCTTTTTTGCAAAACAGTTCCATGGGGAAGCTGCACCTTTTTACTCATGAACCCATGGGTCAGCACACCAATCTGGAGGTGCCTGAGGAGACCTTGAAGACCCCTTCCCAGCTTTGAGGAAAAGAGCCACCAGGCAAGTTATTCTGGAGTGGGGCTTGCTTGGCTTCTTTCTCTGTTTTGTATAAAATAATTAACTGGCGGGGAGAGAGAGACAGAGAGAGCATGTGAGTTTGCAGCTCATTGCCTAGGCATTAATCTAGAAGGAGAAGACCAAGTCCCTGCTCTTAGGACTGTTTAAGTTAAAGAGAAAACTGCCACAGCTCCACAGACTCTGCCCAAGGATCTTCTTTGTACACAAAGGAAACCAGAAGATAAACCAAGACTAATGAGCAGCAATGACTGTGGAATTTCTGGATCAACAGTGGCCTCCTTCATGTCACTGCCCAGGGAGCACTGAAGCCTGAAGAACACGTATCTGAGTTGCAGACCTCTGGCCCTTAAGTCTTTCCGTGGATTGGATGTCATCAACATGGCCAAGCATTTCGAAAGTACTTGCTGCCTCAACATCTAAGTACAAGTGATAAAGCTAAAAGGAAAAGGCTCGTTTCCATTAGAAGGTTCCCAGCAGATTATCCCCACAAGGCAGGAAAGCAAGGAAGCAGGGAGTTTCCTGGGACAACACCTCCACAGCCACATGGGTTCAGGCAGAGAGTTTTCAGTGGTGGTGGCTGCCTTTCCCTGTCACTCTCTGGCAGGGTTGGCATTGTCTCTGTCCCCTTGAGAAGCAGCCTCAGGTCCAGAGGTCCAGCTGAGTGGTGGTGATGAGGTGAAGTGTGGGTGCAGCTCTGTCCTGCAGGAAGGAGCTCAGGGATTCCTGCTGTTTCTGAATGGCAAAGCTGTTGTCCAGGGAGTAGAAGGCATTTCACCAGCCCGGCTTGGCTGGAACACTAAATTAATTCTCTTCCTAGTTACCAATATCTGTTAAAGGTAGATAGGAATGGAGAGGGAATACCCTCATTCCTGCCCAGTCCCTGCATTTTTTTACAGTGAAAAGCCCTGGAGGAAAGGTTTGCCCTTACTGTAGACATGATTTAGCTGGAGCTGCCTCCTGCCTTCCATCAATGATAAGTCACTGCAATGCGAGCCCTCAGATAGTGGTGTGTTTACAGAGCCTTTGTTCTCCTGTTCAGTGAATTGATCTCCATCTGAGAAAGTATCACTCACTGTCAGAATTAAAAAACAGCCCATGAAAAAGAAAAGGAGCAGCCTGACTTCAAAGGGCTGTGGTTCTTTTCTTGTGGCCTCTCCTAACCTACACACAGCTGAAAAACTTGTTTGACCCAATTCATTTCAGGCCTCCTTCCTCCCCTCCAACAGACAAAGACGCACAAACAATAAGCTCATTCAGGTGCAGAAGAGGGAGGGAAACCCAGAGACCCAGGCGAGGCTCCTGCTGCACACACCCTGTTCCCACAGATAAGCACAAAGCTGGAGGAGTGACAGGTTATCTTGGGCAGATCCAGCTACATGCAAGGTCTCCTTGAAGTCAGTGGTGTGTGTCTGTCGAGAGATGATATCTTTTATTAGGCCAACTGGTAGAGTCAGAAAAACTAGACAAGCTCTCAGGGGCCCAAAAACCTTCTTCAGGCCAGGGAAATATCTGGGACACCTGCAGCCAGAAGGTGCATGAGATGTTGTAGGGTAGGAGGTGGGTAAGAGGTAAGTGCTTTTAGTGTCTGGTGGATTGGCTTGGCATAAAGAGAGACCTTACAGTGACCTTCCAGTGCCTAACGGGACTCAGTGACAAGAGAGCTGCAGAGGGATTTTGGACAGGGGCCTGCAGGGTCAGGACAAAGGGAAGTGGCTTCCCACTACAAGAGCACAGGGTTAGATGGAATATTGGGAAGGAATTCTTGGCTGTGAGGGTGGTGAGGCACTGGCACAGAGGCTCAGAGCAGCTGTGGCTGCCCCTGGATCCCTGGAAGTGTTCCAGGCCAGGTTGGACAGGGATTGGAGAAACCTGGGATAGTGGGAGGTGTCCCTGCCCATGGCAAGGGGGTCAGAACTACACAGATGATGTTTAAGGCCCTTCCAACACAACCCGTTCTGTGATTCTGTGATGTTTAACTGATCGGTTTTTTTATTATTTTTGAGGGCTACCAATTTAGCTTCTGACTCACTACATGACAACTCATCCCTGACTGGCATGTGGCCAAGGGTGGGACTGCAGCAGCAAACCCTCCCATCACTTTAAAATGCCGTGAAAAGGTCCTTCAAGGTCAGTGCCAGGCATGAACAGGGTGCCTGGCCTGGCAGCTGTGACCTTGGAGTTTCCAACACCTGATAACATGCTCAAGAGAGTTATCTCTGCAACAGAGGAACCAAACCACTCCCAAGCAGGGCTGACTGCAGTGGACAGCCCTTTCTTCCTGCAGGAACACAACCTCATACAGAGAAGATCTCTGGATGTTATTCCCCTCTTTCTATTTTTAAATGTGCTCCAAGCTAAAATCTTCATTTTTCTCTTCAGTGATGCATGTGCCTGCATTTCCTCAAGCTGATATTCATTCCTTCCTCCCTTGTCTTTTCCAGGAGAAATGTCTTAACATTTGCAAAAAGTAACTGTTGTTTTTGCACTTTAGAAATGTGAATGTGTCACTATAGCAATTATCTCTAAAACCTAGCTAAACAGGCCTAATGCTGCTTAATAGGAACTTTGTCGCCTCTGAGCACTTTTCTCTTCATTAATGAGTCACTACAAAGCAAATTATCACCAGTGTCACTGTCTCAGTCCTGCTTCACTGCAGCTGGATGTAGCATTGCCTCAGTGCAAGCAGAGCTCAGCCATGGATCTGCCTTTTTTGGGGCAGAACCTCTGCAAGTTCCTTGTAAGATGTTGATGATAAGATGCAAGAAGACCAAATAAAACCAGCCACTGGGCAGCAGAAATCTGGTGAACATGGGTCCCAATTTCCAGGTGCCTGGGAGGGTTTGGTGGCTGATCCAAAACTGCCAGAAACAGACTAGTTACATGTGAAGGAGTCTGGGTTTGGAGACTGTACTGCTGGGAAGAGGGGCAAGGGACAAAAACTGCATGGACACTGAATACCTTGGGCATTGAGGTGCTTCCTCAAGCCTGCAAAAATCTGCCTGGCCCCTGAATTCCATCACTTGGTGACCAACACCAAGGAGATGCCCCGTGCTCTTACGCACAGCACGAGCCAATACAGCAGATACAACTCCAACCAGCGTGGTCCAGCAGACCCCAGTAAATAACCATGCACAAAGAGTTGTTTGGAAACCTACTTCCTACAGCCTAGAATTGAGTTTATCTCAGACATGCCAAATCACCCAGCTAGACCTTACTCATGGATGAGTCCTCCAAGACTTTCCATAAGTAATCATGCCTAGGGTAGAGTTCTTTGCAGGCATCAGTGAAGCTCTGCAAGGAGACAGCACCCCAAGTGATTTTAAGCTTGCACATCAAGGCCAGGCTGGATAAGTCTTGGAGCAACCTGGTCTAGTGGAAGAGGTTGCTGCTCATTGCAGGAGGGTTGGACTAGTTGATCTTTAAAGGATCTCTTCCTGCCCAAAACATTTGATAATTCCATGAGCTCTGAGAGGCAAAAGGATTGACCACTGAGTTCCCAGTCACCAGCAGAGCTGGGGTTCTCTGTCTATGCTCTAGACCTATATCCTTTTTGTTAGTGATCACTAGTTAATAGGTGGGAATACCTGGTGCCTCCTGTGGGCTTAGATCACATGTGAGGAGAGTTACTCAGCTGTGGCAGGATGCCATTAAACTTCTCCATTCAGCTATGCTGGTGCTCTCCAGTTTCCTTATTTTCATAGTCACAGAATCCTGGAATGGTTTGGGTCAGAAGGGACCTTGACAGGTCATCTGGTCCAACCCACCTGCCATGAGCAGGGACACCTTCCACTAGACCAGGTTTCTCAGGATATATCTGTCCATCACTCCTGTGTGTTCCTGTTTACATGGTGATTGCACTAGACAGGGCTGCAGAAGTAGGTGAGAGGAGCTGTTCTCCCTTCTGATGGCATTTCCCTGGACAAGGGTTAGGAAGGTGATACACAGATTTATCTGTCCTGCCTAGGAGGTGGTGACAGTCCTTGTGTCTGTCACCTGAAGGTTTCCCTTGAGCCCTGATAATCTGAAGTGTTATAACTATTATCAGGCACTTCCAGGATAGCCAGGGTGGGAAGACTGCAATCTCCCTGCTTGCTGCTCCCATGCTCCTGAAAGAGGAATAATCTCCTGCCAAGGTATTTCACTCTAGTGGCAAAAAGATTTGGGAAGTGCACAGGGGAGGCTAATCCTAGCATTCATCTCCACAAGGCTCCAAAACCTCGACCCTGATGTACAGCTCTGAAAGCTGTCTTTGAGCCAGTCCCAGCATCAGACTCCCTCAAAGCCAGCACTCACATCCCTGGGCAGCCTCTGGGATGGGCAGTTTATCATTTTGTCCCTGTGTGAGCCTTTACCCAGGGTCCAGATGCTGGCTCCTGGGTCCCCAGGCCCAGCCCAGTCCCACGCCTGCTGCTCTGCTGTAGCCTTGCAATTCCTAAGCTATCTATCACGGCACATTTATTCTGACACCCCGTGAGTGCTCAGGTTAGTGCTGCTCTGCCAGGCTCAGCGCAGGCTTCTAAATATATTAGTGAAGGGGAAAGATCTGGGATGGCTTCCAATTTCAACCAAGGTCACATTGGGGAGTGCTGGTGTGCAGGGCGAGGATGTTATCCACGGCATCTTTCACCGAGCCGTATTCCAGCTGCGTGCAGCATTCCTGTGCTGCGACAGAAGGGGATGGGAAAGCAGGGCAGGAGCCAGAGGCCTGGGAGATGACCAAAATTTTGCTGTGGTTGTGTTGTGTGACCAAAATTTTGCTGTGGTTGTGTTGTGTGCTGCGGGATCTTCTGCACCTCTGGTTATTTTTCTGCCAAAAAAAAAACCGCCCCCCCAAACGCAAATGGTGCTGCTTACCTGCCCCGAACGGTAGACTCGGGCGTAATGTTTTCCAAAGAGCTCAGAGCTCTGGGCTCTTGGATTCATCCTAGCAGACAATTTTCCCATTAGGAGGCAGCCAAATGCTCCAGGGAAACACACACTGGCTGGAAACGGCACCTGCATTCCAGATTTGCCCAAGTCTCTTGATGATGCATCCTAAGAGGAGCTCTCTTCCTAGCCACAAGAAAGGGCTGGGAAAGTTTAGGCAAGGCCAAGGACTGGAGGTGAGACACATCACAGAAGGTTTGAAATCCCCCCTCTGGCAGCAGTGACTCTGCGACTCTCTCCATGGGAAACGGACGAGATCTGGACTTTTAATTGCAGCCCCGGACTGGAGGAGGAGACCCAGGAGGAGCAGAAAGAGTGAGGAATAAAGAAGAGGTGCATAATTTGAGAGAGCAAGGAAGGAGGCTGGAGGCTCTGGCTGAGGACGCTGCTTGGCAGAGGCCAGTTTATGAGCCTGGCAAGAACAGCAAGAGGAGGTTTTCTTGTTGGCTTTTGGTGAAGCTCAGGAGCCTCTTAAGGTTGAGGCAGCTTCCCCATTCCTGCAGCCAGGCAGTGAAGAGCCCTGTGCTCCCCTGAGAGTGAAGGGCAGAGTCTGGGGCAAAAAGGGACAGATTGCCATAAATTACCTGTCCATCTTTTCTAGGTTCAGTGACCAAGAGCTGTGCTGGTGTCTCACTTAACCCTGATAAATGTGGGGTTGGGAAGGATGCTGGCAACATCCTGGTGATATGTTTTCCTACGATCATTCATCCATGGTGAGGCAGAAAATGGGGCAGGGTTAAATTTTATTTTCTTAAAGAAACTCCATCTTCTGCCTAACTCCCCCTCTAAAGTTATTAGTTACATTTCAGGATGGTGAAGGGCCAGGAATCCCAAAGGTACCCTTACACCTTAGGTGCAAATAAAGCACCATGTAGAAAAGGAGGACCTTTTCTTTGTCTCAGCAAGGGGGAGGCTGTCAGGGGAGGTTCCTGAAACGTGGATAAGGCAGAGCAGTGTCCTGGAGCCCCTTGGCCGCAGGACGAGCATTGGGCATGCTGTGGAGCATCCAGCTGTGCCATGCTGATCTGGTTCTCTGAGGCCACACTCAGTTACTAATGTGGTTTGTCAGGAGAGAGGGCGATGTTTTATCTGCTTGCCTCTATTTTTAGCTGCCTTGGGTCAGCAAAACGACTCAGACAGCAGCAGTGCTGGGGGACCCGCATCTCCAGATCCAGTTGTCCGGCTCTGAGCCACACCCTACACAGTTAGCAGCCTGAAATCAGTAATTCCTCCTTTCTTCCCAGCTCATCCTGCTCCCACTGACCGGTCTCCACCTCCCTCCTGATGTCCCCAGCTCCTGGCTGTGCTACACTGCCCAGCCTGACAGAGATCTCCAGACCTGGTGCTCGGGGTCTGCTCCTGGCACAGTCGTAGCCTTGTTCCGAGGTCCTGCCTGTGAGCTGAGTGCCTGAGGGATGGAGGGGCACACCCCTGAAGGGCTGCCTGCATCTTGCTCCTGCCCCCTGCACTGGGAGGCCCAGGCAGAGGAGCACACCTGCTCTGTGAAACCCACAGAGCTTTCCTCCAGCTCATTAAGAGTTGAATTGTTATTAACGTGCCATGTTAAGTGCTACAACCCCCCCGTTGCAGAAGCTTTCTGTGGATTTGTCCCCAAGTTATATTGTACCTGAAATGACTGCATGGCCTTTGGAGCAGCAGATGTTCAGGATCAGTGCCAAACCCTTGCTCCAGTACTGCTCTGGGTTTCCAGTGCTGGCTGTAGGGCAAGGGCAGTGGAAGGGCTGCTGGTCTGCAGTTATCCTTCCTTCCATTCCATTCCTGAGCAGGGGTTGAAGAATCAGTGTCACATGGTGTAGTCAGGGTTGCATGGACTCTCTGAACTGAAGCATAGTTTTGGTCTAGAAATCATCTAACAGCATCTTGCAAAACTTCCAGGATTTCATGAGCTGGACTGGAACAGAAATGCCACAGGCAGTGCTGCCAACCCTGAGCATTCAAATACCATGAGTCAGTCCCCCCTCCTCCCTGACTCTTCCAAGCCTCTTTTCCTTTAAGGGCTTTTTTTTTTTTTTTTTTAACAGTGAGGTTAAACTTGGTTCCTATTTTCCAGGTTTCTCTGCTCCTCTTCTCCCCTGTCTTTTGGGGAGCTAAAAACTTAACTGTTTTGGGAGTGAGGAGGTTGTTTCTGTAATGAAGAGGAAATACAGTGCTCTAAGCCCCTGGAGCAGGGCCCTGAGTAACGTTGTTATGTGGCTTTATGATAAATTTGGGAGATTTGGCAGCGCTTCAGTCTGGCTCCTTGTTTAATTGCCTGCAGATCCTGCCTTGTCATTAACACAAGAGGTCAAGGTACTGGCAGGAGTTCTGTGATTTGTGGAGGCATACTTAGCTTATAAAAACACCTCTGTCTCTGCCTCCCAGCGAGCCTTCCTTGTTCATCCAGCTGTTACTGTTGTTCTCCCCCTCTCCTGAGCTCCTTCAGCAGACTCTTCCTTGCCTTTGTGAGGTGCCTTATGCAATGCCTGTGCTCAAGCACACTTTTGGCCAGCTACACACCCACTGCAGCCACATCTGGGCATCCAAAATGCTCATTAAACTTGGTATATTTTAATAATTGTGGTCCAGGAAATGTTCGTCTTCTTCTAAGGAAACAAAGCAGAGAGGATGGCAAGAGAGCAGAGCCCAAGGAGCATCCAGCAAGGTCTTCAAATGAAGAAGGGGCATCTACCATGTGTGCAGCACACATGCAACAAGCAGCCCACAAGCCTCCTGAACGATAGAGATATTCAGGCTGGAGAAGGCCTTTAAAAGCATTGAGTTCAACCATTCCCCCACTGCCAAGACCACCACAAAACCATGTCCCCAAGTGCCACTTCCACGCACGTCTGGTCTTTCTCAGTTCTCCCTGAGGATCAGGGTTTGAGGAGGCTGAGAATTCCCTCAAAACCACCAGTTGCTCATTATGAGTTGCTCTGAGCCCTGTATGACTCCTTTAGTCCACAAACACTTACTACCTTCTGACAACACAAAAAGATGTTATTCCAAAGGGACAGGACTTGGCTAGCAGCATCCAGCATTATTTTTTATTACTAGATTATTGAAGGGCTGACTTGCTTGGGCTTTGTAGGGTATCCCAGTACTTAAAGGGAGGTGATAAAAGAATATGGAGGGAGGTTTTCTTACACGGGAAGATAGTGATAGGCAAGTGGGAAAGGTTTTGAACTGAAGGATGTGATATTTAGATTAGTTATTAGGAGGAAATTCTTGTCTGTGAGGTTGATGTGGCCCTGCCACAGGTTTTCCAGAGAAGCTGCAGCTGCCCCTAGATCCCTGGCAGTGTCCAAGGCCAGGCTGGATGGGGTTTGGAGCACCCTGGGATAGTGGAAGGTGTCCCTGCCCATGGCAGGGGGTGGAGTGGGATGAGCTTTAAGGTCCCTTCCAACCCCAGCCATTCAGTGATCCTGTAGAACTCCATGTCCTGCTCAGCACTGAAAGCAGTCACTGAGTCTTGCAGCAGCCTGTCACTCTGACATTCCCAGCAATCCCGGCTGTCACAGCTTTCCAGACCTGCAGGGGATGCAGAGCCCAGGATGCCAGACCACTGAAAGGACAGCTCGTTGGGCTGCAGCAGCAGGAGAGCACAGGCTGAGGCGTTTGCTGCTGGCAGAGGGATGGATGGATGGATGGATGGATGGATGGATGGATGGATGGATGGATGCTGTACAACAGTCTCTGGCACCCCTGTGTGGCCACCTGCACAACCACAGCCCAGGCAACCACCTCAGCCTTCCCCAAGCAGCAGCTCCCTGGCGAGAAAAGAACAACTTCTGAGAGGTCTGGATGGGGATAATAAACCCTGGCTGTGGAGGCAGCAAGCCCCTGTGAAGAATGGGAGCCCTGTTATCCTCTGTGGAGGGCCAGGAGTTCCTTATGGACCTGGACACCAGGAGCCAAGAGAATCATAGAATTACTGAATCACAGAATGGTTTGGGTTGGAAGGAACATTAAAATCCATCCAGTCAAACCCCCATCCATGGGCAGGGACACCTTCCACTGTCCCAGGCTGCTCCAAGCCCTGTCCAGCCTGGCCTTGGACACTGCCAGGGATCCAGGGGCAGCCACAGCTGCTCTGGGCACCCTGGGCCAGGGCCTGCCCACCCTCCCAGGGAACAATTTCTCCCCAAAGAAGAAGAGCTAAGGAAGGGACCAGGCTTCAGGGTTCCAATCTTCACCTGGCTGCTGCATTCCTACAGCTGGGGCAGGGAGCAGGAGAATAAGCATTTTGTTACTTTGACTGACTGCCATCAGTGGAGACATAAACTGTGTGTGCACAGAGAGCTCACAGTGGTAGCTGTAACAGGACTAAAATAGCAGAAAGCTGCTGTGTGCAGCTGTGGATGGTGTAGCAGAGATGCTGTCAGCTGGGTTTAATCCTCTTGTCCATCCTCCCAAATTACTTCCTTGGTAAAATGGCTGAGAAACCACTAAAATTAAAGAAAACACAGAAAATTAAGTGAAAAATACAGCTGCAGTGCTGCAAGCTGGCTGCCCACAGCCAGGCCAGCACCAGGGAGCACAGCCAGAGATCCCTGAGGCCTTCCAGTCCCTTTCCAATCCTCCCCATCACCAGATTCCAGCAGGAAAGCAGGAGCCTGCTCCCACAGTGCCTGGGTTGGAGGCAGTGTGTTCCAGCCCAGTTCCTTGAGCAATGGGGCCCCCAGTCCCCTCTCACTCACCTGTCCTCCACCTTATCCTGCCATTTAACACAGTCCTCGTGTTGTATTTGCTCACCAAGATACTTCCTATCTTAATTTCCATTCCTAGGGCCCCCATGAAAGGTGGATTTTCCCCAGCCCTGTTTCCTGCCCCTCTTTGTGCCTCTTGAGGCAGGCAGAGGAGCACTTGGAGGGTTTGCAGAGGTGGTGTCGGGGTTGGGAGCAGGACACTGATTTCCAGCCTCTTGAGAAGTGCTGAGCAGAGCCAAGGGCAAGCCCTGAGAACATTGGTCCTGCTCAGGGACACCTTGAGCATGTGGCACACCCGGCTGTGCCTTGTGTGGGCAGCAGGTGAAGGGCAGCCACGCTCAGGGAGGTGATGAGCAAGAGCAAGAAGAGCCTGGATAGTAGAAAGCACGCTGGTTGTCCGGCGAGGGAGATGATCTGAAGATCAGGATACCCTTTAGAACACGTGCTTTATTGGTCGTGGGGAGGCAGCCTGACTGGGGAAGGGTCCAAGGGATTCAGTGCAAAGTCCAAGAGGGTCCAAGGGAAGGCGAGCAAAGAGCAGGGCGAAAAGAGAGGGTGCAAAAAGAGGGTGCAAAAAGAGGGCGAGCTCCTTGTTCCATTCCATTTTAACCCTTTCTATCATGGATATTCTAATGAGCATCAACCAATCACCTTAAGATACAAAACCTACAGAATCTACATGCAGCCTATGGGAACTACAACATTACAATACTACTCTACATACCAAAACCTGTGAAACCCACCTTATCCCTGATACCTGAGAAGGTCCAACCCTTTATTCATCCTTTTGTCTTGGCAGAGGTGTCACTGATTCACTCAGCCAAATCTTTTCAGCTGCCTAATCACCTTTTTCCTGTCCAGCAATTTACAGTTCAAACTTTGCTTTTAATTCTATTCCTCTTGTGGATTTCATACTTTTAGAATCTTTTACTAATAAATCATCTCTGCAGGGCCTACCTACTTCATCCTCCCCAACACCTGGACAGGCTCTTCTCCAAGTGGTGCAGAGCACAGGTAAGAGCTCCTGAGCACAGAGCAAAACCCAGGGCCTTGGCTCAGAGGCATTTGGAGAAAGAGATGGCTCTGTGACTCAGTGTCACTCCAAGTGCCATGCTCTGTGTGGCACCAGGGCCACTGAGAGGGTCCTATGGCCACTGAGAGGTTTCTGCAGCCACCAAGGGGCCATCTTGGCCATCAAGGGGGAACTGTGGCCATTGAGGGGGCATCTGGGGCAGGCAGAGCAGCCTGTGCACCACCCACCCCATCAACACCCATCAGACCTTCAGCTTCATCAGTCACAGGCACAATGCAAGGTCCTCATTGAAAATCCAAGGCTCCCTGGCTTTGGGTTGCTGGGTGGATGCCCAGAAACACAGAAGAGAGCCCTGGCACAGAGCAGGGCTGGGACCTGGCCAGCTGCTCCACACAGGCACAGCCCTGGAGTATTTCCTGTGCGTGGAAGAACTTCCTAGTGCCCCACCAGACCCTGGCTTTGTGGCAGAGTCAATGCACTTGAACATTATTTGTTGTTGTTTGAAACAAGCTGCAGGCCCCATTACATCTCACAGCACTTTCCCCAGTGCAAGTGGTGTTAAGGGAAGTGGAACAGGTTTTGAGCTGTGCCCACAAAGTCTGGGAACAGAGGAGACACGGTGACATATGGGTATGGAGACAGCCCCTGGAGAACCAAATACTCATTACTTCCAGGGGAAGAATAAGACAGGATGTTAAGGAGCAAGTTTAAATAAATTTCAGAGTATCTTCTTGTGAAGATGCAGCTGTGGAACTTGCTGCTGCAGTGTGTCTCTGCCTTCTGCTCTCCAGCCCTGGCTTCAGGAATGTCCTGAGCTGTATTCCTGGAGGAGGGGGTGGCCGGAGGAAAATGAGTTGGGAGCTGCATCCAGTGCACACTCATGGCTGCCAGAAGCTTGGTGACTTCTTCATGTGCTATTCCTGGCATTTTCCCAAGCAGTCCCCATCCCCAAAGGGCTAGGAGGTGATCCTGGGGTGGGGGCAGAGCCTGCTGTCCCACCCTGAGCCCTGCAGCCTTGCTGCAGCCAGGCTGGCACCTGCTCTGTGATGGGTCTGACCACAGTGAACCCTGGAGGGCTCTCACAGGGGTGCCTTCGCCCTCAGGGTGCCTTGGGCAGGGGAAACCATCCCTATGTTGTATCCCTCTGGGGATGGTTTACCCCAAAAGGAGCCCCAAAGCTGTAACTGTGTGATGTGTCCCTACCTTCCCCTGTTATCTCTGACCAACTGGCTCAGTGCCAGCTATCTGTCCTCGGACAGAGGGTCTACATAAACCCATGTTCTTCCTTGTTCATCCTCTTTGCCCCTGGAATCCCTTCAAGAATAAAGCCTTGGAACAATCCCAGGTAAGGAGCCTCTTTTGGGTCTCTTCCCCTTTCCTGAAGTGATCTTAGCCCAAAGCCCTCCAGAATCTGAGCTAGCAGTTGGGGCCAGGAGGGCGGAGGGCTGGGATTACAACATCCCTAAACTGCTCCCAGGAGCTCAGGACTCTGGGTGGATCCTGGAATCCCAGTGGTGAACATCTCTGCAGTGATGAGAGCTGCCTCAGCATCTGGCGTGTCCAGATACATCCAGCCTGCCACCTGTGGTAGCTGGAACTGGAGCAGGTGCAGCAGGATTTTCTGGTGATCTCCATCATCATCATCAGTAGTGCATTTTGCCTTTCCCAAACTTTTCCCCAAAAGCAGTGCTACCTGTCAAGCTCCAAGCAAGAAATCTTTAAGCTTTCCCCTGAGACTCCTGCCAGGATGGTCTGACACTGAGGTGGCAAAGGGACCCACTTGCTTGTCACAGCTGTAGATCACTGGGGGAAGGAACATCCCCAGGGATGGCTGGAAAGACACATGCTGTGCTCCCATCCCCAGCACTCTCAACATCCTCCCACTCTCCTCCCATTGTCAACAATCTGGGTGAGGGGAGCGAGGGCACCCTCAGTCAGTTCGTAGGTGACACCAATCTGGGTGGGAGTGCTGGAGGGCAGGAAGGCTCTGCAGAAGGACCTGGACAGGCTGGACCATGGGCTGAGGCCAGTGGGATGAGGGCAACAAGGGCACATGCCAGGTGCTGGATGTGGGTCACACCGATCCCATGGAATGCTCCAGGCTGGGGCAGAGAGGCTGGAAAGCTGGGAAAGGCCCTGAGGGTGCTGGTGCCAGCAGCTGGACAAGAGCCCAGGGGTGCCCAGGTGGGCAAGAGGCCAATGGTCCCAGCCAAGGTGTGACACAGCCCCAGGGCAGGACCTGTCCCCTGAGCTGGCACTGCTGAGGCACCTCCAGTGCTGGGGACAGCGCTGGGCCCCTCAGGACAAGAGAGACACCGAGGGGCTGGAGCGTGTCCAGGGCAGGGAATGGAGCTGGGGAAGGGGCTGGAGCCCCAGGAGAGGCTGAGGGAGCTGGGGAAGGGGCTGGAGCCCCAGGAGAGGCTGAGGGAGCTGGGGAAGGGGCTGGAGCCCCAGGAGAGGCTGAGGGAGCTGGGGAAGGGGCTCAGCCTGGAGAAAAGGAGGCTCAGGGGGCCCCTGTGGCTCTGCACAACTCCCTGCCAGGAGGGGACAGCCGGGGGGGTCGGGCTCTGCTCCCAGGGAACAGGGACAGGAGGGGAGGGAACGGCCTCAGGCTGGGCAGGGGAGGCTCAGGGTGGATATTGGGGAAAATCCCTTCCTGGAAAGGGCTGTCCAGCCCTGGCACAGCTGCCCAGGGCAGTGGTGCAGTCCCCATCCCCAGAGGGATTTCAAAGTTGTATGGATGAGGCACTTGGGTCAGGGGGTAGCGGTGGCCTGGGCAGTGCTGGGGGAATGGTTGGATTCAATGGTCTTGGAAGGCTTTTCCAACCTAAATGATTCCGTGATTCTACAATCTTCCCATGGGATATTCCACAACACTGGGAGGTCCCATCTTTGGTGGTGCTGTAGGGAAGGTTTGGGAGATACCCTCGTGGGCTGATGTGGAAAAGATCCCTGGCTGGAATTGGGAGCTGTGGGTGTGCGGGGTTGTGGGGTGGAGGGAGGGGATGGGGGTGCAGGCAGGGGTTTGGGGAGGAGGCAGAAGTTTGGGGGCAGGCAGAGATTTGGGGGTACAAGCAGGGGTTTGTGATGGGGAAAAGGTTCAGGTTTGGGGTGCAGGCAGAGGTTTGGGGGTGCAGGCAGGGAGTTTGGGAGGAGCAGTCAGAAATTAGGGGGCAGGCCAGGGATTTGGAGGGCAGGCAGGGCTTGGGGGCAGTCAGGGGGTTTGAGGGCAGGCAGGGTTTAGGGGCAGGCAGGGTTTGGGGGAAGGCAGGGTTTGGGGGTGCAGTCAGGGGGGTTTGGGGGAAGGCAGGGGGTTTTGGGGGCAGGCAGGATTTGGGGACAGGCAGAGGGTTTTGGGGGCAGGCAGGGTTTTGGGAGCAGGCAGGGTTTTGGGGGCAGGCAGAGGGTTTTGGGGGCAGGCAGGGCTTTGGGGGCAATCAGGGGGTTTTGGGAACAGGCAGAGGGTTTTGGGGGCAGTCAGGGAGTTTTGGGGGAAGGCAGGGTTTTGGGTGCAGGCAGAGGGGTTTGGGGCAGGCAGGGTTTTGGGGGCAGGCAGAGGGTTTTGGGGGCAGGCAGGGTTTGGGGGCAGGCAGGGTTTGGGGGCAGGCAGAGGGGTTTTGGGGTTTTGGAGCTGCCGCAGGGTTGCGGGATGGGGCGGAGGCGCTGCCTGCAGGCTCCGGCAGCAGCCACCAGAGGGAGCCAGAGCGTCACCGTCCTGCTCTGCCGGGAGGGGCGGGAGAGGGATGGGAATGTCGGGATGGGAATGTCGGGATGGGAATGTCGGGATGGGGATACAGGACAGGGATACAGGGATGGGAATGTTGGGATGGGATACAGGGATGGGATACAGGACAGGGATACAGGGATGGGAATGTCGGGATGGGATACAGGACAGGGGTACAGGGATGGGAATGTTGGGATGGGATGCAGGACAGGGATTCAGGGATGGGAATGTCGGGATGGGATACAGGACAGGGATACAGGGATGGGAATGTTGGGATGGGAATGTCGGGATGGGATACAGGACAGGGATACAGGGATGGGAATGTTGGGATGGGGATACAGGACAGGGATACAGGGATGGGAATGTTGGGATGGGATACAGGATGGGGATACAGGGATGGGAATGTTGGGATGGGATACAGGATGGGGATACAGGGATGGGAATGTTGGGATGGGATACAGGACAGGATACAGGGATGGGAATGTTGGGATGGGGATACAGGGGTGGGAATGTTGAGATGGGATACAGGACAGGGATACAGGGATGGGAATGTTGGGATGGGATACAGGGATGGGATACAGGGATGGGATACAGGACAGGGATACAGGGATGGGAATGTTGGGATGGGATACAGGACAGGGATACAGGGATGGGAATGTTGGGATGGGAATGTTGGGATGGGAATGTTGGGATGGGAATGTCGGGATGGGGATACAGGACAGGGATACAGGGATGGGAATGTTGGGATGGGAATGTTGGGATGGGGATACAAGACAGGGATACAGGGATGGGAGTACTGAGATGGGGGAACAGGGATGGGGAAACAGGATGGGGGTATTGGAATGGGGATACTGGGATGGGGGAACTGGGATGGGTGTATTAATATGGGGGAAGTGGGATTAGGAAATGCAGTGGGAGTACTGGGATGATGGTATTGGTGTGAGGATACTGGGATAGAAGTACTGGGATAAGGGAACTGGGATGGGAAACTGGAATGGTGTTATTGTGTTGGGGGGGATGGTATGAGGTGAGTACCAGGATGAAGCAAAACCAGGATGGAGGAAGATACTGGGATGCAAGCACACCAGGAAGCAGGAACACTGGGATGGAGGTCCTGGGATGGGAGCACTGAGATGGGAGTTCTGGGATGAAGGACCAGGATGAAGGAGCACCAAGATCAGGGCAGGTATCCTGGAACTGGGCTGCAGGAACACCGTGACAGAGCACTGGGATGTGGAGCATCAGGATGGGGAGGCTCCTGGGATGCAGGAAAATGTGGATGGGGAGCACTAAGCTGGAAAAGCACCAGGCACAAGCCCACTTGCAACCCATCTGTGGCAAAGGCTGCAGATGGAGTAGCTGGTGCAGGACACAGGGCTGGGCTCTGTGGGGTGTGCTGTGGTGTCAGAGACCCAGTGATGATCATGTGCTGCCCAGCTCCCTCTGTGAGGTACCAAAGGCTCTGCTCAGAGGGCAGCAAATACCAAATACACTGATTTCACAGCTTTTTCTTGTTCCTCCTGTCCTGCCTCTCCACTCATGAGGGAGGCAGTTCTCCCCCTCTGCCCTCCCACGCACGGAGCACTTGCCACAGCTGGACTGGGTTTGCCCAGGGGAACCTGGAGGATGAAGACAGTTCTGGATGGGCTACTTGTAGGGGGTGTGCTGAGAGTAAAGTCTAATTTTCAGGGAGCTGTGGCCCCTCCCAGGGATTACAGCACCACAGGCCCTTGGGGAGCAAGATGTTTGCTTCCAGCCCTGTTGTTTGGTAGGTGATAGGTAAAATCCTCCCTTGGAGCTTTTGAGACACTGTTAGAGCAGGAACTCACAGGATGGTTTGGGTTGGAAAACAGCTTCAAAGATCACCTAGTTCCACCCCTGTCATCGGCAGGGACACCTTCCACTGTCTCAGGCTGCCCCAAGCCCTGTCCAGCCTGGCCTGGGACGCTGCCAGGGATCCAGGGGCAGCCACAGCTGCTCTGGGCACCCTGGGCCAGGGCCTGCCCACCCTCCCAGCCAGCAATTCCTGCCCAAGATCCCATCTGTCCCTGCCCTCTGGCACTGGGAAGCCATTCCCTGGGTGCTGTCCCTGCAGGCCTTGTCCCCAGTCCCTCTGCAGCTCTCCTGGAGGCCCTGGAGGCCCTGGCAGGGGCTCTGAGCTCTCCCTGGAGCCTTCTGTGGTGCAGCTGAACAGCCCCAGGTGTCCCAAGCTGGCTCCAGAGCAGAGGGGCTCCAGCCTTAAGGCTGAGTGGTTTGAGCCTGAGATCTGCCTGTCCTGAATTCCTGAAGGACACACTCACTCAGGATCATTCAAAGACGGTTCAGTTCAGTGCTGTAGTTAATGGCAACCACTTCTGATGGCGTTGGTTTGCTTGCAGGTTTTTGTTCTCTTCTATCTGGAATGTGCGTCAAATGTGATCTCACAGATCTGCCAGTCCTACATTCAATGGCATTTTTAACCCCATCTTCTCATGGACAGACTGATGGGAAAAGAGGATTTTTCACTTAAAGTAAATTATGCTTTTTGCCCACTCTGTTCCCTACTCAGCTTCAAGCACCTGAGCACTGAACCTTGTTTATTTCTGTCTTTCCCCTTCCTGTTTTTCCATCCACCTAACTCATAGGCAGGGTAAACTTTAAACCTTGGGCTTTGACGTGACCCTGAAGCACTTGGAACCAGCAGTGCAACAGTGTTTTTGTTAACACAGCCAGGGGGTCCGGGCTTTTGGGATGTGAAAGGATTCAGCTGACTGGGAGTATCTCAAATCCCAAAGCTTGGTGAGGTCAAAGGGGCAGGGAGCTCCCTGGCAGGCAAACAGCAGAGGAGGTTCACAGGCACCCCATCACCTCCTGGGCCCCTGCAGGGAGGGGCTCCTTCCTGCCAAGGCAGAAGTTTGCTCCTCTCCACCAACCCCTGTGCTGAAAGCAGAGGTTGGGCATCTCCCAGGGAGGGTTCCTGCCCCACTCAAGGCTGTGCAGTGCAGGCTGGGCTTGGGATGTACAGCACAGACCTCTTCCCTCCCTCCTTCCAGGAAGGCCGGTTTGGGCCTTCAGAAGGGTTTGGGTTGGAAGGAAACCCACCCAGTCCCACCCCTGCCATGGACAGGGACACCTCCCACTGTCCCAGGCTGCTCCAAGCCCTGTCCAGCCTGGCCTGGGACACTGCCAGGGATCCAGGGGCAGCCACAGCTGCTCTGGGGGGGGCTGCAATAGGTGAGGCTGGAGAGGGAAAATGAACCTCAGTGTGGATTGAGTGTGACTTCCCAAAGTTTCCTTGGTTCCTGCTGTGCCCAGACATCTGGCTTGGCCTTACACAGTTTGATTTTGGTTTAGAAGCTGAGGTGTTTTAGAGATCTCTCTAAGATCTCTGCCTCCAGTGGATGTCCTGGAAGTCCTGTGTCATCCATGTGCCCAGGCAGAGGCCTTGGGGTGTCCCAGAGGGCATAAAACATCAGTATTTGGGCAACTAAGCAGAGCCCTTTCTGTTTGTGGTGTTGGTGCCATTTTGGGTGCAAACCCAGAACGGCACCAGCAAGACACCAGGACTCACTCTGGAACAGCAAATGCCATTCTGCAGCAGAGGAATGTTTGGGTTTGTGCTTAACCAAAGAGCAAGCCAATAAAGGGGCATTCCACCAGACTCAACTCTGACTAGGAGGAAAAGGTTTATACACAAGATGGACCAAAAAACTTCATTTTTTGGTTTTTTTTTGTTTTGTTTTTGGGGGGTTTTTTGTTGGTGTTTGTTTGTTTTGTTTTTGTTTTGGTTTGGTTTGGTTTGGTTTATTTGGGTTTTTTGGGGGTTTTTTGTATTTTTTTGGTTTTGGTGGGGTTTTTTTTGGTTTGTTGGGTTTTTTTGGTTTTGTTGTTGTTGTTGTTGTTGTTGTTGGTTGGGGTTTTTTGTGTGGGTTTTTTTTTGTTGGTGTTTGTTTGTTTGTTTGTTTGTTTGGGGTGTTTTTGTTTTTGTTTTTGTTTGCTGCATTTCATTTCTTAACAAAATGAGATTTCTCCCCTGGCTCTCCCAGATCCATAGGAAAAATATCCTGATGTCCACTCAGCATGTAACTGCTGACAGACAGAAGATGGGATGGCAATAACTGGCAACAACATCTGTAATGGAAAAGTGCTCCAGGCAGGAATGTGGTGCTGGAATATGGCAGGAATATGGTTACTGCATGGCTGGGGGTGCTGAGGGTTGTGGTCTCTAAGAATCAGAGAATCCCAGAATGGTTTGGGTTGGAAGGGACCTTGAAGTTCACCTTGTCCCACCCCCTGCCAAGGACAGGGACACCTTCCACCAGGCCAGGCTGTTCCAGGCCCCATCCAACCTGGCCTTGCAGAGGCACAGTCCAACAGCCATAGAAAATCAAAAAATTGTGTGTTTCAGCAGCATTCGTGGAGAAATGTGGCTCCAGGTCAGTTTTCTGAACACCCAGGTGAAGACTCCAGGAATTGTGTTTCTGCTTGGTGTCTGAGGTCAGGCGCTGAGCGGGAATAACCTCGGTGAGCAGGCTGGTCCAGGGCTGGAGCAGGCTGGGTGCTGCAGGTGAGGGGAGCAAGACCTGCTCCTCTGAGTGCTTATTCAGGACCTGACTCAGGTGTCTCTGAGGCTTGGCTGCTGCCAGCAAAGGCTCAGATGTGGGAAAAGGGCTGGAAGAAGAGGCTACTGGTGTATCAGGGTCACTGTGCTGAGAACCTGTTCTCACCGAGATCACAAGGATTCCTATAACTTATTGTCTCTGTGACAAACTATGGCACAAATCCCACAGAGAGCCAAGAAAACACCAGCTGCTGCAGGTGATGGCTCAGAGGCAGAAGTGCAGCTCTGTTTGACTGTGTTTTATGTAAACTTTGCTGCCAGGTTTCACCCGCCGTGAACCGCAGCAGGAGCCCGGGGTGGTTTTGGAGGGTGATGCCTGCTTTGTTCAAAGCTGGAGCTGCCCTTGGATGGGGTGTGGGGTGTGGTGCTGCTGGGGCAGGAGGGGCAGCCAGTTCCCTTCTCCTGTCTCCAGCAGGTAGCTAAGAGGAGGGAAAGGGATGGGGAAGGATGGGGCTCTGGGTCTCAAGGACGTGTGCTTGACACGGAGCCGGTGAGTCCAGTGGGAGCAGGGAGGATCTCCTCAGCCTGGGGCTTGGTGGAGGTGTTGTTCTCCCTGTGACAAAAAGGGCTTCTGCTGCTCTGAGGGTTTTGATATTCTCATTATTACAGGGAGTAGCACCAGAGAATCAGAGAGTCTCAGAATGGTTTGGGTTGGAAGGAAGCCCACCCAGTGCCACCCCTGCCATGGGCAGGGACACTTTCCACCATCCCAGGTGGCTCCAAGCCCTGTCCAGCCTGGCCTGGGACACTGCCAGGGATCCAGGGGCAGCCACAGCTGCTTTGGGCACCCTGTGCCAGGGCCTGCCCACCCTCCCAGCCAGCAATTCCTCCCCAGTATATTTTCCCATGTATTATGTAGATCCTTCCTCTATTTCTTCCTGGTATATTCCCATACATTATGTGGATGTGGTGTACCAGCACCTCTGCCCTGCTTTTTGACCCCACAGGAACCAGGCAGCAAAAGGCAAAGACACAGGGAAACTATCATTTAATGCTGAAAAAGGTAAACAGAAACCTCCTCATGTATTTTTGGAAGTATCTTAGCTGCTTGTGGACATTGTATGTGTTATCTGGTCTTTGGGCTTGCCAGCACTGTGAGGGGTCACAGAATTCCAGTCTGCAGAGAACCCCAGGGATCACATGGTCCAAACTTTCTTGGCAAAAAGAAACATTCATCCATCCATACAAGCCCAAATCTATTAAAACCCAAAACTCTTGTCTGTCCAGAGAGAATCCCTGCAAGTGTCCAAGGTAAGATTGGACAGGGCTTAGAGCAACCTGGTCCAGTGAAAGGTGCCCTGCCCGTGGGACTAAAGGGGGAGGGGGACTAGAAGACCTTCAAGGTCCCTTCTTAGCCCTAACATTCTGGGATTCTGTATCTTTTTTTTAATGGATTTATTTAATTTTTCCCCCCATTTTTCATGTGTGTTTTCTCCCCAGGACTGTTGCCCTGGCAGGGTGGTCACAGCCCTGCCACAGCCAGGGGTGCCACGAGGTTTGGTGCCTCCCTTTGGATCTGAGCACACCCAAGTGATTCCTCCAGGATCTCCGAGGGGATGTTTGCAGGTGGATCTTTCCCCAGGTGAGCAGGAGCAGGCTTGCTGAGCCAAGGCCAGGAGGGATGGTGTCCTCTGATGTCTTCTCTCCCACAGCCCACAAAGCCCCACCCTGTAATCCCCAAACAATGTCCACCAAATTCACTAAAGCCCCAGCACACTCTTTTAGAGGCCTCTATTAAATGCACCCCAAAAAAAACCAAAAACAACAGTAGAAACAACTTGATTAAAGACTCCGAATGATGAGGAATCCACCTCAGCCCCAGGTCCCACACCCTTAATTTCCTTTGCTCTTAAATGCTCACAACTAAATTTGTCCACCTTTCATGTCCTGCCATGCATACCTGTATTTCTTGATGATTTCTTGTTCTATTAAAATTGCTGTGTCCTGGAGAGAACAAACAGAGGAAGATTTATTCAGGGCTGTTTCTGTCACAATGTTCATTCCTTTCTGAAATGAAATCCCTCTTAGGAGAACACGCCTTACTTTGGAGAGAGGACCAGACTTTTTACTTCTTTAAAACTGTAGAAGATAATTCCCCATCACCACACCTTGAAAATATCATGGATTTTCTCAGCTCCAGGACCTGGATGGATGATGGAATGAGGAGCAACCACTATTGCTGTAACTGTCTGCACTTCAGCCCCCATGAGTGAAGCCCAGCTGTGGAATATGGGATTATTATGCAGAAATTAAACATTATCTGCTGGAAACAATGGTATCTGGAATCCAAAAGCAGGCCTTTCATGAAAAGCAGTTTCTCTCTGCAGAGGGCACTTAATTGTGCTGCTAGTACTTTTTAATTGGTATAATTTGGAAATTGAGTTAAATTAGACATTTTATTTCAGCAGCAGAAGGAGGGGCACTGGAATATCTGCTGACTGAAGGGCTGTGCCTGTTCACTCTTGGTCTAGCTCCAAAGACCTGCTAATAATTATTCATAGAGGAGCCAAGCTAAGCAGAGATTAACTCAGCATCTTCCCAGGTTTTACTGTCACTTCTGAAACAAAGGAAATTTCCTCACTCAAGGAAGGGAGGAAACCATCTCCCTGTGTCCTATCCCTGGGGAAAACCAGGGAGTCTTCCCCAAGTCCTGCTACACAGGAAAGCCAGGGTGCTGTGGAGTCATCCCTTCCTGAGGGTCCCTGGCTGGGGTAAACCACAGTTATACCATACTGACATATTAGAAAAGCAAGATTATCTTACAGAGAAAGCTCTGGGGAAAAAAAAAAAAAAAAGAAAAAGAAAAAAGGCAAAAAAAAAAAAGCCACCTGCTTCTATTTCTTTCTCTTTTTTTTTCTTTCCTTTTTTTTTTTTTAATAGCATTTGAAGGATTCTTTAGGGAAAACAATGGAAAACCTGAAAACCTGAGACCCATTAGCAAACCTGGCTGCAGTGCTGGGGACAAACATTTTAGGGTGGGGGGCTGATGCAACAGGATGAGGGGTAAAGGCTTTAAGCTAAAAGAGGATGGATTTAGATTAAAGATGTTTTTTTACAACGAGGGTGGTGAGGCCCTGGCACAGGTTGCTCAGAGAGGGAACAGGTGTCCCATCTCTAGAAACCTTCAAGACCAGGCCCCCCCAGCCCCTGTGCCCACACTCCAGCTCAGGGAGTGAAAAGTATCAGTCAGAGCGAGCTGAAAAGACTTTTTGTTATTTCTGTCATTTCTGGTGTCACACACTGAGCATTTTTGGGGCAAGCAAATAGAAGTTTTGCTTTCAAGCCACGTCTGTGCTGGAGGGGATAACTTGTACTGGGTCAGTCAGCTGGTACCTTCACCTTGTTGGTTATTTGGGCAGCTGCAAATTTCCATCTGATGTGTGCCTGCTACCCTGTGTGTAGATATGAGGGTATCAGCATGTCTCTATTTTGTCCCAGCATGGTTAATATAAACCTGCCCTGCTCTGATTCCCAGAAGCCAGAGCATGATAAAATACCTGCCATGTTCCTGACGTGCCTGTGGTTTGATATTGTTATCTATTTTTTTTTCCTATCAAAAGCAAGAGCGTGTCAAACCCACTTTTTTTTTTAAACAGCTTTTGCAGCAAACAGGGAATGAAAACATCTCCCTTTCCTCCCCAGTCACCTTACTGGGAAGGCAGTGGGGTCAAAACAGGGGTGCCAGCCCTCAGCTCTGCTGAGGAAAGAGGGCAGGACCCCAGCAGGGTGTATTTTTACCAAAAGTATGAGATAAGAAGCAAAGCCCGTGTGAAGATAAGCTCACTTATTTTATTGGCAGACAAAGCATAAGTCTTGGGTCCTTGTCATTGCTCAGCCTGAGCTGCTGGAATGTGGAAACCACAAGTTTATGTGGTTTAAGGACTATCATTTCACAGTGTGGAGATGCCCAGTGGGGAAAAGAGGATGAGAGGCTCGGGTGCTCTGAGGCATCACATCTTTCTGGTGAGAGGAGAAGCGTCCTCCTCCTTGGATGAGCAGAGTCTGAGCAACCCTGATGGTTTCTCCGTTGCACATAATATATGAACTACAGTTAGCTGACAAAAATGCACATTTTCCAAGCTCCCCCATGGCTGATGGGTGCTGGAGTGCTGCTTGCTGCCAACCCTCCTTCCTTTTTGGTGGCTCTGCTGGTAGGTGGAGAGGGGATGTGGCCAGAAAGGGAGGATCTCCACATCAGCAGGTGAGTCAGGGCCAGGGAAGGCATCATTAGAAGGTGCATAAGAGATAACAGAGGGTGCAGGCAGGTGGCTGCAGAGGATGTGGGCTCCCAGGAGCAGGAGAAGCTGGAACCTGAGCTGCTGCCATCAGCAGGTGTGTGGTGAAGGCCTCCTTCATCTCCTTCTGGGTTAACCCAAGGCAAGGGAGCTGCCACAACCCTGAAGGAGATGAGGCACAAGGCTGTAGTGTTACAGTCTGAGAAACTTCTCCTTTTCCCAAAGAAGATTCTGTCCTAGGACATGTCCTAAGGACCAGAAGCAGATGTTCAGAGAGTACTTTCTGAGTCAGGGCTGCTGTTATCCCCACAAACACAGTGTTGATTTACACCTGGTGAAAGCTGGCTCACAAGGTGCTTTCCCAGCAGGGTAGGCAGAGCTGTACCCATTTCAGAGCAGGAAAGCTGGAGCTGACAGCAGAAGGCTTTCCTCTGCCATCAGCAGCAGCCCAGGCTGTCCAAGCCCAAGAACTTTGAGGTATCCTGCCTTCCCCCCTCTCCAGCCCCGTGGCAGTACCAGCCCTGGCTCTGGCAGAGCCAGCTCAGATGGTGCAGCCATCTCAGCTCTCTGTGGTGCCCAGCCTGCTCTCCTCAGCCTTGCTCATGGTGCAAAATATACCCAGGACCAGACTGCTTGTCCAAAGCTTGGCTTTCTTGCTATTGCATCATTCCAGGCAGACTTTTGAGACCACAGTTTGCTTAAAAATCAACAGTGTCAGTAAAACTGCCTGTACACAGTAAGATACTGAGCAATGAAATGGCCAAGACAGAGACCCACAGATCTTGGAGTGGTTTGGGTTGGAAGTGACCTGTGAAGCTCACCCAGTGCCACCCCCTGCCACGGGCAGGGATACCTTCCACTGTCCCAGGCTGCTCCAAGCCCTGTCCAGCCTGGCCTTGGACACTTCCAGGGATGCAGGGGCAGCCACAGCTGCTCTGGAAAACCTCTGCCATTGCTTCCCCACCCTCACTGTAAAAAACTTCTCCTTTATATATAATCTAAATCCACACATTTTTAGTTTAAAACCTCCACTCCTTGTCCTGTCATTACAGGCCTCACTAAAACATCTGCCCTCCCCTTTCTTCTAAGCCCACTCTATTGAAAGATTGCAATAATTTCTCCCTGGAAAAATCCCATTAGAAAAATGTTTTGCTGTTGTCCTCCATCCAGTGTTCTGTCTTTTACACATCCCTCACCCAGTGAAATTCCCTTCCTTCTTCTCCCACCCCAATTATTAGCAATTCCTTCCCCCTGCACCCCTCTAAGCAGCACCACAATCCCTTGATGCAATTAATATCCACAGTTAGGGATTATGGAAAAAAAGAATCCCATTTGCAGCCAGAGGAAGAGAGAGGTTTCTGGGTTACTGTAGTATTTTGTGGCCAGCCATGCCTCTGCAAAACAGGCTTGTCAATGTTTAATTTGAACTCCAGCAAAACTGGAGTTATTAATGTCCCTGTCAGAGATGTTCTCTGTCACCCTGCGGAGGCATCTGACAGGATCCATCTTGCCTGGTGTGGAAGGACATCCTTCATCACCATTCCAGGTCCCTGCACTGCCTCTGCCAGCTCTGGGCTCAGCCTCCTCAGCAGCTTGACCTTTGCAAATCCTCGGGGCTGGAATCACGGCGATCCTTTAAATTGGTAATTTGTTCTTACCTAGATAATCACACTTTGTGTTTCTAAGGCCTCTTTAATCCAAAGATGTAGCTGTGAATTAAATCAGTGGAGGAAAGTAATTAATTATGTCCAGGTAGTCTCATTATTCAACTGAATTATGTGAAATATGGGAAATTAAGGCTATTATCTTAAGCTACATGGGAGGTCAAGGAGAAAATCCAGCTGTTCTGTGTTGCATCTTCTCACCTGTGGAAAAGGAAAAGCTGTATGGAAAGCAGCATCAGAGCAGGATTTCAACCCTTCTGGAGCAAATCAGTGCTCACCAACTCAGCTCTCTGGGAGCCCAGGCCGTCCCCATTCCGGACCTCCTCCAGTGAATTTAGCCTTGACTTGCAAACAGCCTTGGCACCCATGGCTGTGCTGGATAAAAATGCCCTTCTAAAAATAACTGGGAAGTGGGGGAAGGAGCCTGTCCCCATACTCAGCATTTCAACACCAGCTTCCCCTCCCACCACAGCCAAAGCACTGCTTCACCCGTGGATACCCTCTTCTGAAATACGACTCTTATATATATATATTTATTTTTTTTTTATATATATAGTGTGTGTGTGTATCTATATACACACACACACACACACACATATATATATGTGTGTACAGGAGAGAGTATTGACATTTTAGTGCTGTCTCTTTTGTCATGAACACCCTCTCTGGCCACATCCACACCTCATCACCTCTGTTTCTCTCTAGGTTTTCAGCAAGGCTGTCTCACACCATGAGGTTTGGATGGAGCGGGGACTGCTGGAACTCCACATCCAACGCCTCTGGACCCCAGGCACGGACAGATATCTCC
This sequence comes from Phylloscopus trochilus trochilus, assembly GCA_016584745.2. Taxonomy (NCBI): domain Eukaryota; kingdom Metazoa; phylum Chordata; class Aves; order Passeriformes; family Phylloscopidae; genus Phylloscopus; species Phylloscopus trochilus. The sequence goes on from WQNJ02000015.1 coordinate 88,949,205, forward strand.
CTTGGGAAAGGGGACAGATGCTTGGGAAGGAGAGCAGAGCTGCCCACTCAGTCTCTGTCAGGATGGGAATAAAGACCTTGTCTGTCTGCAGTCCTTTGCTCCTACAGTGGCTCTATTATTTGTGTTTTTAAAGGATGTCTATTTGCTTTCGATTCGACTGCAGCCTGACCAAAATAAGGATCAGTCTAATTCTGGCAGGAAGATTGTTGACCAACTATTTTAAGTGTTTATTTTCCTGCAGAAGTCTCTGAGGGAGCATCTGAGCATTTAATGGCCACGGCCACTTCTTAGAAACCCACTGAGGTCATCACTGTGCCTCCATCCTGGCAGACACCTCCATCGTGCCACGCATGCTGCGGGGACTTGGGGAAGAAAAAAGGAATTCTCCTCTTTAGTTTAATTTTTCAGTACCTGTCTGTATGTAAAACTGAGAATTCCACGGAGGGGATGTTTGATTTGAGCAGAACACAGTAGGTTGAATTTTGCCTTCAGCTACTCTCTCCGAGGCCAAGATTTGCTCCGAGCTAAAGAGGGAGCACCAAGCTACCAGCACACCGCAGCTATGAGCAAGGTGCTTTGTAAATATTATGTATTCCCCCTTTGAATCAGCAGATTCCCACCCTTGCTAAGGCATTTTAAAGGCTATTGCTAGGGCAAGACTAGAGTTTGGCACAGCATTTTTTTGAGCTGCAGCTTGTGCTCTCAAATATCTTCGTGTCCCCGGCTGCTCTTTCCGCCTCTTGCTATTTTCCTGGGACAAAAGTCTTGAGGCTGGAGCGCTTCCCACTGGCAGAGACCCAGCAGTTTCCACTGAATTAGGTAGGGGAGAGCTTAGGAAAATCTTCTAAGATCCTCCCAGAGATGCTCAGTGCTTCCCTGGGAGCAGCCCTGGGAGGATGCTGAGGTCAGAGGTGTGTCCCAGCACCTTGTGCAGCCCGCGTTTGGCAGCATAAGGAGCCAGACAGCCTGCCTGAATTCCCTCTGCTAAGGCAATGCAGGAACTCCCCTGACACCTCACTACCTCCCTAAATACATGCTTTTAATAAAGAGCCAATTTAATTTCCCAAACACTGAGTCATCTCGTGTTATTACCTGGCATATGGTACCCAGAACAGCAGCCACAGCATCTTTTCCTTGAAAGAAGGATGTTTCTGTTCCCTCCTCCATCCCCAGCTTTTACAACTCCTCTTCTTTTTTTTTTTTTTCTTCCTTTTAAGCAGAAATCCCCTCCTTTCCCGAATTCCCTCCTTTCTAAGCTGTGATTAAGGCAGAAGCAGGGATGAAAGGAGGAGGATGGGATGCGCAGCTCAGAGGGGCTGAGGGGAGCAGGGTTGCTCTCACACAGGGGCAGGATCCCGGCAGCTCCACTTTGCTCTTTGGACCTGGAGATGCGCCAGCTCCCGGAGAAAAGTCCCCAGTCACCGGAAGGCTGTCCTTTCTTCCTGCTGGGACACGTGGAAAATGAACGCCATCAGCAGCGTGGCCAGGGAGCTGCAAGCCCACGTGAGGGGAGAGACACGGCGCCTTCTCCGGAGCCTGGCCGGAGCCAGCCACCTGTGGGCTGACCTTTGGTCACCCTGCTGTCACCCTGCTGTCACCCCATCCACGTCCCCCCTGGGAAAACGAGCACGGCTCCCTCTCACACCCACACAGACACTGCGCTCTGCAGGAATGGGTCATTTCCCAAAAATCTCAGGCTGGAAGTCGCGTGCCGTGATCCAGCACCCACCCCAGCTCCTGACCCCGAGCCCCCAGTCCTGCCACCTTTCGGCTTCCAGCAAGGATCCAGGCGAGTGCTCGGTGGCATTTTGTGACGTTTTGTGATGTCTCTAAGACAAAGATGCCTTGAGCACGTTGGGGCAGGAATGAGGTGCATGGAGAGGTCCCAGCACGTGGGGCCAGGACCTGCTGTTCCCACCCAGGAGCTGGATTCACACATGCCAGCATGTTCACATGTTAATATTATGGGCTGGTGCTCTCCACAGAGAGCGAGTTGCTCTAAATAACTATATGAGATGAATTGTTTTCGGGTTAAAGCTGACACCGGAATTCCAAAAAAATTATCATTAACGCAAGAGCGAGTCCCACCTTTTTCCTTCCCCCAGCCTGTTCCCTTACAGCAGGAGCATCCCTGTGAAATCCTGGGCCTGGGGGCTCTTGGTATAGGGTCTTGGGGGCTGGAGGGGATGTAGGGAGGCTGCGTGAAAAGATGAGCTGTGAAAAAGGGATGTGGGCAGAGCCGTTTTCTGCCCTGGTGAGCTCTGCAGCTCAGCCATCACTGGAGAGATGCTATTGGCACTTGGATTAATAATTAAACCATAGTATGATCATAGATAAAAATATGAAAATCTAGGCAGTCCCCCTTTGCTTAAAATACAACAGAATAAAAAGAATCTGAAGCTAAATTAACAATGTGCTCTCCCAATTACAGCCACCCTCCGGTGAATATCAGGTTGTCATGACAACCTGCCCAGCAAATGATAAGGCCCAAAATAAAGCACAGCAGGGAGAGAGATCTTTGGAATCCGATTTTGCTGTCAAAGTAGAATTAAGGTTTCTTCAGAGGCCAGCAATTCTGGTGAATTTATGGCTGCAGTCCTTCCATTGATGTTCATTAACGTGATCCATTTATCCGGATGAGTGGGATGGTAGAACCAGACAGGGAGCAACAAAGAACCATGGTTAGAAACAAAGTTAACCTCTTGAATGCAACCCAAACCACAAGAAAAAGGGGGTGATTGTTGGGTGGGTGTTTTCGAGAGCCTGGTGTGCTAAGTAGAAAGCGGTTTAAATTGCTTGTAGGAACATTTCTGGGTGGCTTTGAGCACCAGAGCTGAAGGGATCCAGCAGGCTAGAGAGATGTTTAAAAGGTGCTTAAATTCCGGTTTTTACATTTCTTGTCTCAGAATTTTGTGTGTTTATATAGAAACAGTTTATCTGCCATGCACAGGGACCCTGGCAAGCTTGAGAACTGGGCCCATGCAAACCTCATGAAATTCATCACAGCCAAAGGCAAGGTCCGACATGTGGGTTATGGTAATCCCAGGCACAAACAGCTGGCTGGAGAGTAGACTGAGAGCAGCCAGGAGAATGATCCCTGAAGAGCTGAACCTGCCCCAACCCTGGGCTGAACCCCCCATGCCCTGGGCTGGTCCCCCAGCCTGGGCAGCAGGGGAGGGGGGATTCTGCCCCTCTGCCCCTGTGCTCAGCTGAGACCCCACCTGCAGAGCTGCCCCAGCCCTGGCTCCAACAGCACAAGGACCTGGAGCTGCTGCAGCCAGGCCAGAGGAGGCCACGGAGATGCTGCCAGGGCTGGAGCCCCTCTGCTCTGGAGCCAGCCTGGGACACCTGGGGCTGTTCAGCTGCACCACAGAAGGCTCCAGGGAGAGCTCAGAGCCCCTGCCAGGGCCTCCAGGGCCTCCAGGAGAGCTGCAGAGGGACTGGGGACAAGGCCTGCAGGGACAGCACCCAGGGAATGGCTTCCCAGTGGCAGAGGGCAGGGACAGATGGGATCTTGGGCAGGAATTGCTGGCTGGGAGGGTGGGCAGGCCCTGGCCCAGGGTGCCCAGAGCAGCTGTGGCTGCCCCTGGATCCCTGGCAGTGTCCAAGGCCAGGCTGGACAGGGCTTGGAGCAGCCTGGGATAGTGGAAGGTGTCCTGCCATGGCAAGGGGTGGGACTGGATGATCTTCAAGGTCCTTCCCACCCAAACCATCCCCTGATTCTGTGAAACAGTTGTAGCCACCTTCTCTCCAGCCCAGTTTAACTCCTCACTCCTTAAAGCCCAGCTGGATTCTTTGTCGTGATTTGACGATTGCAGCCCTGAACTGAATCCCGATGGATGCAGGTGAGGACATGAGAATCAGTGTTTGCCCCTGGCGCTGTGTGTTGGGTGGGTTAACATCACCCCAAGGCTGCTCTGAGCCCCGGGTGCTCTCTCATCTGCCCTGGAGGGTTGGGGACTCGGTGGCTGGGGGTCCCAGGGTTCGGGATTCTCGGGTTCCTTATCAGATCCCCGGAGTGCAGGACCCGGGAGTCCCCTGCCACATCCCGGGCTGTGGGATCCGGAGGTCCCTGTCAGACCCGCGACGCGGTGGGGTGGGATGCGAGGGATCCCGGGACCAGCAGATCCGTATCAGATCCCTGCGGGGTGCGGGATGCGGGGGGTCCCTGTCAGAATCCGGAGTCCCGGATCGGTGAGATCCCTGTCAGATCCCCCGGCTGCGGGTACTCCCGGATCCCTGTCTCATCCCGGGATTGCGGGATCCGGGGGCTCCCGCTCACACCCAGGTTGCGGGATGGGAGGTGTCTCCCTCGGAGCCCCGGCGGTGCCAGAGGCGGGAGGTCCCTGTCAGATCCCAGGGCTGTGGGGTGCGGGGGATCTCTGTCAGATCCCGGGGTTGTGGGGTTCCTGTCAGATCCTGGGGTTGTGGGGTTCCATCAGATCCGGGGTTTGTGAGGTGCCTGTCAGATCCGGGGTTGTGGGGTCCCTGTCAGATCCCGAGGCTGGGGGGTTCCTGTCAGATCTGGGGTTGTGGGGTGCGGGGGATCTCTGTCAGATCCGGGGTTGTGGGGTTCCTGTCAGATCTGGGGTTGTGGGGTCCCTGTCAGATGCCGGGGCTGTTGGGTCCCTCAGATCCCGGGGCTGTGGACTCCCTGTCAAATCCCGGGGCTGTGGGGTGCGGGGGCTCCCTGTCAGATGCCGGGGCTGTAGGGTCCCTGTCAGATCCGGGGTTTATGAGGTCCCTGTCAGATCCGGGGCTGTGGGGTTCCTGTCAGATCCCGAGGCTGTGGGGTCCCTGTCAGATCCCGGGGCTGTGGGGTTCCTGTCAGATCCGGGGTTAGTGAGGTGCCTGTCAGATCCGGGGTTGTGGGGTCCCTGTCAGATCCCGAGGCTGGGGAGCCCCTGTCAGATCCGGGGTTTGTGGGGTCCCTGTCAGATCCCGAGGCTGTGGGGTCCCTGTCAGATGCCGGGGCTGTGGGTCCGGGAGGTTCCCGTCAGAGGCCCGGGCCTGCGGCACTCGGGCAGTCCGTGCCCGCTCCCCCCGCGGCGGGCAGGCCGCAGCCCCGGACTACATCTCCCGTCAGGGCCGGCGCGGGCCGCGGGCGGGGCAAGGCGCGTCACTGCCCGCCGCCCCGGCCCGTCCCTCCGCCGAGCCGGAGCCGGAGCCGGAGCGTCCTCCCGGGCGGCGCCCCCGCAGCTCCCCGCGCCCCCCGCGCCCCGCGCCGCGCCCATGACCCCCTCAGCGGGGCACTGACCGCGCCCGGCCCCGCACGGTAAGCGCGGCCCGGGGGGGACGTGACACAGCACCGGCCGGGGGGGGGAGCGAAGGGGGGCAGCGCATCCCGGCTTTTGTCTCCCTTGGAAAGACGCGAACCCCGCAGGGCGATGGGGGGGTGGGTGGGGGTCGTGCCACGGATGGAGCCGGTTTCTGGGCAGGTCTCGATGCTGCCGGTGTCTCGGCGGCCTCGCCCCGGCTGGGGGGGTCCCCCCGGCTCGGTGACAGCCCGTGCGTGGCCGTGGGCCCCCCCAACCCGGGGGGTGCGGTGTTCCCCGCGGAGAGCTCCGGGGCTGGGTTCGGGTGTGCTCCCGGCCTCTGGAAGCTTCCCGGGCGCTGCGTTTGGCTGGAGAAGGGCAGGGCTGCCCCCCAGCCCCGCCCGCGGCGAGCCCCCCGTGGGCAGGAAGGCAGGGACCGCATCGCGTCCCCGCCGCAGCAGCCGCGGCCATCGCCGTCCCCGCGGCGGCAGAGCCGGCGGCGGAGCCCGCACGGCAGCACCGCCGGCACAAAGGTGCCCGCCGAGCATCCCCGCGGGGACACGGCCCCGGTGGTCGTGGGATGGGTCCGGCCGGGAGCAGCGCACACCCCCCGGGAGGTGCGGCCCCCGGGCTGGGTTCGGGTGTAGCGGGCGAGAGGGCCGGCCAGAGACCCGGTTTTGTTGTCATTTTATGGTTATCGTTTTCCTGCAGAGTCACTCTGGCTGCACGTGGTCTCGGGGGCCGTGGTGGGTGACAGTAGGGGACAACAGATGCTGTGGCAGCGGAGCAGCCGGCGGTCGTGGGATGCTTTTTGCCGCAGCTGCCCCCCAGCGATGCTGGACGCTGGAGGCACAGTTGTTGGGTGTCACTGGCCTCCCCGCTGCCTCAGAACTCAGTCCTTGGAGTGGTTTTTCCATAGAATGACACTAAGGTTCACCTCCCGGGGCCCTTCTCTGGGTCAGGCTTCTCTGGAAAGGGTGAGATTCCCAGCAGGGAGATCCCACGGTGGATGAAGCATCGATGCCATTAGATGTTTGCCAGTGCCCCAGAACCTGGGTGCTTCTCTCAAATGGTCTATTTCCTTGTGCCCATGGGTGCCACGTTTGTTCCTTCTCCAGTAACCTGCGCTGCTCTTTCTCCACCACTCAGGCAGGTATGGGATGAAGCTTGAAATCACAGCCTTGTTAATAGAAATTGAAGAGATGGGGTAAGCAGAAGACAGAGTGAGCTTCCAGGTTGTTTCTTTTGATGCAAAGATGCCAAAATAAGACCAGATCATTTAATAGTCCCTTCTCTACAAAACGTAGGAAGGCTTTTTTGATGGTGGACCCTCCTCTGAGCATCCAGATTCTGGCAGGAGGGTGGAGAAGGGATGGAGAAGGAAACCTCCCCCTCTGCTTATGATTTATGTGACCCTGACAAGCAAATATTCACATTTGGTCTCCAGTGAGTGGAAAAAGCCATTTTATTGTGTCCACCAACATTATTTTTCCATGTGAGGGTCATAAAGGCTTTCATCTGCCATTGCTGAACCCAAGGTCCAAGAGCAAAACCTTGTGCTGCATTTTATCCCCTCAAGCCTTGGGTGAGATTTGTAGGCTGTGGTTGCCCTGCACTGAGTGTGTTATCTTTGGCACAGACGAGCAGTGGCTGTTTTGGGAAGCTCAGGCTGTGCATTTTTTATTTTTTTTATTTATTTTTTTAATCATTTATAAGATCTCAGGTTGCTTTTAAAGCAGAGGAACAGCTTTTGGAGGCTGCTGCAGGTGAAGGTGATGCAGGGAAGCGACTTGTCTCAGGTGAGCTGGGGGGTGAAGCTGGATGGGAGACTGTAGAGACTTTGTGGAGATGAACTGAACAGCAGCTCTGCCTTTGTGATGTGGCTTGGGAGAGGACTGAGGTACCTGAGGGGCTTGGCTGGGTTTGGCACTTGTTTTTTTCCCGTAGCTGAGTCAGTTTGATCCACAGATGGGATGAGAATGGTCTATGGAGGGTTCCTGAGAGCCGTGATAGGTAGAATGCAAAGCAGGGAAATATACTTTATGGATGTTAGCCCTGGATCCACACTGTGGAAGGAAAGATGGTGGGATGCTGGGCTTTATCTCCAAAAGTCTCTTCTTCAGCACTTCATCTTGGATGAGGGTAACACTCGTTTTCTGCTCTCTGGAGTATCCTTCCATCGGGGTGAACTGTGTGGTTGAGTTCACTCTGCTGTGATGTCCTGGTGCGGACAAATTTTGCTGGGTTGACTCTCCCCTTCTTTCTCATTTTGTGTCTCTCTCTCTCCTGTTTCTCCTTGCAGCCATCCTTGCTGCTGCTTGGTCTTTTCCCAGCAGGAACGGTGTGAAATTGTGGCAATTGTCACTGGTTGAGATTTTGCTCACAGATGTCTGCAAAGCAGCAAGAAAACCCTCCTGGACCTAATTTAATTTCAAGTTCTTGCTGCTCAGTTGAGTCTTTGGGGTCCTGTGTATTTGTGAGGAGCTGTAGCTAAGAGTATAGCAAGACCCTGTGTTTTCTATGAAAGCTGGGGGCAGCTTTTTCAGGAGCTGTTTGGGGCACATTTAACATTCTTCCTTTCTGATTTGACAGAGTAATTAAATACCATTAATGATTTCACTGTTCTTCAGTTTGCCAGAAGCGTGAAGATATTTGTTACACCATGGTTAGGTTTCAGAGTTAACAGTTTTCTGCTCTGTTTGGGGTAGCATGAGGTTGGGGAAAGGACAACAGAAAACTGGAAGTGTTGAGGCTTCTGGTTTTGTAATCTCCATAAATGTCTGGGGATGTTGTTGTGAAATTCCTTGGAGAAGGGGCAGTTCTGTCACTTGAGGATAATTAGCAGATTACTGTGTCATCTGCAATGAAGGGCTACTATAGCCAACCAGTCATCTTGTTTGTTTGAGACCCTGGCTATTTTATTTTTATTTATTTACATACATTTTGCACACACACATATATATGTATGTATTCAGTTGTATACATAGATGCCTTGCTGGTGATCCTAAGGGAAGCGTGTTTCCTGCTTTGTTCAGACTGAAATGGGAAGAACATTTGGTGGTTCTTAAAACTTCTGTGCATTTAAGCTTCCCTGCTAAAATGAGAAGTTTTGTTCCTTTCACATCTGCCTTGAGCTGTGCCGTGGTCGGTCTTGGCTTGCTGGATTTTGCATTGTCATTGTCAGTCTTCTGAAATGTAGAGATACCTCAGCAGTGGCCAGGAATGGGAGGTGGTGGCTCTACCGTGGATGGATTGCAGAAAGTTTGTGATGGAAAATGAATAGATTTGAGATCTTGCTGCTTTGAGTTAGCTCTTGGGGAGTCCTCTCAGGCAATCAATGGGGCCACTGCGATTTTAGGCACCCCAGGTTCTCTGGGAGTAGTCTTGTGCTCACTCCAGAATGGCCACTGCTCCTGTCTTCTGTGCTGCAGACACAACCTTCATCCTCCCTGTCCCCCGGGCGTGTAGCAGTTGTGGTCCAGGAGAAGAAGAACTTGGTTTCTGAGGTGGTGGGAGAACCGGTGGTGACAGAACCAAACTTCTGCCTCTGCTATCTCTGCAGAGCCAAATCCTGCCACACCTGTCAGCCAGGAACCTGCTGCAGGTGTATTTCATAACGTGCAGACACTTATCGAGGGCGTCTCCTCTGTGGCAGCTGGCTCAGCCTCGTCTCCTTCCCCAGCCTGGTTGCATCCACACAGGGGGTGGTGGAGGAGGACATCTGCATTTCCACCAGGCTGGGAAGGGATATGGGTGGGGTGACATGGATGTGGTGGGGCTGTCCCTGGGATGGGTGGCTGTTGGTGTCCCTCATCCCCATCATGCCTGGGTGACCTGAGGATGCACGTGGCTGCCCACAGGCTTCTGATTTCTCACCAGTGGTTTGGATGGGTATATTAGGTTTGTGTGGCCAGGTTTCAGTAATGAGGGGGAGCTACTGGGGTGAGAAGCTGCCAGGAGCTTTCCCCATGTCCAGCAGAGCCAATGCCAGCCAGCTCCAGGACAGACCCCAAGGCCAGGCCCATCAGGAGTGAGGATGATGTCTCTGGGATAACAGATTTAAGAAGAAAATAAAATGGTTTCCAGTCACTGGCAGTTGTTATTGTGGCCAGAGAAGAGCAGGGTGAGAACATGTGAGAGGAACAACTCTGCAGGGTTCACCACCAAGGGCTATGGAAAAGGAGGGGCAGGAGCTGCTCCAGGTGCCAGAGCTGAGATTCTCCTGCAGCCTGTGGGGCAGCCCATGGAGAGGCAGCTGTGCCCTGCAGCCCATGGAGGGCACCAGGGATGCAGAGATGCACCTGCAGCCTCTGGAGGAGCCCATGCTGGAGCAGGGGAATGCCTGAGAGAGGCTGATCCCATGGGAAGCCCATGCTGGAACACAGTCCTGGCAGGGATATACTGATCTGTGCAAACACAAGCCCATGCCAGGGCAGGTGTCCTGGTAGGATTTGTGACCCCATGGGGGACCATGCTGGAGCAGCCTGTCCTTGAGGGACTGCACCCCATGGAAGAGTGATCCACACTGCAGCAGTTTGTGGGGAATTGTTGCCCATGGGATGGACCAAGACTGGAGAAGTTCATGTAAAACTGTCTCCTGTGGGAGGAATCCCACACTGGAGCAGGGGAAGGACTCTGACTTCTCTCCCTGAGCAGTGGCAAGAACATTTTGTTCTGAACTGATTGTAATCCTCATTCCCATCTCCCTGCACCGCTGGAGAAGGAGGCAGAGCTGGGAAGGAGGGAGGAGTGAGGGGAAGGTGTTTTTAAGATTTATTTTACTTCTCATTATCCCGCTCTGATTGTGTTGTTAATACATTCAATTAATATTGCAAATTCATGTCTCTTTTGCCCACAGTGGTATTTGGTGAGGGATCTCTTGCAGTCCCTTATCTCAACTCATGACCCTTCTGCTCTATTTTCTCTCCCCTGTCCAGCTGTGGAGGGGAATGAGAGAGCTGCTTTGGTGATTGCCTGAATTCCAGCCAGGGTCAACCCACTGCAATTGGCCTTAATACAGAAAAAAAAAAAAACCAAAAACAAAAACAACCAGCTTGTCCCTCCCTCTGAAGCAGGCTCAGCTCTCTGGGACTGGTTTGTACAGCCTGTTCCACCCTGGAGAGGCTTCACCACCACTGGAGCCTGCCCTGCACCAGAGCAGAAGCTATTGGGAGACACCCAGCTGCCACCAGCTTGCTTGCCCAGGCACCTGCGATGGGGAGCCATTAGCAGGGTTCGTAATTAATTGTTAAAAATGCTTTTGAACTCGTGAAATCCTGGAGGAGCTGTGTTGCCTGGCTGGCATTCACAGAGACTTTGAGAGAAGCTGGTGCTCACAACCAAACTGTTGCCAGTTGTGTTGGGTGGCTGCTGGCTTGGGACAGGAATAGTTGGGTTGGCATGGAAGGGGTGTTTTGGGAGGCTGTGGCACAGGAGGGTGTCACTCTGCAGCAGCCAAGGTCCCTGACATCAGCTATGCCATACCACGTGCTGGGGATCATGCCTCATGCACCCCCAAATTCCTGTTGAGAGGGTCTGCTGCATGGCAGGGCAAGGGGGAATGGCTTTAAGCTGAAAGATGGTAGATTTGGATTGAATGTTAGGAGAAAATTCTTCCCTGTGAGTGTGGGCAGGCCCTGGCACAGGCTGCCCAGAGAAGCTGGGTCTGCCCCATCCATGGAAGTGTCCAAGGCCAGGTTGGACAGGGCTTGGAACAACCTGGGACAGTGGAAGGTGTCCCTGCCCATGGCAGGAGTTGGAACCAGATGGTCTTTAAGGTGCCTTCCAACCCAAACCTCTCTGGGTTTCTGTGTTTCTATGAAACAAGCAGTTGAGACCCCAAGTCCTTCACATAATTTGATTAAATCTCACAATTTGTCTGTGCTACTACAGCGCTTTGCGCTACAACAGAAATGCACTGCAGATGTTTCAGGGGTCTTGGCTTTCACAAGCTCTGAGCACCTCTCTTGTGAAGCCAGAGCTTTGTGAGCAGCCTGGAGCTGGTGTTGGGTGGAGCAGCCTTGGGTGAGACTGGGAATGGGGCAGCTTTGCAGAGCTAGGCTCACCTTTGGCTGTGAGATGCTCCTTCTCATATGTGGTCCATGGGATGTCATTTTGGGTCCATCAGCTTCTGCAGGTGGTCTTGAAGGATGGCAGGGTTCTGCAGAAACACTCCTCAGTGTTTGTTAGTCAGGGGTCTTGCAGAGCTTTACCTGGAGTGAATTTTAAAGGATTTTTTTCATTCTGCATAGAATTGTGTGCTCCAGTCACTAGCAGGAGTATGCTGTAGTTTAGGTCCAGCCAGCCAGCCCAGAGAAGTAGTCTGCAAATCATGGAATCAGAACCATTAAGGTTGGAAAACACTTCAAAGAGCACCAAATCCAGTCATCAAGCCAGTACCACCACCATGTTCACCACTAAACCATGTCCTCAAGTTCCACATCCACATGCTTTTTGAACACTTCCAGGAATGGGGACTCCACCACTGCCCTGGGCAGCCTGTGCCAGTGCCTGACAACCCTTTCTGTGGAGAACTTTTCCCCAATACCCAATCTCAGCTTCCCCTGGTGCAGCTTGAGCCCCTTTCCTCTCATCACGTCACTTTGTTACCTGGAAGAAGAGTCTGACCCCCCACCTGGCTGCACCCTCCTGTCAGGGGATTGTCCAGAGTGAGGATGTCCCTTCTGAGCCTCCTTTTCTTCAGGCTAAAATGCTGGTTTGCTTTTGGGTGTTGCATTTCCCTGTATTACCCATCCAGAAGCAAATCTCCCTGAGGCTGGAGGACTCCTGGGCGCCGTGTCCAACTGCAGGGAAGCCAGGGAGCATTTTAATAACATGTCATCAAAAATACCATGCTGTGTGTCTGGGCAAGGGAAGAAAAGGAAGCAGGAAGGGTTGTGGTTGTGCTGTGATTGTCAGCTGGAGGTTAATAACAACGTTTCATGTTTAAGAAGGTGTTTGCTTTGCACAGTGAGAGGAGAGAGGAGTGTATGCCTGAACCCATGGGAATTGTATTCCCGTAAATCAGAGCATATCGTTGATCCGAGGAATGTCTCTTCCCAGCCAGAGGATCACCTTGGAGGCGTCTTTGATTGTATTTCTCTTTGGCTCAGGAGGCTGGCCTGGCGATCGTGAAACTTGCAGCAGTAATTTTTTGCAGCAGGAGGTTTTACAGGAGGATGTGGAGGCTCGGGGGGTGCTGTGGGAAATGGTGTCTGTACTTTTCTTGCCACGTGCATGTTTCATCCTTGGAGTGAGTAGATGAACCAGGTGAAGTTTTCAGGGTGCTGGCTGTGATGTCTGCAGAGGCCTCTGAAGGAAGAGGAGGCCACGGGTGTGGATGAAGGGCTGTGCTGAGGCGATGGATGGTTTTCTCTCCCGGCTTTTCCCCCTTCTTTTGAGATCAGCAGTTTCTCACACTCTGACAGCAGCTCTGCAGTGAAACACACTTCTGGAAAGCTCTTGTGGATGCTGAGTTTTCCCTCCCTCCCTGCATCCCAGCTCTGTCCATCCCTGTGCCAGGCAGGGGCAGGCAGATGAGTGTATTTCCTACCTTTATAGGTGCTCGGAGCAGCATCAGTCATGGGGCAGGACATCACAGCCCTGTGGAGTGCTTGGTTGTCAGCAGAGCCGCAGCATCCCTCCCTGCCAGGGTGCTTTTACTGCCAAGATTCACCTCAGGGCACTGGTCCTCCCCCTGCTCCTGCGTTTTGGAGCATCTGCAGAGCACACATTGTTTTTCTTAAAATTGATTCTGAGAAAAGCACTTGCTTCACTAGTTTCTTTTTTTTTGATAGATGTATTTTTGTCACATAGGGTGAAAGATTCATTTATCGACTGCAGTCACTTTGAAGCTTCTCCCCTGTTTTTGTGCTTGCTTTTTTTTTTTTTTTTCTTTTTTTTTTTCCCCAGTGAACAGAAATGAGGCTTATGCGCTCAGACCGACTGTCACTCGCTATTTCTCCAGAACCTTTTTTTAACCCAGAGACTAATATCAGCCAAATTTGACAGAGGAGGGCATATCTTGGAGATAAGAACTTACAGGCTGTAGGAAAGAGGGTGGAAAAGGGAAATGTAAATTCCTTCTTGTCTTCAAAGAGAGGCTGCACCAGTCGTGAGCTTAAATAATATCTGTCTGGTTGGAGGCAGGTGGGTTAATTCTTAAATAAATTACCTGAGTAATTCACTACAGTTTATTTAAGGAAATAACCCAAATAACTTTGAACATAGGGAAGAAGGATCTGGCTGTGGGGATGCTGCCAGAGAGGGTGTGTTGGGACGATGCTAGATAACTTTTAAAGGTCCCTCCCTACCCAAACCCTTCTTCTTCTCCTCCTTCTCCTTCTCCTTCTCCTTCTCCTTCTCCTTCTCCTTCTCCTTCTCCTTCTCCTTCTCCTCTCTCCTCTCTCCTCTCTCCTCTCTCCTCTCTCCTCTCTCCTCTCTCCTCTCTCCTCTCTCCTCTCTCCTCTCTCCTTTCTCCTTTCTCCTTCTTCTTCCTCCTTCTTCTTTCTCCTTCTTCTTCCTCTTTCCCCTTCCCCTTCCCTTCTTTCTCCCAGCACCTTTGTCCCCAGATTTTGCACTTGTGTGCAACCACTGAGCTTGCAGCAAAAAGCTGGTGGCTGACTTCCCTCCAGAGTCTCTCGCCTGTACTGGTATCCTGCAGTTCAAAAGGGTTTTCCAGCCTTGATCTTAGCCTTACCACATGTCTGCTGGGTTGGATAATCAGGTATTATACTATGCCTGCCCCTGATAGTCATGTTCCATGTGTTGTCACCTACGAGCTCAGACAGAGTCCTTGCACACCGAGATGTGGGTGAATTCTGTCCCCAAAAGCTTGCTCGGTCACTTCCCAGGCTCGACGCAGTTTCCCATCAGGAATGGAGGTCACGGCTGGCAGCGTCACCTGGAGAAGATGAGGCAGCATTGCAGTGGCTTTCCAGCATTAGCCGTGGTCCATGAACTTGCCTTGGAGCTGGAGCTGCTGTTAAAAGTGATTAGTGAGCCTCCAGTTCCCAGAGGAGCCAGGGATGATGCTCTGCCCCTCTCTGCTCTTGTTCCCATTACGGCTGCAGCAGGAGGCTGCCTTTTCTGTCCCTTTCCCTTCTGCTGTCACTATGTGAACTTTGATATTTTTTTTTAACTTTTTTTTTTTTTTTTTTACACCGGGGATTCTCTTCCTTTTTTGTCAGCTTGGAGAATGATTTTCCTTACGCTCTTCTCTATTTAGGGCTGTGGGGGAGGAAGTGACTCAGCCTTTCCCCCCCCCACTCTGATTTGCACAGTCATCTCTTGCTGCCTTTGCCGAGTTTTTCCTTCAGCACCTCCAGTTACGCTCGCTTCATTCAGCAGGAGCACTCCCGCCTCCTCGCCGCACGTTCCGGCAGGGAAGGGCACGCTGGGGAAGGATGAGCCCCTCAGCAGGATCTTTCCCTGTGCCAGGAGGAGAGTGAAGCAGCGAGCAGGCCATGCTGCCAGCCCTGTGGCAGCTCCAGGTCTCCTGTCTGCTTCTTGCCCGTACATCTGTTGAGGAAGGGCTGGCCAAAAGAAATTCCAAGGGCTGGCCTGGCCATACTGTAAAAAAAAAGGTGGAATACGATGTCACGGGTTCTCCCAGGAAGGGAGGTGTCTTGGGTTGGGCTGCTGGCACTGCTGGAGGATGCTCTGCTTGCCTGGGTGATGGTGGGAGAGGTGGGTGTGGGTGATGGATGGATGGTGACACCGGCTCCGTGCAGGACCGCTGCCAGCTTGCCTTTCATGGCGGGGCTGAAACGGCTGCTGAATACCAGGGAGGACACACTGCCTGCTCTGCTCTCTGCTCCACAGGCCTCTCAGACACTGCTGCTCAGCAAAGAAGCCAATAAATCATCTGCCACTCTAAGTGATACCAGGCATTTGGAGTCCCATGTTCTGTATAAAGAAAAACAAGTGCATTAGTTTTGGGTTAATTATTCTCTTACCTTAGAAGCCAGCATAGCTCTGCTTTTCTCTGAAGGGGAGAAGGCTAGATAAAAAGAAGATGAAACTTCCAAGCATCCTAGAATCTCTTCTCTCTGCTCCCAATCAGATACTCAAACGCTAAAGGCAATTTTGATCTGCTGAGGGAATTCCAACATGCATCGCTTACTGCTTTGCCTTGTGACACAAGGAAGTTTGGCAGCCAAAATGAATATTTGTGTGATGGTGAAGGGACTGCTGGGAAGCACAAAGTTGGTCATCACCTAGAAATACTCCAGTAACCTCTCTTGGGTTTAGACTTGCTTGTGTTCATCTTTTTTCTTCTAAGAAATCTAGCCACATCATGAACCTGTTCTGACAGCATCCTATGCTCTGCACAGGCCGTATTAGCTGCCTTCTGAACATCTCTATTGATTAAGCATCAGGAGGAATGTCAGCTTGGAAGCAATGGGTTTGATTAGCCAATTATTTGAACAAAAAAAGAGGTGAACTTTGATTAAAAGTACAGAGGGAACTGTAGTCACTGTTTTTTAGTGTGCTGGAAGGGAGGTCAGAGCACATCACCAAATGAGAGCATTGGTCACGAGGCTAATGAGGGGAGGTTGGAGGCTGAAGGTCAATATTGTGCATGACATCTTCTGCATGACCAAGGAGTATGGAAAATTATTTGTATGCATTTAATGGGGGCTGCTGGTTTTTGGTTAGTGAACTGTAGTGAGTACAGAAACTTGAGGATTGCATGAAGCACACAGAAAACAGTTGAGTCTGCAGGATGCTAGTCTTGTGTGAAGGTTGCGTTTAACTTAGGTCAGTCAGTCAGTGAAATAATTACATCCTGAAATACTTCATTAATTCAGAGAATCATACAATCCTGGAATGATTTCTGTGGGAAGGACCTTAATACCAACCAGTTCCACCCCCTACCATGTGCAGAGACTCCTTTGCAAGTTGCTCCAAGCCCTGTCCAGCCTGGCCTGGGACACTGCCAGGGATCCAGGGGCAGCCACAGCTGCTCTGGGCACCCTGGGCCAGGGCCTGCCCACCCTCCCAGCCAGCAATTCCTGCCCAAGATCCCACCTGTCCCTGCCCTCTGGCACTGGGAAGCCATTCCCTGGGTGCTGTCCCTGCAGGCCTTGTCCCCAGTCCCTCTGCAGCTCTCCTGGAGGCCCTGGCAGGGGCTCTGAGCTCTCCCTGGAGCCTTCTGTGGTGCAGCTGAACAGCCCCAGGTGTCCCAGGCTGGCTCCAGAGCAGAGGGGCTCCAGCCCTGGCAGCATCTCCGTGGCCTCCTCTGGCCTGGCTGCAGCAGCTCCAGGTCCTTGTGCTGTTGGAGCCAGGGCTGGGGCAGCTCTGCAGGTGGGGTCTCAGCTGAGCACAGGGGCAGAAGTTGGATATTCCTCAGCTGGCAGGTGAGAAAAGCTTGCTGGTATCAACACAGCTGTGTGGACTGCAAGCAGGAGGCTTCACAAAACCATCCCGTGCTGTTTGTTGTTGTTTGGGTTGTTCTGAGGATCTGTTGTGGGTTGTAGGGGCAGGTGGGAGTACTGAAGAGGTGTTCAGAAAGAAGCAGCTTAGAAAACAATGTGGAGGCTCCAGTGAGAGAGTGTCTGCCTCCTCTGTTAAGAAAAGCAAATGTGTTTTGGAAGGTGGTGGTTTGATTCAAATCGGTGCCAGGAGACAGACCAGAAAGCCCAAGCAATAGGTGACTGGTTTCAGTGTTCTGGGCTGGAGGTTGGGCCCCAGTAATAGATGGCCAAGTCAGAGACAGGCAGATGATGGCACAGGTGGGGAGGAAGAGCCAAGAGCAGGTCAGGGCAGTGAGCACATCCTCCTCTTTGGTCTGCCCTTCCTGTTTGCTTGATCTGGGGTCAAACATCTGGATGTGATCTCAGTCCAGCCTGCACTCTGGGCCTGCAGCTGTGGCTCTTTCAAGTCCTTGAGCCCCGAGGCTGCCAGCATGGGCAGAGCTGATGGCAAACCATCCAGGAAGGAGGAGATGAGTAATAAAAAGCTTCTGTCTCCCATTCATGTACTTCTCCCACAGAGAAAAGTGCATGCATACCCTGTTCATCACTCGCTGCATGGGACCATCCTCTGCCTCCCAGAGGAGGCAGCTTTGCTCAATGGGATTGTCATGTACTTGAATTTCATGTCAGCCTGTTTCCTCTCCTAAAGGTCAGCCTGATCCCTCGCTGTGTTAAGAAGTTTCTTTTGGTTTTAATTAAGCTTGAAGTATGTCTTTTTTACTTTGTTCTGGAAGTCTGGGCTCGGGGAAGGCCTCCCAAGGTAAGATCTGGAGTTATTGTGGGTTGAAGTAAGCTCTGGAGGTGCTCCAGTCCAACCCTCTGCTCAGTGCAGAGCCAGCTTCTAAATCAAACCTGCTCAGGGCCTCCTCCAGCTGAGTCCTGCTGCTGTTTCCAAGCTGCACACCCAGATCTCACACTCAAGTTACATGTTGGCTGCTGAACCACGGCTCAAAGCGAAGGAACTTTCCAGTATCCCATCAGAGTTTCCCAAGCTTCACCTACCAATCCCCAGACCTGGAGCTGAGCAGCTGCAGCTGTTTGCTGCTGGAGAAGGCTTTCTGCTGCTGGTGTTTTCTCGTGCCCCTGGCATTCTGCTGCTGGGTTTCTCAGCTCCTGGGGGGTGTCAGCGCTCCCGGCCGAGCGGCAGCGCGTGTGTGTGCCTGTGTGTGCTGGGGAGGCTTATCGCCAACTGACCTAATTATTGTAATCTCGCTCTTCCCCAGATAGGGCAGGTTTCCTTGGCTCTGGGGAGGCTTCACGGGTTTTTCCAAGCTGTTCTTTGATTTACTGTCTGTCTCTTAATAATATTATTCTTTCGCTCAGGCTAGGTGAAGCCTGAGAATCGGGGTTGTAGCCAGGGAGAGTGTGATACTTGTGAACTGCCTTTCCTGCTCCAATGGCCATCCTGCTGGGTTTGGTGGTCCCAGCCTGCCAGGCTTTCCAGGCAGCCCCCCTGCAGGGATTTCTTTGCAGCCATGCTCTTCATCACAGCTCCCTCCTCTTCCCCCTGCCCTAATGCTACACGTGCATCCTCTCAATGCAGAAATCCTCTGCAGGTGAAAACTTTGCAGTCCTACTTTCTGCCCAGCTTTTGGATGCAGAGTTGTTGCCTGTCCCTTCTTCTCTTCAGTTATCCATTCCATTCTGTTTGTTACCTATCCCATTTTTTTGTTGCCTATCCCAGTTTTTTTCTTTTCTATCCCTTCTTTTATGTTGCCTATCCAAATTTTATGTCCCTTATCCCCCATCTCATTTGTATTGTTCTTCCTGATCCCTTTTCTTGTTTTGTTTTTGGGGTTTTTGGGGGTTTTTTGGGTTTTGGTGCCTATTTTTTTTTATTCTCTATCCCATTTTTTCTTCCTTTTGCCCTCCCCGCTGTGGTTTCTCCCTTCTCTACCTGCTGCTTTTCCTGTTTATAGTACGTTTATTTGGCTACAGGTATAAGCCAGATGCCTTTCAGAGGTGCCAATTTTTTTTTTCCCAGCAAGACAAGGATTTGCAGCATGTTAACAGAGTTTAACATGTACTTCAACATTAAAGAAATAAAGCCTAGGACAGAAAAAAAAAATTAAATCCAGCCCAACAACCCAACAACACTGCAACCTGGGATGAATTTCCCCCATTCATGCACTTAATTTTCTTCCTGAAAGCTGTAGCTGGGATTTATCCCTGTGCTGTCTAAGAGCTCCCCGGTGCCGGTCGGGCAGAGAATAACCCACGTAACGCGGTGCCTCCTCACAGGAGCAGGGCTTACTGCTAAGCTTCCCTGTTAAACCACCTGATGGGATCAGCAGAGGTTAGCAGCACCGCAGGGGCTCGGTGGCAGAGGGCTTGGAAAGCAGCGAGTCAGCAGCGCTGCCCTGAAAACCTGTTTTTGTTTCGGGTTTTGTTTTTTTTTTTTTTTTTTATCCCCTCGCCCTGCGAGAGATCCGGTTGGACCTGAAAGGGAGCGGGAGAGGATGGTGGAGCGGGGCATCACACCAGGCTTCGTCTGCGTCGGGCTTTCTGCAGCCCTGGGTGTTATCTTGTGCAGTGCCTGAGAGTCTCTGGAGAGTAAATGTTTTCTCCTGCGGCAGAGCAGCCCGTGGAGGAGCTGGGAACAAGCCAAAGCGGAGGCATTGCTGGGAGGTTAAAGCCTGAAAGTGCTGGCACTGTGCTGGTGCCCGGTGTTCCTTCCACCTTGCCAGCAGAATTAGGGCTGTACCAGTGCCCCTTCTTGTCGGGGCAGTGCGGGTTCCCATTTTCCTTATGTCCCTCTTTTTTTATAAAAAAAGATATGTGTGAACTCCCCCGAGGTTCCTGAACTTTCAAGTGAATTACAGTAACACTTTAAATTGCATCTTCTTTCCTGAAGCGCTGCTGCATCCTTGGGGTGGGTACCCCAAGCTATCCTCAGATTCTCAGTCAATACTCTTCAACACCAGGCTATAAAACAAATAGTTAATGCTAACTCTGTTTTTTTCCTTAATTAGCCTGTAGAAGAATCATAGTGCTAAGGATACTTGGGGAGGGATCAGAGTGTTTTCAGCTGGGTTCAATGAGAATAGATATTTTTATTTTGTTGAAACAGGAAACAAAATAATGTCAAGTCCCATTTCAATCCAAAATGAAATCTGGCTTAAATTATTTTACACTATCATGGAGGGTTGCGGAAATTCAGTGTACATCACCACAAAGTAAAAGAAAAAAATCCTTTGTTTAAAAATATAAAATTCTAAAAAAAAGTGAAACCATTTTTTCAGTGTTTTCTTCCCAGTTATTTGGCTGCAGTGACTTGACCAAAACTATTTAAAATTCATCAAGCCAAATCTGGGCTGCTGGCAAACAAGTAATTTTAAAAATTGTTATTGTTATTATGTGATAGGTTCAGACTTTTGCTTCCTCAGAGGTGAATTGACAGAGGACACTCTTGTCCCACACTGGTGGAGGGGACATGTGGCTTGAGTACCAGTTGTCACCTCTGGTTCCTGGTGCTGGAAGGCCTTTGGATATCATGGACATCTGGGAATGCTCACCAGCAGCAGGGTGTTCCCATGGACAGGGTTCTCAGGAAGCACTGGCACCAAGTTTTCCAGAGCAGCTGTGGTTGTTCCATCCCTGGCAGTGTCCAAGGCCAGGTTGGACAGGGCTTGGAGCAACCTGGGATAGTGAAAGGTGTCCCTGCCGCTGGCAGGGTGTGCCACTGGATGGCTTTGAGAGTCCATCCAACCCAAACCATTCCACGGTTCTATGAAAGCTTTAGAAGGAGTGGGAAGAACCTGCCCCAAGCCCCAGAGTTGTGTGTTTATCTTGGCATTCTTCAAATCTTCCTCTGAAGCCTCCAAGTCCTGCATTACCTCAGCACTAGGAATGAGGTTTATTTTATCATTCATACTGTATAATTTATTGCAGAAGTGCTTTTTCTAGTCCTGTGTTAAAAATTCCACTGCTGAATTGGTGGGTCATAAAGACCCCTCAGAGGGACATCCTTACCCTGTGCTGGCACCCAAGTGCTGGGAGTGGTAGGACTCTACCTTCAAGACCCTTTGATGTGAGACACCATCTTGGTGTATATCACTAAGCACTCTCTTGATTAATCAAATTCTCCCTTACCTCTTTCATTTTTTCCTTTTTTTTTTTTTTCTGCAAAGCAATGTAGTTTGGGCTCTCTATTTAATCTCTGAAGTCAAAGGTACATGAACAGCAGGTGTCCTGCTGGGATGTTTCTGCTGAAGCTGCTGATGCTGCTCCCCGTGCTGCACCTACAGCCCTCCCCCCACAATCCCACTGCACTGCTGCATCCTTTGGGTGGGTACCCCAAGTTATCCTCAGGTATCGTGAATTGTCCTCAACAAATAATTATTGCTAGCTCTACCTTTTTGTCTTAATTAGTCTGTAGAGAAGTCATGGTGCCAAGGATAGTTGTGGGGGATAAGAATATTTTTAGCTGGGTTCAGTGAGAACAGATATTTTGTTGAAACAAGAAACAAAATCATGTCAAGTCCCGTTTCAATCTCAAATGAAGTGTCTTATATTTTGCACTACAATAGAGAACTGTGGAAATTTAGTGTACCATGAAAGAAAAGAACAGAACAGGCTTTGTGTTTTACAAGAGAGGGGAGCGAGGCAGGATGGAGGAGCTGGTGACACCCCAGTCACACGTGTAGTGCATGGCACATTTGGGTCCATGGTGGATGCAACAACTGGACACAAAGAGCAGCTCAGGGGTATTTTGGGGCAAATTTTGGATATCATGGACATGTGGGAATGCTGCCAGTACACCAGCTGCAGCCCTGGGGCTCAACAAGACTTTCTTGCAAGTGCATGAAGGGAGCCTACAAGAAAGATGGAGAGAGGGTATTGGACTGACAGGGTGCAGAGGGATGGCTTCAAACTGACAGAGAGTAGTTTTAGAGTAGGTATTGGGAAAAAAAGGTAGGTGGTGAGGCCCTGGCACAGGTTGCACAGGGAATTTGTGTCTAGCCCACCCCTGGAAGTGTCCAAGGCTGGGTTGGATGAGGTTTGGAGCAACCTGAGATAATGGAAGGTGTCCCTGTCCAGGGCAGGGGGTGGGACTGGAAGATTCCTTCCAATGCAAAGCATTCTGTGATTCTATGGTCCAGGACCTGGGGTTAGCAGAAAGGAGCCTAAGGACACTGACAGCAGGGAAGATCAGAACACAGGGTTGGTGAGTCCCAAAGCTGTCTTGATCAGGGCCAGTCCCAACTGTCCTTGCAGCTGGAGGTAAATAGACACTCCCCAAGCTCATGATCATTTCAAAACAGTTTACTTGTCATGTCCTGAAAGTACCTGTCTCCCTGTTTGCTTTGTAATAACAAACACCTACCTGTCCTGCTCCTGCCTGCTGGGGTTCACCCAGGTCCCCTGGGTGATAAATGTAGCTGTGCAAGTGCTTGCAGCATCTTTACGCCCTGGGGGTCAGCAGGCTACTCTTCCCACACCCATTGCTGGCTTCTTGTCATCTCTCACTCACTGCAGTTTAGGGGGTAATAACCATAGGTGGAGTGGGGCCACCTGGGAAGGGAATTTTTGGAGACTTGCAGCAGCATTGCTGGTGCACAGCGCCCAACAGAGTGGTAGTCTGGAAGTGATTGCAAAAAAATGCACTTCAAGCCTCCAAAAGGAGGCTGGTGGCTGGCCAGTAGCTCCCAAAAATTCCTGTCTGGGGAGGTGCTTGGTATTTTTGGGCTGGTTCCCTAAGGCAGGCGTTTTCCTGGTGAATTGATTTAAGCTGCCTCATCAGCTGCTGGACGGAACTAAAAGCTGGGGATGGATTTGGGAGGAGGGTTAAGTTCGTGGGCTTGGTTCATTCTCTTTGTACAAAGCAAAACTTGGAGGTTCTGGTTTCCCCCTGGGCATCCTGCTGCTGTGACTTTTGTCAGTGTGGTGGGTTCACAGGGAGCCCATCCCTGCCACACTGCAGCATCCCTGGGCTTGGTGAGACCTTTGGTGGGTGCTCTGGTGCCTCTGCTGCATTGTGTTCTTCCTGGGACAGCTGTTGGGAGCCCAGTGCAAAACCTGTATCCATCTGGATATCGTATCTGTTTTCCTAAGTGCAGTGGGAAATTATGTGGGAGAACATGGCATGAGATCCTTGTAGGCTGTAAAGTGGATTTAAGGTCTTCAAGGGAATCTAGGAAGAAACTCCTTCATGGAGAAATTCTTCCCTCTGATGGTGGTGAGGCCCTGCCACAGGGTGTCCATAGCAGCTGTGGCTGTCCTATCCTTGGAAGTGTCCAAGGCCAGGCTGGATGGTGCTTGGAGCAATCTGGGATAGTGGAAGGTGTCCCTGCAGGGGGTGGAATGAGATGAGGTTTAAGGTCCCTTCCAACCCAAACCATTCTATGATTCTGTGATCTTGTCAAGCTGTGAGAGCTGCCTTAGTTGATGCTCTGAGCCCACAGCAATCACAGGGATCTCAGCTGAATTCAGATGGTGCCTCTGATTGAAGTGGGAGTCATTTTTCCACAATGCAATCACTTTCCTGGATGAAAGCTGGCTGGCTTGACCACATCCAGTCCATGACTCCAGGAGCAGGGGCTAAGGAGGGCACAGTGTCCAACCCCAGGTGAAGGTAAAGCTTTGGTGACTGGCTCAGTCTGGGGTCAAAAATAAGGGAGTCAAATGCCTTGCTGGGGTGTTCTTCAGGCAGTCCCTTTCTCTGCCAAGCAGAGGCTTCCAAAAGTTGGGAAGAGCATGGGTGATGCTGGCTGTGGTCCCCTTTGTCTGGTGAACCTGTTCATGTGGTGTTGGACACTGACCCCACAGGATTCTCTTTCTCTGTGTGCTCCTCCAGGCCTTTTGTTTGACTGCTATTATTATTATTATTAATAATAATAATAATATTATTACCAGGAGCAGTGTAAGGAAATACCTGCTTTTCCTTCTGCATGTGCAGAATTGCAGAAGGAACTGTACTTTCCCCAAATCCTGTTCTTTTCCACTAGACTATTTGAGAGTATCTCATCTCAAAGCTGCTGCCTGTATGGGAACTGGTAAGGTCAACGACTGATGGTCCCAGGGTGGCTGTGACGTAAACACCAATCTGCTGCTTCTTTTACAGCCTAAACATTAGAATGTGGTGGAGTAGTGGGGGTCCAGAGGCAGGTTTGGGAAATTTTATTTGTTTGTGGGTGTTACTGAGTGGGATTTTTTGGGAATTTTTGGGGCTTTTTTAGAACCGAAGGTAACTAAAGATTCAGAAAAATCTCTGAATATGCTCATATGCTCCATATGCATGGAGTTATTCAGTTGAGCTTAACTAGCTGAGAGAGAAGTTGGTAAGTTATCTTTCACTTTCCTCTGCAATGTGGCTTACTTGATGATTTCTCTTTTCAAGTTCCAGCTGAGCAACTCATGTTAGGTAGAAAGCACAGAGATCCCTGTGAGTGAGCCAGCTGTGGGTCAGAGGAAATTGTATCTCCTTCAAATTTTCCTCATGTAACCCCGTCCCAACTAGCAGCATTACCCAAGGCTGGGAAGGATTGTTCCTTTTGGTTTTAGCAGCAGGAACCCATGTAAGATTTGCTTTTAACAGTACAGAAGGTGACTGATGTTGCAAAAAGCATCTTGCTTCCTCATTCCTATCTCATCTTTCAGAAACGTTGAATTTGGGATGCACCAGAGGCTCTCCTATCCCTGTCCCTACCCTTGCTGCACAGAAGATCTTCATTTCCAAAAAAGGGGAAAGCTGTGATGAAGGGAAGCAGTTGGTGGGGGTGGAGGTGAGAATCTTTAAGGATGGGAACCTCGAGGTCTAACAAGGCCAAGTGCTGGAGCTGCATCTGTGTCAGGGCAACCCCCAGGATCAACCCAGGCTGGGGATGAGCAGAGGGAGCAGCCCTGGGAGAAGGAGCTGGGGGTGCTGTGGGTGA
This sequence comes from Phylloscopus trochilus trochilus, assembly GCA_016584745.2. Lineage (NCBI taxonomy): Eukaryota > Metazoa > Chordata > Aves > Passeriformes > Phylloscopidae > Phylloscopus > Phylloscopus trochilus. The sequence goes on from WQNJ02000015.1 coordinate 88,973,811, forward strand.
GAGCTGGACCTGCCCCAGCCTGAACCCCCCATGCCCTGGGCTGATCCCCCAGCCTGGGCAGCAGGGGAGGGGGGATTTTGCCCCTCTGCCCCTGTGCTCAGCTGAGACCCCACCTGCAGAGCTGCCCCAGCCCTGGCTCCAACAGCACATGAAGGACCTGGAGCTGCTGCAGCCAGGCCAGAGGAGGCCACGGAGATGCTGCCAGGGCTGGAGCCCCTCTGCTCTGGAGCCAGCCTGGGACACCTGGGGCTGTTCAGCTGCATCACAGAAGGCTCCAGGGAGAGCTCAGAGCCCCTGCCAGGGCCTCCAGGGCCTCCAGGAGAGCTGCAGAGGCACTGGGGACAAGGCCTGCAGGGACAGCACCCAGGGAATGGCTTGCCAGGGCCAGAGGGCAGGGACAGATGGGATCTTGGGCAGGAATTGGTGGCTGGGAGGGTGGGCAGGCCCTGGCCCAGGGTGCCCAGAGCAGCTGTGGCTGCCCCTGGATCCCTGGAAGTGTCCAAGGCCAGGCTGGATAGGACTTAGAAAAACCTCATCAAGTGGGAGGTGTCATTGTCCGTGGCAGGGGCTCTGGATGACCTTTAAAGGTTTGTTCCAACGCAGACTTGTTCTGTTATCCTATGATTTCCCAGGAGGAGAGGATCAGCTGGCTCCTCCTAGCATAAAATCCATCTGGGAGTGGCAGCTCCAGTGTTTTGGCTGGTGGCCAAGGTATGTTCTCTGAGTGCTGCTACAAGCTGGTGTACGGGCACAAAAATGCTTTTTGCCAGTGAACCACGGGCATGATTTAATAGGGATTAGGCAACCTCCATGCCTGCCCTGCTGCTGACCGGGGCTCGCTGCTCCCGCCCAGTCCCTCCCCTCAGCAGCCACCAGCACGGTGGATTACTTCAGCAGGCTGACATCTCAACTTAGAGTTGGATGTGTCTTTTAGGATTACAGAGCTTTTCACAGCCCAAGTGCCCATTATATTGCCTGGGTGCCTGGAAAGAAAGGGTTGCATCCCAATAATGGTTTCCCTTTGGTTGCTTACAAAGGATGGTGCGCGGCGGCCGGCACGTGTATGGATGAGCTCGGGGTTGTGGTGCTTTTATTTAGGATGTGGGCTGTGCTCTCTGCCTGCAGAGCGCTGCCTGCGTGGCGGGTTTTGCACCCTGGCTGCTGCTTCCATGGGATCGTGGCTCATCCCTTGGGGGTGCCAAAAGAGCTGGGCAAACCCAGGTGTTGGTTGCCTGGGGGTTGCAGCCTGCCAGGTGAATCACAGAGGGGCACACACAGGTGGATGGTGCACATCTGCAAGCTCATCTGGCAGGAGACCATCCTTGGTTCACGTCTTCCAGCACGATCCTTGCAGCCATCACATCCTGCCCAGCTGCCAGACTGATGCTGTGTGCTCTCCAAGGAGAAACAGTGCAGTTCCGAAGAGGAGAGCCTGTGTGGAATGCTGTTTCTTCAGATATTCTTCATAATTATTCAATATCTTTACCTGGCAACATTTTCCTTGTGAAGGTGAAAAATAACAAGGGTAAGATGTAAGGTGGGCTCTCGTTCCATTAGCTTATAGTAGAGGGAGGGGAATGTGGAAATCAATTGTGTCTGGCTTAAGTCACAGTTTGTAGCATGAACCAGTGTAAAATAGGTTATAAAAGCCAGGCTGTTCACAATTCAGGGGTTGGTGGTTGGAGGCTTTTTATGGCCTATTTCAGATTTTATATCTAGAAATGCTGGTGCATTTGCATGTATTGAATTTGTATCAAAATCTGTGAGCATTCCTTGCTGATGCTGCTGCAGCCAGAGTGATGCTGCAGCAGTCTCCATGCCCTGACATCCTCTGCAGTGGAGCATCCTGCCACAGGGTGAACCCATAAACCCACCTCCACTCACCTGATGTTCAGACAGTAATTTTCTTAGTTGTGTATTGTTTTTTCCTTTCCTTTTTTGATAATATCTATCACAATCCAAAGGTAATGTCTTCCCCCAGGCAAAGAAGACCATCTGGTGGAAAACCACACCAAGCTCATGCACAGATTTGACACACTGAAAGACTTTATGTTTCTAAAGGTGATGCGGCTTTGGTTTTTGTTTAAAGAGTAGAAAAGGAAAAAGATTCACTTTCCAACCACAAAGAGTTGCTTATTGCAGGGAAGCAGGCTACATAATAAATTATTGTCTGAGTGAGAATGAGGGATTTCTGACTCTCTGGTTACTCCTCTCCCTTCCTTGCTGGATGAAGCTGGCTATTCTGGGTTGAATTCCACGGCACTTGTCTGTCCCTCTGTTTTCTCCCCCCCCATTTATTTCTGTGTTTGTTTTGATGGCTCTGTTTCAATGCGTGCTGTTTGCCTGCTGTGTTCCATGCCAGGCTCATGAGTGGCGTTGCAACGTGGCAGCTGGTGGGCTTCTGTCCTGTCACTGGGGCTTTTCTGCATCACCAGGTACCAGAAACCAGACACGAGACTGGAGGGATGATGAAATACATTAAATGCTCAGCCAGCTGTGGATGCATCCGTATCTGAAAAGCCCAAGGCTGGCTCCAGCAGTAAACACTCGTGTGGTTTTCAAAGGTGTTTACATTTTAATTAGAAAAGAGTCAGATCTGGGGTATAATAATTTACATTTCCGTGCTTGATGTTTTGACGTCTGGAAAGGTAGTGGTTTTGGAGCGGCAAATCCAGGAAGGACACGTGATGCTTTGTGGAGTTGCAGCAGTACCTGGGTACAGGGAGTCATAGTTCATCCCTGTTGCTTTTTATTTTCCATAGTAACTGTTCCTGCGGGCGGCTGGGTAAGAGAGCTGCCTGCCAGCAATAAAGATAAACTGCTCGTCTCGTTCTCTGGTGCTCTCACCGCTTGAGAAAGACACATTGCTAATTACTTGTTGTTGGAAATGGGCTGGATGAGGAGAGGGAAAATATTGCTGCAGAAGGGGCTCATTAAAAGGAGATGCTGGGAATCGAGCCGTGCTGATGGCCAGGAGTTCCAGCCCCAAACACAGACAGCCAAAGGTCCTTGTGCCTGTGCTGCTGCCAGAGTGTGAGCTGGTGGGTGGTTGTTAGCAGAGTCCAGACACACAGAGAGTTTCACCTGACCCAGAGGTGCTGATAAGAGACAGATAAGAAGTAGAAGGGTTGTCCTGCACTATCTGCTCTTCCCTGGTCTGTGTGGTCAAAGCATCTTTCTTGTCTGGGGCTGCAGGGACTTCCTCCTTGTCACAGTCGATGTGTGGCAGTTGACATGGACACTGCACTCGAGGTGCTTCCTTTAAATCATCAGAAGGCTTCAAGTATCAGCATCTTGTTATTCAAAAAGTCTCCCACACCTTTTCTCTGTATTTTCTAGGAGCAGCTCCACACAGCTCTGGCTCTGTCTCTCCTTCCATTCCAGCTCGCTCCTTCCTGTCCCTGGCACAGCCCCCTCACCTTTGCTGCTCCTTCCTGTCCCTGGCACAGCCCCCTCACCCTGTCTGTCCCACCTACAGCAGCTCACCTTTGCTGGCCCTTGCACCACCTCCTGTCCCTAGGTCTGCACAGCACAGCCAGCAAACTCCAACTGACTCCTTCCCAGCTCACTCACCCTTTATCACACCCATGGCTGTCAGGGCAGGGCTGTTTCTACTCTAGGATAATTAACACAGGTGTAAGATATCAGAGGGGAGACTGCCCTCAGCAGCATCTCCTTTTGCCTCCCCACACCTCCTTCTCTGTGTGCTTCAGCAGCGGTTTTGGGGAGCCTGGCTTGGAGTCTCAGTGAGCAGGAAATGTGAGGGAGGTGATGATGGAGGGTTTAACAATGAGCTGTTCCTCCCTGCCCAGCCCTAGAGAGGCAGTGAGCAGAAGAGGGTGTCACCTCACCCTGGATATCCATCCCCACCTGCACAAGGTGATGTCCAACATCACTGTAGGGGCAGAGAACTGTGGAGTGGGTTTTGGAGCCTGCACAAGAGATTTGAAAGTTGCTGTTGGTTGCTCATGAGAGAGGATGATAGTCCAAGAGATAGTCTTGGACTGGGCTGGGGCCTTTCCCTCTGTCTCCCTGTGGATCAGTTTGGTCTGGTTTTCCCATCATCCCGTTCAGGCACAGACAAATCTGGGCTGCTGAGCTGTTCCTCAGTTCATGTCCCAGGTGTCCCAGAGCAGAAGGGACCTGCTGGATCACAGTCTTTTATAAACACCCAAAGGAGAGCTAACACAAGAGGGATGCTGGATGTCTTATAACAGAACATTCTGGAAGCAGGTGGCTGCATTGGTACGTGAAGAATTTGCACTGCGGCTGCCTTTTATAGGAAGCATCTCTTGTTCCTAGAAAACTCTGGGATGATAAATCCCATGTGGCAAGACAAAGGCTTTCAGGGATCTGTCAGGATAGCTCTGTAGCCTGTCACAGCCTGTCTCTGCAGCAGCTGGCCTGTGATGGCATTTCTGAGAAATAAATATTCTATGCCTAAAGGATGCTCTGCATTCCTCCTGGCTTCACTCTGGAGTCACAGAGGAATGGAGGATTGGCCTGGGATTTTCTCAGTGTTTAACTGAAGGATAAGTAAGGAAGAAACATGAGTTTTCCAATTGAATGCTGTAAGTCAGTCAGTCAAGCCTAAACAGCTGAGGCCATGTTGTTGGAAAGATGGTCTGGGCAGTTGTTCTTTATTGGGCTTTGGTGGTGGTTACACCTTTCAATTACTGAATTTCAGTTCAGGTGAGAGGAAGACTGATGCATGAAATAGTTCTGCCTGAACTCTATGTTTTGGAGAGATTTCTCAATGCCCTTACCTAGGTGTTGGCATTGGGTATTAGCTCCTGGCTGTGTAGTTGTCAGGAAAATCCGTTTCCAACTTTCACCATTTTGGTCGTGTGTGAGAGTGTGGTGGTCCTGTTTCTCTTGCCTTTGGAAGCCACAGCCTTCGAAGAAACTCATCATGAGTTCAAAAACATTTTAAGCTCTTAGGATCCATCCAGCAGAAGCAAAACACTGGGAAAAGCAATCTCTTTATTTTCTTTCTTTTGCTGGTGCTCAGTTATGTTGGACCTTACATAGGAGCAAGGTGTGCTGTTGTTGTCCTAATAACAGGTTGGGATGTTTGTCTGGATGAAGTGAAGCAAGAACTGGCTTGCTCTTGGGTCATCCCAGCCCCCTAAAGCTCCAGGCTGGTGCAGAGGGGCTGGAAAGCTGGGAAGGGGCATGCTGGTGCTGAGGCACCTCCCATGCTGGGGACAGCCCTGGGCCCAGAGAAGGAAACTGGAGAAAATTCCTTCATGGAAAGGCTTGTCCAGCCCTGGCAGAGGTTCCCAGAGCAGTGGTGAAGCCCCCATACCTCAGGGAGATTTAAAAGCCATGTAGACGTGGCACCTGGGGACATGGGCCAGTGGTGGCCTTGGCAGTGCCAGGGGAATAGTTGGACTTGATGGTCTTGGAGGGCTTTCCAATCTAAACAATTCCATGATTCAGTGATTCTGTAAGAATTGTTTTAGGAAGGTCTCTTTATGGGTAGCACTTTTGGTGTAATGTTGCTGTGCCAGCAGGTTTTTGCCCAGAAGCTTCTTTTGGGGGCTAGAGTCCCTTGGAGTGGCTGGGACACAGGTGGATGTCATCCCAAGGGACAATCTGTGTGAAGTTGTCCTGCTATGCTATCTTGGCACTGCCAGGCTGCTGCAGTCCACATTTTGGAGAGCTTTTGGGAAAGGCTGGAGCCTCCTCCCTGGGGGAGGACGTGCATGTGGGGTCCTCTCACCCAGCCTCCATTGAGCTGATGGAGATGCACCACTGTCTTGTGGTCTTCTCATCACAGACTCACCACTTCTTAAATCATTTTGGTTGCAAGTTCCACTCTCCTGTTGCCTCCCAACCCAAAGTGGGTTCCTCCTCCATTACTGTTCTTCACCTATCAAACTCACCACGTGTTTCCCCAAGTTCATTGAGCCTGGAGCACCTTTGGGAGAAAGGGAATGAGCCTACAAGTGTCATAAAAAATGGTTGTTCTTATTATTTGCTGATGAAGGGTAAAACTCTATAATAGCAAAAAAAAAAAAGTATAATCTTGCTGGAGCAAGAACCCCATTTAGATCACCCTTAATAACAGCTATTAATAATAACTATACACTACAGTAATGCTGATAATTACTAAGTTATAATAAGCAGTTTGCACATCTGTTGACTTTTTCTGCTGATGATTCCTTCTTTAATGGTCACAGTAATGAGCACAACATGGGCTCTGTAAAATCATAGGATTCTACAATGATATAAGTCAGAAGGGACCTACTTTCAAGGTCCTCTAGTTCTACCCACTTGCCATGGGCAGGGACCTCTTCCACTGCACCAGGTTGCTCCAAGTCTCATCCAACCTGGCCTTGAACACTTTCAGAGGTAAGAAAGATTTGGAAGGTAATTTTCAGACCCCCAAAACTTATAAACTTTGTGCTTTGACAAAGTAGAGGGGAGGGAAGTGGGGAAAAATGCAAATTTGAGGTTGATCTCTATTTGTTATGATTAAGGAATGTACCTGGAGTCTGGGAATCCTTTGTGGTAGGTGTTGAGCCAACACAGAGCTGAGGGATTACTGCTTCATGAAGAGTTCTCACCAACATTTGTTTGCTCTGTGTGGGAAGAGAGTAAATGCTTTGATGCTCAAGTGTGGGTTTGGGTTTTTCTTTGAAAACCTCTTTTTGTATGTGTTTTGAGGGCGAGATGAGGTGAGAAACCAGCTCCAGGCACAGATCACCAGGAAGAGCAGGAGTTTTCTTCCTGCTGAGTGATGGTTTCCTTTAGAGGGAGGTGAAGGTATCACAAGATGAATTGGTCTTAAAGTTTCCCACTAGAGATCCACAAATATCTCTGATATGTGGTTTGTGTTTGTTTGCTGGACCTGGTGACTTCTGACAAACATGTTTTCTTTTAGTTTGCTACCTCTCCTGTTGCTACTTGACAAAATGCAGGTTGTGCATGTGGTGAGCACCACAAAAATGAGGGATGTGGTAGTTGTTCCTCTACTTCACAATTTGTCTTGGGTGTTCAATGGGGAGCATCCCCAGGGCAGTGCCCTGGGCTTGATTTCCTCCAGTGCCACCCTCAAAAACCCTGAAATAGGAAAATAAAAAATAAAAATCTTTGGGCTTGGTAATATGTGGCCCAATGAGATGGAGGATAACCTCTCACCCTGCTCCTTCCATCCTGAGTGATGCCACCTGTATCATTTGTCCCCTGCCTCATGCCATCTCTCCATGCCATCACACCCTTCCAGGACTCATGGGAGCCTCCTATCCTCCCAACTCTTTCTTTAGCACTTCCTGTTTGATAATTGGTGCATTCCATTTGGTAACTGGCACTAATTAGTGAAAAGGGGAGAAGCATGCCCTCCTCCACAGCTCGACACTCTCTGGGGCTCCTTTTTGCTTTCTTGACTTTCTTCTCTTTTCTTTGTCCTTTTTAATACGGCATATGATTTTTGTTCAGGAGCTAATGTGTGATATTGGTCTATGTAATGAGCCTTTTTGACAGTCTGGGCACATTTGGGAATAATTCCTTGAGCAGATGAAATCCTTAGGCCAGAACTGCTCATTCTCGGCAGTTTCCAAATGAAGCCACAATTGTTCAGAAGTGATAGAGGAGAAAATATAATTCAGGAGCTGGAAACTACATGAGCTGGGAACAGATTTTTTTTTCCCCCCCCTTCCCTTCTGGATGGCATGTGACTCACTCCGAATTTGCTTAGCAATTTTATACTTGTCTCAAAGCAGACTGTAAATACCCATTCCTGGTGAGGGAGAGGGTGAGGGATGGAGCTGTTGTGTCCTGCAGTGTGCTGGCAGCTCCCATGTCTTCTCTCTCCCAGCTGCAGGGAGGGAGGAATGTGAGATTTACCACAAGTCACTGGGCCAAGGACTAGTTCTTTCTAAATGTGGAATTATTAAATATCCTGAGCTGGAAGGGACCCACCAGGATCCTCCAGCCCAGCTCCTGTCCCTGCACAGACACCCCAACAACCCCTCCCTGGGCATCCCTGGCAGCGCTGTCCAAACTCTCCTGGAGCTCTGGCAGCCTCGGGGCCGTGCCCATTCCCTGGGGAGCCTGGGCAGTGCCAGCACCCTCTGGGGGAAGAACCTTTCCCTGAGATCCAGCCTGACCCTCCCTGGCACAGCTCCAGCCGTTCCCTGGGTCCTTGTCCCTGTCACAGGGAGCAGAGTCCAGTGCCATGCCCAGCCCAGGTCCAGGAGCTGGTGGTTTCCTTTCTTTATGGTGCTACTGGCATTGAGCCCTGGAGAAATAGGAAGTAGAAAAGAATTGTAAATCCCCTCTGTCTTCTGTAGAAGCAATTTTCTGCAGCGAGAGGTTTTAAAAATGAATTCTGTTGTGATCTCTGTTTCACCTCCTCACTGGACTGTTTACAGTCGTGCCATTAGCTCAGCATTATTTACTGCCACTGCCCTAGAGAAACCTCTCAGTTATCATCCTCTTCCTCACCTTTGTCCATACCCCCAGCTTCTCAACCATATCCAGCAGAACTAGTGCTTTGGATTTATTAAATTAAGCATTTTAGTGTGAGGTTTGTTTTTCTCTTGTGCTTATGTCTGGAGGTTTTCAGTAGTCTGGGTTTTAAGCAGGAGGCCAGGAAATACGCCTGTTGTCCTTAAATCCAGGACTGTTGCAGAAATGGAACATTTTTCGCATGCCTGGAAGCCCTAAATGCAACCACCTAGGAATTGTTATAAATTGTATTGGAAATGCAGATGCACAGCAAAAAAAAAAAAAACAAAATCACAGCCCGTGGCAGCCGACAGGCCTCATCTGCTGGGTTTCTTCAAACCCTTTTTACAATCTCTGGGAAATAACGCCTCGCTGCCTTTTTCATCCCTCCTCCTCAGGCCCGCTGTGTTCCCGGTGTGTCCCCTGAAGGGATGGAGAGCTCCTCGGTGGCGTCGGCCTCCTCGGAGGCGGGGAGCAGCCGCTCCCAGGAGATCGAGGAGCTGGAGCGCTTCATCGACAGCTACGTCCTGGAGTACCAGGTCCAGGGGCTGCTGACGGACAAGACGGAGGGCGACGGCGAGAGCGAGAAGACGCAGTCCCACGTCTCACAGGTGGGTGGAAGGCTCACTGCAGGGCGGGAGAGGGGCTGGGGGCACGCTGGTGGCTTGTAGGCTGGGTGGGGGGTGTGTGTTCTCAGCTGAAATGGCTTTTTCGGGGTTTGGATGTGAAGCCGGACGTGATAAAACTCCGGGTTTGGGGCAGCTGGCTTGTTCGGGGATGTCTTTGAGGTCTCCAGCTTGCTGGTAGCGGTCTCCTGATGCTGGGTTTGGTTTTTTTATGGTCTCAAGGTGCATCACTGAAAGTGTTCCAGGCCAGGATGGGGCTTGGAGCAACCTGGGATAGTGGGAGATGTCCCTGCCCATGGCAGGGGGATGGAATGAGGTGGGGTTTAAGGTCCCTTCCAACCCAAACCATTCCATGATTCTATATATGAAGGATCCCATCTTCATCTGGTATCAGCAGTGTTTGATCTGATCTGTCTGAGCTCTGCAGGTTTGCTGGAGCTGAGGATCTGACCGAGAGCTCTAGACCTGTTTTATATCATCTCAATGTACAGAAATTACCAAACAAAGGAACCTTTTTAAGAATAGATTTTAGTGAAGAGGTCTTTTACAATTTGAGGATCAAAGCACTTAGAAGTGGGAGAAAATATATTTTAAAATCTAGTGATCCAAAGTGTATTTTTTAACCCAAGGCTGGAAGATGTCTCTGTTTGAAGTGACACTTTGGAGGGGCTTCAGGTCAAACAGACAAGTTCTGCTTATTAATGTGTCAAGTTCAAAAGCAGTATTGAATTAGAAATAAGTTAACAGGCAAAGTTTTACAACCTCTTCCAGCCTGCCCACTGCTCTGCCAGTAAGCTCAGGCCCCCTTTGCACCTTAAGGACAAAAATTTCTAATTCTCATGGCAGCCCCTATACATTTTTTTGCATTAAGATCCTTGATTGCAACAACCAAATCCATCTTCCAGTTGTGGAAATGGTGTTTTAGCTTTCCTTCCTGGCCCGCCCTGGAAGAAAAGGAGCTGCTGGGTTTTTAATGTCAGTTCTGAGAGTGTTCTCTTTCAAGATGGCTGGGTTTTATTTTCAAAGAAAAATCTGTAATAATGAAAGATCTGAACATTGGGTCTTTTAATTAAACCACTTTTAGAGGCACGTTAAATGAAGCAGCTAAATGAGGTTGTACCCCAGACTGTTGATTCAGAAGTTTAATTAGGATTTATTGTGAAACTTCATCAAACTGCAGCATTTTGTATTTCTAGGGCTATGTATTGGATAAAAAGTGAGGATGGGCTTTTATTCTAGGTCAGTTGCATTTACCAAGCTATATCTTAATGGATGCACTAAGAAGGAATTACCTCATTTCTCACAAAGGGGGTTTTTTTTCGTTTTTCCACCTATAAGAAATAATCAGGAATTTTTATTTCTGATTTTCTCTTCCTGATTAGTTCTTAGCAAAGCAGGGAATAAACAGGCACGTATCCTGCAGCTGACTGGAGTAACCCTGGTGGAAGCCAGCCTGATGGAAGGTGGCACGTTCCCTCTTAATGTGAGCTAGAGGGAGAAAGATGGATTTAAGGGAGAGGCACTCGGCTGAGACCAAGGAAATTGTTTTTAACTGCAGGGTTCTGCCAGCAACTAAATCTTTAATGTTGGGCAAGTTACTTAATCTCTCTGCAGTTTGTTTCTTTATGGCTGTGATGTTTTCCCTGCCTGAGAGTGGATAAACCCATTCAGCCATGTGTGTGTGAGTTGCTAGGGTGGTACCACATCCCTGGACAGCTGATCTCCTTGCTGGGGGAAAGAAGGAAAGGCACATCCTCCACACTGCTCACAGGGAAGCTGAATCCATCACCACTTCAGAGAATCCCAAAATGTGGATGTTCCCATGATGGGAATGTCCCCAACCTTGTTCCCACCAGGAAAAAAAAAAAGAGGAAAATGGCAATTTTATTTTGCTGTGGAGAGAATAATGAGTGAACTTGTACCTTGAGAGACCTTTCCAGGTGTGTGGTTGTACTCAAATTTGTTAAAGGAGATAGGGATATGTCAGGTAAAAGGCTCTCAAGAGTGATGTCATCGTGAGCCTTTCCAGAGAGGTCAGCAGAAGTGGCAGGAGAGTGATGGGCAGCTCTTTAACCAGGAGAGACTGAAATCCTCCCCATCTGTGAGCTAGAAGGGACTCACTGATGAGGGCAGGGATCATGGGCAGTTGTAGTGAAGACTCCTATTTTGTGGCCTCATCCATACCTGTCAGGGAGCCCTCAGGTGGTTGTTTGTATGGAAATGACTTTTCATTTTCTTGGCACATCATCCTTGGTGATGGTACCAAGCACTGAGTGTCTCTGGAGCAGCCAAGTGCTTCCAGCATGGAAGACCTCAGAAGTGGGGCTGGTCAGTCTTCACTTTGTTGAAGGAGTGACAAAATTATTTTAGAATTAAGCAGCATCTTTCATGTTTGTCCAGTGAAAATTTTGGTGTTGTTTTGTTGTTTTTTTTTCCACCAGTATGATGCAGCCCTACATTTCTTTAGAAAAAAAAAAAAAAAAAAAAAGGCAACAAATGTCACCAAATCCAGTATTTTTGGTGGAGGCACCTTGCTGCCCAACCTTGGGGCGAGCTGGTCTAAGAATCTGCTGATCCCCTACGGCCACGTCTGGCAATGGTCAAACCTACAGGTTCCATGCTCATTTTCTGTTTTGTTCAAAATGAAAACACAGGGTGTTGGCCACTCAGGGCATCTTTCTGTCCCTGAAGCAAACAGAGTTGGGAAAAACAGAAATTTCCCAGCTTTCCATGGGAGAACTCCATGGAAATGAGTGACAAAGTCAAGCCACCCTGGTGTGTGTATCACACCCCTGGGATTCCAAACACTGTCAGAGTCAGCAAGGAGGCATTGGGGCTGGGTTTTACTGCAAAGCACCGTATCAAGTGCTTTCCTACAGTTGTTCCTGCATCTTCCCTCTGCCCACTGTCAGCGGGTGGAGCATTTCCAAGCCAAAGCCTTTGGGATCACCCTCAGAAAGGAGGGAGTGCCGCACACATACAGCGGTGCCCGCGGCTGGACGGTGTTTTCTGTGTGCTGTGGGCTGATGCAGCAGTTCTGCCCAGCCCAGCTATTATTTGACACAATCCCTTTTTTTATCCCTTTTTGCAGTGGACGGCGGATTGTAGCGAGCAGCTTGATGGCAGCTGTTCCCCATCCCGAGGGAAGGGCTCGTCGTCCCACGAACATAACCAGGTAGGGTTTGTGCTTAGCTCCTCCTGCCCGGACTTTTGCCTTTGTTTCTTGTGCTGCCTGGCCTGGGAAGTGCTGCCAGCTTTCCCTCTTCCATAGAAGGGGAGATGTGTCCCTCTGGTTGGCATCTGAAAGCTTGTTCCTGTCCAAACTGTGGGAGGTGGGCAACATCCTGACTTGTGTTTGAGTGCTCTCACCAGGAGCTTAAAGGGGGAAAAAATAGGGAGTGTCACATTTATTCCGGAAGACCTGTGCGAGGAAGTTATTGGGAACCTCAGAGCTGACATGAGAGGCATGGAATGAGGGATCTTTGTGTAGCTGGGCTTCTCTGCTGTGTGCTGCAGCACAAGGATGGTGTTACAAGGAAAAGCATTAAACCGCTGAGAGGGTGAGCTGGCAGAAGAAGCAAAAATGCACGTGCTGAAAGCCTGTGTTGGTTTTGCAGTGTCAGGAACCAGGTGTGAGTCAGTTTTGGTGCTTGGATGTGGTGTGAGCACAAGTGAGGAGTGTTTACCAAGCACTGCTGGAGGTGGCCATCCCTCCTCATATGAGTACCCCCATAGAAGAGGGTTGGGTAGGGTGGGGGCTTGTGTTTGATCACTGTCATCTGGGTGATGAGCTGCTGTGTCACCGTGAGACCATCAGCTCTGTGAGAGCAGCACTTGCCTGAGATGGGAAACTGAGGCGTCTGAGGGAAGGGGAAACAGCATTTCCAGTGGCTGTGGCTGGTGGATGTCCCACCCAGAGAAGTGGCTTCAAATTGGTGGCTTTCATGCTCTTGCCCTGCTTGATGTCCTCCAGATTCAATCTCCTGTCTGGGGTCCATGAGGGGGGACTTGGGAGCCCCTTGCAGGGTGTACAAGAGGCTGTACCGGTCTGAGCAGGGATAATTGCAGCTCTCATTTTGGGCACAGCTTCTTCCCAGGTGGAGCCATGCAGGAACTTCTTGGCTGGGAGATAGGGGCTCATCCCCTCCCTGCCATGGCACCAGGATGCTGGTCCCAACACCTGCACCCAACAAGGGCAGGGTGTTGTTGTGTAGGAGGGTGAGTGCTGAGCAGAGGCACTGCTTTGGATGAGCTGCTGAAGGTGCCAGACGGAACTGTGGATTTAATTTGTTACACCTTTGATCTGCTGCAAAATATTCAGCAGCAAAGCCTCATCCAGGCTCCCTCCCAGCACTGCAGACAGCTGCTGGACGTTCAGCTGGGAGGCTGGCCATTTCCATCAGGCTTCTTTGGGCTTTCCCTGGGGAAGAAGGTCCCTGGCTCTTCACCCAAGGGCTCTGCAGACATGCCAGTGGCACATGCCAGGGGACCACAGGAGGATGCAGGAGTCGTGCATGGGTGTTACTTGCCTGACATCCTCCATCTGCCTGGTGCCGTGCACTCTTCTATTTCAGCTCACATGGGGGGTTTTTTGTGTTTTCTTGATGGTTTTTGTTTTTTTTCCCTGGGAGTTAAATGTATTTGATCTCCTCCTACAGGGAGCTCCTTTTCTAAACACAAACACCATTCGCTGATGCCCAAGCTGTGTTTGGGCTCTCTCCCAGCCTGCAGCAGAGCTAGTAATTATCTCTCTCCATGTTTGGCTTCCTTTAACTGTGAGTAACAAATTTTCCTTGGCACCAAAGAGGAGCTGCAAGCTATTGTTCCTCTGTCCAGGCAAGCATTTCTCTCACTGTCACTGCTGTATGAGTGAAACGCTGCTGCTGAGGACCAAGTGCAGTTTATTACCATTTCTGGCTGTTTTCACTATAATATATCAATATTAAGAAAAAAAATTAATAAGATGTTTGTCTTGAATTAAAATTATCCATCACTTTTCAAACCTGCTAAGGAAGAAGCCAACTAATTACTTCCCAATGAAGGAAGGGGTTTGGTTTTGGGGGTGTTTTTTTCGGGGTTTGGTTTTGGCTTCTTTGGTTTGCTTTGTTGTTGTTGGGTTTTTTAATTGTTATTTTTTTGGCTGCAGTTTTTTATGTATTTGAGGGGTTTGGGCAGAAAATGGAATTCCTAAATTTCCTATTGTGTTTCCAGCTGAGATCTCTGCATTGCCAGTCTTAGTTGAAAAATACTTGGATGTGAGATTTCTGCTGGCTTCAGCTAGTGTGAAAATGTGGGTTATGTATCAGTGACCATGGTATGCCTCACGTGGTTGTAACCTGGCTGTCGGAAAGGGCATTTATATGGAAATCTGGGTTAGTCCTGGAAATATATTCAGCATGTGGTTCATTTTCTGTGAAGACAGAGTAGTTCAGGCTTGCTTTTTCAGATGTAATTGGCTTCCCAAAGGAAGCCTAAAGAGAAGATGACTTTCCTATGCCTGAAAAACCCCCCTATGCATCCCTGAGTACTTCATGCCTTTGAAATTCTGGGCTGTATAATCCAGCAAGTTTAAGAAAAATAAAAGAAAGAATTTTTTTGTGTGTGTTAATGCATTTATAAATAGTATGTGTGTATATAAGCATCTACTGGTTGTTGTACAAGTGTGGGACTGAGAGCATTTCTGAATAAAATACAATGTAAGGGGGAAAATGAACTGTCTTGGTGCAACCTTCAGTCCAGGATATTCCCAAATTGCTGATTTCTGATGTCGTTGGGTCTCTCTGGAAAAGAGCACCCCAGACTTGTCCTGCTCTTGCACTACTTGATGAGATACATATTAGCAGCTATGTGAGACTGAGATGGATGTCAGTTCCCATAGGCTGGTAGTTAGGGATCCTGTACAAAGCAGTACCTTAAAAACAGTGAAAATTCCCCCTGAAACCTCCTGGTCTTTCCAGTTCTGTGAGAAGATGGTCTGCTCGTAGGGGAATCTCCTGAGATACATTTTGTGAACTCATGTGCTGAGAAAATCCTGGTCTCACAATTACATTCAGCTCATCTGTAATTCTTGTTTCCTCCTGGGAACTCTCTGTTTGCTGCATGGCGTGGCCATGTCCACTAAACCCCCCCAAGGAAGTTTGCCAGGTCTCACCATGTGTGAGCCTCTGGGGCAAAGACCAGGTACACAAAATACTATTTGAGCACCTTACTGTCTCTAAAAATGAGGAAGGTTTAGATAATGGAATAATTTTAAACCCTTTTATGTTTGGATTTTTTTTTTTTTTCTTCCCCAAAAAGAGCCAGTGGGAAGTTTTTATATAATACTTTATTTGCATTCCCCTTGTGAGGCTGTGGCGAGTAGGAAGCTCTTTGATATATTTCTGAGAGCAATTCATTAAGTTAAAGAATTCTGGTATATGGTGCATGTTGAGAGAGCCAGCAGAGCTCTTGGTACATGAAAGGCCTGGCAGGAACTCCATCCCAGGCTCCCCTTATGTGAAGGGCATTAACAAAAACCAGAACTACGCTGCGGGTTTGTGCCATTTCTCCAGGCGGCGGGAGAGGGAGAGTTGAAAATCCTCCTTCCTGGCCAGGCCCCTCCCTTCCCCCATGGTGGCTGGCTGTCACCCATCATCACCAAGCAAAAACCCGTGTTGTTGGCAGTAAACAGGACTTGCTTTCTTTCCACTGCTTGTGTCCATGCCCCTCCAGGTGCAGCAGGAGGGTTTGGGCCCTCAGAGGCGTCTGCACGTGATGGTCATGGTGCCGATCTGCTGAGCAGTGAAAGAGCAGACAAGGTGTGTAGATCACACCTGATGATCCCACACCTTACCCTTGTCCTGTCCTCCCTGAGGAGCTGGTGGCGAAGGAGGTGACTTGGTTTGCCCTCCTGTTAAATCAGCAGAAACATCAGCACATGGTGGCTGGGTGGGGTGGTGGGTTTGCCCTCTTGGGCCTTGGCTGGAGATCATACTGCCTGGAGTAAAGAGCATCCCTAACTGTGCTAACATAACAGTTCTGACAAGAGCCTGGTGGGAGAAGGGAAAACGGCTTCCCAATGGGAAGGACTGCATTAGATGGGGTATTAGGAAGGAATTCCTGGCTGTGAGGATGGTGAGGCCCTGGCACAGGGTGCCTGGAGAAGTGTGGCTGCCCCTGGATCCTTGGAAGTGTTCTGGCCGGGTTGGACAGGGCTTGCAGCAACAGTGGAAGATGGACAGTGGAAGGTGTCCCTGCACATAGCAGGGGTGGACCAAGAAGAGCTTTGAGGTCTCGTCATTCCATGTCCATGCCTTGTAGTCATGGCTGGAAAAGCCATGTTGCCAAAGCACAGGCAGTGGGAGGTGTGGGGTGGTGTGTGGTGTCTCTTGGGTAAATGCAGATTTCAATGCACAGAGGAATTCAGTTTTAATGGAGAGTAAAAAAAATCAAATTATCTGTTGCATTTCCAGAGAATATTTTTTTGCAGGCATCAGTGCTGCTTGCCTTCCTGGGATTAAACACCAGGAGAGATCCTCCCTGGTGGATGCTTCAGAAGCAGGTGGGAAGGGATCATGGTCTTGGACAGGGGCTATGTCACTGGGTCCAGATAACTGAAGTTAACAGTGAAATTGTCCTGCTGACTTTAGTCCAGTGACATCAGCAGGCATCATTTAATGCCCCAAATTCTTGGCTAACCAGATGGGGCTGGAGAGACAGTGGATTGGCAGGCTCTCTTGTCTAAATTTGTAATTCATTTTCCCTGTGCTGCTGGACAGCCTGTGTCTCACTTGAGTTGCCCATCCTTGGGTCCAGATCTGAAAGAAAACAAGAGGGGTAACTTCGGAAGGACTTTTGGAAGTTGTAGAATCTTAAGGGGGTGGAATGGACATTTAAATCACCCACCTGCCATAGGCAGGGATGCCTTCCCCTAGAACAGGTTGTTCAGGGCCTTGGTCAGGGCAGTGCTATGAACACTGCCAGGGTTGGGGCTTCCACAACCTCCCTGGGCAACCTGGGCCAGTGTCTCACCATCCTCACAGTACAAACATTCTTCCTAATATCCAATCTAAATTTCCCCTCTTTCAATTGATAGCCATTATTCCCTGTCCTGTCACTATAGTTCTTGATGCAGAGTCCCTTTCCAGCTTCCCTTTAGGCTTCCTTCAGATACTGGAAGGTGCTGTGAGGTCTCCACACAACCTTCCCTTCTCCAGGCTGAACAGCCCCAACTTTCTCAGCCTGTCTTCACAGGTGAGGTGCTCCAGTCCTTTTATCAACCTCATGGCCTCTTCTGGACTTGCTCCAACAGTTCCATGTTTGGGGAGTATGTTTGGGGCTCTCCATCTCATTGCTCTGCTCATGTCATAGCCCAGGGCCAGTTTGTGCACTGAATTTGGCTGAGGTTGTCCACCATGCTGAGGATCTGTTTGGGGCAGTGGGTGCTGGGTGATGCTGCAGACACTTTCTGTGTTTCAGAAAGAAAAAGAGAAAGCAAGAGACAGACACTGGCTTTGCCAGTGAGTACATGTTAATGTGCCTGCCTGATGGAGGAAGAAAGTGGAACTTTAAGCGGGGTGACCTGCCCACGACCAAAGAGCAGCTCTGAGAAAACCAGTCACTTTCCTGCCTGTAATTGCTGGGTGACACTTCCTCCTTTAAAGAATGCAGCCCTGCTCAATTATGGCTGGAGAGGATTGCTGAGAAAGAAATCAAGTCCTTTAGCTAATGTACAGGTCTGACTTTCTCTGGGACTTCTGTTTGGGCTCAGCCTCATGAAGCAGCAGTGCCTCATGTGAAGCAGGCACCTGCTGGGGTGTCAGGAGGTCTGGGAGGGAGATGCTTCACTGTTTTGCTGCCTGCTTTGGAGAACTGTTGCTGCTTTTACTGAGGGTGGGGGGAGGTGTCTTCTGGGCCTGGTGTCACCAGTGACTCACATGAGAGGTCTCCTTGTCAGCCTCATTTTCCACTCGGGTAGAGAAGAACAGGTGATTCCTGTCTGCCCATTGTAGAGCTTCCCACACTCACATTTTTGTGAGATTTGATTTACCTTTGAGGTCTCCATCCTTCCAGGTTTGGATGAGCAGGTCAGTCAGTGCTGAAGCTCTAGGCAGGGAAGGGATGACATGAGCCATTTTCTCTGAGCCTGGGACAGGGCCTTGCTGATGGGTTCCCAGTTCTCAGGGGCATTCTGAGAGCCCTCAGTGTTCCTCCTCTTCATCCTTGTGTGTAAGCAAGCTACCTAGCACATCCTTGGCCAGCATGACTGTTCCAAGTTGTCCAAAAAACACAACCACGCAGGCTTGGAGCTTTCCCAGGTAGTCCAGAAAGATCTTGTAAGCTTCCTACTTCCAAGTCCATCAGGTCCTTAGGTCCTATATTATGACACAAGTGTTGATAAAATCTTAATTTCCCTGCTGGAAGAAGAGTTCAAAGTGGTGTTTGGTGTCCCTTCTGCAGATTGGAGAGATCTGGGGAAGGTGGACATAGACCTGGGAAGGGAAGGAACAGAGCCAAAGGGGTTGGGGTTTCTGCATCTCATTTTTGTAGCAGTTTCTGATGTTCTTACAGCTTTATGTAATACTTGGAAGAAGGAAAAGCTAGAAAGTTCATCCTAGTAAGATATTTAGAGTAATTTTATGGCTGGTTTTTTTTGTTGGGCTTTTTTTAAAGGTGTATTTTGAGTTATTAAAATAATTAAGCCTTTGGTTTTCCTTATTCAAATTGGAGTGGTTTTTCTGGAATAGGTCTAGGGAGATACTTGGAGTGCACTGCAAGAATTCTGTGTAACAGGAAGATTTGGCAGCAGCACAAACTGGGTGTGTGAAAACCTCCACTGCAGAAAAACCTCAAAAAGGGCCTTTTACACAATAGCTGTTTTCTGTTCTGACCAGGAATAAGATCAAAGTTGAGGAACCATTTGAAGAATGCCCCACAACCTGATATAGAGGGCTCTCCTAGGTGCAGATGTGAGACCCTTATCATGCTGGGGAATATCTCAGAGCTTTTGGGGGGCCTGAGAGCTCTGCCAGCTTCCTGTTGTTTTTCCTCTGGCCCACCTATGAATGCTGACACTGAATATTGAAATTTTTGCATACGACTGGACAAGAATCCCATCCAGAATCTACTGATATCTTCAGGACACTTAAAACTTGTGCTGATGCCAGGGTTGATCTACATCTCTACCAGCACAGCCCACTTCACCCATACTTATCTTCACTGAGAGCAACCACGTAAGTGATCGCTGTGTTTCCATTTATGGCTTTTGCACTGGGGGAACTTGTCTTCTTTTTCTGCAAATAGGATTTTCAAACTTGCACTGAAGCAGCAGAAAATATTAACTCTTGAGCTGGCAAAGGCAGCAGGATTAATTAGTTCATGCCTCAAAGAGCTCACTGCAAAGGTGAAAATTGCAGTGTAAGTGAAACATATGATTATTGCTAATTAAAATGCAAATGTTGGATTTGACAGCTAGTTTCTGAAGGAGGGCTTCTGGCAGTGGTAATGTGCATGAGCCTGGCTGTTCCTGAGAAGGTGCAGAGCTTGGCCAGAAGGATTGGCATGGGTTTGAGCAGCTTCTGGGAATCAGTCTCTGGAGGGATGGCGTTTTCCCTCCCAGTCCCAAAGTGTGGCTCAGAGGTCCCGTCTCCTGCTGGTGAGTGTAGACCAAAAATGGTAAGTGGAGGAGCCCAAATAAGATCTGTGAGCAAGAGTTCAAGGACTGTTTGGGGAACTGAGAGAGACTGAGAGAGCCTTGGTTTTTTGAGGGCATGGCAGAGAAGCAGGGCCAGATGATGGGGAATCAGATCAGCAAGGGGTAGGGAGCTTGTTTCTTCAGTGTTTGTCAGCTTTTGCAGTCAGTTCTGTTCCTGCAGCAGGGTGGGTTTGTTTAGCAGGAGCTCTGTGTGGTGCAGGACAGAGGAAAAGCAGGCCACATCTCACCAGTACCAAGTCGTGGCTTTCTGCTGGACTCCAGCTGCCTCTGGAGTCTGGGAATGGGGTTTTTATGGGGTTTGCAATGATGCTGGTGAAGGGGTTTTGGTGCTTGCATGGTTTTTTAAGGAACAGTCATTACTTGCATGTTCTCACCCACTCCTTGAGCATCACCCATGAGGTTGGTGTGAGTGGCCCAGCTCCCACAGGAGGTCTGCAGGGAGGGTCCATTTTAGCACAAAACAGCTTTATTACAGGACACAAAGCCACCAGAAATGTCTGGGACTGTGTCTGGGGGTCGTATTTTCATTCAGGTGATTCCAACACCCCTCAGTAAGGTACCAGTAAAAAGTTGCTCATCTATGGCAATTAGTCAGAAATTTGGGGAAATACTGAGCTGGGCTGTGCTGGTGAGTTTGAACGTGAGTGTATTCAGGCCATACTCAGTTTGGACTTGTTTGCATCTTCAGCAGACGTTTCAACAGTTTTTTGATGTAGCAATTTTATTTTAAAAACGATTTGGTTTTCAGTATTAGTATCAGTGCCTGATAAAGGTAAGAAAGGTAAGCAGGACTAAAGCCCCAGGCCAGGAGTTAGAGGCAGGAGACAAGCTGGTTTATTAAGGTCACTTGTGATTGTGATCTGGCTGGTTTGTGCTGTATTCAGTGGCTTTTCTTGGTGGACTTTGATTGCATGGTGATACCAATATTCTCGTTTCTCACAACGGTTTTACTGTGGCCAGCTGCATTTCTGGAATTCGCAGCATCTTGGATTGTCTGCACAAAAGCCACACCTAAAAAGATGGGTCTACGGAATATGAGTGAACAGTTTTTATTTTCAGTGTGTCTTTCGAAGCAAAGGGTGCATGTGCTGACCTGGTCACACTGTAGCATTTGGCACAGAAATTTTGTACCTGCGTGTGAACAAGGTGTTCCGTGTGTAGGATACAGTTAATCCTTCAAACATCAAGCAGTGAAGGTACATTTCTTCCAGCCACCATTTCAGTTGGTGCATGTCTTTCCCACGTCAAAGGAGGTATTTCTCACTTCTCAGGGTGCCTACAAGGTTGACTCTTCCCCAGGGATTCCTAAAGTGGCCTACCCGACATCCACCATGGTTTTTCTTTCTCTTTATGCCAGTTGAACATCTCCTTTTGTGCCATTTGGTATTTCTCATCCATTGGGAGGTTTGGGTCAGGGTGTGATAAGAAGGGAAGAAGGTGCTTTAACTGTCAGTGGGAATAACCACAACCTTTCTAATTTTGTTTATATAAAACTTGAAAACCAGATAATCACCTCTTTTGAGGTCAATATCTCAATGCATTTGCACTTGCTTGAAACTTACTGCATTGTAGGGTGGAGAATGTCCAGCTGGAGCAATGCAGAAACCAGCATTGAATGTTTTCCTTCCAATTCCTTGTGTTGAGTGAATGCTTCCATGTTTCATGTGCATCAAGGTCCATGCTGGACCACTGGGTAGCATTGCCTTAGGTAGTTTAGGTTCTGCTGAGCAGTTGTCTTCCTGCCTCATGCAAGTCAGGTGGTGGTGGTGGAGCTGGGACCTGATCTGTGCCCTGAAATTAGTGGCCTGGACTTGGCTGTTGTGTTCAAAAGTAATTTGGGTGGTGGCTTTGAAGGCCGAGGTAGCCCTGCCCTTGCTTTAGCCCATGGCAGTGTCTGCAGAACCTCTTGTAGCCCCATGAGAACTTCTGAGACATGAGATGTCCTCTTGAAGTTGTCAGCTCTCACACCAGTCCTAGAACATAGGCTTCCCTTTGTATTTCCCAGATTTTCAGAGTACTTGAGAGAGTTGAATATTCTGCACTTGGTGATATCATGGGGTTTTAATCATTTTAGGTCACTTCAAAAGCCTTTCCCAAGCCTCTGAGCAAAGCTTTTGGAGCAATTATCTTGACAATATCCACCTTTCTCCCCAAGAACCTTGTGGGGTGTTTGGGTAGAGCTGGTCAGGTGAGTTATTCTGGTTTTCAGATGAGTCATTATGCCTTGAGGGCTGAACAAGAAGCCTGCAGTTTGCTTGACAGCACAACAAGTGAGAGAATAAAGGAGAACATCAGGCACAGCTCCTTAAGAGGCAAAAATAGTTATTTGTGTAATGTGTCTCCTGGTGAATTACAAGAGTCCTCAGCCATGTGAATAACTGGACTCCAACAGTGGGCTGAGCAGTGAGAGAACTGACTGAGAAGTTTATTTGGGCCTGGGAGAGGAATGGGAAGGGGAATGGGAAGGGGGAAGGAAAGGGGAAAGGGGAAAGAGGGAAGGGGAGGGGAAGGAAAGGGAAAGGGAAAGGGGAAGGGGAAGGGGAAGGGGAAGGGGAAGGGAAGGGAAGGGAAGGGAAGGGAAGGGAAGGGAAGGGAAGGGAAGGGAAGGGAAGGGAAGGGAAGGGAAGGGAAGGGAAGGGAAGGGAAGGGAAGGGAAGGAAAGGAAAGGAAAGGAAAGGAAAGGAAAGGAAAGGAAAGGAAAGGAAAGGAAAGGAAAGGAAAGGAAAGGAAAGGAAAGGAAAGGAAAGGAAAGGAAAGGAAAGGAAAGGAAAGGGGAGGAAAGGGGAGGAAAGGGAAAGGAGAGGGAAGGGAAGGGAAGGGAAGGATATTTCAGCTGGAATGTGCCAACCATCATCCAGTCCCACTGCCTGCTTGATTTGAGGGCTGACCAAAAGCTAAAGCATGTTATTAAGGACATTGTCCAAATACCCTTCAGCAGCTTTAGAGGATGTGGGCTTGATGAATATACATAATTAATCCTCATGAAGATAGAGAAGGTAAGTATTATTTTTCCCCATGCATACACTAGAGCACTGGGGCCAAATCTTATCTTCATCAAAGCCTCCCACAGTGTCATCCCTTTGCAATGTGTAAATAGATCATGTTAAAGGACTCAAAGGAAGCCCCACAATCAGGATGCTGGTCATGGGCATGATTTTGTAGGTGCAGGCAAGAGTGGCCTGGGAGCTGGAGCTCTCCTGTTCCACCAGGTCAGTGGTTTTGGAGTGTGTGGGACAGAGTTGCCCTTGACTGAAGCAGCCTGTTTGTTGCCTCCAGGAAGAGTGGGATCACAGCAGCAGTGGGAGCACAGGATCCCAGCTGGGGTCAGGCTCCAGGCAGGGCTCTGGATCTAGGTCTGGCAGCCACAGAAGCAGCCAGTTCAGGCAATCAACCAAGGTATACCTGGTAGTGACCTGCTGAAGTTGCTGACCTGCTCCTTGGAGGCATCCCCCTCACGACATGTTTGTGGTGTGTGTCACAAGTGGGTGTGGGTGCATGTCAGCTGTGAAGGACACTTCAAAAACCTCTTTAATTCACTCATGATGTGTGACACGCTGGGGTGTGCTGACTGCCTTAGCATAGGGAAAGAAGTCCCTAGTCAGCTGGTTAAGTGCAAAGAAAGTCAGATGGTTTTTTTCTGTATTTGAAGTCTTGGAGTATTTCGGTTTTGGGAAATCAGAAGATGTCTGTAATTATTTGCTGGCAGGTCTTCATTAAAAGTTGAAAGATGAGTGGACAGCATATAGATGGTGTTAAATGGTGACCTTGAGTCCAGCTGGTTTCTGTGTGTGCTGTCTCCAGGGCTAGATGGGGAGTTACTTTTATTCCCTGCAAAAGACTGTAAGAATTCAATTTTTATATGGTTTTAGGTCCATCCTTGAACTCAGACTAGAGACCATTCCTGTTAGTTTCAGTCAGCCTATGTCCCTCTGTCTTCTCTTGGAGTCTCTCTCCTTCATGCACACGTGAGCACCAGTTGTGCCAGAAGTGGATGGCAGACTCTGAGGTTTGGAACCAGTGATCAAAGTCCTGGTCCATTCATCCATTTCATCCTCCTGAAGATCTCGAGGAAGTAGCTTTTCCTCCTGAGCCATGCTGTGGTGGGAGAGGACCCACAGAACCAGGTTGTATCTAGAAAGTGATGGTCCTTTCTGGTGAGAATGACGCTCAACATATCCTTTCCTCTTTGAGCAGGGATAATACCGTCTTCTTCAAAATTTCTATGTTTTTATCTATATTTTTCATAGAAAAACTTGCAGTTTTCAACCAGGAAGCCATGAATTTTTTTCAGACAGTTCAGTATCTTTCTCATCTTCCTTTATTTTCTACCAAAGTGCAGCCAGGGGTTGTAGGCAGCTGAGAAGGAGGAAAAGTGGGGGAAGCTCCTGAAGCTCAGAACTGAAAAATGCTTAAGTAATACATGGCACAGGATAATCCCTGAATTTATAGCAGGGACCCAGGTGGCCACTTGGTGTTGTTCTGTGTGCAGTGATGATCTAACCTGGTTGCAGTTGTGCAACAAAGGGCATGATTTAGTATTTGTTTTCTGGAGGATGGCAGTGAGGAGCGGCGAGAGGTGGGACGCTGAGCTGGGCTTTGGAAAGCTGCTGTGTGCATGCAAATGCTGACTTTGTGGGGAATTCGCTGAAGCTGCATGCATAGTAAACAGCCAGAGTCCACGTGGGCCTGTCCCTGTTTGTGTGGGCAGCTCCAGGGGCTGGCTGGGCAGCAGTGGATAGAGGTCATTTGTGCTCACAGGGGCAGGAGGACAGAGGCTGTGGACATGCATTTAAACCACACCCTTTGCAGGATCTGTTTTACTGGATGTCTCATTTCTCAGAGTACTGATGTTACTCTTGAAAGCATCTCTCTCAATTATCATTCTGAGTGAATTAATTAATTTTCAGCAGTACTAGCTCCTTCTCAGTGAAAAAGATTATCTAAAGCTGAGGGTTGGGTCACTGGGAGCTTCACGTTAAAATTGCTGATGGTTATAATTGCAGTCCTGGGAGGACTGACAGCAAGTCACTGCTTTTCTTAAATACACACAATTTTTAATCTTTTTTTTTTTTTTTTTTTTGTACCTGGATTTGAAATTGGCTTTTTGAAGTCTTATTATTAAGTCTCAGCACCGTGCTGTGAGCATTTCAGTAAGCCCCATGCAGCACAGGGCTGCAAGGCTGCTCCCTGTCCTGTGAGCTGACACAGAGACTGTTTCTAAAGACAGGGCATAGAAGACCAAAAGGGTGTCTTGAAATGGCCACAGTGACTCACGACTCAGTGACAAGGTGTGTTGTCACTGGGCCCTGGTGCCATCCTTGTGGAATCTGGCTGATGCCTGGAGTGTCTCCAAGAGGTTATGGGCACATCTTCCAGGAGGACCAGGTTTGGGTGAAAGCATCCAACTGCTGCCTTGGACCTGCCTGAGCTCCTCACCACCTGAAATGGATTTGTCTGCAGGAAGAGATTTCTCTTCTTTGTGTGGCAG
Organism: Phylloscopus trochilus trochilus; assembly: GCA_016584745.2. Lineage (NCBI taxonomy): Eukaryota > Metazoa > Chordata > Aves > Passeriformes > Phylloscopidae > Phylloscopus > Phylloscopus trochilus. The sequence goes on from WQNJ02000015.1 coordinate 88,999,072, forward strand.
CTGCGGTAACCTGCACGTGTGTACTTCCATCATACTGCACTTGGATGCTTGTAAGGATTTAAAGAACTAATTCCTATCCTTAGTGGGAGAAAATCGTGCTTACATTTGCCTAAAATAAAAATCATCTTTTGTAACTTATCACGGGAGTTATTACCTATTTCTGGTAGTTTGTTTCTGAGCAGAAACCTGTCAACTTGCAGATCCCCAGGGGTTAAGATCATAATCCATAAACCCCTTGGAGGAGACTAAAAAGGGAGCAATGTGTCTGTGTTTGGAGTTTTTGGTGTCTAAATTGGTTGTGCTGGAAATGACTACAAAGTGTAACCATCTGTTCACTGAGGACTTGTGTCCCTGACATTGGCTGGGAAAGTGTTGCTCACTTTGTGAGCAGATTGAGCTCTGGGACTTCATTAAGAAATGGTCCCATTTTTTATGAGTTTCTAACTTGGTTAATATTAATAATCTTGAAAATAACAGAAGTTATATGACAGGGAATAGATGGAATCCACCTTCTCTAGGATGTGTTTTGCCAGAGTGGGATCATTTGGACTGAGATGCTTAAATAATCTGAATATGTGCAAGATTATGAGTAATCTGAATAAGAAATGTTGAGGGGAAAATTTGTTAGTATGGGACTCCCTATTGACTGCAATGCAATCAATCCATCCAGACTGAGTCAAGTCTGATTTCTTGAATGGTCTTGAATCCAACCTTCTTTACTTCACCTGTAAAGGGTGGAGAGGGCAGTTCTCTTTGTGCAGGGAGGACATGTGAGAGCTGGTAACTGTGAAGGGGCTTTGAATAACATGTGTGAGGTCTTTCCTTTAGATGCTTTGGGTTGTTTATTTTGACAAAAGCAGCTGCACAGGAAAATTCAAGGTGTTTCACAGTTGGCTGCAGATTTCTTGTAATGGCAGTGGGGAAAGGCCCTGAGGGTGCTGGTGCCAGCAGCTGGACATGAGCCCAGGGGTGCCCAGGTGGGCAAGAGGCCAATGGTCTCAGCCAAGGTGTGACACAGCCCCAGGGCAGGACCTGTCCCCTGAGCTGGCACTGCTGAGGCACCTCCAGTGCTGGGGACAGCTCTGGGCCCCTCAGGACAAGAGAGACACTGAGGGGCTGGAGCGTGTCCAGGGCAGAGAATGGAGCTGGGGAAGGGGCTGGAGCCCCAGGAGAGGCTGAGGGAGCTGGGGAAGGGGCTGGAGCCCCAGGAGAGGCTGAGGGAGCTGGGAAAGGGGCTGGAGCCCCAGGAGAGGCTGAGGGAGCTGGGGAAGGGGCTGGAGCCCCAGGAGAGGCTGAGGGAGCTGGGGAAGGGGCTGAGCCTGGAGAAAAGGAGGCTCAGGGGGGCCCTTGTGGCTCTGCACAACTCCCTGCCAGGAGGGGACAGCCGGGGGGGTCGGGCTTTGCTCCCAGGGAACAGGGACAGGAGGGGAGGGAACAGCCTCAGGCTGGGCCAGGGCAGGTTCATATTGGACATCAGGAGGAATTTTGTCACAGAAAGGATTGTTAAGCATTGGAACAGGCTGCCCAGGGCATTAGTGGAGTCCCCATCCCTGGAAGTGTTCAAGAAATGCCTGCATGTGGCACTCAATGCTCTGGGCTGGGTGACAAAGGGGATCAGGCACAGGTTGGAGTTGATCTTGGAGGTCTTTTCCTCCAAGAAAATTGTTTTCTGGAGGATGGCAGTGAGGAGCAGCGTGATTCTGTGATTTTGTGAATCTCAGCCTGCTCCCTGGACCTTGGTGGATTGTGGTTGTGGACATGGGGCAGGGGGACAGGTCTGGAGCCAGAGCTGAGCTTGTGCATTGTCTGCTCCATGTTATGCACAGCTCTATGTCCCCAAGGCTGAAACTGTCATCCCTTGCCTTCGTGGTGCACTTTTGCAGCAGGTCAGGGGTCTCTGCATTGCATGGATTCACACAGGAGCACAGGATCCCTTGTGCTGGTGGGAGAGGCTGTGCCCTGGCCAGGATAGCTTCTTGTACCTCCCAGCAAGTAACCACCTTTTCATCTCTCCTAGAATGGCAACAAGGAGAGCAACCTTGACATGCTGGGCACAGACATCTGGGCTGCCAACACCTTTGACTCCTTCAGGTAAGCTGTTTTTAAAATGCTTTAAGAGACAGACGGATCTTAAGATGGGCTTGTCAGTGTGTCCATCCTGCTGGTACCCAGGCACCAGAGAGTACCCTGGTAGTACTGACATCACTGCTCCTCCTCCCCATCCCCATCTAGCCTGTGGCACCAAGCACAATCCATGTAAAGCATCCTGTGTGCTTTGGAGAGGCCACTGGATGGGTTTGCAGTCCAAACACCTGAAACCAGCACCAGTACAATTACTTGTAGTCACCCCAGAGCTGCACAGGCAAGGCTTGAGTCAGCTCTCAGCTGCTGCTCAAGGATTTTATTCTCATATTAGCTGAAGGTGTACCATCATATCTTGGCTTCTTAGCTGCTGGGAAGAACTCTTCAGCTCTGTCTCAGAGTGGAGAAAGCAGTGAAATATCCTTTCTGTCCAGTTTTATGCATCATCTGCAGGTGTTGAGTCACTGGAGCAGACAGGTTGTGCAGGACCAGAGAGAGCTTCATTTCATGGACCTGTTGCAATACCCTCTTGGTACAGAGAGCAAGTATACCTTGCAGGGTGTCTTCTGTATCAAAATTAGAGGCTTAGATCAAGCAGCAAGAGCTCAGCATACCTAAAAAGCAGGAAAAAGTGAAAAGAGATGGATCAATGTGAGGGCTGGAGGCTCACATCCACATGCTCAGCAGCAGGGCGTGGGGAGTGGTACTCCCAGAAATGCCAGCTTTCCTTGTCTGCAGGCTCCAATGTGTCCTCTGCTCTTCAGCTCGGTGGTGTTTAATTAGCAGTGGACTTCCTTTCTCTGTTTTTCCTTTTTTTTCTCTCCTAGTGGTGCAACGTGGGACTTGCAGCCTGAAAAACTAGATTTCACCCAGTTTCACAGAAAGCTGCGAAACACCTCCAAACACCCATTGCCTCACATAGACAGAGAAGGGTGAGTGCTGTCTCTGCAATACTGTGCTCTCCAGGAAGGTCTCTAAATTCTCCCTTGCTCTAGGAACTCTGGCTTGGTGGCACACCTCACGCAGAGGACATGGGAAGAGGCACTGGACTGTTTACAGAGTTGGAGAATGCCATGATCAGTCTGTCTGGCTCCTCTGTCATCCAGTTCTGGGCTGGAGTGGAGTTGTTCTCTGTGTTTTTGCATTGCCTGATAGATCTCAGTGTTTATATAACTCTGGATCTGAGTCTCCTAGATCCTAGTGTTCTAAATTTAAACACCTCTGGATATACTGGAGGAAAGATCCTGGCTTAGTACTGACCTGCTTACAGTTCTTGTGAATGACAGAGCTTCCACTGTTCTTCCCAGCAAGAGTTCAGGGAAGGAGAGAGCATCAATGTGTTTCATAAAACTGTGAAAACATTCAACGGCTCCTTTTGGTTGTGACAGCCTCCACAGGCTTCCCTGGTATTTCTGGATTCCTTACTGGTTGTTGGTTGGTCAAACCAAATAACTGTGTGCTGGCAGCAAGTGGCTCACCAGTGTTGCTTAGATGGATGTCACCATTTCCCCTGCAGATGGAGAAACAGTCACTCCCTGAACAGGAGGGTGCAGCCAGGTGGAGGTCAGGCTCTTCTTCCCTGTAACAAATGACAGGATAAGAGGTAAAGACCTCATGTTGCATCAGGGGAGGTGGAGATTGAGTGTTAGGAATGGTTTCTTCACAGCTGCCCAGGGTAGGGGTGGAGTCCTTATCCCTAGAGAGATTTAAAAACCATGTGGATGTGGCCATGTCTTGGGGACATGGGTCAGTGGTGGCCTTGGCTAAGGGAATGCTTGGACTTGGTGATCTTAGAGGTCTTTTCCAACCATAACAATTCCATGATTCTGTAGTTCAGGTTTTCCTCACCTATCACTCAGAGCATAGAGAAAGCAAAAAAATTAGAACAGGGCTAAAAGATGGGGTTACAGCTGATGTTCCATCACTGCCATGTTATTTGCAGGGATGGATATCTTCTCTTGGAGATACTTTTCTGCTGATAATTTGGTTTTGGCAAAGTACTGGCCAGTGCCATATGCCTGGTCTTCACATCTTGTTTAGAGGACAAGTTTAAATTTGTTTTTCAAAAGATTGATTGGAAACAATTAGAAACATCCAGCCACGCCAGAAATCCCATACCAGCCCCGGCTCAGTGTCTGCAGTAGGCTCCTGTACCATACAGGGACAAGAAGACTCAAACAACTTTTTTTTTTTTTTTTTCTGCTCTCTAAGTAAGGTGTACTGCAGGTTTATAAAGAGCAATTTTCAGAACATTTGGGAAAAGTAACACTAAATTTCTAAGTCACTAAGTCTCTTAGTCAAATTCAATCCCATTTTTTTTCAGATGATTTTGGAAAATGAGATGAAGGGGGCCTCTGTAAAATAAGACATAATGTAGTTCCTCTGTAAAATTAGATATAATATGGTTGATAGCATTTGTCAGGTGATCCTGTCAGTGATGCCTGCTATGTGCAGGGGGGATGGAGCAGGGTTGGTGTTGTGGTTTTCCTCTGGTTCCTGCTGTATTGTGAATGCCCACATTGCAAACAGGTAAAGGAGGTAGTGTGGAGGTGAGATATTTAATCACTCTTAAATATGACAGCTGTAAAAGTAGAGTAAGAATTAGTGTATCTGCAGAAAAGTTAAGCAGATGCCGTCAGAACAAAACAGTGCATGTCCCAAAATGCATGCCATGTAAGTTACCTTGCTGGAACAGAGGAAGCACAAAGAAAGACAAAATTGTTCTTATTTTTTAACCTCTAAAGCTGACTGTGTTGTGCATTCATCAGCTCTCTGCGGTGAATCTGTGCCGAGATTCAGCTTGCTGAGCCTCCCATGAATCTCCACCTGCTAGCTAGGCATTTTCCCCTCTTGCTTGAATGGGAAGCTTTTTTTAACAATCCAGCTAGTGCAGTGAAAAAAATAATCAGGGAAAAAAAAAAAAAAAAAAAAGAAGCATGCTGTTCAGTGTATGTTTTCAACACTAAAAGAACCATTTTATTCCTTAGTCTGATCAGTTGCCCAAGGCTGGCCATGTAGTTGCATCCAGTTGTGTGACCTCAAGTGACTTCTGGTTGGGTGAAGCATTTTCCTCCAGGAAGACATCTGCTTTTATTGGGAGATGCTGTTTGGTGGCATGCTGAATAATCAAAAGTGGAGCATTTAAGAAAAAGCGGGGAACTGTACCATGTTTCTGACCTGAATTCATCTGGCTTTAATTTCCAGTGCTAGCTCTTGCTCTGCTTGTACTCTTCCAGATCAAACATCCCTTTGTAGCTGGTATTTTCTCTTTATTCCAGGAATCTCCCAAGCACATGTATCACTTGAGTTTTTCAGGTACTCTAAGGAATTTCTCTACCTCCTCTTTGAAATGTGACTGCTGGCGCTGCCTGTGGTCCTGCAGCTGGGGCTCAGCCATGCTGTCTCTAGAGGAAAGCTGCCTTTACCCCCCTAATCCCTGCCTCCTCTTCATCCCCTGCCTTTTTGCCACAGTTCAGCATCAGAAGTTCAGCCTGGGATGGTTCCCACCCTTTTCAGATCACCTTTTCCTTCAGTCCATTTGTGTTCTGCACCTACAGCTGGCATTACTTGTCCCCAGATATGTGACATGATTTTTCTCATCTATATAAATACATATATATAAATATTTTTTCAGATGTGTGTTTCTGTATGCGTATGCACATCATGTATGACTTACCTTGGTAAGTCAAAGTCAGGATTTCTTCTATGATGGAAAGTCAATTGTTGAACACCTCTGATTTCAAATAAATAAAGAATCACAGAATGGTTTGGGTTGGAAGAGATCTTCAAGATCACCTAGTCTAACCCCCCTGCCATGGACAGAGACACCTTTTACTAAACCAGAGTGCTCAAGTTGATCAGGGTTAATTAAATTGCTTCCCTTTAGCTTGCTGGGTTTTGAGCCTGGTACTTTAGCACATGCCATTTTTCTCAATTTTTTCCTCCCATTTTCTCTAATTCCAAGAGCTGTTTTTCGGTGACTTTTTTCTAGGCACTGATTACCTGGGTCTGCTGCTACCAAAGTCTATACTGTATTTTATTTAACAATATTTTACTTCTAACTGAGAACAAAATATTTTATCATTCTTGCATGATAAAAAAAGATAATTTTTGTTCTTTATGAACGTAGAAGGATGATATTTATTGACCATTCTTTCCTTTTTCTGTATCATCACAAACTCTTTGCATCTAGCTAGTAATTATCTTTGGATTGGTTTTTTCCTTTCTTATTCCAAGAAAGTCCTTCAGCTGCCAGTTCTGTGTATGGTGTGTGAGTGCCTGACTTCTCATCCCAATTTATTTCTTTCAAATTGTCTGTTTATATTTATATCTCTTGCTGCTTCCTGTCTGAGATGTGTGTTTATGCTGATTTTCCACACCTTTCTCAGCAGGGGAGCTGGAGCTCCCCTGGAGACCAGCAAATGAGCAGTGCTTCAAAGGAAGCGTTTTCCATTATTGTTCTCATGCTCTCATTTCTGCTGTCCAGGTGGGCTATGCTTTTTTATTTGCTCTGGAAATCGAGTAACCTCAGGACTGCCTTTTGGTTTTCTCACTGCTGCTACTACCAAAAGTGTTTGCAAGCTGTGGCAGATGGTGCAGGTGGAGAGGACTGAGCAAAGCATTTAATTTTGTATTAACAGCTTTACGCTTGCGTGGGAGTGTTTTGGAGGCACAGCACACTTGCTCCAGAGAGAGCCTCTTTGTTTCTCTGAGAGGCCTTTGCAGTAACAACTGATATTCCCCTTGTGCCGTAATAGAAAATTAACTGTGTCTCCAGCGAGTTTTCACATGCTTTTGTTTTGTTTTCCTCTTGCCACAGGCTTGGAAAGGGGAAGTACGAGGATGGTGACAGCATCAACTTGAACGACATAGAGAAAGTCCTTCCAGTGTGGCAGGTAGGTGATCTGCCCCTGCCACGGTGGGGACCAGCAGCAGCGCCTTCCCTGCCTTGTGTTCCCTTGGGAAACCCTCCTCAGGACTGGGAAAGCTGCTGGGCTGTGGTCCTTTAGGGGCTGGGATGGAGGTTTGTGCCTGTGGTTTCAGGTGTTAGTGCTGGGCAAGGGCAGTTAGCACACAGACTTTGTTGGGTGGTGATACACTGAGGGCAGTGTATATCTATATATGTATATATGTGGATGTACACAGGGCTCATATGTTGAAGAAAAGGAGATTCTGAAAAGCATCAACCCCTCCTGACAGCTCCAAAATAAATTGCTGCCAGGAAGCCAACAGGTCCTGTGTGCTGACCCAGGTACTGCCCGTTTGGGGTGGCCCCCATGTCTATATGCAGTGGTAACCCACAAGTGTGTTTTCCCCAGTCTGTTCTTTCCCCAGATCTATCTTTACAGTTTTGGCAGTTCTGGCTAAATGACCTCTGATGTGTGGATGTTGGGGAATAGCAGGATGAGACCCCACAGTTCAGAAGTCAGGTTGAATAAGTTAATTTGGCCACAATAACCCCCTGCAGTATTACAGGCTGGGGATGGTGTGGCTGGACAGTGCCCAGGCAGAAAGGGACCTGGGGGTGCTGGTGACAGCAGCTGAACATGAGCCAGCAGTGTGCCCTGGGGGCCAAGAAGGCCAAGGGCACCTGGCCTGGATCAGGAATGGTGTGGCCAGCAGGAGCAGGGAGTACTGGACACTGGTGAGACCACACCTGGAGAGCTGTGTCCAGCTCTGGCCCCTCAGTTCAGGAAGGACATTGAGTGCAGTGTCCAGCTCTGGCCCTTCAGTTCAGGATGGACATTGAGTGCAGTGTCCAGCTCTGGGTATCTCTGGAAGGACATTGAGTGCAGTGTCCAGTTCTGGCCCCTCAGTTCAGGATGGACATTGAGTGCAGTGTCCAGCTCTGGCCCTTCAGTTCAGGAAGGACATTGAGTGCAGTGTCCAGTTCTGGCCCCTCAGTTCAGGATGGACATTGAGTGCAGTGTCCAGCTCTGGCCCCTCAGTTCAGGAAGGACAGTGAGTGCTGTGTCCAGCTCTGGCCCCTCAGTTCAGGATGGACATTGAGTGCAGTGTCCAGCTCTGGCCCCTCAGTTCAGGATGGACATTGAGTGCAGTGTCCAGCTCTGGCCCCTCAGTTCAGGATGGACATTGAGTGCAGTGTCCAGCTCTGGCCCCTCAGTTCAGGAAGGACATTGAGATGTTTGAGCACATCCAGAGGAGGCAGCAAGGCTGGTGAGGGGCTTGGAACACAAACCCTGTGAGGAATGACTGAGGGAGCTGGGGTTGTTCAGCCTGGAGAAAAGGAGATTCAGGTGTGACCTTATCACTCTCTACAACCTCCTGAAGGGTGGCTGTGGTCAGCTGGGGGTTGGTCTCTTTCTCCAGGCAGCACTGACAGAACCAGAGGACACAGTCTCAAGCTGTTCCAAGGGAAATACAGGTTGGATATTAGGAAAATGTTTTTTACAGAAAGGGTAATAAAGTATTGGAATAATCTACCTGGGGAGATGGTGGATTCACCATCTCTGGATGTGTTTTAAGAAAAGACTGGATGTGGCACTTGGTGCCGTGGTTTAGTTGAGGTTAGGGTTGGGTTGGACTTGATGATCCTGGAGATCTCTTCCAACCTAATGATTGTGATTCTGCTTCTGAATTTGTCAGCATCATACAGTTTTTTTTATTTTACAGAGTCCTAATCCTTAAAGGAGATGAATTTCCTGAGCTAGGCAAGTTTCTGAGGATGCTCAGTGTGTTTTTGCTGAAAGCTCTTTGCCTCCTGAGGCACGGACGAAAACATCTCGTACGCTGTGTTAGTGTTACCCTTTCCAGTGCTGGGCCAAGAGCTCTCTGGGCTTCATGCTAAGGCATCATGTGAGGAAAAGCTTTGCTCATCCTGCAGACCATGTGACAGTCTGCCTTACTGTTTCTTTTGGGTGAAGCTATTTGGCACTGAATACATGAAGGAGGGGAGAAGGGCAGCTGACTTTGGCAGGGAGGAGCACTGCCTGCAGCTGCTTCCTGCTCAGTCTCTTCCGTGTTTGGTATGTCTGGACTTTAGGTCACAGGGAAAAACACATCAGGTTCAGCTGATACAGACCCCATTAATTCTGCAAAATAAGGTTAGTTTCCCCTGGGGAGTAAGTGGAAATGAAGAATCAAACCATCTTTGGTGTGAGGAGCTGATTCCCTTCAAGAGGGTTTTAATCAACAGCTGTTAAATAAGCCAGATCCTCCTGGTCTGGTTATCATTTCATCATGTCCTAAGACTGCATTGAATACAAGGAATTAATTCCAATATATACATTAATATCTGCCCTAATTGGTAGTGTGACATCTCTAAGCTGGAAGACCTAGTGGGAATGCTGGATCTGATGTTTTGTTTGGGCCTCGGGGCAGACTCGTGCAGTGCTGCATTAATTTGCAGACGTGCTTACCTTGGCATGTACAGCCAGTCATGTGTGTCTGTGGGAGCTAGGACCCAGGTGGCTCTGGGTGAGGGTTTATCTTGTTCAACATGGACAAGTGAAATACTTGCAGACAGCTGGTTTAATCCTGACATATCATTGTTAACTGGATTTGAATGCAACTGTGCAATGCTGACAGTGATTTTACTGTTCTTTATCCCTTGTTTTAAATGGCTCTGTGGAGCAGTGATGAGGAGGGGCATAAGGGACCCTTGTGTGAGCCTAGGGAAGGAAAATCCCTCACCCCATGGGGTTGTCCCACGCTGTTATGTTTGTGGTGCATCCCAAAGAAGAGGCTTTTCAGGTTGGTGATCTATAAACTCCTGTTCTGTCTGTGTTTGAGAGCTCGTGGATGGGTTGCTCACAGCAGGCATGCACAGATGGAGGGGCCAATCTGAGCATCCTCTAGCCCCACTGGGGTGGTCTGAGCATCCTCCAGTGTGACTGAACCAGTCCAAGCATCCTCCAGCATGACTGGGGTGGTCCAAACATCCTCCAGCACATCTTAGATGGAAATATATCAGTGGTGAGTGTGCTTCAGCAGCCATGGAAAGGTTAAAAGCTCTACATTTGAGACAGGCAGGGAGTCTTGCTTGCAGGCTCCTTGGAGATTTGTTTGCTTTTGGTGTTAAGGTGTGATAGACATAGGACATGAATCTAGAACCAATCTCTGGTGTACATCCAGGTCTGTGTCAGTATCTACAGACAGATGCAGAGATGTCCCTAGTTAAGCAGAATGTTCTGGTTGTCTGGGGGTTGAGCAGACCGTTCTGGATATCTGGGTGTTGATATCCCTATACTCGAGTTTTTCTGCTGGAATCTATCAATAGTATTTTAACAAAATATTGCAAGGAAAGCCTATGACTATTTTGCAATTAAAAGCTGGAAAAATCGACAAAACAAAATAAGCCCAAGCGACCTTTCCCCAGATCGTCATCTTTTGTTTGGAATTTGTGCATCCCAGTCCTTGGGGATGCTCTCACAGCACGGTGTGCTCTGCCATCTCGTGGACATGCACAGGCTTCACAACTCCTTCACCACAACTCGTAATTTGAAGCTTTCTCTTGCCCAATCCTTTCAAAATCCATCTGAGGTGCTTGTTTTTACTGGTGAATAGATTTTTATTTTTGAAAGTTTCATGGCTAGGAGCCATGAGGTCATTGCCTTGGCTCAGTTCATGAGCCATAACCTCTTCATCTCTCCTTACTCTTATGAGTCTGCAGTAGGATTTGGGCACTAATTCACCAAAGTGCTGCCAAGAATGACTCTTTTGAAGGTAAGTGCTCTCCATTCATAAGATCTGCTTTTTACTGCACACCAGGGAGCATCTGCTGCATAGGGAGGCTCAGCTCAGGTGCAGAAAGAGTCTTTATCATCCTCTCCATTTTCACATCAGCTGTTTTGTTGAAGGAGACCACATAACCACCTTGGCGTCATGCAGACGTCACAGGGAGGGCTGAGTCAGTGCCTTTTGCTTTTGCTCCCTTTGGCAAACGCTTGGGAAGTCTTTCAGGCTTGGATGTGTCACATCCAAGTACTCTGGTCCCAGATTTAGTCTTCAGAGTCCTTGGCAAGCAAGCAATCCCTTGGCAGAATCTACACTTAACAGAGAAAATAACCCAAGAGGTCATGTTCTGCAAGATCACAGGATCATGAAATGGCTTGGATTGGAAGGGACCTTAAAGCTCATCCCCTTCCAACTCCCCTTCCATGGGCAGGGACACCTTCCAATATCCCAGGTTGCTCCTAGCCCTGTTCAACCTGGCCTTGGACACTTTCCAGGGACGGGGCAGCCACAGCTGCTCTGGGCAGGATCCACCCTGCTCCTTCCTGTGGAATTGCTGTAATTCACAAAGGACACAGGAGGCTCCATGTCACAGGGGTGTGCTGTGAATGCTGCTAGACACAAGCACAGGGTTTTGGGACGTGTCCCAAGTGGTTTCTGGACTTGTGTATTGCAGTTTGGCTTTCGGTTTGCTGGACTCATGCCTTTGGGATGAGTTTGCCCTCCGTCAAATGCTGTGAATGTGCCTTCACTGCCCAGCTGCTCCTTGCCTTGTGTTTTTAGGGGGTAGAAATGGAGCACTTCTGAAAGGCATATTGGGCCTTATTGTTGTAATGAGATAAACTTGGAAGATAGCACTGATATCATTTGGTTTGGCATCTTACTGCCTTCAGCTCCTCTCCTTCCGTTTCCTTACTGATTCTTGACCCTTTTTGTCATATGCCTGCAGTTACAATAAACTGCTTGTTTCTCTTCTGGCTGCGGTCATCATCCAGCTTCCTCGTTGGAAGAGAAACAAGGGAGAAGCTCCTTAGGAGAGAGGCAGACTCTCTAAGTTGCACACATTTCTCTTAGCACCACTGTGTTCCTGATTTTGTCCAAACAGGATTAGAAGCACCAGGATTCCTGATCCGGTTTGTAGTTCAACCCATAGGTGCTTAGGCAAATAGGTTTGTTATTTAAACTCTTTCCTTTTTTACACATGCTTGTGTTTGAAAGCAGAAGCAAGCAAGCTGTAGATTATTTTTTCAGCCTTGATGTTACACTGCTTTTCTTCTGGTGCTGGAGAACCACCTGAATTGAGGCACCCACAGGCAGCCTTGCCCATTTTCCTTGGGACCCCTCCTCACAGACAAGATTCTCCAAGTCAGACCTTACAGTTCAGTGTGGAGACAGTGTGAGTAAAGGTGGGACCTGTGCATGAGCTGGTCACTTGGGGTTCCTGCCCCAGGTGAGGCATGGACACACTGGGACGTGGTTTGTTGCATCTCAGTGTAGAGATCTAGGAGGGGCTGGATGATTCCCATCTGAGAATACCCATGTCCTTTCCCTGTCAGCTCTGTAGGGTGCAGAGGTGGACCAGTTCACATGTGGATTTGGTCAGATATGGAAGGTTCCTGGAGGGAGATGAGCCAGTCCTGGTGTCCAGGGGGAGAGGATAGATCATGGGTGAGCAACCCCTCTGCTGTCATTCTGCAGGTGAGGAGGGGAGATTGGTGTCCAGCACTGGTGTGAGGGCTTGTTCCCAGACCCTGCAGATCTCTGATCCTTCCAGGGTGGTGGTAGCAGGAGAACAGGTCTCTTTGGAGCTCACAAAGAGCTCTCTTTGGACAGCTCTTTGGTGGTGTGGTATTATCTACTATCACCATATGGTTTTGTCACCTCCTCTCTGGCCTGCTCTTTCTACCCTGCAAGGCTGGGCAGTTCTCATTTTACTCAGCACATGAGACAATCCTCCTCTTTGACAGCCTTGGCCGTAGCAATGTGGCCCTCTCCTAGCAGGCGGGTGGATCTGGGGTGGGCTGATCCCTCTGCCTAGCATCCCCTCCCACTGGGAGTGGCCTGGTCGATGCAGTGTGTGTTTCCTGTGCTCTCTGTTCCTGCTGTCACTCACAGGGTCTAACCCTGATGTTCTTTAGGTGTCCACCACTTATGAAAAGGTTGGAGTGCCTCCCTAGGAGCCCCAAAAGGGCAGGGGGGTATTTCTTCCTGCCCCCACTTCCTGCTGGAATCTGCCCAGAGTGTGTAGGCACAGCACTGCCTTCAGAGAAGGTTTCTTGCCTGACAAGCCCATATCCCAAGGGTCTTTCCAATACAGTAACAGCTAAAACCACTGTGGAAAGTCCCTGTCAAAGAGCCAAGACTTACTTGAGTATAGATCACAACATATTGGGAGTCAGAGCTCTGCTCCTAAGTAAAAAGCTTTTGGTTTGCCATGGCCTCCAGTGACTTTCTGTGGCCCTGTTTTGTTGCATTTACCTCAACTGACAGTGGCCATCACTTGGGGCAAACTGCTGTGGTCACCTGTAGCACCTCCAGCATCCCTCCCATGCCAGAGTTATGGCCACCATTGCCAAGGAAGGCAGATGAGGCCATGGAGATCTCCAGAGCACTGGAGAGTTCTGGACCAAGACTGTGTAATGTCCTGTGCAGGTCATCACCTCTCAGGTTCCCGTGGGCCTGGGCTCAGGTGGCAGAACACAGTCCCTATGATCCCTGAAGGTTATAAACCCTGAGGGTTTTATCAGATGGGCAGGAAAGAGAAAGATCTTCCAGTGGGTTTTTCAGATTATGATACCACAGAATCAGAAATACTGAAGTTGAAAAGACCCGTAAGATCACTGAGTCCAGTCATTCCCCCAGCACTGCCAAGGCCACCACTAACCTGTGTTCTCAAGTGCCACATCCACATGGCATTTTAAATCTCCCCAGGGATGGGAATTCCACTACTGCTTTGGGCAGCCTGAGCCTGACGGGTCTGACAGCCCTTTCCATTAAGAAATTTCTCCTGATTTCCAATTTCCTAATACCATATGATAGCCCTTTTCAGTGCATAAACAGAACGCTGGAGAAATGGCCAGGAACTTTGATGTTTCCATTATTGGTTTTTTATTATCATTATTATTTTTCTCGCTATCATTATTATTTTTCTCGCTATCATTGTTATCATTATTAAAATTGGTGTTGTTGTTGTTATTATTATTATCTTTATTATGGTTATTATTGTTGTTGTTACCATTATCATTATTATGGCTCAGAGTGGGCTCCTGATTGTGGAAAATGAGATGGGCTCTCCCTAACACTCAGGGCTGGTGTTACTCTTTTGGCTGTCAGGCAGACGTTGCAATGCTGACTCATAATTCCTGGGGGTGTCTTCCCAAACTGGTGGGCACAGAGATCCTGTTTCATAGTGGCTCCTGGTACTGCTACTGATCAGCTGGTCAGAATTAGAGCCAGGCTGCTGTGCTTGCTAGGATAGAAGGCACTGGGATGTTCTCACACCCCAGCTGGATTGACTGGTCAGGGGTTTGGGTGTGGGATGAGCAGGGAGGGAAGGTGGAAGGGACAAGGGTGGTTTATGCTGCAGCTCTGAAGTTTGGCAGTGTTTGGTGGCCGAAGGGACAGGGCTGGTGGCAGGGGGGAGCCTTGCAGCACTAGAGGGCACTGCAGCCTCACTGCATGGCCCTGGAACACAGTTCTTGGCAGAGGAAATGAGGCTTTTCCAAAGGCTTTTTCCAAGCAGAAACCCCACTCTGCAGTGTCTCTCACCCTCCTGTGCCAGGTCAAGCTGCTCTCTATCCAGATGTGTCCACCTCGGGCTCGGAGTGTGTGTCCCAGATGGGGAAACCTGCAGGTGCTTCTCTGTACCTGGGGCTGAATTTGGGTCTGAGCTGCATTTTGGCTCTGAGCAGAATGAGGGTAAAACTGAAGGTGTCTGTGACCCCCTCAGTTACCAAAGCCCTGAGGGGACTGGTTCTTAGGGCTTGTCCCATCTCACAACTCCCTGGAAACCCCACCTTTGCCTACACAATCCTCAACTCTGTGCATCTCCCACAGAATGCTCCAGCAGGGCTCAGTCTGGCACGATGCTCCTCGCACCACAGCAGTTCCAGGTGTGCTGAGGGGTTCTCCCTTTCTCTGGAGGTGCTGCTGCCCTGTCAGGAGTAGGATGTTCTCCTGAACCACCCACATCTCCACCTGTCCCTGTTCCCCCACCTCCCTTGTTGTACCCACCCAAGTTAAGGACATGCCAGCCTCAGGAGGAGGGAGATGGGCACCATGGGTTGCCCACTGCTGGACCATCTCTGTTCCTTAGAAACCAGTTTGCCAGCCACTGGTTTGTACCACAAAATAAGATTAATAATGGGATGTGGGCAGCTTTGCAGCTTTTCCTCAGGCTGAGATGATGGAGGGTTGGACACAAGGAGATGTTGGGACTAGGCTGGGTGTACCAAAAGGAAGTGGTGGGGTTTGGGTTCATGACCAGGGATCACAAAGAAATAGGAGTATGGGAGAGCTGTTCCTGGGAAGACGCTGAAGAAAGTTGCTCTGTTTTACTTTTAAGGAGTTCATAAGTAGTTTTAGTCCTGTGAACTGCAGTTTTCTGGGTAATTAACTGGTTTGGGTAAGGGGAATTGTGCTGGGGTATAAATAACAGCTCAATAGGCATTTCAGGCTCAAAAATGTCACCACATTATGCTCTGGCTTAAACACACCAGGGAGCTACTTGGATTTTCCCCGGCTTTACAGCTGACTTCCCTTTCAGAAAGGTTTGCTTTTATGCAGCTATATAATATCCAAAGCAAACCTGGTTTTTGGTTTTTCCCAGTCATTTCTATAGACTCCAAAACACACCCCTTAAATCCTGCCTGAATTTTAACTTCTCAATAATGTTACATTTTCTTCTCCCTTTGTTTTCTCAGGGGATTCATTAGAAAACTGAGAGGGGTTTTGCTGCATTCCCTTGAATTTGCCAAATATTTTCCTGCAACGTGGAAGTAATGTGGAGGAATTATTAAATTTTTAAGGCGTTATTAAAAGTAGCCAAGAAAAAAAAAACAAAACAAATCCAGATTCCTAAAGATCCCAAGTAAAAACTCAGTGTCACTTTGGTCAAGCAGCTATTTCTGCTGGCTTGGCTATTTCCACATCCCATTCCCCGCTCTCTGTAAAAGAGATGAATTTTTAATAAAATGAATGGAAGGAAGGAATTTTCTCTCTCAAAAAAAAAGAAAAAGCAGGCATACCACAAGACCAGAGAAGGGAGACGTGCATATGTCCCCGTTGTCAGAGGGACCTGGAGAGCCTAGAAACACTTTGCTCTCTAAAAATCCTGCTAATGGGGGATGTCCTCGTCCCTGGTCCGACAAAATAGGAGGTTAATGTTTCCTGTCACATTTATAAATTTCTTCTTAACCAGAAGATGCTCCCCCACCCTTTTCTGCTGCCTTTCCTCTGATGTTGTGGGAATAGAAAGTAATACAATAAATGAGACCAGAAGTTCTTAAAATGCGAATTTCCTGCCCGGAGGCAGCAGGTAAGTGAATCCCATTCAGCTTGGAGAGATGTATATATAGCTATGGGTGTAAATATAGGTATTTAGTGGCAGGGTAAGTGTTTATTGCAATGCAGGGTGGTTTGGTCAAAGATTGTCATTTAAGTGGGAAATTTATTGCTGCACACGACGCCTGGATGTCTCTTCCACGGGGAAAATAAAGACTGTTTATGAAGGGATTAAATGGTGTCCTCGCTGTGGTAGCAGACCAAGCTCTGTAACCCACAGGTCCTTTTAGTCCTACGTTTGTATTGTCCCTCTTTTCAGGATTTTAGAAGTACTTTTGGTGGTTGGTTTTTTTCAAGATCATAAAATTATTTGGGTTGGAGGGGACCTTAAAGAATATATTGTTGCAACTCCTCTGCCATGGGCAGAGTCAACTTCCACTAGACCAGTTTGCTCAGAGACCCATCCAGCTTGACCTTGGGACACTTCCAGGGATACTCCATTAACTTCTCTGCTGGCTCTGGAAATGGTTCAAATGTACACATGCTAGCATGGTCAGTGAAAGAAAACTCTGTGGCCTCCCCGAAATGCCTTTGCTGGATGGTGGGCTTGAATGATTTCATTTGGCCTGAAAGGAATAGTGAGTGGAGTGTGGTCTCCACACCTTTGGCCACACGGCGCTGCCCCTGTGTCCATGTCTCCCAGGGTTATTCCTGTTTATCCTTCTCCTGTTCCTCCTGTTGTGGAGAAACTCCTCATTGTTGGCTTGCTTTCTTTTTCATTCTTTTTTTTTTTTTAATAATTCTTGTAATGTATGAGCAGAGAAACCACTGGAGAATGATAAAGCTTCATTTCTTCCTGCTTTTGTGACCCACTTCATTATTTTGTTCCTCATTGTATATTCTTCTGAGGCGCCCTCTCCAAACGGAAAGAAAATATGTGTGGTTATAGGAGCTGTTTGTTTCCCTTTGGCTGGGAAAAATAAGACCCCTTGGCTGGGCAAAACAAGCAGGTATCACAGAAGATATGGATTGCTTCTGCTGGTTAGTTCTGGGGAAGGGACTGCTGATATTTGCTCCATCATGCATCTGTGAGCAACATTATTTCCTAAAGCTGGTGGGCTATGTGTGTCTTCAGCCGGCCAGCCTTCCTCTTGGTGCTCTGCAAAAATAAAATTTAAAAGTACATATTCCTTAAGTTTAGGTTGCTGCACGTTTTCTAGATGAGAATGGGAATATTTGGGGTCAATAGTTATGTGGACATGATTTGGAGGAGCAGCAGGAGAGATGAGACACCCTCTCTTGTTGTTCCATGATTGTTCCACAGCAATAATCCAGACCAAAGGCAGTTTTTAAGATTCAAGTGTGGAACACAGATTTGCCTATGTAATTCAGAAGAAAACATGAGATCAGAAAACCTCCAGATTTTCAGCCTGATGGCACCATCCCACTGCTGCTGCTGGACACCCTGGGCACACCACAGAAAGACAACAGCGGCTGCTCTGCTCCAGCCATTGGGCCTGTGGTTAGTGAAAGTTTGGTTTTCCAAAGTTTTCTTCTTGTTTGGGTTCTTCCCATTCCTTTTGGCCATGGAGCTTGTTCAGCCCTGCATGCAGGATCTTAAAATTGCTTGACAGGAGGTTGTTGCAGGGGAGAGTTGGCCTGTTCTGCCACGTAACAAGCAACAGGACAAGAGGAAACAGCCTCAAGTTGCACTAAGGGAGGTTTAGTTGGATATTAGGGAAAAAATTCATCATGGAAAGGGTTGTTAAACATGGAAATGGGTTGACCAGTGCAGTGGTGGAGTTGCGATCCCTGGAGGGATTTAAAAGCCATGTGGATGTGCCATTTGGGGACACGGGTTAGTTATGGGCTGTGGACAGTCCTGGGGGAAATGGTTGGGCTTGATGATCTTAGAGAGGTCTTTTCCAACCTAAATGATTCTATAATTGTATGAGTCTGTCTCTGGTGTAGACAGTGCTGGGACACATCAGGGATGAAGAAGCAACAACCAGCTCAGCCTGGAGAACTTGGGGAGTAGGCAGGTGGCTGTGGATGGTGGCTGGTCTCCTAAGTGCAACCAACATTGCTAAAAAACCATCTCCTTGCATGCAGATTTCAGTCTGGAAGCTCAGTGCTGTGTTTTGATACCTGGATTGTTGTGATAAGGTTTCCACTTGTGCTTTATTTTGCTGTCAGAGCAAAGCCAGCCCTGTGTCCCTCAAGGCTTCGAGAGGCGGTGCAGTCCCTGCGCTCCCTGAGCCAGCAGTGTCCTGGCACAACAGGTCACCACCCCAATAAGCACAAAGGCAAGGAGTCAGGCTCACACTGAAATAGTATTTCAGCCAGAAAGAGCAAAGGGGGTAGAAAAGTACCCTGACCATCAGTACGTGAGTGGCCACTTTTGTGTCGTGCGATCACAATATCGGTTTTCTATTTTATTTTTTTTTATGGTTGGCTTAACAATTAAAAGGCTACACTGCGCTTTGGTTTTTCCAGTCTGCTGCATCGTGTGACCCCAGTGACTCTGAGCTAAGCCTCGTTATATAATGGCGGGGTGTTTTTTTGGAAAACCTCCATTTAATCCTTTCGGAGCAGAATTTGCTGTTTTTGTTTTTTTTCATATCGTCGTCTTGTTTCCCCCCTCCGCCTACCCCTTCCCCGGCAGGCGCACACTGGAGGCGTCAGTCTGGGAGCAGGGTCCTTTCTTCCCTTTTTTTTTTTTTTCCTTTTTTTTTTTTTTTTCCTTTTTTTTTTTTTTCAAAACTGCAGAGAAAGGAAAAAAAAAAAAATAGGTTTATTTTCGTTTGCTTGGGTTACAGCGTCTTTCCCCACTGTCGGGGGGAAGGACTACGTGATGTGCAGCAGGTATTTTGTGAATGGAGCACAACCCTGTGACTCCCCGTCGCTTGACCGAAGGGGGAGGCAGGGGAAGGAGAAAGAAAAAAAAAATAATAAAAAACCACCACCCAGTGACTCCATCTGACTCGTTTTGGCTGGAAAACTTTTTCAGCGCCGTGGTTCTTAAGCCAGGAGGAAGCTTTCTTCTGGCCCAAGAACAATAAAGGGGTCAGCAGCCTGATCCTCCCTCCTACACCCTCTTCCTTCCATTGTGAGGGGTCTGTGCAAATATCCCAGGCTGCTTCTGCTGGGGCCTGAGGGACCTGAGCCACACATGTGACATTAAAGAGAGACTCTGCGAACTCAGTAATCCTGCGAAAAGGAAAAAAAAGAAGAAAGAGAAAACAAAATGAAGTCTCAGAGGAGCTCTATTTCTGGTGCACTGTTATGCCTGGAGAAGTTACCAGTGGGTGTTTCTCATGGTAGGGGGAAATCCGTCCCCTTACCCTGCCTAGGTGCTCCTTCATGATGCCACAGCAGCAAGTGGCCAAATCCACACCCAGGGGAGGTGAACCCTCCTGTCCCAACAGCCCTGCACCTCCTCCATTTCTTGGTTTGTCCAGGAGGGAGAATTTCTGCTGCTCCCATAGTGCAGGTGCAAGGCCTGTGTGCTGCAGGTGTGCAGTCTCCAGCAACGATGGGCTGCTTGACATGTCTTGCTCGTTCCAGGGATTCACCTTGGCAGCACTTGGTTTTTCAGTCCAGCACTTTCAATAAGACTTACTTCTCAGATGTGTATCACAAACCATGAAGGTCTGAGCCAGCAATCCCTAGGGTAAAAGGTCTTCAGGAGATGCTGTGGGGCCACTGCAATGTGCCCACCAGTCCTGTCTGTCATGGAAGCACTCTCTGGGAAGGAGGTCATCCACTGGTCAGAGGGCTGCTGCGGTTTCTGTGATACTTCTCATGAATCCAGAGCAGTCACAAAAGTTGCAGCCCAGGCTAGGTTCTGCCACCATGAGTGGTGATTCTCTTTCCAGGTGATAACTGTCAGGCTAGATGGTATCTCCTCCCAGACAAGAGGGTGGGACCTGAGGCCTTCTAAGAGAAGTCGATTTCAACGCAGGAAGCCACATCATACACCGAAAACGTGATGCGTTTGCCAGAGGGAGAGCGAATCACGCCCATCAAGCCGTCGGAACCCACCTTTCGTTGTTTTTCTTTGACACAGTTAACCATCTAACAGCATGTGTGACCTCGCCTGGCCGCCTCCCAGCTCGCTGGCCCTTGGCACCGCCCGGATCGCGGTGGCCACCTCGCCGTGAGGCAGCTCCCGCCGTTATTATCTCCCCGCCGCGTCGATAACGCTTCGCTGGCGAAGGCCAGGATTTCCTCGCGCTGCAGAGCTTTCCTGAGGATCAGCCCTGCGAGCGGCGGAGGAAGCGGCCGCTGCGAGATCGCTCCTGGCTGCTGAGAACGCGGTGGCCGACTTCAAACGTACGTGCGACCTGACATGATCCGAGGAGCGCCGCGCCGGCTCCTCTTTCCACTCGCCCGCCTCGCCAGGGCGGGCGGGTGGAAACTCCTCTTCTCCTGCAAGTGCTCCAAGAGCTGAAGCGAGACCAAATATGGTTATGAAAGCCTGTCAAGAGACGGGGGAGAGTTGTCCCATGTCTTGTCTGGAATTCTGAGGGAATGGCGAGAACGCTCACGGCCAGGCTGGAATTCAGGGTCTCACCTCCACCCCTCTTGCAGTTGCCACAGTGTTGGGAGTACACGTGCTACACACTTGCCTTCAGTTGAAAGGAAGGCCATTTGTAGTTCCATTTTTAAGTGCTTAGGCAAACAGATATGTTGTTTAAACTCTTTTATTTTTTTTACAAATGCCCATGTTTGAAGGTAAAAGCGAGAAAGGTGCAGGTTCTTCTTTCAGCCTCTTCTCTTGGTGCTGGAGCAGCTCTCTGATCTCTGCACACAGAGTCTAGCTCCAGGGTTTTGGTGGTGCTTCCAAGTATAAGTGATAATTACATTGGCTTTGTTGACCTTGGTGTAGGGCAGGTGAAGTGTGACAGAATTCCAAGATTCAGCTCCGTTGCTTATATTCCAGAGAACGAGTGCCCAGCTGCCCATGGCCATTGAGGCCACAAAATTAAAGTAGCTCCAAGGGTTGCAAGTGTACTTAAGGCTGGGAACCTGCTGAGTTAGAGGTGGAGTTCTGGGACTACTTGACCATCCTGACATTCCTGTCTGAAGGAGAAGAAAACTGCCTTGTTTGGCTTCTACTGCCTGGCATGATTTGCATACAAGGCAGAACTTGAATTTATTCTGCAAGTCCTCAACTTCTGAGAGTTGTTAGTTCAGGAAGGGCAAGGCTGTAGTGGAGCAGCTGGTGGCTGTGCTCTTCTAGGAGATCTAAGGTAATTTTCCTGACATGAGGTTGGATTAAAAGACAAGGTGTTTTGACGCCTTGCACAGAAAGCACAGAAGTCTTTCTGCATGTGAAAATTAAGGATTTAGTGGTCACCTAGAGTGATTTGCCGTTTGGATGGAGGAATCTAGGCATCATTCACAGGTACCTTGTTTATCCAAAGGTACTTGGCTATTTGGTGGCTTTGTTATGTTTAGCACAGGTAAATCAGAAGTTAAAGCCCTGGTGGGAAGGACTTGATTGTTCAGGAACAGAAAGTAATGCAGCAGAGCATGGTTAGAAGTGAATTGTAGGGGGACAGGTACGGGATGAGAGTGGAACTTGATGGTGGTCCCTTAGTCCACGGTCAAGTCAGACAAGTTGGTGCTCCTTGATGAGAGCAGTCCTGTGAAACCCTGAAGAAACCCACAGAAAATCTCCATCTTCTCTGTCCAGATTTCTAATATTTTTGCTGTTCTGTTCTGTCAAAGACTTGCCTGTGATGCCTGTTTGGAGTGGCTGCCTGTTTGCCAAGAGGGCTTTCCACTCTGCCAGACCCACCCACCTACCCACAGCCACCAAGGTCCATCTACCCACCATGGGTAGATGAAATTGAAACAAAGTTTAAAAGCTCATATGAAAGGGGTTGAATGACAAAGCATACCCTGGTCCTGCAAGTGACCTCCAGCCCTTTGGAAGCTATTTGGCATCTTGAAGGATTCCCCATTGGGTGCTGCAGTTTGCTCTGGGGTGGTTTCATGGATTTTGTGTTGCCACATCTCTCTTCTTCCCTTGTGTGGTTACCAAATAGCTTTTCAGGTCTTAACTCCTGCAGAAGGACAGGTCCAGGGACAGGTTCAGGGAGTGTCCTGCCCCAGGAGGTGAGGGCTGAGGTAGCAGGGAGTTTCTGCTGGAGCTTTAAGGAGTCTCCCTGTGCTGGGAGCTGTGTACAGTAGGAACAGTCATCAGCCTCATCTTACGTGCGCCTCGTCTCACTGGTTAGGATCACTTCCCCCGTGGAAACCATCAAGAATTTCCGTTATTTCCTTTCCTGAGGCTTTGTTTGGGTGGGGATTTCTGGAAGGTATTTCACAGGCAGGTATAATTAAAGAAAGATATGCTTGCCTGGAGGCTTGACAAGGTTTCTTTAAAGCCAGGCCATTAGCATGGTGGCAAAACAGAAACCGTTTGTTTCCCGGTCCAGTGGAGGGGAGGTTGGGGAAAAGGGGGAGCTAATCAGCTGGGAATCATCCCAGTTAAATGCTGCACACCAGGGTTAAGGCCCTTATCCAGCAAATCCTTGAAATATGTGCTTAATTTTAAGTCCCTCTGACTTCAATCTGTTTACTCTTGTGCTTAAGTTTAAGCATGTGCCTAAGTGCTCGTCTGGCTGCAGGCCAAGGCAAATAGTAGACTTAGGAGCAGAATTACATAAAGTAAGTGCTTTGCTGGACTGAAGTTCCATGGGACAGCACGTTCTGTGCAGGTCTGGGATGCTGGAAGGGGACAGTGCTGTGGATCCCAGCTCCATCAAGTTATTCCGTGGTGGGTACCACAGACCTGAGGCCGTGCCCACCTTGCAGGGAGCATCCAAACAGTGCAGCCTCTAAACAGGTACCTGAATTTCAGCATCTGTTTCTCTGTTCTGAAGGCATCAGTCTCACCTGTAGCCTTCTGTATATCACAAACACAGTCTTGGAAAAGTATGTAATTTATTTCCTCTCCATTGAGAGAAAGGAGCATGTTAGTGGTGGAAAATATTCTTGATTTTATCATCAAAGAAGGAAGGAGAGCAGATTCTATGACCTGACTAATAAATCTTCATAGGAATTTGTGTGGCTGCATTAACACAACAAAAAGGACTCCTGTATTAGCACAAGCTTTTATAATGGCTTTATCTTCTTCTTTCCTGTTCCAAGCTAATTCCTGAAAGCCTTCTTCTAATCCCCCGTTTTGCTCATCCAGCCTGGACTTCTTAGAACGGCAACGGGGGTTTTTTCCTTTGGTTTTAATCTACAAATGACAGCACTTAAAGCTAATAACTGCAGCCGTGGCACGCACAAAAATGAAAAACCGCCATCAAGAAAACAAGATCTGTGTTTTCTGAAAACACCACTACCAGGGGTTAAGGGAAATCTGCAGCTGGAACAAATACAGCACTCGTCTAACTTCCTCAATAACTCTTGCCGGGGGAGCGGGCAGTTGCCAGACTGAGGAAGCGTGGTTAGCCATCGAGCCTTTGAATGCAGCTCCGTTTCCCCCTCAAACCCATGGAATTTATATTAACCTCCAGCTTTTCTTAGCTGGTGGGAATTTTTTTTTTTTTTTTTTTTTCTTAATTTGCTTGAGTAAGAGCCTCACGTTTGTTGCTTTGGTTCACAGGAGGAGCGGAGGAGATGGTTCAGCTCCTCGCACCGCGCTCTTGCTGGCAGAAAGCCAGGGATGTTAAATGAATAATTTCTGGCAGTGATAAGGAGAGAAAGGTGGAGGCTGCCAAGCGCAGAGTCACAGATGTCTGATGACTTGGTTTTGGGAAGGGCAGGCTTGAGAGATCCTGGCTCACTGGGTTGTCTCCAGTCCCAGCAGAGATGCAGGCAGGAGGAAGGACCTCACGTGCCTTTAGCATCTTATACATGAGTGTAAATGAAGAAGGCAAAGAGCAGTATCACAGAATCATAGAGTGGCTTGGGTTGCAAGGGACTTTAGACACCATCTCATTCCATCCCCCTGCCATGGGCAGGGATGCCTTCCACTACCCCAGGTTGCTCCAAGCCCCATCCAGCCTGGCCTGGAACACTTCCAGGGATCCAGGGGCAGCCACAGCTTCTCTGGGTAACCTGTACCAGGGCCTCACCATCCTCACAAAGGAAGAAATCCTTCCTAATACCTTATGTAAGTCCACCTTTCTTCAGCTATATGCGAATGCCAGTCAGGATGTCTAAAACCACTTTCCATGAGAGACTTGTCTACCTAATTTAAGGCCACAGGAGATCTCTTCAGGTGAGCATGGAGTGTAGCTTGGGAGACCTAATTTTGCATCCTAAGGCTCTTCTGTGATTTCAGAGCCACTTTGGAGGCAGAGCATCTGTAGGATGCTTGTGGCTATGGTCCTGATGGTGGTGGGCAGGAGTCCTGGGCAGAGGAGGAATCTGGTTAAATGGACATGGGGGTTGTGCTGGTCATCAAAATCACCATCTCTCTGGTGGCAAGCAGTTTGATGTCTTCTTCCAACTTCATAATCACTAAGTGCATCTGCAGTTTTCCTGTCATGCCTCGTTCTGCTCATTGCCCATTCCAGTCTTGGTGGCCACTATCTCAGGCCCTTTCCAGCTTCTGGAGCTGATCCCATCACAGGCCCAATTCTGCCAGTTACAAAGGCATCAAGGAGATTAGAAAGCAGCTGTAAAAACTGTAGTGAGGAGGGGCAACATGACCCAAGACATCCCAGTAAGCAGTGTCTTTGGTGTTGGTCACTTGACATATGATAACATATCCATGAGTTGTGTGGTTTCTTCAGTTTTGTGCTGATTCTTACAGGACCACAGAATGGTTTAGGTTGGAAAAAACTTGTAAGGTCATCAAATCCAACCACTCCCCCAGCTCTGCCAAGACCACCACTGACCCATGTCCCCAAGCACCACATTCACACAGCTTTTAAACCCCTCCAAGGATGAGGGATCAACCACTGTCCTGGACAACCCACTTCCATGTTTGACAACCCTTTCCACGCAGAAATTTTCCCTAATATCCAACCTCAATCTAATGTGTTTTTTTTGTCCCCACTTGGATCTGATGAAATGCCTGAAGGTGCATCCTTGTAACCAATATGCAATTAATTGAGGAGGCTTCACCCAGCACCTGGTAGTCATCACAAAAGCAGCTGTAAGTTACACTTTTTCTGGCAGGAAAGCTGATGTAGGAGTGAGACCACAGTCCTTGGAGGTGTCATGCTTGAGATTTGGACTTTGCAAGACTCGAGAGAAGGGATACGGCCATCCTGCTGCCTGTCCTCTATCACCTTTGGATAGAAAACAGTTTTTGAGGATTCTTTTCTTGGTGGAGATGCCAGAACCATTTCCAGTGACACATTTGGACACTGCTGTAAAGCAGCTACAAACATGCCTTTCTTACTTATCTCCATTTTACTGTTCAAAGTAGCCTGTGGCTCACAGAGGTCTGCAGAACGTCCGTGGAAAGCCACCAGTGTAATTAATACGTGATGTGGTATTATTGATACTCTGTGGCAAGTGCATCATGTTTTCTCAGCTTTTCTCTGCATTAAGGCCCATTACAGCAGGAGGAATCCTGGATCCTCAATGCATAACAGGAAAATCTGGGAGGGATCAGATGGATGCTCAAGGAGCAGTTTCTTCTCCCCAGGTACAAACTGCCAGTAAACAGGCAAGGAGCAAGTCAGACCCTTGAGTTGCACAGCCCACACTCCCATGAAGGACTGGGACTTTTCAAAGGGAAGAGTAGGGCTTTTGTAGGGTTAAATTGGCACGTGCAAATTGGGATATTTTCCAAATGAGGGTGACTGAGACATGGGATCCTCACGTGATCTCTCTGGGCTGAACTAGACTGAAGCAGCAACTTCAGAGAGGAGAAAAGACATCTCTTGGTGGCATAGTCCTGAGGAAAGTGCATTGGCTCAGGCAGGAATATCTGTTTTGTGAGACTGTTTCCAGCACAGCACAAGGGACTTGGGAAAGGAAAGGACCATGCTTCAGCCGTGAAGGTCTGTGAGAAGTGTCCACTGGTGGCCCAAGAGGGGCTGCCACCACCATGACCATATGCAAGTTGATGCCAAAATTCCCTTTTGCTTTGATAGTGCAGCGTGTGGATCACAGGGATATGGATCATGTTTTAAAAAAAAAAATCTTGTTGAATTATAAACTGTTGCTTGACAGTGTTGAAAAACTTGAAAGGTGTCTAGCAGGAAGTGCCAAGGACTGAGCACTGAGAAGGTTCTCCTGTTGCCTCTGGATCTACCCATGGTGAAAGAAAAAAGAAGCTACCTATTGTGTGTGAGGCTGTGAAGTTGTCCCTTTGTAAGTAAGGGGTTCCATAACTGTTGCACTGTCCCCAGTCCCAGCAGCTTTCACAATCTTGAAGCTCCTTCAGGCTGAAGCCCTGGTCTGTCCAAAAGAAAATGAATGGATTCATCGTTCTGGAGGATTGCACAGATGGAAATGGAAAACACACCTTTTTTTTTTAATAGTAATGGTGAAATGAAAATATTCTTGGATGTAGCCCTTATCAACTTGGAGCAAAACTGAGGTTCAAGCATACCTGGCCAGAGGAGGCTGTACCAGCACTGGGGAGAGCACAGAAAGGTTCCAGCTTAGAGGTTCCTGAACTCCCCAAGGCCCTACCAGGTGTGTTTGTGGGTCACCTTAGGAATTTATCCCAGTTCTGCCTGTAGGTCTCCTCCTTGTGATACCACACACCACAGTGGAACAGAGGGGAAGTGTTGAGGGGTGTCCTGCCATCCCACCTCACTTCATCTCAGCTGGAGAGACATGGCCAAACAGCATGCTGAGCTGCACAGATGGGGTGGTGGGCTTTGAAGAGCACAAGGGACAGGAAAAACCAGGCTGGGGAATGTAACACATATAGGGGAAACGTATATTTTAAAGAGAAGTGAGGTCCCAGAGGCACTGAAATAGCTCTAATTATAAATATTCCAATAGCAAGCTTGTAGCACTCTTAAGGCCCAGGTAAAACCATCCCTCCCTCACCCCCAAGCTGGTGCAAGCCAAGGAAAATGTAAGAAAAGCTTTTCAGAGTAAGTGCAGCCCTTTCTCAGGGTGAGCTTGAGCTGCCTGGACGGACTGCAAACCAAACAGCATGTGTGGTGCCTCCTGGTCGCAAGTGATGTGCGCAGTATTTATTCCCAATATTAGCTGAAAAAGGCTCCTTTTTCCAGGGAAAAGCAAACCCAGGTCATCAGTGCAATTTATTTTAGTGATTCTTTAAATAATCTGCATTTAAGGACTCCAAGCAACGGTGTGGTTATAACTATACTTACTGGATAAATGTATTTATTTATGGATGGGATGCTTTACTGCTGACAGTACAGTTTGTTTTTAAGCCTGACCAGGGTAGAGGAAATACATACAAATAAACAATAAACCTAAACAACACTAAAATAACATCAGTTAAAACAATTAGAGTTACTTCCACTCGCAAAGTATTGTTCCCATTCTGCTACAACATGGGAAAAAAAGCTCCATTTCCTAAGTCAGCTTGTAACTGATTTGGGATTTGCGGATTCTGGTAACAAAAGGGGATTTCTTTTGTCTGTTATTTATACTCTTCCTATGGCACCGTGTGTCCGTGTCGGCGTGTCTGGAGCTCCCTGTCTCGGTGCAGCAGCGTCTCCAGCCCGTCCCCATCTCCCTGCCTTAGCCGGGCTTCTCCTCCCGTCCTGCTTGTGCTGGTGTGAGCCTGTGTGTTTGCAGAGGCAGCTCCTCCTAGGAGACTTTGTCCTGGTTTTTAAAGTTTTATTATCTCCGAGGTACGTATGGTTCAGGAGCTCGGGGGCCAAGAGTTAAAAATAGAGCCCGGAAAGCGCGCTGTCAGTAATCAGCAGAAGGCGTCGAGGAGGGTTCAGGCCATGTTTTAATTGGGATGCTTTGCCTAATTATTCTAATGCTTTAATTGCATTTGCATCCTTCACCCCCCACAGGGAGTTTCGTGCCAGGTTGTTCTGCCCTTCTCTGTGTGTTTAGTGCCATCCCAGATTTGGCTGCAGAGGGATGAGGTGGGACAGCTTAGCTGCCACTAAGTATTTTGTGCCACCAAGTATTTTCAGTGCTGTCTTGCCTCTAGCTGTGTGTCTGCTCTCTGTCAGGAGCCAGTAACAATCACCAAGGAGAGGTGATGGGAAAATAAGTGTCTGAATGACACTTCTTTGAGTCTAGGACTGCACGTGTAGAGTCTGTGGTTCATGAAGCACCCATCATCCTGGGAGAAGTGCACACCAGAGCATTCACACTCAGCAAATGGGAAGCCAGGAGCTTGTGACCTTCTGAATGACACTTCTTTGGGTCTGAACGATACTCCTTTGGGTCTGAATGATACTCTTTTGGGTCTGAATGATACTCCTTTGGGTCTAGGACTGCATGTGTAGAGTCTGTTGTTCATGAGAGCACCCATTATTCTGTGAGAAGTGCACACCAGAGCATTCACACTCAGCGAATGGGAATCCAGGAGTTTGTGTCCTTGGGGCCAGCACGGGAGGGCAGAGCCCTGCAGGGAATACTGCAGGTGCTTTTAGGGATAACTCAAGAGTGGTGTTTAGCTGTGGCAGTCCTGATCACAGTCACAGCCATCCCACCCTTTTCTTTGGAAAAGTCTCCTCCAAGGTGCTCATCACTGAGGCACGAGTGCTGCAGCCACACATTCAGCCTTTGCTGGAAATCTGTGGTTTATGGTGTACACCCCAAAGGTGCAGTTAACCAGGAAATCCTCCAAACTGGGACATCACTCATGGAATTGCTTAGAATCACAGAACCACAGAATGACCTGAGTGGGAGAGGACCCACAAGGGTCATTGAAATCCAGCTCCTGTCCCTGCACAGGACAGGTCTAAGAAATCCCACCCTGTGCCTGACAGTGTTATCCAAATGTTCCTGGAGCCCTCTCTGGGGCGTGTTGCACTAGGCCATGATTCATCAGGCCAGCAGATCCTACTGGCAAGATCCCACAGAGCATCTCTCATCCAAGACAGAGCTTCTTACATCAGTGGTGGCAAAACCCAGAGAGTTTTGCTCTTTTTTTGGCTCCTAGATGGCTGGAAATTAATTTCTTTGTCAATCCTGTAGTTTAATTTAGACTTGGCTCCAGTCACTGAGGTTGAAGAAGGTGTCCTTGGAGGTTGCCAGGACCCCTGTGTGCTGTGTTGTGGGTGAGGAAGGATGGTAGAGCCACAACGTCAAGTACTGCAAGGGTTTACCTGCCTTTGTCTTGTGTAGGGAGTATTTTGCAAAATTGTTGCACTTTCTATTCCTTAGATGTTAAACACCTACTGCTTGCTTACTCAGAAGCAGCTCTTGCTGTAAGCACCTTACAGGAAAATATGAATAGCTGGCAAATTAAAGGAACAGATTTATCACTTACATTTTAACAGAAAGGAAATAATTTCTGTGTGGCTTCCTGACAATGTTTGGTGTCCTTCCATGGCCTCCAGACCAGGTCAAGGTTTTGGTTTGTGCCTGAGCTCTCTCCTTTCCAAGATGTAAAAAATCCCCCTTGTGGGTGACAGAACAGAGCTGTGGGAATTCCCAGAAGAGGAAGAGACAAGTGGCCTCTGAGGAGAGAGCTCTACTGGAAATGCCCACAGGACTTACAGATACTCATGTATCACTGAATCATGGAATCACAGAAGGATTTGGATTGGAAGGGACCATAAAGCTCATCTCATTCCAACCCCTGCCATGGGCTGGGACACCTTCCATTAGAATCCCCTCCAGCAGAAATGCCAGCCTGGGGTGGATGGAGGTGATGGGGGTGCTGCCTGTGGCACTTTGGCCGTGTTTTTCACATGGAAGGGGCTGGCTGGGATGGTTGTACTGAATATATATTGACACATTCCACCCCACAGGCACCGTGATGATACGACTGGCACAATAAAAGTTAAAAATATCTGCAGCTCTGTGCTGTCCTGGACTTCCCTGCCTTGGACAAACCATCCTGTAGGTAGATGAAAGCCTTGTTGCGGGTTGTTGCAATTCACTGAGTGGGTTTCTGCTGATAATTTCTGGAACCAAAACTTATTTATCTTTTTTGGCCCCTCCAGCTTCAGTATTTCTGTTGTTCCCTTTGCATGGGCAGATGGGGCGTCCTCGGTAATTCCAGCCCCACCTCACCCTTCCCACTCCCCCAGAAAATAAATCCCACCCTGAACTTTGGGAGCAATAAAACTGAGCGAAACTCTCAGCTCCTACCTCAGGCCTAATAACCTGTTTGTTCAGTTCAGGCCTTCTGCAACATTTGTTTAAGATAAGCAAGGGCGGATGTTTCTTGAGGGCACAAAAGGCTCTTGAGATAAAGCTCCAGCAGGGCTGATCCCGTGCTGTTGCTGGATCCTTACCTTCTCTCATCACCTGAGTGTTGTTTTTTGCCATCAGTCCAGTGCTTTTCTCAGCCTTCTGTTCATACTCAGGGTTTCAGTGTTCTGCTGTTTCCTATTCAGGTGCCTTCACCTGCTTGATGAGCACAGGTTGTTCCTGCTGCATGGGGAAGGTCTGTGAAAGAGGCTGTTATGAGAGAAGGCAGTTGCCTTGTGGGCTGAGGCTTCACATCTGAAAGTCAGGCTGTAAAACCACAGGGATGAAGCAATGAAGCCAAACCCCTAGAAGCCCCTCAAATCTTTGGGAAACACCCCCGAGTTCAGCCACCTCAGGCAACAGCTGCACTTGGGAATGCAGCAGTGGAGGAGAAGGAGGAGGAGGGAGGGTGCAGGTTGGTCTCAGATAGGACTGTCCCTTTTGTAAGACTGTTGTTTTCAGATGCCAAAGGAGTTGCTGTGATTTGCTGCCTCAAAGTGGTCACAGAAGAATCAGTGGCAGGAAAAAGCTCTGCTCATTCCTGCTTATCAAATTGTGACTTGGGAGTGTTCATGAAAGAGAGGCTGAACCTGCCCCAGCCTGAACCCCCCGTGCCCTGGGCTGATCCCCCAGCCTGGGCAGCAGGGGAGGGGGGATTCTGCCCCTCTGCCCCTGTGCTCAGCTGAGACCCCACCTGCAGAGCTGCCCCAGCCCTGGCTCCAACAGCACAAGGACCTGGAGCTGCTGCAGCCAGGCCAGAGGAGGCCACGGAGATGCTGCCAGGGCTGGAGCCCCTCTGCTCTGGAGCCAGCCTGGGACACCTGGGGCTGTTCAGCTGCACCACAGAAGGCTCCAGGGAGAGCTCAGAGCCCCTGCCAGGGCCTCCAGGGCCTCCAGGAGAGCTGCAGAGGGACTGGGGACAAGGCCTGCAGGGACAGCACCCAGGGAATGGCTTCCCAGGGCCAGAGGGCAGGGACAGATGGGATCTTGGGCAGGAATTGCTGGCTGGGAGGGTGGGCAGGCCCTGGCCCAGGGTGCCCAGATCAGCTGTGGCTGCTCGATTTCTGGCAGAGGGGTGGAACTAGATGGTCTTTAAGGTCTCTTCCAACCCAAATCATTCTAAGATTCTACTAATTTACCATCCCCAGTAAAACAGGCAAAGCTGGTGCCCTCCTCCAACTTCCTATGATCCTGTTCAAAGGAGGCATGAAAAAAATCATAGCAAAGTCTTTTTTCTAGCAAGGTAGCACTAAACCAAATCATTTCAGTCCTCTGTCACTGCCCCTCTTCTTGTGTCCCTCCCAAGCCAGTATCCTGCAGGTAACTGGGCTGGGATGTGGGGTGGGATCAGCAGAGGGATGTTGCTGGCGAGGGGCAGGTATCAGTGGGGAAGGAGGTGGACTTTCTTGGTTTGCTGCAGAATGCCAGCAAGATCTTGAAAGCTTTCTTTTTGTTCTTTCATTAAGCTTTGATGTAAATGTGTCTGGGGAGCAGCATTTTGGATTCCCACAGGCAGGTGGACAAGGATGAAGCTTGGACAGACACCTTCATTAGGAAAGTAAAGCACAAAAAGAGAGCATGTGGCCTTCAAACATGCTGCCTGTGACCTCTGTTTGCAGCAATTCCAGTAGATGACAGACATCCCTAGCTGGCCATACGACACCTGAGCTTGACAGGCATCACCTTCTCCAAAAAAATCTAAAAATGTGTATGCACTTCACAACGCAGCTGATCTCTTGGGGACTGGCCCAGAGGGCAGACCATTCCTGAACAACCCTTCTTTTCCAGAGCTTTTGGCCCTTCTTGTTAGAGCATGTATGTTTATGATTTGAATTGGAACATATGTGCATTAGAAGTCCCATGGGCGTCTCAGGTTCTGCTCCAGGCTTCCCACCATGCAAACCACAGTGTGTTTAGCTCCAAAACTGAAAATTAGCCCTGTTAGCAATCCTTCCTGTGACCATGGGCTCCTTGTGCTTTGCTTTTCCCACACCCGTCGCTTTCAGAACCAGCAGCACTGAAATACTGGTTTGTTACCTTCTCCAGCCACCTGTGAATAAGTATCATGATAAAACCCATGTGGGAAAGAAACAAATGTGATTTTGCTGCCCACTGAAGAGTTGCAAACCTGCCTATGAAAACCATGAGCATCTGAATCTGATGGTATTTCTGTCCAAAGCAGGAGAAAAACCCATCCCTCTTATAGACCCACTGCAGAGCAGAGTCTTCTGCCTTGAGAGACAACATGCTTTGGCTCTGTTCAGGGGTTTTGACTTCAGAAGGAGTGTGTCTGCTGAAAGGTGGAAGAGCTGCATTTCAGATCCACATTTTCCTCAGTGAGCTGGCTCTGCTGAAGGCACTTCCTGCATGCCCCATGGTGGGCAGCAGCCTCCAGACAAGAGCTATGTTATCAAAGCTGTCACCATGCCCTTGGGATTCTTTCCCCACCCTCCCATCACCTTTGGTCTTATCCAGCCACTCCACCCTACTTGCAATTTGCTGATACTTCATTTTACATCAGCTCATGCACAAAAAAAAAAAAGAAAAAGAAAAAAAATGAAGAAAAAAAAGTCAACTTTTCTCCCTTCCAAATTTAGCTTTGTTTAGGCACCAAAATAGACAAGAGTAGGGATCGGTGACTGTTTTTTTCCAAAACATTGTCTCATGACGAGGACTGAAGAAGGGAACTGCTCAGCTGGAGAAAGGAGATGTTTGATTTTCATAAATGGGGACATGAAGTTCTCCTCTGTTCAAGCACAGGCAGTGTCCAGAAGTGCTCCTTGGATTAGGAACTTACTCCCAAGTAATTAATTCATCTCTCATCCCGTTGACGTCAGCTGCTGGTGGGTAGAGGTCTGAGGAAGCACAGGGATTCTCTGCAAGGAGGACATGCAGGAATGCACCACTGTACATCTGATTTCTAGCTGGAAAGAGCAGAAGGGCAGCTCCTGAGGCTTTAATGAGGTCTTCACTAGAGGAAATTGGTCCTTGTGTGGAGCAGAGATAGTTTCATTTTTCCAAGGTAATTGTATTTGCACATGTGTCTGCAATGCAGCTTAAGTTCTTAAAAACACCCCAAGCAGTAGCCTGCTGTGGAAGTACAACATTTAGGAACAGCCTCACTAATTATTGTACTGTTTTTAGCCTCATTTCCTAAACTAGCTCTGCTGGTGGGATTGGACTGTGCATGTCTCATCCTTCCACACCTTTTCTCATACAGTTTGGTATCTGTTAGCCAATTTCAAGTAAATTTTCAAAGGAACAGAGATCTCAGAGGAATCGACCTGCTCCTATGCATTCAGTGAAAATAAATTATTGGGAAATTGAGTGATGAGGAACACTCAAACCACAGCCCTCAGCAGTGAAGAAGTTTCAGTATGAGCACCCTGGTCTGGTGGAACAGGCCTGCCTGTGGCACGTGGGTTAGAACTGGATGATCTTTAAGGTTCCTTCTAGCCCCAACCATTCTGGGTTTCTGTGATTCTAAGCTATTACATAATCTTGGAATTCTAGAATATTCTGAGTTGAAAGCCACCCACCAGGATCATCCAGTCCAGCTCCTGTCCCTGCACAGACACCCCAACAACCCCACCCTGGGCATCCCTGGCAGCGCTGTCCAAACTCTCCTGGAGCTCTGGCAGCCTCGGGGCCGTGCCCATTCCCTGGGGAGCCTGGGCAGTGCCAGCATCCTCTGGGGAAGAACCTTTCCCTGAGATCCAGCCTGACCCTCCCTGGCACAGCTCCTGCTGTTCCCTGGGTCCTGTTCCTGTCACAGGGAGCAGAGATCAGAGCTGTCCCTTGGGGGGAGCTGCAGACCCCAGTGAGGCCTGGCCTCAGTCTCCTCTTCTTGAGGCTGAAGAAGCACAGTGATCTCAGATACTTTCTCATGTGGCCCCTCCAGACCCCTCACCATCACTGTAGCTCTCCTTTGGACCTTTGCTAATAGCTTTATATTTTGGCTCAGTGAGTTCCTTATGGCTTGAAGTCCAGAGGAACAAAGCCCTCCAAATGGGAAGGCTCCAGCTGTTGTGGGAGCTGTGGGGTTGCTGTAGCAGCAGCTTCTCCAGGCTTTTTGCAGTGGTCGGGATGGCTGGTCACAATAAACCCTGTCTGTCCTCAACTTGGTGGTGCCTTCTCTGGCCTAAATTCATCATGATCTGCAGGAAACCTTTTCCTCCAGTACATCTTCCAGCAGAAAAACTCAAAATCCTATTATCTCAGTAGCTGCTACTGAAATCAACTGCCATTTCCAAAGCCTCTTCACACAAAGAGAGAGGGACTTTTTTCTGAAGTCAGTGTGTTATGCTGTCATGCCAGTGTCACAAAACTGCTGCTGGGTGAGGCACATCCCACCCAGCCCTTGCCCTTGCCCAGGCTGCTCCCTCATGGCCCCTCATACCTGGTGATTCCCAGCAGTGGCTGGAGCTCCAGGCTGAGATAGATGGTGATGGAAATAAAAGGAGCAACTTTTACAGGGCTTTTATTGCCAGCTGGGGAGGGACAATACAGCATAAATAAAATTCATTATGGCTATGACAGCTCTGTGGTCCCTGGAAAATAAATAATACTTTGCACTTACGTAGGGCCTTTCATCCAGGAGCCTCAGAGCTCTGCGTGAGCATTAGCAAAGCCTCATTGTGCCCATAGGAGGATGGTAAATACTGCAACCCCCTTTTCAGATGAAGAGAGCACGTCAGAGTCAGCACCTTCAGTGGAAAGAGGGCACTGGAAATGCAGCAGCTGGAGTTACACACAGCTCTGCCACTGCCTTGTCTTGGAATCTTTGAATCCTTCATTATTCTGGGGTGGAAGGGACTCCAAGGTCATCTCATTCCAACCCTCCTGCCACAGGCAGGGACACCTTCCACTATCCCAGGTTGCTCCAAGCTCCATCCAGCCTGGCCTTGGACACTTCCAGGGATGCAGGGGCAGCCACAGCTTCTCTGGGCATCCTGTGCCAGGGCCTCAGCACCCTCACAGTAAAGACTTTCTTCCTAATTAAAAGTAAAAATTTCTTCTTAGTATCTCATCTAAATCTACCCTCCTTCATCTTGGGCTTGAGCACATGGTTTACCCTCCTTGTCACCTCAAGTTGTTTCCTGTAAGGTGGGTCCCACCTGTCCTTGCTGCAGAGGTGGCATGGGCTGACACATTTGTGGTGGGCAGGCTCAGTGAGGTGCTCCTGATCTGGTTGTTCCCTTCCTTACTGGGGTGAGGGCACAGCCCCAGTAGACCTACCAGCTGTGGCTCATATTGGTTTCCCCAAGTATCCTCAAAATGATGATGAGCATCGTTTTTTACACACATTTTTTTCAGCTGGGATTTGGATAAGTACACAAGGGAAGCAGCCCAGAGAAATTGGATGGCTTGGGTACACCAGTGTGTCACGTGTGAAGTGGGTCAACTCCTTGTCCATTGTGTGTATGGGATTTATATATATGTGATCCAGTTATTTGCCCTGTGTGGTTTCTCCCATACAGAATTTGCAGATAACTTCCTTCCCTGCTCCTTGCAATGGCCCTGAGAGGGTGCAACACATGCGTGGATTTTCAGACCCACTCCTGCAGGGCCCAGGATGTTGTAAGGGTATTTGGCGGGAAGCTGTTCCTTTTACCACGCTCACATGCTGGGTGTGCAGCTCTGTCTCACTCTCACCCCTTCCATGCTGGTGTCTCCTGGAGCTGATGGCTGCTTTTCCCTCTGTTTTACAGGGTTACCATCCGTTGCCTCATGAAGCTGAAATCGCACACACCAAAAAACTGTTCAGAAGGAGGAGAAACGACCGGAGGTAGGTGAAACCTCTTTAGTGTTTGGGTTTTTTAAAGTTTTCTATCCTTCGTTGCACATCTTCCTCAACTGCCTCGTGGTGAGTCTTTGGACAGTGCTGCTGTTCAGCAGTGTTAATGCACAAACTCTTATTTCAGCACTAGCAACCTGAAAATATTCTGGGATGTGTCTTGCCTTGATCCAGGAGTACCTTAAGGACCTTCTCTTCCCCTTGTACTTATTCCTGCATAGCCAGATCCCCCCACTTGTGTTTGAAGAGACAGCTGGCAAGCTATTGTCTGTAAAAGCTCGAGTCCTTGGGATTTGCTTCCTCCTTTTCTATTGAAAAGCAAAATTTGCTGAGTTTCAGGGTTGCCTGGAAAGTGGGTATGGTTTGGTGAAAAGGGGGTCACAGCCAGCCTCAGGTGCCTGTGGGAAGGAGGGGATGTGCTGTGCAGGCATTGATGATTTCAATCCACTGAGTTAATTTAATCAAGTCAGTTGGATATTTAATTGTGTAAAATGCATATTCAATTATATGAGGGCATCTAAAGTCCTTGATGGGAAACGTGACTATGGGTAAATGTGAAAAGAAGTGAGGAATAAGGGAATTAGTTGTACATGCAGCTTTATTTCTGCTGACTTGTTCTGCTCCAGCTGAGACAACACAGCCTGGGCAATAAAGCAGTTCTAAAACCATGACTTTGAGAGATGATTGAACAGGAGAAAAAGTGGGCAGTGCTTTCTCCTGGAATAAACTGTAGTCTGTGCCTTAGATATCACAGGGGGCATTTTTTGGTGAAGTCCTGCAGACACCTTGGAGTGTGTCCTTCAAATCTTGCCGTTACTTCTTGTCCCATGAACAGCAATGATGTAGTTAATTCTGCGTTGTTTGATTTTCCTAAACTTCACTGAGGGACCAAATAAAGAGCTAAAAAGAGTTTTCTCAGGCAACCTAGAAACATTCTTCTGTGGGCAGAATGGTTTGTCAGCAGCAAACTCCCATTTCCTCTCCTTTTGGGGACTCCCTCCTTTTTATTAGCTATACACAATTCAAAAGCCAGTCTAGTCTTGTGATCTGGGGTGGGTGGGAGGAGGTCTTATTTCAGCTGGGTTTGCACCCCTGTGATCACCAAAACATGGATTATAACCATGTCTGCTGTGTTGCAAGACTGAGCTGGGTGGGCTTAATTGGAGCACTGGGCTGGGCTCCTCTGAGGATCCACAGTGGAGTTTAGGGAGTTCTGCTCCCATCTCTCGTCTTCCTCTGCCATACAAAGAGTGCTTGATGCTTTGGGAGAGGGGACCCTCAGAGCCAAGAGGTCTTCTGCCTGCAGCCCCATGCCCAAGGCTGTGATGAACCGTGGGGCTGTGTGTTGGTTCTTCCCCCTCATCCAAAAAAAAAAAACTTGCCAGTTGGAAGGATGGGAGGGAATGTGCCAGATGTGCATTTCTGTTTCTTTTTTCTTTCTGGTCCCTTCAGATAAGCCATCAGCAGACAGAAGCATTCAGCCCCCCAGGACATCCCAGACTCCTGCACAGATGGCAAGGAGAGATAGCAAAACAAACTGCCTTGGGCTGGGGCTGGAAGATCAGGGGGTGAGATACAGCCCAGGCCAAGTACCCTGGGATAATGTCCTAGGAGAAGAGAAAAAAGCCTTAAAATCCAATTGATCTGGCATCATTCAAGAGGAGACATGGGGTCATTGCAGCCCTAAGCAGTCACAAATGAAATAAAATGGAAGGAGCAGAGGGTATGCACTTCTGCCCAAGTTCTCCACAGTGCTGTCAAAGCTTAGCCAGAGAACCACATTTATTTCAATTTCAAAAAGCTAAGAAGCCTGAGCAGAAGGAGCTGGAGTGAAAAAGCCGTTTTTTAAGTAATTATTTAAAAGGAAAAAGCAAGGTTCCCATCCCCTTCCTTCACCTTTAAATCTAATCAGCCTCTCTCTCCTCATGCCACTTGTTTTACTGCTGGAGGTTTTCAGCATCCCCTTGTCTCTGTGGTGCTTTCAGGACTAGGAGGGGAGGTTTAGTCCTTCTAGTGTCACTTGAGTTGCTCCAAGAGAGCACTTGCTCCTTAAAATTGATTTCTAGCAGTGAGTTAGCTCTCAGAATGTTTATTTTATGCAGAAAGCATGACAGAAGTAGGGGAAGAAAAGGGCAGGAATGGGGGAAGGGGGGGGGGGGAATAGGAAAAAGGCCTAGAGATTGTATCAGAACACAGACTACAAAGCTGTTTACACTTTATTGCAGTGCTATTATCTTAATGTCCCAGGCATCATTCTGGGGCAGAAAAGCTCCATTCCGGAGCTGGTGGAGCCACACAGGTGATATAAAAATTCCTCAGGGTGAGTTTTTATGTTAGGCAAAACAGCTTGGAGTAATGGGCTTTTTGTTTAAAACCTCATCTGGATAGAGGGGAGTCAAAATTGCAAGAGTGTGAATGGGGCATCAGAGGCTTAGGAGAAGCCTAGCAGGGCCATTTGGTGATGCATGGGTTGGAAAGGCTCTGGGAAGCAGCTCTGGTGCCTGGACCCAAGGGAGGAAGGTCTGGTTTCCTAGAAAGGGGTTGGTGGCAGCCAAGGATGGGAGTAGGACTGGCATGCAGCAGGTTTGCAAGGAGAGAAGAGTTTGTTCTGCTAAGCTGGTTAGAAGCAGGTGTGGCCCCAAAGTCCTGGGCACACCTGGGTCTGGTTTTCATGGGGCAGCTTTTTCTCTTCTCCTGAAGCTGATGGTCCTGAAGCAGCACCCTGGGCCCCTAAATAATGCCTGTAGGAGGTGCACAGGTTGTCCCTGCCCAGCACATGCCTCATCCAAGGCTGACAAATCCCCAGTCACCATGGTGGGCATCCTCCTGCCACATGCAGGAGTCACCCTCACACGTGGCTATCCAGCTTGGGTCAAGGTGTCAACCCACAGTTTGACCTCTGCTGGATGCACAGGTCCAGCTGGCCTTGCCTGGTTGTAGGTGACCTTTGGGTTGGCTGGAGCTTTATATAACACAGCTATTACAAAAAAAAAAAAAAAAAAAATCACTTGATAGAGCACACTGGTACCCAGAAATCTGCCTTTTTCTTTTTCCAGCTGGCCTTACAAATGGTCCTGATTCCCTCCCAGAGCATTTGTGGGCTTCTCTGGCCTCCCTGACAGTGACATTCAGACGAGGACACGTGTTGGGCTAGTGAGGCACCTTTTGTTTCGCATGCAGAGCGACGCCAGTGTCCGGCCCTGCTATAAATAACGCCTGTCCCTGCTTCCTTCCCGTCACCTTTCCTCGGGAAATGCTGTCCCTGTGTTGTGGAGGAGCACAGCTCATCTACCCTGAGATCTCTGCCACACACCTTCCACTCCCTTCAGGAGAAGCTACCCCAAGGGAGTGACCCACACCTCTCTCCTTGCATATGTGCCATGTTTTTGTGTTCACCAAGTCTTTTCCATTTTTGTGCATGCCTTATCCTTCAAAGTGTTCAAGGCAGGCTGGATCAGGCTCTGAATAACCTGGCCTAGTGGAAGACGTCCCTGCTTCTGGAGCTGAATGGTGTTCAGGGTCCCTTCCAAGCCAAATCATTCTGGGATCCTATGATTTTCCGTGGATGCATGCTCCGTTTGTTGCATGAGATAGGTATGAGGAGCGAATCAGATGTCAGCAAAAAGACTGAGTACATTTTCTGTAACAGCAGTCAACATCAGAGCCACATCTGCTGGAGGATTTGGTTGCACAGGGTGCTGTAAAAGCCTACAGGAGGTGGTGAGGTCCTTCCAGCAAGGAGCTTGTGATCACAGCAGCAGAGGTATCAGCCTCCCCACCTCTCCTGGCAGAAGTCCTGCAGCCAGTGTCTTGTCTCTTGGCATAGAGTCAGGAGGTGTGACTGCCACCTCCTGATGAGGATGGTGGAGAGCATCACTGCTTGCTGGGATGATGGAAGGAGAGCAGCACAGGCAGGTGTTTTCACTCCATGTCCAAAGGCACCAAGGGCCACTTAGTCTGACCTCCCAAAAGCAACCACCTCTAGGGAAGGAGAAGGTTTTCTTGGGTGGTGGCAGGACCTCTCTTGCGAGAAAGAAAAATATGGTGGGATATGGGGCACAGAAGACTCATTTCTCAAGTCTTCTCTGATCTTTCTCAACCCAGTGCCTCTAAGCTAGCAAAGCACAAGCTGTTCTGGGATGTTACCTCCTTGGGCAGGTTGGCTCTTGAGTTTGGCCCCTTGTTTTTCAAAAAGTTCCCAAACCCCACACTTTTTAGGCATTGCAAGCTGACTGTGTGTTGCACAGGGTTCCTCCAGTTCCCGTGGCCTCCTGGTGTGATGTGTTCTGGATGGAGAGTTCAGCTGGCTGAATCCCTTGGACTGGAAATGCATGGAAGTACATGGGCAGAGGCTTGCCCCCAGCCTTGTAGGAATGACAAAGAACATTGCATGCTCAGATAGGCTTTACAGGGGATGTATGGAGTTGCAGATATGGAGTTGCAGTAAGACAGGTGGGGTTGTACCTACTTCTTGGTCTTTGGGTTAACAGTACTGAAATGGTCCTGTGTCACTTGAGGAAGGGGATAGTTTTCCTGATGACCAAGAAAGGGTTGTTGGGGAAGACTTTAAAAGTTTGCACCACTGAAATCACATGATCCAACATCTTGTTGGATTTAAAAGACGAATCAGGCTGAATGCCTTGCCAAAAACAAGTCCTTGGGTGTGCAGAGATGCTGGCTGGTACCTCATGGCTCTTCTGGTGGTCCTTGTCTGGGGGCAGGAAAGGAAGGCAGAGAGAAGAGCAGCCCCATGTCCTGGAGAGGATGGAATAAAAGCCTAAGAGTTGATCAATCCCCTCTTTGCAGAAGGCCTCTGAATCCCTCTTTTCAGTAGAAAAAGTAGGAATCTCTTGTGCTTCTTTGGTGCAGCTGATGTGTCTTCAGGCCATGAGGTGACCAAAGCCATGAGGGGCTGCCCTGCCTGTCCCAGCCAGGATTGTTGGGGATCACAGCCCGCCTCAGGTGAAGGACCATCACCTTAAGCTGTGACTGAGCTTTGTGTCCTCCTTCTCCTGTTGGATGAGATTTTAAGAGGGGTGTTTCTGCACCTGGGAAGTCCATCCTACATAAAGTCCCTGTGTGGGGAGCTGCAGCAGGAGGCTGCACAGGTCCTCCTGGCTCATACATGGAGGGAAGGGTTGAGAGCAAAGAGGCTCAGGAACCCTCCCCCTCTCCTTTAGCACACCCCAAGTGCTTAAAGGATTTTAAGAACAGAATTACAGAAATGTCCCCAAGTTTTCTCTAGCATTGTCTGACTTCATTTACTTCCTAGTGTTAACTTGGCTTTGCACTTGGTGATCAGGAAAAAACAGTCTGGATTATTTTTGTGTGTGTGTGTTTTTCTGGATTTAATTAGATTCAGAGCTGGGGCAGTCAGAAATATCCTCCTTCCCTGGTGAGCCCTGGGTGGCTGTCAGGGACAGTTTCCTCTTCCTGAAGCAGGAGGGTTGTGTAAGCACCACTGACCCTCCTGCTGACGCCCACGCCGCGCTCTGGGTTATCTGGGGTGAGGGCACAGAATGGGCATCCCTGTCCTGACTGCCCATTCAGAGCCTGTGCTGCTGAGAAACCTCCTGGGGCTTATCCCAGCCCAGCCGTGTGGGCCTGGCCTGGGTCTGTCAAGGAGGTGGTTCTGCCTAGGGAGAGCCCAAAGGATGGTCAGGGTGGGCTCAGGGCCAGGCAGGGAACGTCCCATATCCGCTGGCGGCTCCACTGAGGAGCGTAGGCAAGCTGCGATATATTTCTTTTCCCATTATATTTAATTTTACAGACCCTCGGGGACACTCAACCACCTACAGTGATTAGTTCGACTGATTAAGCTGCTTTTCCTCTTGTGACAAACTCCCTTTGTGAAGGGTTTTCAATAGCCACGCTGCTCGGGACATTGTTCCTGTACAATTTCCTTTCAAAACACCATAAAGGGCACTCTACCGCTTCACCCTGTCGTAAAACACCACAGGAGTCAGCCTGGCCCAGCTTGCTCCTTCAAGGGCAAGATCTCCTCATTCAGGGACAAGATACAGGGTCGGGTGGGAGCTGCAGAACCATGTGGTGCAGGAGGGAGCCACAAGCAAGGGGGATTTAAGATGAGATAAGATGGAAAGCAAAAGTTCTCTGCCTTTTTTTTTTTTTTCCGTTTGTTAATTAAGAGGAACCAGGGTCGCCCAGGGAAGTGAAGGATAAATAAACTTGAGAGCACAGAGAAGGAAATGCTGCTTCACACGTGTCAGCTGGTTCAGCTTTCCCTAGCAGAGGCTGAGGGCAGATGCAAATGCTCTCGAGGTACCCAGGGGTAAAAGGTGCAGGGGCAGAAGGGCAGTTTTCTGCTGAGTGAACACGCTGCTCTCAGCAGCAAGTGGATAAAACTGTCCATTTAATTAGTACTGGAAGTCAGAGGAAGGTCTGATTGACACCCAGGGAGTAACAGATAGAGGGAACTGGAGGGAGTTGCAGCAGCAC
Organism: Phylloscopus trochilus trochilus; assembly: GCA_016584745.2. Classification (NCBI taxonomy): domain Eukaryota; kingdom Metazoa; phylum Chordata; class Aves; order Passeriformes; family Phylloscopidae; genus Phylloscopus; species Phylloscopus trochilus. The sequence continues at coordinate 89,041,904 of WQNJ02000015.1, forward strand.
AAAGTCATTCCTCCCCATGTTTGTGGTTACTCTCATGCCTTTCCTGAGGCTGTTGGGTAGGACCTGTTGTCATTTGGATCTGGTTGGCCCAGCAGCTGCTCTCTAGGTAAGGTGATGATGAAGATGGTATCGGGAAGGGTCAGGCAGGAGCCCTTTTGACCTGGGCAGCCCTGCTAGCCAGACGTAGTGGCATCACCCTGCCCCACTGCCCTTCCTTCCAGGAGCTGAGGAGAAGGCTCTGCCAGGGGTCACAGCACGGGGACTGCACTCCTGGGAGAGGAGTTTGTTGAGAACAAAGCCTGCACTGGGCTCCTCATTGAAGGAGCAACCCTCAAATGATCAAAAAAGCTACTTCGTGACACCCTATGGACATGCAGCTGGTGTGACTCAGCCATGGGTGGAGCTGCTGGGCAGCACTGCAGCTTCTTGTCAGGAGGGAACACTTGGAGATGAGGTCTGGAGGTTCTTTGGCTCCATCAACACCTCCTGCTGCCTTTTACCATGGCTTAGTGAGCAGGACACAGCATGGCCAAGGGCAGTGGTTTTAAACTGCCAGAAGGGAGGATTAGATTAGGTATTGAGAAGGAATTCTTGGCTGTGAGGGTGGGCAGGCCCTGGCACAGGGTGCCTAGAGAAGCTGTGGCTGCCCCTGGATCCCTGGAAGTTTCCAAGGCCAGGCTGGACACTGAGGCTTGGAGCAACCTGGGACAGTGGAAGGGGTGGAACAGGATGAACATTAAGGTCCCTTCCAGCTGAACCCATTCTGGGATTCTGTGACATCCCTGTGCAGTAATCTGAGCCCTGGTACCTACAGGGCACAGATGATTCAACAGCTCTGCAGAAGCCATCTGAAGTTCAGCCAAATTTATATCCAGCATCAGTCCTGGGCCAGCTTGTCTAAGGGTGAATCACCTGCCCCAGCACTGTCCCCTAAGCTGCACCTGTAGGGTCCTGCCATCATCCAAGTGGTCCCTGTGAGACACCGGGAGCAGTGAGGTGGAGCAGTTGGTATTTAGCATGCATGGGGGAATTTGTTTTGCCTGTCACCCTTGTCTGGGCCCATCCAGCCCAGCTGTGGCAGGCTGAGTAGGGGTTCTGCACCCAGCTGCTCCTGTTTCTGGCATTGTGGGCAGCACTGAGGCCTTACCTGCTTGGGGGTGTCGGTGAAAATGTGCCCAGCTGTGCTTCACCCCCAAGGGCAGGTGGCACACCATGGAGGGAGTGCCATGCTCACAGATCCTTTCCTGATGCTGGCAACAGCAAAAAGGATTCTGCATGTTATGCATGTGCAAGGATAAAGGACTTCTGTGAAAGTTGGAGAGCTCTGTGGGCTCAGCACTAGTGGCAAGAGAAAGGTAAACCCTTGGTGGGTTCAGCAGGACGTGGTCCTCCTGAGCAGGACGTCAGGGGATGCATGTCCACTGCTGTTCTCCATATCACTGCTCTGTCCTCCTTGTGTGACTAGCTAAAGATCCATGCAGGAGGGTTAAAAGATACTCATCTAAGCAAACTTAATCCTTTCCTTTCATTGTTCCTTTTTTCCTAATGCCAGGAGACAGTGGCAGGAGCAAGCCGGGTGCGTTTCCCAGCTGCAGGGTTGCCACCTCTCAATTCAGAGTGGCTTTGTGATTACGTAAAAACTCTAAAACACAAGACCTTTTATACCCTTCTTTTCTTCACAGTCTTGGTGACTGAAGTGACCCCTGTCCTGCAGACTAAATTTAACACAAATAGCCAAGCCTCCAGTAGACTTTATGGCATCAGGAGGCTTGTGCAGGTTGTTTTTGCCCATCTCTGCCACGACTGAAAGACTTTATGTACCACCAGCAAAGCATGTTACTGTTATGAAACCTCGATAGAAATGTATGGCCTGCTGGATAGGCTCAGGGTCTTATGGATGTTGCTTCATCAAAAGCAAAATAATTGCTCAGGCAAAAAAAAATCCAGAACTTCAGAGTGTGGCTGGGGTGGGGGCTGTGGTGGAGGTGGTTTTTATGAAAACTCAGTATTTTCTAGGTATCTTTTTACTGTGTGGTATCAGGGGCTGGTCTGGGGGTCAGTGAGTTGTTGTCACTGATGGCTCTTCACAAGTTCCAGTCCAAGCTTGGAGCACCCTGCTCTGGTGGGAGGTGTTCCTGCCCACAGCCGAGGTAGAAGAATGTGATCTTGAAGGTCCCTTCCAACCCAAACCACTGTGTGATTCTGTAATTTTTGTGAGCGTTTTGGAATGGGAGCAGCAGCTCATGGTGGCTCTAGAACTGTGGGGATGGTTAGGAGAATAGCCACTCTCTAAGTCCAAGGCTTTGGGGGGAACATGGGAGACCTCATGCAGTGCTCACCTTCATCAGAGTCTGCTGGGCTTCACCTCCATGATCACAGGTGCTGTTTCAAGTGCTCTAGGTTGCCTCAAACTCCATGCAAGGAGCTGTCAGACAGCAGACCTTATGATACCAGCACCAAAATGGCTGGAAGCCAAACAAGATGCTGTAAGGCATCTCCAGTGTCACTGCCATCTGGATCCCACTGCGTGTGCCCATAACCACGTTGACCAGATATGAATCTGGTCAAAAAAAGTTGGAGGCCCAACTTTCCTTTATGCTCAGAGGGGATGTGTTCAGTGAAGTTTGGAGGATGCTTCACCCCCACATAAGAAAAGTTAGCCTGTTCATCTTGTAGAGAACAGATTTCCTTGCTTTATTATTTCTTCCCATGTTGACCAGAACCAAGGAAGTCTGAAAAACAAAGAGATGTGGGAGGAGTTGAGCCAAAACATCTCACACTGGAGGGAGTGCTGGGACAAGGATTTGTTTCTGGGCTCCCTTCAGCAAGAACAGGCACTTCAGACTGGGCATCCCAGGCTCAGCTGGGATTGAGACTTTAATTAGAAGGGCATGTAGTGGTAGGGCAAAGAGAAATGAGTTCACACTGGCAGAGGGCAGAGTTGGATGGGCTATTGGGAAGGAATTGTTCCCAGTGAGGATGGTGAGCTCCTGATACAGGCTACCAGAGAAGCTGTGGCTGCCCCATCCCTGGAAAGGTCCAAGGCCAGGTTGGATGGGACTTGGAGCACCCTGGGATAGTGTCCCTGCCCATGGCAGGGGGTGGAATGGGATCTGTAAGGTCCCTTCCAACCCAAGCCCTATTTAATATGTTGAGGTACCTGCACCCTTGTTCTTTTTCTTTCCTCTTTTAAAACCAAATGTAACTCAACACATCAATCACAAAGCATACAGTGAATTAAAAAAAGGTGAGATAGGAGAGAGGCAGTGGTGACTCTTCCAAGGTCTTCCAACCAAACTGGCTTCCAGCTGCTGACAAGCAGGATTCAACCCCAGTCTCTGGTCTCTCAGCAGCGTGTGTGAAGTGTGTAGTGGCCTTTTCTTGCCCTTGTTTCTTTCATAAACAGGTATCAGCAGAAGTGTTGTCATCTCAGGTGGAAGGGTTTAGCTCTCAGCCTTGTGAAGGCTACAACTCCTAGCTCATTGTCACATCAATTATTAATTTGCATCTTCTTCCAGAACTTTTCTTCAGGTAGAGATCTGGTGGGTGGATGCCCAGTTGATTCATCTGATGTCCTAAGGTAGAAAGAGGCTTAACTGGAAGAGTCTGAGGAGACCCCTGGAGTAGTTATCAGAAGGTGCATGGCTGGGGTGCTTTTTGCACATTTCAGGCAAACACATGAGTTGACCCAAGCCTTTGGAGTTGAATGGGATTTAGGGAAATTGGTTGATGATCTGTGCCCAAGCTGTGTTGTGGATGTTTATGTGTTCCCTTGGATTTGGTTGTAAGTGTAAAGACAAATGTTCTTTATGGACACACGAAATCATGGGAGGATAGGTAACTGGCCCTCAAGCAGTGTGATTTGTAGTCCTATTTAAAGGACTTATTTTAAAGCTATTTTTCTAGCTTGTGTTTGAAGGGCATTACTTATTTACTTTATGTGTAAATCTACTCCTCTGCATTCATTATTACCTAATTCTGTGTTCTCAGGCATCATCTTCTTTTCTGCTGTTTCATTTCTTATTAAAAAATGGCTTTCCTATTTGTTTCCCTTCCTTAATCTTGCACTGAGTGTTTGAAGATACCCATAACCAAGCTGTCCCAGCATTTTGTCTCACAAGTCTTTTTTTCTCAGTGGATTTTCACCAAAAGAAATCTCCATGCATCTTCCCACAAACATCCCACTGGCAAGTCAAGGGGCTGGGATGCATCCTCTTGGGGACAGGTAGTTCTTGTACTGGAAAGATTCAGGAGAATCCCAGCCATGAGGAGTGTGACATGCAAGGTATTTGTTTGAAAACTCTTTCCAGTCAGCTGACAGCCCATATTCATGCACTTTTCATGCTGTCTTGAGGGGGTTGCACTATTTCCAGAGCCAATCCATTCATGGCCAGCACTAAGGCTCCTGTCACAAATAAAAATAGTCACAGGAGCGGCTCTCACCCCGGGTTTGAAGTTTGCAAGTTATATTGGGTGAAGGCGAAGGTGAACATGTTTTAAGGCTGGCATGAATGTGTCGGTTTTAAGGCTGTGAAATTTTGGAAGAGCCTTAGAAACCCATTCCCAGAGGTCAACAGGACAAAGCTCTCCTGCTGAGCGAGTGAATAGAAATGAGTTCATAATTACAGAGTATAGTAGCTTTTTCACCATTTTAATTGAGGTTTTTCAGAAAGGAAGAGAACTTAAAACAATACAGAAATGTCTTTTGTTCTTTCAGGGCCATTTGCTGAGGGCTTTTCAGTGAGAGGAGAGGATGTTTATTAAAAACAACAATATCAAGATGTTATTTTAGGGCCAAAAGGCCATTCCTAGCTGGAGCAAAACGAAATGCTTGAGATGGCCTGGGCACTCAGTGAAAATTAGCACTGAGCTAAATGATTTGCAGCACATTGCTGAACTTCTGTTGGAACAGAAGAGAGAGGAAGGGGAGGAATTGAAGAAGTTGAAACACTCCTTTCCTTCTCAGTAGGATTTCCAAATCAAATTAATTAGGTTTAACAGCACATGGGTCTGAACCTTTGAAGCAGCATCTGGAAGTCAGGGGTTTATCCTCATCCTTATGCTCTTGTCTTCTCCATGCTCTCCTGGGAGCTGATGAGGCTTACTGGAGGGGACTTTGGGGGTGCAGAGGGAACACCCCAAACCCAGCAGGGGTGTCACAGCTATCCATGCTGAGCAGGCTGTGGGGGAGTTGAGCCAGCATAGTGGTGGCTGTGAAAAACTGCCTCTTCTCCAAGATAAACAAATGCAGGACCGATATTTTTTTTTTCTTTTTAAGGACAAAAATGAGTCTGCTGGTGTACTTGTCTGCAATGGAAAATAGCAATATACTAGCATCTAAATAAATCACAATGTTTAGAATGCAACAGTGCAAGAAACTCTTCTAAAGGAGCTGAAAGCACCTAAGCAGAGATGTTAAGATAACAAGTGCAGTTCTGCCTAATATTTAGAAACTTTGAACCAGTGATGAAGGACAGGTGATGTTTTCAGCAACAGCTGCAATAAGGGTGCATCTCCAAAAGGAATAATAGAATGGTTTGGGTTGGAAGAAACCTTGATAATCACCTCATTCCAATTCCCTGCCATGTGCAAGGACACCTTCCACTATCCCTGGTTGCTCCAAGCCCTGTCCAACCTGGCCTTGGGCACTTCCAGGGTTGGAGCAGCCACAGTTTCTCTGGGCACCCTCTTCCAGGGCCTCTCCACCCTTGTAGGGTCATATTTACAGGAAACTGGACGTGTATTAAATGAACCAGCCTAATCTTCTGGAAGCAGAGAATGAGGTCATCTTTGTAAATAAAAAAGCTGATCTTACAAGAAGAGAGAAGAAGCAGAAAAGTTACTGACAGACATAGGGTTGTCGACCTGAGTAAAATGACGCTTACAGTATCAACCAGTTAGATTAAGAAGATCTGTGCTTGCCTCATGGATAAGATAGAGGTTGTCTACCAGCTCTGTCTGGTAGAAGCTACCAATCAAATAGTGCATGACTGTGTAAACTGAGATAAGAAGCAAATATAAACAAAGCACAATAAGTGGCTTTTGCTAGATTCATATTGAATTGTGCAGAGTCCTTTGTCTTCTCTCCTCACACCCTCACAGTCAACAATTTTTTCGTAATACCTAATTTAAACATCTTCTCCTTTAGATTAAAAACTAAATTCCTCCTTGTCTTAATCATAGAATATGTTAAACTGGAAGGATCCCATCAGGGTCATCAAGTCCAACTGTTCCCTGCTTCTCATGGTACTACCTAAAACTAAACCACATCACTAAGAAAGCTGTGCCAGCTGAGCCTCCTTGAGAACAAGATGAGGAGGTTCTTACTGTGGTGCTGGTCCCTCATGACGAGTTCTCCCAAAGACTCAAGTGTTCACAGTCCAGGCAATCCCAGCAGTGGGTGCTTGCCCTGCCTGCCCGAGCAGAGCTGGTGGTGGCAGCGTCCCAGCTGAGAGGTTGGCAGAAGGCAGTTCAGAGACACATCATCATTTTGGTTTGATTTTCCGCAAAATCACTGGGAGTTATTACACTAAATTAATTCTCTGGGCTGCAGATCCCCAGAGGACAAAACCAGCCTGGCATTTTGTTGCTAGCAGGGCTCAGCTGAGTGGCTGTGTTACCACGACCTGATGAATTACGGTGCGTGGGCAGGGCGGATGTGATTGTCCCCCTGTGCCACAGTGCCTGCCACTCTCTCCCAGCTGGGACATCATTCCCCTTGTCTTGTGGTTGCCATGCCATCCTGCATCAGCAGAGTTTTTAACTTGCAGTTAGAGGTGCTGATGGTGTGCTGGGGGTGGACGGAAGGGCAGTAGGAGCAAGAGGAGAGAGAGGTGTGGCAGGTCACACAAGGCCACCTCGCTTGGTGACCAGCAGTGGACAGCAGGAGGAGCGTGAGAGGAACAGTGTATGCATGCAGTGCTGCTGCCCAGCAGTGCTCTCCCCTTCTTAATGGTTGGACTAGATGATCTTAAGGATTCTTTCTTCTGTAAGTGCTGAATGGCTGCAGTAAAGTCTCTACAGAGCCTTCCCCAGGCTGAACAACCTCAGCTCTCTCAGCCTTTCCTCGTGGGAGAGATGCTTCAGACCCCCCTGAGAAATTTCTGGTCCTCCTCCTGGAACACCTTGGTCATCTTCACAGAATCCTAGAGTGTTTGGGGTTGGTAGGGATTTAAAGGTCATCCTGTTCCAGCCCACTGCCATGGGCAGGGACACTTTCCACTATCCCAGGGTGCTCCAAGCCCCATCCAGACTGGTCTTGGGCACTTCCAGGGATCCAGGGGCTGCCACAGCTACTTTGGGAAACCTGTGCCAGGGTCTCACCACCCTCACAGGAAGAACATCTTCCTAACATCTACTCTAAATCTCCCCTTTTGAAGTTTAAAACTGTTCCCCCTTGTCCTATCCCTACCTGCCTGTGTAAAAAGTCACTCTCTCTTATTTTTATAAGCACTCTTTAAGTACTGGAAGGCAGCAATGAGGTCTCCCTGGAGCTTCTTTTCTCCAGGTGAACATCTCCACTTTCCCCAACTTGTCTCCAGAGCAGAAGGCTCCAGCCCTCAGAGCATCTCCATGACCTCTTCTGGACTCAGTCCAGCAGGTCCATGTCTTTGGTAGTGCTTGAATTGGTGTTGCTTTGGTGTGATGGTGTGATTCATTTCTTTTTACCCAACAGGTGAGGAAAGCCTTCGTTGTGTATGCAGCTGTGGGGTGCTGTTGGATCAGTGGGGTGTAGGATGTGTCACAGGGAAAAAATGCAAGAGCCATCCCTAGGGCAGACAGCCAGAGAGGTGGAGGGCAGAACACCTCATCAGTGTTTCACCAACCTCAGGGTGCCCTTTGGCAGAGGACTGCTCTCAGCATCTCCCCTTTGGCTGTGAGGAAACTGAGGTGGAAAGGTGGAAAGAGTCTGTAGCTGGACCTTGCCCTGCCTCAGACCTTGCAATGAACCTGTGGCCACCAGATCCTCCTGCCACCCCTGAGCCTGCCCTGCAGGGCTTCTCCCTCAGTGTCACACAGTGCAAAACACGGCTGGCTACGTGATGCTGTTTCAGGCAGCCAGAATTGGGGGAAGGAAATATAGCAGCAGGTTCCTCTGCACTAGGAAACCGATCTGTTATTGAAATGGCTTTCTCTTTGGTGGAGTGTTTCCGGCATGGCTGCTCAGCACTGAAATGGCTTTATCCATCTACACCTTGTTTTCCAGCATGAGTTCATGGAGGTGTTGTCAGCAGTTGGTTGCTGGAGTGAATATGAAGTCAAATAGCCTGTTTCTTTCCATGCTTTCCATCCTCAGATGTGAATTTGCTGCTGCCTTGGAGTGAGCACCCAAGACTTCCTGTTGCCAGATTACTCCCGAAGTATCTGGCAACTGAGCTCAGAGATGAGGGCAAGCACAGGTTGATATTTCAATAGGTATGAGCAAAAGGGTCTGTGGCACCTGCTGTCTCATACAACGTCATTCAATGAAACTTGCCCATTTGAAGAAGCGCAGCAGCACTTCAGGGGTGTGGCTGCATGGTTTGGGGGATGACTTCCAGTTTTTAGCCACAGCAAGTAGCCACCTTCTCAGCAAAAGAGCATCCTCCACCCACTCCTTCTCTCTGCAGGCCCAAGCTGGGGACATTGGCCCCAGGGACCTGGGAGGGAGCAGCAAGCTGAAGCTCTGCAGGGCCTCCTGGCATGGTTAGTGTGTGAAGAAGTTGCCAGCTTAAGTTGTTTGGGCTCTTGTTGCAGAAACAATATTTCTGTCTGACCCCAGTTAGCAACTGATGTTTGCAAAATAAAGAAGTCAAGGCACTGGAAATACTTTCCATTCCAGCCCTTGTCTCAGCCCAAAATATTAGTATTAAAAATATTGCATCTATTATATGCAGCTAATATCTCTGCTGGCACATAAATCACCCAGGGATTTTTCATCTCCATATCAAAAAAAAAAAAAAAAAGAAAAGAAAAAAAAAAAAAGCTAACTGTGCTCTATTTTGGGGTATTTGTTAACTGTTTTGTTTCCATTTATTCCTACTACAGCCACAGCAGTCTGTCTCCAAGGGACCATCTGTGGGAAAGAGAGTCCCTAGATTGATTCAGAAGGTGTCGGGGTCATTGACAGGCATGAAGGCGCTGAGTCTCTGCTCTTTCTCTGATAATGTCTTTATTTAGCGTGACAGCCTCCAGGGCACGAGTGGACAGCAGGCCTCTTTCTTTCCTTTAAACTAACATTGCTCCAGCCATTCCCAGCATTGTGCAGATGCTATGGATCTTCCTGATTTCCTGATTAGAGCTGGGAGTGTGGGTCCCCAGGCAGTGAGGGCCAAACAGCCATGTGACATCAGAGCTGCAGAAGGTGGCCCAGATCTCTGCCTCCCCCAAGGCAGCGTGTTCCTGTCCAAACTGACAAGTGAAAGCTCATCCAAGAGAAATTAAATTTTGGGAGTGAATCAGACCCTGACACAGCTTAGCAGTTCTGTGGGAGTGTTAGGGGTAGCATGAAAGAGGAGGCAGGAGTGGGGGCAGGAGCAGAGAACTCCTCTTGTTGAAGGTGACCCTGCTCATTGCAGAGGGGGTTGGCTAAATGACCTGTAAAAGGCCCCTTCCAACCCAAACCATCTATATTTCTGTGAACTCTTCTTTTGACAGTGGGACAGAGTTAAGTAAACATTCAGGAAACAGGCTTAGGATTGTCACTGGGTTGCAATAAATCAATTTCCAGATCAATCCTGGCTCCCAAATCTCTACATTAAATGCTATAGGCTGCTGCATCTTGTTTAAAGAATTTAGTTTAATGTGTTTGATAAAGGATTCTGGCACACCTAAGTCCAAAGCATCTCTGCAGCTTGGGTTGATGTTTTACTGGATCCCTGTGTCGGAAGTAATTGCTTGCCATCGAGTTTGGGTCATCTCATATGTCTGGACAGCTGTCAGGAGATCCTGTCAAATCTTGCCTTAGCTCCTACAGGAAAGACATTTATTTCTTCACTAGAAAGCACTGGTATAAATAGGATATGGAAAAAAAAACACCCTAGGATGTCTCCTTGCTGCAGGTCAAAGAGGCACAGGGGTCTAAAGGAAGACAGCTGAACACAAAGGCAGCAGGTGGGGGCTCATTGTACTATTTAGGATGTGTCTTGGGGGACAGGACCACAGAGGGATGGTGGTGGGCTGTGTCTGTGCATCTTGGCATGGGTTTAAAGTTTATATCTCTTGGAGGATTATCAGATCTCGGGTTAACTGATCAGCCTGGGTGTATTTTTAAAGGAGGCAGCCTGGAGTCTGAAGTATAAGCTCTTTTATTGCAAAGTAGTAAAAGATGATTCCATATTCATTCAAGTCGCATTCTTACCAGTAGTCCAGGATCCGTTTGTGTTTGGGAAACATTGTGTACTGTGGTCGTGTCTTAATTTAAACTGTTTTGTCTAAACTGGACTCAGTTCCTTGTCACTGTGTTTTCCGATGGTTTTTATGTAATTTTTGCAGTCTTGTTTACAGTATGCTGCGAATCCAACAACGTAATTCCAAGTAATGTAGTTTACGAAGAGAACCATTTCCAAGCAATTTCTACATGAATTCACAGCAGTGATTTCTACATCAGTCCAGGCAGTCAGCCTTGAAGTCCAGGAGGTGCCTTCCTAGCTGGTTGCCCACTCTGTGCAACAAGGGCCCCTATCTCGACATCCCTCATGATTTGTGGGAGATCCAGCAAAGCATTAAAAGAGTTGTTTTAGAGCTATCTCACATGCCATCTGTACTTGGGATGTCTTTCCCAAGCTGGCGTTGCAAAACAGCTCCTTAAATTCCTCCAGAAGATTCATTTCCATGAAGCTTGGAAGAAAATAGCTGACTCAGGCAGCCTGTGCGGCCAAGCATTGCAGAGTGTGAGGGCTCTCCCTGGGCTTCAGCAGCACTGAGGTTTGCTTTTCAGTGCTTTTGAGTCCATCCCGAGGGGTGTTGTGCCATGTCCCATCAGCCCAGCAGTGCTGTCTCTGCTCCTGCAGCACAGTCTGCAAGCTGGTGGTCCTGTGAATGGGGTGGGAGAAGTTTGTCATTCATCCTCTTGCTTGTGAGTCAGTAGGAGTTTTGGATGTAAAGACACAGAATCACACCAACACAATAGCTGGGTTCAAAGAGACCTTGAAAGCTCATCCAGTCCCATCCCCTGCCATGGTTAGGGACATCTTCCACTAGACCATGGTTGCTCAAAGCCCTGGCCAACCTGGCCTTGAATGTTTCTAGGGCATCCACCACCTCTCTGAGCAACGTGTGCTGGTGTTTTACAGCCACCATTGTGAAAATCAGTGCTACCATTTTGGTTTATGGTGAGTCTAATTACCTTCTAGAGGACCAAACAAAATCATCTCTAGCAAACAAAGGCAAATGTGGTGTCCAGGCCCAAAGGAAGGGTTGCCAGCAGTGATTGTACCTCAGAACCAAGTTAGTGACAAAGAACGTTGTGCCCACGTAGGCAACTCACACGAGGGTTTCATAATGCTTTTCCCAGCAGCCAGAGACTCTGAGCCTCATCACAAACATCTCTCCCCTCACAGCATTGTTTTGGTTGGCTGTGCTTGTCTCCTGGCGTTCGTTGTGTGTTTGTAAAGATGCATACATGTAAGACTTAAAGCATGCACTTCATCTCAGCTGTTCAAAGATGGTTTTAAATCTTGATCACCACCATTTTGACAGGTGGACTTTTCTACACTTCCAAGATGCCACGTCTGTCCAGATGATGTGGGCTCAGTCTAGCAGTTGGGGTGGTCTCTACCCCTGGTGACAGAAAGGCATGAAAGAAGTGTGAATAATTTCATTTTTGTTTTCAGGAGTGAACATGACATCTTGTTCCCTTCTCATCTGAGAAAAATGCAAACAAAAATGAAACTTGAGCCAAGTGAAACCAGTTTGAGAGAGAAAGCCAAAGGGAAAACACAACACAAATCCTGTGTTCTTCATCCTTGGAGCTGGTGGTTATTGCTTTCTGTGGGGTTTTGAGGTTTTTTGATTAAATTGTGTGGAACTGTCAAGCTTATTTGAGTGTTTCCCATTCTCAGCCTTAGCAAGGATAGAAAATGGCCGGGGCTTGGCTGTGATGCTCCCTGCATCAAAGCAGTACTGAGTTGTCATTATCCATGCATGTGGAACATCAGAGTGCCTTTGATGGAGGTAGGCTTGCTGAAGAATACTCTGGGGGAAGTCAGGCTACTGGAATAGAAATTGAGGTCTTTTTCCTCTTTATATTAATATTCCCCAGACTTCTTGGGACCAGTTTTAGATGCTGTAAAATTTTACCAGGTTCTAGCTGTGATCCTTCAGTCCCTCAAGTTTGGACCATAACATCTTTTAAATGCTCAAAGCCAGTGATGATGGATTTTTCTGACCACAGTAGTGCTACCATGCTCAAACCCCTCCAGCAGTGCCTGCTTTGGGATACCAATCCAGTTGTTTGTGGTCTGGCTGGAATATGCTTAGTTCAGAAAGACTGGGCCTGGAGACATGAGTTTGTTCAGGGGCTGTTTCAGAGGATTTTGCTTCTTCCTGCCCTTTCCCTTTTCGGCTGAGTTTCCTAGGCTGCCACCTAGTACAGCCAGGAATAACCCACATGCTAAATTGAGAATTTTAGTCTTTCAGTGGCAAACTCTAAGAGGGTTCTTTCTTTAATTTCCCACCTTGGCACCACTCCTCATTTTCAACTTCTTGCCTGAGTGTCTCCAAGTCCATATCAGTTTTTAAATACTGGGTGGCCCTGGCTATGCCCACCAGGTATTCTGCTCTGCACAAAAGCAGGACTGAATGAGAATTTCTCTTTTGCAAGGAGCTTATGGTGTCCTGGAGGGTTTGTGCCATGGGGAAGTTGGCTGAGATTGAGGGCAAGTATCCAGGCAGGTTCTCCAAAGGCAGGAACCAGCATGTGCAGAGACCTGATCCCTCAGCCCTAGGATGGGATTCCACTCTGTTTGGCCATACAAGGTGTTCTGCATCAGGGGTAAGGTGAATGCCTTAAGTGCCACTTTAAATGTATGGAATCTCAGAATTGTTTGAGTGGGAAGAGACCTCTTAGACCATCGCATCCAAGCATTCCCCCAGCACTGCCAAGGCCACCACTGACCCGTGTCCCAAGATGCCACAAATCTCTCCAGGGATGGGGACTCCAGCACTACCCTGGGCAGCTGTGCCAGGGCGTGACATCCCTTTCAGTTAAGGAATTTTCCCAATATCCAATCTAAACCTCACCTGGCACAGCTGGAGGCCATTTCCTCTTGTCCTGTCCTTTGTTCCCTGCAAAAAGAGCCTGATGCCCACCTGGCTGCATCCTCCTGTCTGAGCCAGAAGGTCCCTTCTGAGCCTCCTTTTCCCCAGGCTGAGCCCCTTTCCCTGCTCCCTCAGCTGCCCCTCATGGGACCAGTGCTCTGATGTAACTCCTCACCTCTCAGTGTTTGTAGGAGTTGCTTACCCAGATCTCTGTGCAGCCATCAGGAGAATGCAGCCCAGCGTTGTCCTCCAGCTCCCCACCTGCCAGACAAATGGTGGGGGCTCTCAAAAGACTCATCTAGCACGTGGGGATATGGGCTAGGCTGACAGGACAGAGCAACTGTGCTTTAGACCACAGCTGTCCACGTGTCTAGAGTTATTTTCCCCAGACTTGTGCCTTCCTGCTCCTCTCCTTGGGAGCAAACGATGTAGTAAAAACTTGCAGGAATCATGTATTTCTGAGCACGTAGGCTGGTGATCACCGAGACAGCTGAAGCCTTAGATTTGTTTGCGTAGGCTTCTCCAACAGAACAGACATTTGTCAGATCTAAATTCTGTTGAAAGGTATCTCATTTAGTTAATTAAATTTAAAAAAAATGGGTGTAGAAACAATAGCAGAGGCAATACCATCCTATTTCCAGCTTGGCAACCCTGACTTGTCTCCCCTTGGTTTTTTAGTACTTTTGCAATTTCTTTGTGACTTTCAATGGCTCTTTAATTTCCATGTTGTCTGATGGCCAAATCCCACTGAAGTCAGGGGGAGCTTTGAACTGAGTTGGAGTTTGGCCTTTGAAGTGAAAATAGTTATTTAATGTTAAATGGAGTCAAGAGATAAGAAACCATTGTACTGTCCAGATGCTTTTTCTTGTAGCTGAATTATGGTTCCCTGCAAGGCACTGCATCCCTATGGCTAGAGGGGGACAGAGGAAGGATTTCCCAGTAACTGCAGCGTTTTTCTGGGGTGAATTCCTGCTGTTCTTGGAGGTGTGTGAGTCAAGCTTCAGCTGTTCCTCCCTTCAGTATCTCAGGCCTAAAAGGCTGGGTTGGGAGGTGCATTTGTGTGCTTCTCTGGCCTGGTTCCCTGGGCTTGGCGCATCACCCCAAGGCACCACCTAGGGACATCACCCTAAGCTGCCATATGAGCACCTACAGTGCTGCCCTTGAACAAGCAGGAGGTTGTTTCCAACAACCCACAATGAGAGTGTTGCAGGACACCCAGGTACCCATTTTGTCCTTTCCTGGGCTTCTCTGTGTCCCCAGCACTTTGGTCACACCTGAGAACAAGCATGGGTCATCCCAACCTCCCAGGCTTTGAGATGGGCTGTGCAGTCAAAAAAGTTTTAAAATCCAAGCCCTGTTCTCCCTGCTTTGGCTCTTCTTCCCTGCAGATCCAATTTCTTCTTGGCTTTTCTTCTTTGCTGGGGTGTTGGGAAGATAAAAGCACACAGCGAGTCTTTTGCCTGAATGCTGGATGATTGTCTAGACCCCTGACTGCTGCCAAGTCACAGACATTGCTCCTTGTTTGCCATTCTCCTTCCTTTGCCTTTCATTTCTTGCAATTTTTTTTTCCCAAAACTTTATTCAACTCTTGTGTTTTCCACCGTTTGGCCAGTGACTGCAGAGCTTTGGTCTGTGTTTGCTCTGCCCCTTGCCTTGGGGACATCACCTTGTAGCTGTCCTGTGGAGGGGCAGGGCTTCCTGTTCTCCCCCATCCTATTGCAACAGCCTCAAAATGAACAATCTTGCACATTCCACTTCGGCTTAACTAGGTGGTTTTTTAATCTTAAACCATTTTTTTTCATTCATAGCCCTTGAACATTAAGGGTTTGGTTTATAATATCATCATGTATTTAGAAAAAAACTGTCCCTGCATGTATTTCTTACAGGAATTTATGGCCAAGTTTTGTTCCCAGCTCATTTCCAGGCATTTTCCCTTGCTTCTGAAATTATAGATGTGTCTTTGTGCAACTTCTGTAATTTCTGTGCAATATTTACAAATTAAATAAATTAGCAGGCTGGTTTATAAGCCAAGACTTGAAGTGCAACCAAACAGTTAAACTCAGATGTCTGAGAGAAGAGCAAAACCACAGAAAGCAAAACTCTTGTACACTACTTGGGCCTGTGAGGGCTTAGAACCAGATAAGTTTTTTAACTAACTTTTATTTTGACATTCCCCTTTTAATAAGCATTGCTCTTTACAAAGCGGTTTATGTGATTGCATTACTGAGAGGAAACAAAGAAATGCCAGGAAAACTTGATGTGGAGAATCTGTACTCATAAAATGCTCCTAGGCTCCAGCAAACAGGAAAGCTTTTCCCATCTCCTTTTATTTTTTTCCCCTTTTTTTTTTTTTTTTTTTTTTTAATTCCCTGCCATTCAGTTTGCAAGGAAAAAAAAAAAAAGCGGGGGGAAAAACAAAACCAAAAACCACACACTGAATATCTCAGAAAACTGGATCTGGTGGTCTGAGAGTAAACACAAATTCCTTCCAGTGCTATGAGCAAGCCTCTTCGTCCCACATTTGTTAAACACGAGCCCTGACTCTTTATGGTTAAAAGCCAGTTGGCCTCAGAAAATAGGTTTTGACTCCTGGGGATGCCAAGGAATACAGATTCCGTGGCAGATGGCTTTGGCAGGCAGGGCTGGAGACTGCTGACCATTGAAATGTATTTGTGAATGGCTGCTTCCTCCGTCCGAGCGCCCTTAGCTGAGCGGTGCCAGTGATGAGGATAAAACTTGATTGCTGTGGGATGGGTTTAAAGTGAACACTGCTGTTTATCCAGGTAGGAGTGGGGGTTTGGGATGAGGGGTGAGGCTGACCAGGGGTTTTGCCATGACTACAGAACTGCTATGGAGGCAAACCACTCTGGTCACTACAGCCCTCAAAGTTGTTTCCTTGTTCTTTGGGGGTGATACTGGGGACGTGTCCTGTGTCTCCCTCAAGCACTGCTCCCAGCAGCCTTGTAAAGAGCTGGGCTTTAAAACATCCCACAAGCTCTCAGAGCCAAGACCAAAGAGGCAGCAGGCAGAGGATTGCCAGCATGCTTAGGGTAACCCTGGTGAGGACCCAGCCCTGGTGAAGGCAGTCAGTGCCAGGGCCATCTCCATCTTAGGTGCGTGCTGGATGATGGCATTCCAGCTCTGCCTTCTCCACTGGGGACAACCATGCTGCAGCCTGTTTGGAAATCTGAGATGCTTGAGACTGCCAAAGCATTTCTTCCATTCAGCTCCTGTTTTTTTGGGGATTTGCCATCTCGACTACCGGTTATGGCCAGCACTCAGGGGCTTGCTCACTCTTTCTGAGATGTTGCAGTCTCTTGAGTAAACCCTTTGGGGGCAATTCCTCCTCTTTGTGGCTGTTGGATTTCCATGTTATCCCTTTGGAGCTCTGTGCACATAGGCCTCTCTGGAGGTTGTGGTCCTGGATGCCATGCCCTCCGTGCTGCCAGAGCCAAGTATGGTCCTGTTTTCATCCATGTCTCCTGTCCTAGTGTAGCAGTGCTGAAGGATATGTATAAATAAGGCCAAACAAAACCATTTGGTGTGGGCAGACTACCCAGTTTACTTAGTATCTTGCTTTTTAGTTAATTTTTTTTTCCACTTAGAAATTCCTGATACACTTGAAATGGCTCACTGCAAACCCATGCAGCTGTGTGCCATGTTGGCAGCAAGAGGAGAAAATGATGCTGTAGGCCAGGTGTGTCAGGGGCTCTAAATCCTTCAGGAAAAAAAAAAAGTCTCCTGGTATTTCTTGTGTATCTGACTTGCTGCTGGTGTTTTTCCTGGTTAGCGTGGAAGTGACACAGAAACCTAGGAGAATTTAACCCAGAAACCTGGGAGAATTTTTCCTGAGAACCCAAGTCAGGTTGTCAAACTCCACAAAAACTTTCAGCTGAGGTATGACTGTCAGTGAAAGAAATTTAGAGGAATGAGTTGTTAGATGGCAAGAAACTGCCTTCCTTTTTGTGGCCCCCTGCCAAGGGCCAAGCTGTTTGGTGGGACAGATGTGTTGGCCCAAGAGGACCATGAAGGAATGGGTGAACTTTCTTTGACTCTCTTCCACTTTTTTTTAATAATTCCCCGCCATTCAGTTTTGCAAAATAAAAAAATCAAACAAACAAACCAAAAAACCTATTTGGTTTCCATCCGATAGGAGTTGGAACCTATTTTCTGAGGCCAACTGGCTTTTCAATGACTTCCCTTTACTTTTTTCCAGGCGACAGCAGAGACTTCCCAGCGGGAACAAGTCTCAGCAGCACGCGGATCATCAGCAGGGTGGCACCAAGCATAACAGGGACCACCAGAAACTCTACCAAGGTGGCCAAGCCCCTCACTCCTCGGGCAGGACGGGCCACCACGGCTACAGCCAGAACCGGAGATGGCACCACAACCAGAAGCACTCGCCCAATGACAAAGACACGCACAGGAACGCCAAAGAGACTGAGAATCTGAAGATCGAGGACAGCTCGGTGTGCACGGCGCAGGTCCCCGCCGAGGCGCCCCGCGGCCCCGAGGCCGCCGAGAAGCAGCCCCAGCAGTTCGGCCCCGAGCCGGAGACCAAGCGGAAAGACAGCGTCCACGAGCGCACCGGGGACAGGCCCAAGATCAATCTGCTTCAGTCTTCTAAAGACAGGCTGAGGAGGAGACTAAAAGAAAAGGTATTTATTTATTTCTTGAGTTTCTCTTTTTCGGAGAGTCTGGCTGTAGGCCATTCTCCATAGAGAGGGTGGGGTTGGGCTCAAGGGACCTTTCCATCAGTGCTCCCAGTGTCAGCGCTTCTCTTGAGGTGTCTGAGCTTCTTCAGGAGGCCTTTTGTTGAAAGAATTGAGACTCTGAGCTTGACTTCTTGGTTGAGGTTGCTACCAGCTTGAGTTCTCTAAGGACTGGGAACTCTCCCCTTTTCCATGGGGGAAGGCTGCTGCACACATGAGCTCCCTCCTGGTCTGAAGAGCTCAGTCGCTTTGCAAAAAAAAAAAATCTGAAAAAGGCAATTTGTCTCTGCAACCACAGAGCTAAATCCCAAACTTTTGCTCTTGAGTGCTGAATAGTTGGACTCCGCTGCTTTAAAGCTGATATCCATTTATCTCTGCAATGAATTGAAATGCCCTTATCTTCCCCCTTCCTTCCAACAACCCAACAATAACAAAAGTATTGCATGCAAGTGACAGAGGAGAAATCCTTTTTGGAAACAATAGTCAGCCACAGATTTCTGAGGAATTTGGAGATGATATCTCCATTTGCCCCCTGTGAAACTCAGATTCTTTCTCTTGAGATTCTTTTGTCAGACTGTAAAAAGCATCCATGGGGCTATCTCTAATGAGATTTCCAAAATACAGAGCAAAAATAACCTGAACATATATAATTCCTTGGGAGTGCATGTTGGAAATGTATACCTTTGAATGCATGAGCATTTACTATTTCTGGATGTGGCATGAGGGGGAGTAAGAGATTTTGTTAGTTATTTTTATGTTCTTTAAGGCAATGGGAGTATAGTAGAGACGTACAGAGTATTCATTTTAATGTTCTTCTCAGAAATTTAGAGTCTTGTAAGAATAAAAAATCTCATCAGCACTCACTCTTGGGTGGGTGTTGTCAACGCAACCTGATGGGAGGTTTGGACAACTCCCTTGGGGATTTGGTTTGTCAAAAAGATCGCTACAAGTTTGTATTGTGTGAAATTGAGCTGAAGGAGTAGAAGAGAGCAGAGCAGAACCAGCAGGATGCATGCCTGACTCTGGGGGAAAGGGAGCAAATGCATAATAAAATGCTGAAAAGAAGCAAGAATTTCTGTGGTAATGAGGGAAAGTGAAAAGTGTAACAGGCAAAAGGTGGAAAAGTCAAGAGTCTTTTGAATGCTGGGATTATGTGACTTCTTTGATCTCAATTTACAGCATTCAGTATACATTAAAAGCATATTTATAGTTATATATATTATATGTTTGTGTTTATATATTTGATATTGAAATATATATATTTTTGTGGGATTGTTGTCTGAAGATTTTGCAAACATCAGTGCACTTTCTAAAGAGAAGCAAAAAAAAAGTCCATTATCCTGATGTCACAGACACCAGAAACTGATCCAAGATGCCAAAGGCAGTCAGAGGTGATCAGACTTTGGCATCCTGGCTCAGGACCCTCAAGGACATGTTCTCCCTGGGCTGAGGGGTAGGACTTTGGGATTGAGTGGTGTGGGAAATGGGGAAAGGGGACATTTCTTGGGCAGGATGCATGCGCTTGTACTTTCTAATACTGAAGTTATACTATTGTGCCACTAAAATATGCTTTGTCTTTTCTCTCTCTTTATGTTCTCCCAATCCCCTTCCCCCTTTGCTGTTTGTGCAAGGACATGGGCTGATATATCTGTTTTTTCCTTGTGTAACAGACGCCTTGTCTTTCCCTTTTCACGGACCAGGACGAAGTCACGGTGGAAACCACCGACCCTGAAAAGAATAAAATGGACAAATTAATTGAAATTCTCAACAGCATGAGGAACAACAGCAGTGACGTTGACTCCAAGCTCACCACCTTCATGGAGGAGGCCCAGAACTCC
Source organism: Phylloscopus trochilus trochilus (assembly GCA_016584745.2). Classification (NCBI taxonomy): domain Eukaryota; kingdom Metazoa; phylum Chordata; class Aves; order Passeriformes; family Phylloscopidae; genus Phylloscopus; species Phylloscopus trochilus. The sequence goes on from WQNJ02000015.1 coordinate 89,061,693, forward strand.
ACCAACTCTGAGGAGATGTTGGGGGAGATAGTCAAGACCATCTACCAGAAAGCGGTGACAGACCGCAGTTTTGCTTCCACAGCAGCCAAGCTCTGTGACAAAATGGCCCTCTTCATGGTGGAAGGAACCAAATTCCGGAGTCTGCTCCTCAACATGTTGCAGGTAATGAGATAAAGTTAGTTGTTCAGATGCCTGGAGCGTCATCTCAGTTGGTCTTACCATTTATTTGGAGCTGAGCTGTTACCAAATTCCCTTTGAACCCAGTGGATGGGTTCAAATCACATCTGTCGTTTTGTCTGTGCACATCTTTAATGGTTTCCGTAGATAGTGTGGCACTGAGGGCATTTTCAAGGTACTCCTCATTCTCATTTCATGAACTCTACGTGGAATTGTGGCATCTCATACCAGGACCTGTCTGTGTAATGGTCAGTTGCTTGAGGCAGCATATCCCCATGGCATGAAAAGAAATTACCTGGGAGGGTCTCTCAGTGTAGGTTGTTAGAGTGGAGGGTCCATCTCAGCACCAGCAGCACCAAGACAAGTTCCTGATGGTCTTAGACACCAGGATGATCCCTGAGCGGGCTTTTGGCTGCATCACCTGGCTGAAGGGCTTGATTCTGGTTTCTGATTGCAAACAAAACTGAAACAATAGTGTATTTTGTCACTATTCTGGGTGACTTGTTTATTGGTATGCAGGGAGCTGGTTGGTTGTTATGCTCCAAAACCATCAGTGTCAGCAAAGTTGCAGAGGGGAGGACAAAGCAGTTGCTCTGATAACTGGTCCATGAGGTTGGACTTGGTGGTCTTGGAGATCTTTTCTAGCCTGGATGATTCTGGATGATAATAATGTTGGATAATGAGAAAAAAGGGCTATCCTCGACTGCCTGTGGTCTGCTGAGAGGAATGTGTTTTACTGCAGTGCCACCATCAGAGAGGGCAGTTGTTTTCTGGGAGGGTGTCACATGCACCTTCGATTTCCTGCCTCTGGAGACAGAGTTGAAACCACGAATTTCCATCCCTAATTTAAGGTGCATTTCCATGTGGCTGTTCCCTCACACACATCTCATCTGTGAGACATACAGAGATCACATTTTGTTTCTTTGCTGTCCACACAAGTCTGTTGCTCAGCATCACTCCAGTTTTTGACTCATCTTCTCATTCTTCTTGCTGCTCTTGTTGGAGATGCTCTCTTGGATCCTGTGCCTGGCTGCCTGTACCTTGAGCTGGCTTTGGGGCAACACAGCAAGCAGGGGAAATAAGGAGCAAAATAAAATAGTGAATATCAATATCAGATAATTCTGCACAGTGACTGGTCCAACTTTGCCTCTCTCATTGCTCCGTGTGCGTGTCAAACCCAACATCTCTCCCTGTGCCCACTTCCTCCTCCCCCCTGCAAAGCCCTTGGTCAGCATACACATCTGCCCCATTACCTCTGCCAGGTGGTGATTTTTTCCAGGTGAATGTTTCCAAAGGGATCATCAATCAGAATGGGGGAAATTGCAGACAGCATCAGTCCCAGAATTAGCAGCAAGGGGCTGGAGGGAGCTCTAAACCTCCTGTGCATCCCGTTCTTCCCATACCAGATCACTCTTGCATCTTTCCCTGTTAGGCTGAGCAATCTAAGAATAAAGTCCAGGAATGATGGCCAGGGAGCAGCAGGGTGTTAGCCCAAAATTGATGCTGATGGCAGTCCTGGGAGGACTCTTCCAGTTTGCTTTATTCTCCAGCAATTCCACCCATGTGAACAGACCCAGTAAACTGATTTATACTGCAGCATCCTGTGCAAGACCAAGTGGCTTCTCATTCAGCTCTTCACAGCATGAATGTAGGATAAATAATACATCTCCTATCTCCAGAGAGACTCAAAGTGCTTCCCAGGAACGTGTAGCCAGTCACAGTGTGATGGGAGCGTTGTGGAGAGCTGGGGAGGAATGAAGTGCAAAGAGGGAGCAGGGTGTGCCAGTGACCGAGTTCATGTGCTGAAGCACAGAGAAATATGCAAAAGGGATTTGTTCAGCCCCAAACTGCACATCTTTTATAAATGTCTTGATGGGGCAAAAGGTGACAGATCACTACAGGTCAAAAGCAAAGTGCTGTGTGAAATTAAATAATTTAACGTTTCCTTTCTGATAGTAAAGGGTTTTGACGTTCTCCAAGCACTGTTCTGTTTTCCAAACAAAACAGTCAGATGCACTCAAACTGATTCATAAATACTGTGGTCAAACCCTAAACCAGGAATATTTTGAGGTATTCAGGTCTGATAACCCTGGCTGGAGACAAAGCCAGGTATGAGGCACAAAAGAATCATTGCAGCTGCCTTGGCATGAAATAAGGAGGTTGATTATCAATATCAATATGGTATTGATATGATTTACTATCAGTATTAATAAGGCATATTTTATATTATGTCATGTCACAGAGTAATGTGAATATCCTGTTGATGTATGATATATTAATACATTGATATCAATTATTATGTATCCATATGTATACACATATATACACACACACATATATATATATCTATATATCAATGTGTATCCATATGTTATAATCATATTTTTGTATGATTGATGATAGGACCTAGCTACATTCCTGGCCCTTCCACCATCAGATACTTTCCATCAGCCATTTTTAGATAATTTGCCGTTAATTAAAAAAGAAAAAATAAACCTTGAATAAAACGCTTGCTGCAGAGCAGGATTTGTGTCTCTCTAGCACCTTTCAGACTAATCTGATCCCCGGACGTAAGGAGCTCGGCTTGCTGGGCACTGGCGAGCTGGGGAATTACTGTGCCGGGGTGTGATAAATCGGGATCAGTGTGATCCCTCCCCGTGCTGCTGGCGCCTGGGGCTGCACCGCTCACCCCCACATCTGCTCCCGGCAGATGCTCCTGTTTTGTAGGGGCTTGTTTGTCCCTTTCCCTCAGGACTGCGATGGCAACAGCTCACCCCCACCAGAGGACCTCATGAATTGGTGCACGAAGCTGCTGAGGTGCCCTGTCACCATGGTCATACCTACAGACAGCATCCCTTTTTACCTGTAAACAGCGTCCTGCTGGACATCTTAAAACAAGCAACAAGGGTTTGCTGTTTGTTTTTTTTGGTTTTTTTTTCCTGCAAAACAGGCAGTAAACTGTCTTTTTAATCTGGCTCCTCTTCTATTTTCAGCTGTTGACAAGGTGCTCATGCTCAAGGGTTGCATATGTTCACAGCTTATCTTAGGGCACTTGGTTTGATCCCAAAAGAGATGCCAATGCTGCAGCATGAGGGTGTTGTCACATCATCCTCCTTCCTGCCAGCAGCTCCTCTGAAGAGCTTCCCTACAGCCAACATGGTCCACTTCATCCTCTTAAGAAGATCCATCAGGAAAACTTTGGTTTGACTTTATCCTTCTCTCTGTGTTTGGGTCTAGAATCTTGGCTAAGTCTTGAATTTGGGTGCTGCCTACCTCTCAGAAAAAGAGATGTGGAAAGGGCAGCCATGGGTTGGAGAGCTGGTAGAGCTGCCATGTGGGACCTTGGCACTGGAGGGATCATTTGACATCTGGGCTGTCCAGCCCTGGCACAGGCTGCCCAAGCAAGTTGTGGGGGCACCACTCCTGCAGGGATTTAAAAAGCCATGTGGATGTGGCATCTGAGGACATGGGTCAGTGGTGGCCTTGGCAGTGCTAAGGGAGTGGTTGGACTTGATGATCTTAGACAGCTTTTCCAGCCTAAACAAATCTGTAGTTCTGTGATTTGGGTTTGATTTCCTCACTGAGTTTGGTTTAGTGTTTTGGTAGCAAGAGAGATTTTGAGCTGTGTGGGCCCTTGAATTTGACCTAGGTGAGCTGCTCCTGGGGAGCTTGGATGGCTGAGGACGTGAAAGAACATCTTAATGCACACATAGACAATTTCTTCATGCCTCTAGAAATACCTTCTTAATTAATACGTTGAAAGTAAGTCTCCTGCAAGAGGCTTTTGGTTGTCATAGTTCCACTCACTGGCATGCCCAGGCTTTATTTTTTTTTTTTTTTCCTTTCTTTTTCTTTTTCCAGTCAGGGGGTGTTAAGCAATGTGCCTCAAACCCTTCACATGTAACATAAGTTGGAGTACTCCTCTGCTGGAACAACCGTGCTCTTTATAGCAGAGCTGTGTCTGCATCTGAGCTATGCAGAGCCAAGTGTATTATTAGAGTGGACATCACTGGGGCTGTAATTGTACACTGCTCCCCTTGGCAACCACGGCCAACAGCACATCAAACAGAAGGCTGATAGCTTCTTTTAATAAAAATAATAAAAAAAAACTCTCAAAAATCACGCAACGAGCATCCTGACACAGAGCAGCAGAGCCCGCTGGCCCGCAGCCAGAGCCAGTGCCTGGTGCATCCCTGCACATGGAACTGCCTTGGTGCCAGAGGAGAAGGGCTGGTTCTGCTGGATGCCCTGTGGCTTACCCTGCTGTGGGCTCTTTTGGATACCCTGTGGCATACCCTAATGTGTACCCCATTTCACACCCTGATGCATACCCTAAGGCACCCTGCATTCAGTGCCTTGTAGGATACTCTATGGCATACCCTATAGCACAGCCTGATGCATCCCAAGATTTATACCCTAATGCATACTCAGTGGTGTACCCTGGTGCATATCCTGTTGGATAGCCTGTGGCATTCCCTGGTGACTATCTTCTGGTAGATCCTAATTCACTTCCCATGGCATATCCTGTGGTGTATCCTAATGCACACCCTCTTACATACCCTAATGCCCTTCCCATGGCATATCCTATGGTGTATCCTAATGCACACCCTGTTACATACCCTAATGCCCTTCCCATGGCATATCCTATGGTATATCCTAATGCACACCCTCTTACATACCCTAATGCCCTTCCCATGGCATATCCTATGGTATATCCTGATGCACACTCTCTTACATACCCTAATGCACTTCCCATGGCATATCCTATGGTATATCCTAATGCACACCCTATTACATACCCTAATGCCCTTCCCATGGCATATCCTATGGTATATCCTAATGCACACCCTGTTACATACCCTAATGCCCTTCCCATGGCATATCCTATGGTATATCCTAATGCACACCCTAGTACTTACCATAATGCATTCCATATGGCATACCCTATGGTATATCCTAGTGCAGACCCTATGGTATATGCTGTAGCATTCCCCATGGTATATCCTAATGCATTCCCTAGTACACATCCTGTTGTCCACCCTAATGCCTACCCTGTTGCACACCCAGATGCATACCTTATGATTTACCTGACTGTGTATCCTGTCAGACACCCTCTGGTACACCCTAATGAGTACCCTGTGGTGTATCCTGATGAATTCTCTGTGGCATACCCTGTTGAATACCCTATTGCACACGCTAGTGCCTCCCCTGTTGCACACCCAAATGCATACCCTATGGCTTGCCTTGTTGCCTGCCCTATTGCACATGCTGTTGCACATCCTGAGGTCATTGGGAATGTTGATAGATTACCAATGGCAAACCCAGTTGCACACCCACACACTGGAAGAAACCCAGTCAGGGTTTCTTCATCATCTTACTTCAACCTCTTGATGCCCCAGAAATGGCCCTTCCTTGGGTCAGTGCTGTGTTTGGCTCTGGGTGTAGAAACTTCATGGAAACACAGAACATCCTGAGCTGGACTCCAACCCCTGACCCTGCACAGACACACAAAAAAAAGAGCATTGTCCAAATGCTCCTGGAGCTCTGGCAGCTTTGGGGCCGTGCCCCAGCACCCTCTGGGGGAAGAGCCTTTTCCTGATAACCAACCTAACCCTCCCTGGCACAGCTCCAGCTGTTCCCTGGGTGCTGTCCCTGGTCACACAGAGCAGGGATCAGTGCTTGACCCTTCTTTGCACATTACAAGGAAGTTGTAACTACAGTGAGTCTCCCCTCAGTCTCTTCTCCAAGCTGAGCAAACCAAGTGCCCTCAGGCCCATCTTGTATGGCTTCCCCTCCAGATCCTTCCCCTCTAGACTCTTGAGATGAGTAGTGTGGGTTTTGGCAGAGGTTTCACTTCAGTTCAGTGGCCTTGGTTGAGTTTGAGATGATTGGTGTGACCATTTATAGAGGGACTCTACCAAGAAGGTGACCAAAAATCCGTTGCTGTCATCCCAGGTGGGGGATGGAAGAGGAGGATTTAGGTTGACACATTTCTTGGGATGTAGACATTGTGGTGTGAGGTACTGGAGAGCTGACTGATTCCCTTTAGTAAATGTGGGTGCAGTTTGAAGTGTTTGTCAAGCTGAGCGTGAGGATTTGGGAGGAATGAGCTGAAGTTCTTCCTCTCCTGTAGCCTTTTCAGTCTGAGCAAACAACCTCCCAGTCATAGCAGCCTGTTCAGCATTGTGGGGCTCTAAGTTGTAATGATGGACACTGGGTGGATACTGTGGGAACTGGGACATGGAAGTTGGTTGGACTCAATGATCTGAGAAATCTTTCCCAACCCTAATGGTTCTAAGATGTTCTGTGTTATTCTAAGTAATACATTAATGGTTAATGCTGAAAGGCAGATTTTATTTTTTTTCCGCTTCTCAGTATGATTATTGGTGAGGAGCAGTTTGTGGTTTGGCAAGAGTGGAGGCAGGAGGATCCATGTGTGGCTGGAGAGTATCTGACCTGTACACCATGTCCAGCACTGACTGCAAAAACTCATCAGTCTTCTTTCTGTGGCTGTTTTTAATATAATTTAATTACAGATGGTCCAATCTGTGCACATAAAACAGAGTGGTACCACTTGTCTCTGAAAGGGCATCAGAGAGGTTGCTTCACTGTGAGGTGGGGGAAAAAAGGTCCCAGTGCCCCTGGAGCAGATCCTAGAGCCATACAAGTGTGTGCTCATGTGCCACAGTGGTGAGCACAGCTCCACAGAGCAGCACTGCATCCGCTACATCCTGAGATCTGTGCATGAGCCAACATTGCAGCCTTTGGTTTCTCCCCCAGAGGAGTTTGATGAGCTCTCCCCACAGTGAGGTGGAGATTCAGTGGGGAAAGCCTCCTTGGCTTGAGCTGCTCTCCATCATTTATCTGTCTGTGTAAATGAGGAACATCTCAGTGGTGAACCTCAGAATGGATGCCAGCTCCTCAGGAGCCCAGCACAAGCACAGAAATAGCAAATGGTGCTGCCCTTGTGTAGACACCTTCATTTAGGGGTTTGCAGAAACTTGCAGAGCTTAGAAACCTTTCTTCCCTTACACCTCTGATATTGATAAACATCCAGCCGTCCTGCTTTTGTAAATCACGGAGGGACTCCCCCAGCAAAAGCCTTGCGTGGCTTTGAAGAGATTTATTTTCTCTACGCCCAGGCAATTCAAAGGCAGTTCTAAATTCGTGCACACTCGTATATCTATGTAGTGCTTGAAGGGGCACGGGGAATGCAGCCCTGTGGGTGGCTCCGAGGAGCATCCCCAGCTGCTGCATCCTCCTGCTCCCAAGCAGGGAGAAAAACAGTGGAAAGGAGACACGTTCCCTGTTTTTTGCCCGCACTTGTGTCTCTGGAGACATTCCCCCTTTTTTTTTTTTTTTTACAGTGCATTTCTTATTTCATTTTTATTATTTATTATCGTATTATTTTTATCTCTTGATTCTTGTATTCAGTTGCTTCTTATTTTGCTCCTATGTTGATATATATGCTTATTACATATATATAATATTTATATATATATTTGCTAATTACATGTATTAGCATTATATAAGTTACAATGTTAGTGGATTTTTAATTTTTTTTTTAATTCTTACTATGCTTTGTTGGTTTGGGTTTTGGTTGGTTTGTTTTTTGGTGGTTGTTGTTGTTGTTGTTGTTGTTTGGGTTTTTTGTTTGTTTGTTTGTTTTTTGTTTTGTTTTTGTTTTTGGTGGTGGTGGTGGTGGTGGTGTTTTCCCTTCTTTTGCGTAGTCATCTGGGGCCAAACACATCTTGTGCAAGTGTCGGCAGCAGGCAGGAGAGGGAGCCCGGGGAGCGGGCTGGCAGCCTGCCTGCACCGGCAGGTGAAGGGCAGAGCTGGGCATCAATTCGAGCTGGCCCTGCTTTTACCCGAGCCCCGGCCAAAGCCGTGTCTGCCCGCCCGTAGTAACAGCGCTGGGCTTGGCCACGGGAGGCTCCAGGAGCCGCTGGCACACGGGTGCCCTGCGGGGCTGGGAGTTACTGGAGAGCCCTGGATTAAATGTCCGGCTGCGTGCTTTGAACTTGCCACTTCTCCCAAGCGGAACGGTGGCACCCGGCTCCTCTGCTGCCCTTCCACGGCAAGGGAAGGTGCTGGGGGCCAGGGAGCGCCGGGCAGCACCTCCCTGGAGGGTGGTGGTGAGGTGAGGGAGGGGCTGGTGGAGCCCAAGGTGTCCGGTTTTAACAGAGTGCCAAAAAAAGGGCAGCCTTGCACTGATAGGAAGGAGGGGATGGGGACGGGAGCTGTGCCACACAAACATTAGGAGCTGGGAATAGCTGAGCCAGACCCTAAATTAAACAAGCAGTGGGTTTGCACTGCACATCAGTCCTCAGTCTAAACCCGGGGGTGGGTTTTGGGGATCATGTCGAGTTGCAGCTGGAGGTGGCCACAGGGCCACCTGACGTAGCAGTGGGCATCACAGGGGATGCTGAGGGGTTTGTCCCCACTGCTGTGCAGGTCTCTGGGGCCCAGAGTCTGCCCAGTGCAGCCACACTCATGGCTCTGCACAGGAAAGGTGTTTTGTTTAGACTATCAGTGCAGTTGAGAGCTTGATGGGAAGCAGTACTAATTTTCTAAAATAAAATCCCTTCCAGTGTAAAGATTGGCATATTTGATTTTAATTCAAGGTGCTGGTAAGGTTTTATACTTTGTAGCTTGCAATGCTCAGATGTGTTGTGCAAAAATAGCCATTGCCTGTAGTCCATAAATTTATGTGTGGTTCTCCTGGCTTCTTTTCACCTTGGAGGGGCTGAGATTTCAAAGCCATGTTGGGGACCAGGATAGGATGGGACCACCGGGATGGTACTTGGTGTCTCATTGTCTCCCCAGGCAGTGGATGCCCTGGGCATCTCCCAGTGATGGTGGGACCCAGCAGAAGCTCCATCCTCTTCCTTGTGTGTGTTAGTGGTGAAGAGTGTAAAAAACTGCTGCTGCCTGCTGAAAGCACAGCTGAGTTCAGAGCAGGGAGTTCGAGTGGTGGGACCCATGCACACCCTGTGGGCATGTGCACACACACACGGGTTCAAGCATGGAGCAGAGGCTGTTCTGGGCTCTAGGTGGAGACTGTAGACTGCTCAGCCTGCCTGCATCCTGCCTGCATCCTGCTGGATGCCCTCTGTGCTCCTGGGACAGAGCCAAGCAGCAGCCTCCTGCTGGGGTGAGCTCCTGGCTGCCCCCAGCCATTGCTGGTGGGTAAGGAGGCTGGGGGTCCTGGTAGAAAAAGCAGAATTTATTTTTTTTTTAAATAAAAGCCTCAAAATTCATTTATCCATTGATGAGAAGTGAGGAAAGGCAGAGGGACACTTCGGTGTTGAGACCTCTCCGGATCGGGCTGAACTCGCATCAGCTCCTTCTCACTTGTTTCCTCCCGAAAGGTTCAAACCCACGGGATGTGGGAGTATTTTCTGTCAGCCCAGGGGCTCAGCTGGCTCAAGGCACCCTCCTCGCAGACCATCTGCTCCTGCCTGCTCCAGCCCAAATCCAGCTCAGGCTGCTGCAGCCACTCCAGGGTGGGGATTTTGGGATGCTGCGGAGTTGGATGATCCCTGCTCCCCATGCCCGCTGACAGCCTGCTGTGCCCAGCCTTCTCTTAGCTCATTTCCTTCACCTCACTTGGGGACACGAGTTTTGGAGGCTCATTGGGACCCTGTGATGCATCACCCTGCCTGGGACTCATCCCACAAACCCCACACTCCTCGGTCATTTTGTCAGGGAATGAAGGTGACACAGGCCAGCTCTGAATCCTGCTGTGAATCCTGCTGACACAGGAGCACCTTGGAGAAGCAAGTTCCAGGGACATCACCTAACTGTGCCAAGGCCAGGGCAGATGGATGTGCCAGCATCAACCCAAAGACAGGATTTGGGAAGAGGAGAGGGAAACACCTTTGTTTCTCCCTGGGAAAGGGGGAAAATGAGGTGCTTTGCCCATCCCTGGCTTTACTTGGACACAGGCCCATAGCATATGGAGGATGCTCTTGTGCTCACCAGCAGGAAATCTCTTGTTTTAAGGTTTTCTAGCTGAGTCACAAGTTTCTGTACCAGGTTCAGTTTCCAACAAAGTGAACCTGACTGCTGTGGTGGCACCCAGAGGGATGATTCCATGGGTCCTGCAGTTTGAGCACCCTCAGCACCCCAGGCATGCTTAGGCCCAGGATTTTTTCATTGCTGGGTATTTTGGTACGTAGCTATCTGTCAGAATCTGGACTTCAAGAATGAATGCTTCCAGCAAAGTCCACCTCTCCGTTGCCTCCCCTGTGGTGTTCATTTTGCAGAGCTCATCTTTTCCTGCTGCATTTAAACAAGAAAATGCAAAATGATGGTGAGAACTGGCTTTGGTGGTTCCTGGGAGCAAAGGAGCCACAGGAGGAATGAGGAGTGAGGAGTGAGGCTTGAGAATTATTTCAGGTCCCTGTCCTACAGCTTGCCAGGCCTGATACTGATGCAAAACACAGCTTCCAAGTCTCGGGGACAGCAGCGAACACCGCTTGGCTGGAGGATGTGGCCCTACTTTGACACATCCTCTGGTCTCATCAGCAGCACTGCCAACCATGGGGTGTCCCCCCATGCTCCTCCCCTCACTGAGCATCCCAAAATAGTGCTTCCTTTTCCCCTCCCAGTGATAAGTTCCTCCGCTTCTCTTGCTTCCTTTTTTTTAAATTATTGTTGCTCTAAATATCTTTTTTTTATTATTATTAAATAGAGTATAAAACAAGCATCTCTGGCAGTGCTGGGAATCCAAGCTCAGTGATAAAGCAGGCTGGAGAGGTTTTAGAGCAACCTGGGATAGTGGAAAGTGTCCCTGCCCATGGCAGGGAGGTTGGAACAAGATGGTCTTTAAGGCCCTTTCCAAACCAAACCATCCTGTGATTCTGTGATAACACTTGCAGTCCAGGAGCAGCAGGAACTGAAAGTGAGGACAACAAGAGCAATGTGTCTTCCAGATAAGGAGACAATTTCAGGCTGGAGAAACAAAACTTTTCAATTTCTGCTTTGTTGATAGGAGTAACATGGGTTTCCTTGCACCTCCAATATTCCAGCCCATGCCGTTCGGTGATCTTACACAGTGATGCTCAAAGTCTGCCAACATGTGGCAAAATACATCATGGTAGTCATGGACATCACTTTGGAGATACAAAGGATGGAAGAACTGAGGGCTTTTTCAGGTTGATGTTGTTTTCTGCATCACTTTTCTGTAATCTTAGCTTTCCCAGCATGGGTAGGCAGCTTCAGAGGCACTGTAAGGTGCTCCATACCTGTGTGCTTCAGGGGATGAGCGAAAAATACTAATGCATCTTTCTCATCCATTTAAAAAAATACAGAAACCAGCCAAATACAACATTTCTTACAGCAAAAGCTCCCTGGCTACATAGAATTTGTAAATATTAGCCTCTGAGAAAGATTTTCTGAGCTCCTTTGTGTAAATAACATTTTTTTAGCAGACTGGCACTTCACCTCCAGGTCCTGATTTTCAAGTGGTTGCTTTTCCCCCCGTCCCAGAACTGCATTTCCAGCAGGGAGATCCAGCAGTGGTGCACGATGCCCGTGGGGTGCCTGGTGGTGGGAGAGACACGGCGAAAGTCAGACAGAGGAGATAAGGAGGGTGACAGCCCCTTTGCTCTCCGGCGTGTTTGCTCAGCGATGCTGAGTGCTGGGCCAGAGCCACCACCTCCCTGCAGACTAAACAGTTGCAGTGTTTTCTCTCCCATGACCGAAAGAATTTAGTAAAGGGTCCCGGTATGAAACTTTACACGAACTCTGGGTGCCACGAATATCTCTGGCTGGGAGTCTGTTAACTCCTCCGGTTCCTTGATCGTCCGCGCGGTTCAGTCCCAGGGCAGATGAAAGGAGGACCCATCCCACGATGGATCTGGCCAGCTGCCTGCAGGACCCCCCGTGCTCACCCACCCACCCACCGAGTTTTTGTGCATCCATCTTTCTGGGGTGTTGTTTTTTTGGTTTTTTTTTTGCTTGCTTTTAAAGGAGAGAGCCAGGAACTCTGGAGGCTCTGAGTCCTCCAGTTCAGGAAAGAAGCGGACCTGTTAGAGCAGGTCCGAGGGAAGGTTCTCCCAGGGCTGGAGCCCCTCTGCTCTGGAGCCAGCCTGGGACACCTGGGGCTGTTTAGCTGCACCACAGAAGGCTCCAGGGAGAGCTCAGAGCCCCTGCCAGGGCCTCCAGGGCCTCCAGGAGAGCTGCAGAGGGACTGGGGACAAGGCCTGCAGGGACAGCACCCAGGGAATGGCTTCCCAGTGCCAGAGGGCAGGGACAGATGGGATCTTGGGCAGGAATTGCTGGCTGGGAGGGTGGGCAGGCCCTGGCCCAGGGTGCCCAGAGCAGCTGTGGCTGCCCCTGGATCCCTGGCAGTGTCCCAGGCCAGGCTGGACAAGGCTTGGAGCAACCTGGGATAGTGGAAGGTGGCAGGTGGGTTGGAACTATATAACCTCTCAAAGTCCTTCCCAGCCCTGATGCTATAATATCTCATGCCCTTGGACCTGTTTGGAGCCACCTGGTGCACTGATGTCCATCCAAAGGTTGTCCACTTCCCTGTGCTACCCAGCTCAGGGACTTCCACTTCAGGGAGAGGTTTTGGGGATGGGAGAAGCCCCTAAGGTTTCATTCATCCTTTGGTCCTGCCTTGCAGAGGAGCAGAGGCCAAGCCTCAGTGTCTTGCCCAGCTCAGCAGATGGGTGGTCCCAGTCCCATCTCATGGTGAGCACCACCCAGAGAGCTCCTTCCTAGGAGGATCTTAGCATCCCACAGGAAAGCATCCTGCTGCCAGCTACCAGGCACCCAGGAAAATCCTTCCCTGGAGTGAACTGGTGTGAGCCAGGATTGCCTGTGCAGTAAAGCTCCTGATGTCAAACAGGATTAGCTGCCTGCCTTTCCCTGCCCAGTTTCATTCATTCATAGGCAAGCTGGCCTTTCAATGGACACAGCTTCATTTCCAGTGCAAGTGGAATTCCTGCAGCCCTGGTGCCTGGACAAAGGAGCACCTTCCTCCACAGTTGGTTTTCCTCATCTTATATCCCTCTTTCTAAATTTGGCCTGTCCCCATAGATCCCTCATCACCTCCACCTTTTAAAGAGAACACATGGCATGTGCAGAATTTAAAATAAGAATGCATCCTGCTGGCAAAATCCAGCTGGTCCCTGCTGTATCCTCCTGGGCTGCAAGGCTGGGCATCTCCAGACATGGCATTTGCAAGCAGGGTCCATCTATCAGCCCCAATTGGGGGGCCAGTCATCACCTCAGCCTGGTGCTGGGAGTGGAATGAGCATTTTCTCAGGCACAGAAATGGCCTCTGAGCAGATTTGGGGATGGTGCTGGGGCTCAGACCCTGCTGTATTGAGGAGAAGGGTTAGCAAACTGCCATCCATGCCAACAATCCCCATCCTTGTAAAGTAGCCCAAAAACAGGATTTTGTGAGATTTCTTGAAACCATTATACTTTTACACTGAGCTTGTGCTATGGGAAGATGCAGCCCATGGGATGGGGCATTTATACTAATATGTTTTTCCATGATGTGGGGGCACTGCTGTGGATGATGGAATGAGCAGGGATTCACGGTGCTTGATCCTCTGTCTTCCTACCACCTCCATGTAGCGAGGAAGGGATTGCTGGTTTAGGGGTGGGACGCTCTAGAGGACATGGATTCTTTGTCTCCATTTCAGGGGGAGGACTCTCAGTGTCTCCAAAATTCCCAAGGTAGCCCAAGATTTCCTGTGCACACTCATAAAGGCAAAGGGCATGTCGCTGCCTCAAGATTCCCACAGTACTGGGACATGCAGGGATAAAATGAATGTAAGAAGGAACTCCTGCACTGCTGCAGAAGAGCAGGGCTGCCGAGGGGGAGCTGTTTCCTCTGGGCATGACATGGAGTGTCTGCAGGGCTGGGTCAGACGGGTGTCCTGGCTGCTCTGACAGCAACCCAGCCAGGAAATTAATTTGTCTTTCTTCGTGGCCTCTTGTCTCCCTTCCAGTTCCTCTCTGTGGGACTGAGAGATTGGCCTGTGATTCTCAGAGAGATGATTAATTCCCCTTGTCTGTGTGTCCTGCAGATGGTGGGTCTGTCCCTTGCTCGCTGCTGGGTCTGGCCGAGGCTGGTAATGATGTTTTGCTGTGTCTGGGTTCATGGGATAACAGGTCTTTAAGATGATGATAAACTGCTGTTACCCAGCTGAGCTGACACCGTGGCACGTGTTTGGGAGCTCAGAAAGGTGTGAGATAGGAAGGACAGCAATAAAAATTAGGTGACGAGGAAGACAACTCTGTCACCTGGGTAGTGCTGGAGGAGGCGCTGGCAAACATCCAGGACAAAATGGGGATTCCTGTTGGTTGTCTGCAGAGCAGGCTACTGAATTCACCCTCCTGGTTGTCTCAGGGCTTCCACCCAGACAGTGCTCCGAGATCTCTGCGAGGTTAACAGCAAAACTTTTGTTTGCACATCCGTCACTATGCTTCCACCAGGAAGCCTCAGCTAAATCAATAATTAACTGCTTGCACCTCTGCAGCCCCTCAAGGACCTCACAGACATCACTGGCTGAAACCATGAGACACCCACGTTGGGTGGGTAATTGCTGCTGATGCCAGATTTGGAGCCAGACAGAGAGGTCAGGGTGAGACCAGGGGGCAGGAGGTTCAAATGACCACTCACCTGGTCACCTCCAGGTGTTTGTAGACATGAGAAGTATCCACAGCTACTCTTGTCTCTGGTCATCAGCTGCCTCAGTTACCCAAACCTGGAACTGTAAAACTGATTGTTTCTTGTCCTGGGAGTTTGCCTAGTACCTGCTTTAGAAAAATCAGTTTTCTGACCCTTTGTGCACAAATCCTTCTGAGAGGAATAAGCACTGT
Source organism: Phylloscopus trochilus trochilus (assembly GCA_016584745.2). Taxonomy (NCBI): domain Eukaryota; kingdom Metazoa; phylum Chordata; class Aves; order Passeriformes; family Phylloscopidae; genus Phylloscopus; species Phylloscopus trochilus. The sequence continues at coordinate 89,076,717 of WQNJ02000015.1, forward strand.
GTATCTGCCTGATGGCTGCAGAACTTTTGTTGAGTTGTTCTTGCTGAACTGGAAGAATTCCATATCCCTGGAATTCTTCAAGGCAGATTGGGTGGGGCTTGGAGGAACCTGGTCTAGTGGAAGGTGTCCCTGCCCATGACAGGGGGCTGTAAAGAGATGAGTTATAAGGCCTCTTTCAAACCAAACATCCAGTAATTCTGTGAATTGGTCAGTGACATCTAATGCAAGCTACAAATCATCCAGTGTGGCAGGTGTTTGTGGGGTAGTGGTCACAGTCCTAGTAGCCTGGACCTTCACCATGTGGTGCATTTCAGAGCCCTCTATGACTAAAACCATTCACAGTGCTGTGGCCCCATGAAGGCAGGTCCACACTGAAGGTCACTGGTAGGATTTCCTGCTTTTCCCAAAATGCCCAGAACATCCTGAGAAGATGTTGAAATGGTGCATGTTCAAATGGTGCAGATCCAGTCTGGAGGAAGCGACGTGATGAAAGCCTGTGGGAGTGAAATGCCTCATGGCTGGGTGAAGCCAGGACCTCTTCGAGTCTGGGCACAAGGTGTCACCTGTAATTTAAAAGCTTTACCTGCTTTAAATGTCAATAGCTCCTTTGTTGGAGTCATAGTAATTGCCATGATTCGCATGTCTCAGTCACACGCCCCAGAGCACTTTGCAGAGGAAGAGCAGATCATTCCCGTTTGTTGCCGGATGGGAAATCAGGGTACAGAGGTGATTGTAGCCCACACAGGGCTGGAAATAAACCTCAGTCTCCTGTGCTGCTGTTCTCCAGGTTCTGCATGGAAGCTGTAGGCTCAAAGCAGGTTTTCTTTCATCACTTTGCCCTGCTCTGTCTTGTCTCCATGTGGGCAGTAGTGTGGGCAGAGATGGTGTGAGGGGATCTCAGTGAGGTTCTGTCCTTGGATGCAGGCAGAGAGGCCAGGACTGGGTGTCTGGAGGAAGAGCAGAGCCCATGGAAGAGCTGATGGTCCCACTTGATGTCCCACCACCTCCAGCAGAGGAGATTTTGTGGTGGTGTCCATGAAGTGAGACTTTCCCAGTGCAGCTGTGGGTGGTACAGAGGAGCTCATTGAGACCCCACAAATCCATGGGCAGAGGTGTTTGATCACTCCCTGGTGCTGTCAGAGCATTCTCCAGCACCTCCTGAGCTCCTTCCAAATGCCAGTGCTCCAAACCACTCATCTCACTGATTTATATTCCTCAGGAAGCAAAGCTGCACACCAGAACCTGCTCCAAGCCAGGACCTAAATACATATAGTATTTAAATTCTAAGCAGGGAATAATGCAGTGATGTTAATTGTGCAAAATTTAGTTTATGGAGCCCTTTCTAGGAAGGTCTGTGAAGGGTGCAGGCAGAGGCTGTGCTTCTCCAGGACAGCAATAAGGGACAGAGGCTGTCCAAACTCTACCCACCAGTTCCCTCCTCCAAGCTATTGGATTTGTCTCAACCCTTTCCAAAGAGCCATTTAAGGCTCCAGTATTTCACAGAGCATTGCCAGTAAGATCAACTATTTAGCACAGCCCATCTCAGCTTTTAATATAGCTCTTAGCACGGGTATCTAAGCATCATATATTTCTTTTTGTGCAGTATTTCTGATTCAGTATTTCCTGCCTCCTTGACAATGACTGAGTAAACAGCAGAGCTGCCAGAGGAAGAACCCTGTGTTTACAGAGCAACAAGCCCAAATGGGCCTTTTTTTTTTTTTCCCATCAGAAGGTGGCGATGCTTAAATTAACCCTGGTTTTTATCCCTCACTAAACTTTTGCCCTCGAAGTTGCTGCTACCAGAGTCAGCCATGGGTTTGTGGGCCCAGATCTGGGGAAAAGTTATTTGGAATGTATCTTTAGAAAAGTGTGGCAAACTCCCAAGGGAAGAATTTTCAGTTGCAGCTGTCTGAGCTGGAGTGAGGGCTTAGATCCAATGGCGAAATGCTGCTTCTCATCCCACCTGACTCTGCCCACCAAAAATGTTAGAGAATGGATTTGCCTCCTCTCCCACAGAGTGGCCATTCCTCAGCCATTCCTTGGCTCTTCCAGCTCGGTCCTAGTCTTGGAAAGATCTCATGTCCACTGTCAGAGGCCGGTGTTGCATGAACTGGATCTACACTGGGATGAGGAGTGGGCTTTCATTTGGCTGCAAGAGTGGACACCCCCAGGAAAAAGGCATTTTGAATTTCCATTGTTGGCAGGAGCCTCAGCCAGGCTTACAAAGGATCCAACAGGGGATGTCAGAGGTTTTGCTGAGCCCTGGGCCAGCTCTGTGATGGCTGTGAACACAGGCCACCCTGACCTACCCCTGGTGAGGCCCAACATGATGAACATGCTTAGCTTTCAGATTTATGTCCCAAACTTGTCCTGTGTGAGAGTTCTTTAGAGGTCCCCTTGGCACCCACTTTGCCACATGGTTTCCCAATGAATTCTTCTCCCAAACCAGGCAGAGAAGAAAGGCCAAACCTACCTGGTATAAATACATTTTATTTTAAACTATAGGCACCGAAGGAAGGTCATCCAGTAAACACACCCAGATTATCTACAGGCCAGAGCACCCCCAAATTAGTAATACAATTCATGTTTAAAAATACAGCCAAACTGATGAAAGATAATTTGCTTACTGCCCTGACATCACCACCTAAGCATGGGGCAAGCCAATCCACAGGTTATTTTTATATAACTCCGTGAGGCATTTCCAGAGCAAATAAAGTTCAATGGGCAGGGCAGTGACCCGGCTGTCTGGTTCCAGAGCTTTTCAGCCCCCTCAAGGCTCATAATCAGCGTGTGGAGGTCTGTGGGTCAGGGCACGGCTCCATCGGATGTGCCCCAGGCACACCGGACGTGGGGTTTGTTTCTCTGCCGGCCAGTTCCTCACCTCTCCCACGTGTGCTGGCTCTGGCTCATCCCTTTGGGTTGCACAGCCTTTGGAGCTGCTCTCAAGTGTTCTCAAAGGGTCCCAGGGCCTGCTGTGGGCATGGCTGACCTGCAGCAGGTGAGTCACTGGTGTAACTCCCTTAGTCAAACAGCCCAGCTGAGCCTCGGTGACAGCAGTGGTCTCCTCAAACACCCCAAGGCAGATGGGACACCGCTGCATGGATGGCACTCAGTGCACACCGTGGTACACCTCAAATCTGCTGTGTGAAGGCCAAATTTAAGGACAGATCTCCCTGGACCACCTTCCTGGTGCATGCTGAGACACTGGAGTAACACCACCCTGAGGCAGTTGGGCTTCTCAGGATGCTTCAGGATGACCCTGGCGCTGCAGGTCCAGCTCTTGCCAAGCCCAGCTCTGGCCTGTGGGCAAGCATGGTCCGAAAAAATTCCTCCCACTGGCAAGATGCTCTTCCTGCTTTGTCAGAGGGATCAGTATCACTCGCCTCCTTTTGCAGAATATGTGCAAATCACCCCCTTTTGCAAAGTTTGGCCCAACCTGAGTCCTCGAATGGAGTAAAATTATTCCCACCGTGGCATCACGTTCTGGGTGGAAATGTTCGTGGTGCCTTCTGCATCCATCCCTCTCCTGTCCTTCATGGGGGTCCCTCGAAGTCTGCACAAGCTTTTCTGTGACTGGAGGAGGAGGGACCACAGACTCCTTTCTTTTACAAGGATCTTGTTCAGCTGCAAAGGTTCACTAATGTCCCTGCATCACCCACTGGGTGCCACAGGCTGGTAAATGGAGGGTGATGTGTGGTGGAATACTTTCCTGCCCAGCTCCTGTCCCAGGCCTGAGGAGTTTACTGGTTGGTTTATGGAATTTCCAGGGGCTTGGTGGGTTTGATGGTTTGGGGTTTTTGACAGAAAATACCTTTTTTAAAAGAAAATGTTGAAGAGTCAGTTTTCTTTCTTGCAAGGGTGCAGAGCAGGGCATGTCTGAAGCAGGAGCTGGAAAGGGCAGAGATTCCTGCAGTGGTTTTTTATTCTTTCCCAGTAATCTGGGACTGCAGAGCCCATGCAGTTATCCCAAGCTGCTAGGAATTTCACAGGATGCCCCAGGGATCCCAAAATGCAGCACAGCTCCCCAGGTACATGAGTGTGGAGCTTCCAGGCCCAGGCAGGACAGGAGGTGCTGGAGGGCATCCAGGCTCAGAGAGGCAGGATGGGCTGGGGACTGGAGCTGGCTGGGATGCTGCATGAGATACAGGAGACAGTGCCAGGAGATGGAAAGGAATCGAGGCTCCAGGGTTCAAAGGAAACTTTCTGTGCACTATGTGGTTGGATGGGGCAGGTGAGGGGCATGGAATGCTCTTGCTTGGGTTTTTGATTTCTCATTAATCAAGATATCATGTCTCTTTGACCTTTTTTTTCTTTTTTTCATTCAGTTGGAAACTCCAGAACAAGTAATAGGGTAACCTTGAGGTGATAACCTGAGCTGGTAAATAAGTCCTCCATCACTGCCCAGGGACGGGCTGGTTAATGAAAGGATGAACCCTGCAAACTCCCCCAGAGAGTCTGGGGAGATCCAACAGGATTTGGCTGCAGGTTGACTTCGAAGTCACAGACACAGTTGGGCAACTGACTTATGGAAATGGGTGTAGAGAGGAATTAGTCATCACTGTTTGGTTAATAAGTGCCTCGGCTATTTTACAAGTCTTTTTTCCTGCATATGCAAATAGATATTTTATTTTCCCTTTTGTAATGAAACATATAAATAGCTCCTGCCTTGGATCTTCTGTGCATACAGTTGTGTCATGAAAATAATCATCGTGCTTTTGCCTGGCTTTCTTTAGCAGCTGCTTCACTTAGCTTTGTTCTAAAAGGAAGATCTCCTGTGTGTTGTCCAGGGCAAGAGAGCAAACTTTGGTGTGGTGGCTTTTATATCTCCCCAGCTTTGCAGAGAGCAGCTGCAAGTATTTGCAGCAACGAAGCCCTTTGTCTCAGGCAGTAGGAATAAACTGAGATGAAAAAGATAGAAGGTAATTTATTTAGTTGCTGTATTTCAAAGGTTGTGCAACCTGCCCTGGGTGCACGTGGTGTGGAGAACGAACTTGTCCTCTTCTTCAGTATTCCCCTGCTTAGTGTCTCCTAAATTTTAGTACCAGGGAAAGGTCACTATGGAGACAGACAAGCAAAGTCGCGTGGGATGTCATGAAAGAACCTCTGCAGCATCTTTTAGAGCCCAGGCAAACCTTTTTGACTCTGAGCACGATGCACTCCCTTGTGCCATCCTCTGGAAGGGTTTTTATTTGCTTTTCTGTGTTGTCTTGTGCTCTTTGACATGTATTTCCATCACACACATCCCTTTTCATACCCTGCCTTTGGACAAACCCCTTCCTTCTCCCCAGCTGGAGGTCTGATGGAGAGGCAGCTATCTCCCTGTGAGCTTTCTCCTGATGCTGATCCATAAATCACGTCACTGGGATAATCCTTAGTCATAGCAACCATCAGCTCAGGCACAGGGTGACCTTTTAATGCCAAGCCCAGGTTGCCCTGATCTTCTGGTCAGGCAGGGAGCCAGTCTCTGCCATTATTCTGTGAGACACCAGAGAGCAGCCAGACCATTAGGATGCTCCTGGCCAGACATTGGGTCTGCTGAAGATAGTGGAATGAATGGGCTGGGTAGGTCAACCTGAACCACCAAGCCCAGCATGGCCACCAACATTTCCCCTGCATTTTCTTTAACCACTCTGTTGCTTTTATTCAGTCCCAGTGGTGATGGCTTCTTCCCTCCTCCCCAAAAAAATCAAGCCCTCCAAACCTAACACAGCGGTGGATATGGAGAAGTGACCCCATATCTGTTGGGGGGGACAGTAGGACAAACACCATCCCTGGTGCAAGCTGTGGCAGTTATTGCAGGACTTGGTGATATTTCCTCAGTACCTGCTTTCTGGTGGCTTTGCTCTGTTGAAATTGCAGCGTTGAGTAATCTCCCCACTGTTACTAAAGAGTCAGTCAGTCTGTCTGTCTGTCTGTCTGTCTGTCCTCCCCCCCACCCCGAGTTTCAGTTTCCCCCTGATCCCCTCCCCGGACAGCCGTTGCCCCTGCCGTGGCGGTGTTGCTGATGCAGCCTCTTGTCTCTGTGGCTCTTGCAGAAGGATTTCTCCATGCGGGAGGAGCTGCAGCAGCGGGACGTGGAGCGCTGGCTGGGGTTCATCACCTTCCTCTGCGAGGTCTTCGGCACCATGAGGAGCAGCACCGGGGAGCCCTTCCGAGTCCTCGTCTGCCCCATCTACACCTGCCTCAGGGAGGTAAATGCCTTCCCACCCTGTCCTTCCCCACCAGTGAGACAGGCTGTGTGGAGATGCCCATGGTCCACGGTCCATGGAAAGGCTCTGGCTGCCCCTGGATCCCTGGAAATGCCCAGGGCCAGGTTGGACGGGGTTTGGAGCAACTTGGGATAGTGGAAGGTGTCCCTGCCCATGGCAGAGTGTCAGAACTAGACAGAGGATCTTTGAGACCCTTCTGCCCCAGACCATTCTGGGATTCCATCTTTGCTTTATAATTCCTAGAGGTTTGCTCTGCCAGCACTTCGCCCTTCAAAAGTACCTACATCTGCAGGCATGCTTGGCTCTTCCTGCAGAGTGTCTTTCTGCTCATTGAAGCACAGTAACTAAAACATGCACTCCCTTTGTCCAGAGCTTAGAAAGGATCAACAGTTGGAATGGCAAATCAAGCACTGGAGTTTGCAAATCCCAATGTTGTGAAAATCCCCGCACAGGCGGCTAAAACAGCTTCTTAAAGCAGGTGAAGCCACCTGAATAGATGAGACAAACTGAGGGGAGGAAGGAGGGAGAGAAGGAAAGTCCCTAATGTCCTTAGACCCAACCCAGTGAAGCACCCTGTCACCAGGGTTGGGGATTTTTCAGAACCTGATGTCCTGATGAGCTCATTGTCCAGCTCCCCATGGCTCAGGGTGATGGCAGAAACCTCGGTGAGTACCTACAAAAAAGACAGATCAAGTGTTAATGTTCCATAGAGGAGGAGAGGGTTTCCCTCCATCCTGTTTTAAAGATGGTTTTGTCTCCTGCTGGTGCCTGTAGAAGACTTTCTCAGAAAAACCCGCCTCGTTGCCCAGGGTTGGAGCTGTGAATCTCAAATTGTCAGTGGTGCTTCTGTCAGGCCATAAATAACTCGCTGTAAAATAAGTTCTCCGCTAGACCTCAGGCAAGGGAAGGATAAAGAAAGTGCTGGTGATGACTTTTTTTTTACATGCATGGGAAGTTTCCTCTGAATGCAAACACACCATAAACATTTTGTCTGGTTGGTAGTACTGTGGGCAGAGCTCACAGATGGTGACTGGAGCAGTGAGGAGCGCAGGCCTCATGATGAGGCAGACATATCCAGAGGAGGAAGAGGGAGAGGGACACTAAGAATAGCCGCACTTCCCCAAAATCTCTGCCCACGGAGGGATGTGTCACCTTCTGGGGAAGATCTCGATGTCTAGCAAAGCCCCCGTGCCCATCCGCTTCCCATCGTAATCGTGACACAGCACAGCCCTGATTCTGCCAGAGTTTTTCCCTGCCCACTCCTGTCTGCCCTCGCCGTGCTGTCTCTGTCCCTCTTGTCACCTTTCTGCTCTGTGGGGACATGGTGGTGAGCTAGAGGTGTGCGGAAGGACGTGGATTTCATATATCAAGGATATTTTTTGCTACAGGGCAGCTCCATAAAAAGATTTACTAATTATATCAAGATGTCATGCGTAAATTTGCTCTTAAAAATACATCTCTGTTCCTTAGCAGGACAGGTCTGTCCCTGTGGTGTTGTTTGTCACAGATGACTTTACTATATGATCTTTAATAGCGAGATGATCTTTAGGTCCCTTCCAGCCCAAGCCAGTCTGTGATTCTAAGAAGACTCTTAGCTGGCACAAGTGAACCTGACTCTGGTCAGCTGGCTCCTCTGCCCCGAAATGGTTGGTCCATGACTGCTCTCTCTGCAGTGATCTGACCTTGTTTCATGCCATCCCCCTTCCGTGGCTCTGGAATAGGTTTTCTTCTGCCACCTTTTTTTGCCATTGCCAGGTAATCCTGCTGCACAGGGCCAGCCCAGGGGAAAGGCCTACCTGTTTATGAGCAGTGCCAGGCTCTGAGATAGTTGCCAGGGCCAAAGGCAGGCTGCAGACACAGCCCAGGAGGTGGTGGTGTGCTCTTCCAGCTGCACCCGGGAGAGGACAGGGACATCTGCACAGGCTGGCCCTGGTGGGTGATCTGTGAGAGTGTGGAAAGTCTCTAACTGTGCAGAGTGCTCATCCCTTGGTGTTCCCCATGAACCACATGGGCTGATGTCCCAGCAGAGGAGGGGCTGTTTCCATGGCCTTTGAAGTTTGGGACTCCCACATGCCTCAGGACAGGTTGACAAGGTGTAGTGATCATGGGTTTTTTCCCCTTCTGCTGATCAGAACATAAATCCCTAAGTAGAGTCTCAGCTCCTCACCCCTAACTCCTTTCATGTTGGGTATTTCCCAGCCATCTCCCTCTATGCTACCCATAGATCTACTTAGCTCCCTCTGCCTCCATCCACCCATCCTTTGACCATAAATCATTAGCAGAGGCAAAATAACATCTTTTCCTCTGCCTGTCCTTTCAGCTCCTATTGCTTTTTAGTTTCTCTTTTTTTTTTTTTTCCTTTTTCCCTTTTGCTTTATAGCTCTGGCAGACTCAGCCAAAGGTCAGCGACAAGTGAGCAAGAGGAAGGGGAAAATTGCCTGATGACTTAGGCAGGAATGTCTCTTCCCTTCCCCCTGCAAAGCTTCCTCTCTCCAGCTCCTTTCCCCCACCACCCCCCCTCAAATAAAAGCTTATTCACACCATCATTAGCTGGATGGGCAGGGAGTGAGGGTGGGCATGAGGACATCAGTGCTGGATGGGGAGGAGCTGGGGACATGGCTGGGGCATTGGGTGACAATGCCAGTGCTATTTATCGATCAGTGTGGATGGGCTGGTTTTGTGGGCTGGGAAAAAAAAAAAAATAAAAGGCAAGTTCATTTCAGGCAAGGCTGGAGTGATAAATGCTGGGGTTTGCTGGCTGATCGACCCAGCGCCCATCGCCGTCCTGCGCGTCAGACACGGCAGTGGGTGTTTAACCATGGCAAGGGAAATTTGAGTCAGAGCTGCCAGCTCGCCCAGGCAGCGTTTAGGGAGCCAAAGGAGTGGCTGTGTCTCTTGGCACAAACACAGTCCACACCAAACCCCCCATCCCAGGGGGCTCTGCTGTGTCCTCCTCCATCACTTGAGCTTGGGGTGGGGGGAGAAGGAAGGGTCTGCCATCACATCCAACACTGTGACAGCACCACCCAGGAGCAGAACCCCTAGCAAATGAAAAAGTTTAATTTCAGTAACTGTTCTGAGGGTTTTGGGGTGAGGTTTGTGCGGGCTGAGAGTGTGTCCTCACAGCAAGGTCTGGTGAGGTCAGCATTGGGATTTTAGGCAAAGAGAGGATTTGCCAAGGGAAGTAAAAGGTGGGTCCAGCTCCTGTTAAAATGGTTTAATGGAGCACAGCGCGTTTGGATGGTGGTTTGGACCAGAACATATTTTTCTGCTTGGAGCAGTGCATACTTTAGGTTTGAGAAGGGCATTGGATAACCAAGGTCAGCCCAAAGATCAGACCTGGGGAACTGAGGACAGCTAGGGAACAACTGGGACAATGGGGGGAAAAGAGGAGAGCACTTTGCAGATGAGAATGAGAGGACTATTGCAGCCCTCAAATCTGGAAAGCCTGGGAAAAGAATAACAAAGCAGAGATGTTAAATAGAAATAAAAGCGCTTTCCTGCTATTCTTCCCTCAGAGCTTCAGGGAATCGAGGGTGAGCTGGAAGAGGGCGTTGTTCCTGGGATAAAGGCTTTCCCCAGGGATGGTTATGCTGCAGCCAGGGCACTGTGGGTTTAACCTTTGCCTGCTTCCAGACCTGGCTGTTCTCGTTGGGGACCAGTGGTGGCATCTTGCAGGACTATGTTCTTGCATGAGCCTTTTATCTGGTGAAAACGCTTTCAGCAGTATTAGCAAGTCGTCCTGTCTCCTGTGCATGATGGTCTTAAGCAAGAGTGATGTCCCACTCTCTCCTTCCAACCCTATAGCCCTCTTGACTCTGGCCTCACTTTATTTCACAAAACCACTCTAAATTTGTCCTTGAACACCTCCTTCCAGGATGGTGAGAAGTGAACATGCTGACATCTTTCCTGCTCCTAAGTCTCTGCCCCATGTCCAAACACCAACGACCACACTGAGCCATGCTCCAACAATGCTTCATGTTGCATGTCCCCCAAAACCAGCCAAAACCAGGAGAATAACCAAGGGGCATTGGTTCTTGCAGCCTGGCCATATTTCTTCTTTTCTGTGGCCTTCAGCAGAGTCAGCAAAATGGAGAAAATGGGTGGTTAAGACTAGGGAGCAGCAAATGTCAGTTGAACCATCAGAGCCCTGTGCGCGATGCAAGAAGTGCCTCGTGGCTACTGAAGATGTGGAGATAATAAATAATATTATTTGCCATCTATTGTTCACTGATTGTCACCACTTTTGCCTTCCCTAGCTCTTCCCTAAGCACAGTTGGAGCTGGCTGTCCCTCATCCAGCCCTGTGCTCCCATGTCTGCGTGTGAGTCAGCAGGGTGGCCATGGGCCACCCCAGCTCAGTGTCCTCCCAGTTTCATCCCCTGGTGCTACTGGGGAGGGGGAACATTAGGACTGGATGCTGAGGGTCCCAGCCCAGTTCTAGGTGACATCTGAGGTCTGCAGGGAAGTAGGGATCACAGCCAGTGTGGCTGTTGAGTGCTCTTGGGAGGTTTGCCTCCTCTGGTGTCTGTCTCATCCCCAGCAGATGTTGTTGGGACGCCAACCCAGAAGGTGCCCCTGGGTCTGGGAGCTGCCACCACCCTGCCAGCCCCCTGCCAAGAGCAGCCCCTTCCAGCCCAGGTGGTTGGTGCCAAGTGCTGCTTTGGATGCATTTATTTGTTCTTACAATGCCATTTAGCAGCCAGGTAACCTGAGCAGTTGCCTATGGCAGCAGAGCAGGGAGGTGGAAAAAACTGGCTCGAGGGGCTCAGGCTCAAGGTGATGCCATGTGGCAATAATGCCACTGTGGTCCCTCAAGGCACCTACACCCTGTGGTGTCCCACAGGGGTAGGCAACACAGGGAGGGCTCTGCCCCCTCTCACACCCCATAATAATCATCCCCACCCCCTTGCCCTTGTCACTGTGCTCTTCTCCTGCACAGGGCTGATGTTTTGTTGAAAGTTTTAAGCTTCCTCTTGGCTTCCTCACCCCATTGAGGTCCCTCTCATTGGCAGCTCCTTGAATACATTTCAGTACATCCCAAACTTGCTGTCAAGTTCCAGACTTCAGGAGATTGCCCTCCTCGCCTCCTCCAGGTCACAGATAAGGATGCTGAATAGGGCAGGTCCTGGGATAACAACTTGGTAGCTGTTCATCATCATCCCTGGCCTTCAGGCAGAGTTGGGTTGGAACCCAATGGCTGTGACCCTCTGAGCCCAACCATCCAACCTGGTTTTTTACCCATCTGATTGTCCTGGCTTGGATACAAAGGGACTGGGTATCAGGGGCAGCAGGGAGCTGCCTTGGCACCATCCCACTCTGAGCCTTGGACAGGGCTGTTGGGGCAGGTTCAGAGCAAACCCCAGGAAGCAGCTCATCACAGAAAGGCTTAATTAAACTGCAAAGCTTCTTCCTGCAGGAGGCTGCAGGACCAATTCTTGGAGATCCCTCCAGCTTGAGGGGGTTATTGCTTCTGAGGCTGGGTGTGTACCCCAGGGGTATCCCCATAAGAGGCATGCAGGCATTGGCCTGACCCAGGACGGATGATTTAGGGTCTTAACACCAACCCTGGGGACCGAGGGCAGCTCCCAGGCGCTGTGAATCAGCAGGGATCAGACCCAGCAGGCTGGCAGCAGGCAGGACAGTTGCTTCTCTGCAGGAGTTGTCTCCTACCTCCAGTCTGGTTGGCAGAGGCAGTCCCATTTCAGCATCGTTTAAAATCTTGGCACGCTCCCATCGCTTCCCTGCCTTGGTACACGCTGCTAACTGAAAGCCTCGGGGTGGTGGTGCAGGGAGGATAAATACTCCCTGTCTAATTGCCTTCCCCCCACGTCTGAGTCTGCGGTGCAGCGAGTAGACGGGTATCCACTCCCCTCCCTCCTCTTAGTGCCTGTTATCTCCTGGGGCCATGCTGCGTAATTTAGCAAAATATTCTAACACGGTAATTAACGTCTGAACTTCAAGAGGGCACTGCCTTTTCACTGTCTCCTTCAGAGGAAGAAAAAGGAAAACCTTCCCGGCTGCAGTCGGATGAGCAAGGAGGGTGGTGCTCTTTGGAAAAGAAAATTGTATCTTTTAACGTGGGTTGTGTTGGGTTTTGTTAATCACTCTCACTTTTTAAAAGGCATCAGCCTTTCGAGTCGAAAAAAGGGTCTTTGACAGTATAATGAGATGCTGGGATTTTTAATATTATTCTCCGAGTCAGCGAATGAAACAGAAGTTTTGCTTTATCAAATGAGCAAAGGCACCAAGGGGGTTGGATCTTGACCCCACACCACAGTTCCATGCAGGAAGCTCCATGAGGCCAGATCTGAACAGAGAAAATGTGTCCTTTATGAAGAAGGGGACTTACATCCTCACAGTCCCCTTCTGGTCCTCCTATCTGGTTCTGCAAAAAATCAAAGACTTGGTCTCCAGCCCAGTGGGACTGAGACAAACTGGGAAGTGTTTTGTCTGGGGAAAGGACAGGGGAGGAATGAGGGCTGTGGGCATGGGAGGGAAGGGATTTCAGAGGAGTGAAAAAGTGGAACTGGGGATCAGGGGCACTGGGAGAAAGGAAAAATAAGGTAAAGTGGGGAATTTTCTTGGGAATCCAGGAGATGTGGGTTGAAGACATGGAAGAAGCAAGTGAGGCATGTGGGTATAAAGGGGATATGAACTTCCAGAGCCATGACAGGAGGCAGAGTGCTGGAGCAGAGTTTGCAAAGAGCAAGAGTGGATGCCTGTCTGTAGAACCACGCAGGGCAGGGGTGGATGTCCCCGTAACCTCTGTGCCTGCCATACATAAAAATTAATTATCCATGCAAAACGATCCCACGCCCCCAGACCCCCATAGCTGTGCTGGCAAAAACACTCCCATGAATGCAGCTTGTTTGGTAGACAACAGATTTCCTTTAATCCTGGTCATTTTGATCAAAGGGCACAGTTAAGGTGGAGGAGGTCAGGTGTTATTTGGGAGCAGATGAGGACAGGCCAAACCGAGGAGGGCTGCCCACTGCCTGTAAGCTCATCTGCCCTGTAGAGTATTTTATGTGCAGGAACATCTTCTTGGAAAGCCGCAGGACTCGTTTAGTCCCTGCACTAAAACCGTGGTGTTGTACCTTAAACAGGGGAGGGAAAATGCACAGGGGAGGGAAAATGCCACCCTCGCTTCTCTGGGACCCGTGGAGAAGGCAGAGGAAGCAATTTGTGCAGATAAAGAAGTGAAGTCAGATACCATCTCACAGGATGGTCCCTCCTCCTCGCGTGGCTTTGTTTTTCTCCCTCGCCCTCCGTACCAGGCATTGTTAGTTCCCAAAAACCCTTTCAATGGGATGTAAACACAACTATTTGCGTCTGCCGCTGCGCGCTCGCTGCCTCTGCAGAGCCAGGAAAGCGCAGAGCCTCCGGCCAGCCAGGGTGGAGCCCGCTGCAATCAAGCACCATGGTCTCGCCACTGTTTCTTTCCATGTTTTGTGTTTCCCTGGGACCCTTGGGATGAGATCACATCCTCCTCTCCCAGGGTTATTATGTCTTCGGACGGGCAGGATGAAGCCAGTCGTCTGGGTGGCTTGAACTCCCTGTGCACCCAGACCGGGTGGCTCTGGTCGTCTGCCCTGCTCACCTTCGGATCCTGGAGGTCCACCTCCAGCCAGGGGATGTGTAACCACCAGGCTACTGTTGGATTGCAGCGTCTGGGGTTGATGAGTGACCAAATTTTCTTCATCATTGTCTCCAGTAATTGTCTCTTAATGGTTTCCATCTTCGCAGGAATTTCTTCTGCCGTTCCAGATCCGGGGAGAGAGTGTAGTGTTTCATGGTTTCCCTTGTCTACAGTGGAAAGGAGTAGGAGGAGTTTCCCATGACTGGGTACAGGATTTTGTTCCTCTAGCCTTAATTCAATTTGCTGTTAAGTGTCTCTTGAGTTCCTCAGGAGCCTGACAAGGAGGATAACCAACATTTTGGTTTACTCAATGCAATAAACAAAGTGATCTCTTCTTACCATCCTCCCAGGGAGTCTTGGTTGTGTAATAGGACAACAGAAGTCTCCTCCTGAGCTGAGAGGGGCACATCGATGTAAAAGGAGTTGGTGCCACCAAAACTCATTTAGGTTGTCCAAAGTATATTAGAGAATGTGTGTGCTGTGGACATGGCTCTGATGCAGCCATGCAAGGACAAGCAGCTCAGCACAGAGCTCCTTGCCCCCTGTGCCACTTCCTCTGGACAGCTGCTTGTGGGATCAGCAGTGGCCTGTGCTGGTGGCCTCTTCCTAAAAGAGCAGCAGGAGCTGCTGTCAGACATCCTCACCCAGGCTGAGACCACAACGTCTCTGTCAGGCAACTGGGAAGAGGGTTCCCTCCATGAGGCACACGATCTGGTGGCACCTTGTGCATCTCTGTAGCCTTGAAGGCTTCCCAGATCCCCAGAGAGGTGTGTGCAGAAGGGAATGGGGAGAGAAGAACCATTGCTAGTGGAAAGCAGCTGGACACAGACTGCCTCTCCCAGCTCAGCTGTGTTTTTAAATCCCAACAAATCACATTTTGGAGCATGGCAGAGCCTTGTGCACAGATTGGCACAGGCAGCTCCGTAAGGGAAAGGTTTTCCCCAAAACTTTGTGTTTGGGCAACCTCAGCATCAAATGGGTGAGCAAAAAAATATTTCACTTATGCTTGTGAGCTTCTAGAAGTCTGTTTCCATATGTTCAGTTGTTTCTTCTCCAGAGTAGGTCAGTCTCATCTGACTTCCCTCACTCCCAGAGAGGGACTCGGTGCCCCTTTACCCAGCTTGTTGGTGGGCACTAGATGAGCTCAGCTGACCTTCTGATGTCCTGGGTCAAGGAGCTGATACATCTGATGTTAGTAAATGGTGGAAATCCTGAAACTGACCCTGCAGTGGAGCATTTTTTGCAATCACTCATCCCTGCAACCTTGTTTTTACTTTGTGTTTTCCTGAGTCTTGGCTGCTTTCACCGCCCTGAGACAAGAGGAGAAGTGGAGCTGTACCGTTGCCTGTGTCTCAGAGAAGTGCATGACTCTGCCCATGCAGAACCATCCAGTCCCATGGATCTTATCTCAGGCATCTTCCATAAAGACCTCTGACAGCAGGTCAATAAGGGGCTGCTGGAAAGGCAGAAAATTGATATTGATAAATGTCTGCAGAGCCTGTGAAGCAGAATTGGCCTGTGCTCCCAGGGGGACCCACCTAGAAGACTGTGGGGATTCCAGGAAGTTTTGGGATCAGGAGTTCCCCAGCTGTGGTCCATTAGAGCACTAAGACTGCCTGCTGAGCTGTGTTAGCATCTAAACTGCACTGTCAGATATAGGGGATGATCACAGAACTGTAGAATGCTTTGGGGTGGAGGAAATCTTTACAGTTCATCCCATTCCGCCCCCTGCAATGGGCAGGGTCACCTTCCACTACCCCAGGTTGCTCCAAGCCCATCCAGCCTGGCCTGGAACACCTCCAGGGATCCAGGGGCAGCCACAGCTGCTCTGGGAAACCTGTGCCAGAGTCTGACCATCCTCATTGTAAACAAGTTCTCCCATCTATTTAGTCTGAATCTCCCCTTTTTTAGATAAAAACTGTCACCCTTTATCCTGTTCCTACAGTCCCTACTAAAAACTTAGTCCTTATCTTTCTTATAAGCTCCCTTCATATGGGGTTCTCAGTGATGATCCCGACCACAGAGCTGGAACAGATCCATCTGTCAGAGGACTGAGTCCATCATGGCCCTTCCCAAAGCCCGCTCTGGTTAAAAGCAAGACTGGGAACCACCATCCCTCCCGCACTTTCAGCACAGTATGTCCACTCTGCTTAAGCTCTGAGTGGCACAAACAACTGATCTTCCCCTTCCTCATGGAAATGTGTCTCCATTTTCCCCCCCATGGCCTTGCTCTGCACCGGCGAGCCCATTGCCGCAGCTGGGCCATGCATTTGCAGCAGGCTGGTTCCCTCTGAGGTCACGCTCCACAGTCCACGGGATGGGGGAATACTGGGAAGCACCTCCTGGTGACCCAGGTGTGGATGAAAAGCATACCTGTGGGCAGCCTCAGGCCCGAGGCTGCCTGGGTGTCCGTGCGTGTTGCCACGGGACGCGTGAACCCGAGCGGCGCGTGGGCTGCGGTCACCCCAGCTTTCCCTGCGTCTCACCCCAGCCTCTCCCTGGCTCTGGGTGGGTGTTTTCCAGGTTTCTTGCGCTTTCACGCTGGAGTCATCACCGAAGCATCACAAAGCACTGCATGCTAAGGGGTAGTTAGTGGCCAGCATTGCTTATGTGTCATTTTGCAAGCGATATCGTGCACGGCAATTAGCGCCGTGCCGTGCAGGAGAGGTGTCTTGGCATCTGGGAAGGGTAATGCCTGCGTTGGGCTGCTCCCACCCCATCTCCTGGGGAGAATTGCTGAGGGACACAATTAAACCTGCATGATTGGGTGATAAGGGACAGTGAGGCGGGTTCTCCTGTGCTCCTCGTGGTGTGGGTACCCCTGAGAATACCAAGTAAGCACCTCAGCTTCTCAACAGGCCAGGTGATCTCAGAAAGCAGATAATAAACCCAAAAATTTGGGGTCAGTCCCACTGTCTCCACTTTTTGGATTGCTCGTGATGGTCTGCACCTCACACACATGCTGTTCAGGAGGACCAAGCTGGATCTGTCCGTGATGAGGCACAGCTGCAGTTTTAGGGCTCCTTTGGTCCTTCAGCCGTGGCTGCATGTCCACCCCATGTAGCTTATGGTGCTTATCTCTGCAAAGATGTGAAGAGAAGGTTCTGGGGCCATGGGGGCCAGGTGAGATGGATCTCAATAGCAATGGAAACCAAGAGCCAACCTCCAAGGCACT
Organism: Phylloscopus trochilus trochilus; assembly: GCA_016584745.2. NCBI lineage: Eukaryota > Metazoa > Chordata > Aves > Passeriformes > Phylloscopidae > Phylloscopus > Phylloscopus trochilus. The sequence goes on from WQNJ02000015.1 coordinate 89,093,742, forward strand.
GCAGCTCCCCACAACACACAGCACTTCCAGGAGCAGACCCTAAAACTTACTTTGGGTCGCTTATGCAAGTATCTGGCACCTGAAGCCCACCTGTATGCTGGCTCTGCAGAGGACCTTGCCTAGTGCTCATCTCTCTGAGTGACAGAGAAGTTTGAAGGAGAAGGCGCCTGATATCTTGCACCAGTCTGCAAGGCAGCGAGTCCAGCACCAGAAACAAAAGTGAGAAGCCTTTCGCAACCGAGGCTGGGTATTATATGACTGGCCGGGCAGATTCTGGCATGCAGCCTCCCCTCTTAGGAAATCAGGCAGACTCTTTGTCTGCTTTCCAGCAGGAACTGCTGCTTTCATTGCCCGGCTTCGCCCGATACAGGGGAAACCGGCTGGAGAGCAAAGGGAAGTTTTTCTCGCAGACAGCCCCAGCCCCCGGGGGATGATTACAGGTTAAACCGAGGAGCGCGTGAGTCCCGGCTCACCTGCCCTGTTGTCTGCCTCATGCTCCTCTGTCAGATCCCTCGTCCACATCCACCAGCTGGTTTGAACCCTGTGGGAACCTGCTGGAGAGGGATGGGATGGTGCCCGCAGTGGGAGTTGGGCAGAGGCACACGGCGGGGAGGAGCGGCTATAAATAGTTAAATAAATAATAATTCCAATGTGGGAGTGCTAATTTAATGGGTATAGAGTGTTTACCTTAAAATATTTTAAGTAAATATGAATTAGATTGCAAACAGTGAATGCAATTGGCTGGGTGGTCACACGAGTGCTGGGACTTCAGGGCTGTGATTTCCCCGGAGCTCTCAAAACATTTTCACTGTTTTTTTTCTTGCAGCCCTGGTCAGGTCTGTCTCAGGGGTCACAGAGCTTTGGGAAACACTGTGCTCTGGCTGAAGGAACCACCTCAGGGGTTGGGTGCCTGATGCTCACATGGGGCACCACCAGTGGGGATGAAATACCCTTTGAGAAAAACATGCAAGTTGTCATTGTTGGGGGAGGACATCCGTGGTGGGACCCCAGGCAGCACAGGCCTTTGCAGTCAGCAAGGTTCAGTCCCCATGCCAGGTTCCCTGATCTCCTCCTGCCCTGACAGGCAGGGGTCAGAAGCAGATAGTGCCTACACCCCAGCATGCTAAAAACGTGATCAGCAACATGCAGGGAATCAGTGACATCGTTCTGATCCTTCAGGCCTCAGTCTGTTGCACTGATGCAAGTGGCTGGCAGCCATCTGTGGCCAAGGATTTGGACTGTGGTTCTCCAGGGCACCAGCAGATCTCACTGCTGGGCTGACCCCTCGCTCACAGGGATGTGCCTGGGCTTGGTGGGCAGGCTGTGGGCCTCCCCAGGCCACATGTCTCAGGCAGAGGCTCACCTGTAGTGACTGGTATCTCTTGGTACCCTGATGGAGCAGTGGAGCATTTGGTACCTGGGTGGAGAAGGTGGGGCACATGGTGCCTTGAATGGATGGTGGAGCACATGGTGCCTCTGGAGCAATGGAGCTGATGGGTGAAGTGCAGTGCATGGTAGCTGGATGGACAGGGTGGAGCACACGGTGTCTCCATGGACAAGGTGGAGCACATGGCACCCTGATGGAGACACTGGAGCACATGGAGTCTCCTTCTTCAGCCAAGTCACATCAGATGGTGTCCATGAGGCAGCGTGACGTTGGAGGGTGCCTGCCCAGGGCTGGGGATAGGATGTGTTCTCTGTTTCATCATAGGTAGGTGAGACTGTTCCTCATTAGCCAAGCATCTGAGCACTTGACAGGGACATGTTCATCCTCACAAACACCTTTTGAGGTAGGGAAGCGTGTCCCAACCCTGTGTGTGGGAAGCTGGGGCTGGTGAAGTTGCAGCCTTTCTATGACCACATATCCTGGGCAGGGTCACTGAGGAGACCATGGCAGAGGAAGGGCTGGAGTCAATCCTAACTCTGCTTTCATGCTTTAGTTTTCATGTTGTGTTCTTTACTAAAGAATACCAAAAATAAGAAAGGTGTTGTTAGAAGGTATTGTCTGTTACTTTATTTGCAGCCCTGCTTCATGCCATGCTTATGAGCTAAATACTCCAGGAGGGAATATCTGGACTACTGCCTGTTTATATTTTTCCCTAACTGGTATTTTTTTTTCATTGTTGGTGTTGGGTTTAAAATAATCTCATGTTTTCTTGTGAAGAATCTGAACTGTTTGTGAGAACTTATCTCAGAGCACACGGCTTGGGCTTAACTAACATTTTCCAAACAACTCAGCAGAAAGATAAACTGGGGGGGGGGGGGGGCAGGGAAGAGAGAGAGAAAAAAACCTGTTGCATTGTTTGAAAACCCTGGCTGAAGCTTTGGCTAGCGAGAGATAAAACCAGTGGACAACATGCTCACTGAGATGCTGTGAACACCATCCTCAAAGCAAACAATCTGCTGTCTGCCAAAAACAGAAGACAGTGAAGATAAAACTCAGAGAGCAGTGACAATTCCTCACGTTACCTCTTCTCTCCCCTGTCTGTTTTCCCACCAGTGTGGAGCTGGTAAACAGACATTTATTTGTAGAGGAAAGGAAGCATGGAAAAACAAGAGTGTGAAGGAGAGACGATAAGGCCTAGAGTCACAACTCTGATTTTAACTAAGGGATGTGACTTTGGAGGAATGTTTAATTACACTGAGCAATTTTTATATGGGCAGTTTTAATCAGTTCAACTGCTTTTAAAAAGTCTGCTTCTCTCAAATGAATTTTGGATAATAGTGAAGCCAATTCTCCCGTTTTTTTCTCCTTTTGCTCACTGGTCACTGCACACAGGGATTAGCTCAGAGCCATCTGAGCTCAGAGCCATAGCTTCCATCCCAAAGTGATGGGATGGAAGTGGCTATAGCTGCAAGTGTTTCCAGTACCTGTAATTGCCATAAAGATGAGAACAAAGGAAAATATGTATTTTTGATCCTGTTTTCAGGGTCCTTTTGTTCATGGTTTCAGTGCTTGTGGGGTGAGGCATGCTGAGCTCCTACACTTTGCCATTGTCAGGTGGAGCTGTTGACCCTTGTTGCACACACTGAGTCTGAATCAAGAGAGATGAGCATCTTCCTGCACTGTCTCATGCCATGCCCAACTTTGGGTCTTTCCCAAAAAACGTTCCTGCTTGCAAGCTGGTGTTTGGAACACAGAGTTCACAGAGAGCAGAGCAGGGTTGGAGTTGGGGCACCTGAGACTCTGTAATTTTGTTGGCACCCCTTGCCCTTGCACCACTGTATAGTCAGCCTCAAAGGAGCCACATAAATTACAGTGAGTTGGATGTAACTCAGGCAGTTTTGTAGCTGTCAGACCTCAGGGATGGAGAGGTTCAGGGGTAGGTGGCAGAATCCTTCCTTTCCAAACAGCCACTCCTAGATCTGTGCTGCTCCAGTGTTGTTGACTGATGGCTGCATTTATTCCCTCTGTGTGTGAACTGAGTGTTTTCTCACTCCCTGCCATGGGATAAAAAAAAAGGCAATGTGACTTAAACAAAATTTATTATGGAAGTTGTTGATCTAAATTTTACCCCATGTTTTATCACTGCTTACTTTAAATTTTTGTGTGGACAATCTGCTTTCTCCCCTCCTTCTGATTTTGTGTCCTTTCCTCCTGGAAGTGTCAAAAGCCCAGCTGTACAAAGACGTAGAAGGAAAGCTGTAAGGGAGGAGGAGGAAGAGGATCATGCATTTCTCACTGCTTGTCTCTTCTCTCTTTTGCAGTTGTTGCAATCTCAGGATGTGAAGGAAGATGCTGTGCTTTGCTGCTCCATGGAGGTAGGGGAGCACCTTCTACATCTGCCCTGATCCTCATTGCTTTGCCCCTTCCATCCTTGCCCGTGCATGTGTCAAGCAGCTGTGGGATGTTTCCAGACCCAAGAGCTGTGTGGCCTCTGTGCGTTTGGATTGATGAAGTGGTTTGGGTTGGAAGGGACCTTTCAAGGTCCCATTTAGTCCAACACCCATTTACAATGATCATGAACATCTTCCACCATCCCAGGGTGTTCCAAGCCCTGTCCAACCTGGCCTTGGACACTGCCAGGGATCCAGGGGCAGCCACAGCTGCTCTGGGCACCCTGGGCCAGGGCCTGCCCACCCTCCCAGCCAGCAATTCCTGCCCAAGATCCCATCTGTCCCTGCCCTCTGGCCCTGGGAAGCCATTCCCTGGGTGCTGTCCCTGCAGGCCTTGTCCCCAGTCCCTCTGCAGCTCTCCTGGAGGCCCTGGAGGCCCTGGCAGGGGCTCTGAGCTCTCCCTGGAGCCTTCTGTGGTGCAGCTGAACAGCCCCAGGTGTCCCAGGCTGGCTCCAGAGCAGAGGGGCTCCAGCCCTGGCAGCATCTCCGTGGCCTCTTTTGGCTTCACTCCAGCAGGTCAATGTCCTTGCTGTTCTGAGGACCCTAGAGCTGGATTCAGGACCCCAGGTGGGGTCTCACAAGAACAGTGTGGGTAGAAGACCACTGTGAGATAAGAGATGAATGACCTTTGATGTGCATAAATGGATGCAGGAAGTTAGGTAGCTGGGGTCCCATCACAAAATTATATCACCCTGGTGCCTTCAAATCTCACCCTCCATTAAGTTTTTAAGCACAGAAAGAGCTGTATTGGAGCAAAAGCTGCCCCATGACTCGTGCTCAGCAGCAGTTTTGCAGAGAAGCCAATGACTGGACATGGCACTCAGTGCTCTGGTCTGGTTGACAAGGTGGTGATCAGTCACGAGTTGGACTCAATGACCTTGGAGGTCTCTTCCAACCTAATTGATTCTACAATTCTATGAAGTATAGTAGAGTTTTATTGGTTACTTCTTTTGGGAAGTGATGGGCCCATGGGGACAGATGCTTTCCTTGCAGAGAGCAGCTGAAGTTGCAGCCTGAACAGTTAAAATCAGTAAAGGAGATGAGGAGGCAGATTTGATTTTTAAGGTGAAGCCTTTGGGGAGGTCTGCTTTGGGGAGCCTCCCATGAGCTCAACACTGTCCACCCCAAACTTGAACCTTCTCTTGGAACCACCTAGGGCTTGTGCTACTCGATGGAGGCTCTCCAAGGAGTAATTGTTTTAGAAAAAGCCCTTGGCTGTCTTCAGCAAAGCAGCACGACAGGTATAAATGCAGATCTCGGCAGGGCAGGATTTGTTATGCACACAGGAGCGTTCTGCTTATTCCAGCTAATGACTGGGAGTCACTGGGAGCTCTGAATCAGCGAGTAAATGAAGGGCCAGGTAGAAGGCAGGAATACCACATCACAGCCTGCACTTTGTTTTGACAATAGCATGATTTTTACGTGGGATTTTTTTTATTTTTTTTTTTTCAAAAGCAATCCGTCGCTGCTGCCTTTGAAGTCAGTGGGAGCTGAACCATTCACTCCTCCAGCAGCCTGGTGCAGATGCTTTTGAAAACCTCGCCCTTCGTGTTCAGCTCTTGGAGCCTGCTGCTGGGTGGTTTTGGTTTTCAAAAGCCACGACGCCTTTAACCTTGCCTGCACCAGGCAGGGCAGAACCGAAGGGACGGGAGGTGTCTGTAGAAAGCGGGAGGGGGTGTCTAAACATCCTGTAGTGATAGAATCCTAGACTGTCTCAGGCTGGAAGGGACCCACAAGGATCAGTAATCCATGGCTGACCCCTTCTTCTCCCGACAGCTGCAGAGCACCGGCCGGCTGCTGGAGGAGCAGCTGCCCGAGATGATGACGGAGCTGCTGGCGATAGCGCGCGACAAGATGCTGTGTCCCTCCGAGTCCATGCTGACCAGGTCCCTGCTGCTGGAGGTCATCGAGCTGCACGCCAACAACTGGAACCCCCTGACGCCCACAATCACGCAGTACTACAACAAGACCATCCAAAAACTGACGGCTTGAGGGGCAGGGCAGGGTGGGGTGGTAAGGGACGAGAAGAAGACATGCGCCTTGACAGGACCCAGCAAGAGCTTTTCTGATTTAAATCCCCCCAGCAGACCAAACCCAGCATGCTCGAGAATACGTTCGTGGGGTGGGGAGGGAGCAGCATGTTTCTTTTTCAGCCGCGTCGCCAAGTGCCACCCCCCTCCTCCCTGCCGTGGTTTTGTTTTAGGGGTTTCTTTTTCTGAACTCATTGCTCAAGCAGCAGCAGCGCATCCCGCCGGGTTATTGTTTGGCTTTCGAAAGAAGACAGAGAATTTGGAAAAGGAGGGGAAAAAAAAAAAATAATCTAAGTGGGGGCTAGTATTGTTTTCAGGCCGTCCTCCTGCCTTGCCCTGGCCAACTGGCAGGAGACAGCAAGCAGCAGATGTCTCGGGAGGACAAAGCCAGGCACACACTACACCAGACGCTCATAATTGATGGCTTTTGTCAAGCGGGGCTTGCGTTAGGTCCCCCCCCTCCTTCTCTTGTTTTCGACTTTCTGTGTGTTCCCCCACCTACCCGCCACCCCTTCAGAGGCAGATTGGAGAGCGGGACGACTTTCTTATTTGCACTGGGTTTTCTTTTTCTCGAGCATTCGTAATTTCTTCTTACCTTACTGTGTCGTTGGACAGACAGTTGTGAGCAGCTCGGGGACGGGGAGAGCAGCGCCTTCCCTCGGGCTGGGTGACGGTTTATGTGAAGATGCTGAAGCAGAAGGAGTGTTTTAAAGAAGTCCCAAAGCCACCGCAGAAGTTACGTAGCCACCATCATCTTGCCAGTAACCTCCTCGGTGGATTGAGAAATGTGTCCTTTGAGCTGGGGGGCTCTAAACATAGGGGATTCTGTGGCTCTTGCTGTTCAAGTCGCCGTTATTCCTCAGCCACTATAATCATTTAACTTTTTTTTTTTGTAATAATTTTTTTTTTTTTCCATTGAAGGAGTGCTTTATTGTTATTACTGTCATGGTTGTAATTATACATTTAAATCCAGGCCTGTTATAGTTGGGCCTAATAATGTACAGGACAAGGGAGAAATGAAGGTTTGATGTTCTTTGGAGACTGGTAAAGAGAAGACAAGCAGCGCATAGCAAAAAAAAAAAAAAATAAATAAAAAAAATAAAAGAGGAAAAATGAAGAGGGAAAAATAGAAAAAGCCAAAAATAGAAGTTTTGAGCCTGGCTTCTAACTAGCTGAGTTTGCTATCCAGCGTTCCTAGGTGTGCAGTGTGCAGCTCTGTCCCACGCTCGGTGTAAGTGGCGAAGTGGCACCGCGCCATCGAGGGATGGGGGACATCTTCAGAGAGGCAGAGTGTGCTCGGGGATCCCCAGGTTGCTCCAGGATCCCTTCATGGCTCCATGCTGGAACATCCCGAGGGTGAGAGGCTGAGCCGGGGCAGCGCCTCAATCCTGAGGAAGACGCGGTGCGCTCCTTGTTTGCTGATCTAGCAGCACTTTGACTTAGGAAACCCCTCCAGGTGCTTCTTCTAGTGAAGCCTAGCAAGGGTGCAGGCTGCCCCACCCTGCCTGCAGGAGCCGAGGAAGGCGTGATGCCGTCAGCCCATCCTGGTTTCTTCTCACTGTTGAATTTATTCCTTTTACGACAAGAGAATTTACGCCACAAGGATGGCGCACACGGACTCTGGACCAGGCAGGCTGGGCCTGAACTCAGCAGCTCAAACCCGTTTTTCCAAGCAAAACGTTGCATTTCTGGTGGCTTGCAGAGAAGAGAGATTTCACCCCGACCTCCTTGGATGTGCAGTATGTTTTTGGGTGCCTTATGAACGTGTTGGTCTGTCTGCGATGGGGAGGAAGCTTTTGCTGCAAAGTGTAAAGGGCAGAAATTTTCAGCAGAAAATGCATTGCAGGGGGGTGAGAGTCGTGATGCTGCAGTTCAATATTATCTGAATTTTCGCCTAGTTGCCTGCTGATCCAGTTTTCATTCTGCACTTGGAGCAAGAGGAGCTGGAAACAGGAGCTTCAGTTTTCCCATCTACCTGGAGAGCAGAAAAATGACTGCTGAGTTCTCTAGAATTGTCTGGAAAAATTAACTTTTGCTTCACTTGTTCGAGCCCGGGAGCTTCGCACGGTGACGGCGCCTTGCGTTGGGTCAGCTTCGTTCGTGGCAATGTGGTTTGATAGTATTAATGAGCAGATGAACTTCATTAAGACGGCAAAGCCCACCAGTATTACAAGGCTCAGGGCTGTGCCCATTGCTCTTTGTTTTTCCTGCTCCCTGAATTCCCAAGGAGTGGAGGAGAAGGGGATATAACACCCATCACAGTGCACTCAGGCAGAGTGTCAGTCTTCTGGGAGAAGGCCTGAAAAACAGTTTTGTCTTGTTGTTTTGTTTTGGTTTTTTTTTTTCTTTTTCTTAAGAACAGTAAAGTCCTATAGCAGGGACAGCAACCTGATGGGTTGGGGTGCCAGGGGTCCTGCCAACAGTGATCCAGACTGCCACTCTGGCCCCTGCAGCTTCTCACTTCCCACAGAATATTTTCTTGGGATGTAGTGAAAGAAGAAAAAAGAAAAGAAAAACACAGATAATTGGGGATTTTGTTTCTAAAAACTTGAATTTTCACCCATCAGTGCATCAGGAGGAATTCAGAGTCAAAGTGTAAGCCACAGGGCAGTATTTCTCCTAAAGCATTTCCCTACCCCTACCTGCTGTGAGAGCTTATTCAATATTCTCATTGTGGGGCAATCCTGCAACCCCCACTGACCAGGCTTGGCCCATGACTTTCCCTTCCAACACTGGAGATGAAAAACTTCTATGTGAAATCCGTCGTTTTTTAATGTCTTGCCATTTATCTCTGCTATTAGCATACATTCATCCAGCCATTAACTGCTGTGATACATCAGTCACTCTGTTGATGTTGAGAATCAAAATGTTGACCAAAAATAGGGGGGGTTTCCCCAAAAATTACATGCTGCCAATGGTCCATCAGTAGGAAGCCGGCGGGCACATGGCATCATTCACCAGGGTACCGTGTTGGGAAAAGAGGCACCACAAGGAAAGCTAGACCACATGATTCTGAGCAGTGGGCTTCTATCTAGTATGCAAGAACTATTATTCCTTTCTCTCAATGCCCTCGTGCCTCACGTTGGGCGCCAAAATCTGTCTTGGTTTGGAAAGACAGGTCTCTGCCAGGGAAGGCTGGAGTTTCCCTTGGAATGGAGAATGTAAACCCCTCACCCCTGCCAAATTATAATTTTGCAATCAAGGGCTTTCAGGCAAAGATTTGGGAATAGGAATAACAGTTCCTTACTAGGAATATTAACAATACAAATGTAGTAGAAAACAAAACCACCCAACCAAACCAGCAAACAGACAAACAACCATTTTGGAAAACCCTGACAGAGTCAGAGCTACAACCTGACACCTTGTTGGTGAGGGTGTTGGAAGCAGTCCAAAAGTGAGTCCTCCTGGAGTGGCAGATGTGGTTCTGGTGAAGTAGAGATGATCCTGTCTAAAAGGGTCCAGTGGGTGAGAAGGGTATGGTGATGGTGAAAAGGGTCCAGCCTTCCTCCAGGAATCAGGTGAAGCTGGATACCTTGTGTTCCTGCATCTCAGTTTTATCCAGATAGGAATGGTTGGCTCCTCCCAGTGGGTGGAGCATCTCACAATGGAGTGTGGATGTACTGCTTTGGGGAGGAGAACAGCTTGGGGAGAAGAACAGCTTGGGGAGGTCTTAATGGCCCATTGTGAAAAGAGATAACAAACACTGCCCCACCTGGTTTAACAGCTGGCCCATTATCAAAAGGCACCCACCCCCTCCTCCCAGAGTTACAAGAAATAAAGAAGAACATCTCCCCAACTGCTTTCAGCAGATGAAATACACATTTTTGGTTCCATAACCCAGAACAATGGGCAGCATGGGGAACAGTGCTGGGGAATTTTTGGGGGTGAGAGTACCTGGGGATCCTGGAGTGTTTTCTTCTCTCTCTCTCTCTATCTCTTTCTTTCTTTTTTTTTTAAATCTTTTGGCTTACATTTCCAACGGTCGCCAAAGAGCGTAATTCTCCAATGTGTATTTTTAGGTGCAAAGCCACCAGCTGCACCTCCCCAAATCAGCCAGATTCCATCTTTGCTGCTCAATAAAAGTATCTGTATGGGGTTTTACTGTGTTGCCCCCATACAACTACATCAGCAAAGGGGAAAATAACCCCCTCTGGCCAAAAGTGTGTGGGGCCAAACCTCAGGGTGGTGTGGAGGCAAGTGGCAGCACCTCTGTGAGGCACCTCTGTGCCCACCTCCCTGGGATGCAGAGCAAGTTTGCTGACTCCCTGCTAGGCTCCCCAGCTTATTATTCACCTCATTCCTGGTAAAAATCTTTCCAAACTGATGGGTTTTGCTACACAGAAAGTGACTTGCTTGGTTTCCCCATGAGGGATTCCACTGCTGTTCAGAGAAGTCTCATGTGTATGGAGGTGAAACAAAAATGGGGAGAAAAAAAAAAATAAGAAGTAAGTGATTTGCTTGGTTCCCCTCTTCCCCTGAAGGAGATTAATTAGTATCTATTCTTGGCATGATTGATGGCTTTGAAAGAAAACTTGTCAGAATAACTTATGATTTATTTTCGTGCTTATTTTTGTAACACCCCTCACTTGGAGATCTCTCAAAATCTTAAATATGATTTTTCTTTTTTTTTAATTTCCCTGCTGGGTATTTTATGGCTTTACACTAATTTTGCTCTTCTTGGTGTTAGCTATTAGGCAGTCTTGGTAATATTTTCAGTATTTTTTCAGAAGAAATGATACTAAGGGTTGCAAAGTCCACTGTCAATAGCCAAGGGAGCTGTGGTTTCCTGCAGAACACAGAGTTAACGCTAAGAATTCTTTTTTTTTTTTTATGTATTTATTTGCATTTGAAAAAGCGATGTTTTTAATTTAATCATATTTGTTAAACTAAGCGCTTTAAAAAAATTTTTTTTAAAAACTTAAAAAAAAAAGGAAAAAGGTTTTGGGGAGAGTAAAGACTAGATATTCATACTTAGAGAAATCACAAACTCATCGTTTTCAGCATTTCAGAGACTGTTAAACCAAGGGAGCTCATAACTCTTTGTGGCAATTCAGTCTTTGTTTATAGAACATCCAGACCCACTGTATGCTATAAAATGCATCATCTGAGTAATAAATGTTTAAAGCTTGACATTTCCCCATCTCTCTGTGGGTACGCACTGTCGCTTCTCCTGCTCTGGGAGGGACCATCCTTCAGCTCAGGATGGAAGGAAAGGAATGTGTGGGTGGTGGGAGCAGAATATCCCTCGGGGTGGAAACAGGGCTCAGGAGGGCTCTGTGGGCTCCTGGCACCAGTCACATCCTGCTGCCCCTCCTATGGGGGTTGGCCCCTGTCCCTGTCACTTCTCACAGGGGTGAGGGTGGAAGCCTGTGGGAGTGATGCAAAGGGCTCAGAGCTCCATGAATGATGGACTGAGCCCATCTCCTGGTCTGCCTCCACAGCTCCCCTGCTCCCCATCCTCTGCCCAAAGTGAATTTCCCAGCTCTCTGTGTCCTGCCTCAGCTGGGCCCTGGGGGTCTGTTAGAGGAGCCCCCTGATTTAATCACACACATTCCAGCCAGTGCTGCAGCAACAAGGGCTCACTAGCCACTGCTGCCTGTTAAAAATAGTGTTTGAAAGTAATACTCAGGATGGTTATCACAAAATCACAGTTCCGAGCTGGAAGGGACCCACAACGACCATCAAGTCCAACTCTTCAGTGAATGGCCCTTACAAGGGTGAGGCCACAATGTTGCCTTTACCAGCACCACGCTCTGACCAACTGAGCCAATCTCAGAAAAAATAGATTTACTCCAAGGTCTCCTCTGGAAAACCCTTCTCAAGCCCAAGACAATTAATTTTTGGCTAACTAAAGTGCCTGCCTCTTTTCCTGGCCTGAGGGAGATAAAAAGAGAGAAAAAAAAGAGATGGAAGGTGAAACAAGGAGTGAAAACACCACCAGGATCCCACAGGGAGATTCCTGTTGTTCCTCAGATCTCTAATCCCCACATTCCCCCCTCCACTTCCCTCATGCCAGAGCATCTTCTCCCTCTCCAGTCAGGGGCTCATAGGACACAACAAAGCACCACAGATGTCCAGGCTGCCCTGGGGGTTACCCCTTCCCAGAGCCAACATGTTTGTTCCAGAGAGCAGGGCTTTGTGGGAAGCTCCCTACCTGTCCCATCATCACAACATCCCATCAGGACACCTTCTGGTGTCTTGACCCCAGAGTGGTGTCTGTTCCCTGCACACCTCCTCTTCTCCCACCACTTTAAGCAATGATGGGCTTGAAACTGAGCCTTGAATTGGATTCAAGAACATTTAGAATTTAGATCAGAACCTGGGAAGGAGTTTCTGGCTGTGAGGGTGGTGAGGCACTGGCATAGGCTCTCCAGAGCAGCTGTGGCTGCCCCTGGATCCCTGGCAGTGTCCAAGGCCAGGTTGGACAGGGCTTGGAGCAGCCTGGGACAGTGGAAGTGTCCCTGTCCATGACAGGGGGTGGAACAAGGGGGTCTTTAGGATCCCTTCTAACCCAAACCATTCTGTGAAATACCATGTGCCACCCCTTTCCAAGGATCCCTCCCTAAACACCCCCATCATGAGCCCCAACCTGCAGCCAGACCCTACAGCTCTGGGTGCTGGAGTTTGGCCTGTTCTTAATCAGAGGTTTGAGCATCTGGACCAGCTCTGGGAAGAGTTTATCAGCACTGGAGTTGGGCTGGGAGCAGACAAGCCAGGAGCAGAGAAGATCCCTGGGGCCTCTGGGACCACCAAGATGTATTAAATGAGAAAATAACCTGCAGTAATGCAAGATTAGGAGCAGATGGATGGGCATCACTACAGAGCTGAAGCTTTCAAGATGCAGGAATATTTCTGTGAATTCCTCACGTCTGCCAAAAACCCAGACAGCAGTAAATAAAGACTCCATGGATCAGGGTAAGATTGCTTGGCTTCCCTAAAACATGGCAAACCTGCAAATAGCCAGGATGTAGGATGTTCTCCCCTTCCAGCAGCTCCACATCTCTGCGCAGTGTTAAGGGGAGTTTTTAAATGCTCCTGCTGGTGGCAAAATGGGAGACAAAGACAAGTCACCTTGATGTAACTGCATTGTTGCTCTGTTTGCCAGCTGAACTGTAGCTCAAGTGATTACTGCTTGGGATGCAAGAAGAACAATGATATTAAGACAGTAATGCACATTACGAGACTGTGGCCTCTGCCTTTTGTACCCTACACTAAGATCCCCAGTTATAAGGCTGGAGACTTGTGTGGCTACATGAATGTGACTGCTGAGCCTGGCTTGATGTCTGTCCTGCTCCCCAGGACTTCTCTGGACTCCTAGAGAAATATTTCTGCAAGAAACACTGCGTCCTTGGGCTGTAAATTACTGATGTAAACCTTTCCAGGAATGCAGGCATTGCCTGTACCTCTTGGATGGGTTGCTGTGGTTATCCTTGCTGGTACAGGTAAGTGTGGTGTCCCAAGGATGGGTGGTCCCAGAAGTGGATGTTTGGCTTCGTCTGCCCAGAGTCAATGGGGAAAAAAGTGCTAAGTCCCTCTCAAGAGAAATACCAATTTCAGAATTGCATTCTGTCCCAAATCATCCCGATGTTTCAAAGTGTTTTGTTTCAATGTATGTTGTGTTGCTGTAGCAATAACATTTAAACAAATTGGATTTTATTAGCTCAGACCTTTTCAATAACTTCGCACAGAGCTTTCTGATCAGAAGTTTCCACTTTGGGGAAGCGATGCCAGGGGATGGCAATGGTCTGTTGGGAGAAATCACCTTTGCCATGGTCCTGGGCTTGCTTCAGCCTCTGCTCCTCTCCTCCCAGCCCTGCCAGAGGAAAATGCATCAAGATTTCTGTCCCCCCCATCATTCTTGGTGTCCAAATCCCTGACGCTTGTGGCCTTGCAGCCAAGACTTCCAGCTGGACATCAGGAAGAATTTCTCCATGGAAATGGTAGTCAGGCATTGGAAGGGGCTGCCCAGGAGGGAGGTGGAGCCCCCGTCCCTGAAAGTGCCCCAGGGAATGAGTGGATATGCCACTCTTGTCTGGGTAGCAAGGTGGGCATTGCTCATAGGTTGGACTCATTGACCTTGGAATGCTTTCCCAACCTAAATGATCCTGTGAAGATGGGGTAGGACAGCAGCTGGTGCTGCTGGTGACCCTACAGCAGTCGCTGGTGGTGGAGCTGTGAGCAGAAACCAGGTCTTGGAGCAGGTCCCTGGAACTGGTGGAAGTGTGGGAACAGCTGTCTGAGGAACTGGGCTGCAGGGAGGGTCTGCATGGGCAGGAGAGGTCATGGAAGCACAGAATCACAGAATGATCTGTGTTGGAAGGGACCTTAAAGATGATCTGATTCCATCGCCCTTGGCCATGGGCCATGACAGTGGTCCATGAGATCCCGTGGCATCTAGGAGCTGTGCAAAGTCCAGGTGGGTGGTTAGGAAGACCATTTCCACATTTCTACAGGCAGCACCAAGCCTGGGTTTTATTTGGAGGGTGCTTGAAGGTACAGATGGAGCACCCAGGTTTCCCAATCCAAGGGACAAATCCTACCTGCTCTTGCTTCATGCAGGCACCAGGGAGGAGTTCCTTCTGGCTGTTGTCCTGTGGGTGGGGGTGGGCAATGAGCAGTGCTCTTTTACCTTTAAAACTAACAGCAGTGAGCTCTGCAGGAGCCCAAGCTTTCTTGGCACAGAATCCTGTGCTCTGGCATCAGACATGCAGAGCCAGGGTGAGAGCACCATGGCCAGGTGTCAGCTGAGCTGGGGCTTCCCCAGGTCCCATCTGTCAACCACGGCCAAATTATGTCATTGGCACTTCCTTTTTTTCTTTTTTTTTTTTTCCTTTTTCTTCCTGGGATAAAACCCTAAAGTAAATCCTGATCAGCATTTGTTACTCCCTGCCTTGATCACAGATTCATGGACTCTCAGAGTGGTTTGGGTTGGAAGAAACCTTAAAGATCATCTCACTCCATGACCCCTGCCATGTGCAGGGAAAAACTTCCACTGTCCCATGCTGCTCCAAGCCCCATCCACCCTGGCCTTGGACATTTCCAGGGATTTGCAACGTTCAAGCTTAGAAAGCAATTTTAAATTGTCTTCTTTTTTTTTTTTTTTTTTTAAATAATTTAAAATTTTGAGGTCCAGAAGAGGTCAGTTTTCAAAGCAAGGCTGTAAGATTGGGTAGATTAGGGTGGGAGGGAAAACTGCACCAGGGGATGGGTTATCCAAAACCTGTCTGGTGGTAATTACACGTTGGCTGATGAAAAACTGGTTTGAGGGCAAACACCGTAAAAATATTGCTGTGGGGAGAGAAAGACGACAAAGATTGTGAAATCCAGTCGGGAGATTGTTTTACAGCAAAGGTAACTTCTCTCCCCAGGGCTGGATTTTACAACTCGTGTAAGAAACCAACCCCCAGTCAGCAGGGCTGCTCTGCTCTTCTTTTCAAGCACAAGAAACATGGGGTATTTGCTAGAAACCATGGGTTTGTGCTGATTTCTTAGAGATAAGTGCAGTCTTGTTTTTTGGGGGGGCGATGAAGCGTTTGGGGCAGGGATTGTGTTGCATGTGGTGACTGCAATGAGCTTTTACAATCATTGTGTGGACACATCCTGCTGTATGTATTCTTTATATAAAATTGCATTTCCATTGGTTTTTTGAGCGCTTAAAGGGTGCTCCAGGGGCTCACTGCTCTCCCAAGGGGACTAAACCCGAATAATCCAATGCTGCTGCCTCCGTTCTGCTTCCCAGCTCAGTTTACACTTTTTTCCCCTCCATTTGCTCTCTGCCCTGTAATTTTTATTTCCCTTTACTCCCTCTGTGTTTGCAGGTGGGTTTCCAGCTCTGTGCTGTCACATTTGGCCACCTCAGCTCCCTTTTCACAGCTGAGGATGTCTGCTCCTTGGGAAAGATGAGTTGTCCTTCTGCCAGTCACCACCTGCACTCACCTGTTTGGGGACAGGTGACCACCCTGGGTCCCTGCAGTTCACATTTCGGTCCCCAGAATCTTGCACAAGGGTTTTCTCCCTGTGTTAATACTTTTTGCAAGCACTGTAGAATCACAGAATGGTTTGGGTTGGAAAGGACCTTCAGGATTATCCTGTTCCACCCCCTGCCATGGGCAGGTATGGTTTCCACTCTCCACTATTGTTTGCTCCAAGCCCCATCCAACCTGGCCTGGAACACTTCCAGGGGTGGGGAGTCCACAACCTCCATTTGCCTTGGGGTGCACTGGATTTGCATCCCAAAATCCCACTAGGAATCACCACCACCACCCACGTTCCCCTGTAAATGCCAAGAGGAGGTTGCAGGGAGCCTCATCCCCTCTTGTGGTTCCTGCCCCTCCATGCACAGCCCCTTGTCTCCCATTTCTCAATAGAGAATCAACTGCTCTCCTCCAGTTCACACTGCTCCCGTGGTGCTGGATTTAAGTGACACTCCCAAGGAGAGCAATGGGAAAAAAGAGCAGTGGGACAAGCAGCTGTCCCTTGGAGACCTGTCCCAGCCTGAGGTGGCCCTGCCCAGACAGGGATGGGGACAGCCAGCCCTGTGGCATGGTGATGTTCCCCTGGCCTCACGCTTCTTGTCCCACCTGCAGGTGGGCAGGAGTTTTTGGGGACATCCAGGGGGGCTGGTGAGGGTCAGGGCTGGCTTACCCCCAGGGCACCATGCTGGAGGCTGTTTTCTGGTGGGAATTGTCAGGACAAAATTAGAAGTAGGTTGAACTTTATCTACGACTTGAACTGAGGCTGAACTCAGCCCTGTTTTGTTTTGGTTTTTCAAAGTTCAGTGGAGTTCATAGGGAGGGAGGCGAGTGGGGGGCACTGGATTATTTTATTTTAACTTGCTCTTTCTGTGATTTCACTGTAGTTGGAATGCCTCCTCACTCTGGAAAGGCTCTTCTCATGGTATTCCTAGTCCGAGGTGGTGATGTGGTGGCTCAAATACTGCCAACAGGATTTATTCCATTTCAGGTTGGATTTGATCCACTTCAGGTGCTTGTGGCTGGGGTAGTGCAAGGCTGGCAAAGCCTTCCCCTTGCTCAACCCTAGGTCTGCCCCAGACCAGCCCAGGATGAGAAGACAAAGGGGAAAACTGGGAGTGGACTTGCAGAAGGACCACAGCAGTCTGCACTGGAGATGCTTCAAGGGATTTGGGGCACATTTTTGTCCCATGCCAACCACCTGGGCTTCCAGACAACCTTCCAGCACTGCCAACATTTCTCCTAATCTTTATTTTCCATGTGGCCACCCCGAAGCCAAGACGAATTTGCTGGCCTGGGCCCAGACTGTGGGACCCACGAGCCAGAGCTGTGCTCCCTGTCCCTGACCCCGTGGGTTGTGCAAGCTGCTGGCCCCGTGCAGAGGTGTGTGGGTGGTGCAGGGAGCACGTACAGCGCTCTGCACCTCGCTCTGAGGACACAGCAGCCCCCTCTGGGCCAGGGCCAGTGCTGAAAGCAGCAGCACAAGGACGTGGAGGTTTCACACTGAAGCCATGGCAGAGCTGCAAAGGCAGGAGTGGCACTGCACCCCTGCACAGCCAGTTGTGTTTCCCAACGAGCTGACCATGCCTTCCCAGAACAGACAGGAGGCTTCTACCACACGGGTTTTTTGCCTCCTAAATTGCTCAACAGTTTGTAGAAACTTCACCATTTTTTTTTAACAAAGATGCCTCCTAGATCACTGACAAATCTAAGGAATGCATAGAGCAGACTAATTTCCTGGAATTGGACCTACTGGAGGAAAAGTCCCTCCAGGCTGGCTTCTAACTATGACACATTTGATAGCCATTCAAGGACTACTGGGAATCTTGTCATTTTTCTCTGTGAGGCCTCAGACAGAGTTTCATCATCAATTCTGACTGTTCTGTGAAATAAAACCAGCTAATGTCTACCAGCAGCCCTACAACTTCCGGGCTTTATGTAGGACCTAGCACAGGGGTGATTTTTTTTTACCCCCCCAGGAAGGTTTTATACCTGGGTGCAAAGTGACTTTATCCCCACTGCACCTTGTTTTCTTTCCTCCTGGCAGGGTGACCTGCCTTGTCCCATGGAGGGTGGCACGGGCTGTGGGCGTGCCTGAGCCGCCACCACTGTCAATGAACTTTGGCACCTTAAACCGTGGAAAACCCGAAGTGCCAGAGGGAGGGATAGGTGCCTGGCGTCCAGGAGATCAGATTGCCTCAGGGGATTTGCTGGGAGTCCCATGATGAGCCTGGAAGGGAGCCCAGACGGCAGGGCACCGCCGTGCTTTCCACCCAGGACACTCAGCCGGGGTCCCTGGAGGACAGCTGGTGGCCTTTGTCCCTTACTGTCGCCCTTGTGGCGTGCAAACCCCAATTCCACATCACCCCAAGGTCCTGGTGGGGTGAGCTGAACCCACCACGTGGGATGTGAACCCACCAGCTCTGCCAGGGATGGTGACACAAGGCAGTGGGCAGCCTGGAGTGAATCCCTCCTGTGTCTGCACCGCCGGTCCCAAGGGACCATTCCTGTGCATGCCCACGTGGTGCATCCACCAGGCTCACCCCAGGAGGAACTGCCTTGGGGTGGGCATTGCTTTAGGACAAGTCTGGATCTTCAGCAGTGACTCACTTCCCTGTGCTGCTCCAGATGCAGGAGGTGTGCTGTTCACTCCCAGTTCACTTGGGCTGCAGCCTGGCCACCAGCATCCTCCATCCTGTTCATCCCAGGTCCCCAGGGTCCCTCGTGGTCCCTTTTTGCCTCCAAGGTGTCCAGTAGGATCTCAGCACCGGCAGTTTTGTGGGCAGATGAGGAATCCGGTGCCGCAGAGGGGATTTTTAATGTCACCCATCTCAGCCCTGCTGTCCCTGTGAGCTATTCCTAGGAGTCCTTGCCCAAGAGCTCTGCCTCCAGGAAATGCCATTATCAGCTGCCTGCATCGGCTGCTCCACTTCGAGCTCCCCGCCTCGCTCCCGGGGCGCCCGATCCCAATCCAATTTCTACTGGAAGGAGATAAGACAACCAAAGGAGATAAGGGCCAGCCAGCAGCCTGGTCACCCTGACTCACAAGGGGACAGGTGTCAGCAGAGGAGGGACGCTGTCAGAGCAGTACTTGCAGCCCTGAGCTGGTGGGTAGGCATGGCACAGGCAGCCAGGGGTTCCCAGCCTGCTGGGACAGCCGAGTGGCACCAGGGCTGAAGCACTTGGGGTAGACTGAGGTGATGAATTCACCCTCCTTCTGGGGTCAAATACACAGGGAGAGGGCTCCTCTTCTGGGCTAAGGGGGGGCTTTGCATCACTCTGTTCTCATCCCTGTGCACGCTGCAGGCTGAGGGGTTTCTCCCTTTCCTCCCCAAAAGCAGAGTCTGACGCCTCTTCTCCCAAGCACCCCCTAGGCACCCACCTCCTCCCCTCCCTGCAGTACCAAAAGCCGCCAGATTAGCGACAGAAAGAGACCGTGAGGGTGAGGGACCACCCGCTGGTGCTCCCAGCTGGTCGGTGGCAGCTGAGTGGTGAATGCCTGCAGTTAAAACGAAATGGTTAATAGGAAGCTGAGCAAAGGTCTCCCGCCCGGCTGCTGGCACAGGTGCCAATGGAAATCGTGCCGAGGGCTGAAGTGCTCGGTGTCGAAACAGCCAGACTCCACCTTGTCCCTTTGCCAGGGCACTAACATTGCCACAGAACCTCACTCCCAAACACTGCTGGCCCTGGTGCTGCTGAACCTGTGCCTCTGAGGAGGGACATCCCTGTGGGCACCCTTCTACCCACGGACCCCTCTTAGAAAGGGGTTTTTTGTCTCTGACCTGCAGTTTTGGTAGGAAGTGGGGGTTTTTTAAAACCTGGGGCAAGTTGTATTTTGCCCATTTGGGGGGTGGTGGTGGAGAAAAATGAGGAATTACCCAATATAGAGCAGTTTCCCAAGGTTGGGAAGCAGGAGGTTGGAAGTAATTATTAATCGAAAGCGGCTGGTGGGGGCTCTGCTCACCTCAAACAACCTGGTCTAAGGGTCACCTCACAAAGGTGTCTGCCACTTAGAGAAGAAAAGACCTTGTCCTGGCCTGAGGGAGATAAAAAGAGAGAAAAAAAAGAGATGGAAGGTGAAACAAGGAGTGAAAACACCACCAGGATCCCCCAGGGAGATTCCTGTTGCTCCCCAGACCTCTAATCCCCACGTTCCCCCTCCATTTCCCTCATGCCAGAGCATCTTCTCCCTCTCAAGTCAGGGGCTCACAGGACACAACAAAGCACCACAGATGTCCAGACTGCCCTGGGGGTTACCCCTTCCCAGAGCCAACATGTTTGCTCCAGAGAGCAGGGCTTTGTGGGAAGCTCCCTACCTGTCCCATCATCAGTGGAGGTGTCTTGACCCTAGAGTGGTGTCCATTCCCTGCACACCTCCCCTTCTCCCACAGCTTCAAGCAACAATGGGCTTGAAACTGAGCATCAGGAGGTTGGATTCAAGAATATTCAGAATTTAGGAAGGAGTTTCTGGCTGTGAGGGTGGTGAGGCACTGGTGGAGGTTCCCCAGAGCAGCTGTGGCTGCCCCTGGATCCCAAGGCCAGGCTGGACAGGGCTTGGAGCAGCCTGGGACAGTGGAAGGTGTCCCTGCCCATGGCAGGGGGTGGAATGAGAGGGTCTTTAAGCTCCCTTCCAACCCAAAACACTTGGTGTTTCTCTGATCATCACCCTTGATGAAGCAGACATCATTAAACACTCATGAAAACACAACTAAATGTGTTTTGTCTTTGAGTGTGTATTTTATTCTCAAATGGCCTGAATTAAAATAGGCAGGAGAGTAAATGGAACTCTGACCAAATCCTCTGCAATATGTGCAGACTTTTGAAGCAGAAAACAAGGGCACTGTGGTGTTCATTTAAAACACCCTAAAAGACCCTCAGCAGATATTCAGTTCATGCACAAAATTCACTGCTTTGCCACACAGATCCCAGGCCAGGTCTTCAACTGGAAATTACCTTCCTTGCTGTGCCTGTGTAGGGCTGGGGATTTTTACACTGCTTGGGGGTCTGATGCCCTCTGTCTGAATGGGAAACCCACTGTGCACTTGTGGCTGATGCTGCTCTCACTGGTAATGCTGTTCCTGGAATTCCAAGGTCCTCCTTTATCTTCAGCAGAGCCAACTGTATCCTCAGAGATAATTGCAATAAATAGCACAAAATGCTTTCCCATCTCCAAATGTCTTTGTGGAAAAAAACCCATCATTTCTGAACGGATAAAAATGTGGTGCACTTGACCCATTTCCATTTAATGCCTCCCAAGGCTGCTCCCTGCCCAGCACAAACCTGGAGACTTCACTCTGAACTTCCACGGGATCCTGGGAGTTGGAACTGGACCAGTTCAGGGTTCCAAAACCACACAGACCTCAGAGGAACCCCAGTTTCTGGTGGGTGTTTACATCTCTTTGGGAATGGGGCCCTCAAAGACCTCCAAGCCAGGGTTGGGAGGTTGGGAACCACTGGGCTGGTCCTTGTCAAACCCCTCCAAGCTCCCCGTGGTCCTGTTGCAGCCTGGTGCTGAGAAGAGCAGCCCTTACACAGCCTCCCCTCACCTCTGCAAAGCCATGAGGAGCTGGCAGATGGCTGGACAGCAGCTATTACCTTCTGGAATAATGAGAAGAAAAAAGATGTTGTAACAAACAACATTTGCCCGAGTGTAAGTGGTGTCTAACCAATCCTGGATAATGACTTACTAATAAAGGTGGTAAACTAGTAATAAAGAGAGTCTGGAGGATGGTGTGCAAAGTGCTTAGAAAATCAAAAGATATCCCGAAAAGGAAGCTTGAAGGACCTGGTGCTGTTTAGTCTAAAGAATAAAAAATAAAATAAAATAAAAAAAATAAAATAAAATAAAAGACAAAGGGATATTGTAAATCATAAACCACATCCTCCAAGAGAAAGGAAATAAACCCTTCATTATCACAAAAGAAGGGCTGAGAAGTAGTGGGCTTAACCTGCAGGAAGGAAGATGCAGCCTGGGTGACAGACAGATAATAAAGGCCTGGAAAAAATTGCCTGAAAAAAACATAGTAATGCTGCACTTAAGATTATTAAGAACAGGCTGGAAAAACACCAGTTGCAGGTAGTTTAAGGATGTCTGGATTGCCCTTGGAATTAGCAGGGGGTTAACTGATTTTAAGTGCTCTCTTCCAGCACCATTTTCTATAAATTCCGTTTATTTTGCTTCCTTGACTGGGTTGTGTTTTGAAATTTAAGGAAATACCTCCCTTCGGCATTTTTCTCAGTTTCTCAGTCCTCTTGCAGGGAAGATGCCTTCTCCTCCAGCAGGGACGACAGATATCCAAAGGAGGGCAATAAACCTGGAGCAGGGATTACTAACAGCAAAACCCAGGGACGTGGTAGACATTGCAGCAGGCATTCAAGGTCCAGTGCTGGGCAGGGGGGAGCTCAGTTCCTGAAGTGCTGTCTTTTCAGAGAGATGTACCAACTCTGAGATTTGCTCCCCTGAGATGCTGCATTGACACCATCCCTGGCACAAAGGCCAGCCTAAACCTGATAAATGCTTCTGAAGCTCCTCGTGCTCCAAGAGCAGGCAAAATAATGGGGGAAATGGCAATGAGGGAAAATGCAGGCAGGGCTTTGCACCCCAGAGCTCATTGACAGAGGAGGGATGTGGCAATGAGAAACACCACGAGAAAAGCTGGGCCTGGAGAGCCTCTGTTTGGGAAGATCCCAAAAATGAATGAGGTTTTAAGGAGGGGTTATAAGAGGAGGGTGAGCAGGGAGTGGTTAGGAGGAATTTTAATTAACATCAACGTTTGCAATGTTATTTAATAGCGTCCAAAAAAACATCTGAGAGCAATGAAAGCTGAAACCAGCACTTTCGGAGCAAAGAGAGGCAAGTGTGGGGCTGGGGGAGCAGGGCTGGCTTCCCAGGGTATGAGGGGCACCTGAAGAGGTGGAAGATTCTGGGGAGAGAAAAGTGGTTTGGGGGGGAAATCGCAAAGAGTGGTTTGGTGGAAGAGAGCTGAGCATCCCCAGTGTGGGAGAGGCTCCTGGGGCTGTGCTCAGTGCAGGGCCACACCAGGTGACATTGAGGGAGGCAGAAAAACAGCAGCACCAGAAACTGAACCCCCAAGCTGAGGTTCTGGGTGCACTGAGGGGCTGCAGCCTGGATTAAACCCTGAAATTCCCAGAGGGAATGCCCATTCAGGCACCAATTGGAGGAGTTTGACCGTGGGGAAGGCGCTCAGGACAGGGCAGCCACCCAGGTCTGTGGCATGAGGACAACCATGGAGCTGCAGCAGCAGTGCAGGGGACAGTGCCCACGGGCCACACCAGCACCTTCCCCCGGCCAGGAGGGCTTTTGTCCCCTCTGCAGAGGACTCGGTGGCCCAGGCCGGGATGTGCCAGCCCGGGCAAGGCCGGCAGAGGTGCGGGAGAGGCGGCTCAGCCCCGTCCCCTGCCCGGGCTTGTCGATGGGGCTGTTCAGAGCGATGACATAATTACAGTTTCAATCGCAGATTAATAAGAAGTGGGGTTTTTTTAGCAAACTGTGAGGCATGCCTGAACTGGAAGGGCATTTCAGCTCCCCGCTGCCTGGGAGCTGAAGGTGCCATGCCCTCTTTGATGTCTCCTGGCGTGGAGGTGCTGCAAGCACCGGCACTGGTGTCCCGGCTGCGGCTCCCCTGCCGGTGCTGTGCTCTCCTTTCATCTCCGGCACCTGCTTGGGCAACGCGCGTGTAAACGGAGAAGCCACCCCCAGCCTCTAAATTAAATTCTGCTGGTGGAGGGAAGGTCACTCCTGATGCCACCAGAGGCACAGGGGCTGAAAACCCGGAGGAAAGGGAAACTGAGGCAGAAGCTGCTTGCCCAAGGTCGTTCAGAGGGTTTCTGTGATGTGTGAAGCTCCGGGGTGCACCTGGAATGCTGCAGCAGCTGGAGGAGGTGGCCAGCATGGACTGTGGACTAGCGTGTGACTCTGAGATGAGAGAGAGCTGGCATCCACGGGCCACATTCCAAAATCCGAGCTTAAAGTCCAGCTCTTAGCGCTCTGGCTCAGACCCTGAGGTGCTGCTTAAAGCAAAGCCAGAGAGGGGCAGGAATTTGTTGCTCTGGGGAATGATGGATATGTAAGGAAATTTCTATCCATTTCCACCACAACTTCTTGTCTCTGCAAGATCACCCATTTTTCCTCCTCCCCCAGCACTCAGCCCCACCTAGCTTACTTGGACAGCTGAACATCTCACATTATTCAGGTTTGGATGCTTCAGTGCCTGATGGAGAAGCTTTTGCACACCTTTGGGCATGTCAGACCTGGGGCTGTCCCTCAGCTACTCCCAGCAGGAGTCCCAGAGCCCACCCAAGCCCTGCCATCCCAACCATTAAAAAAGAAAAAAAATCACCCACATCCTTAAGCTGACTTAAAGGTCATGATAATTCCCAATAATCCTTTTTTTCCCCCCTCACCTATCCACGCTCCATGTCTTCATCCTGCACTTGTCAGAGTTCCCCTGCATTCGGAGGACTGGAGAGTTGTGCTTCCCACTTTCTTACACTTACCCAACTCCTGGAGCTCACAAGATGCTTGTGAGACTCTAGGACCAAGTCAGGAGGCACCAAGCAGAGCCCACAGGTGGGAACCCTTTGTGGAGCTTCAAAAAGCAGATGAGACTGTGGGACAGACCTGTGTGACCGAGATCTGCTGCTGCTCCTCGTGATTTCCTGCTCTTCACATTGACCATCTCCACTTTCAGGTCCCCTTTAGACATTCCTCAAGTTCTGTTTTGTCATTACCCAGTGCCCCTTGCTGCCCCAGCTGAGGCTGTTTTACTGGACCATTCCTCTCCCCTGGAAGGTGTATTTGGAGCTGCCGAGCCCTGAACAGCAGGATCACTCTGGCTCCATCTCCCTGGAGTTCCCCAAGCTACGAGCAGGTCTGTATCTGAGATCGGTTTCCTCTAACAAAGCCAGTCCCTATCTAGGGATCTGCTTTCCTGCAACAAAAATATGCCCCAGGTGAGAAATTTGCCTCCTGAACTCACTGTGACCTCCAAGAGCTGAAAGACTTTGGATTAGGAGCATTGAGCTTGACTGTGCTGAAAATCAATCCAACCCTGGAGCCTTGCTGCTGCCAAGAGTGGTGATGCATCTCTGTAAAAAAAAAAAAGTCCCAAGAAAAGTTATTTTTGTAGTATACAGACTAGAACACCAGTGCTGTCCCAGTCCAGCAGTCTCTCTCAGGCTAGAGGATGCCAGGGAATGATCCCAGTTGTGGGTTGAGGTCCCACTGTCCTTTTCTCCAAGGGCAGCAGACAGTGGTGGCAGCTCCTCCAACCAGGGATGCTGCTCCACAAGTTTTTTAACGCTTGGACTGCAGCCTTATGTCCCCAGAAAACTCCCTAAAAGAAAAAAAAAAGGAAAAAAAAGGGATCCTGAAGGGTTAAAAGAGCACTGTAAGTTTTACAAGTCCAGGCTGCAGATGTTGCAGGCAGGGAGATGAAAGCAAACCCTTCTGCCTGGCTGTGGAGGCTGCAAGCCCCGAACACCCCCTCTGATGGAGGCAATTCCCTGCCTCCAGCCCCGGTCCATGCTGTCTGCTGGCTGGAAGTGGTTCTGCTGGTGAGCCCACAAGCAGCACATCGCTGCACGAGGCCTCTCCATCCCACTGCTCGCTCTTGATCAATTATTAAAACCAGAAAATTCTCCAACCATGAAATTCATCCCAGCTTCCCCCATGGCGTGCTGGGCTGGAAGAACCAAACCGCAGGGCCTGAGCTTCCAGGGAAGGAGTAAATACCACTTCCAGCAGGGCATTTTTTTGGGATGCTGGGCCATCTCCAGTGGCTTGGTTTTGTTTGTGCCAGTGTTCCCCTGTGGCTCCTGTTGCTGCCCCAGGTGAGCAACCTGCCCACCCACTGCTCTGCAGGTTCCCATCATCCAGCTGCCATCAGGAGCTTGGTTTCCCTTCTTTCACCTTCATCAGCTCTGGTTTCCACTTTCTTTCACTGGACCCCTTTTACATCACCTTCATTTTCTTGTTTCCTCCTGTCAGCCTTGGCTTACCTTGCTGATGGGGGGCAAAACTTGTTTTCTGACCCATTTTCTACTCTAAACTGGCTCTAAACTGAGCTGACAAGCTTCGGTAGCTGTGGTACCGGGGCCCAGTTATGTCCCTTCACTGGCTGGAGGTTGGAGCCAGAGCTGTCCTGCTCCATTCTTTGCAGGCATGCCTTGTGCAGAACAGATATCTTTGGGGTTAGAATGTGTTTTTTTCCTATTTTAAGCATATTCATGCTGACATTCTCATCTGGGCAGCTGCAGGGAATAACAAGAGACCCCCCTCAGCTCTCACACAACAACTCCCTTGAGGTCTTTGGTGGTCCAGCTCCAAACCCAGAGTACGGATATGCCTCAGAATAACTTACATATTTGCTACGGGGCAGAGGATATAAATACATCCATGGTAATGCCAGTCCTGTGTATCGCCTCGACAGCAAAATTAGTACTTAGTTCCTTGCAATATGTGGGATTTTTTTTCCCTTTTTCCCATGCGTGTTGTAACCCTGGTAACCGACAGCACCCGCACCGACGACGTCTGACTCGCGCTGCTTTGTTCCCGTCTGGTACAAAAAAAGGCTGCAAACACTTCACCACGCTGAAAGCTAATGAAACCACCCAGATTTGATTCTCAGAGCTGATCTAAAACCCTGCAGGGCCTGAATCGCCCTCCCTTCAGCCCTGACCCTGCTCCAAGGTAAGGGATGTAGCCAAGAGCCTGGAGCACCTGCCCCCGACATCCGAGATCAAAGGGGCTCAAACACCCCTTGGCTGAAGGAGCTCAGAGTTCCCCCAACCTCCTGATGGTGCCTGGGGGCTGAGCTGTGTGTGGAGGGTGCAAGGGGACCCTGAACCTCTTCTTTCAGCCCAAATATGTCATATTGCAGATGGCACTGGGAAGGCTCAGGCTGGGGACCGGAGCACCAATGTCCTTCTGCACAGGATGTCTTAACCACTGAAGTAGGTTGGTACCCCTGCTCAGCACTGCTTTTCCTTGCTCCCCAAAAGGGAGCTTGGGAAATGGTGCTTTGGTGTCTGAGCATCCCAAAAGCCCAGACACCAGAGCACCATGCCCCAGCTCAGACAAAGCACACCCTTGTTCCCACCACAGGGTCCCTTAGGGAGGATGAGTCACAGCCCAACTCGAGCTGCCTCTGCTGCAGGACAGCTGCTCATTCAGGTCTTCTCCCTCCACCCACCCATTTTTGGAAAGGGGAACTGAATTCACTCTCAGATTTCCACCACATTTTTCAGACGTGATAAACCTTGTCACCAGGTTCAGGAGACATTTAGAATCACAGAATCACAGAATCCTCAAGGTTGGAAAAGGCCTCCAAGGTCATCGAGTCCAGCCGTGTGTGCAGCTGACAGCCAGATGTAGTGTGAGAGCATCGGAGACTCTTGGCTTTCAGAAACCAGAGTTTCTGAAAAATAACCCAAGAGGATGGTCCAATTCATCATCAGGAGCACTTTGGCAGCTTATGGTGGTGATCCAGTAGCATGACAAGGGGAAGCATCCTGGGCTTTTCCACTGAAGCTGATGACAGGGGCCTTGGCTGGTAAACATTACACGGCAGCAACTTCCCATTAACCACAAGAGCCACCAGAGCCTCGCAAGCATTTTGGGGTTTTACTCATTTTGTCTCTAAGCCACACAGAAATTTGTACAATGAGTCGCTGGAGAGGCTGGGGGTGTTCCTCTGCCTCCTCTGAGCGAGGCTGAGAAGGGCTCCTGCCACACTCTGGTGACACAGTGAGGTGAGACCTCCTCGGCCATGAGTTGGCTGTTCAATCACAGTGGCTCAGGGCCAGTCCTGGCTTTGCTCTCCAGCTCCCAGCACATCACCTCTCATTGCTGCTTGTTGCAAGTTCTACAAAAATGTCTGGTCCAAAAAAGCCCGTGTGAGTCCATGCCAAATGGCATGGGAGTAGCTCCATTTTCACTTCTTGCTCTGAATGTCCCTCACAACTGGCTGTCCCAGCTCATTTTAATCTCTTCCCTCAAACCACCAGAGATGTGCCCTCACCCTGGTGTCTTCTTTCCAACATATTATATGTGCCCAATAAAACAAGTTGAATATTTAAACGCATCTAGACAACACAAAGAAAATGCTTGTATGGATGTGTTTTGTTAATTCCTCTTAAGCAAATTTTTTCTCCAGTTTGCTTCCACAAGGCCTTTCAGACCAGGGGAGAGCTAGACAGACAGACAGACAGACAGACAAATAGATAGATAGATAGATAGATAGAGACAAATACCCAGCAGAGCTACCATTTGCAAGCTGAGGTAAAATCCACTGGGGCAACTTTACACCAGTGAAAGCACGACCAGCACAAAGAATCAGCTTTTCCAAGGATTCATGGATTTGAACTGTTTGGAGCAGCCACCCCATCACCACCACACTGTCCTGAGGGCTGCATGGGCAGAAGGACCTGTCCCCCTTGTGGGCTTGCAGATGGCTTGGGGAGTGAGCTGGGTGCTGAGCATCACCTGACCCTGGGCTCACGGCTCTGCACCACCTCCAAATGGCTTTCCTGTGTGGAAAACCATGACCTGAAGAGGGTGGAATTTTACCACCTTCCCTTGCAGGTAAAATTTCCCTTGCTGAGGTAAAAAAACCTCAGCACCTGACAATTTGACAATGTTTCAGACAAAAAAAAATTAGGACAAAAATAGTATCATTTGACCCTTCTTTTTTGCACTCTTCAATTACTGCTCAGCAACACTGGGGGGGAAAAGGAGCCCAGTGCACTGCAAGTTAACATGTTGCAATGTATCAGAAGATTTAGCACTTACAGTTGTGGAGCCATGGTCCAAAGCAAAAATACTGTCAACAAGAACAGACTGATTTCAGTCACCCCAAATTTCCAGAGAAATTCTTTTCTAAGAGGGAGAGGAGGGAGACATTGTCCCGCCATCCGCTGGGAAATCTGGACTTCAGACTGTCTCAACCACCTCATGTCTGAGCCTCTTAAGCAGATGAGATTTCTCTAAGATGATTTCCAAGGAGGGAAGAGTGGAATCCACAGATAAGCTGTACAGAGCACGATGATAGGTGAGGTCCCAGGGCCACCACTTCTCTGCTGGAGAAGGTGGAAGGTGTCCGTAGAGCTGGGGTGTGCCTGAATTTAGGTGCTGGAGGCCTGAAGCAAGGGGGACATCATGCAGCTCTCCAGGAGTGACTTGTCAGCTGCACATCAGCATTTTCATTTTGGAAGGAGCTGGCTTTGTCCTTGTCCATAGCTCCTTCATCTGTGTTTCTGCTCAGACCAGGTTTATACCAGGTCAGCACTTTGCTTTGTGTGGCTGCAGCTTTTCTGAGCCCTAAAGATGGAATTACAGCACTGGCAAACTCTTGACAAGGGGAAATTCTTCCTTGCTTAACCTCTAGTCTCTATTTTAACCTCCCACTCACCCCACATCCACCAGCCCCAGAGCTGAACGAGTGAATGGGGACACATATGAACTGGTGCTCAGCATCCTTCTGTCATGCTCCTTTTTTTTTTTTTTTTTCCTTGTTGAATGAGGCCTAAAATTAGCTCAGCAGGAGGTGAGGGCTGGAACATTTCAGCTAAAACTGTCATAGTATTGAAAAGCCATAGTTTTGCTGATTATTTCTCAGCTTTCTTACTGTGAACAGCATTGCCTGGCCTTTTATTTTGACAGATGAATGCAAGCAAAGATCTCATAGAATAAAGTGATCTGCCAGGCTTTTCAGGTCATTCTCCAGATGATTTATTATTTGGCCTGGAAAGGCATGTCCAGCTGAAGGTCCAGCCAGCTCAGTGTGTCACAGCCATGGCCAGGGGGAGTCACACAGGGCAAACTCTAAAGTGGGGATTGTGGAGGATACCCCAGACCCTCACTGCACCCTGCAAACAACACAAGAGCCCACCAGCACTGCACCCGTCATAAGCTCATATCCACAGACAGGCTCTGGCTTTGCTGGGTCACTTTTCCTCTTTGCATTTTCATAGAACAACAGAACAGTATAAGCTCATCCAGTCCCACCCCTGCCATGGGCAGGGACACCTTCCACTGTCCCAGGCTGCTCCAAGCCCTGTCCAACCTGGCCTGGGACACTGCCAGGGATCCAGGGGCAGCCACAGCTGCTCTGGGCACCCTGGGCCAGGGCCTGCCCACCCTCCCAGCCAGCAATTCCTGCCCAAGATCCCATCTGTCCCTGCCCTCTGGCACTGGGAAGCCATTCCCTGGGTGCTGTCCCTGCAGGCCTTGTCCCCAGTCCCTCTGCAGCTCTCCTGGAGGCCCTGGAGGCCCTGGCAGGGGCTCTGAGCTCTCCCTGGAGCCTTCTGTGGTGCAGCTGAACAGCCCCAGGTGTGCCAGGCTGGCTCCAGAGCAGAGGGGCTCCAGCCCTGGGAGTGTTTTTGTGACCTGATGTATTTCAGAAAGCTGCTGTGAAGAGCTCGTTTAGGGCTACTGCACTTCCGTCCTTCCAGCTTTCAGGATGAGCAAATTTGTGTAACCTCTCAAGTGGAAGTTCTAGAAAACATGAAGGTTAAATGATTTGGTCACATCTCATGGACTAATGAGCAGGGGCAAAAATCAGAGCTTAATTAAGGGACAAAGCCATCTACACTACAATTTGGTTTCACGTTTGGCCTTCACCACCAGGATGCAACATGTACCTCATGGAACAGGGTGAAAATGTACAAAAATACCTCTACAGTGCAGAGCTCTGTGGCTGTCCACGCAGCTCAACTGGTGCCATACCCCAGGTTCAAAGCTGTTGTCTCAAATCTTCTGGGTTAAGTCCCAGCAGCCCATCTTGGAGGTGGGAGAAGCACAAGTGAATCAAATACTCCTGGCCTCTCGCTTAATCCAGAGTAAAACCCAACCAGCTTTGGCTGCCCCTGGATCCCTGAAGTGTCCCAGACCAGGCTGGACGGGACTTGGAGCACCCTGGGAAAATGGAAGGTGTGCCGACCCATGGGAGGGGGTTGGAACTAGTTTGAGGTCCCTTGCAAACCCCTTCATTCCCTTATTTTTTCTGATTTTTGTGATCTTAGACAGTTGGCTGTAACCCCAGCATGACCCTATACCTGGTCATACACCTAAATTTGGAGTGGTTTTTCTAACCCCTGGTCCCTCCTGCCCACAGAGACCTGCTCACGCAGATCAAGGCTACAAAACTCAAGAGGACTCAGCAAAGGGTTTTGTGAGGCACTTGTCTGCTTCATCCTTCACCTGCAGTGCCTTTGATGGTGACCCTGGAGCTTCTGATGCGTGTTGTCACTGCTAACTTGGCCCACTGCAGGTACCATGTGGTTACTGGACAGCTCAGAATGGAAATGAGCCAAATGAGACAGTTTCAGCTCCTGTCCTCCCAGGTGTGTCTTAGTGCACATCAAGCGAGACAGGATGGGTGCATCTGATGCCTTAAGCTTTAGCTTTCATGTTTTTCAGATTCTGTGCTGCCTAGGGGTGCAGTTCTGAGCCTCATATTAAGTGCTGGTGAGCTCTCTTCACAGATCAGGGGCACAAAACAAATCCTTTTCCTGCTGGACACCAAGGACAACCTTCAGGCCCAAAAGCACAAACAACGGTGGCTGGAGGGAGGAACAAGAAGGATGAGACCTCACAACCTGAAGCTGTAATTGGACAATTAAACCCCAATATGCAAATGGTCCAAAACTGAGAAAAATACAAGACATCTCGTGACCATTTGTCCATTTTGTGAACCATTTTTAGTCCACCTTGACTGTAGCCTTGGTCAGGCCCTGTCCTGCCCAGGGTGTATCCAGGCCCACCTTGGGTGTAGGCCTGGTCAGGCCCTGTCCTGCCCAAGAAGGAGGCCTTTCAGTAAATGCCCACTTTATTCCCTTAGCTCTGTCCAGTCTATTTCAGATCAGCCTTCCCAAGGCATCACACCCATCCTGCCTCAGCTTTCCATGCTGGAGGTTGAGGAAGAGAACCTGGCAACTGAAACTCGCCCAGGATCAAAAGCCACCTTGGAGCTGGTTGATGTGCTCAGTACCATGGATCCAGCTGAAGGCACTGCCCATTTGGAGACAACCAAATGCTGTGTGTCAGCAAATCCCCCCGGGAAGGGCATCATCTGTGCTGAACGAAGGCACAGCATCGAGCTGATGCTGACAGAGGCTGACCTGCTGAGGTGCCCACCCACCCCCAGGAGGAGAGCAGAGGCTGAAGTCACACTCCTGGGGTCCACGCACTTGGGGAGGGTGGGAGCTCACCAGCCCACCTGGACATTCTCCTTGTCCATGTGCTTCAGCCTCCAGGACTCCAGGGGTTTCCACTCAAGGTCCAGCTCCACAGAAGGCAGGAACAATTTATAGGGACTTGCCCCTGGCAGAGCACACGTGCAAGGAGGGTGTGGAGAAGGGGATGCCTACAGGCAGGGTGAGGGGGGCAAAAGGAACACCCATCTTTATGTCCAGAGGCATGGGAGATGAAAAGGATAGGAAATAGTCGAGGAAAACACAAGGACTGGCTTCCTTTTCATATTTTCCTCCTCACCCTCTGGCACAGGCCACCTGTGTGCCAGCAGAGAGCACAAGCTTGGCCCAGTATTTGTGGGACAGGGTCAGGCTCCAACAGGAGCTGTGATCCCAGCACTGGGGCTCTTTCAGGCTGAAGTCAAGAGAAATAGGAACAAAAACAGAAACAACCCAGGGGATTTGAGGCAGCCAGTCCCTCCAGCCTCAGGCTGACAGGGGGTGCATCCAAACTGGGGAGCTGAAAGCAGCAGGCACCAAACCAGGCCAATGGAGCCCAGGGCCTGGGACAACCACACCCAGGTGTCACCCACCCCAGAGAGGACCCACTCAGGGCTGTGGTGGGTGCTCCCACCACTGACCCCACACAGCACTCACCCAGAGCAGCATCTCTCCAGTCTGCCTCATCCACACCGCAAAAAAAAAGCCACTTAGCACGGTTTGGGATCAAGTGTACATTTTTATTTTTTAATGGAACATAGACTCCTTTAGAAAAAGAAACATTCAGCTGGATGATAACACCCATAGAAAAAACACCAATCTTGTGTTCTCTTTTTTTTTCTTTTTTTTTTTTAAATTTGGCATTTGTTATCTGCATTTATATTAAAGCAAAGTGCATCTTTCTTACTTTTTTCTCGTTTATACACATTGCACAATACATAAATAATGATGCTTATAAAACGTCTTTATATTTACAAGTAATAATATATTTATATATAACATAAAATACACTTTTTTCTTTAATAAATCTCAGGGTTTTTTAAGGAGTCCTTTCTTTTGTGTGGGTGTTTTTCCAAAGCACTACAATGCTAAAGTTCCAAGAAGAATGCTCTCTTGTTCAATTAAACCTTTATATTTAGAAAAATAGCTTATGTTAAGGTCTAAACATGCTCATTGAGCTAAGAACAGTGTAAAAGTATCATACTCGTGTATGAATTCAAGAAGAAATGAAAGCACAACTGCATTTCCAGATAAGATGGTACCTGGATAACCTGGTCTAAGCAGGTTACAACACACCGACTGTTGTGGACACTTTTTCTCTTGTTTTCCCCATTTGTTTTTCTTTAGTTTTAACTACTTTTTTTTTTTTTTTTAAGGTTTACAAATTCTGTCACTTTGCGTCTCAGCTCAAATGATCAAGCACGGGCCACACGCCCGAAGTCCCTCCACTGTTGTTTCCTCCCCCTTTACATCAATCCACGATCATAAAAAACATAGAAAAAGCAGTGGAACAATGAACACAGTGACAAGACATGAACCCAGCAACAAGAGAAAACACAAAAGGTCGGTAAAAGACCTGTCTGGGAAGGTTTTTTTTTTTGCACCATCCTTCAGCGGCGACGCGGGGGTCAGCACTGCTGGGGAGGGGGGGTGTCGGTGTCACCGTCACTGGGAAGGTGGTGCGTACAGAAATACAGTCATCTCCTTGTGTTGTCCAAGAGAAGGAGCTGTAACATAAGAGCTAGTGGCTTTCAAATCCGTCGATCCCCATTGGATAATCCTTTTGAGAGGCGTGAAGTAATTATCTCATGTGATCTATCCCCACTGCACCCTTCTCTCGCCCTTCTGAGAGTTATTGGTCATTCACACTTTTAAAAAATAGATATATATTTATCAAAATACCCCAAAAGGCAAAAAACAACAACAACAACAAAAAAAAACCCAACGAACAAACAACAACAAGAAAAAATCTTTCGTAAGCTATTTCTCAAAACGAAGAAGGGCGAACAAAACGAAACGAAACGAAAAAAAAAAACAAACAAACGAAAGTCTGCATGAAAAGCAAGCACTCAGAAGGAAATAATAGCAGCAAAGGAGTATAGATGTCATGAGTTCACTCTGTCTCGAGTCATCATCGGTTGTTGAAAATAACCTCCAACCAGCAGGGGCAGCTGCTGATGAACTGTCTGGTGTAGCACTGGCCCCAGCCTTTCACAAAGCTGATCTGCACGGTAAATCCGGTCCATGGCTGCTGCGTGAACTCGTGGTCGTTGGGTCTCTGCAAGGTGTATGCCTTCTCGTAGTCAAAAGCCTTGATGGAAAACCCTGGGAACACTTTGTGAACCAGCAACGTCCTGGAGTCGGGGTTGTCCAGTGTGGCCGACTTGATGAAGATGGGGTAACTGCTGCGGTTGTACACCCACACGCCGTCCACTTCCTTGGTGAGCTGGATGCCGTAGCCGATCTTGCTGCGCACCTTCTGCACCAGCTGGCTTTTGTTGTCTGAGTTGAGCTGTCCGAGGCAGAAACCATTCCCCTGAGGTAGATCATAGAAGATATCCAGGGAGGGCTCTTGGACAGAGTACAGCCGACCCACACGTGTCTTCTCTTCCCAGTATGCCACCACACACCAGTGTGACCTATCCCCTGGCTCCTGAAGAACTTGAGAATCTGAAGAAAAAAAGAGAAAAAGAAAAAAAAAAAAAGGTGAGATTTAGCAGCAGGAGAATTAACACAAACCAGCAGGACCTTGCCTGCCCACATCTTCACAATCCTCTCCACACATATATCGATGTCTACAGTGCATCCACTCTTTCCAAAAAAACATTTCCAGGTTGGGTTTGGGGCACTCCTCCTGTGTTGTTTCAGTGCCTAGCTCTAGTTGGATTTACAGGTCCTGAATGACACAGTCAACGACAATGACACAGCCACCCTCACCCAAACCAACACCAGAACCACCTCCAGTGCCAACAGGAGAGGCGAGATGCTTGTGCAACCAAACACCCAAATCCCCGCATTTTCACCTGCTGAATGACAGAGATTATTTCCATAAATGACAACCTACTCTGCACAGACACTGAAAAAAATGGAAAAAAAAAGGTGCTGCTAAGAAAACCACATTGAAAGTCACCCCATAGGACCAGAGGGGATGAGAACTTGACTGCTCTGGTTCATGGGGCTTTTCCCAGCCTGCAGGGTCTGGGTGATGGACAGTATGGGGACATGAGATGCCACCCTAACCTAGAGGAAGCACCAAAATATCGAGGGAACCAAAAAAAAAATCTCACACATGTTAAAAAAGGCATCCTAAAAATTTGCAAAAAAACTCATAGAAATTCATTTGTGTAGCCCCCTTCTCTCAGCTCCCTTTCCCATAGTTACCCCATGGCAGCATGGCAGTGATGTAGGAGGAAAAAGCAAGGCAGGAGGAGGGGGAAAATGTGAGAAAGCCTTTTCCTGATGGAGGATCCCGAGCAGCCTGGCGCTGCTCGGCGGGTAATTCCTTCCAGCCTCAGTAGGCATGTTAAGACCTGGGAACTATTCATCTCTATAATAGTATAAAAAAAAAAAAAAAAAAATTCAAGCTGGGAATGCAAGTTAGTGAGCACTACCAAAATAATCCCCTGAACTATGAGAGAAACTACTAGGAGCTGGGATGGTGGGTGACCCAGCAACCAAAAGCTCTTCCTGCAGCTCCCCCCACCCCCAACCCCTCCCTCCCAGGACAACATGCTGGCAGCCTGCTCTCTCTGTTTTTTGCTATTAATAAGCCCATTTTCCAGTTTTCCTTCTATCCCGTTCAAGCCCTGCACTGTGCTTTTAAGAGAGAAGAAGAAGAAAAAAAAAAAGCAAAAAAAAAAAAAAAAAGCCCAGCGCACACTTTTAATTTCCTCATTTCTATGCCAGCAAGGAAAATATTTCTCCAGTTGCTGGAGGCAGCTACTAAAAATGGGCCTGACTGTGTATGTCTCAAAATAGGGACCCTCGTTCCCAGGTTAAACTAGGGATGGGGGTTCAGGTCATGCTGGGGTGGGCCCTGGGACAGCATCTGTCGAGGTGCACCCCACTTTGTCCCTCCACTCCCTGTTTTGGTGCCTCACAAGACTTTGCTGTGGGTAACTTTACGTCCTGCTGAAACCTGAGACTGAGGAGGGGCAGCAAGGGCAATTTGTGTAACTTCCTCCCCACGAACCAGATGGGGCGTTCTCTGTGCCAAAGTGCATCCAGAGGGGCAAGAAACACCCCCAGGATGGAGTTTCCACCACCCTGCCTGGGAGAGAGAAGAATCTGGGAGGGATGCCTCTGGATCCTGGAGAAGGATGCTCCTCCACCAAAGGAGGATCTCTGTTGACCACTCACTACCTCCTTCCTCACTGTCAGCCTGCCAAGATGTTCACAGCCTTCTGGGTTTTGCTTTATAGCAGCTGAGGGAATTTTGGAGCCATTGGACCCCTCATGAAGCTCCTATACATTTTTATTGATTCAAACACAAAAAGTATCCCTTTTCAGGAGGTGGCAGGGGGAAAAAAGGACTTTTTCCACCTGGTTTTTGTGCTTGCATTGGTGAAGACCACGTAACAACTAGTTCACTGCTGCTTACAGACAGCTACTTAATTGCTAGAGCATTTAAGGAAAAGAAGAAAAAAACCCAAACCTACCAATAATAATAAAAAAAAGAAAAAAAAAAAATAGAAAACTGCCTTGGCGATGAATGAACAGACCTTTATGGAGGGCTGGAAGTTCATGAATGAATCCCACTAGGTTTCTGAATGACATGGGGTGACCAGACCTCAAGGACGAATCTTAGGTAATCCGGGATGTTTGAGTTGTTTTTTTTTTTTAAGGAGCTGATGCCAGCACACAGTATAAATATGCCAGAGCCTCTTCCGTTTGCGGGCTTCGGCTGTTGACTGCATGTCTAGTCAAAAATCCACGAGAATATAAGGGCTGAGCTCGGGTAAACAGGCTCAGGCCTCCCTTGCCAGCCACCACCAAAGCTGCCTTTTGCAGTTGTTGGGACCCTGGAGGAGCCCCCTTGCTCCCACCTTCCTCCCTAGTTCTGGCACGCGCCGGGAAAAGGGCTGGGAAAAGCCAATGGCATCACTCCGACAGCAGAGGAGGTGGCAGGAGAGAAGGAAAAAGTGACTCAAGAGATGCTTCCTACAGCGACAGACTTCCTTTTTTTTTTTCTTTTTTTTTTTTTTTCCTTCCCCCCCCCCCCCCTTCCCCCCAGAAGGCTTTTTTTGGTGGCAATAAACTCGGATCTGTGCAAACTAAGCCAACAGAGGTGTCACGCTCAAAAACGCCCTGCTGGCTTCACCCTGAGGTCACGGCAGGCACCCACCATCCAACTGCAAACTCACACCAAAAACCCAGACCCCAGGAAAAAAACTCACAGAGCCACAGCCCCCTCAACACGTCCTGGTGTGCGACAGCCCATGGACGGCTGCAACCCCTTTGGGATCCCTGTTTTGAGTTAAAAGCATCGTTTTTACGAGCTCCTCGGTGCAAACACGTCCCTTTCTAAATGCCTGGAAAACTCCCAGAGAACTGGGAGCGTTCCCATATCCCAGCAAACAATGATAATGTTTAATGCTATAAGCATCTGCGCTATTATTTCGTTATTAAGGGTCCCTCCATGTGCTGCTATCGCTGGGTTATTTGGATTTTCCATGGTTTCCATTACAGCCTGCCTCGAGGCTCCAGCAGGCTCCCCCCCCCTCCCACCCGGCACGTTGTGCAAGCTTCATTGTGAAAAAAATAATAGTATAGAAGTAACTGAAAATAAAGTGAGTTTGCCCTCAGGAATTCAGGGAATTAGCTGTATTGATCACTTGTAGTCAGGTCTACAGAGAAGAGCCCTTCACACTAGCTCCTCACAGAGGGGAGAAATCAAGGCAATGCCCCCCAAAGCCCCTGGGGTAACGTTTTTTGTAGTTTTGGTGCAGATGGTTCATCACTAGTGATGCTCCAGCACAACCATGTTACACCATACCCCATTCCCACTGCAAAACTCTTTTTTTCCCCCATATTTTCAACATCTTCCTGGATTTTCCTGAGGGGCTGCCCCAGTTTTGCCAATGCCTCCATTGTCCTCCATAAAAGCATCATCCCAGCTAAGTCTCAACACACCAATCAGCACAAGAGGCTATGAGGATCCCCACCACTTGCCTTGACCTCCCAAACCATCAAGTCCTGCCCAAATAAAATAAAATTGTCTTTCTCAATAAAAGACCACCATCAGGATTTTCTCCACACTAGGGGTGCAACATGCTGTCTGTGGGCTCAGGACATGATCCTGCTCCTGCTGAAAACACTTCATCATCCATACAGAAATCCAGGAGGATGAGATACCAAAGCAACAACCTCCCCCAAAAAACTGAAAGCTGCAGAAACAACAGTGGGTATTGGGACATTCACACCACAGAAACACCAAAATTTATCAAGTTCCACACTTGGTTCTTCCAAGCTGTGGCAGAAGGACTCAGATCTCCCTCTGCTTGGTAGTGGCAGGAAATTTCTGGTGTGGCTTTTCTCCCCATCACATGGGTGAGTTTTAAGTTGATGAAGGCATGTCTTTTTCTTCCCAAACTCCACCAATTCTATTAGGAGTTTGGGAAGAAAAAATTACTCTTTTTTTTAATTCACAGAGACCCAAAGCATTTTAGCAATACTGAATTTAAAAAATAATAATAAAGTAAAACAACACAGCTCCTGTCCTGGGGTTGTTTTAGATCTCTATTGTCCTTCGGATGTCAGCCTTGTCCCAGTGCCAGGTTCATGAATGTAAAGGGGAGCTAGGCTGGGGATCTTTTGGTTTTGTTCTGGTTTTTTTTTAGCAAAAGGTTTTCCTGCAGTCAATCAACCTTGAAAGAAAAGAGCAAGTTTAGCACACACTGGGCTATCTGACCCACCAGCACTGCTCCCAGCTGACCACATCAAGGGCTGTCAAAATTATCACCAGTATCTGTGACAAAAATTCAACACTGAAAATGGGAATGAAGTGGCCCTACAGATGAGGATTTTAAATACCTGTAATTGGATCTTTCATCAATGACATCAGGCTTATTTAGAGGCAAATTCAACTGTCAAAAGGTAGAAGTGTTCCAAACTGTGTATGTCCACTTTTTGTAACATATCTACATATACACTTATTTTTTCCAAAAAGCAGTTTTGGTCCTGAGCATCTTCTCATGCTCTTCCTGAAGTTCTCACCATCTCATCCCCTCCTCTGCCTCATTCTTGGGTCTGATTTCCCATCAAACATCAACACTGGCACAATACTCACCATGGTAGCGTTTACCATGAACTGCTAACAAAAGTCTCCTCATTTTCAAAACTGATTTGGGTTGGAAGGGACCTTAAAGATCATCTGCTACCTCCTGCCATGGGCAGGGACACCTTCCACTGTCCCAGGCTGCTCCAAGCCCTATCCAACCTGGCCTTGGACACTGCCAGGGATCCAGGGGCAGCCACAGCTGCTCTGGGCACCCTGGGCCAGGGCCTGCCCACCCTCCCCGCCACCAATTCCTGCCCAAGATCCCATCTGTCCCTGCCCTCTGGCCCTGGGAAGCCATTCCCTGGGTGCTGTCCCTGCAGGCCTTGTCCCCAGTCCCTCTGCAGCTCTCCTGGAGGCCCTGGAGGCCCTGGCAGGGGCTCTGAGCTCTCCCTGGAGCCTTCTGTGGTGCAGCTGAACAGCCCCAGATGTCCCAGGCTGGCTCCAGAGCAGAGGGGCTCCAGCCCTGGCAGCATCTCCTTGGCCTCCTCTGGCCTGGCTGTAGCAGCTCCAGGTCCTTGTGCTGTTGGGAGACTCAAAGACCTGGAGAGAACCCTGCCTGGCTTCCCAGGAGACAGCTTTCTGCTGGAAAACAAGTGCCACAAGGGCCCTGCCAAGGAGCAGATGAACACACTGCAGTCCTTTCCCCTTTATCCACCAGCACACATGGAGGGCATTTGTGCTTGAAAAAAAAAAATTGGCTGGCCTGGTGTCAGCACAACGTGTCTGTCTGGGGCCAGGGCTGAGACCAAGCTCAGCACGTCTCGCGCCCGATAATCTCTCTTGGCTGACCTGAGGTGGCATTTGTGTGTCCGGGACAGTGCCATGACCCTTATCTTCTCCTACTCCTGGAGATGCAAGAGATGGAGACACAAAACCCACAGGTTTTCATGGGGTTTTAAATGCTCTTGTGGAGCATTTAAAATACCTTCTTCTGGAGGGTCCTCAGGATTTCTCCAGCTGCAGTTTTGCCCCTCCTGTTACTGGCAAGTGCTGATTTTGTAAGATCTCAGGAAAAACATCCCCCTGGCCCCTTACTTGAAAAGTGAAAGGCATTACATCAAGGTGAGGAGAACACAGAGCATAGTGTGCTCATCAAAACAAAGTAAAATGGGCACCCAAAAGGGTAATCCCACTTCCTTTCTAGTCCCTCAGATGACTTACAGGGTAGGAGAACAGAACGGAACAGAACCAAAAAAAACGAAACCAAAACCAACCAAACTGATAAACAAACAAAACAAAGAAAAGCACCTAAAAGCTAGATTCCCAGGTACATTCAGCAAAGCAAAGAAAAAAAAAAAGAAAGAGTCCATATTAAAGGATAAGTCCACATTAAAGGATATA
The DNA here is from genome assembly GCA_016584745.2 of Phylloscopus trochilus trochilus. Taxonomy (NCBI): domain Eukaryota; kingdom Metazoa; phylum Chordata; class Aves; order Passeriformes; family Phylloscopidae; genus Phylloscopus; species Phylloscopus trochilus. Next base: position 89,134,412 of record WQNJ02000015.1, read on the forward strand.
TCCTGCTGCAGAAAGAGGGCCTTGTGCCTTTAACAAAGTTTGTGGGCAAGCTGGAGACTCCACTCATAGCACTGCTTGCCCCAAACCTTTTGTATCTCCCAGCACACAAGGGCTAGAGAGCTTCACCTCCACCAGGAGGCCCTGCCTGTGATGGTCCCTGAAAGCCTAATTTCAAGCATGGCCCCCATGTTAAACTCTTGTTGTTTGCAGAAGAAATAAACCCTCACCTTCTGCAGGGATGGCACTGACCTGGGGGGGCCCGTGGGGTCCCTCCAGCCCCCCAGCACAAGAGCCCCCAAGAGCTGAGACGTCAACACCTACTTAGGGAGCCTTTAATCTGTGGATTATTGACATGATAGACCATAACATCTCTTTAGGAGCCATTACAGCCCATCGTGTCAGTAGGTACTTATGCAGTCCTTAATCCGTGGATTGACAGGCCAGACCATAAATTTGTGTCTATGTCTAATTAGACGGCTCTTATTACTCCTCAGCATATACGGTAGTCATGCAGGCTAAAGAGCCTTAAGATTACTTTTTTTAATTTATTAGCAAGTTGTCCAATCAATCACTCAAATGGCTCCTTGTTCCTTGCAAAATCAGTCAACCTTGCACGAAAATAAATGTTAAGTTTCACCGCAAGATTTCAATTTGCTGATGTTTACTAAGATTGAGTCTGATGAGGTCAAGCAGGATAAAATATGGCAGAAGCCATCAGGGGAAGGAGTCTCATATTTCCCCATTTTTCTTGGGCTTTGGTTCAGGTTTGTATTAACAGTGACCTGAAAGTTTGGGAGGGCTTTGCTCAGTCCCCAGGTGACCCAACCAAAAACTGCCCTCACCTTCCCCACAGCTGGGAATCCCCCTTGTGAAATCAGGACAAAAATGAGGTCAGGTGAGATGGTGGGTAGAGATGATTCAGCCCTGAGGACATCCCCTCAGATTCCCACCCCAGCTTGGTGGAGGAGCCCTGAGTCAGCCTTCCCCCAACCTGGAACCCAGCCCTGAACTTTTCCAGGGTGAATTCAGCAAGAACATAAAAGTGAGAAGGAGAGGAAGGAGAGGAAGGAGAGGAAGGAAGAGAGAGAAAGAGAGAGAAAGAGAGAGAAAGAGAGAGAAAGAGAGAGAAAGAGAGAGAAAGAGAGAGAAAGAGAGAGAAAGAGGGAAGGAAAGCCCTGCAAGCATGTTGTTGCAGACCTACAGAGACTCAAGAGCAAACACCACTACGGCAGATGCCAAGTGTGGTCCAGATGCTGGACCAAGAGTAATGTCCAAAAATACTAAAAAACACATTTAAAAATATAGGGTGATCCATGTCCTCTGCATTTACAGGACGGCAGCGAAAGAGCCCAAGTGAAACTGCTGAGTTCATGGAGTCCACCAAACCAGAAATTTGATTAATAAACATCCTATTAGTCACTGCTACTGTCTAATTACGGTGATTAATCAATTACCACGGCTAAAAACTACTCTAGAAGAGAAGAGCCCTTTTCTTGTGACCATTCCCTTTAAAAGCAAGGCAAGGCTGGAGCTACAAGGTGGTGGGGTGTGGGGGGGTAGAAATATGCAGGCACACACCAAAAATGCCTGTCTGCCTGTCTCCAGTGGTTAGAGGAGCCAGCTGACTCCAGTTTCCTCCGTACCAGGCTTCAGGCCTCATCAGCCATGCAAATTATAGAGTACTGTGCTGTCTGAAGGCCGAATTTCGACTCAGCTCAGAGAAAAGCCTTAGAGGAAGGGTGGGGATGAAGAAGCCAGCCAAATCCATTCATAATATTTACAGTAAATGGGCCTCTTTGCTGTTGTTTAGTATACAGTCAGCCTAATTATTTTTGAAGTTTTAATTTAAAGAACCTTCTTTATCTGCCTCTCCTTCTGCACCCCTCAAAGGTGTGGGAAAACTTTTCCCTTGTTTCAAAAAAGCAGTAGGACGGGAATCCCTTCCCCAAGCTCCAACTCGAGTTGGGTGGGACAAAGGGATGCTGCAAGAGGTGAGACCCTACCAGAGCAGCCCTGCCAAAATCCATGTGGTTTTTAAGACTCCCGGGACATCCAAAGAGTCACCAGGGCATGCAGATCCCAAGTGGAAGCCCCCCTGCAATCCTATTTTTGCTGCCTGTGTCCTTGTTGCTATTCTGTGCTGGTGGGGACTTGCTGGCTCTGGAGGTGCTGCAGGTGCTCCACTGCCCTGTGCACTCTCCAACCTTCTCCCTTTCCTCGAGGCAACCCAAAATAATCTCAGTTTTGTAACAAATCAGCCAAGAGGCTTGTCTGGAAAACACAGCCCTCATGAGATGCTGCCCTGGGAGCTCCAAGTGACTCAGGGCTGTTACCAGCCCCAGCTCCCAGAGAGGAGCAGCCACCTCCATGCTTCAGCCTCAGCAGCTACCAGGACACACCTCTTCCCCACCCACACCCAACCCAGATCTCAACCAGAAACCTTCTGAGAAAGAGAAACCAGCACACAAAGGGCTCCTGACTTACTGCGATGCAAATCAGATGTGAGGATGAGCTTGCCAAAAATCTCTCTCCCGGCTGGGGTGTGCTGGAGGCTCCTGTGGCAGCATCCTGCCCTTCACCTTTCTGGGGTAAATCACACCACAGATGCTGAAGCCACCAGAGGCCACTGGGCCATGCCAGCCAGGGGGTTGCAGCCCCCCTCAGCACAGCCAACCCAGCTGAGGTTTAGAGGATGACCTTAAAAAGCTTTTTGCAATGAAAAGTAAAACTGCACTGTTTCAAGTCAGGGAAGGTTGTCCAGCATTCAGGGACCTCCCGGGGGAGGGCAGGGATACAGTACCCAGGAAAGCCACAGCTCTCCACTGACAACATGTAGCCAGGTGGGTTACACCTTGAAAACCTTGTTAAGACCTTAACAAAAACTGAAGCAGAGCAGTCTCGGATTTCCAAATGGATACTGTATACACACATGCGTGTTTTAGGATTTTTTCCCCTCCAACTGCATTACACACACACACAACGCAGCATCACTGCTGCTCTTACTCCAGTACCCAAAAAAAAAAGACCTCCTCTCCCTGATCCAGAATTCTCCCCTATAGATTTACAGAAAGCAGACGTAAATATATGTTTCTCCCCACACCAAAAACATAAAAAAAGCCCACTTCCCCCAGCAACTTCTCCCAGAGCAGCATCTCCCTCGCAGAGATGTAAACCCATGGAAAAAGCGGAGTAGGAACAAAAGTCCTTTTCACGTTCATCGTGCCCCGCTCCGTAACAATTATGAAAACTGTTTAGCTGGGCTGGCATTTGGAGCATTTACTGCATTCCTGCCAATAAATTCCAGTCCCGGATCCGATGGAAAAGGCTCCCTCCCCTCCCCTTTCCCCTCCCTCCCTTGCCTTCATTCCTCCTGGCTTTCTTTACAACCTAATACCCTGTCGACGCGGGGCCAGGGCCTACTTAGGGGGAAAAAAAAACACCCAGCGCCAGACTGGAGACAGCAGGCAGACTGAAAAAGTTAATCATTACTTCTGTCTGCCTTCATAATCTAATCACGCCTATTCCTAAGAGCGGGCGGCGGAGCACGCCGTACACGGAACATACACATCCCTGGGTCACCGCCCAGGGCCGGACAGACGGACACACGGACAGCACCAGCTCCAGCCTGGGCAGGGGGCAATCAAAGGATGGACAGACAGGATGGATGGCGTTGGGAAGGAGCTCACAAGCCTGGCCATGCACACATACACACACACACACACACAGAGAGGCACCCCTCCCCTCGCCTCTCACTTTGCTCTGGATTAATAACGCGTAGCAATTATAGAGAATATTATATTCATTAAGTAATTAACCCTCCCGGCGCTCCGGCAGAGCTGGCACCCACCCCCCCCCCACCCTCACAGACAAGAGGCCAGCAGAGGTTTGCCCTGGGCTATAAAACGGGGCAGGTCGGCAGCACACAGGTTAAAAAAAAAAAAAGCCCCAAAACTCCTCGTGGCTCATCTCACCCCACTTCAGGTGGCAAGAGCAGAGCTGTGGCCCAAGCAGGGACCTGCCATGCCCAGGGTGGCATCACCAACAGCCACCAGCAGCCTCCCATGGGCACAAAACTCAAGAGGATTTGGGGTGTCACCAACAGCCACCAGCAGCCCCCCATGGGCACAAAACTCAAGGGATTTGGGGTGTCACCAACAGCCACCAGCAGCCCCCCACGGGCACAAAACTCAAGGGATTTGGGGTGTCATCAACAGCCACCAGCAGCCCCCCATGGACACAAAACTCAGGGGGTTTGGAGTGTCACCAACAGCCACCAGCAGCCCCCCATGGGCACAAAACTCAAGAGGATTTGGGGTGTCACCAACAGCCACCAGCAGCCCCCCATGGGCACAAAACTCAAGAGGATTTGGGGTGTCACCAACAGGCACCAGCAGCCCCCCATGGGCACAAAACTCAGGGGGTTTGGGGTGTCACCAACAGCCACCAGCAGCCCCCCATGGGCACAAAACTCAAGAGGATTTGGGGTGTCACCAGCAGCCACCAGCAGCCTCCCATGGGCACAAAACTCAAGGGATTTGGGCTATCACCAACAGCCATCAGCAGCCCCCCATGGGCACAAAACTCAAGGGATTTGGGGTGTCACCAACAGCCACCAGCATCCTCCCATGGAGACAAAGCCCAAGGGCATCACTGGGATGCAGCAGCATCCTCGCACAGGGCTGAAAGCCAAGGAATTTGGGCATCACTAAGACCCAAGAGCATCCTCACACAGGGATAAAGCCCAGGGAATCTGAGGCTTGGCAAGCCCAGCACCACACCAGTTTCTCCAGAAAATAACTACAGTGCAACTCTCAGGTGAGCCAAGGCTTCATGCTCTTGACACCCAGGATACATTTTCCATGCTTGGCTGTGACAAAGAACAGTAAAACTACAGGCCTCTGCTTATGATTTATGGGTTTGTTCCTTATCGTGAGCTAAAAAGTCTCAGACTGGCTTCCAAAGAAAATGAATTCATCAGTTCAAATGCAGTGATGTAACTTCAGGCTCCCAGCTCCTTTTCCAAATAAAACTCCTGTTACTTGATTCCTGCTCGAAGAATGATTTTATGGAGTTATTGACTCTGTCCTCTCTGCCTGGGAAGGTGCTGCCAGAGCCCAGCCACAGGGTCACTGACAGCTGTCCCACGTGGGCGGGCAGGACCTCATGCCATGGCTCAGTTTCTTGACTATTTTGCCATTTCCCCTGCCTTTCTACTCAAAACCTCACCTTGCACACCAGTGTGCAAGCAGATACTCCGCTCCCCCGGTACAATTCTGCATTACTCACCACGGCTGGCTCCTCCCCAGCAGTGACACCGGGTAATTTTTATCACCCAAAAATTCAACCCAGAGCCTTCCATCACCAAGAATCACTTGATCCACAGCCCACCTCACCACTCGGAAAGTGACAGATGCCTGAATTTCCACCACCTTCCTAACAGCTGAGTTCCTCCACCACAAAGTCACCTCTTATTGATGAAGATCTGGTTTCTATGAACAAAATCTCTTTAACCTGTGCAAGTATGATATAGAATCTTATAAGAATATGGAACACATTCAATATACAATGAATATATTGAATGTATCCAACCTACATACTCACAGGATATATACATTACATGTTGATTATATCTCACATAATTATAAATATATTGAATAAATGATCTCCATACATATTCAACATACATACTTAGAGATTGAATAGATTTTGCTCAATATTTAACCACCTACAGTCTCCCTTAGTACGTACATCTATAAGATACATAATTGCAACTTCGGTTAAGAGCCCAAGCAGCACTGAAATAATTAGTCCTTTAATGGCAAAATTTGCCTTTCCACATGCTCAGGGAGAAGTCACGGGAGCCAGGACTTCACCCCAAAGCTGGCTCACCAAACCCCAGCACCCCACCACTGTGGAGGGTGAGGAAGGACCACAGAGCCAGGCACAGGCCACGACACACAGGGAAGCATCACTAAGAGCATCATCACCAGGACCTCCTGCAACCAGCCCATGGTGCTTCAGCACTGCCAGCACAACCCAAGCAGGAGGCTGAAGCCAGTAGGTTTTTTTCTGTAGTGAGGTTAAAAGGGTAGAGAAGGGCTGAGCCAGCTCTTACAGGGTGGTTTTTTTTTTGTTAGGTTTTTTTTTTTTTTTTTTCTTTTTTTTTTTTGGCTTTTTTTTTTTTTCTCCTTGCAAGTTAAAACCAAGATAATGACACTGGGTGGGGACCAATTTGAAGGGCTGAGCAGCCAAACCAAAATTAGTCTCCCGGCCAAGAGCTTCCTAGGCCTCACAGTTTGGGGAAGGAAGCTGAGAAAAAGCATGAAAAAAAAAAAAAAAAAAAAATTCCTCGGGAAGCTGGACCGTCGCGCTCAAGCAAAGGTGACCCTGCTAGTCAAATATTTTTCAACATAACAAAAATAAAATCAAGTACTGGAGCAGCCTCCCTTGGAAAAGCAGCGCCTATGAGATGCTGGTTTTTCCTCCTTTTTTCTCCTTTTCTTTCTTTTCCCTCCCCTGGCACTTTCTTTCCTTTCACTAATAACTATGTTTTCTTGCATTTTTTTTTTCTTGGCTCTTTCCTCATAAAAGACTGATGTAATTTCCTGTCTTGTCCCAATGTTTCCTGTTAATTAACAGGGTGAAAGTTATCATCACGCATTTAAATGGTAACCCAAAAGAAGGGAGGGGAAAAAAAAGAAAAAACCAGGGGAAAAAAAAAATTAAAAGAAAAAAGAAATGCAAGTTTGCTGTTAGCAAACACCACATCCCCAGCAGCACAAAACACCCTGGAAAAGCTTTTTAGAACTGATGGCTTGAGCCAATGGGCAAAGACCCCCTCTCAAAACAGTGGCAGCAGGTCTGTGCACAGGTGATCCAAGCCCCCACCCTCCCTTGGATGGGGATGGAAAATCCCTGCAATGCTTGCCCAGAAAAGCTCTTTTCTTGCATTAAGAAGGAAAGTAGAAGAAGGGAAACAAGGAGATGGAAAACAGGAAGAAGAAAGAAAACAAGCAGAAGAAGGAAAAGAAGAAAAAAGTAAAGAAGGAAAATGGAAAAGGGGGAAGAAGAAGGAGAAGATGAAGGGGGAAAAGAAAGAGAAAAAGAAGGAGAATATGGAGAAACAGAAGAAAAAGCAGAGGAAGGAAAACAGAAGAAAAAAGAGGGAAAACAGGAAAAGAAAACGGAAGGGGAAAAGCCAAATTAATTAAAAAAAAAAAGAAAGAGAGAAATAAAATAAAGTAAAACAACCTGTAGAGAAAGAGGTGGAGAGCAACACCCAAGATGTTGATGTTGCATTTGCTAAAAGAAGTTGAAGAACAGAGGGAAAAAAAAAAAAAAAAAAAAAAAAATCGGGGGCTAATCCAAAGACAGCAGGCGGAAATCCTGTGAGCCGCCGAGCTCCTTCCCTTGCCCGCCCTCAGCCCCGTGCAGGATCAGGCTCCTCCGTGCCCTCTGTTCCTCAACAGCAGCCGTGACGCAGCCGGTACCCCGGCGGCACCGCGGCCGCGCCGACGGCGGGCGAAAACAAAGCGAATTTAGGCAAAAAGCGAGGGTGGTTAGAGCACAGAGGCTGTGCCTCGGCGGTTAATAATATCCCAGCGCTGAAAATAAACCGGGAAGGAAGCTCCTTTGTGACAGTAGGCAGGCGGCCAGGCTGCGGCGTGGGTCATTGATGCCGGCGGGGGACAGCAAGAGGGGCTGGCACCCACCCGCCACCCCAGCCCATCACCCTGCTGGAGCACAGCTAGGGCTGGGGATGGGCTCCCTAAATTCCCTGACGGTTTTCTCCTGGGCACCCTAAAAGACGCTGCACCCCACTGTCAGCCAGCAGGGAGGTTTATGGTGTTGGCCAGCGTGGCTGGAGAGAGGCATCCCCCCCATGCCCGTGGCAGGGAAATGCATGTGGCTAATGTTACTGGTTCCTTTAGTGTAAGTGATACCCGCTGGCAGACAGTGGGGATGGAAACGATGCAGCCCACATCCCTGCCAGCCCGGGGCTGCTCCTCTACGAGTGTTTTTGTCCCTTCGAGTTTTAAATGTCCCCAGTGATCAAGTTGCCGGCACTCGCCGGGACAGCTACTGCGAGCAGAGCGCGTTCTGAACTGACACTCGAACTTCCAAAATTCACCTTCCTGGCCTCACTTGTCCCTAAAAAGCTCCAGGTTGTGGGATTAAAACGCAGGTGACCCCATCATGGTCCCCCATCACAGTTCCCATCACCATCCCCACTACGACAGACCTGCTGGTTCTGGGCTCTTCTGCATTTTGTCATCAGCTGTTCCAAAGGCACTGTCTGGCTGGGAAAATCTACTGGCACCTGGGAAAATGGGTTTAATGAAGCTGTACAGGTATGGATTGAAACTTATCTAATGGGGGCAGCACCTCTGCTATCATTTCTTTTTTAAAACACATTGTAAGAGAAGTATCTAGGAAAGGCTCAAGAGGCTCTAGAGCACTTAAAAGTAATTATTCGGTGGATTCTATTTGCTTTGGAAGGATTTTAATCGGCTAAACGTCCGGACCTGGGAGGAGGATCCCGGCTGTCTCCCAGGAGGGTCCCCTCGGGGTGAGAACCCCCTTTAAAAAAAAAAAAAAAAAAAAAAAGGAAAAAAAAAGAGCCCTCCTGGGGCTTGAAGGAACCAGAGCGGGTGGCCAAGCCAAGAGCCCGGGGTCGGTGCCAAGCACCAGCTCCCTCCTCCCAGTCGGCCACGGTCAGATGATGTGCGAGGCGAGCCGGGAGGCTCCTAGTCTGGCAGGCAGCCTGCTCTGCTCCAGAGGCTCCAGTGCTGTCATCCTGGCATTAACCCCTGATAACCTTGTCCTTTCCAGGACTGGACTGTGGTTTTTAGGCAAGCAAGGAGCAGGGAGAGAGGGGGAGGTCACGTCTCCCAGTGAGGCCGGGAAGGAAAAGGTGCAGCGCCCCTGCGACGCTCAAAGCAAATTAAAAAAAATATTAAAACGACGTAAGCTCAAAAGTAAACCAAAAATAAGTGACTTAAAGAAAAAAAAAAAAAAAATTTCCCAAGCAATTGTTTATCCCTGGGACAAATATACAATCCTAGTTCCACAGGAAGATGTCTCAATTTCAGATTATAATAGGATGCCAATTTGTAAATAAAGGCATTTCACAGGAGGTTATAAACTCCGTAGGGGAGGGAGGTGGAAGTAGGGGGAACGGGAAAACACAGGCAGGGCTCTGGCGGAGAAACAGCACAGGATCCTGTTTACATGGGCGAGGGGAGAGCGACGGGAAGCCGCTTTGGGGGGCAAATATCTCCGGATTTGGACAAGGTGCTTCTTCCCCGTCGAGCAGATACCAGCAGGGATCAGAGGCATAGTGAAACATTCCCGGCCTGTCCGCAATTTTGGAATGAAATGTCAATCAGCCAAGAGGTCCCTTAAACCAGACAAGGTCCCACAGCACAGAGAGCCAGAGAAGGGAACGATGCCAATGCTCTTACAGCCTGGGGAAGTCTACTTCCCTGCATTTTTGGTGTGGAGTTGGGAGGGAGAAACTGAGTCTCTGCCTGCTACAGAAGAGCCTCGTTGGTTTCCCAGCCTCAAGGCTTGGAAAACCTTGATCCAGCACCCACCAAGCATCATCACTCAACATCCACTGGCTCTTGGAGACCCTGAGGTGCTTCCAAAGTTTGGGCAAATCAGCAGAATTGGCCCAAAATCTGGATAACCTCTCAGGTTTGGTACTTTAGGAACCAAAGTTCTTAGTTCAAAGGTACTTTAGGAACTCTGTAAAAAAGCAGTGGATGTGGTGAGGATGCAAGCCAGCTCAACTTGCTCCCTCTCTCTGAGGACAAGCTCTGGACTCCTTTAGAGCTCTGCTTTGCCAGCAGATCCAGCACTAATCCCCTGTCCTGCTGGAGAGCCACCTCCACACCCACCATGGATACCACAACCTTCCACCAGCCCAGAGCCACCAGCCCCACACCACACATGGGTCAGAACAGAGATGTCCAGGGCTGGTGGGTCACATTCCATGGAGACCCAGCACCAACAGCACCAGCTCACTTCCACCCTCAGAGCAGAGCTTCTCTATGGGTCATACAGGAATTTGGCTCCCACCAATCTGATGGCACCAAACCACGGGCCAGCCACCTCCAGGCTCTTCAAGCATTTGGCTTTGCTTGTTTGCTTGTTTGAAAGAAGTCACAACCAAACACATCTGCTGAGAACAAGTCAGCTCAAAATACAGGAAAACCACCCTCTGTCTCCTATTTACGGGAATTATTTTTATCTCCAATGGGATATTTTTGCTCTTTAACCACACTGAAGACAGAAAGGATCTGGCTAGTAACACCTGAGCACAGCCATGTCAGTGGGAGAAAACGTGAGTGAGAAGTCCTGACCTACCCACAGGCTGACCACCGACAAAAATAAAGATGATATAAGAAAATAAATAAAGCCAAGACTACAGGAGCGAGAGCCAGTGCCTTGGGGGAAGCAAGGGGTGCATCAGCCAGAGAATGGGATGGCAGAGGAAGAGCAGAGGTGGGATGAGAAGAGGACACCAGCATGGTGTGAAGGACTACCCAGGATTGCATTCCTGGGTCACGAAGGAGAACAGAAAGAAGAAGGAGGGAGGGAGGGAGGGAAAGGGCAGCTCAGAGCAGTTATGGCAAGGGGGAAACACTCTCCATACATCCCACGGCCGTGCTGCTCCCCCCGCCACACATCCTCCAGAGCCTCTGGTATCCATCAACACAACTGCCTGCAGCCCCAGTAAGGACAGACCCCAGCACTGGCTGAGCTGAGACTCCTCATCAAAGGCTCCTCACGGAGAGGAGGACGCTCGCTTTGAGCCCCTTCAATGCTCCCCTTGCCACCATCCTCTCAACCCCTCCATGCATCCCCCTGACAGAGTGGCTGTGAATCCCCAGGCCAGCCTCACTCCCAAATTCTCAGTGCTGAGAGTGATCTTGCTCGCCAAATCTTGCTCTTTAAGACATCAGAGCAGGTCTTCTGACCCTGCTGCTACACCGGCATCCACCACATGTCGCTCATGACCAAAGGCTGCAGTGCTGCAGGATCCCACCACCACCAACAGCCACCTGGGATGTCTTTTTCCACAGACACCCAGTTTCCAAATTACCAAAATAATTACTTCCCCCCCCCCCACCCCATTTCTTAAACCATCCTTTCATCAAGGAGCTGCAAATCCAACACACACAGGTCTGGAGGGGACTAGGGATGCTGGATTCTCCACCCAGCATTACCCGTCCCTACCTGCCCAAACACAGATAAGACCAAGCCAAAGCACTGGCCATGTATCCTGCCAGTAACTCATTAAAGCCCTCTTCAAACACACTTTTCTGCTAGCTAAAATATGCAGGAGGGGGTAGGAAAAAAAAAAAAAAAGGAGGAGAAAGTGAGCTTTGGAGGATTGCTCCAAAGTGCGTTTATTTTCCTTTCTTGACTGGGTCTCTCCAGTTGGGAATTTTCAGCGCTGCACTTCTGCACGCGGAAGGGAGATGCCAGTAAATCAGAGCAAATTCAAAACAAATGCTCTTTCATGTGGAGGCATTCAGGGCTTGGGTAGCTAACCATATCCCTTCAAGAGTCAACTCTCCTATCAGCTCCTCATTAAACTAAATGGCTACAATTACATTTGGGGAGGAAAAAAGAGCGGTTAATGATCGTAAAAAGGTTCTGTTTCCAGGCTTGGGGAGGGGGGGAACCTTTGATAAGGGAGGCAAAAAAAAAAAAAAAAACCAACCCAAAAAAAACAACAAATCCAGTGAAATAATAACAATAGAATAAAGTAAGTTAAAAATGTACTTTCAGGTGGAAATGCGTTTTCATTTGGGGAAGAAGCTCAATTAAGGAGCTAGTGGTCCCCTTCCCGCGGCCCTTTGGGAGGCACCAGGAACGAGCCATGTTATTTCCTGCAGCCCAAGCCCCCACCTCCTGCCTTCCCTTCGGGAGCAGAGCTGCCAGACGAGATGTTATCAATAGGCTGAACCTTACAGAAAGCCCCCTTTTAAAAGCGAGTACTTCCTCTGCTTATTTCATGTGGTATCCTGTGGAACTGAACTCTCTCCTCCCCTCTGCAACGGGTGTATTTCAGGAGGAAAAAGGAAAAAAAAAAAAATAGAAAAAAAGGCCTAACAACATCCTTATTGTGTTGTTTTGCTTCTTGTCTTTTTTCTTTCTAAAGTCTCTTTTTTTTTTAATTCCCTGAAGCTATAGGCTCCAATGGTAAAAAAATTAAAAAAAAAAAAAAAAAGCCAATCCTTCTGCCTTAAGAAAAAAGAAAAAAAACCAAACAGCAACAAGTTTTCCTGTTCCCTCTCCCCCTTCGTTTGATTAATTCTCATTAGGGCCTTTGAACAAACAATATGCTCCCCTCTCAAATAACAGACAGGGTATATATTACACCCAAAGAAAAACAAACAAGGCTCACTTAAAGACATCACATCCACACCAAACGCAATTCCTGGAGAGAGGCAGGGGCAGATGCAAGCGCGCGTGCAGCCGCGGACGACCTAATTCTGAATTCCAGTTTCAGGGTGATGAATAAATCATAAATCAAGGAGACATCCCCACAAAGGCAAGCACCTTCAAACATCAGCCTGTACCTGCAGGTACATGGTTTCAGACACTTTAATCCTGGTAGAGACACTGAGGTGGCCGGTCTGGGGTGGGAGATGAGGTGCTGGAGACATTGCACCTTGGAAATGGCGTTGGGAGGTGGACTGAATGACCTTCAAAGGTCCTTTCCAAACCAAGCCACTCTATGTCTCTATGCAAACTCCAGGAGGGGTGGAGAAACTACCTTACAAGCCTCCACCCTGTAACAGCAACTGGAGGCTGAAGGAGATGGCAAATAGTAAAACAATGGAAATCATTGAATACATCAGGAAGGGATACAAAAACATCATCAACTCTCTCTGCAACATCCTCTATTAAAACACAGGCCACCTTTCCTCCCCAGGCACCATGAACCTTGTGCATCAGATGGGGGATGCTGATGACCCCACCAGGAGCAAAATCTGAGCAGGGGTCTCATCCCAGAGATGCCCCCACCACCAAGTCAAGGATTCAACACCAAATCCTTCTTTAAGGTATGACTGCACCTGCTCACATAATCCACACACCTGAACGAATGGCCAACCAACACTGCTTAGCCTTCCCTTGCCTCAGTCCTTTTGCCTCTTCCTGCCTCAGCCCAAAAATGAATGGAGCATAAGGCTGGAATTCACAGGAAATACAGGCACTCAGGGATGGAGAACCTTGTCTGGGATTTCAACACAATCCTCTGCACGAGAGGCATACACGGCTGCTACTGAAACGAAGCCCAACTCCCCCTCCCAGCACACCCTCCTCAGTGATGTGCATTCCCAAAACTCCCCCAGCATCACTCCGCCTTTTGTCAGGACCCTCAGCCAACGCCAGTGACCCACAACCCACAGCCAAGATCAACAAGAGATGTCTTACCTGAGAGCCCCCCAGGGGCTAGACAATTAGTTCCCCCTGTTTCAGTGGAGGAAGGCACAGAGTCTGGACAATCTGCTGGGGCAGAGGGGAAGACAAAAAAAAAAAAAAAAGAAAAAAAAAGTCAGTATATAGGTGGCTCTTTGCAGGCTCCCAGCGTCGCCCCAAGCAGAACACACATTCCAAAGGGCTTAGCAGGAAGCGATTACTAATTGTCCGTGCAGAGACGGTAGTTCATCAAGAAGCATCCACCCTAACTCGTTGTCTCAGTCAAGGCTGCGCTTCATCACCAGCCAGCGCTGATTATAGACTGGCAGAAATTACAGGCTGGCTGCCACCTCTCCGGACAAGTCACCGGCTAAGGAGATCAAGGTTGTCGCCGTTCTGATGTCAGCGAGCTTCCAAAAATGCTTAAGTCGTGGCTTTGTGCACCCAATTTAGCCAAAAACCTGTAACTCACCGAAATGGGAACCGAAAGGGAACCGTCTCATTGCTGCCCTGTCGCAGTGAGCGGGCCGGGTCTGTGGTGCCCTGCTCAATTTTTGTCACCACCAGCTGCTGGCAGACCTTATTGCCACCTCCTGGGCGACTGGACCTACTCCTCTGTGCACCACCAAAGGGCAGGGTAAGACTGGCTGCTGCGTTAGAGGTTTCTCCCCGTGCAGGCAGGTGCTGGAGATCAAGGTTTGGACCTCCCTATCCTAAGCCTGCTCTTCCAGGTGACAACAGTCAGAAGCCAACACCGATCTCCTGGTCCTACACACCAATCTCCTGGTCCTACACACCAATCTCCTGGTCCTACACACCAATCTCCTGGTCCTACACACCAATCTCCAGCTTCTTCATCACCACCATGTGGGACCACAAGCTGAAGAACAAGCCTGAGAAGACCTGTGAAGTTCATGCAAACTTCTGGTCCTCAGGGACTTGGGGTTTTCACCAAATTTGGGCTCTCTACGCCCTCGTTTCGCTCACATCTGTAAGCACGGGTGCTTATCCAAAAGCAAGGGCCACCACCAGGAGAGCCGAGATGATTTTCTCCCTACTGATAAAGCAATTCTGCCAGATCCCACCCCTGAAATACCAGTGAATAAGAAATTCCTGTCTGCATAACCTCATTTTATCAGAGTAAAGTAAAAGCCCTAACAGGAATATACAGTTTTAACAGGATATACTTAATCAAACTGAAAACAATAGAGGAGACAGGAAATAGACTTACTTGTGAAATACTGTATATGATATGCTCTCTAAATGCCTTGTCGTGCTTTCTATGCTTTAAAGAAATAGGGGTTTTTTTACTTTTTTTTTTAACCCTTTCTAGTCTAGACAGGAGATTCTCCCACCATTCCCCTGCAATGGCTTCAACTGCTTGAGCTACAGATGCTTTCTGAACACAGGCTGGACCAACCACCCTGCCCTGCCCTGGGCTCCCTGTGCCTGCAGCTACAGCTCCCTGAGTAGTTCCTGCAGATAAGGGACATAACTGGTCCTTTTCCTGTTGTCTTGCTGTAGAGATCATATGTGACCAGGTTTCTGTTACCAGATTGGGCAGGACAGAATCAAATACAAACTTCAAATACAAACCAACTACAAACTTCAAATGCATAACCCTAGCAATGGTGGGGCGAGGGGGGTGTGGATGTACTTCCACACTTCCTCCTCAGCTCCCTTCCCATGATGTCCCATCATCCAAAAGACAGCTCCCCTCATCCATGGATCACCCCCTGGACTCCCTTTCCAAAATGCAGACCTGGCACAGCTTAACTCTAGACCAACCACGAGAGTCGGGCGTGGTATGAGCCCAAAGGCGGAACCCTCACAGGGTCCCGGTGGCTGGATTCATTGTTGCACTCACTCTTCCTACTCGCCCACCGAGGTGATCAGGGCTCTTGTTAGTAGAGGGGCTAACACTGGGGCTCGTTTCCAGAGAGGTCGCAGGAGCAGACCTTTGTCCAAGCCTGGCGCACATCAATCTCCTCCCAACACTGCCTCCCCACAGCATGAAACCATTGCGGAGACACACAGTTATTCCTCGTGGCCACCAGCCCAACCTTGCAAGGTGTCAAATAGCTCCTGGGAGCTGCCAAACCTCCAGCTCCCCTGAAAGCTGACACCACAGGAGGCAGCAGCGACATCTCGGTGAGCTGCCTGCGCTCCCATACACCAGCACCCCTGTCATGCAGGGGCACAACAAAGCCACCTGCAGCCCCTTGTCCCACTTAAAGCTGAGTCTGAATTATTTGAGGGTGCTGCTACCCACCTCACTGTCAGCACAGCTGCAAGTGGCAGCTCCAGCAGGGACATTCAGGAATGCTGAGTGCCCAACACCTCCATCATCCATCCCTGCCAACGCCCCGTGTGAGGAAGAGGGAAAGTCTTCTCCTTGACAAAAGTCCTCCCCATCCCTGGAGGTGTCCAAGACCAGGCTGGAGGTGGCCTGGAGCAACCTGATCTAGTGGAAAGTGTCCCTGCCCAAGGCAGGGGGTTGAAGAGAGGTGAGTTTTAAGATCATTCCAACCCAAGCCATTCTGGGATTCTATGAATGAGCAAGCCAGGCTGGCCCACAGCCTTCCCTCAGGTAACTCAGCCATCAAGGGCAGATCTTTCTGTTCTACGACAAGTACACAAATACCTGATCTATCCTACCAACACAGCCTGATGTGGCACTTCATTGCCTGCAGCAGATTCCCAGCTCCTTGTCCATCCCTGCTTTCCTCCAGCCTGCAATGGCAGCCTGTCTCAACTTCCATCACCTCCAGAAAAACCAATTTAATCCCCACTGGTTAAGGGTTTTAAACAAAAAAAGAAGACAGATTTAGACCACATTGCAGAGAGAAATGCTTAATGATGGCAGTGGTGAGGCACTGGCACAGGTTGCCCAGAGAGATGGTGGATCCCCCACCCCAAAAACATGTAAAGTCAGGCTGGATGGGACTTGGAGCAAGCTGGTCCAGTTGAAGATGTTCCTGCTCATTGCAGGTGGGTTGGACTAGATGCTCCTTAGGGTCCCCTTCCAACACAAACAGGTTTTTGATCCTCTGATCTAGCAACATCTGCCAGAGCCCACACCAGTCCAGGTCCATTATCTGCCTGTCTCTCCAAATGAAGCACTTGCAAGACATGGCACTAAACACCTAAAACTTAGAAAACTTTTACCACCACTACCATGCTTGATGGAAAAGCAGAATTTCCTGCTGGATTCACAGCTCCACTGGCAGAGCCTAAACACAGGGGCTGTTCCCACCCAAGGCCCCAGGTGTGAAGGTGGCTGATGGGCATCAGCCAGGTAAAAAACCTTCACACCTTCCCGCAGTTCTCAACAGGCAGCTGGGGAACTGCCACAGGAGATGGCACCGGGGCTGGGACGGGAAACCCTCAGTCCCCCTGCAGAGGAAAGGCTGAGGAGCCCTGAGCTCGCAAAACCCACCTGCCACCACAGACTTCCAGGCTCCGCTGGTGCCTGTCGCAGCCAGAGCTCAGCTGCCAAGTGGATTTTTCTTTCAAAAAGGAAAAAAAAGGAGGACTTTTTGGTGAGTAACCCAGTTGTTTCTGCGCTTCCGATGGGCAGCATTAATCACTTCCTATTGGCCGATAGGAATAACTTTTCCTTTCGAAATGGCACATTCATGTTCTGCGGCTTTTCTGTTTACACACATTTTGCTACCTTATGTCAACACTTGCTAATGAATAAATATATCATTCGGCTAACTGAAAATGAGATCCTGGCAGAGGCAGATTGGATGCTTAAATCCTGCTAATAGATTTTATCCTTAACATCTTTACAGGAAACCAAAACCAAGCTTTAACCCTTCTCTCCCGCAGCTCCAAATCCCCTTGCATCCCACGCCAGGATCATCAATGGGTGCACAGGAAAGCCATAAAGGCAAAAATAGGAACCTTTGGGGGAGCACCCCAGGGATGCAGTCAAAATTTTGCAAAACCCACAAAACTTCATAGCCCAGAAGACCCTCAGAGCGTATCACAGAACAACCCTTCTGCATCCCAGCACATGCTCTGGATGCTGAACCTACTCCCGACCTCCCTCTTTCATTCATGAGCCCTTATCTTCTGTTTTTTTTTTATTTTCACACCAAGGAAAGATAGTTCATGCTTTGCAACCCAACTGTTTGTTAAACAGCTTTGTTTATTTCCGCAAGGCAAAAAAAAAAAAGACTTATTGGTGTTCCCAAAGAAGGGGAAAACAACAGTCCAGCCTCCCAGGGAGCAGCCGGCAGGATGAGACCCCACCACCGCACCAGAGCAGCCTCAAACCTTCGGGGTTTCTTTTAGCCCCGAGACCCCCCAAGAGAGGTAATTCTACAGACACTGTTCTTTTTTGGCCAAAAAAAACCCCAACCAAATCAATCTGATTTTCGGGAATATCTATGTATCTACCTTTGCCTCCCCGGCAGCGCCGTGCCCCCCTCCCCCGCCTGCCGGCACCGCGGGACGCGACCACAGAGACCACCGTGCTTCCAGAGCCACTAATCCTCAGGAAGCCAGGAGCTGCTCCTCCCGAGCTCCTCGTGTTTCCGACTCTCCCCACCTCTCCTCCTTCTCCCAGCCTCATTTATCTCACACCCGGCGAGCTCGCTGCCAACCAAGAGTTTATGCAGACAACCGCAAAAGAGCTGGTGCCAGCCTCAAATGGGCTTCTCCCCTGGCACCCTGACATTCAATTACAAGCAACAGGCGTGCACAGCGGAGCTAAGAAGTTAAATTTAAAAAAAGGTTTAAAAAGTAACTTTTCAAACTCTTTTCCTCGGTTGTTTTTTTTTTTTTTGGAGTTGGTTTGGTTTTTGTTTTTTTTTTTTTTTTTAAACCTAATGAGGTAGGATTAGGCTCCAATAAAACTTAGATTTCTAACCAACCAGTCCATCTGTCAAGGTGCACTGGGATTCCCAGACATCAGGGAGATGCTGTGGTGGATCCCAGCCTAAATCCCTAAAAATTCACCCAGGGGTGCAGAAGCACTGCCATTTCCAACTGGAGCCTACAGTTTTCCTGGCTGACTCAAGCAGCAGAGGCCTGCACTGCACTGCAATCCTTTCTGAAGTTTCCTGCCAGAGTTTTAAAATCCTACTTTGTGCACGGGGTGGCTTAGATAAATTACATGTTAATTCTTACAGGGGTAGCAGAAGGCACAGAAGCACACAAGCAACGCGAAAGCAAAATGCATAACAAAGGCAGGAGACTGTTTTCCCTGATAAAGGGGCTGTTTTGCCATTTTTTATCTCTTACACTTGCATTGAAAGAAGTCCACTTACCAGTTGGTTTGAGAAAATCCATTGGATATCTGGAGTAGGGTGGAGGGGGAGACTCTGGAATTAGAGAAGTACAGAGAAAATAAAGGCAGAGCCATGAGAAAGAAAAAAAAAAAAAAAAAAGAAAAAAGATAGGAACTTATGATAACAGTGGCATTCTTTTAGCAAAACTGTTTGTCTTAGCTCTGGGGGTTGGAGGCAGGGCAGCGAGGCGGTGATTGCCTTGATATTTAGCTGTCAGATAAACAAAAGGGGCCGTCTGGCGCCAGTCTCCCTGCTATCTGCCGCTCGGGCTGTCTGATCGGGGCCTCCTTGGCTCGGCGGAGCCGCGGCAGCGCCGGGGCCGCCCGGCCCTTAATCCCCCGGCACCGCGCGGGGACGGCGGGGAGGCAGCGCCGGGGCCCCCGGGAAGGGAGGGGGTCCCGGAGGTGGGGGCGTCGCCCCCTCCCCTAAGTACAGAAGGAAATACATAAACCACGGCAAATGGAAAGTTCTTGTGCGTGTTCTGGGTTTTGTTGTTTGTTGTGGGCTGGTTTTGTTTTGGTTTTCCTTTTTTTTTTTTTTTTTTTCTCCAGAAGGAGAAAAAAAAAAAATAAAAGAAAGAAAGTTTTGTGGGTCGGGAGGTGAGTGGGGCTGCATCCACGTATCGCTGCATCCCCTCCACACACGCATCCTTTGCATGCCCTCTAAGCCCTGCACACCTCCAGCCCCCGGATCCCCTCTAGCCCCTGCACCCCAGCATCCTCTCCATCCCCTGCCCCCCCGTGCCCTCTATTCCCCACATCCCTGTCTCCGTCCATCTCCTGCACACCTTCGGCCCCCGCACCGCTGCATCCCCTCCATCCCTTGCACGCCCCTCCAGCCCCTGCACCCCTGAACCCCCTGCAACTTCGTGCGCCTGCCATTCCCCTGCGTTCCCACATCCTTCCAAGCCCCGCACACCTCCACCCGCCTCCGGCCCCCGCGACCCCCGCGTCCCCCCGCCACCCTCCGCCGCCGTACCTAGCTCGCAGAGCCGGCTGAGGTGGTGCGGGTTGCAGCAGACGAGCTCGGAGTGAGCCTTGCCGTAGGATTCACAGCAACATAACCGCTTCACTTCGGAGCAGTGGCGGAGGTCGGGCCAGCGGAACACCTTGCAGAGCAGCACGGGCAGCGGGTACCAGTGCTGTCCCAGCCGCGAGTCGGCCTTGGCGGGCAGCAGCAGGCAAGGGGTCCGCGCCCCGCCGCGGGACTCCACGGCGTGCAGCAGCCCCTCCAGCTGCCGCTCCTTCAGCCGCTTCAGCACGGCGTGGGTCAGCGCCTTCAGTTCCGCCTCCGCGCCCGCCGCCGCCCGCCCGCCGCGGCCCGCCTTGCCCGGGCAGCACCCGCGCCCCCCGCCCAAGTGCGCCCGGGGCTCGGCCACCGCCGCCGCCGCGCCGGGCTCGCCCGCCGCCGCCTCCTCCTCCTCCTCGCCGCCGGGCGCACGGCTCCGCCAGAGCCGCCGGACGAGCACCGAGCGTTTGGTCCTGAACATGCGGGACGAGAGGAGGGGCCCCCGGCTACAAAACGGGCATGTCGTCCGCCGAGCATGAAGGGGCCGGCAGGCGGGATGCGGCGGCGGCGGGGGGCAGCGGCGGGGGGCAGCGGAGCCGAGGCGGGCTGTGGCATGCGCCAGTCTCCGCGCTGGGGCCGCGGGTCCCGCCGCCTCCCGCGGGGGGATGCGCCGGCCGCGCCTCCGCCCGCCGCCGCCGGAAAATTTGCAGAAAAATCGGATGGAAAAGAAAAAGATCAAAACCGAGAGGAAAAAAATGAAGGAAAAAAATAAAGGAAAAAATAAAGGCGGGGGGGAGGGAAGGGAAGGGAGAGAGTCGCCGCTCGCTCCGGCTTTGCCCAAAAAAGCCAAGAAAAAGGAAAAAATTCCCCGCCTAGAGCCCGCGGCGCCCGTCGCGGAGGCAGGCGGGCGGGGGCTGCCGGCGCCGCGCCGCCGTGCGCGGGTGCGGAGCACGGCCGGAGCCGCGGGGGAGCCTCGGCCGCCCCGGGGCCGCGGCGCCCATCAACCCGCCACGCCGGGCAGCGGGCGCGGCGGCAGGGATGCGGCGCAGGGCAGAGCCAGCAGGCAAAAAAAAAATAAAAAATAAAAAAGAAAGAATGAAAAAAAAAAAAACGAAAAAGAGCGAGCCAAAAAGGCGTCTGTTAAAAAGGGTAAAAAGAGGAAAAAATAATAAAAAAAGAGAAATAGAAAAAGCAAAACCCCAAAACACCAACCCTAAGGTCTGGACGTCGGTTTAAGCATCTGTCACAAAAGAGGAGAGCGAGCGCATCCAGAGTGTTGTATCCCTTTTTAAAAGCCCAGGTCGTCCTGATGTGGGGGTTTCGGGGTGGGCTTTTAATTTTTTTTTTTTCCCCTCCTTCTTTCCAAAGGTTTAATCCACACGGAGTCTTGATCCGGCTGCTACGAAGAGAAAGAAAGGAAATAAAGAAAAAAAAAAAAAAAAAAAAAAAAAAAAAAAAAAAAAAAAAAAGAGAGAAAAGTGGGGCTATGTCCCTTCCTTCCTGCCTTCCCCAGCAGCCGCGCCGGGCCGAGCCGGGCCCGCCGCTCCCGGCGGAGCTTACATGGGTGCGGGGGTGCCCGCCGGCCGCCGACCCCTCTCCCTGCTGCCGGCGCCTCTGCCGCGGTGCCTTTTTTTTGCTCTTCACTCCTCCTTCCTGCCTTCCTTCCCCTCCTCCTCCTCCTCCTACTTCTCCTCCTCCTTTCGTGGGGGTTTCTTTTTCTTTTTTTTTTTTTTTTTTTTTTTTTTTTTTCCCCTCCTCTTTTCCCTCCCCTTTCCCCCCCCCTCTCTCCGCAGTCAAGCCGCCCTCCCCGCACCTCCGCCTTCCCCCGGGTGCGTGCGGGGGGAGCGGCGGCGGCGGCGGCGGCGCGGGGCGCGGCGGGAGCGGAGCCGGCGCGGTGCCTGCGCCCTCCCCCGGGCTCCCCCCGCACCGGCGGCGGCTTCGCAGTGCGCAGCGGCCCGGCCCGGCCCGGCCCCGGCCCCGTCACGTGGGCGTCTAGACACCGTGTCGCTCCGGGGGAAAAAAAAAAAAAAATAAAAAAAAATAAATAAATATATCTATATATTATATTTATCTCCAACCGCCCTTGCGCAAGAGGCGGCTCGGGTTGCCGAGAGGTTGTGGGTCCGCTCACCAGCACCCCACCACCCCCCCAAAAAAAAACCCAGTACCGCCGCCACCCTCCCGATGCCGCCCTTCCTACCTGCTCCGGGGTAAGGGGGGGTGCGGGGGGACGGGGGTGTCCCCCTCCCCGCACCCCGCGGGGCACCGGGCGGGGAAGCTCCCGGGGCTGGGGGTGGGTGTGCCGCGGCTCGCTGTAAATAATGGGAATATTAAACCAAAAATCAGCGTAAACGTTCGAAAATTGACGTGGCTCGATGGGTTTCGAGCGAGGTCGCATCACAAAAAGCAGTAACAACAATGATGATGATAATAGTAATAATAAAAAATTAATAATAATAATAATAATAATAATAATAATAATTTGTGCTCTCACAGCACCTGTCACCAAAGGACAGGAAAATACACCAGGGAGGCTCGGTGGGCTCCGGTTCCAAACACGAAGCAGAAATGACAGGCATGTGGCACTCCGGTATTCTCGTTACGGGTACTACTAGCCCTACCAACCCCTTGGCACCCTGGGCGCGCCGCAGATTCCCCCGTTCCAATTCTGGAGGGTGAGGAAAACCGAGCCACCAAGAGGCTGCGCTCTCGTCCAGCCTTGGTGCGCTCTGCGGCCGAGCTGGGAAGTCCGGCCAGACTTCCTAGCGCCAGGCTTGGCAGGGCAGCAGAAATCCCCAGGGGTCCCCGTCCTGCACGCACTCCCACGGAGGAGCAGCTCCTTTTTCACAGAATAACTGCGGGCGGATGAGTTGCTTTAAGGTCACTCCCTGAGGCAGTTATCGTGTCGGAAGTAGGAGCCAGGACTCTTAAATCACGGCTGCTGTAAGCGAGTCCAGCTCAAATCCAGAGCCAGAGCCCAAATCCAACACGAGTGCACCCAAACTGAACGTGACACCAGGTAGAGCACACACGAAACCAAACATCCAGTTTGATGCAGGCAGGGCATCTCCGGGGGAGCATGTCCTGGATGCCCAGATTTGGGGAAGGCAGGAGGGCAGGGATATCATTTCAGTGCCCAGCTGTGCATATCCTGACATGAGCCGGTCAGGGATGCTACAAACAGGCCTGGCACTTGGCAGAACCTGGATCTAAATTAGTCAGAAAGTGGCTGGATTTGGGGGCAGGCTTATTAAACGTTAACCAGACTATACCTAGCCAGGTACAAAATCTGCTCAAAATCCAGAAAAACAGTTGGAAAAACACTGGGGAGGGGGAAAAGGTTATTTGCTGGCATCAAAAGGAGTATTTTAGGAAGCCTCATTATAAAGCTGGAGTCTGAAGAGGGCAATTGACTCCTTGCTTCACCTCCAAATAATTAAAGGCAGGAGGGGAGCCCAGAGCACAGCCCTACAGTCCTGAGGTGACAGCAGCAGCCAAATCAGAACAGTATCAGCATTTGGTTCTGCACCTGCAAAAAAAGTCCCATTGCTTTTTAAAAATGGTGCCTTCTGCACCCTGAAAAAATGGAATTTGGGTAATATTTTTAGTTCAACAGCTTGTCCTACGGCCTCCAGGTGTGACTCCACATGCACCTAGGCTGATTTCCTCACTTCCTCAGAGAACCTCAATCCCTTTTCCCTGTGATGTATACGGTAAATCAGGAGGAGGGGGGAAAAAGAAGAGATCCTTCTCATTCCAATATTTGCTGGTGAAAGGCACGTTGGACATGTCCATTAATCCATACATGATACTTTTTAATTTTTCAAAGCTTGCCAGGCTGCTATAAATGAGATTAAAATCTCCTTTTTTTAAAAAAAAAATGTTCCCCTTTGTAGCTCCCCTTGCCTCAGCACTGGCAGCTACAATTACTTTATTGTCATGAAGGAAGTGACAAAAAGCACAGTGTGGCGGACGCTGTGAGGAGGTGGAGGACAGGAATGGGGTCCAGGAGTTAATACAATTTTTTGGCCCTGCCACAGGCTCTCCAGCTGACCTTGGGCACTTGCCTTTCCCTGTGAGTAGGGACCTGGGCTTTGGCACCTGTTGTTTCCCACAGGTACAGCTGGGCCATCAGCACCTCCCCGGTGTTGTGATCTCTGCAGGTGAAAATTGCCCCAGAAGTGCTAAATATTAAATGACTGATAAAGAACTGCTTTCCAATTAACCCTGCAAACTTGCTTGAGCAGACCATATGTACGTGCCCATATGGAAAATACAGAAATAAGCACAATGAAGCCGGGTAAGTATGGGAACAGGACCTGGGCTGAGGGGACACTTGGAAAGCAGGATGATAACCACAGCCTGCCCTGTGCTGGATGTGTTGCTGAAATGTCACCCTGGGCCAGAAACCTGTCCTGAAATGCATGAAGGGCACTGTTAATCTCTGAGGAGAAATAAAATATGTTTGAGTCATAGAATTCAATAATTGTTTAGACTGGAAGGGACCTTAAAGCTCATTTCGTTCCACCTCATCTGTCAGGGCTGGGACACCTTCCACCAGACCAGGTTGCTCCAGCCCTGTCCAGCCTGGCCTTGGACACTCCCAGGGATCCAGGGGCAGCCACAGCTGCTCTGGGCACCCTGGGCCAGGGCCTGCCCACCCTCACAGGATTTTTTTTTTTTCCTTCTACATAGCCTGAATCTCCCCTGATTTAGTTTAAAATCATCACCCCTTGACCTGTCACTTCAGGCCCTATTAAAAAGTCTCTCCCGGTCTCCCTCCTTTTGAGTACTGTATTAAAGGATTTATACAGTGTACCGCATCTCTATAACCTGTCTGCTCGAGGTCCTGCATCCCTCCTGCCAAACACATTAGGTCCTGGATGTAAAATCCCGCCGAGCCCACCCTCCCCAGCCCCAGAGCTCCATTCTCACGGGGGGTTTCTGGGGACCTTTCCTGAACCCAGCTGGCTTTGAAGAGCTGAAGCCGAGTTAATTTGCATTGCAATTCAGCCTTTGACAGACAGTTGGAGCCAAGGCACTGTTAACCTAATTGTTTTGCTAACAGCACCAGGGTGTGAGACTCACCAAAGGCACTTCCAACAAAGGGGATAAAACCAGACTTGGGAAAGAAAAAAAAAAAAAATCCTTTTCCTGACATCATTACCGGGTACAAACAAACAGAGCTGATCCCTCTTCATACACTTTCCAGGCGAGGGTCAATAACAAACACACTTTGCTCTTTTGGGGGTATGTCTCTCCTTTTCACGGCAGTGAAAAGCCCAGTCAGGGGAGGTAGGAGAGAACAAGCCAGGCTGAAGGCAGGGCAGAGGCAGCGCAGGCTGGCTCCTGGCACTCTCCCATCCTTTTGTGCACATTAGGAATAGCTAAGCTTGTGGCCCTGCTTCTATTTTTACGCATTATTTTGAGAGCAGAGCTCTCAAGCAACGTTCAAAGTCTGGGTTATGAAGCCGTTTTGGCTGTAACCAGTCTCCTTCCACTCCAGCAGCTCATGTCAAGAGAGCAGATTCAAGCTACCAGACCCGAGGTCTGCAAAGAAAAGCATTCTCCAGGCAGCCTTTCTGTGTGGTGAGCAGCACAGGGAGACAAGGATCCCCTGCTCACTCCTGTCACACAGCCCTGCAAGCTGAAATCACCATTTCAGTGCTGGTGCTCCTGGCTGCCGGCAGCTGTTCCAAGGCTGGGAAAGGATTCCATGAGAGTGGGTACAAGGGGAAATTCACTGCACCCAGCTCGGGGGTCCCACAGCAGAGGGATGTGGACCTGCTGGAGAGAATCCAGAGGAGGCCACGGAGATGCTGCCAGGGCTGGAGCCCCTCTGCTCTGGAGCCAGCCTGGGACACCTGGGGCTGTTCAGCTGCACCACAGAAGGCTCCAGGGAGAGCTCAGAGCCCCTGCCAGGGCCTCCAGGGCCTCCAGGAGAGCTGCAGAGGGACTGGGGACAAGGCCTGCAGGGACAGCACCCAGGGAATGGCTTCCCAGGGCCAGAGGGCAGGGACAGATGGGATCTTGGGCAGGAATTGCTGGCTGGGAGGGTGGGCAGGCCCTGGCCCAGGGTGCCCAGAGCAGCTGTGGCTGCCCCTGGATCCCTGGCAGTGTCCAAGGCCAGGCTGGACAGGGCTTGGAGCAGCCTGGGACAGTGGAAACTGTCCCTGCTCATGAAAGAAAGGGTTGGAATGAGGTGAATTTTAAGGTCCCTTCCAGCCCATACCATTCTGTGCAAAAAAAATGAGAAAAAAGCCAGTTGAGGTGAGATGTATCCTTGCCTGTGCTAACCAGCCATGGCTAAAACCATTCCTCTCTCCAAATCAAATGCCCACCAGCAGCTGTGAGAGGCACCAGTGCTGTCCCTGGGGGGTCATTCCAACATGGGAATATTTTCATTCATCAGGGCACTCACACACGCCCGACTCTGAGTATGTGCTTTGCTGGCTGGAATTTTGTTAGCTTTACGAGTTGACCACACAGATGCTGTAAGTGTTGAGGTTTGGTAGCTAGAAAGGGGTTAAACACAGGGCAGCCTCCCTTATGCCAACATAAAGGAAAGTATATATATATATATATAAAAGTGCATATTAAAACTATGTCTCCCTACTTTTAGTAGGAGAATTTGCTGTTTGCAGTGTAGGATGCTGGTGTAACTACATCCATCAAATAGGGATGTAGATGGTGCAGGGGTCAGGACCAAGGGTGCTGCAGGGGAAAGAAGAGTGAACGTGGGCTTCTGCCAGAGGGAAAGTGCTGCTGGCAAAAGGATCCTGTGTCCCATGCCCATGGCAAGCCAAGGTGAGCCACAGGAGCAGGGCCTGCCCTCCCTGGCCTCTCTGGTGGTCACTCACGGACACTCCCAGTGTCCACAGAGCTGCCACACCTCTGTCCCTCAAATAACCCCTGGCAGCAGTGCTGTGTCACCAGTGGGGCCAAGGGTCAGCCCAGCTCCTGATGAATGTCACCAGTGGGATTTGTGACCAGGAGGTGAGAGGGATTTAGGTCAGACAGTCTGAGAGGGGATGATGGTGGAGCTGGGCAGGAGAACACGGTGTCATTTGGGAGCCACGGGCCAGGCAGAGGGAACACAGGATTGTTGGAGGGAAGATGCAAAGGGGAGGAATGGAGACAGCTGCAATATTTGATTTTACAGATAAAGGAAAGCTTGAAAATCCCTTTAGCTGGGACATGCTATGCTGAGAAAAGGGCTGGCTTCTTCCTCCAGCAGTCCAGCCCAGAGATCCCAGTGCCTTTGGCATTTGCTTGCACCTAGCTCCTAAGGATCTAGCAGAGTCTGACTCAATGTTAATATAAAATATGTGATGCTAATGCACCACCTCTGCTGTAACTCTTCATTTGTATTGTACCTGTACTTCTGTGCTTCAGGTGTCCAAATTGGTAAGTTTTTGGATTTGTTTTGGTGTGTCAGCTCTCAAAAAGTGGATTTTTTTCTTTCTGTAACAGCAAAGTGGCTCTGCTGGAACAGTTTAAAGATAAGCACATGTGGACAGTATGGCAGGTATCCATCCCTCTTTCAGTGTTTCAGTTTCAGTAGTGTAAATCAAAGTCCTCTTTGTTTCAAGTAACTACGTTTGCATGAGCTGCAATGTTTTATTTCTAGTTACCTGCAGTTAGCTACTATGGGGATCTCTGGGCCAGACAATGGGCTGTGTGGAAAGAGCTGGGGCTGGCAGGAGAAACAGGGGATTGTTACCCTGTGATTCCTCCTCCTGACACCTCAGAGGAGACCGAGGCTTTCTGGTTCTGGCCACGTTTGCCTGCAGACCAACCCATGGCAGGGAGATTGGGACCAGAGGATCTTTAAGATCCCTTCCAACCCAAAGAGCTCTGTGCTGCCACAATTCCAGCACCTCAGGGTGCATCCCAGGTGGGGATCCACTGCCTCCTGGACTCTGGCACATAAAACATTGCAACACCAACGCCCAGGAGTGCTGGGGAAGGGTGGGGTGTCCATCACTTAAGAGCAGCTTTTTAGTCCTAATGTTATCAAACCAATCCCTGAATTCTGGCTTTAGGGGAATTTGTCAGCTGCTGAGAGATGGGCTACTCAGATGCAGCCACAAGGCAGGGATGTGCCCTTCCTCTTACCCAGAAGAGGAGACTGAGGTGCCACTGCCTGCAGATCAGTTTACCAGCGGGAGGAGCCCCACAACGCCCTCACTAAAACCAAACAAAACCACCCCAAACCCCTCTTGGCAGAAGGAAATAGTTGGAAAAGGGATGGGAGAGTAGCAAGCAAAGCAAGAGGAAAAACTCCAGCTTCTGTGTTTCCTATTGCTGGCAGGTAGGGGTGTAATTTTGGAGTTCCTTCCTTTTTAATGGGATAGGTCGTAACCTTGCCATCATTTATGTGTCTCTCTGTATTTATTGCAGTGGCCTGGCCAGATGCACTGTGGAGCTGATTTCTCTCCCTCAGACATTAGTCATGTCCTCACAGATGGCAGTATAACAACCTATGCTTTTCACAGACTTCACCAAGCAAAATTCCCAGTGAGGCTAATGGGAATTCTGTCCAGTCAGAGACAGGGACTGGCCTGCTGTAAATAGAAAATTCCCGTGTTTATGGTGGGTTGTTCAGCATCAGTGTTCCTCTTTCTGACCTACAGCTTGACATAAAAAAATAATCCAACTATCAGACATCTGCAATCAAGGACTTCATGAAGCCCTGACCTTTTACATGTGGAATATCACAGTTACACTGCACAGCAGTCTGCTTCAAGGAGCACACTTTGGATTTCTTGCCCTCAAATCCAGTACTAATACTCAAAATAACAAAATTATTAGATGCTTCTTTATATTCCAGCTCTCTGGGAGCATTATAGGCCTAGATTACAATATTTTGGGCTTAGATATTATATTGCCTTTCTGAGGTGTGTGAGAGAGAAGGGAGAAGATTCATGCAAATAATTAAAAGATGCCTCAAAATCGGGACAGCTGAGGCAGGCAATGCCTTTTATCTGCAATGACTTAGTCACGAAATGCCTGCATGGGTGAAAAAAAACCACTAAAGGTAGATGCTGTGCTAGGAGGACACAATTGAGAAGTGAAGAATCGTTTTTCAACAGTAATGATCCAGGTGGAGTAATTAACCCCTGGTTGTGGTGGATGTTTTGTCAATAATAATTGTGAAATGAGGTTTTGGTGGTATTCAGCAGATGAGCTCCAGCTGGTTTAAACCTGTATGGGTGCAGGGAGTCTTTCTGCCCCGAGTTACTCAGGTGGGTAGTCTAGACAGCAGGAATAGCTCTTCATACCCGATAATTTATTAATTAGTAGAGCCAGTGTATTAAAACAGATAATTGAAAAGTCCTCATTTGTCTAAATGTAGGGTTGGGGTTCTTTTAATAACTTTTTACAGATATTAAACCCAACAGAAATGCTTTCATGACAGTCTTGCACATGGCTTAGTTCCAGGAAATGGAACCTGCTGGGAATTGATTTTTTTTTTCTCTGAAATTTCCAAGTGATGGAAATTGCTTGAGAATGGGAGAGTAGCTAACACTGAAATAAAACTGAAGCTCTGCCTGACAGTCACTACCTTCAGGATGAGAAAATTTCATTCAACCTCAAGTAAGGGAGTTTCAGGTAAACAAGAAATATAGGATTGGACTTCCCTGATTTCACAATCCAAATTGCATAAAGTGAAGGGAAAAAAGAGAAGTATTAGAAGTAAAGTGTAATTTAAAGATTTTCAAAAGCACATTACCCCAACCTGCACATTCATTTTATCTGGAGGGAAGAAGGCACGCCATCTGATAGCAATGATTAAGCCAAAGGAGGCCCAGACTTGTTCTCTTCATTTAAGAGGAAAAATTACATATTCTGTGAGGAGGTAAAAACAGCTGTACTGACTGAGATACCTGTGGCTCTTCTAGAGACTGCAGAACATGGCTCACCATCTCCCATACGTGTTAATATCTGAGGGATTTTTTCAAAGACATAAAAGTAACTCTAGGTCTAAAATATCTAAAGTCTATTGGAGACACTTTTAAAAAAAATTTTACGATTTTGGGGGGTTTGCTGACATAATTTGATGACACAAAGTCAAACCACCAACCACCACATATGGAATAGAGAAGAAAAGTGATTTACAGCACAGAGGAAAAGTTCACTGTAATGGATCCTGTGCTAACTGTGCCTTAAGTTCAGAGAAAGACCTCAGATATTGAAGTGCATCAATTACAATCGGCAAAACTGAGAAGGTTTTTGTTTGCTGGTCCTAGTGAGGGTACTGAATTGTGACCTGGTCCCAGTGCTTTCCAACACTCACCTGCCTCCCAAATCACAGAGACACGGAAGAGCACTTCACAAAGAATTAAAGGATGACTTTATAGCCATTGTTCAAAACCATAATTAACACCGCGTTTAAAGCAAAAGTGAGACAATTACCACCTCCTAAAGCCCTTAAGAAATCCGAGCAGCACATCTCCTGCCAGACTTTCTGATATCACCGGCACCATAAACAGAGCTTTGCAAGAACCATCCCATTCACAGCCCCACAGCTATTGTCCTTAGGTGCTAAGTATTATTATTATTATTACTACTATTACTCTCTGTTCATGGTGATGTGCTAGGAAGTCAGCAGCTCGGGTTTCTCAAGATCTTACTGACTCCTGCAAAGAGTAGCCTCACCTCCAAAGGGTGTCTGTCAGTGGCAGTTCAGGGCTCTCAGGGCTTCTCCACCAGCACTCGGTCCGATGGGAAGATCACAGGATCCTGGGATGGTTCGGCTTGGAAGGGATTTTAAAGCCCATCCAGTCCCACCCCCTGCCATGGGCAGGGACACCTTCCACTAGATCAGGTTTCTCCAAGCCCCATCCAACCTGACCTTGGACACTTCCTATGATAAAAAGGGCAGACAGCAAGGTCTCAGCCTCTTGGGTCACAGCTAGGAACATCATGACACGTTGTCCCCATCCCTCTGGCGAGCCCCGGGTTCAGTCTCAGTGCATCACCTCCCTCTGTCTCACATCAGTCTGCAGAACAGCAGGTAAGGTAAATTGGTACTGCTCTGAAAGTGCCTTTAGTCTGGACTAGTTAAACTGTTCTGCAACATATTCATTACAGAAAAATGTGGTAAATTAGATTAGTAGGGCCAGAAAGCTCTCTTAATTGCTTCGACTTACCGGGAACACAAAACTACTCAGACTCTCAGAAGAAAGGATTCATTTTCTGTGCATCTGAACTATTTTAAGTGCTACCTCCCTGCCTACAGAGTCCTGCTGCAACTCACACCCTCAGTCCCCATCAGGGCTCCCAGACAACACTGGCTGGGATGCACCCCTGGGATAAAGGATGTGAGCCATGCCACAGCTCCTCAGCATCTTGCAGTTGAACAATGGGAAATATGTGGTGATATGTATAAAAACCATAGAATTGTTTAGGCTGCAAAAGCCCTCCAAGATCATTGAATCCAACCATTCCCCCAGCACTGCCTAGGCCACCACTACCCCCTGCCCCCAAGTGCCACATCCACACGGCTTTGAAATCCCTCCAGGGATGGGGGCTGCACCACTGCCCTGGGCAGCTGTGCCAGGGCTGGACAGCCCTTCTCTTGGAAGAATTTTCCCCAATATCCACCCTGCCCCTCCCCTGGCCCAGCCTGAGGCCGTTCCCTCTCCTCCTGCCCCTGTTCCCTGGGAGCAGAGCCCGACTCCCCCAGCTGTCCCCTCCTGGCAGGGAGTTGTGCAGAGCCACAAGGGCCCCCTGAGCCTCCTTTTCTCCAGGCTGAGCCCCTTCCCCAGCTCCCTCAGCCTCTCCTGGGGCTCCAGCCCCTTCCCCAGCTCCCTCAGCCTCTCCTGGGGCTCCAGCCCCTTCCCCAGCTCCCTCAGCCTCTCCTGGAGCTCCAGCCCCTTCCCCAGCTCCATTCCCTGCCCTGGACACGCTCCAGCCCCTCGGTGTCTCTCTTGTCCTGAGGAGCCCAGAGCTGTCCCCAGCACTGGGGGTGCCCCAGCAGTGCCAGCTCAGGGGACATTACAGAAGACACAATAACTCCTCAGCCTGCAGTGCTACCCTGCTCAGACCCTGCCAGTCCCAGCCTCGGTGGGATCCCTGGTGCTGGGGACTCCCTGCTGCTTCTTCCTCTTCCTCATCATCCTCCTCTTTCTCCTCTTCCTGCCACCCTTCCCCCTTGGCAGCCCCATCCTGTGCCCACTTTGTTCCAGGACACCCCTTCCCAGCCAGGCCAGCCCTGCCCCTCAGTGCACCCAGCTGTGACTGTGCCAGCTAACAGGTTATTACCTCTCTGTGTCATTACTCTGGGGTAGATCAGTCAGGAGGTGCAGTCACTCCCCTCCCAGACTCCAAAGGGCACCTACTGCTAGGCAGAACTAATTTTATTTCTTTTTTTTTATTATTATTCACAGTTAACACGTAATCCATGGGGTCTATCTGAAAACTAAACTGAGAAACAGCTAAGAGGGAGGAAACCATGTAACAAACCTAATTTCTGTCTCCCTACTCCCCAAAAAGGAGAAGAAAGTCTGTCATTAGATGACACGGTGTTAAAGGAATGCTGTAATGTACAGAAATCCCATGCCATTATACATGCCCCTGAGGGCAGTGTGGATTTCTGTTCCAGCATCTGCCAATGCACTTCATCTCTGTTCACCAGGCTGGATAGCAAAGACCCTGTGCCTCATGCACCATTTTACACTGACTGAAAACATTTATTTCACTATTGGCACTTGCCTGGCTGGACCATGCATTAGGTGGCATTCACCTCTCATATATTTTGACAGAAAAAAGCTTGATTTCTGGTCTAATGTGGTTTTTTTAGTATCTCCTGAGGGTCTCTGAGAGGAGAAAAACCCCTTCAGAGGATTGCTGGACACCCACTGCAGTGCCCATGATACACCCATGTGGGAAGCCTGCTCAGCCCCAGGAGATGTCCAGGGAGCTGGGTGGTCCAGGTGGGACACGGGGTAGGGCAGGGGTGAGGGGTGCCCTGCAGCTCAGACAGGTTTGTTTTGGGGATCACAGCTCTGGGACCCAACAAACGAGAGCGTCCTGGGAGGTCTGCAGCTGCACAGGGGAGATGGTGCCACTGCCCAGCTGGGAGCAGCTGTTTTCATGGAGTCAGAATGGTTTTGGTTGGAAAGGACCTTGAAGATCACCCCATTCCACCCCCTGCCATGGACCTTGAAAATTATCACATTCCACCCCCTACTGTGGGTTGGGACATCTTCCACCAGACCAGGTTGGTCCAAGCCCAGTCCAGCCTGGCCTTGGACACTGCCAAGGATCCAGGGGCAGCCACAGCTGCTCTTGGAAAACTGTGCCAGGGCCTGTCCACCCTTCCAGCCAGCAATTCCTGCCCAAGATCCCATCTGTCCCTGCCCTCTGGCCCTGGGAAGCCATTCCCTGGGTGCTGTCCCTGCAGGCCTTGTCCCCAGTCCCTCTGCAGCTCTCCTGGAGGCCCTGGAGGCCCTGGCAGGGGCTCTGAGCTCTCCCTGGAGCCTTCTGTGGTGCAGCTGAACAGCCCCAGGTGTCCCAGGCTGGCTCCAGAGCAGAGGGGCTCCAGCCCTGGCAGCATCTCCGTGGCCTCCTCTGGCCTGGCTGCAGCAGCTCCAGGTCCTTGTGCTGTTGGAGCCAGGGCTGGGGCAGCTCTGCAGGTGGGGTCTCAGCTGAGCACAGGGGCAGAGGGGCAGAATCTCCCCTCCCCTGCTGCCCACAGTCTGGGCTGTGCCCAGCCCCTATTTCTGGCCACAGCTGCCATTGAGTGTCTGCAGCCATTTCACCAAAACAGTGAGTGCATGACCCCATTTGACAGAACACAAAGAATGAGGTGCCATTTTACCACGTAATCCTTCCAAGCCCTGAGCCCCTGGCAGCTGAGGAAATTGGGATGTCCTCTTGCAAAAACCTGTGTCCCACTGCCATCTCCCTCTCTGTGGGTGCAAGTCCCAGGAATCCTGACTCCTTGTCTGCTGGCAATTCTTTTTTTTTTTTTTTTTTTCTTTACAGTGACAGAGGTATTGCAAAAGGTCTCTGCTTTTCTTCCTTTCTGGTTCAAGAGTTTATTTTGATAGGAATAGAGGAAGCTGGGAGTTGTAGAGGTTGAAGGGACTGAGCAATGGAGGGGAGGTGAAGAAGAGCAGCAGAAGTACAATGAGAGTCAATGCTGAAACTCCTGAAACCTTAGGAGACCTGTTTCCTTCTTTTCACAGATTTAGGAGGGAAAGATTCCTGCCTGGAAGCAATTTCCTGTGCCCCACTGTCTTTCATGTCTGCCTGCTCCCTCTCTACCAGCATCTCCATCATTTGTCTGGAGATCAATCCTTCAGCCCCACTGAGGTGGCCGGGTGAGCCATCGTGGTTTTGTGCTGGCAGGCATCAGCCGGAGTCACCAGCCCCGTGTCTGATCTGCAGACGATTACAAAAGAGTTTGAAACCCTTTATGATTCCCCATTGCTTCCTCTTCCCGATTTCCACTTCCCTCTTCCCTGCAGTTAATTGAGCAGTTGCTCGCCGAGAGCTGAACTTCCCCGAACCGGCGCCTCCTCAATATTCAAACCCCCGTGCTGCAGGTAGCAGGGAGCTCCATATGGCACCCAGAAACCTACACCTCCCAACCCACGGCACAGCCTGACACGGCAGGTGTGGAGGTGAGGGTGAATACCGTGCCCCAAGGACACCGGAGGGAGGATTGCCCTTGAGAGCAAAATAACTTGCGTCAGCCAGAACACCCAGTGCTTTGGGGCTGGGAGCTGCGGGGTCATTAATAAACACAGGCAGAGGGAGAGACAGGGAGAGAGGGCCGAGAAAGATCATACATCTGCATTACAACCCGCCCTGGTCTGCGTTATGACCCTTGCACAAACTCTTCTCTATGAAATAGCCCCCCAACAGCCTCCTGGGGAAATCAAGTCTTGCCCACTGGAAGGAAAAGGACTCGATGAAAAGGTCGTTTTTGTGAAGGAGGCTTTGGAAACAGAAAGGCACTTCCCCACCATTGAGCAGGGCACACTGAAGGATGCACACAGGGGGCAATAAAAGCCAAATTAAATTCTTTTGGTGTGTGCTTGGTAGTGGCACTTGGACCACGTTTGCACTCCTATATGTACCTAAGTGAGATGTCCCTTCTTTGTAGTTCCCCAACACCTCTCCTGGAGCCAGCATTTGTAAAATGATATTTCTATATTTACTTAAGCATCTATTTAAAGAGGAACCCCTCACAATTACTCACCACACAGATAGATGACTCTGTTTGGTTGTGTTTATTTAGTTTCTATTAGTGATTGGCAAAAAGTCTATGGTGGCTTCAAAGCAGATATAGATGAATGACCCGTTGATCATAAAATAAAGTATGATGATCCCTTCCAGGCCTTGTGGGAAGTGGCATGTAAAGGGGACATGTACCATTATCTCATCCTGCCATTTTGTGATATAACATAGAATCCAGTCATTCTGGCAGGTTTGGCTCAAAAGAAGATGTACATAGAGTGTTGCCAGTTTAAGGTATGGAATAATGAGAGCAATTCAAGGGAAACTGTTAGCTTCAAAGTTCATTTGTCACTGCAGGTGAGATCTTTCTGCAAGTCCTCTGTCAGTGATGACGGACAAAATATGAGCCATCAGAATGTTAATCTCAGATTTCTGGCTTGCTGTTACCTGCTGGTGCATGGTTCATCCTCTGGGAACTCAAGCACAGGCTGTCCTCTGCTCAGCTTCATACATCCAGAGCTGGGTCATGGAGTGACGTGGATGACACAGACAGAGCAGCATCTGGACTGTGATCAAAGGACCTATGAAATTTACTGTTTGCCATCATGTATTTCACTGCCCTGAGTAGCTCTGCTCATGCAGAGCTTTCAGAGGGCCTGATCTGCCCTTTTTTTGGTTTGGTCATTGGGGCAAAGACTTATCAAGTCTGGCTCCAGGTGAATAGTTCTTAATTAATACCTTTTCAGCAGATCTAGCCTTCCAGGTGAGGTTCGTTAGGGCAGAAATTGGTGTTGTCTGTGCTCAGAGGAGTTAGCAGCAGGATTGTACCACGGCACCCAGACAGCTGAGGAAATACATCTGGTACTGACTTCTGAGCCCTTCCTCCCATGTAGTTCAAACCCCTCTCCCAAGTGGCACGAGCTACAAGTGCAGGAGCTTCTGTCTGTTTTGGAAACCAAAGTTCTGACTACTGGGAGGATACTTTTGCTGATATTCACTGGCCCTGCCAGTCAAACCTCAAGTCTGACCAGCTGGCCATCTCCTTTTCATTTCCAAGGTGCTGGTCCATGCTGCCTCTTGTGGAAGAAGAGATTTTCCAGGATTGTGAGGGCACTAACACTGATGGATCACAAATAACAAAAGGTTTTCTTGTGAATTTTCAGAATGTTGTGGGTGAGATCAAGGCAGAAACAGAGGACTGAGTTCCCTAGTGCTCATGCTGTGGTCCCACGCTTTGAGGAATGCAGTGCAAACCTCGTTTACACAGACAAAGCAAGTGTCCAGTGGGATTGTTTAAAACGAGGTGTCAAAAAAACCTGAAGTACTTTCAATACACCTGGAAACACGACCTGCTCCTGTGAGAGGTAGAGCATCCTCAATTTTTACTGACACCAGGGAGAGCTTGAAAGTACTTACAGCTTTTGTTGTGGCCAGGACACCTTTAAAGACAGAGGTGTCCCTGCCTGGACATTTGGGGTTGCTCTGTGTAATACCACAAGCACCTTGTTTCCCTCACAGGGATTTTGCTGGGGGATGAGTAGTCATGGGCCTGCTGTGAGGGAAGTGAGCAACAAAGGGGAGAGATCCTGGGGAGAAAGTCCAGGGAAGAAAGAGGGGCAGCCCAGTTTCAGTCCCAGTGCATACCTCGTGCATAGGACTTGGACTTAAGGACTTTAATAAGAGAGTAACCAATCCAAAATATTTTCAGGTGTTCATATGTTATTGCAGGACATGCACAACAAACAGACCCTTTCTGCACTTCCTCGTGGGCAAGCTTGTCTCTTCTGGGCAGGGTGACCCCAGGAGCTCTTTTGGCCCCAGACTCCCAGTCTAGACTGCAGAATATTTTTATTTTAAATAAGATAAATAGTCTTCTGTATAGTGTACTATATATTCTGTATATATAGTGTATATACAGAATATATAGTCCCACTTTTGTTAATTTTTCCCCCAGAACTGTGGTTTATTTCCTCTGAAGTGTCATGTGCCATTAAAGACACACACACACACACATATATATATATAATGTTAATGAATATACTACTGCTGTCAGTCACTATATATCCTTTCCTTATACTCACCAAGAAAACTCCTTGTAGACCCTGGCTTTGCTGGAGGCTGTTCTTCTCCAGTTGGAACTTACTGATGCTACACAGTTAGCTGCTGGATGAATTTTGTTGTTTTTCCTTGCCTTTTGATGATGCTGCTGTCTGAAGGTTATCTGCTACAGTGATTTCATAATCCTTTTGAGTCTCTTTCATATCTTCAAAAGGCAGGAAACAGGGTTTTTTAGCTATTCAAGAGCCACTCGTCTGCAGGTAAAGAATTTAACAGCTTGTGGGAGTGCTACTTACTGCCAGCAATAATGTGATTGATCTTTCCTGGAACTGAAAAAATGGTTCTTAGAAGTGACATTGTGAAAGGCAAAAATTGAGATATTTTCTTTCACTTGTCTACTAGGAACACTTAATACAAGAAAATAAATACCTAGTATTGAAGGGTGACCTGTCTCCTTGCATTTCCGTGGGAGAATTGGGTTGTTGACTTTTGGGGGGCATTGATGGTTTTATTTGCTTTGAGATTTGGAATAGAAAAGGAACAGCTTGCTCAAGGACTTTCCAATTTAGATGTTTTTTAGTAGAAAGAGAAACATGTTTGGAGTTAACTTCGTTTTCTTTTTTGGGGACAGGAGGATTTAAGAGCAAAACCCAAATTGCATGTGCTATTGTATGAAATACGTATCCAGATGGTTAGGCTGGCTTATCTTTATTCAGAGATTTGTGTGTACATGATTTTGGAATGTTTTTCACTTGGAGGTACCTGATGAGCCCTTCTTGTGTAAGCACTTACAGCTATTCACCTCGGGCTCCGGGGGCTGAACTGTTTTGTCTCAAGGCAGTGGTGCTGCCTTCCCGTGCCAGGCACAAAAGAAAAAAAAAAAAAAAAAAGGAAAAAAAAAAAAAAAAAGGGCAGAAAAACAGAGTTAAAGTGTTGCAAAATGCTCAAATGAAACAATATCCGTATTCTTGAGTGAGCAGAAATATGGCTTTGAGCTGCCTGGTCTAGAGGAAAGTGTCCTGGCCTAGGCAGTGATGACATTGAGGCCTCTCTCCACTCTAAGCAGCCTGGAACTCAAATTATCACCTAGAACACTTGAGTAAGTTGCTTGGCTGGCTTCTGGTGTCCCACACCAAAATGTTTTGGATTCTGGAGTTGGTTTTGTCCGGCAAAGGACTATCCAATGTCCCATCTTCCCACACTTCAGAAAAGTAAATAAGCACCTTTTGTAGGTCAGAAATATCCTTGTGGCTAAACATGTCTACCTACCACACATGGAACACGGCCTTTGTCTCAAGAAGAAATTCAGGGAGATGGAGCTTACTGCGAGGGGGTTTTATTCCAGAGCTTTCTGTCCCTGAAGAAAAGGGAAACTCTGTTTCCTGTCCCCTCCAGAGCTGGGTGACAGAGTAGCTGACTTCAGGAGCTT
Organism: Phylloscopus trochilus trochilus; assembly: GCA_016584745.2. Classification (NCBI taxonomy): domain Eukaryota; kingdom Metazoa; phylum Chordata; class Aves; order Passeriformes; family Phylloscopidae; genus Phylloscopus; species Phylloscopus trochilus. The sequence goes on from WQNJ02000015.1 coordinate 89,172,842, forward strand.
CTTTCCAAGCCTCATTACTCATTTACTTTCCCAAGAGGAAATGAGACTTCCTATTATCTTGGTCTGATGCTCCCCATCGGCATGAAAATTGTGATGTGAAAATATTTACTAAAGCTTTTCTTCTGCCTAAAACAAATTAAAAAAATAAAAAAATAAATAAATAAAGAAAAGAATTGCACAAAATCACAGAGTGGTTTGGGTTGGACCTTAAAGCTCATCCAGTGCCACCATAGTCAGGGACACCTTCCACTGTCCCAGGGTGCTCCAAGCCCTGTCCAGCCTGGCCTTGGACACTGCCAGGGATCCAGGGGCAGCCACAGCTGCTCTGGGCACCCTGGGCCAGGGCCTGCCCACCCTCCCAGCCAGCAATTCCTGCCCAAGATCCCATCTGTCCCTGCCCTCTGGCACTGGGAAGCCATTCCCTGGGTGCTGTCCCTGCAGGCCTTGTCCCCAGTCCCTCTGCAGCTCTCCTGGAGGCCCTGGAGGCCCTGGCAGGGGCTCTGAGCTCTCCCTGGAGCCTTCTGTGGTGCAGCTGAACAGCCCCAGGTGTCCCAGGCTGGCTCCAGAGCAGAGGGGCTCCAGCCCTGGCAGCATCTCCCATTTCATTTCTGTTGTTCTTGCTGCTTGGTTGTTCTGGGGTGTGCAGCCTGGGTTTGCTCCCACTTCCCGATGTGTCCCAGCTCCTGCCAATAGTTTGGAATGACACCAGAGCAGAGCCCCTGGCAGGAGCCCTGCAGGGACAGCAACTCCCTGGCACAGCTTTTTCCAGCAGTTCTCCAGCTCCCGCGGGTTTGCACATGGAAGCACGGGGAATATCTCTGCGTGGAAGTGTTTGTTTTAGCAAGTATGGCTGGGTGGTATTTTTAGCAGTGCTGGTAGTAGTAGTTTCGTGTGAAAGCCTGTAGTTCATCAGCCTTTTCGGCCGCGTATCTTATCTCGGAAATGTAAGCGTCTGCCGGGGGATATTGTACAATGTTGCCTTCATCACCCAGCACTTAATCTACACGCGATTTATTTACTTTTGTAACTAGAGGAAGCAAATAACCTCTGCGTGTAGCGCATAATGTAACTGAATTAATGCTGTGTGACAAAGTGACCAAGCATCACCCTGTTTGGGCTCTTTTTAAACCTCTTAAAAAAATAAAAAAAAATAAAAAAAAATAAAGAAGAAAATAATAAGAAAAAAATTACAAAAACCAGAACAAAAGCAAAAATGCACAGCCCCTGGCAATGAATTAAGGGAGGGTCTCTGGCCTGATCTATCCAGATAGCTGGCATGGTGGAGGGCAGCCAGACAGAAAGCTCTTCAGCAACCAAAGCAAAATGTCAAAGTCCTTACGAAAGCATCCTCTTCCAAACCACCAGCACTGCTTGCTTTACATGTGGACCAACTGGAGAGTTGGTCTCCCCTCCAGTGTTTGTTTTTGCTGGTATAATTAGCTGATTTTTCAACCAGTAATATTGTTTAGTAGTGACTTCCTTTTAAAAAATTGTTTTAGGCTGTGCAAATCTTCTTGGCTTTGTGTGCATACAATGACTTGAACTGGTAGGACCCCAATGTACTAAGGCAGTGCTGCTAATTAATTCTTGGCTGCAGAAGGCCTGATAAGAGTAAACAAAGAGTGAAATTAGCTCAGGAGAAGACACAGGAATTTGCAGGCAAACCCACATCCTTCCATGATATCATTGGGAATCCGCCCGTGCTCCACCCATGCGTTTGACTGAGCCCTGGCCGAAGGCAAGAGAGCTGATTTTTGGGAGGGTGTGCTGTGGATCCTAGAGAGACTCAGTGTAATCCTGGAAGGATTTTATTCCCATTAGCTTGGAGAGCAAGATAATTTGCATTTACTCTCACAGGGCGAGCCAAAATCCTGGGCCCCCACGCCCACACTGGTCATCCCCGCACCACCCAGCAAAGCCCCTTGGAGCCCTCATCCTGTGAGAGGTGCACAAAACATTGATCCTGTGCTGTTTCAGAGGTTCTGTGCATGCTCTGGGGGGGGGGATTTTAGCAGCAGACAGGGAGGTGCTCTCAGCCTCCTGCCCACAGCAGTCCTGGGCTGGGCAGAGCAGAGGCAGCTGCCCCAAGGGTGCTGGAAATGATGCTCACTGCGGATGCTCCCCCAAATCCAGAAGGCCTGGTACCATGGGTAACGCTTCCCCAGGACACCTCAGGGCTAAACTGCTGCCAAAATGATGTGGGCTTTTTTTTTTTTTTTTTTTTTTTTTTTTTCTTTTGATTTTCAAGGGAAGACTGCAGCGAGGAGATGGTGAGAGACATCTCACACAGTGCTGGTGTGTGTTGCCATGACGTTGGAGTAATTGCTGCTACTTTCTTTGGCAGAAATTAATTCTTTCAGAATTAAGTGACCGATTTTGCCAGCACTCAGCTGCAGGAGGAAAGGAATTTTCTGTAATTCAGCAAATAGATACATTATACCTGTGCCTTCACAACAGCAGCAATGCCTTTTTGCTGTTCCCACTGTTTGCTAACACCTGGCAGTTTACACTGGGAAATCGTGGGACTGATGATAGAACACAAAAAAAAATGCAATCCTGAAATTTTCCCCAAAGCACAGTAAGAGGGGAGCAGGAGAATATGAAGGTGCAAGGTGGCAAAATTGCATCTAGGCTGGTTACTTTGAAAAACAAATCCAGCTCCCTGAGGTTTCCTCTGTGGTTTGAGCCACAGCTCCTTGACTCAGCAGGCACCATGGATGTTCAAATTTGCCATTTTGTACAATGCTCCTGATCACACTCTTGTCAGGGCCACCTAAGTACCAACCAGCAGGGCCCACCTTCCGTTCTCTCATGTTTTTCATCTCCGCAAGAACTGTTACATAAAAGCCTTGTCCAGGTAATCCAAGGTAAAAAGCAATTAGCTAAAACCCAAGATCATGTAAAACTATACAATAATGAGATGGAGTGAGCCCTGGCTTAGTGAGCACTGGGAAACTTGAGTGGGTTTAATAAGCAGCCTGAAGCCTGGCTGTCCACTGCAGGTCATGGTGTTCCTGTGCCTGCCATACCCAAGGTAGGATGAGATGTTTCCAGACAGTTCCTGACATTCTGTCTAGGCAGGAGATTACCAGTCTGATGATGGGAGAGTTCTGCCCAAATCCTCCTGTTTAGAAGGGATCCCATTCAGGACCTGGCAGTTTTTCCCCACTTCCCCTCTTGGATCCCCTCTATATTAAAAAAAAACCCCAAAATCTCTGTGGTAACAAAGGCTAAAAGAGCTCCTCACCCAGGAATTTTGGCTTTTGCTATGCAAAAAAAAATAGCACCAACACCTCAGATTTCTTAATTGTTTTACATTTCTCTCGGAGTTTGACATTAAAGGGGAGAAGGGAATATATAGGAAATACATATTTTTCCTACCCATCTTGCAGATAGAGATACTGAGGTTAAAGAGACTTAACTAGCAGGAAGACCACCCAGCCAGCCTGTGGGGGAGCTGGCAGATGAACAAAGCCCTCCTGATTTATTAGCAAGCATCCATCCTAATGTTGATCATTCCTCTAGAGAAGGGGATGGACCTTTAATGCCGTAGTTAATTAGGTGATTCGGTTAATTTTTGGTTTTATTTGGGTCATTCTGCACCCCAAAGACTTTTCATGTTTTTCCCTTCCAGCACCTGGTGGAGGTTGTTGGAAAATCCTGCTGGCCCTTGGTGGCCCCTATAACTGGCGCGGCGCTCAAGGACGAGGCAGGGAGTGCATCAGTGAGGCTGCGTGGAGCTCTTGCAAGCAAGAGACCCCTCCTTTATTTTCCTGACTCCTTTTGTACATTTTACAGATTGCCCACCCCAGAGGTGGGACCCTTGGGAACCACTGGTCATTTTCCAGAGACCATCACCAAAGCCCCTCTTCTGGGAACAGATGTGGGAACTTCAGTAGTTTACAGAAGATGACCTTGTGCTTCAACACCGTGCCTGGGAACAGAATTCCCCAAAACCAAAAACAAGCAGGCACGAGAACATGGCAACAGGCCCCAGATGCCTGATGGCCTTTGCTCTGCCTCCATCACTTTCCCCTGCCAGGCCCAGAGCGGCCTTCCCGTGTGAAGCAGGGAGTCATTCTGCTGAGCCATGTGTTAAAACAAGGTCTGGATGAGCATCTCCGACGTTTCCTTGAAATCCCCCCCCCACTCTGCCCCCGAGCCATGGGAATGACTTTGGAAAGCACCCAGAGCAAACAATCCCCATCCTCCCCGGGCAATGGCAGCCCCGGCTCCCTGCTGGGTGGCATCAGCCCCTCGTGCCTCCGCCCTGTTTCCGGACACAAGCCCTTGTCCATTTGCCAAATCCAGAACTGGGTTATTGTTTCCATTTCTGCCTCTCTGGAGTTCACTTGTTTTCCTGGAAACCTGTCCTGGATGCGTGAGGCTCTCGGACGCCTTCGGATCGCGGCAGCTCCCGGAGAAACGCAGCTGGGAATTGGGCCCGGGGCACTCCAGGGAAAAGATCCCAACACATACAGGGCTTTGCAGTAGGGCTGGAGCCCCTCTGCCCTGCAGCCAGACAGGGAAAAGGCTCCAGGGAGAGCTCAGAGCCCCTGCCAGGGCCTCCAGGGCCTCCAGGAGAGCTGCAGAGGGACTGGGGACAAGGCCTGCAGGGACAGCACCCAGGGAATGGCTTCCCAGGGCCAGAGGGCAGGGACAGATGGGATCTTGGGCAGGAATTGCTGGCTGGGAGGGTAGGCAGGCCCTGGCCCATTGTGCCAAGAGCAGCTGTGGCTGCCCCTGGATCCCTGGCAGTGTCCCAGGCCAGGCTGGACAGGGCTTGGAGCAGCCTGGGATAGTGGAAGGGTTGCACCATGGCAGGGGGGTGGGACTGGATGAGCTTTAGGGTCCTTTCCCACCCAAATAATTCTCTGATTCCATGATTATGTGATACACCCACATGCTTAGACCCTCCCTCCTTAGATAAAAGCTGGGGGGCTTCTCAGGATCTCAGGAAAGTCCAGAATAAGCAGAGGGACTGCATGGGAAGCACAGATAAGGAGAAAATGGGGACTGGGCCTGAGGGGGAGGACACCTCTGTGTTCAGAGTGTCCTTTAGTTCAGGGTGGCTTTACTAGACAATGCATTGTAAAGGCACTTTTCAGCTTTTACTACTCTCAGTGCATGAGAGCAGCACAGAGCAGACCACTAAAATGGGCCTCATAATAAGACAGCAAAATATTATATACAGCTTCTTCTTTTCTAAGAACGGCTGGCAAATAGGATCAGGCCAACCACTGTGTGTTCCTAAAACCTGCAAAGCCTTTTCCAAGTATAAAATTTGTGACTTAAGAGCCAGAGTAGGAACTTGGTATTTGGTTCATACTGGATAATCTGCAAATGACAGGTTAGAATTGCCACGGAATTGCAATGCTGACTATTGTCAGAAAAGATTTGCACTAAATGCCTTACGAATTAGCTTCTGAGTCAGCTCAGCATGTAAAGAGGCAGAAATAACTTATTTGTGGCTACATGCAATTGAAGAAAAAACCTGTGCTAAAACCACTGAGTCCAGCTCTTTGGGGTAACCTTTTGTGTACCCACAAACCCACCTGCTCTCCTTCCAGCCCACGGGGGGCAGGTGGGATGTGCCAGAAGCGAGTGCAGGAAAGGTGAACACACGAGTGGCTCTTCCCTGCCTCCTACCTCGCCTAATCCGTCCTGCAGTCTTTATTGATCTGGCACCAGCCTTCTCTTTAATGGATTTCTGAGAAGTTTTGCTCTCAGTTGTTTGTGTTCTGAGCTGTTCCCTGGTGCTTGCAGGGGGCCCCAGCTCCCACTGGTGTGAGTGGTCGCTGCTCTGTGGGCCTCAGGAGGTCCTGGCTTGGGACAAGGTTGGCAGCTCTTGGCCATTGTGCTGCATTTGATACACCAGTGTGTGAGCATGAGAAAGATGAGCATCAATATATGATTCTGGGGTTTTTTTTCTCTTAAAAGGAACCTCCACCTCTCCCATGAAATGCCTCCAACTGAAATAGCAAGCTTACAGGAAGGCCCAGTGCACTGCTCCTATGTCTGCTGGGAAATTGGAGTCTGTCTTGGCTTATGGAACCAAAAATGTGTATTCTATTTCATTTGTTAAAAGCAGTTGGGGAGATGTTTTTCTTTATCTCTTGTAACTCTGGGGGGAGGGGGGTGGATGCCTTTGGATAATGGGGCAGCTGTTAAACTAGGTGGGGCAGTGTTTGTTATCTCTGTCACCCCCCATCCTCTCTCCAGGGGGATATTTTCTGCTGATGGGCCATTAAGGCTCACCAAGGGCATGACATATTCTATTGTGAGATGCTCCACCCAGTGGGAGGAGCCAACCATTCCTACCTGGATAAAAGCTGAGATGCAGGAGCACAAGAAATCTGGTTCCACCAGATCCCTGGAGGAAGACTGGACCCTTCTCTCTCAGGATCATCTCTGCTCCAGCAGAACCACATCTGCCTCTGCAGGAGGACTTACTTTTGGACTGCTTCAAACACCTTGACCAACAGGGTGTTAGTTTGTATTATTCAATTTATTTTACCTTTTTTTTCTCTCTCTTCTTCTATTAAATTGTATCTCTGACTGGGAATCTCACTGGTTTTGCTTTCAAACCAGCACAGAGTCCTTCTCTGACTGCCCCTGACATTGACAGCATTTTCTGTCCTGATTCAAAAATGAGATGGGAAATACTTTTTGGGTTGAATGCCAGGGAAGAAATAAAGCACATGGCAGGGCACGGTTTTAAGGGGAAGTTGACTGGCACTGCACATACACTGATTTTTATTATTATGGCATAACTCCTCCATCTTCCAGCAGGTGGAAGATTTTTATTGTGCCTCCAAAGAAGACAAGGATGTGCCTACTGTCCACATGTGGCTGGCTGTGGTTAAGCAGTGAGGACACAGACCCCTTAACCCATGAAAATCCAAACTACTGGCCCCAGTCCCTGCACAGTGTATGTCACATGGCCTTCAGAAGCATCAGTGCACATCCCTGCCATTGGTTTGCATCATTTCAAAGTACAGCAAAATCCATCTTTAGAGGGTCTCTCAGTGTATTGGAGGTGTCTGTGCTCCTTGCAGGGGGAGCCCTTGGATGGTCCCTTCCAACCCAAGCCATCCATGACTTTGGTGTGTTCTTGTTTTTCCCTGGCTGGTTGGGTTTGCAGAGGTCAGTAAAACCAGCACACAAAGAATAATGTAACTCAGGTAACCCGCAGCAAGCTCTTCCTCCTGGTGCTCTGCAGAGCCCATCTTCCCCCTTCTCCTCCCTCCATCTCCCTCCACCAAGTGTGCACCACGCCTGACAGACATCAGGAGACCCGAGGAGGTGGATTAGTGGTTTATTGTGGGGCTTGGCTGAGCCTGGGCCCCTGGGCATAACCCTGGAATGTGTGCCTTCCCCCCTGCCCCAGGACACCATCCCTGGGCATGAGCTCTGGGTGAGAAAGTTACTAATTCCATCTGATGGTGGAGATCATGTCTGGGTGCCCTGCTGAGCCACAGACCAGAACATGAGTTATTTTTAATTAGCATTCACTCATCAGTGCCTCAGGTACTCCTTTGGCCTCAAACCCTGCTGTGGGCAGCAAGAGCTGCAGAACCCCCTGAAGGGCCTGGCTGCCCCTAGACCCAAACACAGCCCAGGGAGGGACTCCTTCCAGGTGGCAGGAGGCACAGCAGCATCATCCCAGCATTAATGGGAACCTGGTTTTGAAACACAGGCTCCAGGTGGTGATGGACTGGCTGGAGGGGAGCAGGGATGGAAGCTTGCTGAAGATGCAGCCTGCTCCAGTCCCCTACAAAATATAGACTCCTTCTCCCTGGTTAACAAGACCTTGCAGGAGAACAGCTCCTCTGATGCTGCAGCACCTCTCAAAGACAGCATCACTTAAACCTAGCAGTTTTCCTTCCCCAAATATCACAGAATCATGGAGTGGTTTGGACTGAAGGGACCTTTCAGGCCCATCCTGTTCCACCCTCTGCCATGAGCAGGGACACATTCCACTATCCCAGGGTGCTCCAAGTCCTGTCCAGCCTGGCCTGGAACACTTCCAGGGTGGAGCAACCACAGCTTCTCTAAGAAGCCTGTGCCAGGGCCTCACCACCTGCACAGGGAAGGATTTCTCCCCACTATCTACTCTGGACCTACTCTCTGGCAGTGTGAAGCCGTTCCCCTTGTCCTGTCACTCCAGGTCCTTGTAAATTGTCTCTCTCCAAGTTTTTGGTGGTCCATTCAGGCACTGGAAGGCCACAGTTAGGCCACCACTGCAGGCTGAACAACCCCAATTCTCCCAGCCTTTCCTGGGCTGCTCCATCCCTCTGACCATCTCAATGCTTCCTCTGGACTCTCTCCAGCAGCTCCAGGTCCTTGTGCTGTTGGAGCCAGGGCTGGGGCAGCTCTGCAGGTGGGGTCTCAGCTGAGCACAGGGGCAGAGGGGCAGAATCCCCCCAGAGCCATGGCCACGTGGATGGGGTCAGCCCAGTCCCTTCCCCGGGAGGCTTTGGGTTGGAAGGCAACACGAGCTCAGCAGCCCTGCTCCCCACCAACTGGTTTGAATAAGTTATGGGCTGAAGACCTGGAACATTTGTTCTGGTGAATATTACCATGGATCCCTGGGTGCTGATGTTTATCTGGCCAGGCCGTTTAAATAATTGGAAAGTACATGCATGAGTTCAAAGCCATCAGCTAAGCTGCTGCCTTCCCCTGCCCCTGCCCGTGTGCGTGTCAGCCCAGGCAAGCTCTGCCAGCCCCATGGTTTGTGTTTGGGCAGCTTCAAAGGCCTCTGTGAATGCACACAAGGTGCTTGCCTGCACAAAACACCCCTGCCTGCACTAAAACAGGCAGGAAAGAATTGTGCAAAGCTGATCTTTTCTTTTCTTTTCTTTTCTTTTCTTTTCTTTTCTTTTCTTTTCTTTTCTTTTCTTTTCTTTTCTTTTCTTTTCTTTTCTTTTCTTTTCCTCTTCTCTTCTCTTCTCTTCTCTTCTCTTCTCTTCTCTTCTCTTCTCTTCTCTTCTCTTCTCTTCTCTTCTCTTCTCTTCTCTTCTCTTCTCTTCTCTTCTCTTCTCTTCTCTTCTCTTCTCCTCTTCTCTTCTCTTCTCCTCTCCTCTCCTCTCCTCTCCTCTCCTCTCCTCTCCTCTCCTCTCCTCTCCTCTCCTCTCCTCTCCTCTCCTCTCCTCTCCTCTTTTTTCTTTTTCTTTTTCTTTTTCTTTTTCTTTTTCTTTTTCTTTTTCTTTTTCTTTTTCTTTTTCTTTTTCTTTTTCTTTTTCTTTTTCTTTTTCTTTTTCTTTTTCTTTTTCTTTTTCTTTTTCTTTTTCTTTTTCTTTTTCTTTTTCTTTTTCTTTTTCTTTTTCTTTTTCTTTTTCTTTTTCTTTTTCTTTCCTTCTCCTTCTCCTTCTCCCCTTTCCCTAACAAGCGCTGGTGGGCTGCATGCAAACCTCGCCTTCCCTTTTTTGCTCCCTACAGCCATGTGGTTGTTGCAAACCATACTGATAATTTAAACATCTTACCCTTCAGGCAGGTCCCTGATGGAAAAAAAAAATTAATATTTTAATTAAAGTGGTTCAGGCAGGGTCTCTCTCCCTCGCTCCTCAGATGCTGGTTTTACAAAGGACATTTGTTTATAAGGCTCAGCTGGATTTTTCTTAAGAAGTTCCCTAAGCATTTCAGTTGCCATCTGTGCACCTTTGTTGTTGAAGTGCATTAGCAGAACTTCCCCAGTTCCATCTGAATTGATAAATTCATCCAGTCCCCACTCAATATCACCACAGAGCAGCTGTTTGTGGGGTTGTTTAATCTCCATTAGGACCCTGTGGTTAAAAGCCAAGCTTGCATCCATATGAAAACATGGCACAAACAGGATGCTCTGCCTCTGCAGGTCTTTTCAGGCCAGGGGTGTCTGAGGCTGTTGGGAGCTGGATATTTAACATTTCCATGAAAACCAGGCTGGCTGCATGTCTCCCTGGAAACCCAGTGCTGCCTAAGAGGACGATCCCTTTCCTTGCTGTTTTGCACCCACAGGTTGTTTTTCCTTTTCCCCCCTGCCACAAAATTCGTTTTGGGAGATGCAGAGATCCCTGTGGTGGGACACCTGGGGCAGAAGCTGGGAATGAGGCTTGAATGTTTGTTCAAGGAAATATGTTCTGTGAAGGCTTTCCTTTCAATCACCTCAAGTGCTTCTGAAGGGATCTACGTTGCACCTTGTTTTGTCTGCAGGCAAGGAGATGTGGACAGTTAGGCTCTCATTAAATTACATCTGAGAGAGAAATGGAGTCTAGATTATTTTCAAATCTCCCCATTTCCCTTCTACATCTTCCAATCCATCTTTCTCAGTGACAGCTGGGGTGAAATGCCAGTCACACAAGTTCCTCCCCAGGGTTAATTACAGGGAAGAGAAATAATTTTCTCCAACATCTATACAGTGGAAAAATAAGAACTTCTTTTCTCATTCGTTCCTTGAAAATTTTTCATCGAACAAACAAACCAGACATGAAGTATCAAGCTTGCTCCGTGTTACTGTCTCAGCCCTCTCTCCAAGTGCAGTACTGTTGGGATCACAGCCAGGAATCACTCTTTTGAGTGACCTGATGCTTTGGGAGAACGGTTTCTCCTTGTAGCACAGCTGGGTTTGTCTTTGTGCTCTGGCCCTACTGAAGAGAACAGCATTTTTTTATCATCAGCCTCGAAGGATTCATTGATCTCAAAGGATTCAGGCTTCCAGCTCCTGTATTTCAACCCACATCAGGTTTTGGCTGGCCTGTTCCTAACAGCCCTTCAATTTAAGGAGCTCAGTTTCAGCCACCAACTACAACTGAGAAAGTTCATCCTTCCCAAGCCATGTGTCCCACAAGGAAAGGGCAAGGAAGCAGCTGCAGGGTGCTGTCAGCCAGGCAAAGCAGGGAGCAACACAAATTTTCTGTGTCTGTGTCCCCTGTGGGTCCAGGAATGATGAAGGTGGAGCAAAGAGGATGGAGCAGCCTCTCTTCCCAGGATGGCATGGTGGGATGCAGTATAACAGATAATATAATCCTTCTGGTGGGGCCAAAAGGTGTTTGGTTTGGCTGGGATTTGTCTCTCCTAATTTTATCTGAAAGTTAAACCCCCAGGCTGAAGTGATTGCCCACAACTCAAATCACAGCAGGGACAAGGTGAGCACAGCCCTGACACTCACATCCAGGGCCATTCCTTCAGCTGACAAGGATGTCATGGCACAGCTCTCCACATCCCTGCACCTGCTGTGGATGCAGAGAGCCCAGGACAGCCCAGGATGTGCTGCTGGGGCAGCTGTGGCTGCGCTTTCCTGCCTCCTCCCCCTCCTCTGCAGTGACCAGGCAGTACTACAGCACCTTGATGAGCAAAGGGGATCAGACCAGAATAGCCTGGGCTGTGCTGTAGAACATCAGCATCTTTCCGGCCACCCCACCTAGGAGCAAACTCTGTGCCCAGGCACTACCACCAGCCCCACCACATCTGTCTTCATTTCACTGGGCAGCTCCTCTCTGTGTCTGGAACCTTCCATCCTGACAGAGGCACTCAGGGTGTGAAACACAGAATGGTCTGGGTTGGAAGGAACCTTGAAGATCATCTCCTTCCAGCCCCTGCCATGGGCAGGGACAACTCCCACTGTCCCAGGCTGCCCCAAGCCCTGTCCAGCCTGGCCTTGGACACTGTCAGGGATCCAGGGGCAGCCACAGCTGCTCTGGGCACCCTGGGCCAGGGCCTGCCCACCCTCCCAGCCACCAATTCCTGCCCAAGATCCCATCTGTCCCTGCCCTCTGGCTCTGGGAAGCCATTCCCTGGGTGCTGTCCCTGCAGGCCTTGTCCCCAGTCCCTCTGCAGCTCTCCTGGAGGCCCTGGAGGCCCTGGCAGGGGCTCTGAGCTCTCCCTGGAGCCTTCTGTGGTGCAGCTGAACAGCCCCAGGTGTCCCAGGCTGGCTCCAGAGCAGAGGGGCTCCAGCCCTGGCAGCATCTCCGTGGCCTCCTCTGGCCTGGCTGCAGCAGCTCCTTGTCTTTCCCATGCTGAGTTATTGCTGCTGTCACCTCCCCACAGTTAATGGGGTCCCAAGGCTGTGGTGGCTCTGAGGACCCATCCTCACTCACACCCTACAGCAGCACAGCAGACAAGGGAAAGGACCTTCCTCTGCTGCCTCCCCTAAGGAAATTCTGGGGGTTTTTCCCAACATCTGACTCCTGGTGTGTGCATTACTGAGACTCCCCCACTCACCCCACACACAGCACAGGGCCCCATCAGAGGGAGCAGGCACCTGGGACAGGTGGGGAGCCATCCATGGGATCCCCAGGCTGGGCTCCAGGCATTGTTGTGCCAAATTACAGCTGTGGGGAGCAGATTAGTGCACACCATGCCCTGCTGGAGGAGGCACCAGCAGATCCTTGCAGCACTGGGCAGCCCCAAACGCTGTCACCCAGGGCTCCCTGGGGAGAAAAGCAGAGACACAGCTTTGGGATGGGCTGGAATGATCTGAGGGAAGCAACAGAAGAAACGGTGGAGTGTGGTGCCTTCCGGGTGCAGAAACGGTGCAAAAATACTTCTGAGTGCCAGTGGGCAAAATACAAAACTTTAAACAATATTCGTTGTGCCAGTGGTGGCTTTTCAGCAAGAATTTAGGATGACAAGCAAGGACACAGTGAGGGGGGAAACACAGGGAAACGAAGCAGCTCAGCTTGGGTTCCCCCTGAAAGACGTGAGTGGGGAATCCTGTCCCTCACCTTTCTGCTGGGATATTGGGGGCTGGACCTTGCAAGGCAGCAACTTCTTGGAATCCCACCCCTGAGGAGAAGGGGGCACCCAGGACCTGCAGGTGCTAGTGGTCAAAGGAGTGGCAGAAGTCAGAGGGTCTGCAAAATCTTACAGAGTTTTATGAGTTACACACTAATAAAAGAAACCATGGGAATTGGTGTGCTAGTACCTGATACCCCAATGTAAGCCCACAGCAGCAGATTTGGATATCCACGGATTTGGATAATGGGGTAGGTGGAAAGGGAGGAGAGAGATGACTTGAAGAGAGAAAGGAAGGGAGAAAGGGAGAAAGAGAAATCCCCAGTACTGGCCCTGGCACTGACCCATCCAGCTGGTGGGGTGGCCAGGGTCCTGGGAGTGCCATCCAGGGTTTGTGGGGGCACCTTCTACAGAGAAGTTGTCCTTACCTGGAGAGAAGTTTCTCATTTTTTGTTCTAATCAGTTCTCATGCACAGCCAGTTCTTTTGGGCCTTTCTGGAAATGGTTTAGAGGCTTCAGACATCTTGGGTGGCCTTGTTTCCTCTACAGTCACAGATTCACAGGATCCATGAGGTTGGAAGAGACATCCAAGACCATCAAGTCCAAGCTGTGACCAATCCCCACCTTGTCATCAGCCCAGAGCACTCAGTGCCACATCCAGTCATTCCTTGGACAGCTCCAGGAATGGGGACTCCCACACTTCCCTGGCCAGCCCCTTCCAAGGCCTGACCACCCTTTCCATGGAGGAATTTTCCCCAATATCCACCCTGCCCCTGCCCTGGCCCAGCCTGAGGCCGTTCCCTCCCCTCCTGTCCCTGTTCCCTGGAAGCAGAGCCCGACCCCCCCGGCTGTCCCCTCCTGGCAGGGAGTTGTGCAGAGCCACAAGGGACCCCCTGAGCCTCCTTTTCTCCAGGCTGAGCCCCTTCCCCAGCTCCCTCAGCCTCTCCTGGGGCTCCAGCCCCTTCCCCAGCTCCCTCAGCCTCTCCTGGGGCTCCAGCCCCTTCCCCAGCTCCCTCAGCTTCTCCTGGGGCTCCAGCCCCTTCCCCAGCTCCCTCAGCCTCTCCTGGGGCTCCAGCCCCTTCCCCAGCTCCGTTCCCTGCCCTGGACACGCTCCAGCCCCTCGGTGTCTCTCTTGTCCTGAGGGGCCCAGAGCTGTCCCCAGCACTGGAGGTGCCTCAGCAGCGCCAGCTCAGGGGACAGGTCCTGCCCTGGGGCTGTGTCACATCTTGGCTGGGACCATTGGCCTCTTGCCCACCTGGGCACCCCTGGGCTCTTGTCCAGCTGCTGGCACCAGCAGCCTCAGGGCTTTTCCCAAAATTTCCAGCCCCTCCACCCCAGCCTGCAGCTGCAGGGGGTTGGGGTGACCCCAGTCCTGAGCCCTGGGGAATCCTACCAGTGCCCAGCCCCAGCTGGATGAGGCCCCTTTCCTCACCACTCTCTGGGCCTGGCTATCAGTCTCTTCTGAGCCCAGCTAGGACTGAACCTGCTCAAGCCATGGGCTGCAGCTTTTCCAGAATGATGTGGGAAGAGTCTCAAAGGTTTGCTGAAGTCCATGGCCACTTCCTGACCTCATTCCTGGACTGAGCTGGGTTGTGCTTTGCTCCAGGGGCCAGAACAAGGTTTGTCCCAGAAAAGTGCTGCCCTTCCTCCATATGGCCCCCTCTCCAGCCACATCCTGGTGTTCCTCATGTGTGTTCTACCAACAAACCCTGGCTCCACAGCCACGCATCTTTCTGTGTTTGGGACATGCAGATTATCCCCTCACCTCCTGGCTCCTCCAAGCTCCTGCAGGCAGTGATTGAGCAACAGAAATTTGAGCTTTGCAATGAGAAATTTTGGGGACACCCAAAGCCCCAGCAAAAGTAACGTCCCCAGCTGGCCAGGTATCATCATGGTGCTCCAAACTTCAGGGCAGGGGGTGGGATTGTTCAAAAATAATGAGAGGATATTTGCTTTGCTTGCAGCAAACATTTGTTAGGCTTAAGGGCATTGCTCAAGGGGAGTGTTGACAACAAAATATGATTATTCAGCATTTCCCTGTCATTTTACATTTTCAAGATGCCTTTCAGGCACTAAGCAGACATTAAACATAAGCTAATCTTTTGTTATAGCTCTTCTACAGCCGTGAGATGGGATTAGGGCTCAAATTGGGTGGGTATTAAAAAAAAAAAGAAGAAGAAAAAGAATTAATTAAAAATATTGAAGTGCTTTTAGCGAATCTAAAAGGGTTCATACCATGGTCCATGTGGTATGGACAATAATGAGCACTCACACACTTCACACCGGGCTTGTAAAGAACATCCTGGGCAATGCTGAGTCAGTGCAATTCAAAACTAGTCAGAGGGGTGACAAAATCACAGGATCCCAGAACGGTTTGCCTTGAAAGGGAACTTAAAGCTCCTCTCATTCCAAACTCCTGAGATCTTGGTTCACCATCTGCAGCATGTGGATGAAAGGACCTGCACAGCAGACAGAGATGATGGAAAACATGCAGATTCAGTAATGAGGATTATAGATAGGCCCCCTCTAATGAGTGATGCAGGTTAAGTGCACCTCTTTAGTTGAAGACTGGGGGGTTTTGTGTCCTTGGTGGATCATTGTGTAAATGGCATTGGGTAGCTGAGTGGTCAGCAGCACCTGTGGGTGATCCCAGAGGGAGCAGCTGCAGGGTGGCCACTCTGCAGGGCAGCTTTCCCGTGAGATAATTCCACTGTAGATGGGAATGATCCCGTTTCAGTGTCTCTCTGGATCGTGTGCCAGCCCGGCTGCACCCCGAGCATCTCCGGCAGGAGGGGGAGGTTGTTCCTCCCAGCAGCCCTGGGAAGGTTCTCAGCAGCCTTGGGAAGCTGTTGTTTCTTCAGTGACTAACGGCTCAAGGAGCCTGACTTTTGGGTTCAGTGTTTTCCAACCAGGAGTCAAAGGCCCTGAGTAAGTCCCCCACACCAGAGAGTGACCTTTTGTTGCCACACAGCTGGACCACAGAAGGGTTTTGAGGCCGGAGCTGGTGTCACTGAGGTGAAGTGACTTGTCTGACACGACAGGACTTGGGTGGGGATGCTGGGAGCTGACTCAGGAGATCTGAGCACTGAGCCCAGCCCCTGAACCGTGGCCCTCTCCCTCCTCTGCCTCTTCCCACAGCACGGCTGCAGTGGAAGATCCAGGCAGATGCTCTGGGGGGCAGAGCAGCACGGGGCTGCTGCTGCTCACCTTGGCCACAGAAATGATGGTCACCACTGACCCCAAGGACAGCATGGGGTGGTGCTTCTCAGCACCATGGGGCTGCTCAGTGCCCTCAGACCTGCAGCAGACCTTGCCAGGGGTTAAGGCCTCACTTGCAAGGGGGTTGGGTTGACCCTCATGGTCCCTCATGATACAGCAGCCCAGCCTGTTGCTCTGCAGCCCTGCCTGGCTGGGAGGTGCTGGTTCCCCAGCGAGGTGGATGGAGGGAGAGCTGCACACTCAGTAATCCCCAGCCAGGAGGCTGCCAAGAGGAAATGCACTTCCCGTAAAGCAGGCACTCTTACCGACTTGTTTGCTGGAATTGCTTGAGTGGTAATTACGCTCCCTTAATATTGACATATTTAAATAGTTTCCAAGCATAATAGGAATCCTGCCCCGCTCCTTCCACCTCCTTTTCCAAATTTCTGTGGCGAGCCCTCACTTTGAACGAGAGGTTATCTGGAGGGGCATGGCTTTGCCCACGCCTTGTTTACTGAACAGCAGCCCAGATGTTCTGCCCCCTCTGGCAGTGTGCTCCCTGCACTCAGTCTCTGGTGGGCTGCCCATGGAGGAGCCACAGGGGTCTGTCACACAGGGAAGGAGCTCTCTACCTCCACTTCTCATGCTGCTTCTCGTGTGGGGGTGCTGGCTGTGACCCCCAGCTCACACCGGGGTGCTGAGGGGGGAACGCCCGGCGGTGCTCACAGGTTTGTGTTTCGTTCTTTGTGCTCTGAGACATTCTGTCCCCAGCACAGCGGCCAGAAAAAGCCATTCCCTTCTTACATCACCCCATGCCCGGGCCACTCTCATGAATGCTGCAAAGGAAGGATTCATTTTCCCAGGAAAAACAAGCCACAGGAGAAGAGTGGTGGAAACCTGGGCCACCCCGTGCCCTGAGGGGCCCCCTGGGTTCCTCGCTCTGCCTGACAGCCCATGCACAAATTCATCTTGGGCAGACCCCCAAATCTGGTAGCTTTCCCCCCAAATAAACTCCCTTTTCTCCCCCATTGCATTGCTGCCATTGTTGGTCCCTGTCTCCCCCTGAGCATCCGTCCAGAGCCATATGCAGGCATGGCTTATGGAGACTCCTGCTCCTCCCAGCTCTGGTCAGCCTCTGGGTGGTCTGGTCTTTGCAAGCCTCTCCCTGGGTTTTCCTCTCCACCCTGAGGAAGATTTTTTTTCACAGAACCACAGAATCCCAGAGGGGTTTGGGTTGGAGGAAACCTTAAACCTCATCCAGTGCCACCCTCTGCCTTGGACAGGGACACCTTCCACTATTCCAAGGCACGCCAAGCCCCTTCCAACCTACCCTCAGACACTTCCAGGGATCCAGGGGCATCTGGGAAACAATTTTTTCTGTCACAAGTGCTGGCTGACCCCAGAGGCAACCCCTGATCAGTTCTGCTCCAGGCCCAGGGTCAGTGTGGGCCAGACACCCTGTGTGGCTGCTCCCTGGGGACAGAGCTAGAAGCAGGGGACCTGCCACCAGGCAGGTCTCAGGTCTCCTTGCAGAGCACCTCCTCTCCTCCAAGAGGCTGCAGTTGTGGCACTGTCAGCCCTCACTTTTATCTGAGGGCCTGTTCTGCTGAAGATGAGCATCAAATTGGCCAATTTACTACACTGCCTTGGTACTCAAGCAAGGAAGGCATTCTCATCCTTGCTTGGTGAAAGCCAAAACAGGAAAAACTCTCATGCAGGCCTTGAACCACAATGGAAATTACTCAAAATCACTCAAAAGTGAGAAATTTCTCTGGGAATTTCTGTAAAGGATGGAGTATAGACTACTCATCCTGCCATGGCCTCGGCTGGGGGGGTTGCACATAAGGGGGTGTGTGCGTGGTTTAAGTATGTCAGAGGGGTGAGAAAGCAAAGAGCGAGCCAGCAGAGTGCCAGGGAGGTTCCAGAAAGGGCTCTGGGGCAGTGCAGTGCCAGGCGAGGGTGCAGGGAGGCACCCAGGGTGTGCAGGGTGGCTCCAGGCAGGCTGGGGCCTGGGCTCCGGCGGTGGCAGCAGAGGCGGCCCCGCGGTGTTCGGGGAAACGGGACTTTACGTGCTTTCCCTGGTAATGCACGGAATTGCATCAAAGAAATACCTGGCTGTCATCATCAGCGTATCCTCCCAGAGAAAACGATCTTGGCAAGGCCTCCAGCAGGCCCAGCGTCGCAGGCCAAGAGCCAACGGAGTGTTCAGTGCAAGTTTCTTCATCTCCCCGTCTTTCATCATCTCCCACACGCTCCCCACCGAGCTGCCATCCCAAGGGTTCCTGTCGGGGTGGGAGAAAGCTGCTAAGCAGAGGCACTCTCAAAACTTGGAAGGGCAGTGCTGCAAAGGCCATCAGTAAAAACCCCAACCTCCCTTCACCCCTCCTGAGCCTCATCCCTCCTCCACCCGGCCTTTAGCTGGGAGTGCAGAGACAAATCCTTTTCTGATTCTCCTACATCAAGAGGATTCAATGGACAACTTCTGGTCCCCAGGGTCCATCATGGGGCTGGGGGCACTGACTGGGAAGAAGGTGTAGCAGGCTTTCTGTTCCCAACCTCAGGAACCCCAGATCTGGGCTCCAGACTGAAGGAAAAAGCCCTGGATCCACCAGCCAGGTCTCTGCAGGCTGTGATTTGGAACATTTCAGGGATGCTCTCCATCCTACTGTGCCTTTTCTGAGGGAGGAGGGAGGGTCTGCCACAGCACGGGCAGCTGCTGCTCGTGCTGGTGGCTGCTGCTGCTGCTGTGCACCAGAGAGGTGAAAGACAGGCTTCCCAGGACCGGCTCCTAAATTGTTTTTACCTGAAGAGGACTGTTGGCCCTGGAAGATTTTCAGAGCCAGATGTGATGCTGGAGCACACCGGCCCAGACAAGGCTTTGGGTGTCTGCTGGCAGCAGAGCTGCCCAAGGCCACAGGGCAAGATGGGATTTCAGGCCTACGCTGGAGGGAAACCTTGATGCCCAAGGCTGGGGTTGAGCTGCTCTGGCATGAGGGTCGGGGAAGGAAGGGATTTCTTCCTGGCTCATGATTTCATCAGGAGCAGAGGGTTATACAAGAGTGGGGCAGATGGAAATGTCACAACAGCGAGGTTGGCAGCTGCACAAAGACAGCTAATCTGCCCTCACTCAATGCTTGCAGCCACAACATAAACACGCGTGGCACCAGGTAACAGAGCAGGTGAATTTGGCACCAGCAGCCTCCCGACTTGGGATGTGCTGTCCCAATCCCCCCTGCACACCCCAATGCCTGCCAAAGCCTGGTGTCACCTCAAAGTCCTGCCCCAAACACAGCTGAGGTGTCACCTGTGGCCACTACCTGTCCATTTCCTCTTGGCAGTGTTCTACAGGGCACAGACCCAAACCCAGCCAGTGCTGTGCTCTCACTTGTGGCCCCTTCATCAGACAGGGTGGTACATCAGAAAGGGGGGCACTTCATAGATAATACGTTGTAAAATCAACCATAAATATTGATGATGTGCCATTTTGATATGTGTATATGTAAATACCCTGTCTTTATGTACTGCATACACACATATGCACGCTATACATACACACACCCAAACTGCCTGTCCAGAGCCAGTCCCTTCCTAATCAGTGTAATTTTCTCCTAATTAATCACTCCTTGAGTCTGGAGCCTGGCTTCTGGCTTATTCTCTAGCACTGCTCCTCTGGCTACTCGCTGGACTTTGACTTGGCTGCACAGAGTCAGTGACAACAAGCAGGAAGGTTTTACCCTGTTGTTTCTTCCCCAACCAGTCAAGAAGGGCCTCTCCCATCTGTCTCTGGTACACACCCCTGGGGAGGCTGGTGCCCCAAAATGTGACATCAACCCATCCATACCCATGCTCCAGCCTCTTCCCTGCTGTGGGGAGACAAAGGTTGGGCTCTGTCCCTTCATTTCCTGCCCTGGAGAGCATCACTTCCATCTTCTCAAGGCCACTCCTCCATGTCCTCCTGGTGGCCACAGTGACCTGGATGTGGGACCCTTGGTCACTTGGTGGTGTGGCTCTGGTGTGGATGAATGTCCCTAACTGAACAGGGAAACACAGCATGGTGAGGAGGGGAAGAAGTGTTGATGGAAATCATCTTCTGGGTCTGTGTTAGGGATGGATGGACATCTTGGAGAAGGGAGGGAGGGAGGGAGGGAGGGAAGGAAGGAAGGAAGGAAGGAAGGAAGGAAGGAAGGAAGGAAGGAAGGAAGGAAGGAAGGAAGGAAGGAAGGAAGGAAGGAAGGAAGGAAGGAAGGAAGGAAGGAAGGAAGGAAGGAAGGAAGGAAGGGCAATCCTGCCCTGTGGGTGCTGGTGATGCTCACGTTTCTCCAGGCCTGCTGTGGATGTGAGGTTTTATGAGCCCCCTCCATCCCACCTTCACCAGGGCCACTTTCCTGGCCCAAATGTGCTCTACCAGAAGGAGGAGAAGCCAAGCAAGCAGACAAAGGCAGCCTGTAGTTTATGGCTGTTGTTTAGGTCAATAATGTATTGATTACAATTTTGTGGGCTAAAAGCTTGACCTTTTAAAGGGCAATTGGTGCCTGTGAGATTTGATTTAGGAGAAAGAAAATAATTTAAATTTAATTTTCACTTCGTATTTCAGTTGGGAGAAACTTGCAAGAGTGCTTTTTTGGTGGGGGGAGGGGGAGGGTGAGGATTTTTTCCTGGAGCCATCACAAAGAGCTTCATTTCAGGGTGAGAACAGCTCTGTTGGTTGTCTCTGCTCCATTGCTCACCATGCAGAGACATGGACACAACATGAGGCACTAAGCAGAACATTTATTCCAAAGCTCAGCCCAGTAAATAATAAGATACTGAATATCCCACATCAAGGAATGACAGCTTTCTCTCCTCCAGGATCAGCCTGACCAACAGTACAACACACAAGGCTGTTTTAGGGAAAAACCTCACCTTTTTAGGCCTTCAAGCACCTGTTTTGTAAGAGGCTTTGAATCTCCAGACATGGTTTTGCCCAAGTGATTTATTCCCATTATTCTCAGGCTGATGCAGTCCTTAAACAGGGACAGACAGCTCTGGTGGGGCTGAGCACCCCTGGCCCCCTGCACCCCAAGCCCCACACCCAGCAGGATTCATGGAGGGGGGCACTGCAGACTGGATGCAGGAGCTGCACCAGGAGAGGGGATGGACCCTGAACACGGCTCCAGGGACAAAAATAGAAGCAGCAGGCCGAGGACAGCTGTTCCTAGTTTAAACTGTCAGTTTTTAATAAGCTGTTTTGCTCTTTGAAAAGCATTTTTTTTGTCGTTTCATCAATAGGAGGAGGAGCCAGGGTAGCATCATTGGGACGTCACCTACTTTGTCACTGCTCCTCTCCGGATCCTCAATTTTCCCCGGGTGCCATCACATTCAGGGCTTTCAGCAGCACAAAGTGACTGCAAGGAAGACTGAAGTCTGCCATTTAGTTCGCCAAGACATCTGGCAAAAACATTATGTACAGCTGAACATTTCATCACGTCTGCCAAGACATATTCATTTTGGATTAATTTTAAGACAGTTTTTAAAGTGATGATGAAGGATTATGCCGTGCGCTTCAGCAGCATTTAAAAAGGAAAAAAAAAATCATCTCTCCTCTTTAAATCTCTCATTCAAATTGTCCCAGTTTGGCAGCTCCACAGAGTATTGGATTCGTGATCTGGAGGGATTCACTGATAGTGACATTTTCATTTATCTGAGTGCATGTAAGTGCTGTCACAGTCCATGGGTGGTAGCAGAGCCTCTAACACCAAACACGGCTCCTTGGAGTAATTCATTTGCAGGCAGGCAGCACAGCCCTCACATCCAAAATGCACCCACCCAGCAATAACCAGCATTGATGACTGAATGATTACGAGCTGTAATCCCAGCTGGAACCTTGCAGTTCGGGGTTAGCTGCCCTCAAAATGCAAAGCATTCCTACAGCGTTGTTACTCCAGGGACATTCCCCGGTATTCCCAGTGAAGGAATGCCAAAATCTGTAGTCAGGGGCTTGCAAAGAAGGGAGGTAGCTCATGGGTTGGTGATTTTGAGAAAGCCCCATGCAACTCTGCAGCCATTTCCATGGCTCCATCAATTTCTGTGGGCACCCTGTGCCAGGGCCTGCCCACCCTCCCAGCCACCAATTCCTGCCCAAGATCCCATCTGTCCCTGCCCTCTGGCACTGGGAAGCCATTCCCTGGGTGCTGTCCCTGCAGGCCTTGTCCCCAGTCCCTCTGCAGCTCTCCTGGAGGCCCTGGAGGCCCTGGCAGGGGCTCTGAGCTCTCCCTGGAGCCTTCTGTGGTGCAGCTGAACAGCCCCAGGTGTCCCAGGCTGGCTCCAGAGCAGAGGGGCTCCAGCTCTGTGATGTTTGAAGTCCCTTCCAACCCAAACACTCTATAATTACTTTAAACTATCATCTCCACTGCCCACAGCACCTGCCTGCCCTGCTCCTCATGAGTCGCTGTTCCCGAAGTCACAGCAGGAAGTACAGCTCTGCTGCTGGGGTCAGTGGAGGTTGAAAGAGCTGCCCTTTTGTCTGTGAAATGCCATTATCTTCAGGTGGCAAAGCTGTTATCAGGCAATGAGCACTGCTGGTGACTTGTGCTGACGTCTCAGGCAGGAGGATGGCCCGGAGCACTCCCGGGTGATGTCACAGCAGCCCGGGGATGTCCTGCCAACAGACTACTTCCCCGAAAGTGGAAAGAACAGGGGAACTCCCCGCCCTGTGATCCTTCCCCTGAGCCCTTCACACACCTCTGAGTGTCATGACTGACCTGTGCAAAGGCACCACCCATGAGTAACTCCCAGGAGTATAAAAGCCTTCTGGCCAAGCCTGGAACAATTCCCAGCCCCATCCAGCCTAACACCCACATCCAGGACATCCCACCCTGACAGGTTGGGTCTCCAGGGACACCTGCACCCTACTGAGAGCTCACAGCCACCACGGCTTCTGCCAGGACGTGTCCACAGCTGAGGCTTCAGAATCCAGGGGCTCAGGAAGAGACTCTCAGACGTGCAGCTGCTACCTTAAACACTGCTAGTTGTTAGCAATAACAGACAATGAATATGGTAATAGTAACGTCCTCAAATCCCCAAATTAACTATGAATCAAACACAAAAGAAGCTGGGATGCTGAATCTTACAGTATTGTCAGTACCAATGGTACAAATTTTTAGGTAAAGGCAGCCAAAGGGGGAATGGGTAGAAATGGGAAAGGATTTGCAGTGGTCAGGTGAATTCTAGGAAGTGCAATCATATAGAAAACTACTGCTCTTCCACCACAGAAGGTGGAGTTTTTGCAGACCAAGCCCAATCAATTACGAGAGAGCCTGGGGCTGACTAAACATGAGATTTGACCTTTACTTGGCTGAATTAGACAACATATGCAATGATAAAACCAGTAGAAAAGGTTGTACAAAATCTTTTGAGCTTCCAAAGAAGGGAGGGGAGTTGTTTGCTTCTTCCTTTCCTGTTTAACTGGTAGATCAACAATCTAGTGGCACGTACAAAACAGCTTGGGTTTTTGGTTTTTTTTTTTCCCCTGTAACTTGCCAACACTCTTTGGTTTTAGGCTATTAGGGTCAAGAAATGCCAAGAAATCCAGCAGGTTTTTGGACTGCTTTTGCCAAAGTGAATGATGCCCAATGCATCTTCCAACCCCCCCCCCCCCCATCTCACTTTCACAGCAAGACCAGAGTTTCACTCTGTTGCCTGAGGGAGGAGGATTTCTGTCTCACCAGGGACACATGCATGAGGCTCCACAACTCCCACTTCACCAACAACTTGCACAGCAGCTGGGTTTCCTACCTGTTTGGTCTTCTGGAAGGGATGGTCTTCTGAGCAACCTGCCCTCTTCTCCCCAGCCCTGAAGCCATGGATTTCCCTCTCCAGCTGCTCAGGGAGCCCAGGCAGGCAGAGACACCAGTGATCAGCACTCAGAGCAAGAGTATTATAATAGAATCTCAGAGTGGTCTGGGTCAGAAGGGACCTGAAAGCCCACCCCACCCCCTGCCATGGGCAGGGACACCTTCCACTGCCCCAGGGTGCTCCAAACCCTGCCCAGCCTGGCCTGGGACACTGCCAGGGATCCAGGGGCAGCCACAGCTGCTCTGGGCACCCTGGGCCAGGGCCTGCCCACCCTCCCAGCCACCAATTCCTGCCCAAGATCCCATCTGTCCCTGCCCTCTGGCACTGGGAAGCTATTCCCTGTGTCTTGTCCTTCCAGGCCCTTTTCCAAAGTCTCTCTCCAGCTCTCCTGTCAGTACCTTCAGGTACTGGAAGGCCACAGTAAGGTCACCCAAAATATGAGCATGGTCAGTAGAAGGTCCTGGTGCAACACTCATCCCACACCCCCAAACCAGAGACACCATCAGCTGGAATGGACAGGAAAGAGAAGCTGAGGGTGCAGCAACACATCAGGTCTGGTCCTGTGTGGACAACCCTGCCCCTCCTCTGCTTCTCCCCATGACTGCACATTCCCTGCGCCCCTCCAGACCATGGCCAGAGACAGCCATTAAAGCTGAGCTGGCAAGAGGTGACGTTCCACGTGACACTGCAGCACGACATGTTCCCTCCTCTACCAGACACTGACTTGGACACTGATTTACTTTGTACAATAAATAAAGTTACATTCTTCTCAATTGCACACCATGGATGACGTTATAACGCCTCGATCAGGTTGGGCCTGATGACCACGCCAAGACCCCTGACATAAAATACACCACCCTGTATTTACTGGTTTATCTTTTTTATTTTTGTAATTACGCATAATAAATCTTTCACACAAAGAAATGAAAAGGATCCCTAAGGTGAAGGAAAAACAGAGTATTTGTGACCGTACCAGACTGCAGATGTCAGGACACTGCCAGGCCCGCGTCACGCTCCAGCTCTCGGGAGAGCCAATGGGGCCAGCATGGATTTCTGCATAATCTTGGTCTGGCTCTGCTGTTTTGGCTTTAGGTGTTAAGTCCAGCTGTTCCAAACCAGCTGGGACCCTGGGGCAGGGCATTCCATGAAACACACAAGGAAATTACGCCATCAGAACAAACCCTCTGCACCTCAGTGTAACCACAACGGGAGGACAGTGAGAGAGAGTTTTCTGTGCGACACCGATGCTGTTTCAGCAGCTGTTTGACCTATTCTATCAGATTGCTGCTTTATGTGCCCTCCTTTTGCAAAAAGCCCTTTCACAGACACATCAGGTTTTCTGCAGTCTGACACTTGGCTGGGCAGTGTCTGCCCTGGCAGGGCCTCTCTGGTTCTGCTCACCCCGGGGTGTTTAAAACAGATGAACACTGAGCCCA
Organism: Phylloscopus trochilus trochilus; assembly: GCA_016584745.2. Classification (NCBI taxonomy): domain Eukaryota; kingdom Metazoa; phylum Chordata; class Aves; order Passeriformes; family Phylloscopidae; genus Phylloscopus; species Phylloscopus trochilus. The sequence continues at coordinate 89,198,020 of WQNJ02000015.1, forward strand.
GCAGCTTTAGAATCCACGGTTTAAAAGTGCATCTTCAGACTGACCTTTCCAAATCTGGGCAGCCCTGTTGACTCACAAACACTCTTAGTCTTTTAATAAAGACAAAATTACAAATCACTACAGTAACCAAGAATAGTTATCCCCTTTTGACGTTGCTCGAAGACCAAAACAAAACAGAATAAATCCAAAATACAGATCAACTTATGTGCAGCTCAGTCATGGTTAATTGATTTCTCCTATTTGCCTAAGAAAACACTGCATCTCCAGTCTTACCATTGGCTTTTCTTACAAACTTCTGCCATTTCAAAGTCATAAATGCTCACGGGCTGTATATATCCCTTTGCAGCTATATTTAAATAAATTTGGAAAGCTTTTTTTTTTTTTTTTTTTTTTTTTTTAAATAAGCCAGCATTTCCATTTGTGTAGGACTCAAACGGACTTCTGTCTCTAAATAAGCATATAAAAGGAAAGTACAATCTTAGCACATCCTTCAGAGGGACGAAATGGTGCAAGAAATTCTATTTAAAGCCATTCAAAGGACTTTCTGAAAGCAAATGCACCCGATTCCTCAGGTCAACAAACAGAACATGCTGGAGCAGGCAGTGAATACAGAGGGTTGCCACGCATCTTCAGGAACTAATTCCTCGAAACTGAAGTTTTGGCATGCAGTGCACTGGTGACAGTCCCCCACACAGCAGCACGTGGGACGATGAGAGTGGGTGCACGTGTGTGCAACAGGCATCCCCAAAAATATGATCCCCACTTTCAAAAATGAGATTTCTTTCAAAAATCACACCACTTCTTTTGCTTTTCCCACTGCTGAAACAGGTACATCAGGAAAGGGCACTTGAAAATAACAAAAAAAAGAGAGTAGTATTCTACATTCAGATAAATTTATATTTCTGCCATAAAACTTCAAAAGCCAACAGGAGGTTTTCAACACAGAGCTTTGTTAAGGATCCCCAAAACACACTGTCACCATTACGCACAGGTTTACAGGACAATTGTCTATTTTACAATCTTGTAATTATTTTCTTTGGACTTTTTTTTTTCCTCCTTTCCTCACGCATTCAATTTCCAGGAACAATTTTGTACAGGAGCACAGAAAAACAAGTCTGTAAGGGACCTGACTCTGAAAGCAGGTGTTTCTTGCCCTCTGGAGAGTATTTGCCAGTCAAACAACAACAACAACAAAAGACTTGCTATTGAAAATCCTCCCACAAACATCTAAATCAAGTGTTTTGAATCTGCCTGGGAGCTAACCTGATTAGAGATGCTGCTTGCTTAGTTCCCTCGGATGACAGTGTAGACAGCAATTTAAGGGCTGCAGCCTTGACAGTGCCACGGAAACGGAGGGCTGTGAGTGAAAACATGGGATTAGGTAATGAACAACCCACGGCAGCACCCAAGAGACCGTAAAAAGCTTGACCCAAGGAAGCTGCCTGCTTGAAAGAGCCAAAAATACAAACGCTGCTTCCAAATCAAAGCCTGCAATCTCATTTAGCCCGTTAAGTTAGGACGATCAGGTTTGTGGTTGGTAGTAACATCATACCCCATGTGTAAGGCCTCATTTTCATCAAACAAGCTCTAGGTTATGGACTATAAACACAAGGTTGCCTACAAGCCATCAGTGCCCCACAGCAGTCTGCCCCAGCGTGAGGCTGGGCTGGACACTGGCTCTGGGGTCAGAGGGGTCAGTTGGAGGGGGTCAGGTTGGAAGGGGTGTTGCAGAGGTTCAATTCCTGTAAGACGGAGTGGGGCTGGCCTGGCCAGGGTGCCCCTCAGCCCGAGTCCATGGTGAAGAGCTGGATGTCACGGGGGTTCCAGTACAGGGCCACGGCAGAGTTGTACACCAGGGACCACACGTAGGGGATGAAGAACTCCTCAGGCTGCTCCTCCTCCACGTACTTGAACTTCAGCTCGGGGAACTTCTGCAACAAGAAGCCAGAGTCCAGTGAGGGAAGGTTTGCATGTCTGCTTGCAAACACACAGCCCACATAAACACTGAAGAAAGAGGTTTGGTGAAAAAAAAATAATGGAAGGAACTAAACCATTAAAACCCAAGGAAAATATTTATAGGATAAAGAGATCATTTATAATTTCTTCTTTCAATCAAATGCTACATTAGCATATTGTATTCAAGCCTTTTACTGTTGGTCACAGTCCATTTCCCTGTTAACAGACTACACACATGAATTCTTCATAAAACACAAAGGTCTTAAGGAAAACTCATTTTTAGCAGCCCCTCAAAAGCCTTCTTGCTTGTGCATGTACAGACCTATTTATTGCATTTTTCCTTAAAAAACATTTTGTGATTAATTGTACTTGGCTCCTTAGCAGGAGAATCCTCTGAAAAGGCTGAAAAAATAAACTCAGTTGGTGGTATCATATGATCACAGAATACCCAAGTTGGAAGGGACCCACCAGGATCATCCAGCCCAGCTCCTGTCCCTGCACAGACACCCCAACAACCCCACCCTGGGCATCCCTGGCAGTGCTGTCCAAACTCTCCTGGAGCTCTGGCAGCCTCGGGGCCGTGCCCATTCCCTGGGGAGCCTGGGCAGTGCCAGCACCCTCTGGGGAAGAACCTTTCCCTGAGATCCAGCCTGACCCTCCCTGGGGTCAGGGAACAGCTCCAGCCGTTCCCTGGGTCCTGTCCCTGTCACCAGAGAGAAGAGACAGACACGCTGCAACCTCAAGTTCCCATTTCTCTCATTTTTTCCCTCCCAAAGCAGTGCACACTGCAAGCCCACCAGGTTCACTCTTGATAAGTGCGTATTTTGGAAAGAGCTGAGTCTACTTTTGTGCTCTTCACTTTATCCACTTCTAAATGCTGCCTGTGTCTGAGCTTGGCAGAGTCTCAGGCAAAAGCCGCATTACAATGATCACTGGGGTAAGATAAAACATGACCCATTTTATTATTTATAAGGCTGTGGCTAAGACTAAGAATAAACTCTACCGTGTGACATGATCAGAACAAGCACAGCAATGGCTAAGGAGCCTCTTTGCCCATTAATAATGAAGGGATTCCCTATCCTATTTCTTGAGCTCAGTGTCCTGTTTCCTTGCCTTAAGGGTACAAGAATTCTGGCTGGATCAGTCTCCTTTGAGGGGGCATTTCCTGGACACTTGGTTTTCAGGGTTAGGTATTTAACTTCGATGCTCCCCTGTTATTTGTATTCTTGGAGCCAAAAAACATGGAAACTGGTAGAGAAGTTGTAGAAAACATGGATGTGGCACCTGGGGACATGGGTTAATGGTTGCCTTGGCAGCATTGGGAGAACAGCTGGACTCCAAGGTCTTGGAGGCCTTTTCCAACCTAAAAGACTCTGCACTATCTGTTCAAGGAACTGAGGCAGCTAAAAGGCGAGGTTGTTAAAGGCTCTTTTGCATCTAAGTCCTATTGAGTTCAAAGCCCAGAATCTCAAAGATACATCAGCAAGTTTAATTTCCTGTGTCAGACACGCAGTTTGTGGTAGAGAACTCTCCCACAGCCATTTTGCGCATCTAAACCGCTTTCTACCACCTCTCTACAACTTCTCTTCTCCAAGTCTGTTTTGACCAGCCTGTTTAATCTTCTGCATCACTTTGGTTTTCTCACTCTTAGGTACCTTACACCCATACTCACCCTCACCTCTCACTTCCAATCTCCCAGCCTACTGCCATGCCAGCTCCCTTCCACTGCATCCTTATTCCCTCTCTTTAGCCTACTTTTCTCTTTTGTACTCACCCAACCTCTCCTTTCTCACCAGCCTTGAGCGATCCTCCTTTTCAGTGACATTCTCCATTCCTTTCCAACTCAGCTCCAAATTCTCAAGCTGTCCCTGTCTTCCCCCTCTGCCACCCCCCAACCAAGCCCTCATGTATATTTTCATTAGTATTTATTTTTTTAAAAAAACCTGACATTCTACTCTGCTTATCCTCAGTGTAATCTTCCCCACTTCCTTCCAAAACTTCCTGGCTTGTGGTCAGTGTAAACAGGAGCACGTTCTGTTCAGCACTGCATCAGCAGAATGAATGGTTCAACCTCATGATTACACCATGGCAACACTTCCAGCAAGAGGAAAGTCTTACACAGTTGCCACTTTTCACCCCAGGGGTGGCTGCACACCAGGGATGCAGCCCATGGTAGCCCTTCTGGGAGGGAAGGGGGGAGGAAAAGTGATTAAAGATGCTAATTTGAGTTGAATTAAACACAGACAACCTTTTTTTTTTTCACCCTCAGGTCACAGATGTAGCTACTGGCTTTGCAAACATTCGTGGCAGTAGCCTGGGACCATCCTCAGGCTCTCGTGCAGCTTAACAAACATCTTCAGCCTTAAAACAGTAGGCAAAATTACATCAGAAATTCCAACAGCTGCGTCTGAGATGCTCACGTCTTACTCTCCCATTATCTCTCAGCTGGGAGGGCAGCATAAACCGGCTCAGGTAGCATTCATATTTTCAGGCAATAAGCCATGCATTGATTTTATTATTCAGCCTCTCTTTGGGCTGATCGATGTTGCCATTTATTGTGATCGTTCTGTAGCAATTTAATAATCAATTTCAGATTAAAGGCTGTAACTCACTGCAGTCAGCCTGGACTCTGACACTCAACATGTGCCTTGGACAGCCTGCGGGGGTATCTTGGAAATGCAGATAAGGAGAATGAGATTTTTAAGGAGAGCAGTAATACACACTGCCACTACATATACACAACTTTGATTGAGTCTATATAAAAAGAATGTAGATAATGGCAGGAGAGATGGATTTTTGATGGCCCACCTGAACAGCAGGCTCAGGACAGCTCAATGCATTGCTGATGAGACATGAAAAATTAGAATTCCAGGCCAGCAATTCAAATCCACATTCTTTAGATGACTGCAATGACCCACAGCTGTGTGCAGGCCATGTTTTCTCATTCATTTAAAATGAGAAATCTTAAGAGGCCCAGCATGGAGAGAACTGCACCAGCGTCTTTGGGGTGTGGATGTAGCACTTGGGAATATGGTTTGGTAGTGAGCTGAGTTAATGTTTGAACTCAATGATCTTAGAGGGCTTTTCCAACCTCAATGATTCTATGATGTAACTTGCAAGACTAACTGTGGCAGCCATCCACTGCTGAGATGAAAAACTACCCACACTGTTTCACTAACAAGGTGTTCACTGAAAACAGAATTTGTTAACAAACAAAATCAAAAGTTTCTTCTTTATGAGAGTGACTTTATAACTATTTTTAACAGCAGGATTTAAACACCATGTAAAAAGCCTGATCAATGCCAAAAAGATTTAAGATTTTCAAAAAGCTTTTCAAGATTCTCAGGTGACAGTCCAAGGAAGGTTTAAATTCATATTTGTGCAATTTGTCTCCTTTATGTCCTGCTTCAAGTGAGTGATGAGGAGCCCTGGGCCCTGGCTGTGTGCTGCAGACACACAGGAGGTGACACTGTAAAGCAACCAGGCCACAGGGGTCTCAGGGCACTCCCAGCAATAACTCAGCCAGCAATGGTGAGGGCTTTATCATGGTTAACAAAATTCCCAAAGCGGCATGTCAAACCTGCAGTGAACAAATCTATTTTCTTCTGCCTTGCAGCTGTTGTGTTTAACTTGCTCCTGGAAAGACACTGGCACTCGAGTTGGTGACACTCCAATGAACCTGATTTTTAGCACCACTTAAAAAGAGAGATTGTGTTAAGGCATCTTAAATGGCAATCTTAGTGATGGAGGAAAAGCCTGGCATGGGATGAATCATCCCTTTTTTTTTCCTTCACTGCCCTGTTTGTTTGGATGGATGTTTGGAAAGATGGAACCCCTCTGCTCTGGAGCCAGAGAGCTGGAAATGCTCACCAGTACAAGACAAGGCTCCAGGGAGAGCTCAGAGCCCCTGCCAGGGCCTCCAGGAGAGCTGCAGAGGGACTGGGGACAAGGCCTGCAGGGACAGCACCCAGGGAATGGCTTCCCAGTGCCAGAGGGCAGGGACAGATGGGATCTTGGGCAGGAATTGCTGGCTGGGAGGGTGGGCAGGCCCTGGCCCAGGGTGCCCAGAGCAGCTGTGGCTGCCCCTGGATCCCTGGCAGTGTCCCAGGCCAGGCTGGACAGAGCTTGGAGCACTCTGGGAGGTATCCCTGTCCATGGCAGGGAGTGGAATGAGATGAGCTTTAAGGTCTCACCCAACCCAATCCCTTTTTTGATCCAATATACAACAATGTTCACCCTTTAAGTTACTGAACTCCCTGCCATGACATAAACAGGTCCGTTGGAGCCGTTATTTGCATTTCTTTCCACCCCTTACAGGGACAGACAACCCCTCACAGCTTAAAATAAACCAGCCTGAGGAAGTCCTTGAGAACGCGAGAGACAGAGGTAACATTACGGTTTGAACGGCACAGTTCAAACACAGACACCACTTTATCAGCTCCGGTGAATCACCCCACCACATCACCCTATCTTGTTTTCTTCTGCCAGACAAAGCAGAAGTCAGATTTAGTGGTTGGGACGAGGGTACAAACGAGACAGACCGAGAACTTCGCAGACTGTCTGCATTGTCAATCACATGATTCGATGAAAAACCACGGGAAGTCTGATGAACAGACACAGAACTGAACTGCAGTAACTCCCCACCACAAAAGTTCAACAACATTGGGGAGTTGGATTTTTTTTTCTTGTTTTGGTTTGGTTGGTTTTTGTTTTTTTTCAGTTAACGTTGAGGAAGGGAACATCACGGCCAGTGAGCAGCACCTGGCCCTGCTCCAGGCTGCACGGTGGCATCTGAGCTACAAGGCTTGAGCCATACATTAAATAAAACATCCCCTTCCCTCCAAGTGAACCCTCAGAGCTGCTCTCAGGCTACAGTGTTATGTCAGTGGATGATCTCCACTCAGGTAATGCAGGCAAGGGCAGATGGAGCTGCTTTAAGAGCAATGTCTTTGCTTCTTCCCTGATCTAGATGTTCTGCTGGATGAAAAGCAGCATTCATCAAAGATACGGGGCAGTCACTGTGGAAAATAAAAGAAATTAAAGAGCTGGATTAATAAAAAAATGGAGAACCCTCTTTTCCTCGAGTTCTGGTTAGAAACTCCGGTTTCTGAAACAGCAATCAAGCACAAATCAGGATTTTCAAAAGCAGGTGACTCTTTGAGCAGAGAAGTGCTGTTTTCAAAGAGTCTGAACACATTTGAGAGTCAAATTCATGTGAACTTTACATCAATCCAAAGCTTCAAAGTCTTTCTGAAAATGGGATTTCTCTGTGTTTGAAAAGCTTACCATGAATCCTGTTTGGTAACCTAATGACTTGATGGTAAATTATGTGTTTCATATTGTTTCAGCTAAATATAGCAGTATTGCCTGCAGAGCATCTGTAGGATTGGACCTCATTAGCAAAATACATCAAATGGTAAAGGAAAAAAAGAGGGCTCAGGTTCAGCACTGTACCAAGATTCTATAATAGGGTCTATAATGAATACTCCAGCATGGATTGACCCTGCCTTGCACCAAACATACCAATCTGTGAGGGTTTGGGGCAGAGGAATGACACCCGTACTTGCTGGCCAAGTCCTCAATGCCACTTGAAAATCTGGTCCCCAGAATACCAATCTAAGTCAAATTAATGGCCAATGATCTTGAAAGCAACTCAACAATCACGCCTGGTACACTGCTCATGGTATGGATACACAGGTACATATGGAAACATTGATATATTTGGGTTTTATTCAAACATAAGGACTTGAGTTCTTTAACAGACCACAATTTGTGGAAGAAAATTTCTCAGTGCTTGCTCTACGATACTGACAGATTGAATTTTTACAATTACTTAATTCTTGTGGGGTGGTAAGGCCGTTTCATCTTTCTCAGGTTCTGTTCATGTCTGCAGTGCTTCTCTTTGATTTCAGACAGAAAGTCTGTGTGGCTTTAGTGAAGTATCTGCATGGGCTACACCACACCTGCCTGATACCATCTTTTTCTCCTCCTCAGGCTCACAGCATAGAGGATGATGGTGGCAAGATGAAGGAAGCAAACAGGAAATGTGCTAGACTAAGTGTGAGCCACACATCTTGTTCAGAGATCTGCCTAAGGAATAGGTATGAACGGAAGGACAGTGAAGAAAACGGGGGCTCAGAGCATGGCAGAGAGGCTGAAAAATAAATAGAAAACTCAAGGCTAATAAGAAGTTCAAAACCATCTGTGCACAAGCTAAAAACAGTAAATATATTATGTATTATTTAATAAATACCTATTAAATACAGTATTATTTATAATAATAGAACTATGGAAGTTTAAGCAACTACACAAGCTGTAGTAGACAACACCATTGTTCCCAGGGAGTAAAATTCCATAAGATAGGTAACCCACATTCTAATGGGTCACGATCTTCCAGGTCCAGGAGGGTAGGGGAGTTCATCTACAGAGAGAGAACTGTTTCAGCAAGTTTCATTGATATGTGATTTCTGTTTTCAGATGACTTTGAGTAAAGGTTTGGTACAACCACAGCTGCAGGAAAACAAATGCTCAGCAGTGAATTCTCAGTGTCAGATGTGAACTACTGCCAGAGGAGCAGACGTGACTCTGGTCAGAGTTCAGCAATTACTAGTTTTTTTATAGAGTACTGAGAAGCCAGGTCATTTTCAGAAAAATCAATCAAACAGCTCTGCCCAGCTAATTATTGGTAAAAACACAATTATTTAAAAGAGTTAAATATTTGTGGCAAACCTGCCAGGGCACAAAGCTTTGCAGGGTACCATAAGAAGGAGACTGCTTTTCTGTCTGGGATAGAATGGCAAATAATGAGAGCTTTAAAGTCCTAGAAATTCAGAGATGCAAACACATATACACTTGTTTCTTTTCCTTCCAGGAAAGGAATATTGCTGATAAATGTCAGTAGCCCCAAACTGTGCCATTTTCATCTCCATACCAGGCTGTTAATCTGTACAGTTTACAAAAATACTGTATAAACATATACATCTGACCTCAGGACAAGCCCCAGTACCCATTTCAGGATCTGTTGCGTCCACATCAGAAACACCTGGATTCTGGGCTACTTCTAGACAGCACAGAAGATAAACTGGACCACTGGTCAGCAGCTATACAGACAGGCTGGCAGAGCCAGGAGTGCTCACCTGCACCAGAGAAGGCTCCAGGGAGAGCTCAGAGCCCCTGCCAGGGCCTCCAGGAGAGCTGCAGAGGGACTGGGGACAAGGCCTGCAGGGACAGCACCCAGGGAATGGCTTCCCAGGGCCAGAGGGCAGGGACAGATGGGATCTGGGGCAGGAATTGGTGGCTGGGAGGGTGGGCAGGCCCTGGCCCAGGGTGCCCAGAGCAGCTGTGGCTGCCCCTGGATCCCTGGCAGTGTCCCAGGCCAGGCTGGACAGGGCTTGGAGCAGCCTGGGACAGTGGAGGGTGTCCCTGTCCACGGCAGAAAGTGGAATGAGATGAGCTTTAAGCTTCCTTCCAACCCAGCTATTCTAGGATTATGTGAAAAACCCTTAATCCTGTAGTTTGAGAAAAAAAGGGGATCCCTGCTCAGCTTCAGAGATCCTGTGTCTACCTGGGGAAATCTTGGAATGGGAGGAAAAGATTACCAAGATGAAAGACTGAACCAAATCTAAGTATTGCACACTGTTAGCTATCATTAATCTCTACACGTATTTTATGCATTATACATTTATAGTCACAGTTCAAGGATTTACAGTTCTTTTTAGAATTTGCTTGCCCTGTCAGCATTGCTGTCTATGCCATGTTGTCTAGATGGACACAGATCTTTCCATAGCATTTCCAAGAGAACTGCTCAACAGCCAGGAACCAGATTTGTTGTCAGACCATGGAGACAGAAAACACCACAAGGACATTTGCAACAATGCAGAAAATACAATACATTTTGCCTTTATCAATTAAAAAGAAAAGAGATTGATGTATGTAATTACACTTGAAGCATGAGAATGAAGGCAGGATGTGTAAATGAGGTACCATCAACAAAAAATAGAACTTTAATCCACTTCACAACTTAACCTGAAAGAACAGTAATTCTCAGAAAATACAGTGGCCTTTTAGAAGAAAGAACACAGGTCTGAGCAAAAAATGAACAAACTCAAAATGACAACAATTCAAACAAAGGACATTTTTTACATTGAAAAAAAAAAACCTGACCAAGAGGAGTGTTAAACACATGGAATGAACAAAGCTACTGACCTAACTGACAGAAGCAGTTCTGGTCCTGACCTTGCTCGAGCTCCTGTTATGTACATACACTGACCACTCAGATAAATAAGTAAAATCCTTTGTGTGCTTTTGAATTTAGAGAATTAAAATCTGAAAAACAGAATAATCCCTGAAGCCGTTTCTCAGTGGCATTAAAGGGCACCAAAGCACAAATGGGGATGAGTCTATTAACTCACAAAACTTTTATGGATATGAAGCAAACATATAAGCCTTTCCTACCATGGGATTTGCAGAAAATGCACATTTCATAACAGTAGTCCCTATTTTTACCACTGGTAAGGAAGATGCAAATGAGTTTAAGCCCTAGCTTCCTGTGCTTCAGCTTGCAAGCCATCCTTCTCTAGATTAATGTGCAAGACTTTACACAACCACAAAAAACAGTATGTTTTCAGCGACCATTTTTGTTAAAACTGAAGCAAGTTTAGAAATCACTAATTTACTTGCACCTTTATATGGAAGACTTATAGACCTGCCAATACAAGGTTACAAGATTAGAACTAGATTTTGGATGCCTCAACTCACAGTTAAGACTATGATGCTTTAACAGTACCCTCAAAGATGGGTTTAGAAATAGATAAATTTCCAAAGTCTCAGAATTAAACCCTGCACCTTATGTAGACTTTCCAAATCCCAAAATACCACTCACTTGCCAAACAAAGCTGATTCAAGGCTGATTTTTTTCTTTCCAGAGTTTTATGAATGAGATTTGAGCAACCTGGAAGGTGTCCCTGCCCATGACAAGAGGTTGGAACAAGTTGAGCTTAAAGGTCCCTTCCAGTTGACAACATTCAGTGATTCTATGATTCTATTAATTCTGCCATTTTTCCAGTGTGCAAAAAGGTAAAGTTTAAGAAATTGGCAGCAATAAATTAATTGGGAACACCTCATGAGGAACAACTCTTTGAAGGTCTCCAATTGGGCAAAAGTTCAAGTTGTCCTAAGCCCATACATGCACACACACTGTTTGGATCACTCTGCGAAGACAGAAAATGTATTTATGAAGTCTAGGAAGCAAGAGAAGGCAGGGGAAGATTACTTCTGCAGTCAGCTAGATCTGAAGAAGATAACCATCCCTGGAGGGATTTAAAAGATATGTGGATGTGGCTCTTGGGGACATGGATCAGTGGTGGCTTTGGCAGTGCTGGGGGAATTGGACATGATGGTCTTAGAGGACTTTTCCAACCTAAATGATTTTGTGATTCTGTGATCTGTGAGATCCTGAGATGCTTGCTCCCTCTAGAAAAAGCTCATGGTGCTCTCAGAGCCACAGTATCACCTGGTCAGTGGGGAAACCCTTGTATGAAACAAAAAAGGCTTTTTATGATTCAGGACTTGCCAAAGACCAAAATAATTCTTCCCAGGCAATTTGATTATTTGCAAGAAATGTGGAAGAACTCAAAGGAGCATGAGATAGGGGTGGGAAAGGCAAAGTCTCCTCTTGGAGATATTGTAAGTGAAGGCAGTAGAGAAGAATTAAGTTGTGTATTTGGACAAAGTCTGCTTCAACTTCTGGATAAAAATGACAGATCTATATCCCCTTCATCAGCCTTTTTTAAAAAAACAAAGCCAGTATTATAAAGACCAACAATATTCCTCTTCTCATGTCAGAGAAAACCATCTGCTAATTATTTTCTGAGAAGTGAGTTATGTACTTTTAATTGATATAATTTATTAAACTTTTTTTAACAATAACGAAAAACTCACTGGAAAGGATTTAAAAGGCTTATGAAGTACACAAACAATGGAAGCTCTGGAGAAAATAACCCTGCTGAAAAATGAATGTACACTAATATGTGTAGTGATATATTGAAAGACATGGAGAATCTGCTCGAGACAAATCTTAGAGCCAATTATACATTTTACATTTCAAGCAGCGAGTGCTACTGTTTAAGCCAGAGCAGTTGTTTTGACTTTGATAGCAGACTAGTCTAAAATACAAGGAATGTTGTTTATCATGGAAATGCTTTGTGCTCCAGATAACATCACGGATGGCTGCCCCACCTAGGCTAGGCAGCATCCCACCGTCCTGAAACAAACCCCAGACAAACCTCTCCCTGCTGCCCGACTTCTACTCCCAAAGATCCAACTGTTGTGCAAAGAAAACTCTTACCATGGTGTGTGCCCCGCAATCAGCAACATAAACTGAGCAGAAGATGATGGATACACGTGTGACAATGAAAGAAACTACTGAACTTTAAGAGCATGACCCACACTTTCATGTTTTGGTAAGGCAGTGGAGCTTTGATCACTCTGGCACTCTGCCTTGATGCCAGAGGGATACACCCCAGGACACTGTTCTGTATGGACAATATACATATCCTGACCCAGTAATATACAGGTATTACCCTTTTCTCACTCTTTTTTAATTTTTTTTTTTCCCCATAGGAATTCTCATGTCCGGGGCTAGATTTTTCTTCCTCCACCCTGGAGAAGGAGCTGGAGATTTTGTCATCTGACTTGGTCCCATACTGTGCTTGCTGATGGAGACTGTGACCCATTTACGGAGTTTCCAGCACTCACATCTCTGCTCTTTCAGCTTCTGAGCTGGGAAGGGACTGAAGCACAATGACAGTATAAACTCCACTGATTTCACAGTTTTAAGATTTTTCCTTTTGCAAACTACTATACAACCTTCCTCTCCTCTGATACAGTCCTGGGATAATCCAGCAGAACCACAAAGGACTGAGAGGTCAAAATGCTGTTTCCATCTGCCTGTTTCTTTCACCTCAAATCTAGTGTTACTACCATGTCACAGTTGTTTTGTTTTCTCTTTTATTTGTGTAGAACGTATTCCCCCAACACAAAAGGTGGCAGGAGAAGAGCACAGTGATTCAGTTTGCATACTTTTCCAGTGATGAGGTCCCAGACATGCTTTCACTACATACTGGTTCAACGCTGCCTCCAAAACATCCCACCAAGCCAAAAAGAACATTCCTTTGGACAACTGGGACCACACTCCTCTCCGTTATCACTGTACAAGGGTTGATGCACTGCCGTGGCTTCATGAATCAACCAGAGAGACAAGGCCCATTCTCCCAGCTGAGCCTAACACCTTTGATTTGCATCCTGGGGGCTGGCATTTGCAGCACGTTTCCTGGTGTGGAGGGCTCCTGGAAGGTCGTTAGACAAGGATGGAGTTTTCCTTCACAGCAGCCACAGAGCTGAGGCCCACGCCGACATCCTGCCCCGGTCCCTCCCACCCAGCGAGGTGGTGGGGCCACATGCCAAGCCCAAACATCCTCCCCCACCCCCAGCGACCACGGAGGAAGACCTCCTTTTGATTTTGTACTTTTTAATCTGAGAGAGCCAGGCCTGTAAATATTACAAAAAATTATAACAATGACTTAAGAACGGAGACAGACTCACTGTCACCAACTGTTAACTCTCAGATCAGGGCAGCCTAGGAAGTGGACCCTTATCTGCCTGAAGCTCAGGACGTGCTGACTAACACCCTATTGAGTCGGCAGACCTTTGGCTCCCTAATCTCCCCAAACTGGAAAATGTACACCCCAGTGGACATACTCCCTTCTTAAGTATTTCAAGCCTCTGCAAAAAGACAGATTGTGCTGCGAGATGAGCAGCGCTGCCCCGCTGCATGCAGGAAATCCCATTTATTTGTCTTGAGGAGTGAAATGTCAAGTGACAGTAAAACCTTTCCAGCCATAGCACGCAGTGCCAGAGTGCAGTCTTAACTCTGCCAGTACTGCCAGCCAAGGAGCTGGTGCCAATGTGTACATTTACACAGTTATGTTGTGAATGTGGACTTTACAGCTTTATTAAAAAAAATTGCCCTTATGCTAAGAGTCCTGTGAAGACAAACCAAAATCAGGGGAGGGAAGTGGTGTTGACATCAACAAATAACCAGGATGCCTTTTCTGAAATGGATTTTTAGGTTGCTCATTCTGTACTACATTTTTTTCTATATTCCAGTATATTCACAAAAGTTGTGATAGCAAGTTCAAATCAGGTATTGAAAACCTGCCTTTATCAATGATAGAGGCAAGCAGTGTGCAGAAAGGAGAAAGGGTAAGGATGAGCAGGACAAGGATTCCTTCAAGGTATTAAGGCATCTTTACAAATCTTGAACCTGGCCAACTCAGCAATCTCCTTGACTGTCTGAGTACAGGGAGCTGACTGCAACCAAAAGGGATCTGTAGGCTTGGTATCATTCTGCAGCCACCAGTAAAAAAAAGAGCACTCTCCAATAGTGAAACTGCATTTTTTTTCCCTAATGCAAACAATCACCTCAATCTGAAAAAGGGCCCCAAGTGAGCTTGCTGTTTCAATAATGAATGAAAATTACTTGTGTTTTCTGTTTCACTATGCTTTAGATGCAGCATTTCCAGATTTGTTTGCCTTCACTGACACTCCACTTATTAAGACTTATAAAACAGTAAAGACTGTCTTTAAGACATGAATCAAACATTCCTGGAGAACTCCCCACCTCAGGCTGGGGAATTCTTTCATAAATGCTAGTATGTTCCTTTGTTATTGAACGTATCTGCCCCCTTCCTCCCTGTCCATTCAGGCCTGCATTGTTTACCCCGGTGACAACAATCAGGCTTTGCTGGTCTTAGCTCAGGAGGATGGAGCTTGGCAAGTCCTGGTGGAGCAGATAAGCATCAGGAATTCAAATAAAGTTTTGCAGCCTTACTCTGTGCTCAGAACTACAGGCACCACTGGGATCTCATGGGTCTCACATCAAGGACAATATGTAAGTTTAAGGCCCGTGCTCTCCCCTCCACAGACACAAAATTTCCTTCTATGTTTTGGAGCTGCCTGTCTCCCATAGACTGAGGGACCTTCCCTCAGTGAACTGTCCTGAACTATCCTGCCTCTGGTTTCCCATCTATAAAAACAATCTTTGCTGTGGTTTTTGATAGCTCACATGCTGCAGTGAAGGAAGGGAAATCTCCCTTGTGGAGCTTTGGATGCTGCTGCTACAGCATCATCAAGATTGTAAATTCTCACCCCACTGCTACACTGTCTGTCATCAAGCCCCAGCTCACGAGCCACAGTTTAAACACCAGAGCAATGGCCTTAAACTGCCAGAGGGCAGGGTTAAATGGGATACTAGAAAGAAATTTTTGGCTGTGAGAATGGTGAGGCCCTGGCACAGGTTGCCCTGAGCAGCTGTGGCTGCCCCATCCACAGTTTAAAAGCCATATGGACGTGGCAGCTGGGGGGACACAGGTTGGTGGTGGCCTTGGCAGTGCTGGGGAATGGTTGGACTTGAGGGTCTAAGAGGGCTTTTCCAACTTACAGGACAAGGAGAAAATCTGGGTAGAATGGAGCATAGTAGGGTTTGTTAAGGCACAAGAGTTAACAGGAGAACACAGTCAAGAAAAATCAGCCTTTGTTTGTGAGCTCAACAGATTGTGGGTTTAGTATACAACCTTATCATAAATCCAGCCTAAATCCACATGGATTTAAGATTCAATACCATCATCTGATACTCCAGAACATCTACAGCTACAAAAAAAGCAAGGTGGTCTAAACCAGCTGCCCTCCAAATCCCAACACCAGAGTCCTCAGCAGTGAAGATGATAGACATGAGAAAACCCCTGCTTGGCCAGGAAAAAGTTATTTCCATCTCTAATCATCCTCAGCAGGAACAAACAGCCCGAAAATCAACTGGAGAGATGCTTTGCAACTTGTACCAAAGGTTGTGAAAAAATTAAACTGTATGGGAATGCAGCGGACACAGCCATCAGCTGACAAAGTACATCTCTTCCTCATTCTCACTTCTTGGTGCAGTTGCTGTAAACATTCAAAACATTCCTCTGATTTATGCATTTAATTAGAAGATATCTGTAACATTCCTGCTGTTTACATTTAACCCAACACTGCAATGAAAGCTGTAATTTTGTCTGAGATTTATATTCTGTACTCAAACTTATTTTGATTTCTTGATTTAAACATACACACAGAAGTGAAAATGTGTCAAAATCATGAAAATGGAAGAGATTATACTCCATTATCTAGTTCATCTGTCATCCAGGGCAAAAATTTTCTGAGGACTGTTTCTCTCAATCTGCCACATGTTATGCAAACTTAATTCAAAAGACTAATTCAGAAAAGACAGCTAAACCTTAAAAGTGGAAGAGCAATTGAATCAGTATAATTAGAAGTTACATGATTTTTTTTCTCCCTTTATCTTGTATTTAGTTGTCATAACTCATTGAATTTTGCACCTTTTGGGATAAAGTTGTTGGCCTCTGACACATTACATTTTATTTAAAAAGCGGTTAATGCTTTTTTAAATTAATGGACAAGGGATAATGTGGGACCTTATTAATCAAAGAAATGAATAAATTAATTTTAAATACATATTTTTATACTTTTTTATGTACTCTGCCTACACTGAAGGTTTGCAGTAGAAAAGGAACACATGGGTTGGAAATAGCTTTCAACTGAGCATGGGAAGAAAGGGGTCAGGGTATTTCAGTGTAATTTTATTTTGACCAAAGTTGCAAGATATTTGGAAACAACACGTCATGCAAATGCAGTGCCTTTGGCAGTGGACTTTTCATTGGACTCACAACATATGCAATGGAGCAAAGGCAGGCTGCACAACACATGTGTAGCAGATTTAGTCACAGCAAAAAACGTAGTAAAAGTATAGGGAGGCTTTCTAGGGAGGGAGACTTGGGGAATGTTATTTAGCTTGAGCAATTGTACAGCTCTGAAGTGAGCAGGGGCTGGGCTCTGGCTGGGAGCCCTCCTGTAAGATGTGTTGGACAGGGAGTTTTGGGCTGCTCATGAGTGTGGGGCTCCTGCCAATCTTCTGCAAAGCCAAAGCTTTGCAGCTTTGGGCAGGGAAGCTCCTCTGTGCTCTCCTTCAGAAAAAATGGGATCATCCTTGAAGGTTAACAGAGTTCAAATGATGTGGCAGGCCAGCAGTTAGCAGAGTAGAAGTAGCTTTGAAAAACGTACACGTGCAGAGAGTTGTTTACCCAGGTCAGAGCTGTTTCCATGGGGAACGACTTGGAAACTCTCACACATTTTCCCATCCTCCTGTTTCTCCAGAGCTTGCTTTCTGCCTTGTACTTGGTATCGCTTTCTTGTAGCAGATTCCTTAAACCAATTAAATCAGTCAATCTAATGTATCTGGTGTCAAACAATAGATACATAAAGACAGACTGCTTCATGTTTGAATCTGTGTAAAGTTTAAATTCTTTGTCTCAAAGTCTCTTACTTGTGCTCTTCCTTCCTATGAAGTAAGAGAATGAGAGAATTACAGACTGGTTTGGATTTGAAAGGGCCTTAAAGTTCATCCCATTCCACCCCTGCCAGACACCTTCCACTGTCCCAGGTCGCTCCAAGTCCTGTCCAGCCCGGCCTGGGACACTGCCAGGGATCCAGGGGCAGGTACAGCTTCTCTAGGGAACCTTGTGTCAGGCCCTCACCACCCTCACAGTCAAAAATTTTTCCCTAATATCTAGTCTAAACATTCTTCATCTTACCCTACCTTTCTAAGAGGCACTAAAACCCCAAATTTCAGGACTACTCCTTTATTTTTAAATTGCACGCCTAAGTTAAAATAGATGCACAGACAGCCAATGCAGCATCTCAAGAGATCACATAGAAAAATTAGAGCTTATTGCTACCCTCTCTGGTTATTTCACATTGCAATGGAAGGCCAGACTTCAGCTGTGCATAAAGAAATATTTGACTGATCTCTTTTGGCAATCCATGCTCCCTTTAATGACTGGAATTTGTATGTCATCTCCTGCCCCTTCCCTTCTACAAAGCTTGCAGAGCACCTAACATCAGCCCCTTACCATTAACTGCCTTGTGCACGGATGCTCTGCCATATGGACAACAACAGGATGCATTCCTCATCACTGATGACAGTTAGAAAATGTCACCAGTTTCATTATTCTCCTCCAAAACTTCACTCTTTGGTCTGCTCACCACAGCCCAAGAGTGTCCTCATGGCTGAAAACCAGCTGGAGCACCTTTCACTGGATGTGAGATGAAGATGCTGAAAGAGTCCCTCTTATCCCAACTGTATCACCAGTAGAGCACAACCAGATTTTTCTGATCCAAGGAAGGAGAAGATCTTTGCAGTAGACTTCCCTCGTGTTCTTACAGAAATATTTTTCTGCTCTCTACAGGTAGCATAAAGAATTACATAATGATTTCACAGAGTCATAGAATCCCAGAATGGTGTGGGAGGTACCATCAAAGCTCATCCAATTCCACCCACTGCCATGGGCAGAGACACCTTCCACTACCCTAAGTTGCTCCAAGCCCTGTCCAACCTGGCCTTGGACCCTGCCAGGGATGGAGCATCCTTCAACTCCCTGGGCATTGTGTACCAGTATTCTACCAACCTCATCATAAAATGTTTCTTCCTTATACCTTACTCTGAATCTACCTTCTTTCAGTTTAAAACTTTTACCCTTGTCTTGAGCAAAAAAAGAAACAAAACCTCATTTAACACCTCTTGTTACGAGACACTATCCCATCTTCTAAAGCTTTTGCATGTAACTGCATGAATTTTGATCTGTTGCCTTAATGGGAGCTAGTTAATTACAACCCACAGAATGCCACAGCCAAGGCTGAGGCATTATTCAGCTCGGCTGGGTACAGGGCTGTGACTGCAGTTACAGCTCTGCAGAGTGGTGAAGGGAATTCAAGTGATGGCCAGGTGAAGACAACCATGGGAGAGAAACAGCAAATTCCCGCACTGCTGATCCACCTGCTGCTAGAATTGGTGTATTTTCCCTTTTCCATTTCTACTGGTTCGAAGAATTAAGTCTCAGAATCACAGTAAATATTACTGTATTAATATTATTACATTTGCACTTATAATTCAATTGTTACTGTTACTTAGTCCATGGTAGTCCTGGCTGGGCACGTAGGACCTTGTGTCGGCACATTTTAGTTTAATTTTTTTTTTTTTTAACTGGTCTGGGATAGCCAGAACACTGGCCCAGCCCTCTGCAGAAAACTGACCTGCATAACAATATTATGGAATAGCTCTTTGGAAGCAGCTATGGCAACTCCAGGATAAGGTGATTTCATGCCAGTGCAATTGTTGAGCTTTGCAAAGAAAGCAATGACTTGGGAATGAAGTGACTGAATCCAGAACACAGCTTCCAGAAGGTAACTGGAATAATCTTCAGGGGTGGAGGGGACAGACATTAGGCCTCCATGTAAATATTAGTCTCCATGCAGACAGCAGCTTGGGAATAGGAGTGTCCTGTGCTAGCCCACCCTTCATCCTCATCTTGGCCAATGCATCTCATTCCTGAACTGCAGAATCACTGTACTCCAGTCACTCACCCAAGCACCACCCTTCCAAGCTACCTTGGATTCTTGTGCAATACCCATCTCTGATGCATTCCTTCATCCTGGAATGAAATGTGCTTCCCTGGATTTCAGTAAGATAAACAAGCCTTCTGTATGAACAGGATGCATTTTTCCTGGAGAACTGTAACCTAACTACAAGTAAAGGAGAGAATAAAACCAGATAATATATTTGATTTTAAAATTACAACTGTCACCATAACCCTGATGTCCATGAAACCCTTGCCAGCGCTTCTGAGAACCCTACATGTAAAGCTTTCCTACATTATATTTGCATTTATATGATTTTTACTACTTGTTACTCCAAAATAGTAATTTTCAGCCTTTATCTTGTATGTACTGAAGAAAATTGAAGAAAGGTGAAGCTCTGGCTCAAATTTTCCAGAGGAGTTGTGGCTGCCTTTGGATCCTTGAAGTGTCCAAGGCCAGGCTGGATGGGGCTTGGAGTAACCTGGGACAGTTGAAGGTGTCCCTGCCCATGGCAGGAGGTGGCACTGGATGGGCTTTAAGCCCTTTCAAACCAAACCATTGGTTTGGTTCCAAACTATTTGGAGCTTCCCCAGATGACAGTAAAGGTCTTTTTGGGATTGTGACAAGTTCACTCTTTTTTTCAACACATAATGCTAGCAGATTTGGGTGTTACTGGCCCTCTGATGGCTTGGATCACCATCAGTCTCTCACTGACAGAATGAGGGATCTCCAAGGATGAACAGCCCTTAGCCATCATGGCTTTCCTGGTTCACAGCGGAGAAGACTAACATTCTGAGATCCACAGGAATATTTATGACATACTACTTTAAAATGGAAAATTATATTTATACTACTAAACCACAATTTTTTAAAAGAAAGCTAAATTTGTAATATTTTTACGTTAACTTGAGCTGCAGACACAGCTTGGAACACATCTGAGTTTTACGAGCCTCAGTTATGTCAGCAATGAGGCCATATCACCCACTCAACCTCCCCTGCAGTGGCTCAGGCTTGCAGGATGCAGGCCATGAGCAGGGTCCCCCACTGGCACCAGCCCCAGGAGGATCCTGCAACACCAGCCACATCTCAGAGAATGGCAGATGAGGCTTACATGGTGCTTTCACAAGTTGTGGATGAGCTGTTTCCAGCCACTTTTTGTTTATGGAACGAAGGAACACAAATTGCCACAAAGCTAAATGAGCTAAGAGAGCTCTAAATACTTCCACAGTGATTTGCTCATAATAAAAAGGAGAAAAAACACTCTACCATATTAGACTGCAAAAATTCTGTTTACAAGCTTTTTGTATAAGAAGCAATGAAATTAAGTGAGGCTGCATTACTTGGTACTGCTATCAATTAATGCAGCAACCACTTCCAGACATAATAATTACCATATGTGTGCTGTGCTTTACCTCTGGGCTTTGTAATTTCATACATGGGAGGTTACAACTATTGATTGCATTAAAACATACTGATGTGTTACAAGAGACATCATTGCACAAACTGATATGATTCAAGTGGTACTGGAACAGACACCTGCATCCACCAGCAGACAACCTGCAAATGGTCATTTCCCCATCCCCTCTTAAACACACAGACACAGAGTGTGACACAGAAATAGTATTGCAAAGGGAGTGAGCTCAGCTGATTAGGGAAAAAAATTAGAGGATCTTAAGAGACAGATGTTGACCTCTGGAGAAATGAAAAATCCCCAGGAGTATCTCCTATCAATAAAAATAAATTAATAAAACCAAAATGGCTCTTTGTTTCTCAATGCAACTCGCACAGCTGAGAATTTGCTCATGTTTAGGTTGAGTATTAGGAAAAATCTTTTGACTGAGAGGGTTGACCAGCCTGGCAGAACTGCCCAGGGAAGTGGTGGAGTCCTGGAGGGGTTTAAGACCTGTGTGGATGTGGCACTTGGGGACATGGATCAGTGGTGGCCTTGGTAGTGCTGGGGCAACAGCTGGACTTGATGGCCTTAGAGGGCTTTTCCAACCCAGATGGTTCTGTGACTGACAACCCGCTCTGGCCTGCAAACTTCAGAGCAGCCTGGAGTCTGGCAAGTCACAAAAAAATAGGCATTTGCATTTTTAAAAGTGCATTTGTTTTTTAAAGCTTGCTGGAAACTTGATCCATAATCAAAGACAATGACTTCCAAATAGCATCTAAAAGGCTGAAAACTTGATCCATAATGAAAGACAATGACCTCCAAGTAACATCTAAAAAGAGTGGTATTTACCTTGCCATTACACAGCTGGATTTGTAACTATATGCAAAAAAAGCAACACACTCAGAGAGAACTGCACTTGGTTTTTCTGTTGTCATCCTATATACATAATTAAAGACATATTTCCATTCAATTCTGGTTAAGCTCTTACAAGTTATGTATAAGTTATATGTATAACTTAGGCTTTAAAGCCTTCCTTAAACAACAAAGCATTGTTTATGTTTTTAATAAATCTTAATTTTCACTCCTCTAATTCAGAAGCCATTTTTTGAAGCAAGAATACACCAAATTCAGTAGGCAAATCTTCCATTAACATAATTCAATTGCCCTGAAATAATATTTATAAAGACAGTGGTAACTGTGATGCAAAGAGCTAAATGTAATAGGCAAAATT
The DNA here is from genome assembly GCA_016584745.2 of Phylloscopus trochilus trochilus. Lineage (NCBI taxonomy): Eukaryota > Metazoa > Chordata > Aves > Passeriformes > Phylloscopidae > Phylloscopus > Phylloscopus trochilus. The sequence continues at coordinate 89,220,123 of WQNJ02000015.1, forward strand.
ATCCTGCATTAGTAGTATATTCATAAAGGGTGAGAGTGTGTCAGCAATTTCCAGACAACTTTAAAAGTAGGAAGGAACCTGGCTTTTTTTTCTGCAAAAGCACTGAAAACAAGCATCAGGCACAAAGAGTTAACACATTCTTCCTACTTCTGAGAGCAGGAACGGGCCGATTTCGTCAGTGAGGTTTGGCAGCGCGCGAAATCCTGTAACCAATTCCATTTCCTGATAAATGAACGGTCCGCAGGGGAAAGTCAGCCAGAGGCTTTGGGAACTGCCGAGCGCTCAGACATGACCGAGAGGCTCCTGGAAGGAGCCAGACTGTCTCTTTGCTTATCGCCGCCCAGCCGAGCGGCACCAGCGCAACGCCGGTGCTGCCAGACTGCGCTGCGAGCCCAGGCCGTGGCACAGCCGCTTCAGCCACACGTGAGACCCCCCGGAAAATCAGAAAGTACACCAGCCCCAGCACATGCCTGACATCAGGCTCTAGGAACTCTGAGAACACATGGCCGTGTAATACGGGTGTTGGGATGGGACTTGTAACAGTCCGCATTGTTTATGTGCTTCAGAGCCAAGTGCTAGGAGTGACTCCGTATTCTGGAGTTGAGGATCTCGTCCCCACCCTTCCAACAGGAAAAAGCCAAATACAGAATGATAAATCATTCATTATTGGTTAGATTTTGGCATCAGTGAGGCTCTGAAGGAGGGGTTTTCAATTGGAGCTACAGGGTGCGTCGCCTCGAGAGCTGAACGTCACTCTCAAGTTCTAAATCGTTCCTCCTTTTGAGCTACAAATTCGGGTTTTTAAAGTTATCTTCATAAACGTGACTAACAGCCTTACTGAATGTTAACAGTAAATATCAGCTCCAATAACAAAATGACAAATGTGCCTCAACCCAAGATCAGCCCTGAGTTTCTGATCTATTTAAATACCAACTTTTCAGACAGAGTTAATCTGGATGTTTGTTCACTTTCATATTATTACAAATCAATTCACAGCTCCAACTTTTTTACAGGAAATTCAAGTTGCTTGACACACACAGAATTGAACTTTCAAAAGTCTAAAACTTGAGCTTGTAAAAAAAAAAAAAAAACACCAAAAAACATACTGCCAGTCTGATGACCCCTGAAGGGAAGTTAAAAGGAAGGAAAAAAAAGAAAAAGCTCAAATAATAACTTCAGGCCCTTCATTACCAAAATCCTGGGTAAGTTTTCAAGTGGCTTGCAGGCTTATAATAGCAAGGACGTCTGCAATTGATTAGCTCCCCCAGCACAACCAGATGTCTTGGTGACAGGGAGAAAGTACTGTGGGTTTTGAGTTTACTGGGATGCACAATATCTCATCACTGAAAAACAAAGTAATAAATGGGAAGGTGGGGAAGCTAAAGAAATATTATGCTTGTTCTCCATGTGTCTGAATCCAGTTTCCAGTTCTAGTTCTTTGGAAATCCCAGGATAAATTCTTTCTTGTTCCCAAAGAAAATGCCACAGACTTGGTTGAGCCTGTCCTCTATCACAGCATCACTACTCATTTCTTCGCTGGGATCTTGGGTGCTTTCTGTTCACGGCTGTGACAAATACAAGCTAACAGTTCTCCACAATCTCTATCTGCACAGGTTTGCAAACAAGGTACATGGCCTTGGAGGAACACCAGAGCACTGTTTCAGACATAACACCCGCACGTAGACCAAACAAACTCCCCTTTCCTGCCACTCCTTCCCTGACTTTAACTCACGTTAATTAATGCATGCTTTAAACCTCAAATGAGAAAAGCGGTGGGAATATCCGAAGGAGATACAAGAGAGATCTGCTATTCTTTGGAGGATTTTGATATTCACAACTCTGCCGCCTTTAAAGCGTCCTTGATCCTTTTTGGGCTGCTTCCACCAAACACTGCAATGACTCCATGCACAGAATTGCATAACGACCCAGGAGCACTGCAGCAAGAAAACGTCTTCTTCCTGCTCTCTTCAGGATGTGGCATTAAAGTGGAGAATAGCACTGCAGGTATGGAGTGCCACAGGCTGGCTGACACAAGCAAAGCCCAGCACTGAAAGATTAGTATTTCTATCACACAATTGCAGAATGGTTTGAGTTGCAAGGCGTTTTAAAGCTTATCCTGTTCCAACCTGCTGCCATGGGTCAGGGACACTTCATCTCTCCCGGGCTGTTCCAAGCCCTGTCCAACCTGGCCTTGGACACTTCCAGGGACCCAGCTTCTCTGGGCACCCTGTGCCAGGACCCTACCACCCCTCACAGCCAAGAATTTCTTCCCAATATCTAACCTAAACTTAAAACAAACAGTCAAAGTACATTGAAGAGGTTCAGAAGTCAGTCTTATTTGAATTGCAACCAATGTTACAATGTAAGAGAAATTATTCCCCAAGAAGGGTGACAAAATGCAAACTATTCAAGACAAGAGTGAGCAAAAGCTGATGGATTTGATGTCGGTAACCTGAGCCACTCCCAGCTTCTTCAAGCTGACTATGCACCTGCTAACAAAGCTCTGCCTCCATCCCATTGCTCCTTGGGCTGCTCCTCTCAATCCACTCCAGCTGAGGTGGCTGAAGGTCACGAGCTCACAGACCCAGTTTTGCTGCTCTGTTCACACACAGCACAGGCAGAAACACAGCTCTCATGATATGAGATCCTCACCAGGCTGCTGACCATGGCACCAGATCCACTTTCGGAGCTACCATGCAATCAATGTGATTCCTGCAGAGCAGCAGCCAGGGAAATCAGGGAGAGGGCAGGGGAACACGAAGCACAGTCCCTCTTTCCTCCTAACTAATACCAGCCACTGTGAACCACATGCTTCCCACCATGGGACACACACAGCCTTGGGGTCTGTCTGGTATCCTGCTTGCATCATGCCTGGTACCATCTCCTAAGCACGAAGACACAGCCTGACAAGCTTGAGAATGTTGGAGCCATCAGCAAAACTTTCCAGTGGAAGTAGGATTTTCCCCATGGAAATGAATGCTTCAGTGACTAGGAAGAAAACAAGACTGAAGTTCTCAGTTTATTCTTCATCTCTGAAGAAAAGCTTTATACAACTGGTCTAAGTTGAAAGCATGATTACTATTTTCTGTTCAAAGGGATTTTTGGGTGCTTTACAATAAGAAACTGATATTACATGAGAAACAGTTTAAAGATCAGAGATTCCAAAGTTTGCTAATGCTTTTTTTCCTATGTTGATGCTGCAGTGATGTTTATATTACTCTTCAATAGGGAGGTGTCAGAAAAGCATTAATATGTTTTTAACTGTGTGCCAGGCAGACAAGCAAAATAAAATAGCTGGGTTTTTTTCTTGCTCTAGTCAACAATGCCAAAAATTACTGTTTATTTTTCTCCGCCCCCATGAAAGAATTTATAACCACTGAAGTAAACTCAAGTTAAAAAGCTGGTTTTAATCCCAAAACTGACTGACAGCTGCTGTGTAAAAGCAAACCCAACTTGTTTGGGTTCTCAGAAGCGTTCACATTTGAAAAATTTAGTTTCCTGGAATCATTTGAGGGGTTTTGTTGGTTTTTTTTTTGTCCCTTCCCCCATAATGCGACAAAAATAATTTAAAGAATGTGATACTGTATAGTTTTCACACTCATAACAAAACTGGGGAACGGTGGAAAGCACATCCTCTTTTCAAACAGCCTTAAGAGTAACATGTAAATATGGTGTTGGTTACAGCGTGAGTGAACTCTCTTTGGGAGTGCCAGGGAGAGGTTGTGAGTGCCATGGTGCACACCACTGCTGCTAGGCCTGGCAACACTCAGGCAGATAAAACACTCAGCTGTAACTAAGACCTTGTCTGCAAAGGGACTCGTCTTACACCACACCAAAGAAATCCAAATCTTGACACGTGTGACAGTCAAAATCCATGCACACACTTATGGGAACTAGTAACTGTATGAAGAGTTCTTGTTAGTCTCTTCTTTTTTTTTTTAAATATAAAAATATTAAACCAAACTTTGAAAAATAAATAAGTATGTTTGATAAATGACTCACCAATACTGTCAGCCTATGCCAACATTTCAAACACCTTGAGTTCAGCAACATGAAGCTCTGTGGATAGCAAGTTTCAAGTCAAACTACACTGCTAAGGACTGCAGTAAAATTTATGTCTCTTTCCTTAAGGTCTCTAAGTTAACTGATGCCTTCCATTTCATCTGAAGGATCCTTCTGAAAATGAAGTGTTAGTATTCAATCCAACTCATCAGCTGTATTTGCATTACACATGGCTACAAACAAGGCTCTCTAAAGACTGCTAAAATCCACTTTTAACCATGGAACAACAGGACTCATCACATTTCAAAGACTTTTGAAGACTTAAATGTTCAAAAGCCATGTAGATGTGGCACTCTGCCTTGGCCACCTTGGGGGAGCTTATTTTAGAGGGCTTTTCCAACCTAAATGATTCTGTGATTCCATGACTTTGAATCCACAGGTGGCAAAGTGAATTTATTTTGGCCATTGGCTTTTTCAGTGTTAAAGCAACCAGGCACATGAGCAAAATTTTTTTGTTAACATGCTATGTATTCCAACCAGTTACTGAACCCTACTTCCTACTAAAGCCACATTTCTGTGGATTATCATATTAATGCTTCAAAGTGAGGGTGATATTTATTTCTGAACTAAACCCCCAAAGCTTTCACTCCCTTCTGGGATGATGCCGTTATTTTTCTTCCTGTAAGGTTTCAAACTACAAAGCCAAGAGTTCCCATACAATGCATTATGTCAGCAAGTATCTAACTTCAAGCACTATAATAATCACAGTTTTTCCATAGTATTTTTCACATACTTTAGATCTTGCCTACACACAAGTTTGCACCATTTAATTAAACAGATTTAAATGATAGAAACTCCTGCTTGGACATACTTATTATAAAGTGGTGTCATTCAGTTTAGTTTCAACTCATTCTCACCAATTTAAGTAGCGAGGCTTACATTAATTGAAAAGCACCTGCATAAGGGTTTGCCCTGGCTCAGACAGACAGACAGGTTTATAATCCCACTGTAAGATTAGCCAGAGTCAGCTGAGTGCAGACATGTCTTCGACTACTCACAGTTTCACAATGATAAGTTATTTTCTGACCACAAAGCCCATCAAAACTTTCAAGATAATTTTTTCCCCCTGGAATTTTGATTACCCAAAATAATACTTCTCAAGGGACGCAGAGTATATTCTTCTCTACTCGAGGTCTCTGAGAAGCCGACCTCTAAAACAAATGCCTTCAAAAGAAACATGAGTTATTGTCCATCACTTACAGGTCAGCTCACGGAAGCAGGGAAGTCTGACATCTTAATTGAGGGTATAAATTGTCAGAAGGAAATACACAATCCATAAATACTCTTATTCTTAGCATATGGTCAGTGTTCTGGAAAGGCCCAAAAAGCACTTTGTTTAAAACTTTCTTGCACTTCTGTCACTAATCTGATCTTCTTCAGGGTAAGGGTTAACAGCAGCTGAGGGTCAGCAAAAGGAAGTCTGTGCTGTAGACGCCTGCCTAGCGTCAGACCTAAGGATGTATTAGACACAATCAGCTTCCACTGTAATAAGAACTTCGACCTTTGAGCCAGAAAAAAAAAAAAAAAAAGAAAGAAAAAGATAAATATCAGGAAGAAGTGGAAGAATTTATTTTTTAAGGAAGTTTTCTGTCTCTCTTGCCTAGTGCTGTGCCCTGGAGCTCTGTAAAGGAGCTGCTGGTCTCTGTAACTCCTCTGTCCCTACCCCTTTACGGTGTCACAGAGAGTTAATTTGTGCAGCATTCCACCAAACATTTCACAGCAGCAAAAGTGTTACAGCAGTAAAACAAATGCAAGAAAGCTGTACACAGCTTTTAAAGCAATTACAGATCTGCCCCAAGGTTTAGTTTGGATTATTAAAGACCACTAGTCTGGATCCTGAATCCAGCATCTTGCTGTGGCCAAATAACAACCACTCAAGACTAAGGACAGCAGGACTGTGGGAAAAAAACCAACAAACTGTAACCAGGAGCAACTCTAATAGAAGATGGGGCAATGGATGGCTTCTTTGGATCAATAGTGCATATATATGGAACACTACCAATTTCCTTTGGCACCTGGGGTGCTATGTCCTGTCCCTCTGCAGGTGTGATGGCACCACTGACTGCTCAACAGATGATGTCTCCTCCCTGCTAGAAGCAGGAAAATTCTTCCCAAGACAGCTCAGTACCCGAGCCAAGAAATTGTTCCAGTTCCTTTAATTTTGGGGACACCATATGCACTTTCTTTTATGGCCATTCCTCATTTCTCATTTCCCATGAGCAAAAGTCTGATGTGGAGCAGCTGAGGGGGCTGGGGAAGGGGCTCAGCCTGGAGCAAAGGAGGCTCAGGGGGGCCCCTGTGGCTCTGCACAGCTCCCTGCCAGGAGGGGACAGCCAGGGGGGTCGGGCTCTGCTCCCAGGGAACAGGAGGGGAGGGAACTGCCTCAGGCTGGGCCAGGGGAGGGACAGGGTGGACAGCAGGGAAAATTTCTTCACATAAAGCTCTGCCAATCCCTGGTTGCTGAGGGCAGTGTTGGGAGTCCCCATTCCCATAGGGATTTAAAAGCTGTGTGGATGTGACACTTGGGAACATAGGTTAGTGATGACCTGGGCAGTGCTGGGGAAATGGTGGGACTTGGTGGTCTTTTCCAAACTAAATTATTCTAGCAAAGCACCTGTGCTTGACATCCCCTGTTGAATTCACTGCCACCTCAGTCAACAACCATGTTTTTTTTATGACATTTTTTGTAGCTGAACTTCTGGTGCTGCTGCTGTTTTCCTAGGGTGATGTGCCAGGGACATACAGCTCCTCTGGTCCACCTCACAGGCAGTATCTGCCATCACCATGATGACAATTTACTCTTCCCTGGTGCTCTGGTGCCTCAGTGATTAGCAGCTTTTTTCAGTGAAACAAATGGAAGCTGATGGAGTTGGAAGTACATTGTTAATACAAGGGGAAACCTATGAGAAGTGCTTTTAACACCTAAAGCAAAACTTGTTCTGTCAAGAGACTGAAGGCTTTTACCTCTGCTCCTTTTACATATTCTGTGAAATTTTAATGCCCATCGAACTCAAATGCACTCCAATAAATATTAAATTTTGTACCATATCAAAAACGTGAGAGTTGATGGCATAATGGCATGTCTGCATAGCACACAAAGAACATCTGACAAAGTGCACACTGATGACAAAATACTAATTGACATGGGAAGAAAAGAAGTAGGGGAAAAACACAAGCAGATCAGAAAATGCTCATGAAAAACAAATCTCCGTCTTAAGTGGCTTAGGTAATGGGAACTTTTCTTTTATAAAGCATTAAATGTGGCCTCCCAAGTGTGATCATTCTATGAAACCAAATGTCAGCTTCCAGTCACTAGCTGGCATTTGAAACAAGTTTTCCCACTTATTGCAGAAGAGTTGTTATCTGCTGGCTAACTCCCCTTGAAATCCTGAGATAACTCACAGGCTCCAGACACAGTCCCGCTTCTCTCACTCTCCTAATCCTGAAAGTACAGATAGTTCACCAAAGGGAAGGAAGGCAGCTTGAGAACTTTAAAAAAAAAAAAAAAAAAAAAAAAAAAAAGAGAGAAAGAAAGAAAGAATGAGGCTAATTTTCACCTATCACTATGATCTCTAAATTGCCTTTAATAAGCTTCTGCAATATAGCAGGGAGCCTGGATTGTGGGCTGCTCGTCTGCGAAGGAGACAGCTCTATCTCCACGCCATGGCTTCTGCCTCCATCCCGGGCATATTAACTTCATTTATCTCCTCCCACAGACTGAAGGAGAAATAACCAGCTCTTGATTTCAGCACCTGCCCTTTATCTCTCTGTTTGTGCAGAAGTCTTCTAAAAGGCTAATTGCTCAGCTTGGACTTTCTTGGCCTTCCACAGTACACAGCTAAAAGCATATGCTTAAAATAATGCTAATTATATTGTTTGTCTCCAGTCAGACTACTCCAGGACTGGAAGGAAAATCTGAGTTAGATCTCTCATTTCCCAATAACTATTTGCTAAGAAAATGCAGGATATCTTTCCTAACACAGACACACACACATATATATATATTTATCCACGACCTACTGCTACCACACATGCTCTGCATCCCGTGTTGCTTCCCACAGTGGAAGGGAGCAGGAGTACCAGGGTGTGCTCCCAAACTGATAAGCTCCATTATGCAGATGAGGATCATGGCTCTAAGTGCTGTTATTTTTAGTTGACGTTGATTCATATTTGAACTATGGTCTAAGCAACAGACTCAGAACCTGAATACATGTAGCACCTCTTGAATGCTCACTTCCTCAACAAAGGCCAAGATAAGCAACTTGAAAACATTCACTTGAAAACATCCGTGCATACATTAGGTACTCACACACCAGAAAAAAAACATCATTGTCTGAGCTGCAGGGAAGTGAGTGAGTAAAAGCTCTGCCTCAGCCCTCATTTTCCAAATCATATCCTTGTTTCAACTGCCTCCCCCAGAGTGCTTCAGCTGAAGATGGTTATTTCTAGGAGGCAGGAATAATATCTCTGCAGGGTCTCTTGTACTTTACAGCACTTCAGTATGCTGTGGCAAAAGGCAAGGATGGCTTGAAAATTAGCAAGCAATTAACTGCAAAGCTGATATATACACACACACCTATATATACATTTATATATATTTTTTTTTTCCTTGGGATTGAACTCCACAGCTTCACATATTGGAATTATGTGTAGGTTGTGTCAACAGAGATGCAACAGGTTCACAGTTCCTTCAGACATTGTCTAAAGTGGCTGAGCACAAGTTGCCCCTGGTCCTGGGGACAACTCTGGGCCCCTCAGGACAAGAGAGACACCGAGGGGGGGGGCGTGTCCAGGGCAGGGAAGGGAGCTGGGGAAGGGGCTGGAGCCCCAGGAGAGGCTGAGGGAGCTGGGAAAGGGGCTGGAGCCCCAGGAGAGGCTGAGGGAGCTGGGAAAGGGGCTGAGCCTGGAGAAAAGGAGGCTCAGGGGGGCCCTTGTGGCTCTGCACAACTCCCTGAAAGGTGCCATCAAAGCCTGTGTGGGTAGGTCTGCTCCCACCCATCCAGACTTGCCCAGAGAGTGTCATTAAAGACATAAGGATTAAAGCTTTCTCCTTTATTTAGCTGCTGAAATGCCTCAGACTTGCCAGAGTTATTGTGTAACTATATCTTCAGTCTGATCTTAATATGAGTTTGTTGAGCTTTAGAATAGCTTCCCCTGAAAACCTCAGAGACTGAAGTGGGAAGACCTGAGGAACTGGGAGGCTCCCAGGAGAGAGGCACAAGGACAGAGGGCACAAAGACGCACAAGGCCATTTCTGTAGGAAGGAAACGTGCTGCACCTCATCACTATCTGTGCAAAGGAAGGATGCTATTTGCATGTACAAATTGATGCATGACAATGCATACATCTATCTCTCTCTATATATCTATATATACAAACACCCCACCCCAAAGTCAGCATCACCTTTTCTACATGGAAAAGTAACCTGCTCTAGCCAAACTGCTGCTCAGCAAAAGCATTTAAAAAGAGAAAAAAAAAAAGAAAAAGAAAGAAAAAGAAGAAAAAGAAGAAAAAAAAGGAGAGAAAAAGAGAAAAAATAGAAAAAGAAAGGAAAAGAAAGGAAAACAAAAAGACAAAACCCAGTAGGTGTATGTGGTCAGTATAGAAGACTGGTGTGTCTGGCTATATTCCCTTTGTAAGTCTGTCCTGAAACTCAAGTGCTCCAGAGGAAAGGGAAGTGCTCCAAGCAACACTAAGCATCCTTAAAACTGGAAGTACTTGACTGTTTGGTGAGGACTTACAGAGCTTGGCACATGCCAAAAACTGCTGGTTTGTTGCTTTAAGTGGCAATATAAATATATTGTTTGTAAAACTGTATATCATTAGTGCAGAAAATTGAAACTTGATGGGATTTCACTCCAGAAACAGCATTTCTGTAAATTGTGGCCTGACATGTCAGTCAATGTGGCACAACTCAGTAACTGAGAAAATCCTCATTTTTTTTCTAAGCAGTGAATTTATTTGCTGATGGCTCTGTGTCAAGAAGGAATCACTGTAGCCTCAATGTAAGAGCTTTTAATTATCTGCACTTAAGAACAAGTTGTCATAGAAACAGCCAAAGTTCCAGTGTTCCTCTGTATTCACAGCATCACCATGTAGAAAGGACAACCTGAAGGGCTGGATTTGGACTCAACAACCTGCTCTGGTGTTACACAGGATATTCCTGTACTGTGGCTCAGGAATCGGACTCTGGACCAACCTCTCCTGAAAGAATTCAGTCTAAGTGACTGAAGATGTGCCATCTCAGGGACACAGGGAACTGCAGGAAAGACATTAGTATATGCAGCCAGCTAGAAAATTCCCACTGGGTGTTTTAAAATTACCAGCATATAAATAAATTACCAGCTGTCGCCAGTGGCTGTACAGACTCAGTGTGCCTTATCAGAGGATATTTTACTAAAGTTACCACAAAAGAAATGGTGCTCTCACTCTCTTATCACAGAGTAGCAACAAAAATAGTTCTGAAGAAAACAGAGAGTATTTAAAATACACTTGGCATAACAGAGAAACAAGATTCATCGTGTTTAAAAAACACACACAGCTCCCGTTTGCTTACTTACCCACTTACACAGATTTCTTTATTGTAGTATTTAAAACATCACACAGCCATTAATGGATTTGAGCCTCACAAAACCTGTCAAGTTGGTAAATCCCTCAGAGATTTGAGGAGTTCTCAGAAAGGAATGAAGGGAACTGCTCAGGATTATACAGAAAGCTCTTCATCATGTTGACCAGACTTACAGGTCCTGAACTGATTTTCACTAGGTTGGGTAATTCTTAGCTAAACCCCACCAAATTTATCTTTACAGTATTTAATATAGACCCAGACAGAGGTGCAGAATACTAGAGACAGAAAAAGAAATTAATCAAAAGAGAGAATTATCAATGTTTGGTTACAGCATAACTAAACAACAGATGGAGAGAGGAGCCTGCATCTTCATGATATGATGAAGAAAACCTTAGCTTCAGCAAATTTTAATTCCTCCACACGCTTCAATTTAATAACTAATCACAAAAACTCACCCAAACACTTAGCAGAAATTAGGAATTTAAATGAAAACATACACATATGGCAATCGACAGTGTAATCACTTATCAGTCACTACTGAAAGGAGAGATGATTTTTTGAAGTTACAAATATAAAGGGCATACACTCGTAATTGATAGGAACAGTATACTTTAAGTGATGAGGTCTTGAGCACTTACTCTTAGCCTGTCTTTGGGCAAAGCAACAGCTCCTTGCTTGATGATTTCCAGAACTCGCTCCACTGACAGCTCAGCTCCAGCTTGCTCTAATCGGGAGCTGAAAAAGCTGATCACCTGGAATGAAACATCACAGCACATAAATAAATAGAAGAGATCTTTGGATCAATTTATATACAAAGCTGTCATCTTTTTTGGCACTGCTGTATCTGCACTTCTTAAAGAATAATCACGTTATTGTCTGTGTCACAGCCAGGGAGACTTTGTTAATGTCAAGTTAGTACAACTCTCAGCATCCTCCTGCAGTCATTTTTAACAGACAGATGATTTTACAATATAATACAGCTGAATTAATAAATTTACATTTTCAAGTACTGACATATGCCTGTATTCCTTTCTATCAGTTCTGCCCATCAGGCTTTTGAGCTCTTCCAGTCTTTCTATGATTTGAGCTAGAAATTTACTTTCACTGTAAAGCATTAAAATAAAATCATCACAGTTTCACTGATTCTGGACAGAAGGCTTAAAGACAACTGTTAGGTATCCCAAATGAGAGCCTACATTTCCTGGGAGTTGTGTAGCACTCAAAGCCACAGCAAGTGGATGGTGAGAAAGAAGTCCCTAAAGTCCTCTTCCAGCCAGGATCCACCCCAAGTGCCGCATCTACCTCCCACTTCCTGGATTCTAGGCCCAAGGAATCCTGCAAATCTTCTCATCTTCCAGACATCCCCCTGGTGAAGCCAAGCTGATTTTCCCTTCCCACCCTCTTTTCTGTGACCCAGCTGGTCCTTGTTAGCTAGAACTCAGTTAGGTCAGGCTTTAACTTTTATCTCTCTCCAAGCTCAGTAGGTCACAGCAGAAGCAGACGTCCCACCGGCACTTATCCATGTGGGACATCAGAAAACCTCCATTTCTACAGCTTCTTTCATCCAAAAAGAACACACTTTTCAAACCTCATCCCTTATCCCAGGGAAACTCCTTAGTCACACAGGGGATCCAGGACTCAAAACTCAGAGGGTCTGGGGAAAAATTCAACACCTACTTAGAATCCTCTGGAAACACCACAAGAGGTACTCCGTAGAGCCTATCTACACCAGAGCACCTGGCTACCCCTGGGCTGGAGGCAAGCATAATGCTGATGGTAGGTTCACAAAATCCTGTGAGCTTTTGACAAACTCTGTGGAAAAATACTGATATTCACTTTATCTGAATCATAGTCCCAGTCCATCGAGTAATCTTCGATAATTCTCCCAAGTAGAAGGGGGGAAAAGTGTATTATACTACAAAATCTCTGCTGAGCTCTCTTTGTTCTGTAGTGAGACACAGCTGGAGCCAGAAACCATTACCCTAATTATGCCTCCCAGCTCAGCTGCTGTTCATAAAACAAAGACAGCTGATGGCTTGATTACTGTGAGATTCAAATTTGTTGTTCCTGTTTGTGACTTCCCCCAAAGAAAGCCCATCCCTTGTTTTGAGCTGGAAGATTTTCTGGGATCTCTAGAAACTCTTGCACCAAGTGAATGAGACAGAGGCAGACTAAAGCTGCTGGAAGTTGCTTTTTGGGGTTGTCATGGGATTGTGGTGTTTGGCTTGGGTTTTTTTTCCCTGTTTATTTTGTTTCTAACAACAGAAGTACGGAAATCAGTCAAGAGAAAATTCAGGTTTAATCCTCTGTGCTGTGCCTACGATTATCTCCATACTTGAGCAGAAAGGGAGAATTTCACTGCCTCTGGCAGATGCTGCAGGTAGACTTTTATATTCTTAGAGATAAGGACCTGGTGGAGCACTGTGATCTCTGATCCTTAGAAAAAAACAGGAGTAGGAAGGTGTGCTGAGTTCACAGGCAAAGGAGCTGGAGGGAGGTACCAGAAGTAACAGAGTAAAACAGCAAGAAACAGCTTGTGCAAAGAGCGTGAGGACCTCTGAGTGAGGCTGACATGGTTTTGGCACAGAGTTTGGGACAAATTGCTGGTGGAGGATACACAGCTCACAGAGGAACAAGCCAGTTGCCCACAGACTTTGAAAGAAAAAACCATCTTCCTGCATTTCAACACTCCTCTGTTGTCAGTAATCACTGGTGAAACCCATCCTCACCAAGGGCAGGCTCCTGCAGAGAATCCATCTCAGTGGCACTGCCTTGTTAGCTCAAGTTCTGCTAAACCACAACAAAAGCAAAACTTAATATTTAGCTTTTAACCGAAAGGATAAAATACCATCATAATGCAAACACGTAAAAAAACTGAATGAAGCTCACAGATACTCCCTGAATTCTGATGTTTCCTATTTTGGGAAGTCAAACCCTTCAATCTTAACGTGTTTTTAAAAGACTTATGTTTTTGTGGTAAAGGTACTAATCTTCTTTGGGTTATATTTCAAGAGAACAAAAGCAACACAGTCTTCCAGTACTTTCAGGCTATGTCAGCATTTTAAAGAACTCAGAATGGCTATTTTTGATGTGTAGTTGATGACTAAAATTTAAAAAAATCTACTTTAATAATGGTTTTTATTACTAGGAGTTATTTATCTTACTACTTCAAATGATATAGACAGAAAATACCTCTCGTTTGGATCCTGAGAGCACAATACCCCAATGAGACAGTGAGCTACCCATGAATATACCAAAGAATTAAGAAAACAGAAAAGCAAAAATAAAAGAAGATGAATTATACCAAGGAGATCCTAAAGAAGGCATTTTCTTATTAGCTCCAGATCAGGAATAAAACCAAAAAGCATCCAGTACTACATCCCTCATGCCCAAGCTCCAACCTCTGCAGCAGAGGGTCTAACTCTTTTCCTACTAATCTAGTCAGATATTAAAAATATAAAAGCTCAGCATCATATTAAGGAAGAATAGCCCTTTCCTTTGAAAGAGCTTTAGTTATCTTCTACACTTAAGTAACAGAGGTGAATTTAAAATAAAAATGAAAATTAACAGATTTCCACTCCTTGTCCCATTGAGAGTAAAATGAACCAGAAAAAATAAACTGAGTGACTAGTATTAAGTGAGTTTCAGGTTTTAGCACATTTTAAAACCAAGTGACCATATGACTTTATGAATAGAAAAACCCCAGGTCTTAGTGGAAATAAACAAGGCTGAGAGATGGTGTCTTCCTGAAACTCTGGAAATTAATTTTCTCCTTAATTATAATAGAAAACAACTGCAAAGACTGCTTAAAAACAAGAGTAGGAAGAAACTCCACAAGTTACTGTGAATTACTCTTTTCCTAGTCAGCCTGAGCACTGAAAGGCCTCTCCATGAAGGAACATAACCCATTCTAAGAGCTCTCTCTCCAGTCTGGTTTCCATATTAACAGAGATTAAAAGGCACATCTAATCCAGGATTATACAACCCCTCATCAGGAATATCTGAACCCTGTCCAAATAAAACGGTGGGTGTATGGAGAGCCTTGTCCTGTGCAGAGTCTAATCCTGGCTGTGCAAGGTACCCAGATGTGTGGTATGATGGGCACAGGGGACTTGGCTTGGCCACCTCCAGCTCAGGCCTTGCCAGGGTTTGTATTAAAATACCATTAATACCTCTATACAAAAATACAGTGATAGTTTTTTTAGTAGTGATTTCCAAAACTGGTTTTAATCATAGACTCATGGAATGATTTGGTTGGGAAGGAACCTCAAAGCCATCCCTGCCACAGGCAGGGACACCTTCCACTGTCCCAGGTGCCTCCCAGCCCCATCCAGTCTGGCCTTGGACACTGCCAGGGATCCAGGGGCAGCCACAGCTGCTCTGGGAAACTTGTGCTAGGGCCTGCCCACCCCCGCAGTGAGAATTTCTTCCTAGAGATCAATTTTCCATGAGAAACTCATACTTTCTCCTTTTGTTTTCTAAACAGTAAACTTACAAGGTATTGCCAGAGATTAAAAGTACTACAAGACTAGAATGATTTAGAAACATTTTTCATTTTAAAGGCAATATTTTAGGTTTTGGAGATTATTTTTGAGATTGTGAGGGAACAACCACAGTGTCTGTTATTTCACCCAACTATTGTTTTCAATTGGGCCACAAGGCTGAAGTAACAAAATATTTGCCTTTACAGCATGCCAACAGCAGAGCTATCAAGGGCAAGATGTTTTCTCCACTTGGATTCTGTCAGCAGATGCTGAAGTGCCGTGAGGCCTGCAGCAGCCCAGGCAGTGCAGCTGCCTAATGAACATGACAGCTCCTCTCCTTCTCCTCCAGCTAAAAATAACAGTACAACACGTTGCTGCCTCCTCTGCCTGCAACTGCAAAGGTCAGTTCTACAAGGCAGAAGAAAAAATCATTTGGCAAAAAATGAGTAAGTTTTGAACCTGCTTTTGTCAATTTTGTTTCCCTTTGAAAGTGATTGAAAGAAACACTTTGAGTATTTTATTTCCAGCCACGTACACCACTGGGAGAGTAATATGGTGTAATGATGGCATACTGAATTGAGAAGAAGAAAACAAACCTCTTGCTGTAAAGTACCACAGGATTAGCACTTCAACTAAGTAGCTTCCGTAGGGAAACATAAATCACAGCTACATTTGGTATCTAGTAGTCATACCTGGAGCAAATGGGAGGCAAAGCCAACCCTTGCTGATTTAGGAAGGGGTGAAACAGCTTCAGGGGATTCAATAGCAGGAGAAACACAAGAGGTTAATCAGCAAACTAGAAGTACTGTATTTTTGAGAATGAATTAATGAAATAAGGAGCATGTTCAAGGACACATGAGCTTTTCCAGGTATTCTGCTCTCCACTCCTAGGGTATAGAAGTGAGGAGGAAAAAAACAGACAAAAAGACCCCCCTGCCGAAGAAAACAAACAACCAAAAAAAAACCCAACTCAAACCCACCAAAACCCCAAATCCTTAGAGTATTTAGCCAGGCTCTGGTAATCAGTGGGATCAAGGTTTTTCTAAGGACCATTTTAAGGAAAGCCATAAAAACTTAGCTCTTAAGTCCTGCAGGTCTTACAACAGGGGTTGTATGCTAGAGCAAAGCCAACTTGATTGATTTTAAAATCTAGCAGGGAAATGTCTTTGAAGAATTAAATTCCTTGTAGGAGATGGCATCAATCGAGTCCTTTGCATCACTAAGCCATTGCTCCCAATCCCCTGATGTCTATCAGGCTATTTTGCAAGCAAAATTCTAGCAGCTCCTAGTTAGGCCTGTTCCACCACCTGGTATCAGTTGCTCGCTTGTAGGAAATATGAGAGCAGTGAAAGCCAAGGAGTTCTCAACGTGGCCATGAACCAAACACATCTTTAGGAATGATAAGCGAAGAGTCTCCACCAAATTCCTGACATATCTGAGGTGGCTGACCAAATTACAGACCACCTCTGAAGTGGAGACATATAGACAGCTCCCAGCTGAAATATTTCTGCACAAGGCCAGAAGAGGAACCATAGCATTCCTCTTTGTTCACCATTCAGAAGAAGAATATCCTGTTTTAGCTAAACAAGATGCACTATCTCCTACTAAAATGGCTTTCTAAAATGAAAAGTAAAGTAATAGGAAGCAGAAGGTATTTTGATTTAAGTTTCTTCTGTACAGCATTAATGGTTCCCATATGTTGCCAATCAGCTGGAAATGGTGATTTTTAGATTATTTATGAAAATACAGAGGCAAATAAGTAGTTTTCAATAAAAAGTGGTCGATACACTGATGACCCTCATACATTGACCTATTTTTGCCTCAATGATGAAGCACACAGAGATTATGTGTATTTCCAGAGTAAACGGAATGGTCCAAATCCTGAGGAACAGCCTGGAGTTACTGTGGTCAGGTCTGTACTGAAGGTAACCTGGGCAATTCCTGCTCTGGTCTGAGCTCTGGTGGGGCTACAGGGGCATCCCCACACCTCCTGTGCCTATAGACCTGTGCTGGTCTGTCCTCTGCCCCAGAGCCATGCTGCCAAACCTCTGCTACCCAGAGTCCCTGAAAACCTACCACAGTGCTTCGCTACTCCTAACCTTGGAAAAGTCTTTCCTTATGACCTGTGAACCCACAAGTATGTGAAAGAGATTATTCCATTTCCCTTCACAGCAATATTTTATTTGAAAAATACCACATCACTTTACCCTTCCTTTGGCAAATCAGCACCTTCAGAGGTTCTGCCTTCTACGGCTCTTATTTCTACCTGGAACTTCTTTCATCGTGCTAGCTCAGTGTGAGCTCAGGTGGACAATGGCCCCTGGGCCGTCCCAGCCAAGGTGTGACACAGCCCCAGGGCAGGACCTGTCCCCTGAGCTGGCACTGCTGAGGCACCTCCAGTGCTGGGGACAGCTCTGGGCCCCTCAGGACAAGAGAGACACCGAGGGGCTGGAGCGTGTCCAGGGCAGGGAATGGAGCTGGGGAAGGGGCTGGAGCCCCAGGAGAGGCTGAGGGAGCTGGGGAAGGGGCTGGAGCCCCAGGAGAGGCTGAGGGAGCTGGGGAAGGGGCTGGAGCCCCAGGAGAGGCTGAGGGAGCTGGGGAAGGGGCTGGAGCCCCAGGAGAGGCTGAGGGAGCTGGGGAAGGGGCTGGAGCCCCAGGAGAGGCTGAGGGAGCTGGGAAAGGGGCTCAGCCTGGAGAAAAGGAGGCTCAGGGGGCCCTTGTGGCTCTGCACAACTCCCTGCCAGGAGGGTCGGGCTCTGCTCCCAGGGAACAGGGACAGGAGGGGAGGGAACAGCCTCAGGCTGGGCCAGGGCAGGGTGAGATTGAATATTAGGGAAAATTTCTTTCATAAAAGGGCTGTCCAGGCCTGGCACAGCTGCCCAGGGGCAGTGGTGGAGTCCCCAGGGTTTAAAAGCCATATGGATGTGGCACTTGGGGACATGGGTCAGTGGTGGCCTGGGCAGTGCTGGGGAATGGTTGGACTTCATGGTCTTGAAAGTCTATTTCAACCTAAAGGGTTCTGAGATTCTAAACCTAGAGTAATCCAGCTAAGATATCACCAATGTGATTAGGCGTAGAGGACACCTCTGGGTTATTCTTTGCTTGTATACACACACAGAATTGCAGCAGATGCCTTTTTCTTTTTGCACCATCAACTACTCATTATTACATCCCCAATATATTCTCCAATTAATTCTTCATCAAATTTTTAGCCTTTTCACCTCTTCCATGCTTCTTTTTGGTTGATGAGTACACTACGTCCAACAGAATAAAAATAATAAGCATTTAAGTCTTCATATGTCATATCTATTTTATAAATTGTTGACAAGACAAACTGGCAACTGTTCTGGTGTCCAAAACTCATTACAGACTTTGCATGCTCTGTATTTTGGTCTGAATTCTGCAGCATTAAACATTATCACACTGTCTGTTAGCATTTTGCTATGAAATACAAATCTGGACTACAGTTTACAGTCACAGAATCTTTCCTCAACTAGTGGGCAGAATTTGCTGGAGCAGGGGGATGTCAGAGTGACACAGTGTGTAACAGGCACCCCACTGCTCACGTGAATCTCTAGAGCTATCTAGATGATGGGAATCATAGAATTCCAGAATGATTTGGGCTGGAAGGGACCTTCAAAGGCCATCTAGTCCAATCCCAGTGCACCTTTCATTGTCCCAGGTTGCTGCAAGCCCCATTCAACCTGGCCCTGGACACTTGCAGGGATGGGGCAGCCACAGTTTCTCTGGGCACCCTGTGCCAGGGCCTCACCTGGCCACCCTCCCAGACAAGGATTCCTTCCCAATATCCCATCTAACCCTGCCCTTTGGCAGCGGGAAGCCACTGCCCCTTGTCCTGTCACTAAATAACATTTTCAAAAATTACACCGCTGGTTCCACTGCAGCATGGGTGCAGATAATCCAAACATACTTTGCTGTTTATGACCAGAGAAAGTACCAAGAGACGGAATCAGGATGTAGTAGAGCCCCTGCAGACATACTTGGGGAGTTTCAGAAAGGTAATTTTTCTTCACCACAGTTGCATTACCAAAAGTCGCAATTTGGGCCACAAAATTTCATTGATCACTACAGCCTGAAAGCCAACACAGCTCCCCAAAACACAGGAAGTTGGTGGATCTATCTTCTTCTGAACAACCAGCCTTGGTCACACAAAAGGCCTGGCCAGCTTGCTATTCTATCTGAAGGCAGGCTGGGATGGATGCTGAAATAAGAATTTAAGAACAGGTCAAGAATAGGAAGATCCTCCCCATGAGTACATCCTTCCAGCTTTCAGCAACATACAGTTTAGAAATTTATTGAGTCAAATATTTTAAGAATTTTTTTTGACTCCTTCTAGAGCACAGTTACATTTCAGACATCCACAGTGTCCCATACAGCTGTGAGGATGGAGCTCCCAGCTCCACGACTGCAGAGAAAAGTCTGGAAAGCTCTTGGAGACAGAAACTCATTTTGGTTCTTCTCAGATCCTGCCCAAATGGTTCCCAGACAAACTCCCTGCAATGTGTACAGGAAAACTAACGTGATTTGCCACTGTTTCAAGGGACAGCAAGACCAGTTAGAACATTCTGGCTGTAGCACACAAGACAAAGACTGGTTCTGTATGGTGCTGCCAATACTGTGTATGAAGTGCAGGATGTGACAGGGTAGACGAGGAGTCAGATGAATCTCATCTTTTATTCAGATCTACAAGCCTGACAGCTCTTACCACTTGCCAGATGGTGACAGGTACATTAAAAAAAAATTAAAAAAAAATCTTTTTTTGACGTCCTCGCTTCTCTAACAAAGGAGCTATTTAAAAATTCAACATGCTCCCTTGGAAAGCTTTAAATAGTTTCTGAATGTAACTGGCATTGTGCTGTAACCCAATATTAAATAGTTTTGGGGAGGAATTGTTTAAATTGTTGAGGAAAACCTACATTTAACTGTTACAAAGGAAAGGACGTGCTGCTGTCTGTGGGAGGCACAGGGCTGCAAGCACAAGGATCTGGCCACCACCAGTTATCCTGGATGTGGGCAAGTAACCAGAGAAGGTCCCTATCTCAGTCAGGAATGTAGACAACTGTTATCTTCAGCGCAACATATCCTCTTTATACAACTTTAAGACATCTTGTTCTAATCATGCAGACAGTATCACACTGCCTGTAGTCTGCAGCTGCTGAAAGTTTGTAGAGTTTTGAGCTTCAAGTCCTCCACTCCCCAAACTCTTAGGTGACCAGAAAAAAGTGAGGAGAGAACAGAAGAGGAAGGAGCAGGTACTGTGCAGGATTTCAGTTCAACTCTTAAAATTACTTTCCTTTATGGGCATATATCTGTCAATCTCCTGTAATTAAAAGCAAATCAAACCAGAAACTCTTCAGATTATTAGACTCAATGTTATTCACTGCATCCAGAGACTTAGCACCCTGCTCAGCCCTCCCTTCCAGTATTTTGCACCCAGTGAACCAACTGGATCAAAGTGTGGCTTCAAACATTGCTCAGCTCTGCAAATATTGATTAGAAGACAGAGAAACATTTGTAATGCTTCAAATTTTCCTAGCAGAAGCTCAGGCTCTCCATATGAACATTAAAACTACTATCAGATGCAGAAATAATTAACAACTGTTTCCCAAGGTCATACTCCACAGAGTCACACTGGTAACAGCTTCTTATCCACAGCTATTTTCTTCTGTTTTCTTCTAAAATGTTTCCTTACACAAGGGGAAGGTTGCTGTGAAGAAAACACTTGGCAGGTGAAAACAACACACATTCAGATAACGTGGGAATAACGAATGCCTGCCTGGTCTTTACTTGTTTAAAAATAATTCCCTATAATCCTTAATAGGCTGGTGATAAGAGTAAGAGAAGAGAAAAAGGATTGTTTGATGATGAAAATTAGCTTTTGCTTCCCTGAATGGCAGATTTCTAGCAAGGGGCAGTCAAGAGAAGCTGACATTGTCCTCCCTTTGGGGGGTGAATGATATACCACAGCTTGGGAATTGCTTACCAGAGGCATCTCAAAATCCCTCTGATTCTCCTAAGTTAAAGGCATAGGAAAGAGTTGTTAAAGAAATTAGAGGATTGGAAGTAAATGACCTTTAAGGTCCCTTCCAACGCAAACCCACTCTGTGTTTCTATGTGCCCAGAAGTCATCACAGTGCGGGCCCAAAAACCAGGCAAGAAAAACTCAACATTTTAAAACCAACTGATAAGAGGTGATGAATATTTTCCACTTCTCAAGAGTAAAAAGAGATCACATAACCAAGTGTAACGGGCTTTGAAGTATCACTCACCAGGTCTATATTTTGCATGATGTCCTGGAAGGAGGGGTGAGTCCGAAACTGCTCGAAGAGATCCCGCTTGTAGAGCAGAGCGTACACCAGGTTGGGGTTGTGATGGAGGGAGTTGGTCAGGCAGGAGTTGATGATCTCCAGCATCATTCGGATCACTTCCTCGATCACATTCAGGTCTTGCGCCTTTAAGAAAGGAGTAAAAGGTCAGTGTGCCCTTTTCCATTGCAAGATATTGAGTAATAAAGGCAGTGCACAGGTAATTATTACTAATAAAGCTATTAGCTAGTAATGTCTCTATGGTGAGCAAATCTGGCATCCAGTAATCACCAAAATTTTAATTGAAATGCATCATTCTACTACTCAGCCTCATCACTTGATTCTCCCAACAGGAGCCATGACATAAAGCACTGCCATATTGTAATCAGCCAAATTCATAAGGGTTAAGTGAACACAGTCTTTTCAACCCTTCCTGTTCTAAGTAAAGGCACTTCAGCATATAATCAATTTATATTTTCTGTTGAGCCCCTATGCAGGAAGAAGGGATAGGGAAAAGAGAGAAAAACTAACAGAGAAATAAAAAGCAGTAGGTAAAAGAGAAAAGCAAAGGCAGAAGGAAAAGCAAAGGCAGAAGAAGGAAAACCAACTGGATCAAAGATCACTGCACCTTGAACATCTGTCACTGTTACCAGACTTTTCCCCTTTGACTATTTTTAACATTATTTTCTTGGCATTGAAGAACACTTGCAATAAATGAAAAAAGGAATCTCCTCTTGTAGTGCACTAAGCCTTCACGCGAAGATAAATTTGTAGAGCTTTTCATTTTGTCAGTGCATTTGACAACTCAAACTTCTAAGCTGAACAAGCTGGCATGTGAATTTCTGCCAGCTGTCTGGATTTCCCTCCCTGAGCTCCACATCAGGATATCTCCAATACGGTTATTCCAATTACAGAGCTGCCTGTCCTACCTTGGGATAAGGCAAAAAAAGGGGCACTTCTACCTTGTTTGTATCATTTAGGCTGTCTCTCTCACATCAAACACTGGACTGTGAGACTTCAAGGTCTGGCAAGAATGTGAACCATACTAAACCAGCTTGAGTTTTTCTGCTGGGTGTGAACAATGAAACCAACAACATTTCCTTTTGCTGACTGGCCACTAAGTTCATTTTCTGAGTTATCACAAGGCACTTAAGTTCTTCATAAAAAGGCAGCACTTACAACAGCATTTTGTTGGCCCGTCATTCAGTCTGCACACTGTTATTTTCTACTATTAAGTAGCACTGTAGAAATTGTCATGTGGCAGAGGCAGACTCTCACCAAGGCAGAAGAGAACACAGGAATTCTCATTATCCTGTTTAGACTCACAAAGAGCAAAATTCTTTGCTACCACTTTGCTCTGGCTGCTTTCAATGCAAAGCTAGGTGCATTTGTGTAGATCACAGAACCTCACAGTGGTTTGGGTCAGAAAGGACCTTAAAGCTCATCCAGTGCCACCCCTGCCATGGGCAGGGACACCTTCCCCTATCCCAGGCTGTCCAAGCCCGTCCAACCTGGCCTGGGACACTTCCAGGGATCCAAGGGCAGCCACAGCTGCTCTGGGCACCCTGTGCCAGGGCCTCCTCTCACAGCCAAGAATTCCTTCCTAATATCCCATCTGTCCCTGCCCTCTGGCAGTGGGAAGCCATTCCCCCTTGTCCCATCTCTCCATCCCTTGTCCTGAATCCCTCTCCTAGACCTCCTGGCAGAAGGCAGCACCATTCTCCTAACCTGCTCCTCCACTTCTTTTGTGACACTGAGGACCATGGAGAAGTGAGATCCCATCATTCCCACACTTCAGTCTGGTTATCCCCAACACTTGTCTTCTACCTGTACAAGAGAGATTTAAGGGGAAGCTTTTTGGAGCTCTTGTTTGCAGAGGAGTATCTCGTGCATTCCAGTAAAATTCCCTCTTCAGCAATGATGTCTCACAGTGAAGGTTAAAGATTTTTTTCTGAATGTGAGTATCTCCTATTTTTTAATGACTTTGCCACCTAAATTAGCATCGTAGTGTAGCTAACAATGATGGCAGAAATCCTTACGAAGCTGATTGCTTGTCAATGGGATCACAGCCTTCTATGACAGAAATAATCTCTACTTTCAAAATGCAGGTTGTTCCTCTGCCTAGTTACCTAGTTATTGTGCTATGAAACAGCATCCCAGGTAGGTGTTGTGAAGGGTATGTAATGGAAAATATTAGACAAAAATAGAAACAACTGCTTCAGCTGGGATCTGAAGAAAAATCCAGACCTAACTCACCTGGGGAATGGTGCTTGCCTATCAACTCCAATTTACTGCAGAATATTCTGTATTATGGTGTATTTTTAAAAGCTCTGAGCACTGGCATACTTCTGCCCCCAGTGCAGCAGGGTGAGCTAGTGATCAAGTCACTATTCTAAAATATAGACTACATGACCTTCACAGAAATATTATGATTCCAAATCAAGTGAGATCTATCCAGCTCCAGAAAGGTAAGAAACCATGCAACTACTTTTCAAAAACTAAATGTTTTTTAATAAAAGGTGTTCATCTTAAACCACAGGCATACAGCTAATTGAAACAGAAAGCATTTCTAACCACCTTCTAATAGACTGGAGGCTCTGCTAGTGGTTACCTTCAAATAATGAAAAGGTTCAGAGATAACTGCATAGTAATTAAATTTAACATTTTTAAGAGCTGATGGACAGAATCAACCATCTGTAATTCAGCTACCACATTGCAGGTGCAGAATCTGGGACCCCCATGAAGAAGATATACTGAAGATTTTTACTTCACAACTGAATACACAAAAAAGAATTTATAAGAAGAACAATCCCCATAAAAGACGGAGAAGTAGAACTGAATCCCCGTATTGCACATACATTACCAGGAGAACTGTCTGCTCCTATAATTAGAGATTGAATCATTTCTAAGGGTTTAAAAGTTTTCAAAACAAAGGAAAAAACAAGCATAAATCCAAGGACAGCATTTGGATGAGACAGTGGAGAAATGCTGATAAAATGCCATGTGGTTTTGTTGCTCTGTATTATCAGTATTATGCTACAGTCCCACTGCATCGAGACATGATATCAAGACAGGTATAAATAAAGTTACATTAACATTTTGTTGTTGCAGTTTATCACCCTGTGTATTACTTTCAGAGCAGCTGAACACAGCTGAAATGCTGAATGTGTGTGGTCAAGGCAAGGACTAACACATCATCCTCAGCAGCTTTCTAAGACCTTTTTTTTTTTTACTGGATTAGCTACAATATGAAAAGAAAAGTCAAATATTGAGCTGTGAAACACAGACAAGCTTCAATCTATTGAGCTGGACATTTAGAGGAGAGGAATTAAAAGTTTCTTGTTGTTTACAACTGACAAATTCAGTGTGGCACTCACATTTAAAATGACCACAATATTCCTTTACAAAAAAGGGCTCAGATAATGCCTCTGTCAACATCGACATGTACCAGTCCTCTCTCACCTGTTTTTTTGTTTTATTTCCATAGAAATAATTATAACCATCATTACAAAGAAAAGTGGCAGCTAAAAGCCTGGTACCAACACTGTGAGACTGAAATCATGCCTGCAAAGAGGATGGGAATGTAGGCACAGCCCTCACATTACTGTGGGTAATTCTAGGTAGTTACGTCATTCTCAGGAGAGAAATTAAATGTGGTGCTTTTTTGCAAAGATTCTAACTTTTAAGGCACAAAGACAGACATTTGGTCATGTTCTAGATGCATAAGGGATAAAACAGGCAGTGACACCTAAAAAACAGCCAGGTACGCGTCCGGGTAGTCTTTTGTTAAAAGGAAAAAACAACTAATCATGCCAGAGAAAGGAGAATGGAAATAAGCTGAGAGGATGTAGGGGAAAACACGATGAATGAGAACATTATCTGAGGAAAAACAATTTGAGTTTGATAAACACTATCAAGGAACATACAAAAGTTCAAAGCCAAGGAAAATGATGGGCAGAGCTGGATGTTCCTGCATCTGAGCATCCTGGAATATTGCTGCTTTCTTTACTGCAATACAATTAATAATTAGCATGGCATACTCCTGGGCAAACACTTCCACAGAACTCAATACTTACATCCTGATGTGTAAAACCGCTTGAAAAGTATATGGCTTTTAAATATCAGAAGTCAAGCAGCCTAACCACGAAACCCCAGGCATTTGCTCACAGTTCAGTTCGCTACAGACATATTTACCCATCAAAAAACCAAATCACTGTCAGCAGAGGATGCAAAAACTCAGTGTCACCAAAAACCTGTTTAATTTATGGTGCCCCATCTCCCAGTTCTCACAGTGGAGCATTCTAAGTGCTCATCCTTTTAATTCAATTTGATATTGAATTTATTTTAATTATTGTGACTATAAAAAACTGATTTTAAAAGTTCTATCATGAATGAATCAAATGTCCACCCTTGAAATGTTACCAGCTCTGAGGAGATAAAGGGAGGCGTATCTTGTATAATTCAGCTTAATGTTGCATAACCATCCCTTGTGGTTTCTACAGTCTAATACAAACAAAGATAAAATTATTCAGCTTTCTGTTTTCTTTCCTCCAAAGTTAGTTAATATGGAAAGTAATAGTTGGTTGAAAAATCAGAATTTTGGTGACTTGTGAGGCTATGAAATGGCACCAAAGCAAAAGCAGACATGAGTTTCTCTTCCATGATTAGCTCCTTCATTAGCCCATTTTTTGACCTTCAGTCCTGAGTCCAGGCTGGAAGTCAAGCACTGCCCTTTTTCATACTGGTACCCAAGGTATTGCACAGCACGGATGGTGACAGATTTCTTAACGATATTTTGCATTTTTGGTCATTAACTTAGGAAGATATGCTGCATACTCAGCCACAGCTGACACAGGTTTCTCAGAGGAGCTGTGGTTGTTCCATCCATGGAAGTGTCCAAGGCCAGGTTGGACAGAGACTCTGGGATAGTGGAAAGTATCCCTGTCCATGGCAGGGGTGGAA
This sequence comes from Phylloscopus trochilus trochilus, assembly GCA_016584745.2. Taxonomy (NCBI): domain Eukaryota; kingdom Metazoa; phylum Chordata; class Aves; order Passeriformes; family Phylloscopidae; genus Phylloscopus; species Phylloscopus trochilus. Next base: position 89,246,525 of record WQNJ02000015.1, read on the forward strand.
CAAGATAAGCTCTAAGGTTCTTTCCAATTCAAACCATTCAGGGATTCTATTCCGTGATTCTAAGAAGCACTAGTGAACAAACTCAAGTCTCATATCATGTCCACACAACAATGACATGCTTCAGACCATACACTACAGACATGATTATGTATTTTTTTATTGCAAGCTGAAATTCACTTAAATGCAATCATTTGGTTTTCCTCCCTTTTATCTGGATGTACAGTAAACCCCAAAGCAATGAATAATTGTAAGCCTAAAAAGGTCTACTTTCTAACTTTTTTAAAAATGGAGATCTAACAGAGCAACTTTTCCTTTGTGGCAAGATCCGTATGAATGGTGTTATGCACCATATGACAATGGGTACAGACACCCAGGTCACTTGTGTATACTAAAAAAAGTCACATTTCTCACTGTGCATTCACATCACAGCAATTTTCCAGCTAAATTATACTTTCAGCTAAATAACTGCTAATTACATAGTTAGCACAATAGGCAGGAAGAAGCTTATCTGCCTAAAAAAAGCAAAACCTGAGCAGGGATTGGTAAGAGAGTACACTACAACTACACAATGTAAATAGGGTAAAAGAAAACAACAGGACAACACACTGTGCTGAAGTCTTAATTCAAAGAAACCTGATGAAATAAAGTGGAAATGTCACATGTAATTGCAGAAGAAACACTTGATGGAAATGCAGGCTGACAAAAAAAACATGTCCAAACACAATTCTAATCTTAACTGCTTATGACAATGAATGGCTTTCAGTGAGTGGGAACTTGCTGCCAGTAATAAAATGCTTTGACATTTGAATTTTTAAAAGTGCAAGTTGCTTTGTGTCAAAGCTTGGTGGCTTTAGCTCATTGTGACCAACATTGCTGGTCCCTCTCCAGCAGAGCCAGGAGTGCACACAGTGTGCAAAAGCCATGAAGCAGCTACTTGAAATAGCTGGACATGATGTAATAGTTTCCTTCCCAGGAACTCTACAATTCACAGAAGGAAAACCATCCTGGACTCACCACTCTCCCTGCTAGTTCTGAGTGACCCCTTAAAGACATCTGCTCCCTTTGCCTCTCTCTGCAACTCAGAAAATCCCAGGATGTTTTGGGTGGGAAGAGACCTTAAAGCTCATCTCCTTCTACCTGCTGCCATGGTCAGGGACATCTTCCACCATCCCAGGCTGCTCCAAGCCCTGTCCAGCCTGGCCTGGGACACTGCCAGGGATCCAGGGGCAGCCACAGCTGCTCTGGGCACCCTGGGCCAGGGCCTGCCCACCCTCCCAGCCAGCAATTCCTGCCCAAGATCCCACCTGTCCCTGCCCTCTGGCACTGGGAAGCCATTCCCTGGGTGCTGTCCCTCCACATCATGTCCAAAGTCCAGCTCTCTTGGAGCCCCTTTAGGTACTGGAATGTCAGGGAGGGCTGCACCATGTCTGTGTTGCTGCATGCACACTGTGGGACCACTCATCTTCAGAGCTGAGGCTGAAGGCCTCATACAGATGTAGGAATAGAGAAAAGGTGATGGTGGAGGTTGCACAGGCAACTGTAATCATGGCTGTTCTCCATGCTGAGCCCCTGTCCATGATGACTCACTATAGCTCTTCATCTGTAATATTTTCAGTGAGATTCAACAATTTGCGAACATAAATTATAAAAAATTATAGTCACAAACAACTACTTCCTTCATGACGCAGATATGACTATAAAGGCAATTTTGTCAGCAATGGGAAAGAAGAGCATACATACCCTGCAGAATTAACAGATATCCAAAGGACTAAGAATGCCAAATTAACCCCAAACAGACAAGTTCTGCAATTTTTTTTTACTAGGGAGAAACTGGCAGGAAAAATTTGGTAAATTGTTCCAGATCCATACGCTGCAGCCACACAAAGTATAGCTGAACAGACAGTTTCAGTTCATTTTATATCACATTTTTTTCATCTGGCTTTGTACATGCTAAGGAACACTTCAATGAATTATGCTTTTGGACATGCAGTAGTTACTACTTCTGTCTGTAATGCAGCTATTCCAGATTTCAGGGTGGTACTCCTTAATCTTTTGTGAGCAATAGACAGTAGACACTCCAGAGAATTTCACCTTTATAACATAATTTATCAGCATCCACAATTTTAAGTATGTAAATTTCCCTTTTGTCTTTATAAGGGAATATCTATAGTTAAATATTTTCAAATAATTTACTTTATTTTTAGTTAGTTTAAGAGAAGCATATGTATCTTGTTTGTATTAGCTTTGGGGGGCTTCCAAGAGAGCTGTCTGAATTTCCTGCACTTTCAGCAGAAAATAAAACCTTCAACAAAATAAACTCACTCTGCCAAAGGAGTGGAAGAACAGAGAGGAAAGAAGGAAGCTCACAAGAAAGCTGTTTCTTACCCTCAGTAAGCAAAGCAACTTCAAAGCCAAGCCTTTGGTGACCAGAATCTTATCTTTATCTCTTTTACTGGCAATACTATTTGGCTGTTCTATGTCAAGCTCAGACAACTTTTGGTAAAGTAGGTATTATGTGAAAAAATGCAGGGCCTATTGTGATTATAACCTCAAGAATTAACCCTGGCATCTCTGATCACTGCTAGAAATGAAAGCAGAGCTGTCACACCAGCGCAAAGTTTGTTGCCAAATAAACTAAATAACTTTTAAAAGTTATTAAACTAATAAACTTTGCTAAATAAACTGTCCATCCTGACACTCCTCCGCTGCCTTCCCAAGTAAGTGGCAAGCTGAGAGTGCAGGTTTTCTGCCATGCCAAGCCAGCCCATGCAGGAACACACTTCCCATGAGGAACATGGCATTTCCAGACCATATCCCCATGCCAACACCCACCACAGCCCACAACAAGGCTGCACTGGAGGAAATGCCATAGTGTGTCCTGTCCCAGAGGAAAATGCCCAGGAGTATGGAAAACACACCACAGGACACCTGCCAAGGCAGCAAGCCCAAGTGCTTTCATGTTTCAAAAGCCTGTTTTCCCAGCTTGCACTGGCCCAGGAAATAATGAGCCATTTCTGAGGACACAAATATATATAACCCAGGGAAGGTGCAGATGTTTCACTGGTACTCCTTAGATGATTTCACCATGTTTATTATCCAGCTGACCTACAGCTAGTCCACAGCTCATCTCCTGGTCACCCCTTCACCTTCATCTCTTCTTCCATCTATGACCTTCTTGTCTTTGAAATTCCAATCCTAAACCACTTCACTTCAAAGTATTCTAACTTATCCTCCACCTCCTTCAAAGCTAGGCTTCAGAAACAATAAAAAATGCTATAAAATTGCCCAGATTCCCTCAATGCTTTATTGATAGTTGGTGATGCCTCACTCTCATAGCCCTGTGTCCTTTTTACCTGTTTACTAAGGATTTTGCAATTCCCAAAATCACAGAATCCCAAAATAGCTTGGTTTGGAAGGTTTATTGGTCTTTACTAGACCAGGTTGGTCCAAGCCTCCCCATGAATCAAATCAAATAAACTGATTTCCACCCCAACTAGCTTAGAAAAAATAAATTACTCTGGAAGACATCTACTCAAGGACAAGCCTCAGAGGCTCGTCTAAGCCCACCAAGAAGCTCCAGCAGAAGGGGATTCACCACAATGCTCAAAATACCTGACAGTCACCAGCTGGGAACTCAAACACTCCCAAGACAGTATTTCCAAACCACACACAACACTGACAACAGAATGCAAACAGTATTTAGTAAAACTGAACCCAATCATTGTCCAAGATCCCACAAAACCTGAGAGGTAAATGCTACTAGAAGCTGACAACATTCCTACTAAGAAAATTAAAAATGTGAATTTGTACTTAGTCATATTGTGCTGAAATACTAATGAGGTTTTCTTGCTGTTGTAGGGAAATGAAGGAAATGAAGATTTCTCAGTTTCTCCATGAACTAAGCAGTATTCCCTAGAGGTATGGGAAGATTTTGTTTAGTTTGACTGGTAGAACAAGAAAGAACAAGTCCCATATGCAACCCCGACTCCACCATACAAAGGTAAATAGATCATCATGATACAGGCTTTAATTAACAGAACCAATCTACCCTGAGGAGAGTTCGAGGACTTTAAAGACATTCCTCAAGTAAAAAAGTTTCTGATTCCAGCCCTACACATTCAGCTTGGCTGCAAAATGTCACCAGCAAAACTGTTCGGAGAAGTTACACAGCACTAAGTGCTACAAGAACTGAAACTTTGATAATTACCATGGAGTGATAAGCATCACAGCATGGTTTGGGTTGGAAGGGAGAGAGATCACCTTGCTCCATCCCCCTGCCATGGGCAAGAACACCTTCCCCTATCCCAGGTTGCTCCAAGCCCTGTCCAGCCTGGCCTGGGACACTGCCAGGGATCCAGGGGCAGCCACAGCTGCTCTGGGCACCCTGGGCCAGGGCCTGCCCACCCTCCCAGCCAGCAATTCCTTCCCAAGATCCCATCTGTCCCTGCCCTCTGGCCCTGGGAAGCCATTCCCTCTTGACCTGTCACTCCATTCTCTTGTAAAAAGTCTCTTTCCACTTCCTTGTAGGCTCCCATCAGGAGCAATGAAGGTCTTATACGAAACAAATTTTCTAATTTAGGCATTAAACCTAAGAGTAGTTATTAAAAGCAATGTAAATAATACCTAATGAAATCTGTAGACATTGAAGTATATATATTAAAGGTGATTTCTGATGCTCCTGTTTGAAGCAAGTAAGTGGTTCTCCAAAAAGGAACAAATTCAACAATTTTGTAGGAAGATAGAGTTGCTACACAGGCATTCATTTTTGTGTTTCAGCTCATAGCTAACTCCAGATTTAAGCAACTTTATTGTATTTTAATGCTCCTTTGGAATGGGTTCTTATTATTTTTATCCTAAGTGATGTTAACTGAAGTACAGAAATGCATATTTTTATCATGAAGAATAAGACAGCAAAACATTACATCTTGCAAATGGCCACAAAAACCCACCAATTAGCAGTTTAAACCAAATAGTTTTCTTCATGTTTTTCCTTCACACCTCCCAAACTTTACTACATACAATACACTACAGTTGCAGGAACGTAATTTATCCACCAGTACCCTATGACTCCAGCATCATCTCTGAGTATATTACCAAATATTTTCTTTATGCTTGATATTATGCTTAGCAGTAACAACTGTGACACTCTCTGCAAAGTATATATACAACTATTAGTGTATTTCCTGAACCACCTGCTGTCACTTGAGAAAGTCACTCAGTAATTACAGATTAAATCAATCCTGGAGTCAGTTCTGGGCTCCTCAAGACAAAAGAGACACCGAGGGGCTGGAGCATGTCCAGGGCGGGGAAGGGAGCTGGGGAAGGGGCTGGAGCCCCAGGAGAGGCTGAGGGAGCTGGGGAAGGGGCTGGAGCCCCAGGAGAGGCTGAGGGAGCTGGGGAAGGGGCTCAGCCTGGAGAAAAGGAGGCTCAGGGGGGCCCTGGTGGCTCTGCACAACTCCCTGCCAGGAGGGGACAGCCGGGGGGGTCGGGCTCTGCTCCCAGGGAACAGGGACAGGAGGGGAGGGAATGGCCTCAGGTTGGGCCAGGGGAAGTTCAGGTTGAATATTAGGGAAAATTTCTTTCATAAAAGGGCTGTCCAGTCCTGGCACAGCTGCCTAGAGTGGAGTCCCCACCCCTGGAGGGATTTAAATGCCATGTGGATGTGGCACTTGGGGACATGGGTCAGTGACAGCCTTGGCAGTGCTGTGGGAATGGTTGGACTCTGTGACTTTTCCAACCCAAACTCAAGGGAGCTTTTTCAAAGCAAATGATCCTACAATTCTATGACTTTGCAAACCCACCTTCAGTGTCTAAGCGATTTAATTGAGAAGGTTATCAAAACAAACTGAATATATACTGATCCCTGACTATAGCTGTCAACTTCACCGAAGCTGAATTCATAAATTCTCACCTGGTTCCTCAGTGATCAGATCCCTGTGGTTCACCATCTCTGTTACGACACTGAAAACCATCAATGCCTTGGAACTGTTCTCTACCACTGAAAGTACCAATCTGAATAATTTTGACCTTATCTAAGAGAAAAAACTTCACACACAAAACTGTGTAATCCAAGTCCTCAATACACACAAAGACTGAATGGAGTTTCCATAATTTCCATACTATCCAAGCAGAAGATTTTCTGGGCCTGATGGCGCACAGAATGTCAGTGGAAAAAGTCAGGGCTTCTCTCTACCCAGCAGCCAAAAGATTCTGTATTCCTGCCCTTGGGATGAAAATTGCTATTGAAATCTCTGTGGGTGGCACAAGGAAGTCAGAAGGGGTTCGCAGAGCAGACGTATCCATCATTACAATGGGGAATGCCACAGAGGCAAGGGAATAGTGTTACTGCTGAGGCCACACCCTGCCCTTCCATCCACAGAGCAAGACTCCTGCTTGCACCAAAAATCACTGCAAACGGAAACTGAGATAGGTAACACAACAACAGAAAATCACCACTAAGCAGAAAAAAAAAAAAACCCTTGACTGCCTCATGACAATACTAGGCATGTTTAAAAACAGTAATTACAAAAAAGGTTGATTTAACCTGTTGCTGTTCATACAAAAGGTTACAGTGTGCAGACAGGAAAGTTTTTATAATGGTTCAGTATTAAACAGCAGCAGTGCATGACAAAAAATGTCACGTCCCAGATAGCAGACAATTGACAAGGGGTTATTCCTTGTCAGAGGATTCCCAAACTGCTGTGAGCAGGAATATGCAGCTTTACAGCCTTCATCTTATACCAGAGCTGAAGATAAACCATGGAAAATGCTTTTATTTCTTATGATATATTAAAAGATAGCAGCATGGTTAAAGAAGTAATTCTTTATGACACCACTCAGCACACATACTGTATTCATTCTTTCAGTGGTGTTAAATATTTTGAAAATTAAAGGGAATAGCTTAACAAAGATATGTGAAGCTATCAGAAAAATCACATTATTGAGCTTTGAAGTGATTTTCAGTACAAAGCAGATAAGTTCCTCTAAAATATTAGAAAATATAAGAAAGTGGTTTTGTTTTCCTTTTACTTTACCTGCCAGTAGAAGTATCATTTATTCTATTAACCTGGACCCAAAAAACCTCTATGAACAAATTTCAAGAACTGCTCTCCTGAGCTGAATAAAATGGAAATTATAAGGAGATGAGAAAAAGCCTTCTGAGAACTGACAGCAAACCAACCAAATGAATGGGGAAACTTTTAGATTAAATCTTTTTTCACTACCTTCCATCTTATTTTTGAAAGACATTTGGACACAAAGACATTGCATCCGTTCTGATAAACACAGAAGTTGCTGACCACTGCTCTGCTGAATGTTCTGGAAGCAGAGAGCAGCTGCAGCCTGAATGCCAAAAAATGAATCTTTAACTGAGATGTGGAAAACCCAAAGCTCAGAGAAAATAATTGTAGAAGTCTATGTACACAGGCACTTGTTCCAAAATGAACTATGAGCAACAGATGGTATTTTCTCAAATTTTGAGGTAAAATGCTCTTGATAGAAATATGTAAAAGCTGCATTATCCAACAAAATAAAATTTCCTCAAGTATTTATGAAGGCTTGTCTATTTCGGGACCAAAGTTAATTTTGTGTTGCCTGCTTCATAAAGCACAGCAGTGACAGACAGGGACAAGAGGAGAGTTTACTGCTGAAAGACAGTGAAGCACCTGGATATGTTCTACATCCATCCCAGAGCCCCTCAACTCTTCCTCACCAAAATCCTGTTTGTGATTATAACTGGTTACCTGTAATTTACAATAGGTTTTTCAATAAACTTTAATTAACTTCCCACATGTTAAGATGGCTAATTTATCACAGAAAAATAATTCTATGTATCAGAAAAATTCCATGAAACTTTTTTCCCATGGGAACATAACATGACTCTTCCTATTGACTCAATTTATCAAAATCTAGAAGATTAGAGTTGGAATGGGAAAACTTGTCATTATTTGTTCAGATAACTTTTTTGGCTGCATTGAGTAAGCATCTGATTTCTCTGCAAGTGCTACAAATTATCTGCTGGTGAGCAGATGAAAGACCTGCCTTTGGGAGCTACAACATCCATTTTCTCCTCAGTTTATCTGGGGAGAACAGATACACTTCAGATAATTAGTCCTATTGCAGTGAATAAGGCAAATTGAACCTGCAATGTTACAATACATCTTATTTTCTCTGGAACAGGATGGCTGTTTTTTGTTATTAGCCAACATTATCTTTGAGGTCAAGGGTTTGGGTTAGCACACACAAATGCTGGAGTGGAGCAGGCTCTGTACACACCGTACCAGTTTGATAGCAACAAAAAAATGCATTGGAACACAGTGTCTTTGGAGAATATGTCGTTCAGTAGGGAGCCACAGCTCACATAGCTTGGGCTCCAGCCTGAATATGAACAAGAGCAGCTCTGGAAGAGCTCCACCACATTCCAGCAACGTATCTGAAGGGCAATTGGGAAAAAAAAAAAAGAAGGTATCTTACGTGTCTCAACTTTGTTTCAGAGAAGTGAAGGCAATCAGACATCTCCCAAAAGTGCTGGGGATAACAAATACAGGAGGATTAAACAATGGCAATGTATTAGAGGCTTGTCTCCCCAGAGCCTTCTCTTCCCCAGGCTGAACACCCCTAGTTCTCTGCCTCTAACTCAGAGATTGCTAAGAATTGCTACTTTTTGGCCAAACTCTGGGTTATTGTTCCTATAATTAACCAATTCTGTGGAAGAATTCCTATTTATAAAAGCTGATTTAGCGTATGAAATATTCAATTTGTTCCACCAATTCACTTAGTTGCTAATCAACAAAGAAATGAGAAAATTAGGAGAAATAGTTGATTACATGAAAGGGAATTGAAAGTTTATCTTTTCAATTACACCTGTGAAAAAACATTAGGGTGTCTATACAATTCAATAAAAATAAGTAACAGACTCTTATAAATTTCTATTTCTTCTTAATACATTCTCTAGATTTTCTGCAAAGTTTTTCAGAATGATATTTCACAGAGAACAAGAATCCACTCCTGTCAATGGGGATAAACAAAATGTAAATTCTCCCTTCTACATTTCTTTAATGCTGTTTTCAGGCCAGGTGATGAGGAAATCAGTTTTCAGTAAATGGCTTATTTTGCCCCATGTGGTACTTCATATGAGCAGCAGAGAGGAGCCAACCCTTTTTCAAAACCTACTTTTGGGTTTTGAATTTCTGTCTATATTAATAGTTTTTCTTTTCCAAACCTTTTTCTTATTCACTTCATACCAAGACTGTCTTTTAATATGCTTGAGTCATTCCCTTTAAAATACTCTCCTTTCCTTCATCCCATCATTCAGTCTCCTGGCCACCCACACTGCCAATCAGCAGCGGTTGCGTAACTTTATAGGTGATATTAACAACAGCCATCAGTGGGAGAATTGCCCTCAGCATGACACTGTGAAATGCTGCTCAGGGGGACAAGACCTCTCCAAGAAGATAAACTGTAAACTCATGAGATTAACTTGCTTCAGTAACATGGACACAGCTTGGAATAAATGTGGCTCTGTAGAGGTAGAAAATGGTCCCGTATCAACATTTTATAGAATTAAAGAATTGTTTAGGTTGGAAAAGACATCCAAGATAGAGTCCAACCCTTCCCACAGCACTACCCAGGCCACCACTGACCCCTGTCCCCAAGTGCCACATCCACATGGCATTTAAATCCCTCTAGGGATGGGGACTGCACCACTGCCCTGGGCAGGTGCCAGGGCTGGACAGCCCTTTCCAAGAAGGATTTTTCCCCAATATCCTCCCCTGGCCCACCCTGAGGCTGTTCCCTCCCCTCCTGTCCCTGTTCCCTGGGAGCAGAGCCCGACCCCCCCGGCTGTCCCCTCCTGGCAGGGAGTTGTGCAGAGCCACAAGGGCCCCCTGAGCCTCCTTTTCTCCAGGCTGAGCCCCTTCCCCAGCTCCCTCAGCCTCTCCTGGGGCTCCAGCCCCTTCCCCAGCTCCCTCAGCCTCTCCTGGGGCTCCAGCCCCTTCCCCAGCTCCCTCAGCCTCTCCTGGGGCTCCAGCCCCTTCCCCAGCTCCGTTCCCTGCCCTGGACATTCTCCAGCACCTCAGTGTCCTTGTTGTCCTGAGGTGCCCAGAACTGGACACAGCATTTGAGGTGTGGATGTTTCAATTCAGACAGATTTGAGCAGCATCTCCACAGGCGAGTAACTTCTTCCATTATTTTATCCAGTATGAATCACACCATATAGCACGTTTCTCAAAATCACTGGGTCTTAATTTACCCTAATTTCTATTATTTTCTTTGTCTTTCCAGTGCCAAGCAACAGATATCTGCAATGAAGGAATCTAAAGATCGTTGCTCGTTTAATAACTTCTTTGTACCCTTTGATAGAAATGGATGGCTTTTTGTTAAACAACCAAAAACATACAAAACCCTCACTGGTTAGTTCGTAAATGTCCCTGTAAAATATGAAGAGGAGAATTGGAAATGGAAGGTACAACATGTTCCGCCAATATATCTTTTTCATAGAGAAAAAGCAGCACACAGAAATTCCAATTCCAATTAGATATTTAGGACCAAACAGCCTAAAAGGTTTGGTACATACTTTCTTCCTCATCCATTTCCTCTACTTTATATGGCTGCATGTTTAAAAAAACAATTACTGGGATGTTTATAACATATGGTCACATACTTATGGTTTTTAAGCACTACATTTTTCAATCAAAACCTTGCGTTAGGAACACCAGAAAATTGTTTTAATGCATTGTTGAAATAGATTGCTGTTATAAAAATAAATCCTACTCTTTGGAGAGCTACTGCATTAGGTTGTTCTGTTTGTCTGTGGACGTCTGACCAAGATGAACCATCCAGGTGAATAATTGGTTTCTGAGAAACCCTGAACAAGCCACTCATGTGAAAGAGGCAGCAGGAAAAGCATCTAATGACCAAATCAGCACACAGGGTGCTTTGGGGATCAGTACTGTTCCTGTTTTCATCCAAACACTTCAATACTTACCATTAGTGTGAATAAAACAAATGTTGGTTTACATGGCAGTAATAAACAGTTTTATAGAGAGGCTACGAGGGCTTTATCTTAATAATCTATTTTCTATCTACAGCTATAGCTAAGACCCTTCTAAAATCCCAGAATTCACAGGCTTCCTGTTCTCTCAAATACAACCCAACTAGCTGTGCAGGAGAAAAATCAGCATACAAAATTCTCCTGTTTAACTTACAGAGGTGCAAAGGAACCCCAAGATCTCATCCATTTATAAGACAAGCTCTTACAACTTCTTCAGTTTAATCATCTTCTCTTTTAAGGAAGATGATTTTTTAAGCAGTCTTCTCAAAAAACAAGGGGTTTGAGTACAGAATTTGAACAAATGCCTTCATTTATACCCTCTACCACAAAATAATGGCAATGTCCTAAAGATCTTGGACTATTAATAAGTAAAAAATTATGATGTTCATGTTTGGTTTACTTTAAATGTTTCTAACAAGCAAACAAGGAATTTTGAAATTACTTTAGCAGGTGTTTGCACTGCTAATGTCAAAAGCTCTTTCACTTATTTGCTGTCCAGCCTCATAAACCTGGAATGAAAGGTTTTCAATCAGATCTTCATAAGATGCTACTACCTCAGTAAAGGTTCTTTCAAAACAAATGAATTTTCATGCTTATTTTCCAAAATAATGAGAATTTCTAAGTGAAATAAGGCTTAATACCATCTATGTAACACAAATACCAGATACCAATGACACTTTGGTTGAAGTCCTGGGTGATGAAAGATCATCACCTTTTTGAAGAACATCATCTTGATGTTCTTCAATGTATTTGCCTAGAAATCTTTCAAACACAAGCAATGTATTTGCAAAGACACAATAATGCAAAAACAGCTGCAAATAACTATTAGTACTTCATAGTAATATACAGAAGTTTAAACAGACTAAACTTCACCAGCATCTTTTTCACAGGATTTTAGGATAGTTCTTCTGTTTAAGGATAATTTATGCAGCATTTTCTCATTAAAGTTTCAATTCATTTAAAGGAAAGAACTGATTACGAATTCAGGCAGAACTGCAGAATTCAGCTATTACTCAATAGAAAAGCTTGCTTTAGATTTGGGTTAGGTTGGTTATTTCAGTCTATTCTGAAATAGCTATTTTTTTGTGATATAAAAATAGGGGGATTAGGTAGGAGTAATATTCTATAAAATATAATTCATCTGGAGGAGGGTATGACTAATATTTAGAAAAAGTATTTATAGGCCCCCTGCTCAATACTGGAGACAGGCAAACCCAAGAATAACCTGATATTGAAAATGTTACTTCATCAGCCATCAAGTCAGAGTAATCAAAAAGACAGTATTATAGGGCAAAACAAGGTGACTCTATTAAGTGCAACTTAAACAGCTAGAATCCACATACCATACAAAACCCACCCATTACTATATTGCTTTACCATATGCTTTCAGTAAACAACACCCTAATAAAAATTTTCTTGTACAATCGCATTTTAAATTTATTCCCCTAGACGAGAAACTAAAAATTCACACACAAAAATGAAGTTTTTTAGACCACTAATGATGCGTGGCTAAGGCATTAAAAAAAAAAATCTTACTGGGTTTCTTGATGACATTTTGAAATGGAAGAAAATGGAGACATAAAAAAAACCCAAACAAAACACTGAAGAGACCTAGTCAGTGCTTTGGATGGTAAGTAGGTGGTTTCTGAATTTTAAAGAAAGATTATGACCAAAAAGAACCCCAACAAAACAAAACTACTTTAGCTTTTTTCCTCATCCCAGTATTTGACAAATAGGGACATATCTCAGCAGTCTTGATTTAATTTGGCAAAAGCTTCCCATTCTGCCAACAGTGTATCCAGTTCTACATATTTTGTGCGTTCTTAGCAGTTACCACTGACTACCACTGAACAACATTAATTGCATCACACTAACTCTGTTACGGCCAACCAGTTTATTTAGAAGTAGGTTTAATTTCATTTCTGCATCATTACTGGAGTCATCATATGATTGTGGGGAAGACTTCCCATTTCTTCGTGATAACACGCGTTTACAGAGAACACTTCTATGTGATGGCAGAGCCCTGCATTAAACTGTTGTTCAGATAATTTAAAAAATCAGATAGAGCTGCAGGATACCTAATGTAATATTACATATGCAAGCACAGAACACATTATAGGACCTGGTGGAACCTAGAGGTCTTTTCCACTCCAAATGGCTCTATGATTCACAGAATCATATAACCCTAGAATGATTTGGGCTGGAAAGGTTTACAGATCATCTCATTCTAACTCCCAAAAGATCACATTTATTTAAAGGTCAAATTGTTCAAATCAATAGTGAATTAAATACTTGTTTGCTACATATTGGATTCAAAAAATAACTTCTCTGCACTGAATCTAGAACATTTAATAGACTTTAGATCTGTTCCATTATATGTAAAAGCCAGCAAATACTGCAGTTCATGGACCTGACTTTATCTACTCTTTAGCAATTTCAAGTTTCTAAGATAAATATGGCTCTTAACAAAAAAAAAAAGCTCTTTATTACAACAGACAATTTCTTCTTAGGAAGTAAATGACGCAGGGGAACCTTTTTACATCTATTAATGTGCAGGGGGGAGACTGGGCTGGTTCTCTCTTGGGGGAACTCAAATGAAGGACTATTTATGAAGTACTTGGAGCTTTGAATATAATCAAATGTAATAACAAGATATAAGCTCCCACCCCCCAAATTTCTTTTTTGTTAAAACCACTTTTGTAATACTGGTTTTTAATAACCCCCATAATGGCCAAATTAGAGGGACCCCAACTGAAGTCATTCATCCCACATAAAACAAACATTGCTTTTTCTTCTTAGCTTTGTTTTACAAGCTACATTACTTCCAGATGACGCTTGAGGGGCCTAGGAGTTTCAAGAGTTAGATGGTTAAACAGACAGCTGCTTTCTATTTACCATATAAATCAGAGAAAAATCAAAGAAGAATCTAAATATTAGAATTCATTTAGCCCATTATGGAGCACAAACTGAGGGGGAAAAGAAAATAATACAGAAATCTTGTCATCCAGATGCAAAGTTTAATTCTGGTTATCAAGATGAGAGAAAAACTCATCAACATTTGCAGAATTCCAGCCCTCCATGAAAGCCTGCTTTGCACAGTGGGTAAATTTACTGGATTGGGAAGGAGTCAGAAAAAGTCAGCTCTGATTGGGAACTCTCCCAGTACCACCAGGCTTTGCTACTGCAGACTTTACACATATAATTATATATTAAAACATATATTTTTTTATATATAGACATGCACACACAGGGCTCACTACGTTTGTATTTTTTACATTTTTCCCTTTGAATTGCCAACACACTTTTATTTCTATACTAAATAACCCCAAAACCCAACATATTTTGGACAGAGGATTAAAGGATGGCTCTCCATATATTGATTAATGTATCTATTAATTCGAAAAGTTCAGTATTACACCACAAGGTTTCTATCCCAAATGTCATCCACTACTGAAGTGCTGTTAAATGACAATGCTATGTATTAAATAATTGAATATATTGCCACTAAGTGGGATTATTTTTAGAATTTTTCCTAACACATTTAAGCTTCATCTGGCTAGAATTTTCTTTTCAAACCCCAAATTTAGGAGGTAAGACTCAAGTGATGATGTCTGCTGAACTATTTGAATCTAATACTATACCTACATTTGATTTTTAATTTCCTCAATTTTTGCATTAAAGAAACTGGCTTTTTTCAGCAAGAAAATGACACAAACTTGCCAAAGCCCAAAAATTTGCTCTCTTCTCCATCCACTCTTTCCCTAGAAAGAGTTAACAAGAATTTGTTGTTACCAGCTGTAGTTTAACAAGCAGGAGAAGCACTCAAAAATCTTAAAGAATACTATGGGATCCTTAAAAAAGAGATTTTGGGGTAGATGGCAGCTCCACAACACATCTGATGTGCTACTTCCCAAGAGAAGTTAGCAAGTCTCTAGTTATGCTGTTAAGTACCTCTGATTTGATAAATTACATTAGACTGTAATCAAACTACCAAGAAAATCATGGATATGTTTATTTAAGTAGTTTGTCTTGATCTAAACTGAAAGAAGCAAAATTCTCAATTATTTTATTACCAGTTTTCTTGTTTGCTAAAAACATTGGAAAATATGCTTTCATTGGATGCAAGAAAGCAAGAAAGGTAAACCTAAATGGACTCTTCCCATTTCCAGTTAGATCAAAGTGTATTATTTCAAAACACGTCAATGCTGCTACAAAAGCAATGAATAATATTATGGCTTATGAAACAACAAGTATACACTGCTCAGCATGAGAATTAGTCTAACAGAGGATAGCGACTTTGAGGGAATAATGACAGGGAGTGGTTGTCTCTGTCCTGCCTTCTCCATCCTGCTCCTGAATCCCACCACACTGACAAGAGTTTATCAGGAAAGGACACCAGTCCAGCCTCAAAAAATGAAATAACTTGCTCTTTTCTTTTTGAAAAAAAACAGAAATGGAGGCCAATGGGGTCAGTTCCCTACTCCAGTTCCAGCTGTGCTGGTACACCACACACCTGATGGCAGACTGCAGCACATACTCACAGAAAAACCCATTAAGAAACATGGCAAAGGTAGGAATCAGTTTTTTCCTACCACCATCAGTGAGTATAAGCTTAGGGACTGTGTACTGGGTCAAAAACTTACTAGAATATGAAGAGTACTACTGTTCAAACCCGGAATTTAGGACAGTATCTTAAGCAGCACCTTTTACATAAAAGAAGAGTTTTATGTATGATTTAACCCTTGCATTTGGGTTCCATGCAAATTCCCCTTTGGATTACAGAGCACAGTAAGCAAATGAGTAATTTCTAAATTAAAATGAATGAAAAAATGGTGAGAAATGCATTTTTCAAATACTTATTTGGTCTGAAGAGAACTGCAAAGAGAACTTTGCTTATCAGGCAAACCTCCGCCTCTCAACGAACAAACCTGTGCAAAGCAGGCAATATTGGAATCACCCCATTCCTTAGCTCCAGGCTGGGATACAGAGGTAGAACACGCTCCAGGACTTCAGACATTTCAGCCCCCTCAGCTCCTACACTCCTCCTTGTTCTTACACGCAACATAAACACAGGCTTTCAGAAGCAGAATATGCTGAAGTGATGAAATCTGGCCTCCACTTTTTTTAGCCAACTGCCTATGTTTCAGACTGAGCTGTAACATGAGCAATTTTGAGAGGAAAAAGCAGGCCATGAACTTACTTTATTCAACCATACACCAATCATTCAAAGTGCTCTCTTCCCTTCTTCCATCCCTACATCATATCAACAGTAAAAAGAGAAAAAAATCACTGGAGTATCTAAGCCTCTTGGCTGTACTCCAGGGAGCTCTCCCAGCTCTATCAGTTGCATTGTTCAGCTGTCTCTGTATGTGAGGGGACAACTTCATATTGAAAGCCTTTCCCTGGGCCTTTCCTTAACTGCAGTATTGTTTACACCCAGCAAGTTTAAAAGAAGTCCAAAACCTATAAAATGTTTTTCAAGCATTGTCTTCCTACACACCCTAAAATATATATCTTCATATGTATGTTATCACATGCCTATGTGTTTTACAGACATGTGTATCATGCTGTTTCCTTATTTAAGTCATAAAACTATTATATCAGATTATCTTTTTAGGTATTTTTATATTTAATGCTAGAGAAATAGGATATGTAAAGTCTCAGGTAGGCATATTCTGGATCGTGTATTAGCCCTGAAAATAAAACAGTTGATACATTTTCATCCTCAAAAATCCTGAGCACTGATTTTCTTTCCTTCACACAATACTGCAGTGAGGGTTCAAATGAGTACAGACCAAAGATAATTCAGCAGCACAAAGATATTATTCAAGTCCTCTCAAGACGTCTCCTTCTTCCACCCAAAGCAAAGATTTCCCAACAAGCCATGCAATTAAATACAAAATACAAAATTCTTGCCTACTTGTGGGCATTGGCTCAGCAAGCTGAAGGGAAGTCTAAGTATCCATGTATTCAGAACATACTAATTTGCCCCACGACTCCAGTTCTCCCCCAGAGGCTCACTGGGAATTGCTTTCAGTTATTTTTAGGCATTTTAAGATTCTGTGGATGCTAAAGGCCAGTTCTTAAAACGGCCGTTTTCAACTGTGTGATTTAAATATACTGAATTACAAATGGCTTGAAAAGCACGAGTTGACAGTAAGTCTCTTCCCTCTGCATAGCTGTGGTTTTGTTCTGCCATTTCTAAGTGTAATTCTTGTTTTTTAGAGACGTTTCAGACATGACATCATTCATACAGGTTCCTGTATTTTGATGTTGGTGGTTGCTCAGCTGCCACACTCTGAGAATTCTTTGCAGATTTAGGGATGTATGACTTGAATTTTGAAGCACCCATTACAACATTCATTTTGATACTCACATAATCAGGAAGTGGAGAGTCATTTGAACCCAGGGAACCTCTCAAGGACTGCGTGGCTTGCTCCAGCACTTTGTTGTGTTTTTTAGACAACAGAGAAAAAAGACTGGGGGGAAAAAAAATTAAAATAACTTCATGATAATGTCCTGAAATAGTTAAGACTGTGCAGTAAGGAAAGAAATCTTATTATATACACAAAATTTTTAGAATGCAATGTACAATAGTTGTATTATTTATTTATTTATTTAACATCTGGGTAAGTAACAGCAGAGTTTGAATCAGAAATAGTCTACACAATATATGATCTGAAGAACTTTTTATGTTCATGATTAAATTCATAAAAGTCAAACTGTCACAGAAGGAATGGCATACATGCAATTTTAGTTCATAAATAGTTTGTGTTCACTAGAATGCAATTTTTAAGTGCAGCACCTCATGCAATACATTCTAATATACACTTAAATATCTCATATAATATCCATTCTAATAACCTATTGCTTAGACAGGAGAAATCTGAGCATATGACAAAAACTTCAGGTATTTTGAGGCCGAGTTATTGCATTTTACTAGTATATATTATTCTCAAATGTATTTAAGCCTAAGTCAATGAAAAAAGGATTACCTTAGCTTTATAAATAATCTGTTAAATCAGAGGTCCATACACATATAGAGAAATAAACACATTTTTTCTTGCACTCTGGAATAAAGCAGGGCAATGACACTCACAGGGGATGGTGTAACCTGATTTATAAGGAGAATGGTGGAAGCAGCAGCAGTGGGCAAAGGCCACCAGCTAATGCTCAGCAGCAGCAAGGAGTGAGATACTCTTCTAAAGCCCTGGACAGTTCAAACATGACTGTCAATTCACAGATAAACCCATCCCCATCTTGGAAGAGCTTTTAAGACCATCAAGTCCAACTCTGCCCCCAGCAAAGCCCAGACCACCACTGACCCATGTCCCCAAGTGCCACATTCACACAGCTTTTAAATCCCTCCAGGGATGGGGACTCCACTACTGCCCTGGGCAGCCTGTGAAAAAACAACTCCTTCCATGGAGATTTTTTCCCTAATATCCATTCTAAACATACTCTGGTGCAACCTGAGGCCATTTCCTCTCGTTAGATGTCAGATGTTTTTGGGCTTTCTGTGTCTAAAAATATAATTTGGACTTCTTTACTTCTTTTTGGAGCATTACAGGACTCCTATAAGGTTTTCCTGGGATGACTATGTGTGTTCTAGAGGGTGGAAAGGCTAGCTTGATCAACACACACCAAAAGGGTTACAGGTGAGGCCCTGGCACAGGGTGCCCAGAGAAGCTGTGCCCGCCCCTGGATCCCTGAAAATGTCCAGGCCAGGTTGGACAACCTGGGATAGTGGATGGTGTCCTTGCCCGTGGCAGGGGGTAGAATGGGATGAGCTTTAAGGTCCCTTTCAACCCAAAACATTCTGTGATACTGTGAACACATTTCACTTACAAGTGGCAAAATCTACGTCAGCATTATATTCTGGACATTCTCCATTTCTTGGAACTGGATCATTGCTTGAAGGCATATGCTTGCAAGGCTCTTCTGCCTCATGAAATGATAATCAGCACTGGGAGGAGTCCCCTGAATTTTTTTAACTTTAAACTCATTCATATCATATCCTTCACAGATGGTAGGAGTGGATTCTTTGGAGTACCAGTGCTTGTCACCCCACTGCTAGTTGAGAGCCTCAGGAAAAGGCTTTTCCAACACTCCTCACAGTCATGAGGAATTAGTTACACTAACTCACAGCTATTAGTCAATACCACTAGAACCTTCCATGTTAAAAGGGGAAGAAGCAACACAGAAATTAAGATATATTGATAGCTTTCTGCTTTTTTTCCCCTCCCATAATCTGTTACTGCATTCACAGACTGAAACTTTTGTTCAGATCAATAACTGGATCTACAAGCTGCTCCTTGGTAGGAAACAGCAGCACTACTTCTGCGACCATGGGTATCTTTGAAGACTCAGATTTCAGAGATACTGTCATCAGCACCATCTAGTGCTGTGGAGACAAAATAATCAGTTAAAACCAAGCTGGAGATGCTTATGGTGGGGTGCAGCAAAACCATGTTAAATCTGGTGTCTGCTCCAGAAGATACAGATAATTTCACAGAGAGGAAGAATTTGGAATGAAGTGGATTTCCAACTCCTAGATTTTTCTCCAAAACACATAAAGCATTTTGGCTGTGAAGGAAATGTAAATATAAACAAAAAAGTGGGATCAAGATTTTGGAAAGTGCGTGTGTTCAATGCATGTGAAGAGGAAAATGAACATACAATGGTACTCTGCATGGAAACAGAATAGCAGAAATTAAATTTATTTATTCCAACAGAAATGTAGAGAACTGGGGTAAAGCATAAAAGAAAATAATGGATAAATTCTTTCTTTACATATGCCTTAAGTTTTTTTAAAAACAATGAAGTATATTATAAGTAGAGTTTACAAGCAAGACCTTGGTGGCTGATTTCTAGTTCCAAAGCAGCAGTGCAGAGGCTTTTGTTGTCTTTCCCCTTGCAAAGTTCTGCTTTCCAGCTACACATTCATGTCCTTCACACCATGCTGGGACAATTCTTTGTGGGACCACTGCCCATAACACAGATATCCAGGTTAAAAAACCTCAACACAATTCTCTCCTCCATGCTTCAGTTATCCTTCTCCAAGGACCATCCCTTAGATAAGCACAAAGGCAGAATACATGGCAGGATTTTTCACACTCAATTTTTCACAATAAAAATGCATAGAACTGCAAATTCAAAGAGCTCCACAAAAACACTACAGCTAAACACAGAAGGAAAAAAAAAACACAAAAAAACCCAACCAAACAAAAAAACCAAGGTCAGATATTGTGATTAACTAATGGATTTGGAGCTTCCCAGGAAGTACTGTTGCCTCCTGAATTGGTGCAAAACTTCATTCCAAGTCATTCACTTATTATTATGCCTCTAACTCTGAAAACCACCTTGATAAATACCAGACTAATTTTTAAAGTCTCAGGACAGAGTCAGTTACAACCCTCAAAAGGCATTTGTATGAAGTTTAGCTCATAAATACCTTTCATCACCAACAAATGCTGCACTCTAAAGGAGCTGCTTGATTTTGCAGCAGTCATGTCTCCAAGTTTTAGCCTTGAATTTGATTTTCAAGGCACAAATAATGCAATTTTAGAAAAGAAAAAATGCTTTACAACAAGGTTGTTCCCCTCTTCACAACAAGGTACAAAGTCTGGAAGTGGAAGCTGAGACTGGCTCCCAAATTTCCCTTATGTGTCTTCATCACACATCTATTTTTGCCCAGCTAGAAGTTGAGATCAAACAGAAAAATACATGTATTATGTGGTCACTGAGGACAGCGTGCACAGGCTGACAAAAATATGAATTTTTCTACTGGAATATTTGTCCTCTTTCATCCACTCTTCTCCATCAACTGTCAGGCAGGCAGTGGAGCTCAACAGCCCTTCACTCTCACCCATTATGAACTTTTCATAATAATAAAAAGCTATGTTCAGAACAATGAAAACATCTTGGTACCCCAACTCATCTCTCCCTCACAGAAGTACTTTAGCAAGCAAAACAGTAAGCTGGAATAAGAGCAAGATGAAGTAACAGCTGGCATCTGTTAGGAAGATTAGGAATCATCAGTTGGCATCATCAGGGGAAATTCCTGCCTCTGAGGAGGTGAGTCCCTGACATAGGGTGCCCAGACAAGCTGTGTGCAGCTGGAAGTCTCCAGGCCCCTGGCAGTGTCCAAGGCCTGGCTGAACAGGGTTTGGGGCAACCTGGCACAGTGGAAGGTGTCCCTGACCACAAACAGGGTGATCTTTACGGTCTTTGCAACCCACACCATTCCAAGATAATGTGATCTTACAGATCATCAAATTGCACCAGAGATGAGCTCGGCCAACAAGGAAGATTCAAGGCTGAACAACAATCTCAAGGTCCTGTGGTTGTTTGTTTTTAAGGAATTAAAAACAACATTGATTTCCTACCTCCCTTTACACAGCAGTTTTTAATTTAACTCAGAGCTGAACTTCAATAAATAAAAAAATTAATACAGACTAAATTGTAATGGTTTCTAATCTCAGTGAATTGATTACGTGCTATTTGCACACACTATAAAATGCAAACCAGTAATATATGAACTTAACACCTTCAAAAAGTCAACTCTACAAAGCCTATAGATCCTGAAAGAAAAAGAAAAGCCAATAAGGAGGTTCATCTATCAAGTGCCTCAAAAAGTCTAATTTGCATCAGTTTGAAACAGCTCATAAAGTACACTTTTCACATTAAAAAAAAACCCAATGAATAAAATGCTTTTATAACAAAAATAAATTGGAAAAAAAGAAGTGGAAATTAAAATTAGAAGTTGAAAGGAAATCCAAAGTTAGAATTTGCCAAAACCTTTTCTGAAAGCTTTGGACAATGAGAAGGAAAGGTAGCAGTGTGCTTTATTTTAAGGAAGTAAATAGGATGCTCCAAAATTATGGCATGCCAGTTTGTCCTGAGCATAATACTGGAACAGTGATTGTGAAACTCATTCCAAGGAGGATATTACCAGCACTGAAAAATATACCTTGTTGATGGTCTTTCAATGACTGGAAGTAAAATAAAGCACAATAGTACCCCTGTTTTAACAGGCTTCTACACATCATTTATATGATTTTGTTCCACAAAGTGGAGATTTTTTTCATTTAGACAGTTGAATAATAAAAAGTAACATGGGATGCATTATATGAACTGAAGGTGAGACATCCCAACAGTCTGAAAAATATTCTTAATAGGGCCAAAAAAGGAACACATTCTTGGCCCATCTAAATACCAAAAGCTATTAAACACTTGATCAAGCTACCAAAATACTTTTAATATACAAAGAGAATATATAAAGTGATTTATATCAATATACATCAATGGTAAAGAAATGCCAGTGGCCTGAAGTTGCGCCAGAGGAGGTTTAGGTTGGATCTCAAGGAAAGGTTCTTCCCCAGAGGGTGCTGGCACTGCCCAGGCTCCCCAGGGAATGGGCACGGCCCCGAGGCTGCCAGAGCTCCAGGAGAGTTTGGACAGCGCTGCCAGGGATGCCCAGGGTGGGGTTGTTGGGGTGTCTGTGCAGGGACAGGAGCTGGGCTGGATGATCCTGTGGGTCCCTTCCAGCTCAGGCTGTTCTGTGATTCTATGAAATACTACAGCTAAACTTCACAAATGGTACAGTCATTACGGGAGTGATAAAGAGAAAAGGCATTTTAATCAATTTTTTTCTTTACCTTGCAAGCAAGAAGTAGGACACAAAATAAACTTGCTGAGATTTAATGCAGCAAGAAACAATCCAAGCTTCTCACTAAGTATGAAGGATTTCACCCTGGGAGCAGCAACTAAGGATGATCAGACAGCAAATGGCTACCTATAATGCAACACAGCCGCTGAAAGAGTACCTGTCTTTGGTTTTAACAAAAATATGGCCCTTCATGACAAGAAATACATTGAGGGGCTGGAGCATGTCCAGAAAAGGGAACAGAGCTGGGGAAGCAGCTGGAGCCAGGTGGGTACCAGTCTCTTATTCCAGATAACAAGTGATAGGACAAGCAGAAATGGCTCAGGGTGTGCCAGGAGGTTTAGTCAGGATATTAAAACAGTTTCTTCATAGAAAGGGCTATCCAGCCCTGGCACAGCTGCCCAGAGCAGTGGTGGAGTCCCCATCCCTGGAGATGTTTAAAACTCATTTGGATGTGGGACATGGGGCAGTGGTGGGTTGGGCACCTAGTTAGGGATAGGGTTGGACTCAAACTTAGATGCCCTTTCCAACCAAAATAATTGTATGATTTTATATCCAGTAAAGTTGTGCTGTGCAGCAACTGCCCCGGCATCCTGCATGAAAGATTTTGAAACAATTGTATGAAAATGCAAAGGCTCTAAAAACTAGAAAACATACTTCCCCATGAAATGCTTGAAAACTCATCTATTCAATGGATTTGAGAAAAGATGAATGATTTGGCCAGAAAAGCAAAAACATGCAAATGGAGAAAGGAAACTTGCTTACAGAAGATTCCACAAGATACCAGAATAATAATAAAAAAAAGAGTTATCGAAACAGAAACGTAACTGTCATTACATGGGCATAGATCTCTCTTACAAATGAGGCTGAAGCCAGACTCAATGTTGCAATAAAATTCCTGTTTGCACTGTCAAACCAATGGCAAAGAGGTAAGGAAACCTGGGAGGAAAGAAGACAATCTCAATACCTAGGGTATGAGATGACTTAGATGGATGGTGTGATACAAAGAAAGAGATGGAAGCCTGAAAAAAAGGGGCACGGATAGAAACGAACTGATGACATTAGCAGAGGAAAATCATATCAAGTTATATGACAGCAAGAAGGGTTAAGGACTGAATTGGATTGGATATCTCACAATTCAAATCACTACTGAGCTTCTAAAGGTGAATTTTAATTTATCTCAAAATATAGAAATATTCCATATGTGTTGAGTAAAGAACTTCTGGAGGACTAAAGTGCCTCTCCACCGAATTTATTTGAAGTTTGGAAATTCAGATGTTCTGATTTTTTTCTGCTCACTCTCATAGCTCAGAAGTGCTGCAAACAAACTGACCAGTACCCAAACACAAATCACTATCTGGTGATGGAAATAAACCCAGCAGTTCCATAGATCAAAAAATTTGAGGAACAATGTTCTCAAACAATTCAGCCATACTCTGTATGTACTATTGTTCTCTATTTTAAAGACTTAAATATAAAGCCCTAAACACCAAAACCTTGCTACACAAAAAATACTCCTTCTAAACAAAAGGATTGTACAATGCCACAACCATATTACAAAAAGAGCTCTAAAAAACATTTTAGAAATCTGACATCTAAAGTTAAAAGCATACCTTGATTTCTGTATATCAAAGGAACACTTCTTGGGTTTGACCTGTTTTTTAAAAGGATTACAGAAAAAAAAAAAGTGTGTGCTGTGGCACAAGAACCCTAGACATGGATATGTGCCTGCATAGTCGTCTCCAAGCAGACAACCTGAAATGCCCATCTGGTTGAATAAAGGTTTGTGAAGGGTCGCACCAGACATCAGAACAAAACAAATGCACTGTGCTGCTCCACTTGAAATACAATAAATCCATTGTCCCACAGACTTGTATGAGGGACAGGTTGTAAGCAAGTGCCTGTCTGTGGGCAATGGAGAAGTGCTCTGTGAGCACTTAAGGAACCCAGCACTGGGAGAAATCCATTTAGTACAAATAAATGCAGAGAAAAATCCCTAAGTCCCTTGTGCTCATGTCTACTAAAGAGCCCTTGAGGCATTCTGCATTTGAATTATCCAAGCTACAATGGCACATAAATAGAAATAAAGAGAGACAATAGCCATGGAGAACTCCAAGGCCTTTGCAGGGCAATTTACTCCATAGAGGGGCACTGCTCTTATTTATTTGAGCCCAGCTCTAAAGCCTGGGAGACATTTAGGATCCCAGGAAACAGAATCTAACCAATTAAAATATGAAATAACAGAATAAACAGAAAATAAGAACACACTTTTTATCTTTCTTTCTTTCTAGTCTCATAAAGTGAAATGTGACTACTGCTGAATAAAGATTTGCTATATTTACTATTAGGTCCATCTGGCTTGTGGAGATGATGTGAAATTGAGAGACTGACAATGTGCAGATTCCAAAAACATCATGGATGTAAATAACATGGTTTGTATGGGCCACATTGATGGACAAAGAGTGTTCAAGGAAACAGGGAATGAAAAGAACTCCCAGACAGTACAACATTCACATGAGGGGCATATTGCCATGTTCCAATTTTGCTGGACAGTGATCAGACCTTTTTCTGCTTTTCTTATCTTGTGCCTTCTTAAAAATAAAAGTTTGTGTTCCCTTGGAAGCAGCTGTGTGAAACAGCTGGCAGCTATTTCAGGGTAAATCCCAAAGTATAGAACCTCTGAGTGATTTGGATTGAAACAGATCTTAAAGCTCCTGCAGTTAAACCCCCTGCCATGGGCAGGGACACCTTCCACTGTCCCAGGTTGCTCCAAGCCCCATCCAACCTGGCCTTGGACACTGCCAGGGATCCAGGGGCAGCTTCTCTGGGCACCCTGTGCCAGGCCCTCACCCTTCCTTCTAAATGAAGAATTTCTTCCTAATAGTCAATATGAATCTGCCCTCTCTCTGTTTCAAGTTTTCTTGTCAGTATCTACCCATGTAAGAAGTCATTCTCCTGAGCTGATCTCTGGCAACACAAATGGTTTTAATGCAGCCTGGCTAAGAAAATTATTTCTATCCCATCTCCCTGTTAAACATCAAACATAAAAGGCCATTCTTTTAATTCTACAATCCTAAACTTGATCCCAATAAATTATATACTTCAAGATATCTCCATGACAAAACATCTCATTAATTTTAAAGAGTACCCTTTTATCTTTTATAAGCCACTGCTTACATATGAGCAGAGATCTGTAAGTCATGTGCTATAAAGCCATATCAAATTCTGCCTCACAGAGGACAACATTATTATTTAGAATATTGCTATATTAAGTAGAAAAACAAGAAGTCACCATACCCTTGTAGGTATATAAGCAAAATCAGAAACAACTTAGAACAATTAAGGGAGGCTTTGCATCAACGAACAGGATTTCCTGCTAAAATGGAGTTTGAAAGACAATGACGCTAGAAGTAACATGGAAGAAAGGAATTTGATGTGGCAAGACAGAAGTAAATATTTACAAAATAAGCCAAGAGTTTAATTTCCAGAGACCAGGAAATGTACTTTTCAACTGAAGGCATAAATTGTTCGGCATCTCATGGCCACTTTCCAGCCAATGTTGGGAAATGGATGCTCCTATCACTAGAGAAGTAAAAGGAACAGAGAGCAGTAAATTCCTTCCCCTGTAGCTTGGTACAGATCGTTTTATTCCCCTTTTGTCTGGCATGCCAAGTAACATCCTTGTAATTCCACTTACAAGGCAGAGGCAGGCTAGGACCTAACTCTAGATTGTATTGGTAGAAACTCAATAAGCAGACTGTGATCTAGCATGGACTGAATTCCTGCGTGCAAGTCCTATAGAACATGATGATTTTGACTTGACAGGGCAGTGCTTTGCTGAGCACCATCTCTCTCCTTTACCTTTCAAGAGAGTGGCAAGCAGGAAACTAAATTCTGAAAGGCTGAAAGCTAAGGGAGGAAAATGAGTGCAGTCCAGTACAAATAGGATATGTTTGCAAAGCTCAAATTAAATACAAGGGGTTTTTTTCTGAGCTTAAAATCTTCAAACGTGTTTTAGGTGTCTCAAGGTATGCATGTAATTGCTTTCAGTGATCCCTGTATTTGTCCTGTTACTATTTTATAAGAACATCAAATGGGAAGAGCCCACAATATTTCCATTTTATCTACTTGCTCTTAATTCAACAGGGAAAGTCTCATAGCTGCTGAGAGATGACATTTGCCTTGAAAGAGGGCAAAACTCTGTGGGTGAGGATCAGAGGAAATTGCTGGAAAAAGCAACTTGAGCAAAACTCTCACCCAAAACCCCAACAACAGACTCCTAACAAAGAAATAACAACATGACGATGAGAAAGACACTGCTGTCATGCAACCCAAGGTCCAAATCCCTGTCCTTTGAGCAGCTTGGATTTGGCACAGCTTTGCTCAAACACACTGGCTGTGCAAGGACATTTGTATTGGTATGTATTTGGGTGAGCGATACACTTGAAAAGAGCATTGCAGTGCCCTCTGAACTCATTCTGACAGGAAAGAATCTAGGTCTACTTCAGGAGATAACAGACTCATTCTGCAGGCAGAAGGTCGCAGGGTATGTGTGTCGTTAACAGCCCTCCTCTTTCCAAGATTTAAGCAGAACATGAGTCTGGACTCTGGTTCTGAACCTGGAGCCCTCACAGAGCTCACCTCAGGCACCACCCTGTCCTCATGCAGCCCCCTGGGCTCAGAGAGAGTTTGGCTTTTCAGTGCCCTGGCACAGTTACAATGAATTAATTGTACACTGCAATCTCCTCTGAAACTTGGAAATAATATACAGACTCATAGAATGTTTGGGTTGGAAGGGACCTCAAAGCCCATCCAGTGCCACCCCCCTGCCAGGGGCAGGGACACCTTCCACTGTCCCAGGCTGCTGCAAGCCCTGTCCAGCCTGGCCTGGGACAATTCCAGGGATCCAGGGGCAGCCACAGCTGCTCTGGGCACCCTGGGCCAGGGCCTGCCCACCCTCCCAGCCAGCAATTCCTGCCCAAGATCCCATCTGTCCCTGCCCTCTGGCCCTGGGAAGCCATTCCCTGGGTGCTGTCCCTGCAGGCCTTGTCCCCAGTCCCTCTGCAGCTCTCCTGGAGGCCCTGGAGGCCCTGGCAGGGGCTCTGAGCTCTCCCTGGAGCCTTTTCTCTTGCAGGCTTTGACCTAACTTCATAAAACTTGAGTTTCAGCATCAAAGTAGAACAAGAAACAAGCCCCTAAGGAGGACCCATCATATGCTGCAGACAGAGAATACTATTTTTGTCTTATGCTTTTGTCTCCTTTCCCCCTCCTCTTTCAGTCCGTCCTAAAGGTCTCTCTGACATGCTTGCTCCACAGGAAGGAGTTTACTGCTCTCCTCATGGACTTACCTTCTCTTTGGCCAAGTGTCCTTCCTGATCACATCTTTCTCCCTCCACAGTGATCCTGTCAGTGGGCATGAAAAGCTTCTAGCTGTCCCTCCTTCATCACTACAGTGTGTTTGGTTACCCTACTGACGTAAAACCCCTAAAATTGTAACAAACTGGAAACATTCTTTATTTTTTTTTAAGAAATAAAGAAAATCAGTTGGACCAATCAACTTTACAATAAAATCTAATTGCTAAGGATATTACAGAAATGACCAAAAATTCAAACCTGACATAGTTGTCACAGCTAAGATGGTCTCCCAAGCATAATTTTGGATGCAAGGACTCTCTTTTGCATAACAATGAGGCCATTTCTAAGCTTCCAGTGTCCCATAAAGGAAAAAAACCCTAAAGATAACACATTCATATCTGTGGATAACTTCAATAACTGTTCATAGTGGGTAGCAATATTTTTTTTTTCCCAAATCCATATCTATAGGTAATTTGTATTTTCACTGTGAACACGTGTGAACCACTGAGAACTTTTATGAGTACCATGGACTCTAAAAAGAATAGTTATTAAGGAAATGAGCATTTTTTGTCTTCTGGATAAAGTGAGATGGCATTTGTTCAGTGTGCCTGAGGCCACATAAAGAATAAAGACAATGTAAAAACAAAAAAACCCAAACCAGTGAATAACCCTACATTCAGAACAAAGCACAATGAACAATCACTTTATTAAAGATTGTGTTTCACTCTTGAAACAAAGATGGTGAATTGAAACTTCTCATAAAACCTTAATTTATTATTTCCTGAATTTTGAGTCAAATTTCAATACTGATGAAGTCAATTTAAGATGTAAAAAGTGCATAAAGCATAATACATTGGATGTATTACCACCTCCTTCAATGGAGTACCTCCATCCATATCATGTTAGTGATTTTGGCTCAAATATCTCATTTTACTGAATTTCCAGACATGAAAAACACATAGTTTGAGCAGCGCTACTATAAAGCCAATGTCGGAGCTGAATTTTGATCACTCCCCCTACATCTTCACCAGTAATTTCACACAGGATGTTCAATCTTAGTACACAAACTGCAGTTTCCAAGGCATGTGTATTTAAACCGTACATACAGAGTTTCAATTTTCAAATTTTGCTCACACATTCCTTTCTGAATAAATCATGAAATAAGGCATGAAATACCTTGGAAGGAATAGCAAAGAGGACTTTAGGTATGGTACTTGATAATGAACTCAAAATTCACACTACAATATCTTGTATCACATTATCCAGACAGGTTCAAGCAGTGGCCTGTGGAAACCTCTGAGGTCTAACAAGGCCAAGTGCTGGAGCAGCACCTGGGTCAGGGCAACCCTGGGGATCAACCCAGGCTGGGGATGAGCAGAGGGAGCAGCCCTGGGAGAAAGAGCTGGGGGTGCTGTGGGTGAGAGCTGGACCTGCCCCAGCCTGAACCCCCCGTGCCCTGGGCTGATCCCCCAGCCTGGGCAGCAGGGGAGGGGGGATTCTGCCCCTCTGCCCCTGTGCTCAGCTGAGACCCCATCTGCAGAGCTGCCCCAGCCCTGGCTCCAACAGCACAAGGACCTGGAGCTGCTGCAGCCAGGCCAGAGGAGGCCACGGAGATGCTGCCAGGGCTGGAGCCCCTCTGCTCTGGAGCCAGCCTGGGACACCTGGGGCTGTTCAGCTGCACCACAGAAGGCTCCAGGGAGAGCTCAGAGCCCCTGCCAGGGCCTCCAGGGCCTCCAGGAGAGCTGCAGAGGGACTGGGGACAAGGCCTGCAGGGACAGCACCCAGGGAATGGCTTCCCAGGGCCAGAGGGCAGGGACAGATGGGATCTTGGGCAGGAATTGCTGGCTGGGAGGGTTGGCAGGCCCTGGCACAGGGTGCCCAGAGCAGCTGTGGCTGCCCCTGGATCCCTGGCAGTGTCCAAGGCCAGGCTGGACAGGGTTTGGAGCAGCCTGGGACAGTGGGAGGTGTCCCTGCCCACGGCAGGGGCTGGAAGGAGATGATCTTTAAGGTCCCTTCCAACCCAAACCATCTGGGATCCTATAACTGAGTGTGTGCACCTACATAAAACACCCTCACCTTCTACCCAGAGAGGTATTTGTTGGAAATACTTCTTCTCTGCAAACAGCAGAATCAGCAAGCTGATTTGCAGATACATATACTTTCAAAGAGATGAAGTGCTTAAACATTTTCAGAAGCACATGAAGGTATCCTAGTACTGGAAAAAAGGAAAAATGCAATAAAAAACCAGGATAATCTCAAATAATGTAACACATCAAGTGTTTTTCAATACAAGACCAAGATTAAGTTTAATACCTATTACTAAACCCATCCTGTAACAACACAGTACTTGAAAAACAAGTATCTCAAATAAAAACTGTTTACATCCTTCACTGTAATGTCAACATCATCCCTTTGTTGCATTTCTGTGAATTTCTGTTCTTAGAAACAAACCTGCAAAAGGTAGCCTGTCATAAATAAACCACTTTTCAAAGGAAAATTGAGGTTAAAATAGATAGGAAATTAAAGATAGGTATTTTCATCCTGAAAAATACTGCATCATCAAAAAAAAACATTTATCAAGAATATTAAATTTTTTCTAAGGTATGTTAAAATCCAGTCAGAATCCAACTGCAGCGAATGCTGAACAAAACAAGGGATAATGAAGCATTTCATAAGGGTGCAGTTCACTATGGAAAAAGCTACAGTTTATGACCTACACGGAGGTTAACTTGGCCTTAGGAAGCACCAGATGCCCTTGCCCAGTTCAGTATAAATGCTGTGCCTACATCCTGGGAAATTGGCCCACAGCATTTTCTTAACTTCTGTTATTTAGCATTTCTCTTTATTTTATTTCTCTCTTCTTGATAGCTTCAGCCTCTCAACAACACCCATATCCTTTCCTGTGTATGCCTGAGAGATAATGCCAGGGCCTTTCACCTCCTTCATTTTCCATGCATCTTTATTATGAACAGTAAAGTTGGCCTCCCAAACATCACATCCTATAATCACAGTGTTTAGTGATTTTTCCCCCTTGTTCTAGAGCTCATAAGAAAAAAAAAAAAACACCAAACCAAACCAAATTTCAAAAACAAACACAAAACAAAACAAACAAAAAGTGGGGGGAAACAACCCGTGAAGTATGGCTGGATTTAAAAGATCTGTGATTAAAAGAATGTGAAACTTTGGGACAAGGGTTAGTGACCTTGGCAGTGCTGGGGAAATGGTTGGACTTGATGCTTTTAGAGGGATTTTCCAGCCTAAATGATTCCATTAAATGTAGAGCAAGGACCTAGGAACGTTAAAACACAGCTCCAGGGAACAGCATATAGATAACAAGAATATACCATGGTCTCCAGCATGTACAAAAGCATTTAGAAATACACTACAGGCAGCTTGAAATGCTCTGAACTACTCATCGTTGCAGGAAGATGACAATCTTGGAATGGATAATCTGGAAGCCTTTAAGGGAGGAAAAATGTTTGGAGCAGTGAATTCTCCCAGCTTTTGTCTCCATCACCACCACTGTTCTCCCAAACAAACATGTGTGATCAAAATCACTGTAGCTCACAGCAGGAAAAGACTTGTCAGCATCCTGAAGGATCCTCGGCTTGGACCGTCCCCTCATCTTTTATAAAAATACTTTCCATATCTAGCAAAAGTCACATCTTACCCAAGTTTCACAATCCAACCCTGACAGAGCTGAAATGCAATCCCGTTTCACCACTCTAGTCTGCCTGTCAATGTTTTTAATTTTACTCTTCAGTGAAAAAGGTGTTACAGATAATACCTATGAGATCTAGAAATGTTACATGGGCGTGAATAGCCCTAATTAAAAAAGGCAGATTTTATTTAGGTAAAGCTTTAAAGCTATTGTTCGTTACTTTTCAGTAGGAAAATGTCATTATTTCCCACATACACTCTCATCTACCCACTACTGAACCTGTCTTTCTGAAGAGAGATTATTTTATTGTCTTCAGACATCCTCAAGTCGCAGGATTGGTGGGACAACTAACATAGATTTGATTTAATGATTTATTTCAGCATTCTTGCAGTTGTGCAATATTTTTCCATCTTAAAAACTAACATGATAGCTTTTAAGTCCTAGTCCTCCAAGCTGCACAGTAATTAAATTTACATTGTCTTCAATTTATTTGGAAATTAACCTCCTTCCCACAGAGAAAGAGGTTGTGCTTTACCTCCCACTCAGTTTTATAAATCTTATTCTGCTGTGTAATTCTTTCTGCCTCTATCAATCCAAAAATCCTCCTAAATTCCAAAACGTTGCCCTCCCCAAAATGTACTTTCAAAAAGACACATTTCTGTGATGTTCCAGGTCATTCTCTGTTTTTCCCAAAGTTAAGACAACACTTCCAGGAATTGACTTCATGAGGATAAAGCAAACACTAACAAATTTCATATTCTATACTGTACAAAAACCAAGTACAACCGTCACGGGTTGGGATGTAAATTCCATTCCCGCTTGGGAAACAAATGCTAGGCCATAGGATATAAATTGTCTTTCAGTGGGATACTCAGAAGAGACAGGATAGGAGTCTTTCTAGGCATGTACAAACATTGTTCTGAAATTCAATTTACCCAGGTGTCAGAACCAAAGAATCACAGAATCATTTACATTGGAAAAAACCTCCAAGATCACAGAGCCCAAGCAGTGCCCAATCCCCACTGTGCCAGCAACACAGAGCACTGTTTACCATGTCCAGCCCCCTTCCCTGGACAACTCCAGATATGGGGAATGCAAGCCTCCCTGGGCAGACTTCCAGTTCCTGACCATGCGTTCCATGGGGAAATTCCTCCTCGTGTCCAACCTGACCCACCCTGAGGCCATTCCCTCCCCTCCTGTCCCTGTTCCCTGGGAGCAGAGCCCGACCCCCCCAGCTGTCCCCTCCTGGCAGGGAGTTGTGCAGAGCCACAAGGGCCCCCCTGAGCCTCCTTTGCTCCAGGCTGAGCCCCTTCCCCAGCTCCCTCAGCCTCTCCTGGGGCTCCAGCCCCTTCCCCAGCTCCCTCAGCCTCTCCTGGGGCTCCAGCCCCTTCCCAGCTTCCCTCAGCCTCTCCTGGGGCTCCAGCCCCTTCCCCAGCTCCCTTCCCTGCCCTGGACACGCTCCAGCCCCTCGGTGTCTGTCTTGTCCTGAGGGGTCCAGAGCTGTCCCCAGCACTGGAGGTGCCTCAGCAGTGCTAGCACAGATGACAGATGAGTTTTCCCAACGCTGGTGGTGTAATCTGAAATCTTAATGCAAGGCCAAAACTATCCCGGATACTGAAGCAATTTGTAAATGTGAACAACTACATAGACAGTATAAAGACTCTCAAAGATAAAATCAAGATAATCATGGTATTTTACAATTAAGCCAAGATGTAACACAGTGATGAAGTAGAGACTAGATAAATGGACAGGGAGGTGGACAGAAACCTGGCTAAAGTCAAGGGGTCAGAGAGCTACAGTCAGCAGTATAAAGTCCAGCTGGAGCCCAGCCAAAAGTGGTACACCCCATGTGTTGATTCTGGAGGAGGCCACGGAGATGCTGCCAGGGCTGGAGCCCCTCTGCTCTGGAGCCAGCCTGGGACACCTGGGGCTGTTCAGCTGCACCACAGAAGGCTCCAGGGAGAGCTCAGAGCCCCTGCCAGGGCCTCCAGGGCCTCCAGGAGAGCTGCAGAGGGACTGGGGACAAGGCCTGCAGGGACAGCACCCAGGGAATGGCTTCCCAGGGCCAGAGGGCAGGGACAGATGGGATCTTGGGCAGGAATTGCTGGCTGGGAGGGTGGGCAGGCCCTGGCCCAGGGTGCCCAGAGCAGCTGTGGCTGCCCCTGGATCCCTGGCAGTGACCCAGGCCAGGCTGGACAGGGCTTGGAGCAGCCTGGGACAGTGGAAGGTGTCCCTGCCTATGGAACAAGATGGATTTTAAAGATCACTTCCAACCATTCTGGGATTCTGGGACCAACGTTTTCCAACATCTCCACTGATGCCCCAGCTGGTGGGGCAGCCTTGGCAAGTTTGCAGGTGATATAGAACTGGGAGGAGAAGCTGATGCACATATGGTTGTGTTGCTAGAGGGACAAGGATAGGCCGGATAAACTCTCCAGGGGAAACCTTTTGAAGTAATGAAGGGATGTATCAGTTCCTGGGTGTTGAGGGTTGAATAGATAGAAAGAAGATTTGCAGCAAGGGCCCCCGGAGTTCCTGGGGAACACGGAATGGAAGGTACACCTGGGCACCTTGGGCTGTGTGAGGCAGAGCATCACCAGCCCACTGAAAAGGTGATCCCCCCTCTCTGCTCAGCACTGAGAAGCCTCACTGGGAGCACCAGGCTCCCAGCAGCAGAGACATGTACACACTGCAGCAGGTCCAGCAAAGAACCACAGAGATGATGAAGGGACTGGAGTATCTGACATGCAAAGAGAAACTGAGAGACCTGTGATCAGCCTGGGGAAGAAAAGGCTCACAAGGGTCTCAGAACATACAAGTATCTGATAGATGATGAGGTGGTGTTAGATCACAGGTAGGACTTAATGATCTCAAAGTCTTTTCCAATCTAGATGATTCTGTGATTCCGTGATTACGATGGGAAGGTCTAGAGATGATGAAGCCAGACACACTGGTGCCCAGAGAAAGGACAAAAGGAAATGGGCCCAAATTGAAATACAGGAAATTGCATTCAACTGTAGGAGAAAAACCACAAGTTACTCAGAGAGCTTGTGGAGTCACCATCCCCACAGATATTAAACATCAACTGGATGTAGCCTTGGGCATACAGCTCTTGGTGACCCTGCTCTTGGAGACATGACAATCTCCAAAGATGCTTCCTAACCAGGCACTTTGATGATTCCCTGAAATCACTGAGCACAAACATTGAGCACAACTCAATAAACAAGAAAATGCAAGGAAAAGTGCCTACTAGGAATGAATACCAAGTCAATGTAGAAACCTGTAAAGCCAGAACGGCACTATAAAACACCCTGGGAAATACAGAAAACATACTTCAGGATAAAATCCTGCAGTAACAAGAGCATCACTTGTTGATTAATTACAAAAATGCAGCATTGGAAAGATACGATTTTATTTATTAGGTTGGGAGTTTTTTATAATCACCAATTTTTAATTTTTGCTGAGTGAATGTCCCACCAAAAACAAGAACTTGCATCTCTTTTCATGCTGGTGAAAAGGAAAACATCTATGTTGAGTTCCCTTAAAAGTCTTCTGCAAAACTGAGGAGTAATCACTGAATTTTCACCAACTGGAAGTCAAAAACCCTATCACACTACTGCTGAGAGGTCTGTTAGAGGTACTTTACCATATCTTATCTATAAAACTAGATTTTCCTCATTTATAAAATAATCTCATAACTAATACAGAACACGGACAAAATGTAATACTGCACATTATGCACCTAGAAGTATTTAAGGTAACCAAGTGCACAAGGCAGAAACGTTAAATGGGAACTTTAAAATTTTTCATTACTTACATGTATTGAACCAGTTTTCAGCTAGGCTGACGCCCCAGAAAACTTTTCCAGCAGAAGAAAAGCCAAATGCTAATCACTGTCCTGGAGGTTACACTGGGGCTGCAGGATTAGTCATCTTTGGAAACCAGTTGTGGTTGTTCCTATTTTCCTCTCCCACTGCTTTTTCTGATCTGTGGCTGCTGCAGTGGGAGCATTCTCATCAATGTTTTCTCATAAATTCAGCTTACAAACACGAAAGAAC
The DNA here is from genome assembly GCA_016584745.2 of Phylloscopus trochilus trochilus. Classification (NCBI taxonomy): domain Eukaryota; kingdom Metazoa; phylum Chordata; class Aves; order Passeriformes; family Phylloscopidae; genus Phylloscopus; species Phylloscopus trochilus. Next base: position 89,282,317 of record WQNJ02000015.1, read on the forward strand.
AAAACCACTTAAGAATAGCTCACAGCTCTCACCCCCCTACATCCTGCTGCAGAGTGGGGATCCAAAAACTCCTTACACAACTTAAATCAATCCTTTGGAGGATTGGAATAAAGAGCTGACTAAATCCTTCCCCCAAGCCTCTCTCTGCATCTCTTAGTCAAATAGGCTGTGGTGAGGAAGGGCGATACCAAAATGTGAGAAGACATAACAATTCCTGTTTTCAGATGTTCTCAATAGAAGCCGGAAATGAAAGGAACAGAAGGAGTCATTCTTACAGTGTTATTAACTCTGAAAATCTGGTATGGTTTGGGCCACTTAGGTCAGGATGAATGGATCTGGGTGCCCATTTCAGATTTTTCAGGTGTTACAACTTCAATAAGCAGGTCAGCAGTGTTCCATATCCCCTCCATTCAGCTTCTTTCCTCCCCATCCTGTTCCAGCCATGCTGGGATACAGGTCTGTGGGACCCAGCAGCTGGGGGGCTCTGCTTCTGTAGTAATGTGCTTATAACCCCTCACTGGTGGCACCTGTCTCTTTGGTGGAGAGTCACTGATTTAGATTCAACAGCAGGGCAGTTGGGAGACTACCCAAAACTACTTCAGAAGGAGAACCACGAGGATGATGCCTCTAATCACTTATATTGTTAATCAAATATTTTAAAAATACTTTTTTTTAATCAAAACAAACCAAACTTTCCAAACTCATGCTATCCACAGCTGCAGTTAATTAGAAGAATAGAAACTCTCAGGTATTTCCACTAAGCAGGTCTGCCCTACGGCTCCTGCACAGAACATCTCCGCAGCATGTATCACAACATCTGATTTGAGACAATTTGGGACTCCTGGAATAAACCCTGGGTTTCACTATATAAGGTTTATCTCCTTTTAAACTAACATACCAGCCCCACATCAGCACACCACTTAGACATCCCTCTTATGCACAACATCCCACTAACCAAATTATGTTTCAAGAGAAAGCCTCCTATGAACCAACGAGTAAGTTGTGAGGTTCTCTCATTTTTAACTGCATTGTTGATTCTTGGGGTTATTGATAAAAATAACTGCTGCACTAAAATTTTATATATTTTATGAAGTGGGACACAATGCATCCAGCCTTAAAAGCATAAAACTTTAAACCTGTTGTCCTCTACATTAACAAGAATAATTTCTTGCTGTTTCTGCTCTTCAAAGTCCTTGATCAAAATTTAAAATTACCTTCATCACCATTGTTCATATACACAATTTGAATCCCTTAAGGTCATCCATCTCTGTCTCCAGGAGACACCTGCAAAGATGTTTGCTGCACTGTTCCTCTTGTGAATCATTTGTTACTCAAGGTTTGCAAAGTTCTTTGAAATATTTTAGTACTGAGGGTACTGCCCAATTCTGGGTAGGCACCCAGATCTCTCTCCCTGGAGACCCATGAATGTGGTTTAAACATTTAGTTCTCAACTGGTATCAAGATGTAGATACTCCTACTTAAAAGGGGAAAATACATATATTCTGATGCTTCAGGCATTCTGATTGGAACATCTTAATGAAAATTATCAATTGTGACAACTCTAGCTGCAGTCAAAGCTTTCTTTAATTTGACAAATTGGAAGACAATTTGAGTCAGTAACGTATGTTTGTTATTTTCTAAATTAATAATTTTCTATATTTAGGCAATAATTAAATATTTTACTAAGCTGCTTTCACTAGTCAAAGTTCATGCAGTGCTATTTGGGAAATCAAAACAGACACGAGTGCATCACCTAGATGGAGAAAGCCAAGAATAGCAGCAGGGCTATTGGCATTGACTTAAGGAAGCTGCTGGAGAGGTGCAACCAGGGAAGTTAGCAGAGATTACCAAGGGGCTGGATCTCAGCAAGATTTTTTAGTCTAAGGATAAAGCTGGCTAAGATGAGCATAATTTTTTTCTCCTTTCAGCTATAAGCTGTTTCAGTATGTTCAGACTGACAAGCATTTTGTTAGCATTCTCCTGAACTTTTCAGGCAAGTTATGGCATTTTTCTCCTTTTACTCCCAAAACAATAGCTTATTTACATACTTACCAAAGAATAAGACACCCTCCCAATGCTGATTAAATGCCAGACTGTACGTAGGAATGCAAAACCCCCGGACTCTGAACATACTGCTACAATGGAAATGTGTGAAAGTAATTTTGTTCCAGTTTCATCTCATGGGAATGTGGGCTCATAAGCATCCAATTAAAAATAATTTCGACTGATTGAGATGTGTTTTAGCTTCACATGCTAATGTGGTAGAATGCGTCTAGAACATGCCTGTGATAGATTTTTACCAGGGTGGGAGGAATGAAGATTATTATAGAGAAAGAACATCACTCTTGCAAATTTTCCCCTTTCCATTTCATTCTTCGTACATGAGAATGTAGAGTTTTGGCAACCTGTGCTCTTTTGTACTATTTGGGTCAAATCACCTGGGGAACCTGAGAAGATATTATTTTTAATGGGAAGATTCCAAATCAGAATGCAGCCTTTTAAAGCAATCTGTAAGGCAAACAAATGAACAAAATCCTATATGGCAATCTGCCTGTAACTTCCATTTTTTTATGCCAGAAGAAGCCACTTTGATCCACTCATCTGACACAAGCCATAGGAATTCCCTCAGCTACTTCCTCCTTCAAGTCCAATAGCTTTGGCTGGACTTGGATACATCTTTTAGTAGAACATCCAATCTAATTTAAATAATCCAACCTAGGGAAATCCAGAGGCCTTGTTAAAGTATTCCAGTGACTCATACACCATGTAAAAAAAGATGGACCAGTCTCAGCTGGGTTTGCTTTCCAGCTACTGGAGTGCATTGTACTTTTGCATTGAATCACAGAATATCCTGAGTTGGAAGGGACCCACAGGATCCTCCAGCCCAGCTCCTGTCCCTGCACAGACACCCCAACAACCCCACCCTGGGCATCCCTGGCAGCGCTGTCCAAACTCTCCTGGAGCTCTGGCAGCCTCAGGGCCGTGCCCATTCCCTGGGGAGCCTGGGCAGTGCCAGCACCCTCTGGGGAAGAACCTTTCCCTGAGATCCAACCTAAACCTCCTCTGACATACCTTATTAAAGAGCCCCCTTATTGAAAGATTTATTTACCCTTAATCTTCCAAATAATTTAAGGAGTAAACTCATAAAAATGCCACAGTACTTCTGATTTCTTTCAAAGTCAACCTGGACCTTTTATCTTGTGGGATGATCTATGTGCGTGGAACTCCACCAGCTTCATGAAAATATCCCTTGCTTTCATCAAGCTTAGACAATTACATTTTTATATCAGCAATCTCTCCCCTTCACTGATCACTCCTTCCCTAAAAATTATTTTTGATACTTAATTTTAAATAGGGCAGAACTTAACAAATCAATGCAGAGGGTTTCCACTAGACAAGCACCCAGTTCATAAGCATCCAGTTAAACTGTATTTGAGACCTGCAAGCCAGGCAGTTCTTCACCCAATGAATACCCACAGCATTGATTTTATATCTTGCTGGTTTCTTAATCATTATGCTGTGGAGTACAAAGATAAATTATCTGTAATAGAATTATTTATAAACAATTCTGCTCTGCCAACTCACTCAATGTTGAGTGTAAAGTGATCCTTCCATAATAAACAACTCCAAGACTTCAATAAAATTATGAGCAGCTGACTAAAAATCACAATCACAAAGAAATAAAATATTAAATTATATTCATTCAACAGACCTTTTTTTTTTTTTTTTTTTTTTTAAATTCTATTTTTTCCCCAAGAGAAAAAGTATTAAATGAGCTGGATTTTGGGGAAATGATCCACACCAATGCAGCAGCCAAAAGAAAGCCTCATCTCCTGAGTTGTGTCCCCAGCTCAGGAACTGAGCCCCACAAACCATCTTGCATGGAAGCTCAGAGAACAGAGTTTCCACAGAAATTTACAGGCCACTCTAGAGAAATCTCAGGATACGGGTATTAACAAATCAGCCTGAATCCTTGAAGAAATATTAATTCTTTGTTTGATCGTTTTTTGGGGTTTTTTTTCCTTTTTCAATTTTCACTTGTCCTTGCTTCTATTTACTTTTTAAGTGACTTAATTAAAGTCAGCCAGCTGTTCCATGGTCTGCCTAAGACCGAGGTTTAAAATACACCATAACCACTGAACTCAATGACTCTTGGTTGACTATTACAGCAACTCACAGCACTGGGCAGGCATTGAAAATGAAAAGTAAAACTGTGCATATTAAACCCAGTAGGAAAAAGACATCCTTTGATACTTCAGGTTTAACACTGGCAATGGCAGCACTTAGAATTTATCAGTGGCACAGCATTAAGACAAAAAAATTGTTCATTGTCACAAAAATGTACCATTTTCAACTCTGACATTAAGGGCTGGAGAAATTATGCCATATGTGTCAATAACAAGAACAATTTCCCAGCCCATCCATAATGATTCTCTCTGATAATGCAATGACACTGCATCCCTGAATGGTACCAATCCAGTTCCCATCAGCCTCTCAGCTTGGCAGGATGCCGAGCAGAAATCACTGAATGGTGTTTGGGGGAACAGAAAGGAAAAAGAGAAGGAAAAAGATCATTGCTCAAATGCCAGTTTTGGAAGCAAAGTGCAGAATCTTATTTAAATATCCTGCAAAAAAGAATGTTTTTACTCAGTATTGTCAAAAAAACCCCAAGTGTGTTTATTTTTGAAAAGTACCATTTTTTTGCATGTATTGCAGAAATAAATTTTTCTTTAGGGAAAAATATTTTAAACTATGCTATCTACCATTCCAAAAATAGTCTGTTTTAGTGATAAATGAAGTGAAGCTGGTTCTTGCCTGTGACAGATCGAGATTCTGCCATCTTCATTACCCTGCTTTTAATCCTATGACAAATGTGGGGCCATTTATAAAAGCTCTGACAGGTTAAGCTCACAGTGAAGTAAGGATCAACATTTGTCCTATCCCTGGAAGTGTTCCAGGCCAGGCTGGACAGAGCTTGGAGCAATCTGGGATAGTGAATGGTGTCCCTAGTCTCTGGAAGGTGGTGGAATGGGATGAGCTTTAGGGTCCCCTTCCAACCCAAAGCATTTAACAACTCTAAGCAAGGCTGATGTATTGACTATTTCAGTTGCACTAACTTTGGGTGAGCTTTTTAACTGCCTAAAAACTCAACAGCAACAAATGCTCAGGATTATCAGAGAAAAAGAATTCACATTTGTCAAGCCCCATTTGAAAGAATATGAATTGCTGCTTATCCCCACATAGCATTAATTCCACGCAAAATTTTACGTTCAATAATAGATATTTGCCTCATGTTTTTCCCCACCTTCCCTTCACAGACTAAAGAAAATATGTCAGAGTTGCATATGTTTTAGCTGTTCTTGAGGAGGAGACCTGCACACCTTTCCTGCATTGTCAGGTCAGTAATCCATACCAGGACATAGGACTGGGATACAGGCCCTATGTCCCAGCAGAGCTCACACTCCAAGGAAAAAGAAGCTAGAGACTGGATAATAAATTCAAGTTTGCTTTAAGCAGCACTTCAGCATCAGGTTGCAGCAACAGAACCATTTCTAGTAAATTAGCAGCATTTCTCAAAGCTAACCTCCAAGGCCTTGACCCCACTAAGGCAACACATTCTTGAATTAATGTAATTGCATAATTCCATTGACTCTGATGGCATGGGAGGAGGATGGCTGCAAAGCTCATTCTCTGTACACTTCAATGTGCCAGAACACTTCTGAAAGGGAGCATTATAATCTCACATACATTTTGCTGTTTAAACAAATCTAGCATTAAGTAATAAAAGATAAGCAAAAAAGGGAAACTGAATGTCAATTTGATATTGAATTTCTTAGTCTTTTTTATCTGGGAAAAAACCCTAATTTAAATTAATCCATAATAAATTTTACCTCTGCTACTTTAAGACATATTTTCCCAATTTACAAGGCTCAGCAAAACTGTATTTCCTGCTTTCACACACAGTGTCAAGCTTGCTATGAAACTAAAACTGTCCATAATTTGTTCAGCATCCCAGAACTAATCATTGCTTGTTAGCTGCCTCTTTGCTAGTACATGCACCAAGCCAGTCTGCCTTCAAAAGCAATTTTCCTGAACTTGACTGCAACCCAAAGAGGTTTAAAACAAAATGGGAACACACACGAGCATTAAAACATCACACGATGAATACGAAATGCAAAAGGAAACAGTAAAAGTGGCAAACATATCTCACATCACAAAGCACAGTTGCTGCAATAAAAAATACATAGCACAGTCACAACAGAATTATTAGACATTAGGAATTTCACATTACAAACCCAGGCTCAATATTTATGCTATGCTAATGCTGTGCAGAATAAAATTGGTATTGTATCTGCTATGCTTCTAAAATTTGCAAGAGACCCAAAGCAACAATGGAACTAAATCCCAGTGAAAGCTGCCTGGAAAACTGGTGCTGTGGGCTTGCTCCCTGTGGAATAGCAAAATACGTGCTATTTTGCATTCCCTCCTCCCTGCTTTAACCAGTGTTGGCCGTCCAGTAAGTGTGGGGTGTGTGACATGTCACCACCAGGTTCTTACACACGTCCATGGTGCACTGAAAACCTTAGAAACACAGAAAGGTTTGGGTTGGAAGGGACCTGAAGAACCATGTATTACCACACCACTGCCATGGGCAGGGACACCTTCCACTGTCCCAGGCTGCTCCAAGCCCTGTCCAGCCTGGCCTGGGACACTGCCAGGGATCCAGGGGCAGCCACAGCTGCTCTGGGCACCCTGGGCCAGGGCCTGCCCACCCTCCCAGCCAGCAATTCCTGCCCAAGATTCCATTTGTCCCTGCCCTCTGGCCCTGGGAAGCCATTCCCTGGGTGCTGTCCCTGCAGGCCTTGTCCCCAGTCCCTCTGCAGCTCTCCTGGAGGCCCTGGAGGCCCTGGCAGGGGCTCTGAGCTCTCCCTGGAGCCTTCTGTGGTGCAGCTGAACAGCCCCAGGTGTCCCAGGCTGGCTCCAGAGCAGAGGGGCTCCAGCCCTGGCAGCATCTCCGTGGCCTCCTCTGGCCTGGCTGCAGCAGCTCCAGGTCCTTGTGCTGTTGGAGCCAGGGCTGGGGCAGCTCTGCAGGTGGGGTCTCAGCTGAGCACAGGGGCAGAGGGGCAGAATCCCCCCTCCCCTGCTGCCCACACTGCTTTTGAACACGTTTAATCCAAACATTAATATATTTGCACATAAAATCTACCAAAATAGTAATGAAAACTGTAATTCTTTGATAAGTACAAAGACAGGCAACACCATCTGTGGGTATCAGAGCATTGCTAGAGACCTGCTGCTCAGGGCTAAATTTTATATTCTTTGCCAGGAATATTGGATGGGGGGTGGTGATTTATAAATCACCATTATTAATTATACTCTGCCTTTAGTAATTTATAAATTCCATCTATTCTCTAAACAGGCTGATCACACAATAAAACACTAGTACTTAATACAGGATGGATGCATGGATTCACACAAAAAACTTCTGACACCTCAATTATGCTTTTGTATTCGATGCTAGTTAGACTTAGGCAAATTTCCTGAGCCTACAACCTCTCTAATCATCCAATATCAAAACAACAATAGAGAATTAGCCATAAAAAAACTGCTACCTCTATACTTTTACAGCAGCAATTTCTATTTCAAATCCTCTGTTCTCCTCCAATCTCAGAAAAAGATAACCTGCAGTGAAAATCTGAGATTTTACAATCTCACAGATTGATGTACTCTAATATATGCCAACTGATGCATAAGCCCCATTTCAGAAAGTGATACCAGTAAAAAATTTCTCCATCAGTTTTGGTATGGGGAGTAACTAGATGAATGTTTTTGCCCTAAAACCTTCAGAAGCTTGTTACATGAAAATACATACACTGTTATCAGTGTTATGCTTATTTTCATCCACAGAACTCCTGAAAGATGCAATATCCATGGAGAAGCACTTAGTCTCCCAAGGATGATTTTGTCAGCTTAATGTGTAGTGCTGTTGCTGTACAGAATTACGAAAATTTCATGGAAACAAGCTGAGAGAATTACACCATTTCTTTTACATTTTCAGGGTATCATTCCTACATGTGAAACATTACATTTTAAAGAAGATTGTAGTGTAGACTGCACTTATTATTAGTATTCATTTTTAAATAAGCCTTTGAAATCTCAGGCTTTTGACTACTTTAATACCATATCCCTGTTCCAAATTAATCTGGAGAATGCCCCTTGGGACAGCTAGATTTTCATCTCCTGTTGAGATCTTCAGAGCAATTCTCCATCATTATGTACTACTATAAATTTTTTCTTTTGTACAAAAAGAGCTATTTCAGCTTGCATGCTGTATTTTCTTCCCTCGACAATCAAGCTGGTTTTACTTATGTTTACTGTGTGGTCTCTTGCTATTGTATGCTGGCTTTGCTGGGAAGCTGCATTTCCACTCTGGATGCTTTCCATGTTCTGATCAATTTTGTCACGCAATTTTTTCCTTGTTTTCCCAAAGCTTCTAGGATCTAGGTTAATATATTTAATTATCCACAGCATCAACAATGAAGTAGTAAAACTTGAATTTTTACTTGGAGTAAACAGCTGAGAGAAATCCTTTGGATATAGCAAGTAGGACCTACTTTTAAATGCACCCTTTTTACAGTTTCTGTAAAGCATCTATAATTCTCTATCACAAACAAGGATTTGGGGCTGATGGATTCTCATCATTCTTATTCTTTATAACAAAAAGTTATCAGGCATCCAAAAAAAAGAGATCTTTCTTAATTGTCCCAAGTAACAACCAACAGAAGAGGAAATGGACTCAACTTGTGTCAGGGGAGGTTTAGGTTGGATATTGGGGAAAATTTCTTAACCCCCAGGGTGGACAGGCACTGGCACAGCTGCCTAGGGCAGGGCAAGGATGGTGAGTCCTCATCCCTGGAGGGATTTAGGAGCTGTGTGGATGTGATTCTTGGGGACGTGGGTCAGTGGTTGCCTTGGCAGTGCCAGGAAATGGTTGGACTCAATGATCTAGGAGGGCTTTTCCAGCACAAACAATCCTGTGATTAACTGCCACAAAAACTTCCTGAACTTGAGGCAAAAGCTCTATCATTTCTATTCTTGAAAAGCAAATTATATAGACAACATTACAAAAAAAAAATGGGCGTCAAGGAACTATTAGACACTTGCATGTAAGACAACTTAAATCTCTGCATCTGTTCCAAACAAATTATGCAACTGCAATGGAAGTTTTGTCTATCACAGCTCACATTCTTATGCCAAGGCTTTGGAAATCAATTAAAATACTTAAACATAAAAAGCCTTTAAAGCTTCCAAAGGCTAAAGAATTTGTATTCTAAATTTAAAAAGACAAACCCAAACCATTACTAGACTCCCATTTCTAACACACTTTTTAGAATATACATCAAGGATGCCATAAAGACACAAACCATCCCCCTTGGAAATAAAAATTATTCATCAGTAAACTGAAAACATGCACAGATCAGTCACAGGGCATGCAGCATGCAGTAAATGGAGAGCAGAGGTTAATAACCTGGAAGCATAGGATCTGAGAATGTGAGAACAAGTTAAAGACAAGAGTTCCTCTCCATTGTCACTGAGGGTCGAGAAGCAATGCTGCAGCGTAGAGCAGTGGGAGTGGGGGAAATACAGTTTGTCCAAGACATACACATATCTCCGCAAGTGGCGGCAGGTATAACTGAAAGACAAGGGTAGAGGGAGACAAAACAGAAAAAAGAGGTGTTTTCCTTTAAGAAAGCTAAGTCATGGTTTAACATCCCTGGCTTTTGTGCCAAGAGTCAATGGAAGATGCCAAGAAAGCAACGGAGCGGTTTGACATAAAACAACAGTTTCAATAAACAGAGGGATCTTTTGCCCCTGTGTCCACATGCTGGTTCTGTCACTGCTGCACGGGGAATTTGCCAAGTCTCACGCATTAGACACAAGAATTTGGGCTTCTTTTTTGGGTCTGTGTGCCATTTCTCTCCCTCCTCCCCCCCATTTATTCCTGAGTATCATCTTAAGAAAAGTTTTCTCTCTCTCTCAAGATGCCCAAAACTTACAAATGCAGGAGACTGGCCCGTGGTTTACAAAGGTTACCTTAAAAAAAAAACTAAGAATGTTCACAAAATCTAACCACCTTTCATGAAAACTGACAGTTGACTTAAAGAGATAAAAAAAACTACAGAAATATTGCTCAGTCTGAACTGCTCTTGCAGCCTGAGATTTCAGTGGTAGATCATTCATGTATTTAATTCTAGTTGTTCAAATGCAATGCTTAATCATAACAGTTACTCAATTAAGACCTGGGCAGCTTTTCCACGAAGAACTACGGTCACTTCTATGAAGTAACTATAGAACAAGCAGAAAACATTTAAAATTGATATTAAGCAACCCTGAATACACCTGAGTATGAGATACATTGCCTTTGCCTATGCACGGAATATCCTCCCACTCCTAATGGAAAGGAAAATAAATTCATTAGTGTAGCTCATCTGCAACAAACTGCATCACTGGAGAGCTCAGAGGCAGATAGAAAATATAACCTCAACCACCTCTTATTACACAGTTTGTATAGAAAACACTCCATAATGGTGCATAGCCCAGGGTGTGCCAAGTATGATGATGTGATGTGATGATGTGACTCAGTCATCTTACAGCTGGACTTGGAGATCTTTTCCAACCTTAATGATTCTGCGATTCTAAGTTGTCCAGTTTAGCCAGCCTAACACACTGAGAGATAAGAAAGTCAGCTCATGATGGTGCTACCAGGCTCTGCTGTTCTCGTTTGCAGCCAGGGGACATGGCTCTCTCCAGGACAGACGTACCCATGGAGTGCTAAACTGGAAGAGTTTCCCATGGAGATTTATGAAACCAAGTCTCTTTTACTGACTTTGGCAAGAACCAACAACAACTGAACTCTAGGCTCCAGCGTTCTCACCAAATCAAAAACGCCCATTGTTCCATGGCTTCATAGGTGGAAAATTGGCCCAGGGGTTATACACCCAACCACCTGCATTTCACAGGCTAGTGTCTCTAAATCCCTACCTGACATAGTCACATGCAGCTGAAACACTCTTTCCTGAGACAAAATCTTTTGTGTACCTCGGGCAAGAAACAGGTCCAAAAACAGTGCCACCAGCAGCTAATTGGTGCAATCAGTGGGGCTCTAAGTCCAAGACTGTATCAAAACCAACACCTGCTTCTGCTTTGTTTTAAACAACACTCACTACTGGGTTAAACCAGTCCTCTCTTCGCTCCAGAAGTTTAAGAACACAAAATCACTTTTGGCACTTCAATTGCAGATATGGTAATTTTCAGGAGATGAAGAAGCTTCAAGGATGCAATTTCCTAAGCTTTCATGCATTTTCAGCCTTCCTGAACAGAGCACATTGTGAGCAATTCTACAAGCCAGGGATGGAGAAGATAAAGGATTTACAAGGTCCCATACTAAAGAAAACCTTCAACCCACAAGCCTGCCCTTCCAGCCACCCAGAGAGGCCACATGTTTTTTTCCAAAACCAGAATGAAGAGCATAATTTAGAATGATGATGCTTAGAAGATTTAAATGGCTCTGAGTCCCCCATTACCATTTACTGTATTTAACCAGGCCTCTTATTAGAAAACTCCTTCCAGCCATTCGATCTTGTTAGATTTATCAAAAAATTGAACAGGTCTTCCATTACAGAATCCCAGGATGGTTTGGGTTGGAAGGGACCTTCAAGCTCATCTCACTCCACCCTTCTGCCATGGGCAGGGACACCTTCCACTGTCCCAGGCTGCTCTAAGCCCTTTCCAGCCTGGCCTGGGACACTGCCAGGGATCCAGGGGCAGCCACAGCTGCTCTGGGCACCCTGGGCCAGGGCCTGCCCACCCTCCCAGCCAGCAATTCCTGCCCAAGATCCCATCTGTCCCTGCCCTCTGGCCCTGGGAAGCCATTCCCTGGGTGCTGTCCCTGCAGGCCTTGTCCCCAGTCCCTCTGCAGCTCTCCTGGAGGCCCTGGAGGCCCTGGCAGGGGCTCTGAGCTCTCCCTGGAGCCTTCTGTGGTGCAGCTGAACAGCCCCAGGTGTCCCAGGCTGGCTCCACAGGGTAAGTAACACAACTGTGTTTGACCCCTGTCAACATTCCCCATAGATGGCAAGAACAAGACTTGATCCTGTAATCACCATCACCGTATTTAGGCTTAACTGACCACTGGGTGAGGCCACAGCATGCACTGGAGGAGGAGAAGTTTCCCCAAACCATCACCCAGAGGTTCTGGAGACACACACAGTGTGACACAGTGCCAGCAGCACTGCCCTCCATAGGCCATTCCTATTTCAAAGCTGAACTTCTCTACCGAAAAGTTCAATGTTAAACCCACACCAAGAGCCACCCAATCCCACAACTCCATGGCTGTTCATAGCCACTTTGACCAGCAGAACTTACATCATACTGAAGACCAAGCATTTCTGTTATTAAATTCTCTGAAGTAAATCAGAATAAAATGAAAGCCTAAGAGCAGAGTTCCTTTAAGGCCATGTCCATTAAGAGACATTGGCATCAATTTTCACTGACTATTTGTGAAATTAGTTTATTTGATCCACCAGAAATCAGGTTTCCAGCTACATGTACTTTTAAATGTTACTGAAATTTTTGTTTTCTGCATGTTTTATGGGGTACATTTCCTTTATAGCAAAAGGCAATCTTCAACTACAATGTTGTACTGAAATTTTTGAAAAAGTACTACTGCAAAAAATAAAGACAATCATATTTGATTTATGGGAGGGGTGTGTGTCTGTGTGTGTGTACTGTTCAGGTATCCTGTGTACCTGGAGGACAAAACTGTAGCTCACACTGTACTAAAATCCCATTTCAAAAGACTGTAATCCCCTCATACAAAAAGCCATCTGTTCAACATTTTGAATTCTGATATGACAACATGACAGTGTCCATTCTAAATGCTAAAAAGTAGAGTGCCTTGTTACACAACTCTATAAGGGAAATTAGGGTGGACTTGAGTTATCCCAGTCAAAAAAAAGCCACAATTCATATATAACAGTAAGCTATCACTCTCTTTGTATCTGCTAATGAAAATAATAGAACTCCTCTCTTGCCTTCTCACTACACAAAAATACGCAGCGACATTCAATAGAAGTTTAAATTTATAAAAAAAAAATCCATACGCTCCGTTAAAACTTCAGGTTGTTAACATTCTTTGTCTTTAACAGACATTAAAGCCACAGAACACAAAACTTTCAGATCCAAAGCAACAGAGGTCAACATCAGTATGTTGGAGACTAAAGTGCCAGGATCCTTTCTGTCTGGTAGTTCCCTGTCTCTCAAACTAGATCAGCGACCACCTGTGATTACAGAACAGCAGCTGGATGGAAACATAAACATAGAAACCCAACAATACCTTTAAGGTAAAAGAAGATGCTCAAAACTGACAGGCATCATGACAAAGCACCAAATTCAGTCTTTATAAAGTCAGTAAGTAGTAGAAGGCTCCAAGGATTTAATTCCATAGGTATTTTTACAGGTTTCTTGTTTGTTTTTTCACTTTCTCTGCTACACATTGAGGGTGGAGAATTAAGAGACAAAACTTGGAGGAATCACCAAAACCACAATAAAAAACGTTCACTTGCTAACCATCAACAATGTGAATTTCAGAATAAATAATACCTAAAGTAATTTGATACTCTAAGAGACAGATTTGATACTCTAAGAGCACAGAGAACCTGACATCTGTGAAGAAGCCTGTAAACTACCTGCCACTCGAGAATTTTTTCTACTCTTGTTTCTGGCATCCATCAGTGATTCCTTCCCTGATCCTGGCACTGTCTAATCTTGCTACGCAGCTGGTATAAATTGAGAGGGCAGGGAGGAAGCTGCAGTATTGGCTAGCACATGAAAAAAAGAGAAAAGAAAAAAAATGGAAAAAACCCCGAACAAACCACATTAGTCAGCCATATCAACCTTCTAGAAAAATAAAAAAAAAAAAAGTGAATTTACTCAAAGGGATAATTATAATTGGTCCTGTTTTTAACTCTCCCCAACTTCTAAGCTGTCCTTTCCTCTGCCACCCTGCAAGGGCAGCCTGCTCTCATCAAGAGGTGAATGCCTTCAATCTGACTGCTGTGAGAATACTCTCACCCTTTTATCCCGATCTTCTGTAACCCTGGAGCTCTCGTCCTCTGCCTGAGAGCTTTTTAAATTTGTTTGAACCAGAAGTAGTTAAAATGAAGGCTAAAACCCTTTACTGTACTCACTGCCTCACTCAGGCACAGGTAGGGGAAACATGTAATTCCTACATATACAAAAAAATTACCCAGTATAACTACATTTATTTGCAATTAAGCAGATTTAATGGATGCAAAAAGAAGTTTTCTTTCCTTTTTCTTACCCCAATCCCTAAAGGTGTTCTGATGACAGCAGTTAAATGAGAGCATCGAAGACTCTCGAAAATCTATGGGAGTTTGATGTGGAGAGCCAGAGGAAAGGTGGAGGTTTCCATGTGAAGAGAATATTTTCAGTTGGAAGAGACCTACAACGACTTTCTAGCCCAACTGCCTGACCAGTTCAGGATGATCAAGTTAAAGCATGCTAAAGCACTGCCACAGGGTACCCAGAGAAGCTGTGGCTGCCCCTGGATCCCTGGAAGTGTCCAATGCTGGTTGGATGGGGCTTGGATCAACATGTGATAGTGGAAGGTGACCCTGCCCACGGCAGGGGGTTGAAATGATGTAAGACTAAAGGTCCCTTTCAACCCAAACAATTCTGGGATTTCATGATGAACCACCTCTCTAGGAAGGCTGTTCCAGGGTTTAACCTCCCTCTTAGTACAGAAATGATTCCTAATGTCCAGCCTGAACCTCCCCTGGGCAGTCTTAAACCATTCCCACATATCCTATCACTAAATCCCAGGGAGAAGAGGTGACTCCCTTCCGCAGGAAGCTGCTGCAAGGAGCAATGAGGTTGTACCTCAGCCTCCCTCTCTCCAAATTAGGCCAGCCAGACTCTTCAGTTGCTCTCCTCACATTCCTTCCAGCCCTTTCACCGGCTTTGTTGCCCTTTCTGTGGATGCATCCAAGGACCTTCACATCCTTCTCAGATGGCATGCCCAGAACCGTACACAGTGCCCGAAATGACACTGCAACAATGCTGAGCAAAGTGGGACAATCCCCTCCATTGAGCAACTGGTTTTGCTGTGTCTGATGCATGTCAGGATTGGCTTTCCCTCTGAGAAAGCACAGAAGGATGTCACAGCTTCCTGCAGCTTTAGTTATCCCCCATATCATCTGGAAGCCCTCCAAGCACCTTGTGAGAAACCAGCAGATAGTCAAAACCAACAAATAAATAAGACTTTGCTAAGGATTCTTTGGAAGTTTCTCTGAAGATTTCAACATCCTAATTGGCCAATGCAATTATTTTTCTTTAGGTGATCATATAACTTCCAATATTTAACTCAAACTCCACATTAATTCAAGAAGTGCATGTAAAGCTACAACCACAGACTAAACACCTAGCAAAAATAAGAGTTTGAAAATAAGAACTGTGGAAATTCATTACACATTTACATTCATTTTTTCATCCAAAATTTAAGACTTGAACAAGACAACAGCAGTAAGCAAAACATGCAAAGCCACTTACATCCTTATTTGTTTAAACTAGAAAGCTGTATTTTCTCTAGTGAAATCAACTGTTATTTCAAAATAAATACATCAAAGGCAAAAATATAAACAGCACCAGGCCAACATCTTAACAACACAGAAAGGAAGCAAACTGAGCAGGGTATAGAAAAGTGGTATAAAACCAGTGTTCACTAACCCCTCTATAAATACAACCTAGGCTGAAACAGCATAGAAAGGATTCAAAAGAAAAATTCCCAGTGTTAATGTTTAAGTAACTGTAATTCATAATCTTCCTCTTGGCGCATGCCAGATTTTATGAGAGCTATAAATCTTGAACATTATTGAGAAAAAGAAAGGTCTTGAAGACATACATGCCATGTGTATTAGCTCAGAGAAACTAGATTAATCTGCAGCAATAAAAAAAGCCAATTCTACTAAGCCTGATTAAATATTTAGGTCATATTGTTTCTGCGGCAGAATTTGAAAAATGCGTGGCAAATAACATCTTTCCCTGAGCTTGAAGACTTAATCACTGTATTTTCAAAAGGCAGTTATGCTTCAACACAACTCTACAGGAAAGCCAATACGAAAGTCCTTAAAAGAAAAATAAATGAAAGTATAAGCTAATTAAACTAGTACATGTTAGTCAACACACCAAACTACCTCAGTACACGTGGGCAGAACGTCACGACATGCAGTGAACATTTTATTACCGTTCATGTTTGATAACTTGTGTTCTAGGAAGTCTTATTAGTCACCGCTCCTCTGTTCCCAAAGACAAACCTAACCAAAATACATTCTGTACTCAAACACCAAATATATGATAACAACTTCTTAGATCATCCACTTAATGAGAACTGATTTCTATTCTGCCTGAAATATCACCAATTAATGCTATTTCATAACGTATAAAGAGCTGAAGGGCAAATCTCTCTGCCTATCTCAAGGCCAGGTTGGACAATTGGAGCAATCTGGTCTTGTGGAAGGTGTCCCTGCCCATGGCAGGAGGGTTGGAATGAGATGATTTTTAAGATCTCCTCCTACCATGGGTCAGCCTAGAATTCTGTGATTCTTGCAAAAGTAAAATACATTATATACATCATGCAAAAATCAAATTTTGGATTGAACTTTTCATTTCTGTTTAGTAAACTGCCACTGATGACATGATAAATTATGGTACTGACGAACCACAGCAGAAGTCTATCTCTTGTTTTTCACTATCAAGAATGTTTTGAAAGATCAACATGCCCACATTCACGGAAATATATTCTGGGCTTCTTTGGAGTGAGTTTCTGCAACTGTGGTGCTAGCACAGTTAACCTGCTTAAGCAAATCCTCATTTTTCATAGAGTTTAAGTATTTTTTGAATTATTATTCTTACACTACAGTCATAATTAAGATGAAAGAGACCTTAAGAGCTCTCTAGCCTAACCTTCTGCTCAAAGCAGGGATAAAACTGTATCCACACCTGAGCAGGGGTTTATCTAGTTGAGTCTCAGAAGCCTCCAGGGAGAGAGACTCTACAACTTCCCTGTGCTGCTGTGCCAATTCTGCCATGACCGTGAAAAATTGCATTCTTCCCTCAGCCTGGAACCTCCTGACCATTCTCTCTCATCTTCCTGCCACACTCTTGTGTATAAAAAGTCTGGCTCCATCTCCTCAGCAGCCTTCTCATACACATGGGAATGCTGCTCATCCTTTCTGTGAATGTCCTGCTGTAGCCTTGCCCCAGAGTCTTCTCTCCTCCAGGGTAGACAAGTCCAGTGCCCTCAGCCCACCTTCCCACACCAGTTCCCAGCCACCATGTGGCCCTCCAAGGAACTCCCTCCAGTCTGGCAGCCCCTCTGCTACATCTAGAGGCCCAAAAGCTGTATGCAGTTTTCCAGATGTGATCCAAGACAGTGGATCTTGCACAGGCATGAGTCAACATGCATGGCAATCTTGGGTGTGCTTTACCAGGTTCTATGCACGTGGGTATGTCAATCCTCAAGTAATCCCGACTTGGTCCTTTTCCGCTGTGGGCAGTTTCCTTCCTCCCTGATCCCCACCTAATGTCCTCTTCTAAGTAACATTCTCATAGATTTCTAAAATTACTTAATTCCTGCAGGCCTTCTTTTCATACACAAGTATCCCTAAATTTATATCTTACATCATAAAGTGATGACAGGATTTTAAATTACATTACTGCAAAACAGCAGTTTGGCGGCGAGGGGTCACCATGCGGTTAAAGGTGCCATAACAACACAGAAAAGGATGAAAACTATTTAAATGCTTAAGAAGCGATTATTTGTGATAATGTGTCACAGATGTAAGTTCCCATGCCCTGAAGCAACCCTCTGTCACAGTACTGGCCAAATGTACATGACAGGCTTATGAGAGGAGTATTATCTTTATGCATGAAAGTATTTATAGTGAAGGAGGGCAAGGAAATGAAAGCCAAACAAGTTATGGAGATGTCTGATAGACTGAAAACAAAACGAGAAATATATGAGATTCTTCTACAGAAAGGCCAAATTACTTCTGTACATTTGAAATTCTATCAGAAAGACCAAAAGGATTTAAATATTAAAAGCAGACAGAAATAACTGATGACCCATACGCAAAAAGATATAAAAGACTCGGAGGAAGTGTCTATTCAGTTCTGATGTTTCAGACAAAGGCAAAGGCTTCAATCACCCAGATGCACTGGGTTACTTGGAAGGCACATATCCCCAGCAGCTTAAGAGATGCTACTATGGGAATGTTGTTTTGGAAAGCTCCTGTGCTTTTATCCTTTGGCTAGACACTTGTGATAATTCACAGGCTCTGCAAGGGATTACAGAGATGCTACAACACCCTCATTAACACAGGCATTTGCATCTCCGTCTGCCTGAACCTGGAAAATCCTGCATCGGGAGGCAGTGGCAAGAGAGGGCCCGGCACGCGAGGGCACTGGTGTCTGAGCCCCACTGCCCCACCCACCATCCATCCATCCACCATCCATCCATCCATCCACCCACCATCCATCCATCCATCCACCCACCATCCATCCATCCACCATCCATCCATCCATCCACCCACCATCCATCCATCCACCCACCATCCACCCACCATCCATCCATCCATCCACCCACCATCCACCCACCATCCATCCATCCACCCACCCACCATCCATCCATCTATCCACCCATCCAGCCACCATCCATCCATCCACCCACCATCCACCCATCCATCCACCCATCCATCCACCCACCATCCACCCACATCCATCCCACATCCATCCATCCCACATCCATCCATCCATCCATCCATCCATCCATCCATCCATCCAACCACCATCCATCCATCCCTCACCCATCCTTCCATCCATTCATCCATCCATCCATCTGCCATCCATCTATCTATCCACCCACCATCCATCCACCCACCATCCATCCATTCCTCCCTCACCCATCCATCCATCATCCATCCATCCATCCATCCACCCACCATCCATCCACCCATCCATCATCCATCCATCCATCCATCCACCCACCATCCATCCACCCATCCATCATCCATCCATCCATCCATCCATCCCACATCCATCCATCCAACCACCATCCATCCATTCCTCCCTCACCCATCCTTCCATCCATCCATCCATCCATCCATCCATCCATCCATCCATCCATCCATCCATCCCAGCCCCTGCTAACTGGGGTACTTGGAGGCAGGCACCAGCACACAACTAATGAGTGACAGAAGCATGCCTCTACACAGCTTCGTGGTAAATTTGTTTATTCATTACAAAACTAAGTGCACTTACTTTACCTAAAAGCCTGTTATTTCCTCAACTCGCTAAAGGCCATTACCATTAAACAGGCTGAGTCATTCAATGGTTATAAAGACCTGCTGCACATTAAAGTTGTTAAATCCTGATTCTTTTGCCTGTACCTATAGTTTCACCCTCCATTTACAAATGTCAGATGATTCAATGTGCAATATTGTCTTTGAGAGCCACAAAAATGCCAGTGAAAATACATGGAGGTAGGAAATACCTCAGTCTGAGTACTTAAGAGACTCAGAAATTTCATAAACTGTTATTTTCTATTCCCAAAATCCATTAGAAAGCCTATTTGAAAATCCTCACTGAAGTGTGGGGTCTGAATGAAGTGAAAATTTCCATGTGTGGTGGAAAGGAAAGTTTTCAGGAGGCATTTGGAGGGCAGGGACACAGGTCAGTTGGGTATTACACAGCCCTCCCTGAAGCCACTCATACCTCTCCCGACTTCACACAAGTGGAGAGGGACATTAGTTCACTGCAGTGCAGAGCTGGAAAAATACTAGACATATATAATGATATCAGTTAAAATGTGAAATAAGCAGAAGCCTGACAAGGAAAAAAAAATATAAATAATGCTATATTTTTGGCTACATTTTTGTTCCATAGTAATGTTTACTTAGAACTATTGTCAGATAAATCCTTAAAAGTTCATTATTCATTTCTTTAGATCACAGTGCAGAGATTTTTCCAAAGAGAAAATTTCTAAGAAGGAAAGAGTACATGTTGTATCAGAATAAAGCATTAATGAGCCAAATACCCTGCAACTGGGGATAAATTACAGGTTCAAGCAAGTCATTATCTTGAGTCACTTCTATTTCTGTTAAGGAACACTGTCCCATAAATATGTTCCATTCAAAACAAACTGAGAAGACAAGACTACAGTTTCTAGGATTCTACCAGAATGGCAAGTAATGATTTCTAAAAGACTATCAGAATTCCCTTGAGTTTTTAAATCTCAGAAAAATCTTATGCAGGACAACTTATTGGTATGAAACAGTCTTTTTATAATACACAAGATATAAGGATCACATCTAGATATCTCTAAGGTCCCTTCCGACCGATACCATTCGATGACGCCCACATTAGACATCCAAATCCAAAATAATACAGTGGGACACAACCCAGCAAACATTTCAGTGGCCTTAACATTTTTTCCAGCTAAAAGAAATCAAAATTGCATTAGCAGGAGTGGAATAATCCTACTTGTTTCCTCATTTTTGCTTCCTGTAGCCATTAAACATGCAGAAAACTTAAATGACACAACTCAGAACAACCACAGCCTACTCCGCAAATTCACCTGCAAACAGCACTAGAAGTCTATCACAAAAATAGTTATTTCTCTACAGGTTTCCTCAAGTATTTCTTTATCTCTATCAGTAGAGATTCACAAAATCAACTGTTCCCAGGTTCCACCACAAAACAAAAGTTTAGTTCTCCAATTTGAACACGATATCAAGTTATACTGTTTCCGATGAGCTTGTGTGGCACAATAACGATGAATGGGCCATTCATAATAATTAAGGATGTCATGATGGGGCCTTCTCCCTCCTAACTCCAGCTCTGTGTGACACACCTGATGTTCTGGATGCCCTGAAACAGGGATCAAGGCTTCAAAACACCTCAGTTCTGTGCTAATTTGAATCACACATCCTGCCAGGCAGCGACCTGCAGTTTGTAAAACTGTGAAATACCACATAATTTTCAGGATGGCGGAAGACAAATGAGTTGCAGTAGTGTCTTGCCTCCCAAAAATGACAGAGTTACTCTGCTGGTTGTTGCCTACACGTCAGCAGAGGCACAAAAAGTAGTCCATGAAAGAGCAAACTACCTTGTACAAAGCTGAGCTTTCAGAGTGGTGCGTATTTTGATACTAAATACCTTTTAAAGCCAAATCAGCAATCAAACTGTCATATTTAAGGAGTCCTGTGGCCATTAACTGCAGAGTAGAAGACAAGATAGTTTAACTGCTCTGCTCCATGTGAGAAGACCCTGACACAGAGAGAAGCAACTGCTTCCCCAGTAGCAATCCATGGCTGACACTGATCCAATCTGTCCATCTGGGGAGCGCCCATGACCCGCAAACTGGGGGTCCTGGGCTGCAAACACTTCCAATGGCACGTGGGGCACTCGACTGCTCACGCCAGATGGGGGACAAGGGTATTACTGTCCTATCAGATGCCCACTCAGAATCCCCAGCAGGTTCAACCGGGCTTAAACCAAGTTCAATGATATTTCCATGTTGGAAACAGCTGATATCAGCCTAAAACCTCACCTCCATATGTTACACACAGGCAAAAACAGGCGAGCACACATGGGGTACTCCTCTTGCTGTTGACATAGCTAAAGCAGCATTTTAGTACATTTGACCACAACTACACTCAATTCTTAGTAACAAAGGATGCTTCTTTCCTCTTAAAAATTAACTTCATTCTATTTACATCCCTAAGTCAGGCCAGCAAGAGCCCATTTGCTACTAATATTTTCTTTTCCCTTGTCAGAATCATTGTTATCTTCCCTTTCGTCACAGCCTTTCCTACTAATTGCAATGACACCTCCCAATTTTGGAATGCCTGATCAGCTTATAAGCTTCCCCACAGCTAATCTAGGTCAACAAGCTACTAATAAGGCCAGCATATGTTTCTTTTATTTAACGCTATTGGGATCTTTATAAATCGCTTCTGTCTCCCAATAAAAGGCACCCCAGGGATTCGAGACCCTCTGTGGGTTTGAGGAGTAACAGTGACAGAGCGGAGAATGAGGGGCATAAAAAGCACTGCACACAGAGTAGGGAGCCTGTGCCTGTGCACAGCTCAGGGAAGAGAAGGCAAAGCTACCCAAGGTTTCACCAGGTGGCTCAGTGTCTCCAGGTGCCCCACTGTGCACACAGCCTTGGCTACTGGCAGCCCACAGGTGGAAAGCAAAGCTCAGGCTCAGGGGCTTGAAGTTGCTTCACCTTCCATGTCCACAGTGTCCTCTTTCAAACATGGCCTGAGCACGAGAATATCATGAAGACCGTTTATCTGAGAAGACATTAGTTTTCACTCTACTTGGAATGCTTAATAAAAATGGGATTACCACTTTTGCTGTACTCCATAGGGGTTAAAAAAAATCTCATTACAAAGCAGCTTCTCATAAACAGAACATAATTATAGAATAGCTTGTGTTGTAAGTGACTTTCAAGATCATCTCATTCCACCCCCTGCCATGGGCAGGGACACTTTCCACTGTCCCAGGCTGCTCCAAGCCCTGTCCAGCCTGGCCTGGGACACTGCCAGGGATCCAGGGGCAGCCACAGCTGCTCTGGGCACCCTGGGCCAGGGCCTGCCCACCCTCCCAGCCAGCAATTCCTGCCCAAGATCCCATCTGTCCCTGCCCTCTGGCAAAGGGAAGCCATTTTATATCCAAGCTAGACAATAAACGCTTTCCTTTCTGAACACAAACGTTACAAACTATTTCAAAGTTAAGAAGCACTAAATTGTCTTTGTGGATTTTAATTCTTACTTTTGAGGCAAAGTCAACCAGTCAGCTCTGCAGCCTTCTATTCTGAAGATGATTTACTGCTAGAACCTGTATCTTACATGGTAAATACCACCCAAGTGAAGGATGGAGAGAAAAATCAATATAAATATTTCAAAGTAACAAATTCACCAGTCCAACTACTGTATGGCAATTTAAGTTTGTTGGGATGAACAGGTCATCAGCTACTGCTTTAAAGCAAACACAGAAAATTAAACAAGCCGGTTAAGTTGCAGATAAATAACCTGAAGCCATATTCACACAAAGATGCTCTTTGCCCCTTCACCTCAGTGACATGATGTCTGCATGAAAATTATTAGGGATAGGAATTACTAAAAGCCACCACATCTATCAACAGATTACCCCGAAGTATGGAATTGAAATGTAGGGCTGTGGGGCTTCCTGCACTGGCAGTGCAGAAATTAACATAAACCTAAGGTTAAAAATCACATTTAGAAAATTTAGAAAATACTCATAGTGTTGTGATGACTATCATTGAAATAATTTCTTTTTAGCACTACCCATATGTGATTCAAAAGAGGACAAAAATTATCTTTTATTCTTGAACAGCTCAGACTGGAGGTCTGAGTCAGAATCACTATCAGAAACCAGGGATTTTTGACTATTCCCCTCATGTTATTTGCAGAGGCAGATTTCACTGCTTTAGTGAAACTGTTCATTACCCTCAATTCCTTCCTTTCTTCTTTTCTTTCAGTTAAAAAATGGAATTGGAAAGCTGATGCTCAGAGGGTTCACTACTGAGCAGTACAAAGCTGATGCTTAGAGGGTTCAGTATGTAACAGCTCTGGCCACAGGGCACTAATTCCAAGAAGCTTCATCGTTTATTATGTTATAATTTAACCTGTGAAGTCTCTCAATGTCTGCTGCCGTGGGAGCAGGAGCAGTCTCTTTTCTCTGCGGCCTGCCATTGTGAACACTTCTCTGCTATGATTAAGAGATCAGTAAACTGAGATTTAATTTAATGGCCCAATTAAGAGATGAAGATTTGAACCCTGATTGTAAAAATGTCTATTGATCGTTCCTACAGTGCCATTACAGGCTGCCCAAGCCCAGGCTCCCAGTGTGCATGGTGTGATGCAAACCTGTGTGTTTCAAACCACCCCCAGAGCTGTGCAGGTCTAAGCAACATAAACCCTGTGTTCCAACAGTACCAATGGAGAAGGAATAAAGGAGGGTGGAACCAGTTTTCATGTTATGTGTTAATAAATGTATAGGTTATAAATCAATCACTGAACACCTTACTAGTGTTGCCTTGCTTTTTGACTACTGAAAGCTGACATTCCTGAAATTAAAGAGTTTTTCAAAATAAGGTTTCCTAGTGTCAAAGAGCTCCAACTCACAAACCCAGAACAATTTTAAGAAGTTTTTTATCTGAAAAACTACTCTAATTTAACCCCATTCATTATACTGCTCTAAGAAAGATGCTGGAATGATGAGCTCAACAAAATTACTGCATACTCTATTCACCTAATTCTATTTGCTCAATTTCGACATCTAAGTTGAAGTCTGAAATGCCAACTTAGCTCAAATCTTATAATTTAAAAATCACAACTCCTGTTTGAGAAGAAACACTTCTGTTCTATACCCACATTTCCAAATGAGAATTAAATTAGAAAGCAAACAAGTTTGAAGTATTCATGCAAGCTGGATTATGCTTCAAAGTTTTTCCCATTAAGAAGCACCTTTGATTTTAAGAACTCCATCTCACAAGTTCTTTGCTCCATCTATCCCATTGCTATTCTCCAATGAAAGAGGAAGCTCTGCTAAAGAGCTTCTCAAAAACACAGTGGACATCAAAGAAAATAGGCAGGAAAACAGAATGCTCACAGAGTCTAAAGCCGTGTGGGAGACAAAATTGTTTAACTTCCTATGTGAGCAGCCTAGAGAATTTTGAACCAGCAATTACATCTCATTATTGGCACTGCTAAATGATATTATTAAGCAATTGGTAAATTCTGATTTCATGACATTCACACACTAACAATTTCAGATTTTTCAGTTCAGTGTAACCTCTAATACACAAGATCACACAAGTCTTGCTGCTCTATAAGCATGTTTCTTCTTCTTGAAACACAGTGATTCACATGAATTTTTCTGTGCAGAGAATTGGTCAAGAACAGCCCTGGGAGAAGGAGCTGGGGGTGCTGTGGGTGAGAGCTGGACCTGCCCCAGCCTGAACCCCCCGTGCCCTGGGCTGATCCCCCAGCCTGGGCAGCAGGGGAGGGGGGATTCTGCCCCTCTGCCCCTGTGCTCAGCTGAGACCCCACCTGCAGAGCTGCCCCAGCCCTGGCTCCAACAGCACAAGGACCTGGAGCTGCTGCAGCCAGGCCAGAGGAGGCCACGGAGATGCTGCCAGGGCTGGAGCCCCTCTGCTCTGGAGCCAGCCTGGGACACCTGGGGCTGTTCAGCTGCACCACAGAAGGCTCCAGGGAGAGCTCAGAGCCCCTGCCAGGGCCTCCAGGGCCTCCAGGAGAGCTGCAGAGGGACTGGGGACAAGGCCTGCAGGGACAGCACCCAGGGAATGGCTTCCCAGGGCCAGAGGGCAGGGTGTATTGGGTGTAAAGAAAACTTTTATTTACAGTTACTTAAAGGGAAACATTGGACAAGGTTTCAAGCAACCCAGTCTAGTGGAAGGTGACCCTGTCCACGGAATGGAAATTGGAATGAGATGGGCTTTAGGGCCCATTCCTACAGAAACTGTTCTGGGATCATGTGAAATACATTGCAGTAGCAATATAATGTTCCTGTAGAAACTCACACATTACAACTTAAAGACAACTTTTAGTTCAGCATAAATGGGGCTTAAAAAGCACAGTTTAAAGTAACATCCTGTACTCTTTTTCCTAAACAACAGTCATAAACATTTTTACTCAGGAAAATCCCATCAGACTTCTGTAAGAGGAAACCATACCAAAGAAATTAAATTACTAACATAGAAAACCATAAAGCAAATAAATGGTTTGTTTGGGGAGCTGAAACTTCTCAAATACACAGCATCACATATCATCAAGGATAGTAATTTTCACAGTAGCTTAAGAAACATAATCATCCCTACAAAAAGATGAAGAGTGCTGAAGAGTAAAAAAGGAAATTCAGGGCTTCATCCTTCTCCCAGATGTGAGGAACTACAGCAGTGCAGTCAGACTTTACAAGCATTGATGCTTAAGGACACTACTCACAACTTATTTGAAAAAAAAAGGAGAAAAACAACATTTACAGCTGGTACATAGGTCTCCAGCTTTGCTCTCCAAGCAGATACAGCAGGGCTGTGATGACACTCAAGTACAATCTACTGCATCCCGCAGCATGCACAAGTTACACAGGTCTTTGATCTGTACCCCTTGGAAAGTACACATTCTTCTCTAATTCCACTTGACTCCTCACAGCATCAAGAGAATTGACACAAACCTCTTTCCTCATGTCATTCCCTGAATCTCCCTGAAACCTCTGTGACTACCAAAGAAATCAACAAAAGTGCAACCAGCAGAGTTCTTAGTGTCTCACACAGCCCTGCACATGAGCAGCTGTGGTGGTAACGCAGACAAAAAGGAAAACTGGATGCTGTTTCTAGCCCCACAATGTACTTTAATGTTGAAAGTCCATGTCTAATCAGTGAGGTGCATGGCAACCTCTAGTGGCATATGCCTGCTTAGGAAACTGTACACATTCCAACACATGAAGTTACAGGAAAAGCATTTGCCTGAAGTGATCAGTCCTCTTCCTGTCACTAATTTTATTAGACTGACATGAAGAGGAGATGCCAGAACACACTTGATCCAAAGAAGGCCCTCCAAGTGTTCCTGTACTACAGCAGTCAGTCAAGCTGCAGAAAAGCCAGATATCAGGAACGAAAGCTGTTTCCAGATAGGTTAAAGCAATTAACACCGAACGACTCACAGTGTTAAGTGACATACTGAATACCTGCACTACTATGCAGTTACATCAAAGTATGATTTTAAGATACTACAAACAGCAGCACTCCACAGTGTAGAGCAGTACCAGCCTCAGCAATCTGCTGATAAAAGAGCTCTGAGTAATTAAACAGAAACCCGTGGTAGCAGTGCATAGAGAGTCTCACAATCACAAAATATTCTGAGCTGGAAGGAGCCCACAAGGATCAATGAGTCCAACTGTTAAGTGAATGGCCCATACAGGGATCAGAGAAGGCAAGAATTTTGAAGTCAGGGCAATCTGCAACAGAGGACAGCCAACACTAAGTGAACCCTGGATCTTACTAGGAAACATTTATTACTTCTATTTTTAACTTCCAGCAGCTGCTTGTGATAGATTTACACAAATCTGACAATTTTCATGCTTCGCTGGAATGTGATACAAATTACCCAACATTATGAAGTTGTATTTTACTGAGCTCTTAAGTACACTACATTGAATATTCCCAGCTCATTCTTTCACAGAAAATAGTCTCCAGAATTTAAAACAATTGGCTGTCTCTGCTCAGAATAGGATTAGGAAAAAGCCTGTATGGAAATGGAATTAATTCTCACATTAAGGAAGGAGTCATTAGAGCATCTGGTGAGGTTTAAATTATGACTGTCTATTCAGTTGTATTGCTAAGCAGATTGTAAGTGTTTCAGAGCTACTTAATTTAGAAACCTATACCCTGAAATACTTCATGTAATATAAAGTACTACTTTGTTTTTCCTTCACAGAAAACACTTTCTCATTAAGATGCTTGCACTCTGATGGTAAAGCAGAATAAGAGTACAAATATACATATTCTGCTTTGGCATCATGGAACAAAGCTGGGTCCATCACTCCTGGCTAAACTTAGTAATTGTGGATAATAGACTTCCTAAGGTAGAAAAAGGAAAGACCATACATGACTCAAACACCAGCCCCTTAAGAAATATGTGTATTTGTACTGCTTTTCTTGGTAACTGAAACTTCATAGCAAATTCAGTGTATTTTGAGAGGCAATCAGGTTAAAATACTTCCTCGATTGTGATTAAACCTGCCAAGGAACCCAGGGCTGTAAAATTCCCGAGAAGAAAATGCAGTAAAGTCTAATAGGAGACAGGCTGCTCCTGGAATTGGCTCTTCCTTCCAGCCTGCCCATGTCCTAGTCCCACAGGACACTTTATAGCAGATTTTAATACATTTTTAAAGTAGTGTCTTTTGATTTACAAGCAATCATGATCACAGCAACAAATTAAATTCCAGTCTTGGTGGTCATTTTTGCCTATTGTCCAGATGTACAGTCTTCTAGCTCCAGAATAAGATCCTCTTTCCCTAATACTCCTCTCGTTTTGCTGGTTCTATTTCAAATCTAGAGTCACCTCCTTCATTACAATTTCCACTTAAAATAACATGGAGTGCCTGGCTACAAGAAGACAGAAGCTTAAAAGGAGCAGCATGGAATACCTTTGGACTATGTAAGAATGTCATAGTACACATAATACAGATCTTATTGCCTTTTTTTTTTTTTTTTTTTGGCTTCTTCAATTGATGAGTATGACCATTCTCTCTACCAACCCTTACACCACTTCCAGGCAGAACAATACAGCTCCAATCCTGCTGGCACCCAATGGCTGGGATAGCCAGCATCCTTCTCTCTGCTGTCCTGCCAGACTAACATGTCTACAA
Source organism: Phylloscopus trochilus trochilus (assembly GCA_016584745.2). NCBI lineage: Eukaryota > Metazoa > Chordata > Aves > Passeriformes > Phylloscopidae > Phylloscopus > Phylloscopus trochilus. The sequence continues at coordinate 89,310,871 of WQNJ02000015.1, forward strand.
TTCTCCCAATGCACTGAGGCCTCAGACTAATTCATAGGATGATAAGATAGAATTATAGAACCATTTAGGTTGGAAAAGCTCTTTAAGACCATCGAGTCCAACCATTCCCCCAGCACTGCCCAAGACCACCACTGACCCATGTCCCCAAGTGCCACATGGTTTTAAACACCTCCAGGGATGGGGACTCCAACAGCTGGACTCAATGATCTTCCACTCTGACAGAATTTTCATTCCCTGTTTTCTGCCATTCACCCCTTTGCCTTCTTTCCACACACGTCAGTGTCAAGCAGCTGAACAAGTCTGTCTGCCTCCAATGAGAATATCACAGCTAAAAATCAAGCAGCAATGTTAAAGTCACGTTGTAACTATGCAGGTTGAGAGACATGAGGAATAAGGATCCCAAACATTAGAGGATCCTGATAAAATGCTGCATGAAAAGAGCGAAAGAGAAATTCTTGGGTCTTGAGACTAGCAAGATAACTGCCTCCTGCCCCAAATATAACCAGAAGAACACCCACTTTGGGCTGCAGAAAGAGATGTAGGATAAAATAGAACAAAACCAGGCACAGGATTCTATGAACAAGCTCTGAAGTGGCAAATGAAGTATCACAGTAAGAACAAGACCAAGTTTTTGAGAGTCAGAGAAGTGTATTTCACACTGCACCAGGACCTCTGATTTCAGAACATTCATTTCAAATGCCTGGAAAACACAGACTTCATGTCTACGATTTGAAAAATGAGCACAGCAAATATTTAAGACAATGTCTGTGGCAAGTAAGGGGAAAATAGCTCCATTTCAAACTCTGAACCCTCTTTACTTCTGCCAAGGGTATGAAAAGAGGGCAAGTATCAGGCAGGTGAAAGGCACCAACACAATGCACTCATTCTGGTAACCTGTCCTACTTTTACCACCAACCATTTTCAAAGGAGAAGTGTCTTGGAGAGAATTAAATCCCTAAGAACAAGCTGTATGTCATGTTAACCCAGTCCTTGACAAAGTGTACAGGTACACAATTATTATTTTTGGCACGCAGTCTGTACCTGACAAGCCCTGTAACAATTTATTCCGGATCACATTAAAGAGGACCTTCCCAGTTTCCCTTGGAGCGTGGAGCAAGGCTGGCTGCCAAGATGAGAAGGATGCCTGGCGCAGGGTTACTTGCTCTTACAATGTGCTCTGCAGCACACAAACACAATAGGAAGAACCAACTTCAATATCTGCTTCTTCAAAGTTCTCGCCTTGTTTTAGAACCAGAGAAGATACTGACTATTAACTACTATACAGGATAATAAACTCTATCATTTAAAAAGCATAGATCTAGGCTTTATTGCCCATATTTGCAGGGTATTGTCACAAAATGATCATTTAATAATGTCTGATTTAAAAAACAGACCTTTTGCCAAATACGCAGGAAGAAATAAGCTGTATAGTACTTGAGAACCACCACTCAGTGCATTTTTATAATAACTGAATACATGACTGAATTTGTAATTCATACAAATCCCTGAAATCCTTCTGTTTTGAAGGCAGCTATTGAGCTGTCCTGTTAACAGGATCAAAAGTTTCCCAGACAGAGAAACTGGTGTTTTTTCTACCCATTCAGAGCAGGTTCAAATACAGAGCAAATAAGATTTATTCTGGGATTATTTAGTTACTCAGTTATCACTTCTGTTGTTTAGTTCATTGGTATCTACTAAGGCATATAAAAGTAATGTTTCTGTACTGCTAAAGCATACAAAATTCAAGTTTCTCTACTCCTGATTTTCAGTAAAGATGATTTTCCAGCAGAGTCTTTATATTTACCTGATGATCCTCTGAGCAGCATACTGATGAAGCGAGCGGAACTGTGCCGACATATTTGCTAAGGCTGCCAGACAATTTGTATGAAGGTATTTGTCCTGTCAGAAAGAAGAGGAAAGATAAAAAAACCAACATATCCAACTGTTGGATACGCACTGACACCTCTTGCAGGAATCATTCAAAAGGCTGAGTAATATATGCTGTTTGAAAAGCACAGCCAGAAATGCAAAGCATATATACTTGGTGATGTTTGAACATGTTTTCTTAAAATATAAGGTTTATAAAAAAGTGATTCTTTACAGACCTCAGAGTCCATACTTACATATATGTATAGACATGCTCATATTTGTCTTTCAATGTTTATTTACAATTGCACCACGGCTGTTACATATACACAGACATTTTCCTCCTCTCTACCTTCCTCTCTCTCCATCTTGTAGTCTTATCCTAAAACTTTCTACTTCATAACTCATCTCCCTATTGACTCTTTCACACCATTGCATATATCCCACAACTACAACCACACATACTTCAGAGCACTGGTCCTCATTTCAGCATCCCTGAAACCATTTGACCAGATAAGCATTTTTCTGATGGCCCTTTCAAAGTCAAGGGTTCTCACAGAATGAAACTTGTCCACTTATCCAATCCAAAATGGATTAATTTCCCTACTCAAGTCTAAAATATTCATTTACGTAACAGATTCTAAATACTACAAATATATGGCAAATTTGTTCTCATTCCTTCCAGTTCTTTTTACCATAAAAGTAAAATCCTTAATTTTTCCAGTGTAAAATACATATATATTTTGGCTACTGTTTAATGTAAAAAATTTTGTGCCCTTAATTGTTGAAAATATTCAGAAGTGCATGACACTATGCCTTTGCAAAAAAGGTGAAAAAACAAATGCTTGAAAAATGCACAAAATCAATCTAGGCTTTAAGGCTCTGAAGTTAAAGCAGTTTTGCTTTGCCAGAGCTCAAAAAGGTCTTCTGGCCCAGTCCCTGCCGTACTTCCTAACAGTAAATAGACCTGAAAATCCCACTTTTAGGTCATTCAGAGAGGCAAGTAGCCTAGAAGGAATAATTTCTTCTCATGAAACTAAGGAACTCTTTCTTCTCAGCTGAAGATGAGCTTGATGCCTGAATGAAGGTCTTTAGAGAACCGCAGTCACTGAACTGGAAGACAACACAGAAATTGTGTTACAAGTTCACAAACACTTAGTTAGCACAGCTGATCTATTTTCTTCCCTCCTCCAAAACCAGATGCCAGCTGGTTGCAACAGAATTAATAAAATCCCACCTCCTGTTTGAATTCAAGCTGCTGAGGTTAGGAATTCACAAGTGCTCCACGTAACTCTTACCCTTGTCCGTGTCATGTTGTACTGGATGGTTCTTATCACAACCAGTATCAGAAGACTCCCAAGTGAGATCTCTGTTAGGACACGCTCAGCATACCAAGTGATGTTTTTCAGTATCTGCAAAAGAAAAAAATAAAAGAACAAGGCTCTTCAGCACCTAGGTCTGAATAAGAGCACAGGAAGCTGTCTAGAATCTCACATTCCTTAAGACATGAAAATTAGTTTCCAGTCTCAAACATGACTTTACTTTTGTACTCCAAAGCATAATCAAAACAAAATTAACAAAAAAAAAAATAAAAGTCAGACCTCTGCCGCATTATCACGTAGTAGATCTCAGCAACTTTAAGTCATATGGAAACACACCAAGTGTAAAAGATGATTACATTTGGCAGTTAGCTAATTTCTATGCCCTGTGCCACCACACTCATATACTTATTTTGATCTTACCCTTTACACTTTATAAAGTCTTCATTTACACCCAAGACACTCAAATAATGCTGCCAATGCCTTGCCATTTTCCCTCATGGGCAAGAGGCAGCACACAGGAGCTCTGACTGATGGGCAAGAGCACACACACTGAGGGTTGGGGGCAGATCAAGTGTGTGCTGGCTTCACACTGAAGCCTTTTCCCTTGAAAACCATGAAGTCTCTTTCCACAATACATAGAGAAAGTCATCAGCTAGATTAAGAGCATCATATCTTTCACTGCCCTCCACTATCAGGGTGGATGAAGTTAACCACCATTTCTAAGTTCACTGCAGGAGAAACAATCCACTCTTTCCTTGTAGTCAGCCAACCTACATGGAGGAAACACGTGTACCCAACACCCTGCCTTGAAGGACTGGTAAAAATGACTCAACAGGAACTGCCCTAAAAACATGGAAAAGATCCTCTATAAATTCAGGGTTATTCTCGGTCAAAACATAAACATGTTTAACAAGGACAACTGCACACAAAGCTATTGCTCTGCGTAACTTCAGACAGAGAAGAGAGACTGCAGGAGAACTGGAGAGGGACTGGAGAGACAGGACAAGGGGAAGTGGCTTCCCACTGCCAGAAGGTAAGGATAGATGGGATCTTGAGAAGGAATTGCTGGCTGTGAGCATGGGCAGGCCCTGGCACAGGGTGCCCAGAGCAGCTGTGGCTGCCCCTGCATCCCTGGGAGTCTCCAAGGCCAGGCTGGATGGGCTTGGAGCAACCTGGAATGGATGTCCCTGTCCATGACACGGGGTGGAACCCCAAGAGGAACTCTGAAGTCTCTTCCAACCCAAACATTCTGAGTCTCTACCTCTGAAAGCTCTTTCACAGTACAAGAGACATTCGAAATAGCATCTTTATTATGATTCATGTTAATTGGTAAGCTGATAAAGTTTGATATATAAAAATAATTTTTATTACATATGAAGAGACAAAATAAAAATTCACATCCTTGAAATAAATTTAAAAATAATTTCTTAAAAGCATCTCCATTATCCCATGCTGGACAGTACCTGGCTCTTTGTCAGCACCTTCTTATTTCCCACAAGGAAGCTAAAATAAAGCCAATGAGTGTAACCTATAGATGGGAAAAACACTATTTCATGGCAAGGTGACAAAACATCCCCAGATACAGGCTGAGGTGTCATGGTTGATGGTAAACATCTTTTGATAAAAGGATCAAAAAATCAGAACAAGTGGAAGACAGAAAGACTTGAGAGGTATTTAAGGGGAGAATGGTCAAGGCTGAAGAGCGAGTAAAAAACATGAAATCACTACAAGAATTTCCACAAATAGCAGGTGATGAGTGGACACGGAAACCAGTATAATTTCTGGTTATTACAAGTCACTAATACTATTTTAAGATAAAGTGATGATGGTATAAATGAAAACAAGTCATCCAAGGAGCTTCAGTAAACAAGGACAACTAGTCGGGATGAACAACATAGATGATTAACAGGAAATGCCTGCAAGACAAAGCAAAATCCACACATATTTTCACAAAAAAAGGCAACTGAAAATTTCAAAAGCTGTTAGTGTAAGTAATTAATGAATCACACGTACAATCTTCACTGCAAGAAGATACTGTGCTAGTGGAGAACTTGATCATCCCAAGGCTGCTAAGCATAAACATATGGTAAGATATAGCAAGTTCATGGGTTACTTCACAAATGCAAAATGCTAAAGTAAGTGTAGACATTCATCCTGGTTGCCTTAATTGTAATTTCTTAATAACAGCTTATTTATGACTATGTGAATATACCTGTTCTCAAGAGAAGAGGTACATTTCTTTTCTATATAAAGAAATAAATTAACCACTTTAACAAATACCTCAAAGCTCAAATATCTCAAGCTCAGCACTGGAACCTTCCAGAAGAAAAACATATTGTTATTTGAAGAATACAGTATATGATCATTAAATAATGGTTACCCTCAGTAATACATAAATATAGCAGGGATAAGTTGTGGTTGCACATTTCATTTCCTGACTTTTAAATGCTTATTGAAAATTTAACAGATATTTTAAAAAACAAAATACAGCTACGAAAATGAATAGTATAAAATACTATGTTTTGACACGACACACAATGTAAATTGAAACCAATAGTACACAAAGGGACATATTTCCTGATGATTACTGAAAAGAAATAATTTCACTAAATTTGCTCTGAAACGATACCCAAAAGTTTGGGTTGGTTTGGTTTTTTTTTTTTCCCTCTTAGACAAAATACACTTATCCTGGCCAAAAAACCATCAGCTTAACTGATTAAATTTCTAATAAGTTACTTTTTGTAGTCTCTGATTTATGAGTGAAATAGCAAAGCAACCTCCTCCCACAAATAAAACAATCCCCATGTTTCCTCCCGCCCTCTTTGGTACTATTCTGTGGGGCACATCTCTGACTTCACCAACTAAAGTGGAAGTTCATGATTCACTCTGTGCTGGAACTGAGAGCAGATTCCATCATGTGCTCCCTCTCACAGGGCATCCCAGTGGGACAAGAGGAATGGGACTGGGACAAGTGAAGCAGTCTCAGGCAGTACCTTGAGCTCTCCAACACCTCCAGACACATCCTTGTCATCCACCCACGGATCTCTGTTGTATATAGAAGCCATCACCCCTCCTGTTTTCCCTCCTTGTAGCTTATTCCCACTTCCTCACCCTCCCAGACCTCATTCCTACTCAGTTCTTTCTTTTACCTGCTTCCACTCCCCCCACCCACGTCCTACCATCACAGAATCACAGAATGGTTTGTGTTAGAAGGACTTCAAAGCTCAATCCACCTTCCACTATTCCAGGGTGCTCCAAGTCCCATCCAACCTGGCCATGGACACTTCCAGAGATGGGGCAACCACAGCTGCTCTGGGGAACCTGTGCCAGGGCCTCACCATCTTCACAGGGAAGAACTTCTTCCCAATTTCCCATCTAACCCTGCCTTCTGTCAGGGTGAAGCCACTCTCCTTTGTCCTACCCTGCCCATTCCAGTCTCTCATCAAAAAGAAGACTGACTTCACCTTCCTCAGCTTTCTGTCACTTTGTTCCTATCCTGCCTCTTTACTCATTTCTCTTCTCAGCATCCCAAAATTTTACCAACTTCTTGTTCAACTCTTGTCCCTTTCCTCTACTACACCATCCCATGTTCCATGTACAGCCAGTCCCAGCCTGTTTCAAATTTCTCCCAACTGTCACATCAGGGCTCCCATTCTTTTCTTCAATGTGTGGACGTGGCCCTTGGGGACGTGGGTCACTGGTGGCCTTGGCAGTGCAGGGTGAGTGGCTGGACTCGATGACCTTGCAGGGCTTTTCCAAGCCAAACGGTTCTGTGTGGTTTCAACCCCTGCCAAGCAGCAGCAGAAACATCCCTGGGAGCACAGTCTCATCCCACGGGAACTGGGAGCTGGACTTGCACAAGCTGCAGCTCGTCCCAGCCTATCTCAGCTGATAACATGATCCCTGGGCAGGGGAGGATGCACACAGCCCAGATGGCTCTGGGAGCAGCAAAATGAGAATATTCAGTTTCCACAGACGTCAGGCCACCTCCGGCTACGTCTCTGCTGCGCAGATGGAAACAGACTGCTCCCTGTGCCCAGAGACTGATAATTTGGTCACATTTAGTCATATTATCAGCAGCAGAGCCCGGGCACAAAGGCCACCTGCCATATTTCAGATTCTTAATGCAAAACATGAAGTTACCAGGGCTCATTAAGTAACATGTTGACAGCTGTAAGCATGGACAAAGACATGTTAATGCTCCAGTCTCACCCCATAAACCTTCAGTGGTTCTCCCTGAAACTCTGAAAACACCAACCTGGGGAAAATGACAGTTACTGAGACAACTATTCCTTGAAATAGTACACTACTCTTAAAAAAATTGATAAATTCACAGTTATAAAGTTACATATCAGAACCTGTTACCTCTCCTCCACACTGAGGAAAGCAACCTGAGCTGGTAGTTAGTAAAATGGCTATTTCAAAAACAACAACAGCAACCACCACCATCCATTTTGGGTTTCAGGGGCATGAAGCATGAAAGTATCTTAAATTTCAAAATCATCTACCTAGAACCAGTGCCCCCACTGACCAATCTCACTGGTTTGCAGTTATTATGATAAAGGGAAAGAAAAGAAAAAAGTTTAGTTCTGTGGTGGTCTTGCAAGAATAATTTTAAAAGAAAACAAAATGTTTTGATTCTTTTGAATATTCTTTTGCATACTAGGCTCTTGGATAGTTCCAACTCAGGGAGCACAAACTGCAGATGCAAAGAGCAGGAGCTCAGTTCTACATATACCAAGCAGTGAGATTCTCGGTTTCCCACAATTTCGCTTGTGAGATATTTTTTAACACACTAAAAATAAACACAGTTAAATCACGATTTACAGTCTATCACCATTTACTACAGCATAAAGTGCTACAGTAGCACAATAAGGTTACTGCTACATAAGGTACTGTATGATGTTATTTTGATGTCTGATGTAATTTTATTTAGAATTTCATAAATCAGAGACAAAAGATCACCAATACTTGCCCCTCTGGGGAATTCCTACATTTACTTGTTTACTCTGCTATTATAATTATTGTTATTATTAGTGAAAGAAATTGAGTTCTGTGTGGTGACCCAACAGCATTAAACCAATTGCAGAAACAGGACCTATGATTTTGATCATATTTTCCAGGCAGTTAAGACCACATTCATTTTAAATAAAAAATGCTTCAGCATCCTAGAGCAGTCAAAAAGAGTTTCTGCGGTTTCCTGAGCTCCTTACCACTTGGTATAAATACCAGATTTATAAAACATTGCTCACTAAAATTAATCCTAAAAATCAATAAATAAATGTGGGTTAAATGCCACAAAGAAAAATAGCACATAAATGAACTGTACAGTCATGGTTCTTACAAGAACAGTATACAGGATACACAGCAGAGGGAAAAACAAGTTGATCTAAAATACAGCACATCTTCTTCATCTTTAACCCAAGTGATGGAGGAAAAAAAAAATAATCTTGCTGTAACTGCTAAAATTTGGTATGTATTTGCAGCATGAAGCTTATGAAACCTCTATGATGCTACATGCTTATATTTTTCAGAAAGTCCTACACAGGCCTACTACATCTTCTGACTCCCATCATTTCGCACACCTGTAATACCCTCTTAGGCTTTAGGAGATGTGGAGTCAATATTTAAGAAAGTATGAGACTAATTTTGTACTTAATACCAGAGTTTTTGAACAGTAACTTGCTCATTCACACCTGAAAACATCTATTTAATTAATTTAAAGACATGGGTGAGGGTAATGGATTTATAAGTATATATAAATATACCTTGAAACTTTTTTCCCCCTTACATTTATTTCCCTCCTTGGGATCTGTAGGAATGTGTAGGAGAATGCTCAAATGGGCATGCAGGCACATGCACCTCACAGCCACCTCTCATTACCCCATTAAGGACCAAATCCAGCAAAACTCTGGCCACACAGCACTATTAACAAATAGAACCAGGCACTATGGAGCAGGAAAATACAACCACAGAGGAAAAGAAAGAAGCAGCTAGTGAATACCTGAAATAAAATTAAAAAAATTGTGAAGAAAATGGAAGAAGCTAAGGCGTGACTGAAAAAAAGATCAGTGCAGGGTAAAAGGAATAAGGTGGGGTTTGTGTTTTTATTAAGATAGAAGTAGTAAACCAATATCCACATTGCAAGCAAATGCTACAACTCTGTTGGCAGGGTTAGCTGAAAGGCAGGATAAACCGGACAAGAAAACTTGATTTATGTTTTCATTCCACAGCTGGATCCTCATTAAGGAGTTTTAGGGAAATCTTCCACTTTTACTCATCCAGTAAGGAATTTATTGAAAAACCGTGTGTAAAGCCTCTAAAATGAACGAAGAGTGATAGGGGAAGAGACTGGGGCAGGAATGACACCTTGACTGCTGAATTCCAACTCTCAACAAGCCCAATTTATGAGACAGGATAAATGACTCAGAGACATGGAACCCAAAAATACACATCACACACGTACACCTCTGCTGCACATGTACAGGTTCAAGGCACACAAAGCTGAAGGCAGGAAAAAGCTTCAAGAAAATATTTCAGTCATCTGCATGTTTACTATAGGTGCTCCAAAAAGGTATTCCCAGGAAACTGCATTTAAATCATCTCTTCCTGCTTTTTACACACAGAGCTATACTAAATAATCTTAAATTTCAGATAAGTCTCTACTCCTTGGCACCAGGAAAAAATGCCAGCTCCCTCCAAAATAGGCTGGAAATTCACCTGAGAGAGTTCTGTTTAGGAGCCTTGAAACTTGTTTTCAGCATTTTGCATTTCAGTAATTTCACAAAGACAATAATTCACAGATAATAATTTCCCCAAAAGAGAATTTCTGTGTCCTAGTCAAAAATTAAATTAAATCAGTACAAATATCTCATGCAGTATCATAGCTTTAGAAGCTGGGAAACTAGGACATAATTGTCCAAGGTATTCTCCTACACAGATGGTCAAGGTCCATCAAAGCTAGCAAAAATTTGGATCCTGTTATATGGAGAACATAAGATAGAAATTAATCTAACAGAAAGACAGAAAAACAAGTGCCAAGTAAGGAAGTAACATTTAGTATGGAAAATACAATTCCAGCTAAAGGCTGCATCAAACTAGTTAAGCAAAGTTTTTCAAGAGAAATAAAAAAGGTTTCCTGTTTTTTTTTCCTCTCTTCTAGGCCCTCCACTTCCATGGCAAATGTTCAGCACCTTTGAGGCAGCCTGCCCAGCTATTACTAGGCTAATTTGTAACAGGGAACACCAAACACTACAGAAAAAGAGATATTTGCAGCAGTTTCTCTACAAGAGAATGTGCATTTGTTAATTTTACTTGGGAAAAGTTTTGAAATCAGTCTTCAGGTTCCTTCTTCTTACAAAAGGAAGAAAGATGTGCCATCAAATTTGGATGATCATACAGCCTCTGCTGAGGGAACAGATTTGCCAGTGTAACTTCTTAGAAGTAAATATTTAGATTATTTTTAGAGCTGAAGGATTATTTACCAAAATAGCAACTCACCACTTCATGAATGGATCGGTTGAAGCCATCATCCTCAGTAAGGATCAGCAAAATGATAAGGGCCATGTAAACATGGTGTGAATTCCTTTCCTCAACATGATACAGAATTTCAAGAATTGGCAGAACCTTTAGGGAAGAAAAAATGCACGTATTAGTTTAGTCTTCAGATACCTCAGACACTAAACAGCGAAGGTTCAAAAGGTCCCATGTACTGTCCTGCCCTTGACAATTCAATAGCAATTCCTCCCTCTCAAAACAGCCACCCCTGAGCAGTGACATACAGTGTCCAAACACCTTCCATCTGCTTCATTTTGTCTCACAGGAGAGTCTAAACAAGTGCTTTCTTGTGGTTAGAAATGGAATTTCAATCCCTAATAAATGAGATTCCCAGCCATACCAATTATCATAATCTCCAAATGCTTCGGTCCTCTTCTCTACACTACGGGGAAAAGAGAATTGTTGAAGATTTTCACCAGTCCAAGCAGGAAAACAGTTGTGTCTACCCATCTGTGCTACCACAAGCCTGCTCTGAAAAGCCTTTCCTCATCAAACCTAGCCAAGCACATCAAAGCTGAGGTGAACAGAGGCATTTTGAGACATGAAAGTTAAATCTCATTTTGGTGTGTGAAGATAATACCAGAAAAAAAAACAGTTTGGGTTGGGTTAAGACTAGAAGAGGCCTGTTTTTCCAATTTTAGATAATATGCAGCCAAAGAGAACTGACTGATCATTATGATCAGAGTTCAGCCCAAGGTCTTGCAACATTTCCACCAGGATGAACAGCTTAAGCCAAAGCCTTGCAATAATAACGAAAATGAGATTTCATTGCAACAGCAAGCATACCTGAATGCTGGTCTAAAGTTAATCCAGATGCAAACGCTGTCTCCCTACCAAATGAAAATTAGCTTTCTACTGGCTCAATACGTGGCTTCCCAGGGCTGCAGAAATAGGCCGAAATCACAAAAAGCCCTGGAAAAAGGAACTGGAGAAAGCTCTCAGTTCCAAGAAGCTTCTAGACACCTCAAAACTTGCTGTTTTTCAAAACAGGCCAAATGCAGCTGGATGAATCATGTGAAATCTATTCTGGTGAGCAGCCAGGACACCAGTGCTTCACAAGCCTCTGAAGTTACCAAAGTGTTCTCTTACAATCAACCATCCTTGAAACAGTTGGGACATACTAAACCAATTTCTATTAGGATGAAATGAGATTGATCTAAATGCCACAGGCCACAAAACCTTTTGATACATGTTTTGGTCATGGTCAAGACAAGATGACAACAGAAGCAAAGGGAGAATATTTTTACAGCAATATTTTTATTAATATTAAATAAATATTAAAATAAAAATATTTTTAAATGACAGGTTGCAAACATCCTTCCCTTGCCATTTCAAAGTATGCTTCAGAAACCTCTCTCCCCAGTGGAAACTGGAGTACCATATTTGTGCTTTCTGAATATCAGTTTTGAGTAAAGACCAGGTTTTCCTTAAAACTTCTAATTAGTATATAGACAAAAAAAAATTGTCCTTTTCCTTGGATGGGGAGAAAGAGAGACAAACACCACTGCTTTAGTCCACCATTCAAATTCTTTCCATCTGCAACACTTGCATGCTGCTTTGGATGTAAAAGCTCTGTCATTTCCACATCCAAGAGTTATTATAATAACCTGGATAGAACTGGAAGCAACATAACACTAATGAAGAATCACATTTAAAAGACTTTGCAGGGAGAACAACCGAAGCCTTGCTGAAGGTAACCATTGGAACAACTTCTTAGTTTTCTAGACAGATCCCAGATGGAAGCACAGAATGATTTGGGTTGGAAGAGACCTTTAAAGATAATTGTGATTCAGTCTGGTTGTGTTAAACCATACAAACCACTCTGGCAAAACACATTCCTTCAGAACAGCCCAAAATATCTCCTCTGTCTACACACATTAATACTAATTGCAACTGAAGAAGTCCATTCATATCCTCAAGTGCTCCAAGTCTACAAGCGTGGTGCTACTAACTGCATTCAAAAATACATGATACTGAGACATTGCAGCCATTCCCCTACAAGCCAATACGTGAAAGTGCTGCTACTAAAGCTCCATACTTGCTACTGAAGAGTAGTCTGGCCCTCCAGATCATGGCAATCAGTCTTCCTGTCCCAAACAAACTTCTGCTGTTTCCAAAACCTCCACTCCTTTGGCCACGTTTCCCTTTTCATTCCTCTTTCAGGCTTTGCACCATCTACACAAGTGGACAAAACTCAGGGAGGCAAATGGCAACTTAATTCTCTCTTATGTGCCATTTCCAGATGGAACCAGAAACGTTCCATCAGTTCGTACACTTTCCATAATCCTTCCTCCTTACCACACTTCTTTCCTTTGTATATTGATTGCTGAGATGCACACATAATTTCGGAGAAGTATTACTGTTCTCAAAGCAAAAACTAGTTAACAAGTCACCACTTCTATAAATAAGTTACAATATAAGATTAAATTAAAACTCTGATCATATGAAAATGTAAAATTGAAACTACTTTTAGAGATGCCTGGGAGGAGCCCTGGCTAGAGCCTGGAGGAGATAGTTTTCTTCAGAAGAGGAAGACTTTTAGGTAGTTTCCTTGGAGAAGTCTGGAGCTGAAACCTGGGTCTCAGGTCTCCAGAAGAATTCAAAGAACCCTGGGAGATGCCTGGAAGGAGTCTCTCAAGTGAATCTTGGAAGCCAGATCTGCCATTTAAAGAGCAAAAACATCTCAGGTAACTTCTCTGAAGGAGTCTAGGGCTGCTGCCTGGGATTTCAGGTGTCTCAGTAAAGGTGAAAACTGCAGGAGATGCCTGGGAGGAGTCTGAGGAGGATTCTGGAAGAGACAGAGATTCTTCCAAAAGAGAAGAATCCTCTCAGTTAATATTTTAGTTATATTAAAATTTATCTAGACTTTCAACCAAAATATATTTCTACACATAAATTAAAACTTTTATACCTATCTTCTTACACAATGGTTTTATCCTACCCTATATTGAGAAGACAGCCACCACTTCTTTTGTATTGCTGACCCTTTCCTCAGAGTCATCACACTACCCCCTCTGCACCACTACTAACACTCCTCCCTCAGGAGCAGCTTTTAACTGGCAAGAAACAGCTACCATTAAAAAGTTACTTCTAATCCCCAAAACAAGTGGCAGGTAAAAACAGACAGTGAAAATTGCAGGTGCTATATCCAGTCCAGGGTTGGTTTTCCCCAGTAAAGTTTAAAAATACATTGTCTTTAGTAATCAACAAAATATAAGCAGCAATGTCCTTAAGACGAATTTATACTACAAGAACAAAATACTGCTGTAACATCAGCTGATATAAATACATCATCATGTATGTTATTTCATTCCAGTCATGTTGAGCAGAAACAAAATCTCAACTCAGCAGCCAAAGCAAACACATCGAATAGCTCATTTCTGACACACAGAAATCTCACTGGTATATTTACTTGCAATACTGGTGCTAATTGCTCTTTCAAACAGAAGAAGGCTCAACAGTCTTCCATCCACAGACCAGAACACCATCCTTACCAAAAAATGTGCTAACTGCCCTCTATTTCACCTGCCCCATCACTTTCTAGGGGATCCCTGCAAGCACTTTGAAAAAGACAGGCAAATACTAGATGCAAACTTCTCTAACAGAAGATTCTCTAGCATTAGATACTTAACGCAGTCATTTTAAAAAATGAAGTCATGAAGGACACACAAAGATCCTATTTATTTTGCCAAGCAGAATTATATTAAGAGCAAAAAAGGTTCTTTAATAATAGTAAAACACAAAGCCCAACAGAAGGTGAAGATATTTAGCTATAACTGGCAGAGGGAGATTCATACAAATGAGGAAGTGAGCTGAGACTGTATCTGCTATACCAGCTAAGAAAAACAAACCATTTTAATTTACAAGCTAAACTGAAGTTGAAAAAGAGCAGAGACACGTTTCAAAAATCCTTATGAAATGTTATAGAGCACCTTCTGGTGATGCTTCCTGGGAACAGAAAGAGAGACAAATTAAAACAGGGGAAAACACAACATATGGGATGCACTGAGTGCAGTGAAACAGGAAAAACCTGCAAAACCCCCTAAAGTTTAGGATGACCTCTGAGCTGCCTGTGGACATGATCTCTCACATAGCACCTATAAACCTTATACCTCACTCACCCAACTGTCTCTGTACAAAGAGGCCACTGATTTACACCACATGCTTCCAAAAAGTCCTCCACCCTCTTTCAATCATTTTGACTCTGAATTAATGACCTTACTGTTTTTCTCCTGCATCTCTGGATGGTGGGAATCAGCCTCCAGGCTTTAGTTCTTACCACCCCTCTCTGCAAGTGGAGATTCCTGTTTTTTCAAGGATTCCCCTTTATGAAGGCACATACACACCCTTACACTCCCCAAGCCGTTCTCTGACCAACTAGAGTCAGCTTCTTAGGCCTCTCACAGTGTTATTGCTAACTTTAAAGCAAAAGAACTCCTATGTTTCTCAACAGTGATACATTTTTCAATAGTCTGTAACTATTTTATGAAGTCCGGAAGTACAACACCAGAATAGTACACAGTGTATCAGCACCACTCTTGCCATACAGGCAGGGATAGCCAGCTCCAGTACTCATGTCCCTCGATTTCATTTTCAAGTCTAAGACTAAATCTTTTTCACCTCTGGACAGTAGTTAGCAGGTCATGATTTCTTTGTCCAGCAGCCCTCCCAGCCCTCCCAATTCTTCTAGAGACTGCCTCAGCCTACCTTACTTAACTTAAAAAAGCACTGAAAACTGCTCTTCTCAGTTAGTTGCTGCTTATCCTTATCTAGTGGCCCAATAAAAACAAGAAAACTGGACAAAAACATCAGTAACTTGTCAGTAGAGAACACAAAAAAGCAGCATGAAGAACAAAATAAGAGCATTTTCAAATGTTGGTATTGAAAAAGAAATCAAAATACCCACAAAAATATACTGTTGACTTTTCAGTGATTCTTTCCTGAATATTTTTAGCTTTTCCCATGAAGTGTTTGAAGTTGCTGATAATTTCTGGGATTTTCTGACTATTTTTTTTTAGGTGATAATGTATGAAAATATCCTACGCTGCTGAGATTTTGAGTACCTGCATCTTGACTTGTTTTGACAGATGCACCACACTGTTTTTCTGGAAGCTTTACAGTGTATCAGACACCACAATTACAAAACAGTGCACACACCTAATATTTGCTTGTCTAGAGCAACCTGGGATAGTGGAAGGCATCCCTGCACACGCGGGGGTTGGAACAAAATGGGCTTTAAGGTCCCTTCCAACCCAAACCATTCTGGGATTCTATCCTATGATACTAAAAGATACCGCAAATTGTTATGGCTAGCAGTGTTAGCTTGTCTTATCACACACTAGCAGCCCCAAAAATTATACATTACCATTTGTTCACAGAATTCATGCAAAATGACTCAGCCCTTGCGTACATAAACTGCAGTGGACACAGGAGTTCAGTCTTGAATCAATTCAGCATCAACCATCTCACCCCAGTTTGCCAACAGTGGCGTCTATCAACTCCGATTTTAGCAATACATCTGCCAGAACTTGGACTGAAACCAAACTTGCTCCATATCTGCCATCAAACAGGCAAGGGATCTAATTACCTGGCACGATTTCAAATATTAAAATGGAAAGGGTCCTCTATTCTGTTACCAATTCCCCTAGACAGCCATTATCTTATTAAAGGAATGCTTTTTAATAAGTAAGATTTGTTGAAGTGGTTTGTGACATTACTAAAGTGGGGAGCATAAGCTAATTTATAACCTACAAAAACCATACCAGGTGTCTGTTATATTGGCCATTAACCACAATCCTATTTAAGCAGCTAAAAAGGCAGTACAGTTGTATTTCTATAAAATCTGTGAGCTGCTCCTTGAGGAGTTTCAGTCTTAGGTCAACCCTGTAAGACATTTGGCATGTTAGCCCAGTTATAGCTCATTTTGTTAACTATTATTTCTGAAAGCACAGAGCAAGCTTGTGCAAAGTTTTGGCCTGAATATCCAAAAGAGATAAATAAAATAATGAATGGAATGGTATCTGCTACCATTTTCTCTATACCATCATCAGAAGTGGGCAGGTTTGACCTGG
Source organism: Phylloscopus trochilus trochilus (assembly GCA_016584745.2). Classification (NCBI taxonomy): domain Eukaryota; kingdom Metazoa; phylum Chordata; class Aves; order Passeriformes; family Phylloscopidae; genus Phylloscopus; species Phylloscopus trochilus. Next base: position 89,327,687 of record WQNJ02000015.1, read on the forward strand.
CTCATGATAATTGCACAGAGAAAGAGGGAATTCAAGCTTTACCACCAATTCAGTACCACCCCTGGCTGCAGTGACGTGTTTAGCACCACACTCCTGAGATGACATAACAAAAATGAGTAAGTGAGCTAGAACTGGTAAATGAGTGATCCAGAACCTACTGCTCCCACTGCAGAACAGAGGCCACTGGCAGCTGATGACACCCAAGCTTGCAGGGCCAATCCCTCATGATGAGAACAAAGGAGGCAGAGGAAGACTCACCAGACTTTCTATGTCTGTCCGTGCCAACACGTAGGTCCGCACGTTGCTGTTCTGATGCAGAAGCATGTATAAGAGAAGAGTGGCTTGATCAGATTTCTGCTGCTCACATAAAGCTGTGTATAAACTGTTAAAGTTGATCTGGAAAGCATGTGGATTTGATGACGAAAAAGGAGTGTTATCTGAAATAAGGAAGTAAAAGAAAATCTTTAACAAATGAATTTATCATTCAGTTATTGTTAATTGTATAAAATCTATGAGGGGAATATTTAATACACCACAGAAAGGAGGAAACAAAAATTACTCGTGAGTCTTATCACCAATAGTCATAAACTATAATAGAGTCTCATAAAGCTTTAGTTGTGCCAAAAAGCTGAGGTTGTCCTCCCATATGAGCTTGAGTAAGATCCCAGTACCTGCACGAAACTTTTTCTGTAAAACAATTTTGTCCCCCCATATAGCTTCCACTGCTAAGAAGGAATGTGACCCCAGGAGCTGCTGGAAGTGGGGAAGACACAAGGTCTCTGGAATAAATATATCAACGATTAACTTCCAAACCCTGCACATCAAACTTACCAGTTTAGTTCTCTGGCATTAAGGCAGAGTATCTCCCATGCATCCCTTTCCTGGCATGAAGGGTGGATGTGCATAGGTCAAGATTACTGCGATATCTCAGTGAAACATAGGTGTCAGGACTTTAGAGATGTGTGGTGGGGAGTTTGGTGGGTTAAGTGATGGAAGACATCACATCACATTGTCTGACATCCCTCAAAGTAACAGTTTACTCATAATCACAATATACTCTGTGCCAGGGCTGGAAGCAAAAATAAAACAGATTTCTGTTCACAGAATCTTTACTAGCTTCAATAAAAATGTCCATCTGAACAGATCTCTAAGGTCTAGAAATTCCCTGTGGAAAGAGAAAAGGCTAGTATCTCCAGGAGGCTTTTGAAGTAATATGGAGAGTGAGAGAATTTTTACATGAGCAAATAGCCACAGGACAAGGGGGAAGGGTATTAAACAGAAAACAAAGACATTTAGATGAGAGATCAGGAAGAAATTCTTCCCTGTGATGGTGATGAAGCCCTGGCTCAGGTTGCCCCAAGAAGCTGTGGCTGCCCCATCCCTGGCAGTGTCCAAGATCAGGTTAGATGGGGCTTGGAGCAACCTGGGACAGTGGAAAGTGTCCACACCCACGGTAGGAGAGTTGAAACTGGGTGATCTTGAATGTCCCTTCCAACCCAAATGACACTCTGGTTCTATGATTTTAAGCCCATATTCTTATTGAAGCTTGCTAAGTAGCTTTCAGCACAGAAGAGCATGGCAGTCGTCACGTACTTTGAACAACATTTCCACCCACTTTGGATGGAAAAAGCGCTTGGAATTGCTGCAGGAGCCCTGCAGGAGCCCTGGCTGCCATTGGTTTTGTGGGGCCCAGCAGACAGCGTGCTGGGGAGCCACCACTCCTCCTGGCCAGAGCAAGGGGGGACAGCTCCAGCCATTGAGCTGGAGGCAGCAGGAGGTCCTGGAGCAAACAGGACTCCTGCCTGCAGGAGTTGGGAACCACAGGAGATGCAGGCCCACAGTGATGGAAACTCTGCCTGTACAATAACCACGCACCCACGGGCGCAGGAGAAACTCCAACCTGGCCTTCCTCAACTACTGACCATGACTATGGACCAGCTGGTTTAACATCTTCCTGCTTTGGGCAGGAATTTCCCTTAAAGAGGGAAAAATCTGGATGTAGACAGCAAAATCAGAACAATTCAGTCCTTGGTGCCACAGGTCATTAGCTGAGAAGCGCCCCTTGGCTTTGCAGCTTCACTTCTGTGGATGTTTAAGCTGTGCCACTGGGATTTATAGCATTTCACTATCAGTTTTATCAAAGGATACTAAAAAGTCCAGTAAAAAAAAAAACTAAACAGAATTAAAGAAACTTACCAGCAACACCAGCATATCCTGTATTATTCTGCAGAACATTAAACTGATCAACAAAAAAAAACCTCTATCCTGAATTCTTCTAGTTTTGTCCCAATTAAATTATAGAAATTATTTTAACAAAAATGCTGATTTTCCTTTTATAGTATATATTATGAGAGAAACCAGCCTCTTTTTTTCACATTACTTTCTTTTTACAAGAGCTTTACAATGTTCACAGAAATCAAATTTTAGCTCAATTATGAGTATTGCTAGTTTCTTGGAAACAATAAGTCATTCTACCAACATTCACATGTAGAGAAAATACAGCTTTTCATACTACATTTGACACAAAATAAGTTCTTTCAAAATTTTATAATGATGTATGTATAACGTGCTTTACTGAAATACATTACTGGCTACTGACAGCATGAAACGAAGTCAACCAAAACACAACATTAAAGGAAGCTTGTGGTTTAAAGACAGGACAAAACAAAAACTTTATCAACAATTTGATCTCAACCACCTGTAAATGGTATCCAATAAATCAAAGAAGCATGTTAGGACTCAGAATTCTTCTTACGAGAACAATCCTCCACCTCTACAACCCAATAAATTTTCCTAGGTAATGGTGAATTAATTTAGAGCTCAACCTGGTTAAAACTTAATGGATAAAGGAATACAAAAACTCCCCAGAAGAAAGGGCATAACTCAGGATATTACTGTGGCTTCACAGGTTGTCACACAGCTCCTGAGCTCTGTGTACGGTGCCAATGAAAGGTAAAACCACATGGCTCAGGCCCAGAGATTTAAGTATGGATAAAGTACACATGGAAAACGGCAGAGTCCCCATCCTGCAGGGATTTAAAAGCCACATGGATTTGGCACTTGGGGACATGGGGTAGGGGTGGCATTGGCACTGCTGGGGAATTGGTTGGACTTTGAGGGCTTTTCCAACCTAAATGATCCTGTGAAAGGCACAGGCTGTGTACTGAGCTATCTAGATAGCACAAGCCATGTTAGGGCATTCCCATGTCCCAAACAAGACCCTCTGTGAGTCAGTGCCACATGGCACCTGTAGTTATCTGACACAGACTGGAATATGCCTTCTCAAAATCCATACAAGTACCAACACAACCCTGAAACCCCCCCATACATACAAAACTCATGGAAATGTTTATGTTAAACCTTTTTTCTTATATTTGAAATACAAGTCAGCTAACCCAGGTATCATTTTAATTATTTATCTTCTCTCTAAAGACCATGACTCCAGGACAATAAGTGTTACAAATTTTTAGGGGACTCCTGCAGACTCTTGGATAACCAACTACGTATAGGTTAGTTTTATGTATATTTTATGAAATCATAGAGTCACAGAATCATCAAGGTCAGTAGAAACCTTCAAGAACTTCTAGCCCAGGAAGTGAACTGGACTAGGGTTATGAAGCTTTCTAGTATTTCTCAAGTCAGAAGGATAAAGTATCCTCTCTTTGTCCCCATCATTAAGTTACAGCAGCTGAGGAACTCCACCTCAAAATTCCCAGATAATAAAGTGTTATTATTGCTCTTCCATGAGTGTGCTGGAAGGACAACAATTCTTGGGGAGAGAATCTCTGAGCACTCACAGCATCTTAAAACTCCATTTCATCAGTTCAGGCTCCGAAATAAGCAGAGGGACAAACCTTGTGTGTTCTTGAAGGACATGATGGCTTGCCTGTAGGGGTTTGGGGTGTCTGGAGCATCAGTCAGGTTGGCCAGGACCAGCAGCAGCAGCAGGCTCTGGCTGGCCAGAGGGGAGCACTGCTCCAGCTGCGCCGACGCTTTGCTGCCCACCCCACCCAGCGTGAACACTGTCCACAGGCCAGCTGCAGAGAAAAAAAAACAACAAATAACAGGTTTGATCGTATTTTAGTACACAAGGCTATTTTAGAGAGTAGGTTTAGATTGGAACAAAATCCTTCCCTGTGAGGGTGGTGAGGCACTGACACAGACTGCCCAGAGCACCTGTGGCTGTCCCTGGATCCCTGGCAGTGTCCAAGGCCAGGCTGGATGGGGCTTGGAGCAGCCTGGGATGGTGGAAGTTGTCCCTGCCTGTGGCAGGGGGTGGTCTTTAAGGTCCTTCCAGGCAAACCACTCTCTGATTCCACAATTGTACACTGTGCATGCACAGCTCCAGCAGTAAGGCATAACGTATAAAGCCAATGTAATGCCCCCAAAGGCTGCTTGAAAAAACTCTCATTATCACACTGCTTAAACTTTGATGATTGGGCCTCAAATGCAGAGTCATTTTCACACTTAGAGCACTAAAAAGAACTAACTCCAATACTAAAGTACTGCATCTGAAATTCCTGTTCCTAATTACAGCAGTGTTGGTGAAATCAGATGACCAGCTACATGCCCAAACACTGAATAGAGGAGAAGGAAAATCAGAGGAAGATTAAAGGACTCCCCTTATCCCTCTCCAGCAAGTCCATTAGTCCTTATACCCTTGCCAATGCTCATGGGACTGTATTACAGCACTGAAAAAAGATTAAGAAAAGCACCAAAACTGAAACAGAGATGCTGCAGACTCAGCATTATTGGAGTACAAAGTCAGAGGAAAGGACAAAACCTCTATGTTTATCACATCTGGGCTCTTGATACATTCATTCCAAAGGGATAAGAAGCAGCCCTTCCCAATCACACAATATTAGATTCATCCCCAAATGCCTGCCTAGCAGTTCATTTTTTTTGAGTGTATCTTGAAATTTTATGGCAGAGACTAAGCATTTCATCAAATTATTCATTTACCAGGTCAAAGCTTTGAGTCATACAGGAAAAACTATTGTGAATTCTACTTAAAAAAAGGTAAATCCTTATTTCCTCTTTTAATTAATGCCTAAATCAAAAATTAATTACAACACACGTTCCTAAAGAAAACAGAAAAATTAAGAAAGTTTAGTTTCTAGTCTGCAAGATTCAAGGTGTAAATGATAAAAACCTGCAAGCCATTTGAATGCAAAACATTAAAGCATAACCAATTGAAAGAATATCAAGTACTCTTAGCCCTACAAAATTTCAAGCCATCCAATGAGTATTTTTTTTTTCAAATGTAATTATAGAGATTATGTAAAAAAACAAGGCTGCCTCATTAGGACAACTGCAGGACAACTACTGCCATGTCATGGGTAGGAGACTAATGCCACTCAGTGATAAGCAGCTTGAGAGATTTCTTATAATAAAAAGTACTAAAACTGCAGCCTTCTTAGCAAAAATTGCGTGTTACATTAATACCCCTTTATCACCATGTTTTTCATCCTGTGTTCTTATCAGAATGAATGATGCTGAAGTTTTTTAAGCTCACATGAGTTAACCAGAGGTAACATGTGAAGAAACTATTTTAAAAACCCTGAAACAACTGTACATTTATCATCACATGTTAGATCAAATAAAATTCCTAAAATTTCCATTCTTAAACTTTAGTATAGTTCTTGTTTTTAATTTTCTGCCACTCCATCCTTCTGTGGCTACCATCTGGCATTACTACGCCTTTCCTCGATAGTTAGGAAAAGAGGGATATGACCAAAACACCAGTGATAAATCTGAATCTTCCACCAGGGAGAACAAGGTCGCTGTGTCCAAGAGAAATCTGCACATTAATATGTGACCCAAGTAACCTCCTGAAGTTCTCTCATGTGTTGGCAAGCCCTCCAGAAAACCAATCCCATGTAACAGGTTTAAAGCATTCCTTTCAGTTGCAAGGGCAGTGTCACATTAGATGTTAAGTATTGCTGATGTAAGGCTGATGCATCCAACACACTCAAGTTAAAAATATTTTAAAGGAAAATATTATTTCTGATCATAAACATCAGATTAAAATGCTAAATAGGTAAAGAGCCTGGGAGCACAGAGGGACAGAAAGTCTCTAGCTGTATGTAGCAGTATGTTCACAATATCTGAAAGATTACTTTGTTAAACCTATTTTTATATTCATGTATCTTTCACAATTACAAGACCATATTTAACTTCTTTAACATGCAAAACAAAGTAACTTACACTGCACTCCCTTAGAAGCTTTCCTTACTATATTCTCTTCAGATCTGAAGCTAATAGAAAACACAGAAGAACAGACACCTCTCAAGTGTAGACAGAATAATATTTCAGATTCTGCATCTTCAGAACATCACAGAAAAACAAACAAACAAACAAACAAACCCAACAGAATAAAAGGAAGAAAATTCCATGTTTAAAAAAGACGAAGGCCAGTTTCAACAGGGCTTGGAGCAACCTGGGATAGTGGAAGGTGTCCCTATCCATGGGAGGGGTCATAACAAGATGAGCTTTGAAATCCCTTCCAACCCAAACTATTTTGAGATTCCATGATTCCATGAAAGTTCCTGTTTAAGCCAACAGGATAGCCACAGATGGCTGCAACTGTGTACTGGGAGATGAAGTACTCATTCTGCCTGGCATCATTACAGGCATGAAGAGAAATTTACCTAAATGCTTCAACATATAGATTGGATTTTTTACACATTGAGGTTTTTTTTTTAATTTTACTTCCATCCTCTCCTCATTTTTTAATATATCATAAGAGAAATACAAATTCCAGATGTTCTTGTAAAGCTTTTTAGATCTCTGGGAGGTGGCAAAGATAAGCGAGGGTTCTCAAAACTAAACCACTAAACTGCAAAAAGGAAGGAAGGGTAGATTACCTGAAACAGCATCATCAGGCAAACTGCTTCTGAAGATTTGTAAAATCTTGAAAAGGCTATACAGTACCAAATACTACCTTTCTGGTCCCAATTATAAGCCTGAAGAAGCCAACAATCCACAACCCTAAAACCAACCTTGTGGTGGTTTAACACCACACAGTCTATCATTCTCTCCTCTCTGGTGAGACGGGGAAGAGAGCTGAGAGAAAACGCGAAACTTGTGGGTTGAGATGAATAGGACAGAAAAAGAAGGGAAAATGATGATGACAATAACAACAATAAAAGAATATACAGAGGAAGTGATGCACAGTGCAGTTGCTCACCACCTGCTGCAGAACCTGAAGCAGTGTCACTCAACCCTGGACAACACTCCCCATTTCTATTGTTCAGCATGACAGGATACGGGATACTCCTTCAACCAGCTGGGTCAGCTGTCCTGGCTGTGTCCCCTCCCAGCCCCTTGTGCCTTAAGAAACCTTGAAGTTCATCCCAATCTAATCCCTGCCATAGGCAGAGACACCTTCCACTATCCCAGGTTGCTTCAAGCCCCATCCAGCTTGGTCTGGAACACTTCCAGGGATGGGGCAGCCACAGTTTCCCTGGGAAACCAGTGCCAGTGCCTCACAACCCTTACAGCTATGAATTTCTTCCAAAATCACGAGAAGGTGGCATGTTCTTGATTCAGTGTAAGCATGACTTAGCAACAACTAAAACGTCAAGGTGCTATCAACATTACCCAGCACTGCAACTCTATCCAAGCTGAAAACAAGACAAACGTTTAGGTATTTGGATCACTTATTTCATTTATACAGCTTACTGCCTTCTGCAGAATACTTTCAATTGCATTTCTCTAATATTTGCCCATAGTTTCTGTGTCCAGCTCTGGGCTCCCCAGTAAGGGACATGGAGCTCCTGGAGCGGGTCCAGTGGAGACTGACAAATACACTGAAGGGCCTGGAGCATCTCCCTGCCCAGGAAAGGCTGAGGGACCTGGGGCTGTTCCACCTTGTGAGGAGCCCCAGCTGAGAGGAGTCCTCAGCCCCGGGTGTCCCTGTGAGCAGGGAGGGCCAGAGCAGGGCCCAGGCTCTGCTCCGGGGCCCAGCAGTGGCACCAGAGGAACAGGCAGGGACTGAGCCCAGCAATTCCCCCTGCACAGGAGGCACAACTTCTGTCCTGAAGAGAGACCAGGGAGGTGGGGTCAGATGTCCCACTGTGGGCCCTTCCAGCCTGACCATCTCTGGGATTCACTGATATAACTTTATTTCTTGACCCAGTCCCACATGACAAGAAGTTTTGTCAATTGGAGAACTGCAAAATTCTGCCAATTATTTCTGGGAAATACTCAAATACTTTAATAAGGAACTGACTGCTTTTAGCCTTAAAACCAAATTAACAGATTCATTTTTGCCCTTCTCCTCCACCAAACCAGCAATGACAGATTTTTTTTTTCCCTGTTCATACAACTCTATGTAAGGCAGAACAAGAAAAGCAGGTCATAAGTGCAAAGTATGTTATTTTGCAACAGAGAAGCTGAGACTTTTCGGTAAGATGGCTGGAAACACAGTTTACAGCCATGAAAACAAACCCAGGACTTTAATCTAGTTTGACAGTCTGTGAAACAACACTATAATGGCAAAATGAAGTTAAGATACAGTTATCAAATTAGAACTTTCTTTCACCTGACTGTTTGATATAAACATAACTCTGGAGAAATCTCAGCCTAATGCCTGGTCTCTGTTACACAACAAGATACAAATAAGGTTCATGTTTGTACCTACTTTAGAAAAGTTTAAAAGCACTTATTTATAGTTTCACAAGAATAAGAAGAATTTTGGGAGTTTGACTTCAAAGACATTTTGAAACCAGGAGTTCAGAAGGTACTCTAAAAACTCATTACGTTCATAAAAAGCATCACAGGTTACCATCAACAACTTCTAACACTGTCCACCACTATTTTAAGTCAGCAGATCAACAGACTGTGAGCTATAATTGATTTTTGAGGTCTCCTGGATTAGTTATTAAACTAGATGTAATTCTTCTGCAAAACATATTATTCACCTTTCAACCTTCAGTGTCAAGGCTCAGAAGACAAACTCTCTGACTTCTCCCGCTGGACAGAGCATTAAATTAATGCTGAGGAAATTGGAGTTACTTATTTCCAAGTTTCTTTCTAGGAAATTAGTATCGTTTGGGGTTTTTTTTTAATCTAATAGTAGCTCCAAAATTCAATTAAAGTAATCACTGAACTTCAACCTTTCCTTTGAACATCCTTCATTGTGTTTAAATGTAGGCATTAAATTGCAATTAATACTGGCAAAAGCTTTTTGAGTATGGTCCTGTCTCTCCGCACTGGAGCTTAGAAAGAGGGCAGATCCTTCCCTCATTCCCCATCACATAACCCACATCCTCTCAAACATATTTAGCACCCTTCTAATGAGTTTTTTATTACTTTTGAAAGTATTTTGTCAAGGCCACCAACTTGAGGTGCTGCCCCAGGCTGCTTTTTAAATAGGACAAAATAAGAGTTTTAGTAGACATGAAGATCTTCAAAAGGTCTCTTGATCTCCCCTTCATTTTAACGTTTCCAAAACAACAATCCTGCTTCCTTGTTGCAAAAATGGAAAGAATACAAATAGATGAGGTTACAGAAGTTGGCAAAGCCAGTGTTAAATATCAGAAAGAAAACTCAACCACAACGAAAAAAGCCCAAAACAGAACAGATCTAACTCATGGTTAGTAATACATCCAAGTCCTAGCTCCATATCCTGCTTTCCTATTTCTGAAACTTTTAGCATCCAGAAGATTGTCCAATGCTGCAACAGCATCTAACACATCACTAAACAGAGATGATGAAGAATTAAAGCAAAAGTGATTTTCATTGCATCTAATTGATACCATCATGTAGTTCCTTCACCAAAACCAGTAAATAGCATATTATTAAAAAACATTACAATTGTTGTTTAATTCTTATTACAGTCAAGCAGCAGCACAGGGAACTTGAGTGTTGTTTTTTTAACGCTTATTATGTGTGTCACATTTCTTAAGTCAATTCAATAGTTCTCACACTGTGGTCTGATGAACACTTTCTGGTGGCCCATGGAGAGCTGGCAGTTCATGTTGTGCTGGCTCTTGTCCTTGTTTCCAGCTGCTACATTGTGTTAGAAGAAAGCTAAAAATACATAAATACTTTCCTACGATTACTTTTCCATGCAAGCAATTTCTCAAGTTGACACGGGGATGTTATGTGATAATGAATGGGAGAGGAAAAAGGTCCATGGAATCATGAACAGGGATCAGTGAGACAACTGCTGAATCAGGGGCATTTTATACTTTATAAAGCACATCTTCAACATCTCAGATCTTCAGTTAAGGAACTCAAATTGCAAATTGTGAGGAACCTAGGGTTCCTTAAAAGACTATAAAAACAGCAGCCACATTACTTTTAGGGAAGCCATACTGCAGATTTGAGAGGATTCATTACAGAAAAAGGTAGGAGAGCTTAAGTATAGGAAATATGGAATTATTTTTACGTGGTTTATGAACCTGCATGTTAAATATTCCACTCTCAAGCAACATTAAACTCATCTGTAGCATAAACACACTGACATATACACAGACTACAACTTGTGACTGAAAAAGTCAATTTGATAACTGTAGACTTTTTAAGTAGGGAAATTGTAAAAACTCAGAAGCACAAAAATGGCTTAAATACTACAATAACTTTTTGTTTGCAGCCACTTTTTAATTGCAGTAACTTTTGCAACTGACAACAGTAAATTATAGGTTTTTGCAACATTTCACCTGGCATGGTAACACAAATGGCAAAAGTAACAACTTTGAATTTTCAGCAATATTTTTCACGGTCTTCATTGTCCATCAGTGGACTAACAGAATTAACCCAAACTAGCCTGAGACATAAGAGAAGTTCCACAAACAGTTATAAATGAATAGTTTTTGGATGTCACACAGTCTAGCAAAATATCCTTGTATTTTAAATACTGGTAGGCTAGCTGCTGTCTATGTCATCAGCAAGCTGCAGCAAGAACTCATGCGTGGGAGACACTAAATTTAAAAGCATTTTGAGACTACAGCTATGTACCAGTCCATCTTGACTTTATTTCTTGTCTGGAACACAAGAATTACACATGATGTGTATCAGAGTAAACGTGTGATCACTTGGAACTGCATATTCAGGCTTAAAATCCCATTGAACTACCACTTAGTCCTTAGTGCAAGGTCAAAGTCACACAATTTATACAGATGATTGCCATGGCTTTATTTCAGGTGCTGTTATATTTCAGCTGCTTTACTACTATATTTAAAGTATTTAATTCCTAAATACTACAGGAAAGTGACTGAAATGCTATAGAAAGATTAAGTGCATGTTTTAGATTACTTCTTTAAACGTTAAAAAGAATTATAGAAGTGATTTAAAAACCAAGTTATTTTCTTCTCAACAAATCACTGCAACAGAACAACTGCTCTATATTTCATAGATTTCAACTGGCTCATTGAAATACATGACTGAGTATGACTTAATTGTTTGAGGGCTTTCACACCTAATAACACTATTGTAAAGGAGACCAGTATTTCATCCTCCCTGCCAAGAACAGCAGAAGGTAGTTGTTCCTGTGGAGCCAAACTCTGCAACACCAGCTCCCTGCCTGCCCCACTCCTGGTCACAGCCTCTCCAGGAACAGCCAAGCTCATGTCTCTGTGTACCCACACATTTCAAATACATCCCAGGCACTCGAGTTTTTGATGTCACCATTGCTCCCAGTGCTACAGCAGGACAGGAAAGCCGCAGGGAATGGCTGGGGTGGAGAAGCCACTGGGGAAAACACAGCCCAGGAAATCTCCACATAAACCATCCAAAGCTAGAGAAGCACTGATGAGTCTGAGGTGCCCGGGGCCATGATGTCATTAACACATTCTGGAAGCAGTTTTTCAGGAAATGAATCATAGAAGCAAGTGAAATGCAAAGAAGTATTAGGTAACTGTGTCCATCCCCTTTCCATGCAACAGTGTTCTCTCCAATACAGCTTGTTATTCTATCCAGTCTAATTTTAAGGGACTAGTAATGGACCTTGAACCACATCCTTTGGGAAGTGTGTTCCATAATCTAATAAACCTCAACATTCAGATTTTTTTCCTAATATTCAGCTAAACATTACTTTGTTCAGCTTCATCTACTTATTCCTTTAAGTGGTTCTATGTAATACCATAAAACATTTCTGCCCCAGTTCAGTGTTTACAGCCCTTAAATAAAAGGCATAGTCAGGTCTCCTTTGTTGCCCAGCCAAATTACATACACACATTTTTCTTTCCTTTCTTTTAAAGTCTTTTCCAGTTTGCCTCCTGCAATTAATCCTAGCTCCAATACTTTGCACGACCTTTCAAATGTCATGGAACTGAAAAAGATTGCAAACACTAAATTGCACAGATTGATAAATAAGCATATCCCTCATTTCACTGCAAAACCAGAGTTTTTTTAATTTTAAATCATTCATCTTCCTTCCATCTCAGGAGATCTTTACTGTGAAATCTGAAACGATCCAAGCTTTCTTTGGGGCAGGAACCCTATCTATTGCATTATTACTCTTTTTCTTGTTTTGAACTTTAAAATAAGAAGAGAATCATCTTCTCCCAAAACCATGAAGCTCAGCTGAAGACTTGCATTCTCATAAAAGCTTTTCACACCAGAGGAATCAGAAATGCATAAAGACACCCCCAAAAAAGTATTTAATCTGAAAAACTACAAAAACATTCAAAAACAAAGTCAATACCTGTAAACTCAGGGAGATCATGTTACCCATAACTAAATATATTATTAACAGTCGGACTTGATGATCTTCAACGTCTTTCCCAAACTTGATGATTCCATGAGTCTATGATAAATTTAACATTTCCAGATGGGGTCTACCTCAGTTACTTGCCCAGAGATGCTGAAGCACAGAATAGCTTTGTTAGCTGGAAATCCCTGATGACATGTTTATTATATGTAATTGGAGTATGAATAGTAGACATACCCAGAGACAGACACCTTGAAGAATTAAGTAAAGCAAATTACACAACATACTTCAGATTCAAAAGACCAAATACGGCTGGGAATAACTCTACTAAATCATTAATTCACTTTTAGAAATATATTAAAAATAACTATAAGAAGGGGAACATCTTAAGCAAGGAATCTTCACATTTTTATTAGTCCAGCTCCTGGCCTGTTGCTGGCAATACCTATTTCAACTCCTTTGGACACAAATGATACAATTTTTGAGATGGAATAATATTCCTGCTGCACATTTGAAGACTGTCCAGTATAACTGAAGCTGCAAATGTGACCACAATATCAAGAAAAAATAAATAAAGGTTTTATGGTATTATACAAGAGCACAATACCACAGTATTATGATTACTTGGAACCCGGGAAACTAAGCACAAGCTTGAAGAGAGTGAGAGAAAGGAAAACGAATGAGAAATGTGGGAAAAACTGCAAATCCACCCAATGTTGGATTTAATTTTAGAGGAGTTGTCTGACTCAATCATCTATCAACCTTGGAACAGCAAACCTCACGCCAACAACAAGTTCACATAGAGACATAAAAAGGAGTTGTTGGATGGTGGGGTTTCAGGGCTTGTTTTGGTTTGTGTTATTTTGGTGGGATTTTGAGGAGAGAAGTTTAGTTTTAGGAGGGGTTTTGTTCAGGCTTTTATTTTTTAATTATTATCTATTTAATTTATTTTTGTTTCTAATAGAAAACTCCTCTGGCTTTTACACAGGGTACTATCCCAGTACTTTACTCTTCTTGTCAGAATGCAAGAGAACACAGCCAGTGTGTATAATTCAACCAACTTGGATTGTTACTGGATTGTCACAACTCCAGTAACATCTTCTGTTGACTCTGTCAGGCAAAATATGAGGCAGAAACAAGCACAGAAACATGTTACAAAATAACCACCTTGGCAGTACTATTTTTAAATAGTGCTAAACAGGGTATCAATATTAACTAATGCTTTTGATATAGGATCCTCAGAAGAACTCCATCCTCACACAGGGTAGGGAAGCGTGAAGAAGAAATCCAGACAACCAAAGAAAGAAGTGATCTGTAAAGTTGCTAGACAGATCAAGGCATCCGAGAAATTACTTTTCCAGAGCAGTTAGATTTTTATATCAGTTAGTGAGTTCAGCACACTGCTCCTGTTGGCTTCTTGTGACTGCAGGGCACTCAATTCACCTGATTCTTGAGGTATGCGAGGAACAAGGAACAGCTAGTGCAGCAAACTCAACACAGACCTGCTGCTTCCCTCCTAGACCTAAGTTTCACTCCTCCAAACTCGTGAAGCACCTCACCACTGGTACCCACAGTAATTCCAGCCAGCTTCTCTATCAGCCTTCAGGAAAGCATTGAAAAACAATTAAATGAAACTCTTAATGTAAGCACAGCTGAAAAACTCGGAGTTACACAGCTTAGGAATGCTCTGGCTGTCACCCTTATTCCTGAGAAGGTCTGCTCACACTCCTTGGAGCCTGTCTCCTCTCTGCAGAGCAATGGGCACATTATTTTTTAACTCAGCTTGTCCCTCTTTTTCCTTTAAGAGGAAACATTTTGTTTGTGTGAGTTAACTTCTTCCTCTACACTATCTGCCCCTCCAAGGACAAGGAAAACTCTAAGTGTTAACTCTTGCTTGAAACCTCGTCCACCAGCAACTGCAAGGAGAAGGGAAAGTCCCCCCTGGATCCTGGAACAGGCTCATGGACCTCACGAGGGGCGCTGTATCCTGAGCCTCACTGGCACGACGCTCTGTGGAACACACTTCATGAAAACTCAACGTTCAGACAATTTTGCTGCCAGTTTTTCAACAAGCTTCTGCTCAATGTATGCAAACGGCAAGTTTTGGGACCTTGTAACTTGGCCAGATTTAGTAAACTTTAAGAGGGATTGTAAATGGCACATCTCTATCCACAGTTTCACTCCCCTAAGCCCCGCTTCCCAAATCTCAAGAGCCTGTTCCAAGGCATGAAGGCTCTAAAACTCCTCAATAAAACAGATGTAAGAATTCAGCATTGGTTAAGTAACATTTTTCCCTAACCTCATTCTCAGAAACAGAAGAACTGTTTTCAATTAAAGCAGTGCCAAAAAATTAAAAAAAAAAAAAATCTAAAAAAAAAAGAGCCTGAGGAAGATACTCAGCATGAAAAGTTTCATGACAAACAACTGAAGTCTGAAAAAAAATTATGAGCAATTGAAAATTGGATTTCACTACAGAAAGTGCTCTATAAGCTTATCTTGAGGCATCAATACCAGCTCCAGCCATATGAACATTATTAAAGTGGCAGTTTTAATGATGAAGGGTTGAGGAAAGCAGCAGTGCTGAGGAATGAAGTCCTACCCCCAGAACAAGCGTGCCACAGGCAAAACTTTTCATTATCTTGACTAGCAGAAAATGCCTCCTCAGCTGAAAGAAGCCAGTGTCCCTGCTCCCTCTCAGAGCGGGGCGTGAGCTCCTGCCAAGGCTGACGAGCTGTTTTATGTCAGCACCTGCCCTTTGGCTCCGCTCTCGGCACTGACATCAACTCCAGCGGCATCAGACAGGAACACGTTTCTGTCACCAGACACCACGGCTGGAGCCACACCAACTAAACAGGGCTGCAACTCATGGAACACTGTTTGAAGCACTCTTATGGATACAACACCGACTGAATTCCTTCTCTTTAGGGTCAGCGTGCAGGGGATGGTGCAGGGAAAGGTTTTGGTGTGTCAAATCTACTGACTACAAAAACAGAACACTATGGGGGGAGAAAAAGGCTGACTAAGTATTAGTGACTCTGCCTGCATATTTTCTCCCAGCAAAAACTGATAGTTAACATTGAAATTATACAGAAACATGTGCTAACACTCATCAACTTTACTATTAAAGACTAAAATTACATATATAGCATTGAGAAAGTTTTCATTCCAAATACTGATTCGCCAATTTATGGAATGAATTACATAAAGATTTGCATTTATATGGAAGAATATATTTAGAGTCACTTTATTTTTTCCCTAGCACGCACGTTCAGTTCCATAATATTTCATCTTCAGTACCCAAAAATGTTTTTACCACAGGGTAAGGGATTCCTCTGGGCTTTTCCGGTTCCTAAGCGTTTTGCAATAGTGCCAAGCCATAAAGGGAAAAGAAGTTTGCTGTCTGGGAGCAGTTAGGAAACAGTGAGGACAAGCCATGTCTGCCTCTCTGCCATCACCTACAGCAGGGTTATGCCCATGCTTGAGTAGGATGAGTTAATATAACTTTTTAATGTAACATACAAAGCAATTCTCATTCTGTATGAGATCAGTCAAGGAGTTAAAAAAGGAAATTTATGCAGCACAAGCTGCCCTTAAGGGTGACACCTGGTACCACCACTTGCAGATTTCCATGTAGATCTCACTTCTGTGGAAGCTGTCTGGGAATCTCAAGGTACCCAGGCAAGCCCTATGATGCAGACAAGCTTTGTAGGCCTCATCAGCAGCTGCCCCCTGTGCAGAGACATCCTTTTTAGGCAATTACGTTTTGAATAGACAATTTGAATACTGTAATATTTTTCATAAAAAACATTTCTGCTATCCCAAAGGTCCACAGAATCACACAATGATTGTGTGTAAAGGGACCTTCAAGACTATCTCATTCCAAACCCCTCCCTGTCATGCACAGGGACACCTTCCAGTATCCCAGGCTGCTCCAAGCCCTGTCCAGCCTGGCCTTGGACACTGCCAGGGATCCAGGGGCAGCCACAGCTGCTCTGGGCACCCTGGGCCAGGGCCTGCCCACCCTCCCAGCCAGCAATTCCTGCCCAAGATCCCATCTGTCCCTGCCCTCTGGCCCTGGGAAGCCATTCCCTGGGTGCTGTCCCTGCAGGCCTTGTCCCCAGTCCCTCTGCAGCTCTCCTGGAGCCCCTGGAGGCCCTGGCAGGGGCTCTGAGGGCTCCCCAGAGCCATCTCTCCTCCAGGATGAAACTCACTCACATTACCAAAACAATTACTCAGTAAACTTTAAGGAAAACCACAAACGCCACCAAACTGTTAGGCAGGAGGTGACAGCAGGGCTTTTGACAAAACAATTAGAATTAGCAAGATAAGACAATGAGAAATACCTATGTGCCCTATTTACATCTTATAAGATCACCTGAAATTGTTTGGTAAGTGGGAATCATACGCACATTATCACATGCAAACAGCATGTTTTATTAACCTTGAAGCAAGGCCCAGCCGTTAAAACATGAGGATAAAGATCAGGACAGTGGAATTTTATTCCCAGCTGCAATGTCAACTGATTGTGTAATTTTAGCCAAGATTCAAGCATGTTATTTCCTCTTTTTCCCCTATCTATAAAAATGAGAATTTTCTACTTAATAAGGGCCTTTACATCCTGATGCCCTTGGCCTGAATGTGCGTTGTTCCTGAGCTGATGTCCCAATTTCCTAAGAGATCTCTGACCCACTGAAGAGAGTCACAGCAGATTATATACACACTGGGACTGATTACACCCTTATTGTAGATTTACATACAACTAGCTAATGATATAGATATATAGAACATATCCAGTTATACAGATGTAATTATATAGATATATAAAAAGACAGATTTTCACTTGACAGATCCTCTTAGAATGACAATTGCTGAGAGAAGCAGTTCAATAAATATAAACTACTGAGGCTGAAATTAGAAGCCAGCAGTGAATTAGATGGATAAACCTGATGCCAAACTTGAAATTATGTGTGCCAAAACATTTTTTCTCTAGGAATATCTTTATATTTTGTATTATCTACCTTTCTACATACACATTTGCTTTAATGTATTTACATATGTCATATTTATATATGCTGTATATACATCTCATAAAACCACTTGAAATTGTTTAAGTGGGAATCTAACAGATCACCACACACAAACACTACAACTCCTAACTAAATGTCATATTGATATAATATAGTCTAGATTTAGGAAACAATTTATAATCGTATGTAACTTATACATTTCATTTTTATATCACTGGGTATCTTGATACCTAAATGGTATATTTTTGTATAAGTACACTAAATATACACTGAGCCATATAGTTCTATTATTAAATATAAGTATGTTCATATTTTTCTGTATAGTCTGTATTTTATTTCTATTTTATAGTTTTTTCTATTATATACATACACATCTACACACAGAACTAGAGAGTACCAAATAACTATCAAATGCTGTGGTGTCTACAACATCTCTCACTTCTGGCAGAATTAATTTGATCCAGATTTACCTTCCAGCAGAGAGTAAACTCTGCTGAAACATCCCATATATCTACTTTCCTTTCTTTTGCAGACAAGAAAAAAACCTTTGTTCCAAGGTCATGATGTGGCTGCCCCATCCTTGGAAGTGTCCAAGACCAGGCTGGATGGATCTCTGAGTAACCTAGTCTAATAGAAGGTGTCCCTGCCCATGGCAGGATGGTGGAACCAAATGATTTTTAAGGACTCTTCCAACGCAAGCCCTTACAGGATTCTACAATTCTACGATCTGATTTTTCCTGTAAACGAAAATCCCCACCAATCTCCCACACAGATTTGTCCACAATTCATAATTCAAGTGATTTAACTATGAAACACTCAGAGGATTCTTCCAGTTTCCAAGTTTCTTATCAAAGTGGAATTTATTTTCCTGGTCAGTAATTTCAGGATAGCACTTACCCTAAAGATTAAGAAACAGGTAAGAAAAAAGATTCAGATTATGAATTCCTAGGTGGCAACAAGACAACTTCAAGTCACCACATGAGGCTTTAAAGGGAATGTCTCTGTTAGAGACCCTGAACAGACAAAAAAGCATCTTGACTCAACTGCAGAGAAAGGAGACTACTAAATGTAAAAAGATTAAGTCTTTTCCAAATCAGGAAAAAAAAAGGTATATAAGCTTTGGCAAGTTCAATGCTAAACCAGACTGAGTTCAGCCAAAAGTAATTTGGGAACAGCCTGCTAAAGGTATAAAAATCAACAGTAAAAGCTTTTCCAAACAATCTGACAGCTCCTCAAAGAGGCCAACAAGCCATGGAGGCCTTTAGGGAGCACCCTGGGAAGGTCAGACTCTGGCAAGTGAACTACTCTGGGTGCATTTCCCAACACTTTCTGCACACTCCATCAACAGATCTGATGCATGACCAGCAAAAGCAGCAACTGCTGTGGTGTCCTCCCTGGGCAACAGGTCCCCTCCAGCAGTTGAAGGCTCTGCAGAAGCCCAGAAGGTGAGCGGCTAACAAGTATGTCCCAAACACCAACAGCAGGACAGCTGTGGAGCCAGCCAAGAACCAAGATCAGTTGTTGGGAACAACAGCCAAGGGGTTGCTGGTAAGAACGTGCATGAGAAAGACCAGGATGTGGCTGCAGAAGGGGCCAAACAGAGGAAATGCAGCACTTTTCTAAGAAAAACCCCCTTCCCCTTCCCTTCTTCTTTCCTCTTTAATCCACCCCCCTCTTCCTCTTCCCTTCCACTCTACCCCTTTATCCAAAATCCACTACCATGTGCTTAACACACCAATTTCCATGCCAAGTGTGTAATTCATTAGGAAAGCTTCCTAAACTTTTGTGGAGCCTCTGACTTTCGTCATTCCTTCTGACCCCAAACATCTGGGTCCTCCCTTCCCCTAAAGCATCAGACATCACAGGCCCAACAGGAGGCTGCCTTTGGAGTAACACCCTTCAAATGAAGGATCAGGATAAGATTCAGGGGGGAATTCAGAGTTTTTAAAGAAATGGAGCATTTTTACATTGTCCCACAAGATTCAACACCCAGATCAGGACCACATGAAAATTTCACACCTAAGAATCCTCACCACATCTACAACTACAGGTAAGCCAAACTTCTCTTGCTCAACTTTAAGGAATTTAAAAAAGCATCAGCAGTTACAGAAACACCGGACACCACACTAAGGAATATTCCAATGTAGTTATAGCAGTAAAAGCTCCAGTTCTAACTCAAACATCTAAAATCAGCATAAATTTGAGTAAACATGGCTTACACATTCAGGCAGAGTCTATGGACTTCGTTATCTAGCTATTAATTATCACTTGAAACAAGCCCAAAAGGAAAAAAAAAAACAAACCAAAACAAAACACTGCTTAATTAATATACTTTAAAGCAAACACAGCATCAATTTGTTTGAGGAAAGAATGAATTAAAGAAATACATTCAGAACAAACTGGAGAAAGAAAATGTACAATCTATCAACTATTCCATTTCAAGCTTTTAATTCCTCCCACACCTCTCACATAGACACAGGAGTTTAATGATAAGACACCCGCCCCCCACACACACAATTGCAATTCATGGATCATGGACCACTTTTAATTTTAGTTGAAAGAATTTGGCATTCTATCAGATTACAAAGTTCCTTCCTACGCTTGTGGAAGGACACAATGACGGCTCCACTACGGACACCACGCTCCATGAAGAATTCTGTCTAGCACAATACCCATATTAACCAGACAGAACTATACATTTTAATTTATACAGTCATTACCTCTTTTCAAAGCATGCCTCCTAAGGCAGAAAAAGTGACAATACAAAGGGATTGATTTGTACATAAGGTGAAATGATTATTTAGTACTTACTTTCCATCTTTAGTAATTGCACTGTGCTTGTTTCAAGTATGTGCCAAACCACAGTGAAAATCTAATTTAAAATTAATTAACTGGAGAACTCTACATACATGCCGAAGCTAACTTCTACAAAGCTTCTATCCTTTAAAAATTGACTTCTGCAATTTGCAAATATGCCAGTTCTTGACATACCAATAGGATGCTGGAATGACTTAAAAAATTACTCCAAATATTTGAGCATGCCATGAGTTTCAGCAGACTGGTGGTGGCTGTGGTGGGGCGAGAGAGTGCAAAACACAGAAGGGAAAAAAAGATGCTATTAAAAAGACAGGAAGAGAAACACTGTAAGAGTGATTGAGAACACATTATTTTCCAATACACAAACTGCAAAAGCTCATAAGGTTATTTTTTCTTCTTCCAGTGAAAATACTAAGAAGCCAAATGGCAAAGATAAACGTTTTCTACTTAGCAAGGACAAAAATTTCCCAAGTAGCTACATATTATATGACAAATCGTTATCCTGACTAGACAAGCTACATAGGATTATGTTTAAAACATTTGTTGACTACTCTAGAAAATAATTATTAAATTTTACTGTCTATATATTGCTCAAAGTAAGTTCGCCTTCAGTTCTAAAAAACTTTTATAAGTCAACAGAGTGCACCAAGGGAACAGGAAAACTGTGGAGGAAGGGACAAGAGTAAGAGTTTGCTACTTATTTTCTTTGTATCACTTGATGCACTGATACAGTGAACTTCCACAGTCCCATGAGAGCCCATGTTAAACCTAATGTATTTTCTATTCATAAAGCAGCACCAGCCTAAATGGCAAACACACCCAGACCAGCCACACACAATAGCTTTCCCTGCATTTGTTCATTTTAATGCTGCAATTAAATCAATTGACTCTACCAAGTGCTGTCACCAGGACTTTGTTTTGTGACTGCTACAGCAGTTTAAAATTGTTTGTTTGGGAAACAGTACAACTTTTGCAAAGCTTCAGAGTGTTTTTGAACTCGGGATAGGGAAGGCAAATATATCTCAGAAAAGGAAAAATTTATATATATCTTCATTAATAAGCAATTTGAACCAATACAGCAATTATAACAAAAAAATGCACTGACAGCAGCCACAGCATGTTAAAAGATTGTAGAAAAATTAAACAGAACATTGGGCAAGAATAGGAACGTGGCTAATGAGCACATTTTCCATCTAGGCTAAGACTATTTCAGGACAACTCTCTTAATTACAAAAATGTAAAATGCTGCACTTCCAATTGCATAAAGCCTTTACATAACAAGCAGTTCTCTAACCTAGATTACATGTGATTCCTGTCCAAAAACAACAGTGACACTCTATAGCTTCTGTCCATCTCCCAGGCTGCTTGCACCAAGAAACAACAAATACCACCTTGAAGGTGATGCTGTGCAGCAAACCCTGAATTTAACTTTTAAAAGAAAAGACAGCACACAAAACCCCCAAACTGAAAAGCAGGAGAGGAAGACAAGGAGTGGAAGAAAGCCTGAAACCTGTAAAGATTTCTCCATAGCAAAGCCAGATTATCTTTAAGCATGTTGGCAAACTCCACTTGATGATCACCGAACTATTAATGAGATTGGCTGAAACAGGAGACCTGCCACTAAAACCTGTGTGCAGATCTCACATTTGATTTTGGGAGCAGATGCTCCACATGCTGTTTGAAAGAAACCTTGGAAGACTAATGCTGCTTCTGGAAATGCCAATGGAAGAACATCTTGCCACCTCTCACTACTTGGTCACAAGACAATTTGAAGAGGTTGACCAGGAGTCATCTTGAAAGCTTTTTCATCACAGTCATCTGATTCATTTCACAAAATGCTTGGCAACAGGAAAGTTCATGAAGAATCACAAGTAAGGTCAAACTTAGTAGCAGTGAACTCCCCTATTTAGTCAAGAAGGGGAATGTGTCTGCTTGGTATAGTCCTAGACTTGCCATTATTCCTTTAAGGATTCTGCTTCATTGGGTGGGCTTTTTAACTCATAAAAACTATTCCAGATTTCACAGATCATCAAATCACTGTGGTTGGAAAGATCTCTAAGGTCAAGTCCAACCATAAATTTGTTGCTGTTCATTTTTTCTTGAGACTAAATGATTGGATCATTGAGGAAACTTACAAAAAAAGTTATTTTCCTGTATAGAGATACAGATATAACCACAAAATGGTTTGAGCTGGAAGGGGCCTTCAGTTCCACCCCTGCCATGGGCAGGGACACCTGTCACTAGACCAGAGTGTTGCAAGCCCTGCCCAACCAACCTGGTTTTGGACACTTCCAGAGGGAAGCAGCCATATACTAACTCAGAGTGGCTCACCATGAAGAACAGCCATGCTCTTTCTCTTCCCAGAAAATTAACAGCTTTTGAGGACAGAATTTATTTCCAATATCCATAATTTCCACCAAATTAGACTCCTTAGAGAAGACAGAACTTTGTACTAAGTCTGGACTAGTGTCTGAAAAGCTCTGAAGTCAGCCACATGTGTTTTGACAAGATGCTGTGTGTCCATGTCTTGCTCTCTATATTGTGATGTGGAAAAGCAGCACTCAGATCAGCAGGACAAGGAGTGGCTTTGCTTCATTCCCAGTGCCTGAAGGGTCTCCTGGGCCAATGAGCCTACACAGCTTCAACCACGTACTAATACAAGGAAGTCCAAAATCATTGTTCAAGACACTTGAAATTTCAGTTTATCTGACCTTGAGACCATAGGCCAATCAAACAATTACTAGAAAGGGCAATTTTTATTTTTAATTTTTCCTCCAGGACATTGCAGGTGATAAGACTTGTAGGTAGCTGTTCCACTTCCACTGATCAGCTGTTTAGAATGGATGTTTGGGAACAAGCCCTCCTGCTAGAATTTAGCATATATTCCATACTAGGACATAAGGCTTCCAAGAGAATCTTCTGGATTAAAAGAATACATGTGCTTTTAGCAGTGTACTTACAGACTTACAAATACTTTTTCTCCAAGGAGAGTCTTTCCATCCCAAAGGAATCTTTATTCCATTAGACAGTACAGGTAGTGTTTCTGGTTAGATACACGCAGTTATACAAACCATTTTTGGACTAGTCAATAGGTCTCATGATGTCAAATTCTGTCAATCAGAGCTGTCACAGGCATTCCAGCTGCTGTGCCTGACTGCCACCACCATCAAGATCATAAACAGTTTGCTAATATATCCTAGCAAGTAGCCTTTATGCAATTTATTGTTAAACTCATTACCTTTTTAAAACTGACTATTACTATTTTACTTTCCAAACACATTTTTATAGCAGTTGTTCTTTTATGATTTCATAGGTTCTAAAATGTAAGTTTCCTGTATAAGTAATTTCTCATGAATATCATCACATCTGGCTTGCCCTGGCACTACAGAAATCCAATGTAGTTCCAAACATGGTATTATGAAAATAATTCAGTTCTCTGTTGAGTAAAAACTGCTTTGTTTTGGCTTGTTTTGTCCCTCTTGCCACATTTTTCTGTGAAACATCACTTAACACAAAAGACCCAAGCTTTTGTTGCCGACCACATAAATGAAAGTTCTTCATTATGTTATTTAAATAACTAGATATAAAGAAATTCTAAAATTACATCTTAAGGTTTTAGCTCTTTCATCTGAAAGATGTCGTGTATTTCCTCAGGACTGGAAATGGCTGGGGACATTTTATTTCAACCCTCCCATCAGACATGAATGTGTTCTGCATGTGCTGTACCACATGACATACCTGGTTTGCATCTGGAATGTTGCATCTCTCCCTCAAATGGTTAAAAATTTTAAATATGCACTTTTTCTAACTGTGGTTTTCTGACTGTTTTCAGCACAAACTCTGTAAAAAACCCAACAACAGTCCACCCAGTATTCTAGGAAAAATTAAATGCTCCTCTGTTTCCTCCATTGCTATGAATTCAGAGCCTGATCAGGAAGTGTCCCTTCCTTCCTTGGAGCACTTTGTACCACTGCTAAAACTAACAGGTTGAAAGTTTAGGGTCTTGTCTGAAGATTTCCTCTGAAGCTACTGGGATTCTGTACAAGCACACAATGTTTCTGTGCATAACCAGACCCCAGAACCACACACTGCAAAGCTATAAATACACATCCTTTGCCACAAAGAGGAACATGAACACTTTTATACCACACAATCTGCCACCATCATCTACAAAATAATTCTTTACTTTGGAAGAAATTCCGGCCTGTGAGGGTGGGCAGCCCTGGCACAGGGTGCCCAGAGCAGCTGTGGCTGCCCCTGGATCCCTGGAACAACCCAAAGCCAGGCTGGATGGGGCTTGGAGTAACCTGGGATAGGGGAAGGTGTCCATGCCCATGGCAGGGGGTGACACTTTAAGGTCCCTTCCAACAGAAACTACTCTGTGATTCTGTGATTTTATGATTCATGGCAGTCCTGGGGATTTGCTCTCTTTTCAAAGAATTGTACAGATCCTGATACGTTTACACAAAACCTTCAGAAGTATTCAGAGAGTAATGTAAGACCACCTTATGCACTCTTTAGACATGCAGCCTCTAGTAAAATTTGTGTTTAAGAGCTTTGCCAGTCCAAAAGAAAAGTTTGCAAGCCTGATAACTGCAATACAGGATCTTCCTTGAGAACGTGGAGAAAAAGAACAACAAAGACAGTTCTCAACAAACTATTCACTTCTGATTTATTCTACTGGCTAACCTTCTCCCCACTTTTGTTGAACCTCACAACACAAAGCTATGTATTCAGGCAGATATTACTTGGGTGGTACAGTAAGAACTAGTTGTGAAAGAGCTATTCCTTGCCTTCAAAGTCCTAGTTCATTTAAGCTTGAATTCAGATCTGCTGAAAACTAGTTTTTTCTAAAGGCTTAAACAAATCTATAAATCCACCTTTCCCCAAAGGTTTAAACCTAGCTGTATGATAGACATCACAGAATGGTTTGTGTTGGAAGAGACCTTGAAGAACAGCTCACGCCACCCTCCTGACGCATTTTGTGTGAGTTAAGACCAACAGGAAAATTAAAACCCTAAGTTCAAGCTGAGAGTACAGGTCTATGTATTTATCAGCTACAGAGTCTCATACTGCTGAACAAAAATCCAAAACATTAGCTGGAATGCTAAGAAATTCAGTCTTTTAACAATTACAAGGAATTATTCCAGAGTCAGACTCATTCTGAAATTTTTCATTTAGACATAAAATATTATCCTGTTCCTGACCACAATTCTCTTATGAAACCTAGTTTAAAATTTATTACCTACCCAATTCAGCACCAGAGTGACAAGGTCTCAACTCTGTCATTATTAATATCCACAAAAGGAATACAGGGTTTGGATCCCAGCCAAGGAAAATCTGTCCATTGTACTGCAGCACTTCTACCAGTAATAATCTACCTCAAACCTTACAAAATGCTCAAAAATTAAGGGGGAAAGAGAGCAGTGCTTGGCACAAATACTCAAAGAAATACTATTTGGAGATCAAGAAAGGCCAAATATGAAAGCATCTGCTTACCATGCTAAATAAAAATAATGTGTGAGAGCCTATCAGACCAACTCACTCTCCACTTGGCATAAGCTAGCCCCTAACTAAAGATAGTCTAACGAAGGCAGTTTTTTACTATTAACTCTTGGATATATATTCACATCAGAAATAGGTTTACACTTCAACAGCCATTACATATAAGCAACAGCCTTCATGTCAGCCAGCCAAGTTGTACTTTGGTTAGAGATGTCAGTCATCCTCCTATCTACAGCCACTCCACCTTCCCAGCTCCACACCATCCCCAGTCAGACCATTCTTTGTCTCACTGGACAGAAACAGAAGATGAGAAAGACCAGAAGACAATATGGGACACTCAGGCAATAAGAGATTTACTTCTGTGCCTGCCTCTCCCTCTCATCTATCTAGTCCTTACAGAGCACCTTATTTTACAATGCTTAGTTTTATTAAACTCCAATATTTGATGAAAGATAAAATGAAATTTGCATTCCAGCTATGGTGCTGGTAACATTCCTTCCCTCTTGCTCCAGCCCTTCACTCAGCCAGCCTTCACAAAAGCAGCATGTCACTTCAGTCTGAGCCACATCCCCTCACCTGTAACAACCACCATCACCCAGACATCAACTGACGGAGCTTGGCAGCACATCTCTAGGCTTCATGTATATTCAAAATCCAAATAAAAATCTAATTACTTAGAAGCAAACAAAAATTCACACTTTCCTGTAAGGATGCTAATTGAATTTCCATGTAATGCAGAAATTTATTTTTCAATAATGGAAATCCATTCTTTTCAACCAGGATGTCTATTCCTAGGTGCCACATTCTTTTCTTGTTAATAGTATTTTTCTTTCCCCAAAGTGAGTCACTCTGGAAAATGCCATTCGCTTAAAAGAGAAAAAATTGACAAACAACCCAAACTGTCACAAAAATGAATGTTCATGCTCAGTCCTACAACTACCACATACCAATAACTTAAACCTCAATCACGAAAGTACCAAATTATTCAACAATAGTAACTGGCCTCAGGACAAGGAAATAAAACTTAAATCTGCAACTGTGAAAATAGTTTCTACTAATACACTGCTAAGCACATGATCTCTTTGGCTTTGCTCTGCTTTGGCTGGGAAGTCTTTCGCAGAAAGACGGAAAAAGTTTTTGATGGCTTATTCAAAAGGAAAAATAGCCATTTATCAGGTTATATAAAAATCTCATACTTGTGTTGGAAACTACAGTTTGGCAGAACACATTCAATTACCACTGGATCTTCTAGAACATTAGGTAAAAAATAACGATGGTATAATCGCATTAAGGGTTTGTCTTTGTTGGTTTAAGACAAAGATTTTAGTCAAAGGCCTCATTAAATCTTAGATCATTCTGTGCAGAGCTTAGCTCCTCCGTGGGTCTACAAAAACAAGGAAGTACAGCTATAATCCACAGAAATAAAAGAAAGATGGAAAGACTTCCAAGTTTTTTATGCTTAGAAGTAGAGGAACATTTTCCCCTCTTGAACAAAAATTATTCATTAGAAACTATGGCTGTCAAAATGAAACTATTTGTGAAATCAACCCTCAAAATCAGAGGCAAACACCTCAATCCATACAGGCAGTGCTGCAAGTTTGTGCTCTTAAGAGTATACTCAACAAGGCTCAAGGGAAAACAAACTCTGAGCCACAGCCAGGTGTGTGGCTCCAGTAAGGTTGCAGTACCTCAAAATTACAAAATTAATTATAGCAAAGATTTTCAGAGTATTTCCTCTTATAACAGAATGGTTTGTGTTGGAAAAGACCTTAAAGCTCCTCTCGTTTCACCCCCCTGCCATGGGCAGAGACACCTTCCACTGTCCCAGGCTGCTCCAAGCCCTGTCCAGCCTGGCCTTGGACACTGCCAGAGATGGGACTTCTCTTATCCTTCAAAATATTTTTGTCTCACATTCTGCAAACTCAGTGTATTCTTTGCATACTGACCACAATAAAAAAATGCAAACAACCAAATTTAAAACAAGGTTGCTTAGGAAAATAAAAGCACGGTTTTACAATCTGAGTCAAGGGGCAAAGCTTCTGTGCAGATCTGCAAGACTGCAATATTGAACTGCAAATGTACACAGAAATGCACACAAGTATTTTCACTACAGATTAAAGAGAGTCAAGTGTTCATCTGATTCTGAGTTTTGGTGCTTTCAAAGTTTTGCTTTCACAACACACTTTCGTTTTCCTTCATCTCTCTCAGAAATCCAGCAAAACCTACCACAATCACCTCCTAAAAGCACAGGATTCCTTTGCACCATGCATATTCAAAAGCCAGAATGACAATTTCTACTTGCAGTGATGACTTGTTTATGGAGGTAGTTCATTTCCCATCTCCTTCTGCACAGGTGCTTAGCACAGGTTCCACTTTCTGCAAAGAATATTCTTGTCTGGTAAGTACTATTACTAAATAAGAGTTCATCCACAGGCCCCTTAAGTAAACTATTCTTTATATTTAAGAATATAAATTATAGTTGAGTAGACTGAAATCACAAATTATGGCTTCTGCCCTGACAAAAATACTGAAAGGCAAATGCAACTGTTCAGAACTTGAACTAATTTGATCGTGACAGAACTTCCACATCTAAAATGTGCCACTCCTATCATGAGCTGAACATATTTCATATCATATGAATAAACTTCTCTCTCACTACCCAATTCAGCACAGGAGTGACAAGGTCTATCAGACTTCAAAAAGCCAAAAAGTCTACCAGACCTCAGGAGTTATTTGGTGAATAGGTTACAATACAGATTTTTTTGCAGATGCACTAAAAAAAAAATCTATCATCATTTATTTCAGGGAAGGAGCAGGAATCTAAAAGTAAAAGGGAACAGGGAACTAAGCAGAAAGCACACATGCACCCTTTCCTCTACCCTTGTTTTATCTGTAATGTATCAATAATAAAATAAATATAAAATCCTAAAGAAAAATGCAAAATAACACGACAGCTTCACAGAAGAGGTACTCCAGTAGTCTACAAGAGAAAAGAGAACACCCAGAAAATGGAGCTAGCTAATCAATATTTCCTGACAGGCAGTGCACAGCATTGCCTTTTCATTCCTTTAGTCTTTACACACACGACGAATCAATAAAACCACAAAATTTAACTATTAAAAGGAGTTTCACACGCCAGGCAATGTAACTCCCCTGCTCTGCTGAACATGGACAATGGTTAAAATGAGTGATCAGATGTCTGAATACTCCCACTCCAAAACATGGCTCAGACATCTGGCAGGACAATGAAGGGTAAACAGTTAATGTGTTATTCAGTAACATGTAATTTATTAACAAATGCAGCTTCAGATGGATGTAATCCATGAGCAAACCTGATAAACTGTTTTTAAGAAAGAACAATAGAAAGCCAAAGAATTTGTTGTGCTTTATCAATGTTCCTCAACCCCACTTGAAATGCAGCTCAGCTTCTCCTATCCATTCACTTTCCAATCTGTCCAGGGCACCTGTCAATTATCAGACATCAAGTTTAAACCTTTCATAACCCAGCATCAGTGCATCTACAGTCAAAAAGATCATCCTTCTTCCTGCCCTATCCAACCATTTCCATGAGAAATCGTTTAACTAAACACCACAGTCTGAGCAGTTTAGTGCAGGTATTATCAAAATTATTAAGAATAAATCCCTTATGGACTTGTATGTTACAGGTGTTATTTTAATAGTCCACATTAGTGCAAAAAAAACCCAATTTTTTGAGTCATTAACGATACAAAGTCTGCATCTGCCATCCAGAAGGAGCACCATCAAAAAGTTCAAGATCATAAAACACTAGAATGGTTTGTGTTGGAAAGGGACCTAAAAGCCAATCCAGTTCCAACACCCTGCCATGGGCAGGGACATCTTCCACTATCCCAGGTTACTCCAAGCCCCATCCAGCCTGGCCTGGGACACTGCCAGGGATCCAGGGGCAGCCACAGCTGCTCTGGGCACCCTGGGCCAGGGCCTGCCCACCCTCCCAGCCAGCAATTCCTGCCCAAGATCCCATCTGTCCCTGCCCTCTGGCCCTGGGAAGCCATTCCCTGGGTGCTGTCCCTGCAGGCCTTGTCCCCAGTCCCTCTGCAGCTCTCCTGGAGGCCCTGGAGGCCCTGGCAGGGGCTCTGAGCTCTCCCTGGAGCCTTCTGTGGTGCAGCTGAACAGCCCCAGGTGTCCCAGGCTGGCTCCAGAGCAGAGGGGCTCCAGCCCTGGCAGCATCTCCGTGGCCTCCTCTGGCCTGGCTGCAGCAGCTCCAGGTCCTTGTGCTGTTGGAGCCAGGGCTGGGGCAGCTCTGCAGGTGGGGTCTCAGCTGAGCACAGTGTCTGTTAACACTGTACAAGAAGTGCAGCAGCCTATAGGAAGAAGGTACTGAACCTTTAACTCACAGATTTTGGGCTGCTTCTTAGACAGCACGGGTGCTTCAAGCATCTTTGTAATTTGAAATGATTTCAAAAATGTACTGAAAAACTACTGGTACTTTTTAAGCCTTTTCACATTCATTGTTAAAATAAAGACTAGGCAGGAAATGAACACTCTTGTTGACACTGGATTATAAGGTAAAGAGTTATGGATTTCTTACCATCCCTTCATTGAAATTTATAGGACTTAAAGAAAAAGTCAAATGTAACTGGTTTTGTTGCTCAAGTTTATTTTTTACATATCTGGTTATTGACATTCTCTAATTATAAACACTGTCTATCTTAATTTCAATTTCCATAATTCTCTAGAGCAAAGAAGAATTTGGAAAGCAAGAAATACCTCCTTTTCAGCCATATAAAATTCCTTTTTTCTAACCCTAATCCTTGCAAAACACCAACTTTTAAGACTTGGTTACAATACATCAGCTTGCTTCTTGGTTTCCTTTAACAAGCAATTTCCCCTAAAGAATTAAAGAAAAATCATTTTGAGCCAATAGGTTTTCTCTTCTCTTTTATAATGGGTTATTTGAAGCTGCTCAGGTTTTGGAATATCAGGATAAATGTCAGGGAGATAAATCACCAACACACCTCGTGAAACTTGCTGCTGCACTCTCAGTAAACAAGCTGAAACATATGGTTACAATTAGGGTTTGTATGACCACAGAAATCAGAAGCTCCAGTCATGAACCACAGCCTCGGTGTGCTGCACACTGATGGTCCCTGCTCCAAACAGCTGACAGGCTAAAGACAGCTACAGCACAACACAAGCCTGGGCAGTGTCAGAAAGACATAGAAAAGAGGCTTTACAGACTTTAAAAACACATAAGCCTCCACAATGTTAAGTATGAAAAATTTTGTTGCAAGGGTGGAGTGGTGGCAGGAGAACCAGCTCAGGGTCCCCAGGAGCACCAGCCTCTCCAAAAAAAAGAAGAAAAACATAGTTTCACAGAATCTCAGAATAGGTAAGGCTGGAAGGGACCACAGTGGATCATCCGGCTCCAGCTCCCTCCTGCAGCAGGGTCATCCCAGAGCAATGGCACAGGATTGTGTCCAGATGGGACTGGAATATCCCCAGCAAGGGAAGCTCCACACTCTCTCTGGTCTGTCTCAGTGCTCAGTCACTACACAGGGAAGCTGTTCCTCATGTCCAGGTGGATCTTCTTGGGCATCAGTTCCCCTGGTGCCACTGCTGGGTCCCACAGAGCAGAGCCTGATCCATGCTCTGACACCTCCCAGCAGATACTGATGGGTCTCTTTAAAGTCAGTGGAAGAGTTCTAAGAATTATCAAGCCCAGGAAATGACAGTACCAATTGTTCTTCTGGGAAAGAATGCTTTGCTGTCACTACCATCAGTGTATGTGCAAAGAGCAGAGCTCAGGGAACAAAGTTCATCCTACCTGTGCAGCTAACTCTGACAAATGGTGGTTTACTATCAAAATAACGTTGGTGAAGCTAACAGGACTGATCAAGAATTTCATGGAATCTCAGGATGGTTTGAGTTGAAATGGGACCTTAAAAATCATCTCATTCCAAACTCCTGCCATGGGCAGGGACACCTTCCACTATCCTAGGGTGCCCCAAGCCTGTCCAACCTGGCCTGGGACGCTGCCAGGGATCCAGGGGCAGCCACAGCTGCTCCAGGAAATCTGTGCCAAGAACTCCTGCCCAAGATCTCATCTGTCCCTGCCCTCTGGCACTGGGAAGCCATTCCCTGTGTCCTGTCCCTGCAGGCCTTGTCCTGCAGTTCTTTCTGCAGCTCTCCTGGAGTCCCTGGAGGCCCTGGCAAGGGCTCTGAGCTCTCCCTGGAGCCTTCTCTTCTCCAGGGGAACAACCCCAGTTGCAGAGCAGAGGGACTCTAGCCCTTAGAGCATCATTATTTCTTTATTATACTGCAATTGTTCTGGTTTCAGATCCTTGTCATTCCAGCTGGGGCCAAATGCCATCAGAAGTGCTACTGCTGTATAATCATTCTATACTCTTACATCACTGAAATACAGAAAGATAAATTAGATTTCAAGAAACAGAACATACATGACACACTATGTCAAAGGAAGTGTCTAAGAGCTTGATAGTGAATACATCTCTGGCCTGCAGAGATTCCTATCAGATACAACGTATTTCTGTACTACCTCGATTAAGGCAGAAGGTGGGTTTTTGTCATAAAAACAAGAAACTCTCAAAGATCACACTGCTCAGGCAGCAGCAACCCAATTTTAAACCAGCTTCTGTGGTCCTTGTAGCACCTAAACACAGACTTTGGGCAGAATGAAGCTGCTCTGGCACCAGTTTGCTGTGCAGCTGCTGCAGACTGCCCCTGCCACAGCTACACAACCAGGAATACTACACAACCAGGAATACTCAACTATTTATTCTCAAAGTAGCTGTGCTTGAACTGCACACTTCGCTCTGTGTCAGGCACATCGTCAGGGGAACTAATCTAAGAAAGATTAAAGATCTGGAAACTACCTTAATCTTCCCATTCAGACAGGGGAAAATATCATAGTTACAGCATCAAGAGGATGACACTTACAGACTGTAAGCAAGAAGGAACACGAACAGACAGAACTGGTAAAGGAAGCTCAAATGTACATTTCCATTGTGGTGGGCATGAACAGGCAATTAAGCATTGACTAAGCACCAGACATAGACACCAGATCTGTGACACATCATGAAAAAGATCTGGAAGGTGGAAGCAAGCAGAGTGAAACATTTGTTAGCAGAAGCAAAGGTTGGTGAAATCATAAGAAATAACAGACACATTGTTAGTACCTTTTTGTGTCTCTCTACTTTGATATATTTTAATGTAGATATTATAAATCAGGCTGCATAAAACTGAAGAGGAAAGAAATATTAACATAAAACTAAACTAAACATTAATGAATAGTTTTCTTGTAAAGCTAAAAATTACCAGGCAAATGCTTCTATTAACCAGAAAGTAGCACAAAAACAAACAAACACAAAAAAAGCAATAAGCTATAGTGTATATAAATCACAGATGTACAACAGAGGTCTAAAACCTTCAGGTATCCTAATGCTGAACAGTATCATGCAGAGTAAAGCATATACTTGTCTGATATAAAGTAATAATGGCCAGGAATATTTCTCTAGTTCCAACCAAAGAATACAGGCATGAGAAAACAAGCCATCACTAACCACTACACACTGAATTCTGCAATTTCTATTAATGCTACAACATACATTTGTGTGGCAAATTAGTTATGATGATGACTTAGTGATTAATGAAGCTGAATCTGGTTACTGACTCTGCATTAGCTCCTTACAGATACAGCATTGTACCCCTCACATCTACAAACACCCTAACAGCACAAACCAAGTCAAGTTGATCCCACTGTTGCAGTAACTCCTTCCTTCTACCAGATGCCTTAGTGTCTGGACTTGTTTTTAATAGCAAAGTATGAACTGGATCAACTATTTCAAATGAAACCATTTAAATTGACTTCTTTTTCCATAGTCTTGAGTAGCATTATCATGTCCCTGTCTTAGCACATCATCTGCTTGGCTGTTCCTCACTCTAACAAGGATTTTATTTTGCAAGCAATAAAATGACTAATTAAAAAAAATTGCTTGTCCACAAAAAGTTGTCCCAACTTAGTTGACTGTAAACTATGAATTGGCAAATGTTAATAAATCTCAACAAAAAAAGAAGAGGGAACTTAGAGCCAACAAAAAAACTTGGGTTTGAGGGTAAGTTGGTTCAATGTGCTTTGTGAACCAAGAATAATTAATTTCTGGTTTCCAATAAATTAATTTCTAATATCTAAACTCTACTGCCATGCATATTAATGTCATTTATGCTTCACAACACTGCCCCAGATCTAGCAGCACTTTACAATTACTTTGCACACCTACTGAAAGACCACAAAGACAAAGCAAAGTTGACTCAGTATAGAAAAATCTCCTTTATGAAGTAGCAAAAATAAATACCATTATTTTTCCCCTCCTTCCAAAACCACCATTGTTTCTTTAATTATTGGAGCATAACAGAATTGGCAGGACAATCCAATCCAGGTATTTTATATCCAGGATGGAAAAAAGGTCCTTGCACAGAGGTAACCTGGATCCAATCAGAGGCCAAAACCAGAAGTAATTGGTGTGAGGATGTTGGCTGTGTGGTTTCAGAGTTAAGAGTTAAGGAGAGTTAAGGAAGCTCATGAGAGGAAGAAAAACAGGCTACGAAGGATGAGAAGCAGGAGAAGGTTAACTGTGGGAAAGGGTAAAATTCTGCTCATATTGTGTATAATTATCACTCCTGCTGAATCACAAGGAAGGAAAAGGAGGGTGGATCTAAAATACAGTGCTTATAAGAGTTTGTTGATCTCCTGCTGCAGTGCAAGTGACTACAAAATAGGAATAACACTATACATGATCATGTAGATGACTGTGGTATCAAGTAAAATAATTAACAAGTACAATAATTATTTTAGGACTCAAAGTTTCATATTAAAAATACTTTTAAACTGGCTTCCTATCTCCTTTCATCCTAAGTAGATTATATTTAGACTACTTCAGTAAACTTATTTTAAGCATTATGTGGTATTTAAAAGGCACTAAGCAACACAAAAGTGAGTTTTCAATTCTTCCATTCTTCTTTCAATCCCTATCACATAAAGATTAAAAAACACACAAAAGTAATACAATACAGAAATCACATCAAAGTTTTCCACAGCTGTTCATTGCTCATAATTCACTTTTGTTCCCTAACAGACTATCAACTCGTGTTGCTGCATCTTCATTTGTGCTGTGTTCTACCCATGTGCCTGAGGCAACATGAACCAAGGGATTGATTTGATAAGAATTAATTCAGAGATAAGACAGTCAAATGTGCCATTTACTTTATAATCCTACCGTGCCCACATATCACCTATAGTCCAACATCATATACAGGCAAATAACTTAAAAAAAAAATCTCAACCAACTGTCTGGGCATGGATAGAAAAAACATTTCTGGTTTTTAACAGGATGTGGTACTTCTTTTTTCCCTTTTCCCAGGCAGGAAATTAGAAAGCTCCTTAAAAAGGCTCCTCTTCTTAAAGCTTTAAATGAAGACACTTAATTTGCCGGGCTAAGAGATGGCACTTCAGGTACTCGTGAAAGAAGCAAGAAAACAAGCGTAGGCGTATGCCAAGGTAGTTGCTAAGGGAATGGTTCAAGAGGAGTGAAGGAGGTGGGAGTGTAGGAAGAGACAAGAACAGATGTAGGCTGAAATCTTAAGACTTTGCATTAAGAAATGGAAACTTAATATACAACGAGTAAAAAGTCATGGGGGATATCATCTGAGAAGTGTTACAGAGGGAGGCTGGAGTGGTGGCAATACGGATGGATTTACAAACCAGCCAAGTAACCAGGAGGGAGGAAGAAGTGCTTTGCCTATGGCTGCACTGAGACAGAAGGACACTACAGAGATCAGAGCTAATAATAACATAACAGCAATTATTCGGGTAATAACACATACCAAAATATGCAGTAAAAACTGCAAAACTACAAACCAGATACTGAAAACTGCTTTAGAAAAACATGTTAAGAGCAATTTCTCCCTGCAATTAAAATAAGGAAAAGAATATACCTGAGGGAACCCTCGAATAAAACACTGTGAGGAACAATTTAATTAATCTGGCGTGCGTGTAAGTGAATTGCAAACCAAGCCACTACTTTGTGCTGGGTTTACGTTAGGGACACAAGCCACCCTGGAGGGTGTAGCCCGGAGCGCAGAAGGAGCTGTGCACTGCAGCCGTGCGCTTTTACTGCCGCCGTGAGGAGAGACGCGGGCACTGCCTCCGAGACTGCAAATTCTGGCAGACCCCTTGCGGCCTGAACTTTAATATTCCCTCAGGAGGCTGCCAGTGAATTGATTTCACAAAAGAGCTAAATAAATAGTATCGGTTTTAACAGCAGCTGACTTGCAAAGTGTTCTCTAGTTTATCGGGGAGAAAAAATATAATATCTACCTTTGCTGTTAGCACTGTATTATGTTTTATTCTCATTTGGTGGAAAAAGAAAAAACCTCTAGGACGGATTTTTATATGCCAGTAAAACACATCTGGTGTGGGGAAGGGAGCAGCCACCAACAAAAACAGAGTATATAGTATAACAAAAATGAGAAACCTTTTTCTGAACAACAAATGGTATCAAGTCTTCCCTATTCTTCAGGCAGTGTTTCTCTACAGTAAACAGCCCGGGAAAGGTCAGAATCTAGTCATACTTACCAGGAAAAAACACCAGTTAACTTACTGGGAAAGGCACAATATGTTACAAAAATTCCTATCTAGATTGCTCCTTTACTTCAAAGAACCCTCCTGGGAGGGACCCCTTGGGACCACCTAGCCCAACCTTTTGCTCAAGCAGAGCCACAGAGCAGGTCACCACATCCACTGAGTAATTGTGAAGAACAAAATGTGCACATAAAACTATTTCTTGCAACATTTTAAGTAACTTGAAGTATGTGATTCATCAAATAGGGCACTACTTGGTTGGCTGAGGGTTTTTTAATGTGTCAGTAAAAAAAAGCAGGGGCTAGGTGATACTTTTACCATCTGGTGTCCTGCAGGTATAATTGCTTCAGATTCTAACACATCTCAAGATGGGCCATGCAGGCCTGGGGACAGCTTTTCTGCGCTGGTATCACTTACTAAGAAAGAAATGGGCTACAGGTGTGTCTGCAAGAGAGGGCACACAGAAGGTGATACTTCATATGGTCTGAAGTACAATTTATAGAAAATCAGACTCACTTGCCACCCCAGATGCAATTCCATAGAGCAGTCCTCCTCCATCTGTTTGCTGCTGAAAGACGTGGGTCCCTGGAGGAGGGCTTCTCTCTTGTCTAATAAAATTATACAGCAAAGTTTTCACAAGTCTGCTGGTGTATGGGAGACTGGAAAGAAAAAAAAAACAAAAAACAAACTTTAGCTGACTTACAACTCACAAAAATCGGCACAACAAAGTCCACGTAGGGTGCAAAGGCTGGTGTTTGGCATTAAAGATGGTCAGTAACTCTCCCAGTGCTGACCAGACTGGAAAGGGAAAGAACACAAATGTCTTGCCCATGCAAAGCAGCCCAGACTCCAGCATGGGTCTATAGGAGCATTCTTCCACAGCAGGATCATGAAAACTGCCTTTTGGTTTTTGTTTTTTAAATACTACTTTTAAATAAACTATTTAGTTTGTAGAATCATTGTTTTCACTTACCTCAAGACACAACTGGAAAAATATTTATGCAATGGAAAGAAACGCTGCATTTTTTCAGTTTTTACTCCGTGCTCTGGTAGCACAGAACAGGTACCAACAGCGTCTCTCCACACCCACAACAGGTTTGTCTGTGTGTGCAGCTCAGAACCAATCTTAAACACTTTCTCACACCTCAGGGGTTCCATAATTCTATGAATTTGCAAAGACTGACTAAACAACCAACCTCACATCAGTGAATATGAAAAATGCCAGTAGAATTTGTTGGTTTTAACTAAAAGGTTACAGTATTTCCAAAACGGAGTAGCATTTCCACACAAGCAAACAGCTGGCTCCCATTCCCATCTGATTAAGAGCTGAAAAGACAAAACCCTCTGAATATCTGTAGAAGCCCAAAAGGTGAGGGGCTAGTATGCACATCCCAAACACCAACAGCTGCATGGTGTGGAGCCAGCCAAGGATTT
The DNA here is from genome assembly GCA_016584745.2 of Phylloscopus trochilus trochilus. Classification (NCBI taxonomy): domain Eukaryota; kingdom Metazoa; phylum Chordata; class Aves; order Passeriformes; family Phylloscopidae; genus Phylloscopus; species Phylloscopus trochilus. The sequence goes on from WQNJ02000015.1 coordinate 89,365,767, forward strand.
TTGGGAATAACAAGCAAGGGCTGTTGGTAAAAACACCCAAGAGAAAGACCAGGATGTGGCTGCAGGAGGGGCCATAGGGAGGCAGGGCAGCATTTTCTGGGACAAACCTCCCAGTTGTGGCTGCTGCAGAAAAGCACAGCCCGGCTCAGCACAGGCGCAGGGACGGGGCTGAGAAGGGCCAGGCACGGAGGGGGAACAAGCCCATCCAAGAGCCCAAAGCCTCCAAGCCACTTCCAGAAAGGTCTGAAAGAACCGACTGTGAACGAGAATTGGTTTGCAGGGAAAGTGAGAAACTTCTCTGCAGGGAGGAGAAGACTTACAAGGTGCCCCACAAAGTCCAGACCCTGGACATCCCGTCAGCTGGATCGACACTGGAGCCAGGACTCTTTTTTCCCTCCTTTCTCTCTCTCCTTCTTTGATCCTATTCTCTCTTTCTCTCTGTGTCCCTCTCTTTCTCCCTTTAAAGCCTCCCCACCATTTTCCGAACACCACTTGTACTTACACTGGGATATCAGGGAGAAATACACCATTTTCCATACCAAGTATGTAATTTACTAATATAACTTTGCAGATCCTCTGACTTTTGTCATTCCTTTTCATCATGAAAATCTACAAATCCTGGGTGCTTCCTTCTTCTTAGGGGTGGGATGTCACACCAGTACCCCTCCAACGGTTCACATTGCTCCTTCCCAGCCACATTCCCAGCCACCAAATTCCCATGTCTCTCTCCAGAGGCTAGGCACCTCCTACTCCCAAACCAGACCTCTTAGGACCACATACTAACTCTTCCCATAAACATGCCCCATTTCCCCCCAAACCTTCAATTCCTTCAGTCCAGAGACTGAAGTACCAGGACACCCCACACATCCTGAGGCTCTGGCTCTATCCTGCAGCTGTTTCAGGCTGAAGTTTGCCCTGCACTTCAAGCTGAGCCTCCCTCCTTTCCCTGCACGTCAGAGTAGTCTCTTACACCTAGTAGAAACTTCAGGAAACCAGAGAATAAATACATTTATTTCTGCGCACATGAAACTTGAAGTTGAAAGAGGATGAATGGGAGCCTGAATAAAATGCATGCAAGCCACTGTGAAAGCACTTGAACACAACAACCAGCTTGCCAGAACAAGGGGTATTACTCACACAATGGAGTTCACCCCCAGCTAAGTGTTCCCCTCAGCTCAGCACAGCACGTGTCTTCGTCTTTCCAAGGACTGCTGCAAGAAAGCTCTAGCATTTCTGAGGGACCTGAGTTCTCTAGGCTACAGTGCTACAAGACTCATTGCTGAATCAAAAAACCATCCTGAAAAGCAAATGCTGTTTTAAGTTAATGAAACTACCCTCAAAATACAAAAATGATTTCCAAATTAGTTTGACTGAAGTCTGGGCTGTGAGATTTCCACCCAAATCCCTCCAAGAGCCTTTACAGATGTGTGCTTTTCTGTCCTCTTTTCTTTTGAGCAGAACGAATTTGCTATCAAACTAACATTTTTTCTGCCTTCTGTTTTCAGGTACAAACAACCTAAAGAAGTGAGCAGCAGCGTTTGCTTTGCCCCTAGGCAGCACCCCAGAGCAGGACATACCATCGACCATGCATCAGGTATCTGTGAATGATGCTCTCTCGCAGTATCTCTTTGTGGAATAATTGGCAGGAGAGGAACACAATGAGAGTTGTCACGGCTTCCAAAGAAATGCTGTATGTAATATCTCTGCAGAATAAAGGGAAAATTACAGAGATTAGTCTACTGGGTTGTTTACAAGCTGATTTCCAAGAATACCTGGTAGCTTCACCTGAAGCTATACACTGTGTAGTACAGAGAGTTTCAACTGGGAACATGTAAACAACAAATCCAAGAAACCCATTTCATACCAAGAAAATCATTTCATACCAAAAATGGGTTGATTTTTAGAAGCAAGAAATTTCTTATTTAGAAATAAGCACTTTTTTCATATTCCAAAGGACAAAACAATGTAAAAAGAGGTATTGCTCATAGCACTCAAGTTGCAATTGATAGACTATACTTCTCCCTAAAAGTAATAAGTCTCTCTCAGAAGTGTGTTCTTTGAACTGTTCAACAAAATTGTCACAAAACCATCATGCTAAGTGAGGGAATGAATGTCCAGCTAGCCCAACACAGTCCCATCTGCCAAGAAAACTTGATCCCTATGAGAGGAATGTAATATACAAATGCCAGCTCAAGTGTAAAAAACACTTAGGGTTTCAGGCTACCACATACATTCTTCAGTTTAAAATGGTATTTTTGAGGTAGCAGGGAAGTAGAAAGTTTCAAGGTATTACAGATAATCACAAAGAATGAGCTGCAATGCTTAAATACAGACACCAGACAGTTCAGCAAAGTTCATTTAGCTCAGGCTGATTAGGAATGGCTGTGCAGCAGAACAGATGACAGGCACACTATTAAAAATATCTTGTGCTTTCTGTTCCCACCTCTGCCTATAATGACTTTGTTACAAATCTTGGTTTTAAAAGGGAGAGAAAAATGGCATTTGCCTCCTTAATCAGTAACAAATTGCAGACTGCAAGAAACCTTTTAAAACACAATGAACTAACTTGGACATGAACCAGTGTTATTCTTACTTTCAACCAAAGACCATTTTTACATCCTCCAAAAGGGGGTACTTCGTTTGGTGCAACAGCACCATCCTGCAGTTCATCAGAAATACTGTTATCAAGTATTGTTATCGTTACCACAAGTTCTTTTAATGCTTCTTGCACTGTCACTATTTGATTTTCACAGTATGCTTCATAGTCCAGTATTGGTAAGTTACAGGGGTTTCCCTCCAACAATTACCAAGGTTTTCTGACCTGGGACCGACTGGAAATTCAAAATCTGTTCATTACTGTCAAATACAAATATTTAACAGTGCCCCTATTTAAGATTTTAAAAAAATCAAAACACCAAAAAACAAATGAGCATCGATGTTATTTAATCAGTGGTGCTAAATTTTTCTTTGTTACAATGTCACCTTCCAAAAATTTTATTCTCAACAGTTAGAACAGGTATAAGCTTAAAACTAAGTGCTCTTTCAAACGATGACTTGAAAGCTACAGTGCAATCTCCCAAAGCAAAACAAATTAACCCCAGAAAAGACTAGATTTTCACTAGTCTCAGGATCAGAGGTGGTGTATTCCTCACTGAAATACATGGGATTTTATTTAGAAGAAATCAGTCTAATTTTTACCACAGTCAAATGCTTAATATTCTCAAGTGTGCTGCCAGATATGCTGTAAGCAACATGCATCACTGTGAAGTGTGAAAAGAAGAATTTCATGCATCACTATGCATAGACAAGCTCTTCTGCAGCAGCTCCAGGCTGGATTTTCTGCAGAGTGCAGTTATTTACTCAAAGCCAGCAGCAAACTGGAATCACAATTTCCTGGATCACAATCCACAGAACTGCACCACCTCTCATACTAAAATGTTTTTAAAAGTGAAGATTGTGCAAATTCACTGTTTTTTATTTTCTCTTGCCTCATTTGAGTATTTGAACCCCAAACATTTGAAGCTGTGGTTTGGGAAAGGACATACTGCCTAAGTAACATTTTCCTGAAAATCATGATGTCCTTTTGAATTACTTTTACTCTCTGCAAGTTACCTGACTTTTTGCCCACTCCTGAGGAAGTTAGCCAGTGTAAATGCTGATAATTAGATCAGGCCAGAGGTTACACTCTGATCTGGTTCCACTGCAAACTCATCTCAGCCAGAAGCAAGGCTGCACTAGGAGCAGTGCCTGTTCCCTCTCCAGATCAAGGGTGCTGTGCAATCCGCCACCCACACGCATCCCAAGCAAAGCAAAGAGGACATATATATGCACATCAACTATCAAAGGTTCAGCCACCAGCAAAAAAAACTAAGAAATGTTTTTTCTATCAAAATAAAAGGTTTGGGCAATTTTTTTTTTTTTTGATATTATAAGAAAAACTTTGAGAAACTTATGACAAAGGCTGAGAGTACAAAAACAGTGTCTCCTACCCCAAGGTGATGAATGAAAAGGATAATAACTTCATTACATACTACAACATGCACTGGGTCACTATTCAGAGAGGAAACAAATTTTGGGGTCTGGTATACTTTTTCTCTATTTCAATCATTCATTCATTTATTTTTATGATAACCCACATAAGTAGGATAGGAAATTTGAGGAAACATTACAAAATAATTTTCTGTTTTGAAAAAGAAAAATAAACTACAAGATTACTGTACTGTATTAAGTACCTTTTGTGAGTAAAAAAAATCTGCTTTCAATATCCTTATATAACTCTGATAGAAAAAAAAAAACAAAAAAAAAACCACCAACAAAATCCAACAAAAAGAAAGATAAATTCTAGCAGTCCCACTTAGTGAGTTATTCTCATTTTCCCTAAGTTCAAACCCAGACAGGGCACATTTAACTGTAGAAACACTCCACTGAAACCTGTAGAATCTGTTCAAATTAAATCTGCTCTGACATAAACACAGGCAAGGTCCTGATATCTGGAGTAACCTCTCAGGTCCAGTTGCCCTTAATTTATCAGCACAAGGATAAAACTTCTGAAACTCAGGCATTTCTAAAGGATCACAAGAACCAGGAACCTCTTCAACTTCAAAGAACACATTGTTTATTTATATTGAGAGACTATATAATAGGGGGTCTTGGGTTTGATTTTTCTTTTTATTTTATTCAAAGCTATCAGTCATATAGAATGAGTTTATACGGAATTTATGCTGATCTCCAACTTCCCCTGAAAACTGTTTGCTTGCAGATAAGAAGGAAACTAGAAATAATGAACTCATGTATCAATTACATGTCAAAATTATTTAGCTACTTATTTCAGAAAGCCAGAATAGCTGCACATTGTTTTGAGCCTCTGTGGCTTTTTTTTCCTTCTCAAGTGTCTTACAAAACAAATCAAAAATCCACAGTTAGAACTCATGTCCTGCATAAATGGACTCCATAAAGCAATGTACCAAAACATGCAGAGGTCTGTCCTTTCTCTTCTTTTGGATTTTCTCTTTTGAGGATTCTTTAATTATTCACAATCTTTTCATCTTATTCTCACCCTCTCCTTTCCAAAGGGAGATATATTCCCATATCAGGTAGACAACTTAGCAGATACTAGAGGTCTATCTCTCAAAACACACATCTTTCACACGCAAAGAATCTGAGACAGACTGAAGTCTAGACTCACGGCAATCATTTCTGTCCTGCATTTGGGTTCTCCTCTTACCCCAGGCAGCTGTCCTCCTGGTATCACACCTCATATGCAGTGATATCCTTGGACCAGATGGAGCAGGTCCAGGTTCTCCCCAAGTGACACCCAAGATAAAACTGATTTCTGGCAACAAAGCTTATACATGAACATGTACTCTGAAGAAAAGACACATCATACTGTATCTATCTGAGATTATGTTAAATTATGGATTCTTCATAGAATGAGGAGCTCCAAAATGCAAGATTCCCCAATAATAGCATAACAAATGTGTGTGTGTGTATTTAACACATGGTTGGTGTCTGTATTTCAATGGAAAACTGATACATCATTGGATTCCTTCCAAAAGCAAATTATGCCAGACCATTTCAATAAAAACTTTTAAATTAAACAACAAAGGAGTTGTCTGATTTACAGTAATCATTAGGTAACAACTCAGTAAATTAAAAGACAAAAATTAGAAGCACAGAATGGCTTGAGTTGGAGGCACCTTAAAGCTCATCCAGTCCCATTCCCTGCCATGGGCAGGGACACCTTCCACTGTCCCATGGTGCTCCAAGTCCCATCCAACCTGGCCTGGAACACTTCCAGGGATGGAGAGTCCATAATCGCCAGGAAACAAATTCTACTAGTCAGACCAGGTTCCATCTTAATCTGCTTTGTCAGGTAGGTAACAGAGATCCTGGGCTCCTCTGGGAACTCTACAGCCATTGCAGTGCTGCTTCAAGACATACAGTAGTACTGCTTTAGAAGAAATTGGTGCAGTACCTAATTCTTCCAGGATATGAACTGGAGAAAATATCACTTCTCTTCTGGTCTTCCACCAAGAACATACATTTTTGTTGATTTATTTGATTCATTAACTTTGGTGGCAAACGGGTAAATTAGAATCATCTAATCCTAGACTGGTTTATGTCAGAAGGGACCGTAAAGCTCATCCAGTTGCACCCCCTGACAAAGACAGGAACACCTTCCACTAGACCAGGCTGCTCCAAGCCCTGTCCAACCTTAGCCCAAATACTGTTTCCAAATGATGCAATCACTCAGAAGGAGAACTATGGTCCTGTTAAAACCACAGCTCCCCAGTATCCTGGCATCTGCTTTATCCATTCAAAATCATGTGGATTACCTCCTATCAGCATCACCTACCAAGAACTTCAACAATCTACCTACGTGTCACCATCCTGCTGCTGCTGGCTTCTCTCCAAGGCCAAGCACCACTCACAAGTGCTTTCTGTGCTCCCAATCATTCAGCTTTGTTCCCTGCCTGTGAGAGAGAGGTCTGTGACAGAGGAACCAAGGTGAAGCACAGAGGCACCATAGAGGAAAATCTCAGCTACGAAGTCCAATTAACACTCTGAAGGCACATGCTGTTGTAAACACTTTAATTACTCAGTGAAATGCAGCTATTTCTATATCAGTACACAGAGGCTGAGAGCTCATAAATAATTTCACACCTATAGAGCAAACAGCCTGAACAGTCAGAAACTAAACTCCAAATATCAATTCCCACCCCTACACCAAGCCCCCTCCCTGTTCAAATATTTTCCTGAACTTTCACCCAGCCAGAGCTGTCTACTCCGAGTATTAAAAGGTTAAAAGGTAACCCATTTTCTAATTTAGGAGAGTTGCCAAAAGGGCTGATTCATACAAAAAGTCTCAAATCATACAGGAACCAGGTTTCATTTCCCTGCTTCCTGAGGGCCCACCAGAAAGGTGAAAGAGGAGTCACCACAGAGAATAGGATCAGTTTTGAAAACTGAAAAGCAAGTACAATATCTGGCTATCAGTCTCAGGATACAAGTACAACAACTCAAAGAGAACATAATCTTTCCTCTTGGAAACATTCCTAATTTTACACTCACTGATGGCACATATGCACTGTGGCAGCTGATAATGCCCTACACTCATTACAGCTGACTCCAAATATTTGGGAGATGTCCCAAGGGGGCACTCAGCAAACGCTGACTGGAAGTAGAAAGCATCTCTGACATTTCATACTGCATCCCCCCCACACTGGGTAGTCTCAGCTGGGTGAGAATAGGGTGAGAAAACAAAAATTCCAGAATGGTTTGGGTTGGACGGACCTTAAAAATCATCTCATTCCACCCTCTGCCATGGGCAGGGACACCTTTCACTAAACCTCCAAGCCCTGTCCAGCCTGGCCTTGGACACTGCCAGGGATCCAGGGGCAGCCACAGCTGCTCTGGGCACCCTGGGCCAGGGCCTGCCCACCCTCCCAGCCACCAATTCCTGCCCAAGATCCCATCTGTCCCTGCCCTCTGGCCCTGGGAAGCCATTCCCTGGGTGCTGTCCCTGCAGGCCTTGTCCCCAGTCCCTCTGCAGCTCTCCTGGAGGCCCTGGAGGCCCTGGCAGGGGCTCTGAGCTCTCCCTGGAGCCTTCTGTGGTGCAGCTGAACAGCCCCAGGTGTCCCAGGCTGGCTCCAGAGCAGAGGGGCTCCAGCCCTGGGTGCATCAACAATATGGATATACTCTAAAGGTAATACCTAAAGGATTAACACAACAGCTGGACTTGAGAGCCTTTTTTCACAGACCTGTTCCTACACCATCTGAGACTATGTGGCTATATATATTTTCACCACACTGATATTTATTTTTTCCCCTCTACAGATTAAAAAATACTAGAAGAAATTCTGGACTTCTAAATGTTGCACAGAGAAGCTGTATTATTCTCTATTTACTTTTGATATCACCAATAATATGAGATTGTTACCAATATCCACTGAAACTAATTTAAATACTTTTAAAAGACTTTAAATCTTATGTTCTGTTGTTAGAAAATTACTCTCCAAACAACAGAGCACAAGAGAGCAGCCCAAATTCCCATATAAATGCACAGCTACAGAGATACTCAGGTACCCCCAGGAAGGAGAAGATGATCAAACAACTACATTAGACCATCTGAGAGTTCTAGACAGAGCCAGACCACAGGAATCATGTCCTGCATTTCAGTGATGCAGCCTAAGCCAAAGTCAGACCCGCTCCACAGTTTGTGTCTTTGCTGTTGAGACCCAAATGCCTGCAACCAGAGGTTTTCCAACACCCATCATCTTTTGTGAAAACAGGGCTAAAAACCGTATCAGAAAGCAGATTATTAGGAATATGATACACAGCATAACGTACAAAAAACTACACAGACTTCTGATACTGTGCTTTGAGGTGAGGAAGTTTGTTACAAATTAGAGCGCATCTAGTGAACAGATAGGTCATAGAGAAATATTGTTCTAAGTCTAAAATAAAAACTAAACTAGAACAGAGTAAGAATATGTGATACAGATAAAGGTTCTCCTACTCAGGAAGGGTCTTTAGACACTTAAAACACCACACATCCAGCATTAGAAATAAGGATATCAGTGATTAAGAAGACCTTCCAAATACATAAATATGTTTTATTTGCTGCACCACCCTGAAGCGCAGCAGCAAATAAAACTCCCTTTATATGAATCATCTCCCTCCTAAACAGAGCACAATAGTCTTAAACTTTGAGGCTCTTCAAAGAGAAGCAACACAAATCTCTCTCAGTTTGGATGTTTTTGCTACCTTCAACCTCAGTTTCAACAGATGGAAGCTTGCCTTTGATGATTAGACAAAGTTGCCAAAAATGCAAAAGTCACATGTTTTCCAAATAATGGAGCTACTACAATCTTGATAAAAATTCCTTCAATAGACTCATTTTTAAAAGCACTATTCTGACCTATTCTTTTGAAAGTAACAAAAATAATTAAAATATGGCACTCCTGAGCTAGAAAAGAAAACATTTCTTAATCTCTTTGCTGCTCACAACTGGCAAGAAAGAAAGCCTAAACATTTCTCATCATTTGTACACAGCACCTTTCCTACACTGCAGTTATTCTGTAGAGCTCTATAATCAATTTTATTGCCTTTCTTCCTCCTACATTTAACTTTTAAGCTCCCATAAAATGCAGTGAGCATCCCTAAAGGAGTCAAAACATTGTCAACATTTAAATTCCCAAACAAATAAGACTACACCCTAAAACAACCATAACTAGAGAAAATAAGGGAATGTAATAGAAATATCAACTAACTTGTACTGGCACCACAGGGTGCTACTTAGGAGTGATGTAACTAGATCACAGTATTTCATTTTTCCTCCACATGCATTTATAGTTTTTAATGAAGTGAAAATGCACTGATAACAACCAGATGTTCAGTTATGGATACAAGCTCTTAACAAGCTGCTGAAAGAAGCCTTTATAATTTAAAGCTTTGGGAGCTCCATCCTGCAACAAAATGTTAGCAATAGTTTCTACGTAGAAGTCATACAATTAAATACTAACATTGTATCTTTTTGCCGACTATGCAGTTCGAATCATTAGTGTACACTCTTGAATGCTAACACTAGCAAAACCAAAGAAAAAGCAGAGTATCCATAGCACACCCAAGGGAACCATAAATCAAACATCAACATACGGTAACACAAGTGTTATGAGGGACTGCACAAGTCTAATTGTTGAAAACCGAATTTTCTATAAAAACCTTTATCCCTGGCATTTAGTACAATGCAGCACAGCCTGTTTGTCAAAAAGGTAATTCAAGATACTTTTAATAACTCTCAGACAGCACCACAATGTTGCAGAGTCCCAGAGTCCCTACTGCAACCTATTTCTGCCTTAGAGCACATTTGCCTTTTCCAATAAAAACTAACCTTAAGAAAGATTTTCTTAAATTCCCTGTAAAAAACTGAGATGCTTCCAGAAATTCTCTGCCTCCCAGAAAGGCTCTGCAGCCTTTCCCAACAACAAAAACAAAAAGTTATGTTTCATAATAAGGGACAGAGATTTGACATTTATCTTCTTCCACATCCAAGACCTTCCTTATTAATTTTGAGAAATACAGTCCACCTGCAATTTCTAGGTATGCTGTAGGTTGTTTTGTAGGTAGAAATGAGCTTATTCTGCCAAGGCTAGCAACTAGAGCAAGCTCAGAGGTGAGTGACATCTGCCTATACTCAGGAAAAGACTGGAGCCTTCACAAATTCACTGTCCACTCCAAGGCCAAACTTACATTTAGAACCCCAGGATGGTTTGGGTTGCAAGGACCTTAAAGCCCATCCAGTGCCACCCCTGCCATGAGCAGGGACACCTTCCACTGTCCCAGGCTGTTCCAAGCCCTGTCCAGCCTGGCCTTGGACACTGCCAGGGATCCAGGGGCAGCCAGAGCTGCTCTGGGCACCCTGGGCCAGGGCCTGCCCACCCTCCCAGCCAGCAATTCCTGCCCAAGATCCCATCTGTCCCTGCCCTCTGGCCCTGGGAAGCCATTCCCTGGGTGCTGTCCCTGCAGGCCTTGTCCCCAGTCCCTCTGCAGCTCTCCTGGAGCCCCTGGAGGCCCTGGCAGGGGCTCTGAGCTCTCCCTGGAGCCTTCTGTGGTGCAGCTGAACAGCCCCAGGTGTCCCAGGCTGGCTCCAGAGCAGAGGGGCTCCAGCCCTGGCAGCATCTCCGTGGCCTCCTCTGGCCTGGCTGCAGCAGCTCCAGGTCCTTGTGCTGTTGGAGCCAGGGCTGGGGCAGCTCTGCAGGTGGGGTCTCAGCTGAGCACAGGGGCAGAGGGGCAGAATCCCCCCTCCCCTGCAGCCCAGGCTGGGGGATCAGCCCAGGGCAGGGGGGTTTCTGGGTCCTAGTGCACATCACTGGGACATGTGCAGCCTCTCCCAACCTCTAGAGTATAACCAGAATATACCAAAATCTTTCTCCTCAGGGCTCCTCTCCAGCCAACCTGGAACAACTATGTACCTGCCTGCAAAATACCACACACAGGTATCCCAAGCACCTGACACTCACAACAAGCTCAAAAGGAAGGAGCGCAAGACAGCTGCACAGGTACTGCTGCTCCTGCATTCTGAACATGGGGATGGCCTTCCATGCTTTAAAAGGAATGTTACAGTTTCAGTGAAGAAGAAAAATATAAGCTTTAACTGGGGTGCAGACAAGCAATATATTCAGACAGCAGCTGTCAGCTGTATCTACTCCTTCACCAAACTGCATCACAGAACCCAAGGGACACACTAATGGTCACAATCCTCTGTTAAGGCTACTGAATGCTCCCAACAAAATCTTTGCTGTTCTGAAAGACCAGCTCAGCATGGAGATTTTAATGGTCTGTCACAACAAAAATTCACCTTTAACAGTACCTTTACAGACAGACACACTGTTACAGTGCCACTGCAAGCTGCCAAAGCTGTCTTTTCTCTCACAGGTGATCCTCAGTCCTGACACAGACATCATTACAAGTTTTAATATTTCATGTATTCCACTTAACCTATTCCTTCCCCAAATGCACATACTAGACTTGTAGTTCTCTTGAGTCATTCCAGCTTAAGACAGAAATCGACTACTCTCTTGAAACAAAATTGGTAAAGAATCTCTAGTGACACCTGACCAGGGAGAGGGAGGTAATCAAGAAATAAACTCACTATGAAAACAATCCTGATCAAAATTAACAATAAAGTAGTACCTTATAACACCTTTATGAAGAACGTAATTGGACTGTGTGTTAGAGAATGTAACTATTCCATTTATCTCCTTTCCCCTACCTATTTCCCTTTTGATGAGATGGGAACAAAATCCTTGGTTAAGTCATTACCATGTTGTTAAACATATTCTAGTGATAAACAAGACAGTAATATACATTTTTGCAAGTGCTAGTATTTATTAGCAATCAGAAACATGCTGTTGCAGGAGAAATTTATCTAAAAATACATATTTACAAAAAAAAAAAAACAACCCAACAACCACAAAACAAAACTCTTCCACATCTCTCTCTTATGAAATATAAATTTTTGATATAGCTGAATGTTAAATTATGCACAGGCTTTATAAACTAGTTTTTAAATAAGCCATTTTAGCATTAGATTTTATAGTAATCTAAGTCTTTTCAGCAGCTGCCTCCATCTGCAGCAACCACACTCACACAGAAACAGAGATGCTGACAGGTTCAGCTGTTGAAGTGGGTGAGGAACAATCATGCCGGCGTATTTTCTTCTGCCGAAAGGCAGAATAAAGGATACCGGACTACACACACACTGGTACTTCCAAGAAAGAAAAACAAAACCCTGCAGGATTTATGAACTTGCCCGTATATCACAGTCCTCTCAGCCCTTTGTACTTCCTCTAATCTGCTCCAAACAAAGTGTGTATCTGTTCCAGGAAGTCCTGACAAGTTCTGTGGAATGACACTCTGAATCACACCACTAATTCATTATGCTCTACCTACACAAATCCCTCGTGTTAACGTTGACAGAGCTGCATTTAATGACAGCAATGTTTAAAAAAACACTGCATCTTTGTCAGTTTTCCAGCCAAAAGAACAGTCCCAGCTACAAGATAGCAGAGCTCTACACTACACTGTAACAGACAATCTGAAACTCCTCCAAAGCTGTGATGCTTTAGTTGGGGCACTACATTTTAGACACAGACTACACAGCAATTTAATACAAAAGATACTGCTCACTCTACCTTTAGCAAAGTTTATCATGGGGAAAAAAGTCAAAACTCATCAGAACACTTCCACAAAAGTGAAAAGAACACTTTTTTTTCTCAAAGAACAAAGCATGCTTTCCAACATTAAACACAGAAGCATGTTTCATGACACATATCCCAACAAGACGTGGAATTATCATCTCTCAAATACAACAGATGAATGAAAAAAAAAAGCCATGTAAACAAATCTGGAGATCTACAGAAACATTCCACTTATTCATTTCTCGTCCCTTCTTCAGACATCAATTCACTGAAATTTTAGAAATCAGTATTAAATAGCACAATATGATTTATTTTTGCAATTTAAACCCCCACAGAACTGCAGAAGAACTTTAGTTTTCACCTTACTGCATACCCCAGAGCTGAAGTGACACCTCCACTGTACCTTCCCCTGTACCATGAGCACAACCATTTCCACCAGTTACTGTCTGTGTGCTGACAGGGGTACCTGAAACAAATGGAATAACTTCTGTTGATGGTTTGAACTGGGTGTGAGATGTTCATCATGTACTTCTTCCAACAGAATATTCAGGGCTGGCACTGGCAGCAGCTTATCATTATCTGTACTGTTCCATCACATGGAACATTCAAATACAACTATTTAAATATTATAAACCCAATACTACAAGTTTCATATTCTCTCAAATGCTTAGTTTATAAAAGAAGACTAAGGAAAAAAAAAGAAAAAAAAAAAGCCTACTTACAAGAGAGGAATTTCAACAATGAGCTGGATGAGGCAACACAGCAATTCTTCTATGAGATCTTCACACTCTGCTCCTAAAAAAGAAACATAGCAAAGGATTTCTGGGTTTTCAAATACCAAAACAAAGTGAAGATACAAACACACAAATGCAGATGATCAATATCTTAATTGAGGAACAAACACTAGAAGTTCTAGCTGTTAAAGGAGATGGGATTTTTTTTCCCAATACAGAAAGCACTTGAGATTATTAACAGAGAAAATGGCGATGCGTTCTCTTTTTTACATACAATAAAGCAACTAATAACAACTGCATAAATTAAATGAAATGTTGGTATTGTGGGAATGTGCTAATATTCAGCACATCAAGCTTTCCTTTACTACTTACAGAAGATCATATTAAACAGTGTTACTACTAACAGCAGAACTAATCACTGGTGACTTCTCACTGGTCAACAGTTAAATGTTCTCTCAAAACTCCTTGCACTTCACAAATCTTCCCACTCTGTTTTTTAAACCCAAGTGAAGAATAACCAGAGACAGAATAACCAGATTAGATAGTTTCATCTAATATATACTGAGCAGCATTATAAAAGAATGTCAAAAGAATGTAGCCACTGAGCATGTCACTGCTGTTCTAGAGTAATACAGATACAATTTTTTATGAATACATATTTATTGAGGAAGTTTTACATATTTCAATGACAAGTTGGTGGATTTTAAGGGAACAGAAATTATTCTCCAGTCATATAAAATGTGATAAACTGCCTGCAGTGATTCAGAATTATTTAAAAACTTGCAACTGTTCTAAGCAATAAAACTGGTCATATTTTACACAAGTAATTTTTGAAAGTAACTGCAACAAAAGACTTCTAAGACTTACGGAGAAAAAAAGCTTATTAAACCTCTTAAAGTTATCATATAACACTAAAAACTCCCAGAAGATAAACTTCTTGGCTCATCAGGATTTATTCTGCTTTCAAAAATAAAATTATGATGAGAAACCTATAACAACATAAAGAAGTTTTTAAAGAAGTGGAGGGTTTTATAGTGCTGAATGGCTTAAGAGTGGCACAGCTGATCCCCTGCATTACAGCATTCAGTACAATAATTACCCAAATGCCTGTTTATTATGTATTTTCAAATAAATAAGTCCTCCCATAAACAGAGCTTTATAGCCAGGTTACAGCAGTGTTACTCTGCTTAACTCAAGTTTGTTCTTGAACCCAGAACTCAATTTTAAGAAGCACACCAGGGGGAATATTCACTATAAAGCAAAATTATTTCTTTCCACAATCAGTTTATTAAAAACACATTAAAAATTGTCACCTAGTGAACTGCACATTCTAAAGGAAATCAGTTTTTTATCACGGAAACATGGTTTCCTTTATATAGAATCCCCCATGAGTAACACAATGCAGCTCCTGTTAGTAAAACCAAAAACTGCTCAGAGTATTTAACCTTGGACAGAAACCACAGCCAATAATGGAACACAGATAATATATTCTAAAGTAACTTGAATGTGACATTTTCCTAAGGCTTTCTGAACCTAGAAAATGCTTCTAAAGCAAGACTGCTACTAGTTCCCAACAGGTACCTAATTTTTCTCCTAACAGAAGAAAGTGAGAAGAAAAAGGTTAAAAAAGTAAACCAAGTTAAAGTTTTTAAAACATAATTTTATTCCACCATACTGTATGCAGAACTCATCTGAATAGAGAATAAGGTTATTTGAATATGAAAGAAGGCTTTTCCCTCAGACAATATTCAAAATAAAGGAAGAAAACACTGGATTAGCACGGTCACGAAGAATGAAAGGTATTATTTAAAATATTTTTTTTTAAAAAAAGCTTAATTGCTGTAATCAATGTCATTCAGCTACAGTAATTATTGTATCCTTTTCCCAACTGGGGCACACACATTCTTGTTTAATTTTCATCTTGCCAAGACAATGAGGAGGATGCAAGCCAAATCTATAACGTGAGAGAGAGCCATAAACACGGAACACTCTGTGTTTTCACAAACAATGCCTCTTTCAATAGCAGGATAAAGACAATACACACAAGATTTCATTCACATTAATAGATCACATACTTGGATCAAAGAGCTATGAAGCCTTGAGGAAAGTAAGTACAGGGTGAACCTGTCCAGATAAAATTAAGAGCGGGGGAGGAATCATAGGTGCATCTGCCAACCTCCACTGCAGAAGTGACTGCAATTACACAGGTTTTATAATGTCTGGTTATGCTGAAGTACCATTTTTTCATCAGCTATATTAAAGTCCTCAAATGTAATTTGATAATTTGACTTTTTGGTGGGCTTTGTTAATTTTGATGTATATATATATATATACACACACTTCTGCATTTTTTTCTAATACAATTTTTTCGTTTGTTTTTACTTTTTCAAAGTTACACACATTGCAGACACTGCAATATATATTGTATATTGCAGTATACCTGTGTATACCTGTGTATATTAGCACATACTACACAGGTAAAATGGCTTATGCAGAGGAAACTAGAGATGCCAGGAGGCCCCAGTTCTAAAACCAGTCCAGCTCCATCTTCTCGAGAACCTAACTACTACATTGGTAAGACCTGATCTGGTCAATATGCTTAGTATCAATATCAATAAGATATTCAGGCATAACAAGGTATATCCTCATCTTAGATGCTACTTGGTTTTCTGCTTTGTTGCTGATACAGAACCTGGACACAAGCAATGAAATAATTCCTTGCAAAACAGCCTTAGAGCTTCTGTAGGTTTTGTTGTTTGATCTTCAGCTCTAATTACTCTCAAAAACTTACAACTTGTACTTAAGAGTGATAATAATGAGTACATAAATTGACTGCCTTCCCTCATTTCCTTTATGTGATAGCTGAAAGCTTGTGAAATCATATAAGGCTTGCAGCAAATGTGATGTTATTTATAACCTTCTCTGTGTTCTCATATTTGCTTTAATATGTCACAAACAGCCCTTAGAAGCCTTGTGTTTAAAAACTTCTCCACAGATAACGACTAAAGCCTCCTAGTACAGCTCAGGGAACAGGTTAAATGAATTTATGGTCTGATTTAAAATACAATACTCAACATGTGCTCTCTTACACCTTTGTGTCACAACACGATTAAATACTGTGCAGAAATTATGGGATACACACAGTGCAAAGATGAATGATTTGTGTTAGTGAGACTAACTCCAGCTTCAGCTGAGCAGATGCTGACTCCTGTTTGGGATTTATTGATATCAGGAAATTTTCAGACGACTCCTAAAGTATATGGGTTTAGTCTCTCTGTGGATTTTCCTGCAATCAAAATTCTGCAATATTCTCCAAAATCATAAGCAAAATCCAGTTATGGATGAAGAGGAAAAGGCTGCACTTCTTGGGCTAAAGAACCATCTGAAACTTCTCAAAAAGAATACATTACTATTAATGATATGCCTTTTCTTGAAGGAAATCAATAACAGCACTATTAGCAGGCACTCAATCCAGGGCAATTTATTCATTTAGCTAAAGCACACCCATGCACTCAAACCTCAAAAAAATCCCATTTTATGACACAAAGCACAATTGCACAGCTTTCTTCTGAGCCTCAAGCACAGTCTAGCAGTAAAATGTGCAAACTGGACATTCAAAAAAAGTGAAAGCATATGAACTGCAAAATGTGTGAGGAGAATTCCTCCAGATAAGGTAACTATAAAAAATGCTACCTGGACAACCATGCTATGTCATATACAGTTTATATTCCTGAGAAGTCAGTGACAGGGATATTTTCCATACACAGGACTCTCACAGATTATAATAATACACTTCTCCCTGACACACCAAATATCCCAGAGCAGGTGCTGAGGCAGTGCCCGATTGCAGTATGAGCATCCTGATGTGCTGACGCTGCAGTCACGTGCTCTGAGCTCCCAGGTGCTGTACCTAAATCAGAGAGCGTGGCACCAGAAGATAATGTCCAGCCAGAAGGATAAAAATGTGATGTTCATAGGGAAACAAACACCGCTACAGAGTGATTTCCAAAGGAATTGTGAGATGATCCTGAAAAAAGCTGTAACCTTTTCTCAGAAGGATAAGAGACTGAACAAATCATATGAAAAAGGACCACAGGGTAGAGAGGCTGTTTGTGCTGTTGGGTGGTTGCACTGTTCTTTCCAATAACTACTGCCCAAGCAGTAAGAAAATACAGAAACTTCAAAAATTCAGACATTGTACTAAAACTTTTTTTAATATGGATATGTAATTTACATCATACAGTTCATATAATAATGCTTTTTATAAGGCTTACCACACTCACAATGGAAGAAATTATTATAAATAATGCCAAACTCTGGTAAATGAAAAAACAGACAGGATGACTAAGAACTTAATTTTTAAAAGGCATGTTCATCAAAGATACTAAAATTTCCATAAAAGTATGAATAAATCTATGTAAAATTAAGAGGAATATAGGAATAGTAATACTATTAATATAGAGTAATAATATTATAATAAATATATAATAATAACAGGAATATTCTACTTTACAAAAAGTAGAAACCAAAAATTCAAGAAAGGTACGCTTAATTAAAAAAATGCAAACAACAAAACACTTTATTTTCTTCTGTTTACTTTAATAGGCCCTAGCACAACTACAGTTTTTTGCAACTCATTCATGATACTTCACTTTCCTACAGCTGAGCATAAGAGCTATAGGAAGGTACAGGCCTTATTACCACCTTCTGTAAATATTTAAAAGTAAGATTTTTAGGAATCAAACCCAATGGCTAAGTAACCTCACCACATTATGAACCTCAACACCCTGAGGAAGTTCACAATAACTATTTCAAACTGGAAACCCAAAGAGGAGCAGCTCATTTCCTGCCTCACCAGCAGACCACACACAATTACCTTCCTAATCAACAACATCCCATGAACAATCTGCTCAGAGGTAATTGCTAAGTACATTTGCCATCAATATGCACAGAATTATTGCTAATAAATGTCACTGTGAATCACAGTCAAGTGCTACTAGACATGGTATAAACATAGGTCTACCCTGGTGACAAGAATCACTTTCCATATCACACTGTGAGGAACTCCCAGTGCAAGGAATAAAGATCCAGCTGACAAAAGTCTCAGCTTTTCCACCCATCCCACTGTGGCAGGCTGTACACTGAAGCAAGAGGTGAGCCATTTTTTTAATCCAGGAACAAACCCACAGGCAGTCTGCGGGGATTGCTTATACACAAGCAGATATTCTTCTCCAATGCATCAGCGAGCTGACTTCCCTCCTGGAGATCACTCATCACAGTTTAAATACATTAAACCATTTCAACATGTAGCACTTAATCCTTTGGCACCACAATTCTGATTTCCCCAGAGCACTGGCAGGCGCCAAGGAGTTAAACAGATTTTAATGAACTGTTTTCACTGTTGGATGAGCAAGCAGCAATTCGGTGTTCTCAACACGTGTCCTCATTGCAGGAAATCCACAGTCAGACACTCCTGGTTGTTCTCACATCATCCACTCACACTGCTCTAGCATTCTGAGACTTTTCAGGCTTCGTGCAACAAACAACATGCAATTACACACTGAACAGTACTTTGACTTGGACTTGGCAGTGCTGGGTTAGCCATCTGACTTGATGATCTTAGAGGGCTTTTCTGGCCTAAATGATTCTACAATTTACACCAAAGAAAAAGCAATCAAGGCTCATATGGCAGCATCATCCATCATGCATTTTGAGAGAACATCTTCATACAGGGCTACACAAAGATTTGTTGCAGACTGTTCACACTGTCTTTTTGCTGTAATGCGACTGATTTTGAATGCATTTGTACTGCTCTTACTCAAAGACAACAGCTTTTTCCCTGAGCATCTCTCCTGCCATCTTCCATCTAGTGTAACACACACTCCATTTCCTGGACATGAGCCCATTTTAGTAATCCTGCCTAAATTCTCTGACTGTTCCTGTACTCTTGTGTAAGCTATTGCCCTCGAATTAAATTTTAGCAGTTGCTTTCTCAATTCTAACCATAGGACTGTTACTTTCCTTCACTAAATCCCTAAAAATAGCATCGATTCCACTCTGTGGTTGCTGTTGGTTTATGAAAAATATGTGAAAAGATGCATTAAATTGCAGTATCAATGTTCCAATGTTTGTATGTGGTCACCTTCACCGCAATTCTGTTCTGTTCCTCTGAAGAGGACCACTACCACCTCTCAAACTATAAGAAAATCACTAAACCCCAGGTAGGTCTACAGCACCATATCTCAACAACTGTTCAAAAAGCCAGATTAAGCTAAACTGAACTCTCTAGTACTTAATTTCTGGTTTTAAAGCAAAGCTTGGGATTTTGAGTCTAAAAAAATGGAATCATAGAATTACTTGGACCTAAAGCATCTTAGGGAAAAGACCCTTAAGATCAAGTACAGCCATTAACCTAACTCACAAGTTCAGCACTAAACCATGTCCTATGTGCCACAAATACAAACATCAGGACATTTAAGTTTCTCATGAGATGTTTGTTTCACTAGCACTTGTTTGTACCCACCATATGAGCTTGGTCCTGCTTTCTCTTCATAAGTAAAATGAAGTTGCAGCTCCTCTTCTGACATTCGACTGATGAATACTTTCAGCAAACAGCAAATAATGAACAGTGCATTGTGAGCCTGCCAGATAAAGAGGTGGCTAGAAAAGAAGTAGGAACAAACAAGCATCAGTAATGCTTCATCAGCAAACATGCATCAAAACTCACAAGAAAATAAATTTCAGAGTAGACCAAGTTCTACAGTTGAAGGAAGGAAAAGCCAAAGTGTTTAAGCAGGGAGTCTGCAGCTGATGTTACAGAAAACACAATGAGAATGTATTCAAAAGTAGTTTAGAAAACACAACCTTATCCCTAACTACATTTGTACCATTAAAAGCATCATAGCAGACAGAACTCTTTGAGGAACTCACCAAACAGTTCAGCAAACTTCTAGAGGTCTCTAGACCCTATGGACTCAAGGCACACAGACATCTGAAAGTTTCCAACAGGTTCAAACCTGAAAGCTTCCAGGCTCCCTGAACCTTAGCCCTTTTCCCAAGCAAACAGCCTGCAGGTGACAGTAGGCATTTACGGACCTCATGAGCACCATACAGCAGGATTTTCTTATGCAGCACACACAAATATTTTCCAAGCGTTCTGAATGAAAGGGAATACAGCTGTATAAAATTTTTTTGAGTTCCAGTAATCAACTGCTGGGAAGCCCATATAACAGCACAGAGTCAACTATTGTCCAAAGCTGTAGTGTCAAGTTATCTTAGGATTAAAACAGCAACAGCTATCTGGGCACAAGTAACTTCTTACTTTTGATGCAAGAAAAAACTTGATGGCATGTCCTGGGAACAAGGAGGAATTCCAGCCCCAGATCTGATGAAAGTGGGACATTTATCTGTTGGTGTGAGGGAACTACAGAAAGCCTCCTGCAAAAAAACCCCACAGTGCTGCACAAGTAACCTCTCAGAGTTCTCTCCTACTGCTGAAAGGGGCAAACAAAACCAATAGCAGCTGCATGACATAATTTAAAAGCAGTATTTTGATATATATTTACATATTTATAGATATTTGAAGTATTTCCAAGGTAGCATAGTGGCTCATACATTAAGTTCAGCTAAAAAGCTCAGATAATTTTTAAACATCTCTAAGCAAACAGTACCCATAGCTTACACCATCTATATAAAACTGTGCTCATCTAACACACAAGTATGTATTTTTCCCCAGTAATCTACTTACCTATTACATTTAACTTCTGTGTTTAGAAAAGTACTAGACACTCTTTTTGCTTCAAACAACAATTTAAGAGAATGCTAAGGTTTGGTCTGTGAGTATGTTAATTAGAAGAGTAAAAAATTTGAGAGCTAGCAACAAAAGGAACATTTTAAAAATCAAATGGCACACACAGCGCTTTTTTGGGAACTTACTTCTGACATTCTGCTGAAATTTTTAACTCTTTGGTTCTAGAAAGAAAGACTTTAATCAACGATCCAAGGTTTCCTGTTCGAGGATTCTTCTCAACTAGATGAGGAAAAATAAGATACATTTACAAAGCATGCATAAGCTGACACTATCTAGTACAAATAATATAAAGAAAAAAAAACAAATTTCAATGTCTTAAATATTTCTAAATAAAGCACAGTATGTCTTGTCTTTCTGTACAGGCATTCTTCTTTCAGGATTCTCCAGTAGATGGTTTACTAGTCCACTAATGTTCTCTAAATACTATTAATCCTAGACTTAAAATATCTCAAACATGGGATACTCATACTGCTTCCTTTCCCAGACTTACCTGCAGCACAACAGCCTCCTGTCAGAAAACTCGGCAGGTCTTCACAGCTACCTTTTACCTGCTCACAACACCACTGATCACATTTATATATCATTTATATACATTTCACCCTCTAATTCTTTCCCCTTGCTGATAAGCTTAAAGGGCAAAGGGGAAAAGACATAGTAGAGATGGAATTACTTGCTTTAAACCTTGCAGTCATACCAAGTTCTGTAAAACAGTTAACAACGGAAGTAAAGGTTTGGGATATACATGAACTCACACTTTACACTGCTTTAACCTTACTAGGGCAACATAGAATGCTGAAGGCATGAATGTGCACAGGGATGCTGTTTCCCAATTTTTTCTGGTAAAATACATGAAAAAAAAAAGATGGTACGTCTCACCTAAAGACTTGCAGACTGAGATTGTGGCTTCTTCCAAGAGCTTTAAATCAGCACTAGGTAGGAGGAAAAGAAAAGAAAAATAGTTACACAAGCAACTGGGCTCCTGTACCTGAAGTTAAAATTCATTATAAAACAAAAATAAAATCTTTCAATGAAGCACTTGATTTTAGCCATCCATTAGCTTGTTGAGGTCAGTTTGTCCAACCTTCCTGCTCAAGCAGGATCTCCTAGAGCCAGCAGCCCCAGACTATGTCCTGGTAGCTTTAGAGTCTCCCCACAAACTCTCTGAGCAACTCATTCCAATGCTCCATCATCCTAATATCAGGCAGTGCAATATTTTTTTGAAGTACAGCAACTATAAAACAGGAAACTAACATTGAAAAGTGAATTGTTCATCAGAGTGAAATCATGTCATTGTCTTCTCCTATGGAACAAGGGACAGGATGAGAGAAAATGGTCTCAAGCTGTGCCAAGGGAGTTTTAGGTTGGATATTGGGCAAAATTCCTCCACGGGAAGGGCTGCCCAGCCCTGGCAGAGCTGCCCAGGGCAGTGCTGAGTCCCCATCCCTGGAGGGATTTAAAAGCCCTGTGGATGTGGCAGCTGGGGACAGGGGTCAGTGGTGGCCCAGGCAGTGCTGGGGAATGGTTGGACTCACTGGTCTTTGTGGGCTTTTCCAACCTAAGCAATTCTGTGATTCCAAAAGCATTTTATTACTGCAAGTTTTGCAGCAGTGCTGCCATGCTCAGTTTGGTGTTACTGAAAATACAAACAGAATAGCAGCCTACAGAAAGAACTTGAACTTTTTCGTAAGTTTCACATGAAATGACGCACTTTTAAAAACATGAATAAAAGAAACCCCAATCTGACATTTAACCTCAAGCTAAGCAGCTCTTTCCTTTTAACTAATGTTAAAAACAATCACATTAGATACAGCAAATTGTTCGTAACCTCATTAATTGCCTCGTGATATGCCTCAGAAAAACATCATCTGAAAAGAACAATAAAGCACTAAAGCAAAACCTGACAGCAACCACTGAAACCACACCAGCTGCGTCAAACACATACTTCTGACCTACCAGTGCAGGGCAACTGATTCTCAAAAACATCCTTAGCAGATGGGAAAACAAGAAAAATCATCAGATACTGTGTTCGATGCCACAATGAGCAATACAAATATTAATAACCACAGGGCACCCTCTTCCACCAGTCTCACCACTACAATTTCTTCCTTCTATCTTGTCTGAATTCACTCTCCTCTAGTTTAAAACTGTCACCTCTTGTCATATTATGAAGGCTCTACTGGAAGGCTCTTTTGGAAGAGATAGTAGAGTCTCTATACAGACTGAACATATAGCCTGACCTTCAGGGACTTCAGAAGTTCAACAAATTAAAGGGCAGTCAAAAAAATTTAGTTCAACGCTTGCAGCCATAACTCAGTCCTCCTCTCTTCTTCAAGTCCAGTACAGTCTTTTTAAATATACATGGTAATCCAGTTTACAGCACGCTATTGCATCAACCTGAGATTATCAGCAGTGTTGTGTGGGAAGCTGCTAAACCAGCTCCAGTGCTGAAAACCCTGTGGACTCATGCTCTTGGAAGCTGTGGAGTTTGAGCTGTTCCCCAGCTCACGAAGACTAGAAGATGCTGTAGAAAGAGCAGTCAAAAAAATTCTTTCAAAACCCTTCAATAGGAAACTATTCAAGATAGAGACATCAAACAAATTAAGTTTTAAGATGACTGCAAATTTTCTTATATATCACACTAATTTACTGTGCAGTGAGCTGACAGCTGAGACAGCTCTTCACCTACAGCTGAATATCCTAAGACAACTTCAGATTACGCAGATTGGCTTGTCTTGATATCAATTACCAGCATTCATTCTTCTCTTAAAAACTGCTTTGAAACACAAAGAAAGAACAAACTTACACTTTGACATATACTTTGAAAACATTAGGCTTGGTCTCAAAGGTGGTCTCTTGTTCCAGAACTACAAACATGCAGGGTAATTAAAAACAAATGGTATTGAGCAAGAACACGCCACCAGCAACTACGGACAACACAGTTTTCTAGGTCTGTGTGACCCTACACTTTAAAAAAAAACAAACAAAAACTTCTAAATTTGCCCAGCTGGCTGCTTGTCATCAGGATTTATTCCTTCCTAAGACCTGGCAGGCAGGGAGGGTGAATATTACAATGGACAACAACTCAGTAGAGAGTTCTTAGGTACTGAAAAATCATAATCTAACACAATATGACCGCTCCCACTATCCAAAGATCCTGGGGACACAGTCAGAGTGGTTATTGTAATTGCTCCAGGATTTAAGCTATAAATGCAGACATTCAGCTTTGAATTATAGTTCATTTTCTCCCTAATTTCTAAGGTTAGGTTTCAAAGTATAGCATTCTTACAGTTTTTTTTCTTCTCTTTGAGTTACTAAAACCCACACAAAGTCCTCAAAAAAATTCCACAGAGCTGTTCAATTTCTGCAAGCTGCCAGGATCAAAACCAGTGGCAAAGCAAGCAAGGCTTTCAGATCTTCAGCAAAGCTTTTAACACTCAAGTAATTCTTTTTCATACTAATATGAAGTTTAGCACTTAAAAATTAACTACAGCCCACCGCCTCTTATTCATACAACACAAATACAAAAGTGAATTTTGCCACACTCAAGACTAGGCAAAAGCTACTGCAAAATTTCAGCTCATTCAAAAGAAACACCTACTGATGGGAATTACAGCAGAAATCCCACCCCAACAAACACACACCAGTGAATACTCAATACTGTTACATCCCCAAGGATGGATTCATGGAGACAGTACTGTGGAGGGGTACAAAAAATAGCAGCTCATTCCTAAATACCTTGGGCCAAACTTAGCAGTGACTTTCTTTCCTTTGATTGGGCAGGAAAGAGAAGTGAGAGACATGGAAAAAGCTGTCTGGGTATTTTCTTGTGCAGTGAAGAGACAGAAGATAAATGACATGAAGACTTGCATATAAGACGCCAGAGCCAAGATTCACAGGATGGCACAAAAGAAATGGTACAACCAACGGTGGCACCGACTTTTCTCCAGAGTCCCAGTAGAAATGACATCTGGTTAATAAATGAATGTAAGAACCAAAACTCAACACTGAAACATCTGTGCTTTCACTAAGCCACACAGAACATTGCTAATAAGTACTTGAATTGTATTTCAGCTCTAACAAGAGCAAGAACTGATAAAATAAAGCTCCTTCACTGCACTGACCACAAATAAAAGTTCCGATTTTCTCTGAAAACCCTCACCTGAGGAATAAGGACCACCCTGTTGTCAAATATCTGTCAAATATGTGTCTGGAGCACAAGTCTGATGAGGAACAGCTGAGGGAGCTGGGGAAGGGGCTCAGCCTGGAGAAAAGGAGGCTCAGGGGGGCCCTTGTGGCTCTGCACAACTCCCTGCCAGGAGGGGACAGCCGGGGGGGTCGGGCTCTGCTCCCAGGGAACAGGGACAGGAGGGGAGGGAACGGCCCCAGGCTGGGCCAGGGGAGAGGCAGGGTGGATATTGGGGAAATTTTCTTCATGGAAAGGGCTGTTCAGCCCTGGCACAGCTGTCCAGGGCAGTGGTGGAGTTGCCATCACAGGAGGGATTTAAAAGCCATGTGGATGTGGCACTTGGTGACATGTGTTAGAACACATAAAAGTAAAGGACAGATTTGTTAAAGATGGAGTGTAAAATATTCCCTGCTCTATGAGAAATATTTGGTATATTTGCAACATGAAACAGATTATCTATTGCCAGTAATAAAAAGGCAGTAAGTATGAAAAGTCCACTCTGCCTGCTGCTTGATGGCTCTGCTGAGCATCACTAGGAGAAACCCTCGAAAGGCACTCCAGTAACATCCAGGAAGTTCTGCCCTCAGACAGGACAATTCACCTCCTGGGAAACTGTTCACATATGGAACTAACTCTCAGGTGGTGGGGCCCTCACACAGGTTACCCAGAGCAGCTGTGGCTGCCCCTGAACTCCTGGAAATGTCCAAGGCCAGGTTGGACAGGGCTTGGAGCAGCTGCGTGGGCAGGGGTGTGGAACGGGATGATTTTTAAAATCCCTTCCAACTCAAACTGTTCTGTGCTTCTGTGACACCAGCTTCAAGGCATGGACCTTTAACAGCAGGATCACAGTGACCTGGGTGAGTTTGCACATGTACTTCAACTGGCACAACCTGCACTGAACCACCTCGCTTTCAGAGAGCAGTACATATTTACATATTCATCAGTTCTACAGTTTTCCAAGAAATGAACAAAAGGTATCACCTGATGTGGGGAATCAAACAGGCTGTGAACATATGGGGCAAACAGAATACATTCAAAGCAGAATATTCTTAACTATATAGACTTTACTGGCTCACTTGGATACTAGTAAGTTTGTGAGGTGCATGGCTGCTACCTGTATACTTTAGGAAAAAATTCCAGGCTTCACAGGAGCTCCTCCCTCATCCTGTGATCTGATGGCCAGCATTTTCAAAGTACTTAATAGAAGAAAGAAATTATTTTATTTGCTTTCTCTTTATGTAGAGGCTAAATCCACAGACTTCAGCAAAACTAAAATTAATAATAGTGAAATTTTATTCCTTGACAGCACAGTCATGTTTAAAGAAAATTGGTTCATCTTTGTTTATTTTAAAGGTATCCAAACAGGAAAGGTTTTACAGTGGCAGTGATTATTTTCTGTAACACCTTAACACTATGTAATAAGAATATTTTACACACCAATTGACACAAAAACCCGCTGTATATACACAGACAGTATCTGTGTGACTGCAGCTATCACACATCAGTGGTGACAGTAAAGAGTAATCAAGGATAATCATTATTTCATTGGGATTTAATCACTTTGTGTTTGCAATCACTCATGACAGTCCAAAGAGTTTCTTCATCAGGAGGTTAGCTTTCTGTAAGAAAGCCTCTTTTCAGTAGAGGTTGGAAAGAATGGCAAATTGAGCAGTCTATTAGTCAACAAAATTTCATCATTTTCATTGACTGCAGATTTTTATTTCAGGCTTCTTACGACCAAAAAACAGGATCCTGCAGTCAGCTATTCTGGCATGTATTGTAAATACTGTAAATTACTTCCAAAAAGAAGATGGGGAAAAAAAGAAAAAGTATTAAAAAAAAGCGGCATAATAAATAGGATTATTTTTAAATGGTTGAATTCAGCTGCCTTACTTTATAACAATCAGTCTTCAGCAAAACCATAATTATTAAGACAGTGAAGGTTGTTTCCTGACAGCAGCCAACTTGTGGTCAAAGAAGGTGGTTTTATCTGCTTTTCTTTTAACAGCACCACAGTAAGTTTCAAAGTTGCAGTGGCTTCTGTTAAAGTATCTCCACATAACAAGAGAAAGTATTCTGCCTAAAAGTCAGAATTATATCACAACACCTGCCCTTAGTAAAAAAAAGACCCTAACCAAAGAAGACAAGTACCCCTCGAAAAAAGGAGGGGGAAAAAACCAAATCAAGCAGCTCTCCTAACAGTTTTTTCCTCGTAGTAAGGCCTTTTTTCTTTGCCACTGAACACAAAACAGAAGAACCAGCCCATTTACTAAATTCATACTCTGGGAATGCTGATTTTAATAGACTAGTCGGAGGACAGACATCAAAGAATATAAGGCAGTGTATGATTTATTGTACCATTTAAAAAATGTACCATGTTAAGGCAACATAAAAGTCTCTCATTTTTATGTCTTTCCATTAAAGGCTCATGCACATTATTCTTGAATCAGCAACTCATTAATAACTCTAGGGAAGGAACAAAGCAGAACAGTAAATATTAAGCACATGATTTTCAGCAAGTTCTGCTTTAGTTAACTTTAAGTTTTCCATCAGAAAATAATTGTAACTAATACCACCACTGAAGAGGAGGTTGCATTCTTGGTAGCAAATCATAGAAAAGCCAGACAAACACAAAGTCTGCCTAGACTGAGAGCTAACACTCCAAAGCAAACCTCACAGTTCTTAATCCTCACAGAAACTAAAAAAATCATCCAGAAAAGCTGCACTTAATTTTTTCCAATATCCAAAAAAAACCCCACTATTGGATTGATAGGTCAGTCATCTAAAGTATAGAAGTGGCAGATTTAAGAGGTTCTATACAATTTTAATTCAGGTCCCACAAATCCATTCTGTGCAACAAATAAGGATCCATGAAGGGAAAAAAAATGAACATGCAGGAGTGTGAAATTAGCATATCAGGTACTTCCTAATGGCTAAAACCAGAAATGTCTCAGCAGACACTTCAACAGTACCTGCCTAGCACACATGATTTGCTTTATGGAAGTGGATATCTCAATAAACCTTTCACAGTGAGAAGCACGAGGAACCTAAAACTGACCTGCTGGAAGCTGTTCCTTTGACTGTCATTTATGTCTGCAACACTTATCTGCTCCCACTCCTAGACTGTGAAAGGCGCCAGTGGCTTTCTTTACCTGCCAGATACCCAGGCTGGCTCTGGCTGTTACTATTCACTCTTGCCACAGGAGTCACAGGCAGCAAACAGGGATTCACCATCAGCTCATTTCTGATTACTGACAGCTGATATCCCCTCTTAATATTAGCCTAATTATTAAGAAAATCAGCAGTATGAGAGGAAGACCAAGCAGCCCAGAAAGGCAGAATATTAGACTCCTCGCAGGCAGCTCTGCTTTGACCACACACTCTCCTGTTCATTTCTGGATGGCATAGCAGCTTTAAGCAATCCCACCTTTGAGCTCAATAGGCTGCTGTGCCCCAAAAAATCAATCCCTCATCGTGCCAGAATTGTTTTGTGGTGCCAATCTATGAATCACCATAGGGAATTATCTTGGCTGAAAAAATAAACACTTCTGCTGTGTTTTCCAGATAGATTAGTCCCTGATTAAACCCACAGAAGAACAAAACAAACACTGGAAGAGATAGTGAAAGGGCAAGAGCATCTTGCATCAATGTTGCTGACAGAGATACATCAACTTTGCAGTTGGCAGCACTGGTACTTGGCAAACTTCATTCCATACAGAGAACTACCCTGCATTCCTCACATAAACAGACCAAAAAGTCAACAGGACTGAAAAAATGAAACCCAATAAAGAAGACATGGCTGAGGAAATGAGCAATGCTAAACAATTTCACATGGAACCAGAAAATGAGAGATTAACACATTCACTCAGGTAGAGGTCAGAAAAAAAACCTAAAGAGAGAACCACGAAGATTGAGACATGGATTAAAGGAGGAAGAGATCAACCAAACTGAAAGGGGAAAGAGAGAAAAGCAAAACAAGGACAAATAAAGAAATACAAAGTGCCAAGACACACAAAGCATAAGAAAATGAAGACAGCAGAGCACAGAAAGTAGTGCTATTTTAAGATCTGGTGTCATGTCTTCATGTTTCTTGGAGTAGCAAGACAGTAATACCCCATCTCTCAAGCCAAAGCACAAAGACTCCTGTTTCACAGGAGTCACAGTACCTGGACTAACTTGGAACAGCTCCTCTAAAGCAAAGCACTACTCACAAGTTCCTAACTAGAAAAAGCGTACATGCAAAAGCATTAAAAACCCCACAAACTTTCTTACGAACACTGATTCAGATTTCCCTTGGAAGCCTTCCTTGAAGATACTGCTTCCCTGCTATGGCCAAGTCTTTCTGATAACAAGGTAAATTAGTGGGGCATCTGTTGCTGAAAGGAGTAAATCTAACCTAGCCCCAAAATTTCCCTACCTCGCTGGTTTTTGTTGGATAATTTGGGTTTGGCTGATTGCTTCTCCTACCAACATGAACTTTTCCATCACCTTCTCTTCTAATGTTTTTCAGTGCCTCCTCCCCTATGGTACTGACACATGTAGGAAGGATAATGTCCAAAGCAGCATCCAGAGAAGACTGCCCTCTTCTCCCTGGAAATCGCAGCAGTCCCATCTTTGCAAAAACTTCAGGAAACAGATCTATAACCCTGAAGTACCATCGTCTCCAGGAAAAAAAAAACCAACAAAAAACAACCAAAAACAAAAACCAAAACCAAGAACACCACCACCATAAAACACTTAACACAGCTCTCAACAGTAGTACTTGCAAACAGTCACTAATTTTGCAACAGACAACTGGAAAAAGTGAATTTAAAAAAAGAAGAAAACTGCAAAACTCTGTCCTGTATGACAGGTGAAAACTGGCTCCTTTTCACAAATCACAAACAAGCATCTTGCTCCTGACACGGAAGCCTCATTAAAAGAAGAGTTAACTTGGTAATTTGGAAGATTTCAATCTCAGAAATTGACATTGACCTCTATTGTTCCATTCCTGCAGGCAAGGTTATCTGATATAGACAAATGCTGAGGGTGCTGTGCAGCCAACACCCTCCAATTTCACTTGCCAGTGGTTGTCTCAGGTAGATGCAACTAAATTGGAAATTTTTGTTTCCTTTCAATGTTTCCTAAGCTGCAGAAAAGATGCCTCTAAAAATATTTCTCCTCTAGCTCTCAGGCAAGAGCACCATCTGGTGTTCAGCTAATTAAAGCTTTCAACCTGTGGTTGGATCATTTTATTGGACTGCTTGTCTTTTTAATTATGTTTCTTGCTTGAGGTTTTTTGTTTGGTTAGGTTTTTGCTTTGTTGATTTGGGGGGATTTTTTTAGCAAATTTACTCTGCACTGGATCCGAATTCTATGAAACAGACACAAAAAAGCTGCAAAACAAGCTAAGAAAAACTCCCTAACATTCATAGGGGAACAAAGAAAAATAGAACAACCAAAAGAAGTTAGTGGGGTTTTATATGTAATTATTCCCCCTTAAAAAACCCGAACAACAGAGTATTATGTAAGTTTTTAGAATACTGTCAATCTTATTAGCCATGGCTAGGCTGTAAATAATTCTTGTCTTCAGGGATCTCAGAGGAAAAACCACAGCTCGCTTGCAGACTCCCAACTCTGTACTGCCCTTTACCAGCTTTACAGCCCTCCCCAACACCGTCCCTTCTTCCTAACCTCTGGCTATTCTCTCCAGGCAGAAGCCAAAATACTTCCTCCTCCTCCTCACTCTTCACAAAAATAGCACTAGTAAATGCCTCCCAGTTATTTACCTTAACTATTTTCCATTCCAGTTGCCTGAACTTCCACTTACAGAGAAGCACCAGTTTTATGCTGAAAACTGTAAAGCAGTTTAATCCCTGAAGGTATTAATATCAGATTGTTCCTGTAAGACTGATCATCAACACACAGGCCAAGGAATGTAGCAATGGAGTTCGGTTAATAGAAGTTACAAGAACCTAAATTCTGTACTTCTGGAGATGTGCTATGGATCCTCCAAAAAATACTGACTGTATTTATACCCACACCGCTTTCTGGAATGAAAAGGCATTCAAAGCTTGAATTTTAGGTATTTAGAAAGTACCTTTATGGAGAATACACACTAAATTTCTTTTTAAAATGCAAAGAGAGGGGAAAAAAGCCATACAGACTATGCAACTCAGAAGCTAACCTACAATTAAATCATGCAAGAAGTACAATTCACTCTAAATTGAGAGGAAACGTCAAATGTTGGAATCTTCAGCAAATCCAGTCAACGCAAAGGCTATACCAAAGGAAAAGAAAGCTTCCTAAAACAACAAGGAAAAAAGTTTCCCCCCAACACTACAGACCCTATTTCTGATCTTTACCAGTAGAATGAATAGCAATTACAACTATTATGAAGAAGAAAGAAACCCACAGGAATGGAAGAGGTGGTGGAAAACGCTTCCAAACTTAGAAACAACAGCCTATTTTACACAGGCATTTTTCCCTCTGCTACCTAAAACAGGAATAATTAGCATAACCACTCATTTGCTGTCAGACTGGTCACTTCTATAAACATATTACCAAAGCCAGTACTACAACACCCTCTTACCTGTTTGTTGGAGTGGTGAAGCTAAAAGACAGAAGCTGATTCCAGAACGGGTCATTCTCAGAGATGGGCTCTGACCCTGACAGTTTCTGTAAGTACTCATTTTCTGGAAGCTCACTGATGCTGCTGCTGTTTGCTCCCATCTTCTTTATTTGGCAAATGTCTTTCTAAATTTTCATTTCTTTGAGGAAAAAAAAAGAAAAAAGAAAGAAATATTTTAAGTCTTTTGCACAAATAAGGAATATGCAGACCCTGAGTTAGCCACCAATAAAGCTTTAGATTACCTCCTTGAAAAATTACCGAGATGTAGTAATCAGGCACACAGGAATATATTAGAAACATTTCCTTTCCACACTTTGGACAATAACGTCTTTGCTCAAGAAAGATGAAAGTTCCTGTTCTATTACTTGTATTTTAATAAATTATACTCAGTAAGAACACTGCAGCACAGTTTTATCAGTAACAAGGCTGCTAGCAGTGGGGAAAACTACACAGAATTCACAGTTTTAATGGGGGTGTCAGGCTGACATACTATTCAGAAATACACTTTCAAACTGAACATACACAGATGGAAATTACTACTTCTGCAAAGATGCAGATAACTCCTGCAGGCCACCAATGATCTACACCTTTAAAGCTCCTGCCTTTCCAGAGTAAGCAAAGCCCTGATCATGCTGTTATCAAGCAAGCAAAGGTACTACTGACCATACAAGGATGGTCACCTGACCTTTGTAAAATAATGCAGTTCCTTCCAGGCAACTACTTGCAGCAACTTTTCCCTGGGTTTCTACAAAGATATAGATGGAAGTATCAGATACAAGAATCAACTGATACTCTTAAACTCATCAACCTCCCTGAAACAATTACTTCCAGAAAAGACTTCCAATAGCAGTTAGTATTAACAAAGAACAGTGTAAATATGAAGGAAGCTTACTAAAAACAAACAAGAGATGCAACAAAAAGCTGCAACATTAGCAGCCATAGTGGAAGTTCTCTGAAGAATTCATATTTGGGATTTAGAGCAACTGCATAGTACCCAAATATGTCAGAAACAACAAAGAGCCAGCACAGTCATAGAGCACAATATAAAATATATTAACTATCAAAGAGATTTTTAAAATGTGAAATCATACCAAAAAAAAAAAGGGCCAGCACAGTCATTGAGCACAATATAAAATATATTAACTATCAAAGAGATTTTTAAAATGTGAAATCATACCAAAAAAAAAAAAGAGATTGGTGATTACTTTCTAAATTTTATTTGTAGGAGACTCTACAGGCAGGGACACCTTGCACTGGACCAGGTTGCTCCAAGCGCATCCAACCTGATGTGTTTGCAACATGTTCAACTACTGCAAAAGCCAGCAATGATGCTGTTGGCCCTGGACCTATACTTTGACTCAAGCCCCACCCCTGTGCCTTTAAATTTCTTAAAGGCCCAACACTTAAACCTTCATTTCTTGGAGAAAAGACAAGTCTAGTCTCTGTCTGCTTCAAGTTCCCATTCCCTGCTCATGTTTTCCAGCTCATTTAGTCCAAGACAAACAACTAATGGTGAAGAGAACCAAGAGGCAGCTGGAGCCCTGCCTTCAAATCCCTCCACCTTCACCTGGAACTCTTGAGTTCTCCATGACAGAGGACTGACAGTGCCCAAAATCCTTAGCCTGTTCTCCTGAGATGAGTCACCATATTCTCTATTTACAAGCTAGACTTACAGCTCGCTGCAGCTCCCAAAGCCCCCCACATTTAAACCACTTTCCCAGAAATATGACAGCAACTGGAACAGGTTCCAAGTAAATTCTTGAAAAGGAGTCATGCTTGCTTTCCAGATTTCCTATGGCATGCCAGCAGGTTCAATACCATTAAGGCAAAATCCAAAACAAAGAGGGCTTTAACCACAAGTCTTAGCGCGATTTTATTGTCTGTTCTCAGAGTCAGTGTCAAATCAAAGTGCCCAAGAATGTGCCCAGTTCCACAGCCACAGTCATGCTCCCAAGCACCATGGGAGCTGTGGAGCTCCTTGTGAGCCCTCCAGCCTTAATACCCAGCTGGCTCCTTCCAAACTGCAGAGAACATGTCTCATTCCACAGACTATTCCCAAAGCAACAGAAAAATAAGGCCCTGGCTGATTATTTTCTCTTCTAAATGAAATAAACATCAAGCCATCTAGACCTGCCAAAATAATCCACCTGCTACCTTGAGCTTTAAATACGTGATAATAGTTTGTAGATAAGGGGACTTGGCGAGCTTTGACTTCCACTGATTCGAGAGCCAACAGATCTTGGAGCAATCAAACAAACACAGAGATTTTTTCTCTCTTTTATACCCCAGGTGGTTTCTTTCCTCTCCTAAGTACATTACATTCACTATACCTCTCTGAAGTAAAAAATTCAGCTAGTTCTACTGATCCTTCCTGTAGATGACTAGACTTACAGACACACAAAGCTAACTCTTTCCATCAGGAACTTGGAACACCAAAGCTTAGTGAAATGCTGTGCAATAACTTCATGATGCAGCCTGAGCACCTTCAGCTCCTACAATCTGAACCACAGGCCCCGCTTTACATAAGCAAGACACTTCTGAGGAACTCCAGCCATCAAATGACCTAGGAAACATGTATCTCCTTCAGAGTTCATGAATATCCTACAGGAAAAATGTCTAAAAAGAACGGAAAATAGGAAAAAAAAATTCTTTCCAGGCATTTTAACAACAGTAACAGATTAACCCCAATGTTTTAACTTAGCTGATTACATGCTAGTCATGATCTCAAACACACTTCCAAGACAGCTGCAACTAAATAACATTAAATTAAATGCCAGTCACCACTTTAAATCATTTTCGAACATGCTGTCAAATGCTTCTTTTAGAAACAGCTGCCTTTAGCTGAAAACATCATTCAAATAAAACATGCAAACCACTTAAATGTCCACACTGTTTTTTTTAAGAGGCACTACCTCTGTGCCTGTATGCTGGTTAAGACAGGAGAGGTTCAAGTCATTAGACAATATAAAAGGTATGTCAGTACTTGGAACAGATTTACAACAGTATGCTTTAAGCAGCATTTAAAACACTTGTTTATTTATCCACAGTTTTCCCTACACCTGAATCTCATAACAGCCCCCACTGCACAGAAAAGCTGCTCGAGGGGATCCCAAAAAAACTGCAAAACACAAGGTTAAACAGCTTCTGCTTCCTCACATGCTGAAGCGGGACAGCCCCAACAAACACCAAATCACAGGAAATTTCCTTTCACTCCAGGAAAGTCAGTCCTCACTCTAGCAGTAAATTACCAATTAAATCTAATTTCCTTTTCCTTGAAATACGCTAAATAAATAAATGTGTGGTTCATTAAAATAAGATTTTACAAAAAGCCAATCTATTTATTTGCCAGCCCCACTCCCTCCCCCAAAAAAACCAAACTGACACAACTTATTAGCAACTCACTCAGTTTAACTCAGCATTATTACACTCCCAAAGAATCATAGCCTGGTCTGCAAGTGTCATTCTCTATTAAATCCAGCATCTGTTTAGTCCCAGAACTTGGCTCCATGATGCAGCAGTAGAAGCTTTAGAGCAACACAAGGGAGTTTGTTTTGCACATCAGGACTCATTCCAATCTCAAATTGCTAGGGAGAGGTGTAAAATCCCACACTTACTGTTTCTTCTAGAAAACTTTAGTATTAATTATTAACAAGGCTTACAAGAATATAATTTTTCCTGTGAAAGAAAGTTGAAAGTAATTCAGTAATACATAGATGCCATGTATGAGCTCCTAAGTGTAATTCAAGGTACAGATGTGTTCTGTTGAACTTGGGAAAAAAAAACTTGTCATGTTCTATATATCTCCTACTTAAATAATTTTAGACAAGTAATTAGAGTTCCTTTCAGGATTATATCTCCTACTGGACTCCCAACTTAATTGCTAATGCTGGAATTTTATCTTCCAGTACAGCCAGCTGCCCCCTTCCAAAACTATGCTTGCCATGATCATCTGGCTGAGTTTGCAGACATCTTGAATAATATATATTACATACAGCTGTGAGATTTTTTTTTAAATTACTGCTTTGAAGTGTAAGAATTTGAGATGGTCGTGTACATGATTTTACAACATCATCTGAGATCTTGTTGTTAGGTTGAGCAATGACATGAAAATATTGAAAACATTTTAAAACCTAACAAAAATTGCATTTCTGTACATAGCAGAATTCTGGTTACCTTTAGAGTTCGTAGTGTTATGAACTAAAGCAAATGAACATTGTATTCCTTCCATGGAAAGCAGCCCAAATCACTGTAAAGATAAGAACACAAGACGTAATGCTGCTCGTTCAGCATTACCAAAACACTGCACTGAAGGTTTTGGCTGATTCCTATTTCTATCCAAGAACAGCAGGTTTCAGACCACCTTTCATCCATGAGACATTAAAGCATCCCACAAAATCCTAACATAAAGCTTGCTACAGAGTTATGAGACTACTGCAACATAGTTACACATAATTCTCAATGCAACAGAAAACACAGACGTTAGATAAATGGTAGGTACTGTTCAACTCTAATACTTGAATTTTACTGTCCACGTAATATATTTGAATTCTGACTACTCACTTGTGTTACAGTAATATTTCATAGATTTATAGAATGGTTTGTGTTGGAAGGGACCTTTAAGGCCATCCCATTCCCCCCCTTCCATGGGCAGCAACACCTTCCACTATGCCAGGTTGCTTCAAGCCCCATCCAACCTGGCCTGGAACACTTCCACAGATGGGGCAGCCACAATTTCTCTTAGCAGCTTTGCAGCTTTCTAGGCACATTAGATGTTTATTTATCTGACCTGCTTGGGGAATTGTTTTGGGGAAGTCTTGGTGCTGTTACAAGGAGATTCCATCTTTCTACAAAGACAAAAAAGCAGCTACACAAATACTCTATTCATACTTGGAGATCACACTAATTTTCACACAAGGAGCTACAAAACTGAAAGAATTTTGGTTTTACCAATTTAATTGGTAAGATTTTGCTAAGCAAAACTAATGATGCAGAAATACCTGGCAATAACAATTCATGCCAGTAAAAGGGATCTTCAGGAAAAAAATCTTTACAATCCTCAGACTTTAGAAATTTTTGCCATTTCAAATCAGAGAGGAGCATTGAAATAGTGTTTGTTTTTAAAGGATTTTAATGACTCAGAATATTCCAGCTATAACTCATTGATTAGCAATCTTCAAACACTATCAAACCACTATTAAAAATTCACCTTCTCTGATACAGCAGTTAGCCAAAACCAAGCAGCCTGGGAGATTTCAGGATGGAATAAATGCATCACCATGACCAATTAAAAAAGCTTCCAACTGTTTTTAAGTTAATGAGTTACACAGGAAAGACTGTTTCTGCTCACTTTACACTGATGTGCAATTTTCCTCCCCTTTTCTACTGCCTTTTAGGCAACTGAAAAAAGTCTTTCACTCCTTTCCTCAGTCCCCTTTACCCACCTCTTTTACTTTTGCTTGCTGAAACTGTTCAGACACATACCAAAATCCCTCACCTCCAGAAAAAAAACCACCAAAACCACAAAAACCACACTTTTGTGGGAAGTAGCAGACAGGCAAGCTGCTTTTGTGAAAAACACAAAATAGATGCTCTTTTAGAGAACCTGGTTTACCATGACAGGGTCTGTCTTTGCAGCTTGGGGGCCAATACTATCTCCCACAGCTTTCTAGATTTCTGTTTCTCCTCTACCCACTATTTTTCAGACAATTCCAAGTTTGATGGCTAGGGATCATGATACAACCCTCTAACCTATCTTTGCAGAAGCCCAGCACACTAACTCTTCACCAGGTACCAAAATGCTTCCTGTAAAGCTCAGCACATCAGGACAGAAGCACTTTGGGATGGCAGTAAGAAATGCAGCAGAATTACAAAGTGGTCCCCACAATGCCTGAGAATAGGAACAATACAAAAAAAAAAAAAAAACCACCAACATCTTAAGGTCTTTAGGCAGCTCTCAACATAAATTATCTGACTTGTTCCCTGTTTACTCAGCTGGATGAACAAACACAGCATCTCTTTCGGTTCTCCTGCTCTGTTTTAGTGCCTTCCCCTTCCACAGTAAGAACCTGAATCGAGCAGCAGTGCAGTGACATCAGTATGGTCCTTCTGGGTTCCACTGAAGCCCAAAGAGTCTCGCACATAGCAGAAGTGATTAATCTTGATAGATTTACTGCAGGCAAAGAAGGCCCCTCCCGGGGAAGGCAAGCAGCTGAAAAAACAAGTGACGATGCTGTGTTTTCTGCTCCAGTTCCTTTTCCACAACATTTTCGTGGGAGTCAGTCATCAATAAAAGCCTAACTCTGAAGAGCACAATCTGCTTCCTTCATGTCCACCTACAGGACAGTTGTTCTGCTCACAACTGAAAGGGATTTTTCAAAACCTTCATGGTGAGGCAGAGTATCTCAAGCAGAAGAATTTGGATGTGAGTGAGCTCAGATGTTGTGGTGCTTCCCCACACTGCTCAACAAGGGATGCTATTGTCTTTGACAGCTCACCCTACACAGTATGTCACATTTTCATAAAGTGTTCTGAAAGGAGATGACGGAAAAATGAAAACCTAAATTCTATAAATGAGACTGAGATGTACTGCTCATGTTTCTCAGTGCCATCTCAGAAAACTAACACATTTTCATACACTCTACCCTGTATGTATCTCTAACCCCCAGGTTACCGGTGATCCACTC
Source organism: Phylloscopus trochilus trochilus (assembly GCA_016584745.2). NCBI lineage: Eukaryota > Metazoa > Chordata > Aves > Passeriformes > Phylloscopidae > Phylloscopus > Phylloscopus trochilus. Next base: position 89,404,491 of record WQNJ02000015.1, read on the forward strand.
TGCTAATTTCTGATCAACAAATCTAATAATTTTGATAAGCAGATGCCCACTTACTAATCTCAAAGTACCTTACTTCAAGTGAACTACTAGTCACCTTCACAGGTTGCCGTCAAAGCCATGTCCTGAACTGGAACTACTGACTCACAGGAGGACAAAAAAAACCTTGCTCAAGTTGCTTCTCTCTAAAGTTATAAGAGACCAAAAATAATTTACACAAAAATGCCATTCCAACCTTTCACCTCACAACAGAAATATCTGATACAGAGTGCTCTAAAAAATATTAAATGTTACATGATGGCCTCGAACACCAATAAGCAAGTATGGCAAACTAAACCCCAAAATTATCCTATTTCCACCCAACATGTATTGGCCTTTCCATTAGCACATACCCGGTAGTGACACAACTAATCTATATGAAGCTTTTTATTCTCTATCCCCTCAGCCACTGTGTTCTTTCAGGGCAGGGCAGCAGGTACATGTCAAACCTCTTGAGGAAGCTTTTACTGAATCCTGCACATGAAACACCTTCCTGTTAAGAGGTTCAGAGAGTTCCTATTTAACTTTTGGAGGTAAATAAGCATTCAAGGACTTGTTTATCCAATTTACAAACACAGCAATTTATGCAACAAAACATATCTCTAGTCCATTAATATAAAATCCCACAAGATCAATTAGGGAGTCCTCAATTTTGTTCATTTTCAGTGCTGGCAGTTACACTCCCCTACTAAAACATGATACTTGTGGCCAAATCCTCCTGAAAGCTCAAAAGCCTCTCCATATATAAAATTTATCAAGAGTTAACAAACTTTAAAGCTACAAAAACTATGAAGATCACTTTTCTGCTGAAATTCCTACGTAATAAGTTATGAAATAGGTACTGCCCCAAGCCTACCAATCTGAGAGCAGAATGACAGCATCAGTTTTTACAAAACCATCCTGCCACAGAGGGGAGGAGAGGTGGTACAGCAGCAATTATGAAAAAAATTAATTATGAAAAAAGGTGCCTCTATCCTTCTTCTTACATTCCAATACCCCAAGAAAAGGTCAGCACCCAAACACAGCTAGTGTTTTTTGGAGTACATGCAGAAAAAAATTCTTTAATCCAATTAGCAAACACTGTCAGAAGAGAAGAAGGCTGGGTCAAGCACACCTTGTAATTTCTGTGTAAAAGGCTCTACACCTGTTACAAAACTATTACAGGCAAGTAACACATTTTTCAAAAGTTTCAAGAAGTGAAAACTCAAATACTATCTCCACTCTCTACAGTGAACAGGTATTCCTGTAAAGGTTTTGTTTGCTCTCACCAGTGAGATTCCTGCTGCCAGCCAGGACAGGTGTGCTGGAACTATAAAATGAGAAAAACAAACTGAACTTTAAACTAGAATATCAAAGGGATATGGAGCTTAAAAAAAAAAGACAAATCAAGAATATACACAACTCATATTGAGACCTGCCTTCACAGATTAAGAACAAACAGCACATCAGAACCAACATTGCTGGTTTGACCTCATCTGCTTCCAGTGGCCAAAGAGACTTTTATTATCACAAATACAGCAGCTGTTTTCAAAACCAGTTTTACACCAACTCCCTGATAATCTATGATGGATTATAGTGTTGGAAATTTTGCTCAATATGAGAATGCTTTGATAACTTTGTCCCTTCCCTCTACTTTTTAAAAAACCCCTACGTACACCTACCTAAAAAAATCCATTTACAGTAATTCATTGTTTCTACCACAATTGAAATAGAGAGCTGGGCTGGATATGACACAAGTCAGACTAAACCTAGCCTGATTTATTAAATCAAGTAGCTTCTATATGAAAGGGATATTAAGATTATTGCTACAGACAAGTATTTCCTTCCTATTTCGCTATCAGACATAAGTAACATCTGCCTAAAGGCCAAAGTAATGTTTCAAGAAAGTAATTCAAACATCATTTAAGCTTCAAACAGATGCTCAGGTGCTCATCAAAAGGTCTGAATTTGTTTCAATATTGGTATATTTTGCTATATTTCAAAGATTATACAAATATTTTGGTATCTGTGCTCTTCCACAAGTTTGGCATTAGCCACATTTTTGCAACAGGATTATTTGTCTCTGCTTTTGAAGTTTCTCACAGCTGAAGATCTAACTAGAGCATAAAAAAGCATGTTATGCTGAAAGACAAATCTGCTCTGTATGTGTAATAATTTTGTATGATATTACACATCATTACTTATATCACCTATCTTCAAGATCTGCTGCAAATTAAATTATACTTGCCAGGGTGTGGAAGTACTTCAAGGTGCAAGAGACTTTCCACTCCAGAGAATACACTTTGAAAAATACTGTTAAAATCATTAATCATCTAATGTGGCATCAGTTCAGCAGCTACCAAACAGGATTTATTGCTTTTAGTGACTTTTGTCAGTCATCAGCATGTTAAAAACATCTCATCATCTTAAAAACACAGCATGTCAGAAAATGCCAAAGGGCAGGTTTGGGTTAGATCTTGGGCAGGAATTGCTGGCTGGGAGGGTGGGCAGGCCCTGGCCCAGGGTGCCCAGAGCAGCTGTGGCTGCCCCTGGATCCCTGGCAGTGTCCAGGGCCAGGCTGGATGGGGTTTGGAGCAACCTGGGATAGTGGAAGATGTCCCTTGCCCATGGCAGGGGCTGCAACAGGATGATACTTTAGGTCCTTTCCCACCCAAACCAGTCTGGGATTCTGTGATCTCAGAATCTTCCTCTTAGTCTGATAAAATCACTGGAAGGAAGCACCAGATCCATCTGAGTTTGGCAGTAATTTGCTATAAGCACTTTTTTTTTCTGATTTAGCAGGAAATTAGAAGGGGGCATTAGAAGCTCTGCTAGTAAACCATCAATCAGCACGGGACTGTAAGAGGAGGAGCTGAGGGATGCTTCAGCCAGGTGACAGTGCTGAGCTGGGTCCATCATTCCCCGGGCTGTCCAGGGGCCTCTGCTGATGCAGCAGCAGTGGAAAGAGAAAGCAGCCCATGGAAATGACAGGAGGAGGCCCTCCCAAGCTCCTGGCAATCTAAGGAGCAATGGCAATTTTCTAGTCGACCCAGCTGGAGCACCTTGAACGTTTTTCATCTGGGAATTGACACAATGTGGGATTACACAACCCTGCATTGGGACACTGGACCCAGCCACCCAGGAGCCTCTTTCCACTCCCCTGCACTCCAAAAGTGATCCGTGATGAAAACATCAACAGCTTACTTACTTCTGCAAATACCTACAGTGATTAGAACTGCAGCCCAGCACGCTGTCCCTCTGCACAGGAGAGGGGAAAAAATCAGATTACAGCCCCACAAACTCCCTACGCCCAGCACAGGAGATTATAAAGAATACATAAATAAACAAACAGTGCTTGGCATGAAGGCATATGAGGTAACACAAAGCCTGGCAACTCAGATGAGATACCAATTCAATTTTAAACTAAAATATGACTCACTTTTGACAAATACTATCATTCATGAGTATGAAAACAATGTGGTAGGAGTGAGGAGGCAGAGTGAGCCCCAGCAGACCTGAGATGCTTCAGAGGAATGGAAAAACCTCTGCTTCTTAAGAACAGGACGGAAAACCAATCAATTTATCATCTAGCCAATCATCAAGAGCACATAAGAAAAATAAGGTATAAATCTCTGGCTTTCCAGTCCTGGGCGCATTTAAAGGGACACTGAGACATCCCAGGGACCCTGAGGGATCACAGGATCTCTGTAAGGGAGCACTCTAAGTCTGGGTAAAGGGACACAAGCACGTTCTGGGAACCCTGGCAGGGTTCTCTGGATCCCTGAGGGACACAAGGACATGCAGGGGACCCAGCGAGGGATCGATTCCTGGATCCCGAAGGGACACCGGTACAACCCGGGAACCCTGTGTGCGATTCCAGGAGATGCCCCAGCCCGGGCAGGGACACGGCGGGTGCTGGTGCCCCGGCAACACTCTGCAACGCCGGTGTCGAATTACGCAAGGCATCCCTCCATCTATCGTGACACAGGCCCGCGCCACGAGGGGACGGTGACGTCGGGGCAACCGGGGGATCTCGGGGGCCCCTTTCGGAGCCGCCGGCTGCCGGGTCCACCCGTCGCCCGTGCACCTCGAAGGCACCGCCAAGGCCGCGCTTACCGTCCGTGCCCTGGGCCCGAGGTCGGTGGCGGGGTCGGCGGCGGGCTGCCTCGGCCGGTGCCGCTCCCGGGTCCCCTCACGGCCCCTCACGGTCCCCGCCCGCCTCCACGTCGCCGGCTCAGCCCCGCTGCGCGTGCGCGAGGCGCGCGCGGGCCGGCGCGCGAGGCATCACGGGAGTTGTAGTTCTTGGCGGGCGGGGAGGCCATAACACCCCCGTGCCCTTCGCTGATCGATCCCCCAGCCTGGGCAGCAGGGGAGGGGGGATTCTGCCCCTCTGCCCCTGTGCTCAGCTGAGACCCCACCTGCAGAGCTGCCCCAGCCCTGGCTCCAACAGCACAAGGACCTGGAGCTGCTGCAGCCAGGCCAGAGGAGGCCACGGAGATGCTGCCAGGGCTGGAGCCCCTCTGCTCTGGAGCCAGCCTGGGACACCTGGGGCTGTTCAGCTGCACCACAGAAGGCTCCAGGGAGAGCTCAGAGCCCCTGCCAGGGCCTCCAGAGGCTCCAGGAGAGCTGCAGAGGGACTGGGGACAAGGCCTGCAGGGACAGCACCCAGGGAATGGCTTCCCAGTGGCAGAGGGCAGGGACAGATGGGATCTGGGGCAGGAATTGCTGGCTGGGAGGGTGGGCAGGCCCTGGCCCAGGGTGCCCAGAGCAGCTGTGGCTGCCCCTGGATCCCTGGCAGTGTCCAAGGCCAGGCTGGACAGGGCTTGGAGCAGCCTGGGATAGTGGAAGGTGTCCCTGCCTGTGGCAGGGGTTGGCACTGGATGAGCTTCAAGGTCCCTTCCAGCCCAAACTCTTCTGGGATTCATTCTGATTCTCTGCTCTGCATTCTACATTTTCAGTGTGATATGAGTTAAGCCCAGCAAATGGGACCAACAGTGAATGTCTGAGGGCAGGAGGATTTACCAGGCCCCATCCCGCCCTCGTGCTGCTTCAAACCATTGCTTCTCCAAGGGTAACCCCTAAAGTGGGGTTTGTGCCATCAGCAACAGGGACCCATTGGCTCATTAAAAGGGAAACCCTTCCCAATGTAGCTCTGAGTTTATTCCCCATTTCCTCGTGCCGTGTGACAGCAAATCCCCAGGCGGGCCCTTACCCATCCCTGTCCCTGGGCCGTGCGTGCCAACAGCACGTCTGCAAACAGCACAGGTGGGGTGTGACCCTGAGCAAACGTTGCCACCTTACAGCAACAATCCTGCTGTGGGGCTGGGCCTCGCCTTCACACAGCGCTGAAAACGCTAGGAACGGGCTGGAAACGGCTGCGGCCGCAGAGCCGGTGCGTGGTCAGCAGCAGGGCCGTAAAACGCTGCGCGCCAAAATAAAAAGGGTTCCTAGAGCAACCCCTGTAAGAGCCTCGGGGGACGGTGATGAGAGGTCTCTGGGGTCAAGGCTGGTCTTGGAGTGTGTGGTTTATTGCACAGGGCTGGGTGAAGGGGCCCTGCTGAGAGCTGCAGCTGCAGCTCAGAGCAGAGAGAGAGAGAAGAGCAAGAGAGAGGCTAGAGAGCAGTGAGAGTGGTAAGAGAGGTAAGAGAGGTAAGAGAGCGAAGTTCCCGTTACAATACATTAAATCTTCTTCTCTACTGAATATTCCAACTGACACCAACCAATCTAATGCAAGATACAAATCCTACAGCATTTACATACAGCCTGTAAGAATCATTACATTAACCATACCATACTGTGTTATATTTTAAACCCTAAAAACAACTGTTTGGACCCCTTCTGCCAAGCTTGTAGGGTCTGCTCTGACCCTTGGACTCTTGGTGAGGAGAAGGGCATTGTTTAATCAAAAGGGGATTACCTGTGGCTGGCCACACTCTTGTTCTCCAGTTGTCCAGTAACTAAAGCTCTAAACATCGAAACTTGCTTTCAATTCTATTTCACCCACAGGTTTTATATTCTCAAAAGCTAAGCAGTCATATTTGTAAGGTTTTCCTTTTTCATCTTCTCCAACAAACCCCCATGCCAAAAACAGGCATTGCTGTGGGAGGTATAAACACATCTATTCACAACACGTCAATTTATGTATCGCTGTCATCCCAAGGCCAGGTTGGGCAGGGCCTGGAGCAACCAGGGAGAGTGGAAGGTGTCCCTGCCCATGGCAGAGGGCGTGACAGGAGGAGATTTAAGGCCCCGTCCAACCTAAACATTCCATGATTCTAAAACAACAGTGAACGAAAGACGCAGCACTACTATCTAAAAGCTTTTCTAAAGCAAAAGATTCACCACGGCAAACATGGCCTTCTAGACCTTTTCAATTAAATTACTGCAGCCAGGTTCACTGAGAACAGGAATAACGGCAGTCTGTTGTTACAACCAAAATATGATTTGGTTCAGCAAGCGTGCTCTAACAATCAGGAAACTGCACAAAGAAGATAATCTCTTCTTTCATGTCTTAGGCAGTTTAATGAAACAGAACTATTTCTCACGGAAGGAGATTTTAGTTAACTTAAGCGTAAATTAAATTTCTCTTTAATTTCCTTTACCTGCAACCTCTGAAGCCACTGTTCTTTCAGCAATAATGTTCTCCATTGTACAGAAATCATAAAGGAATGACTCTGAGGACTGAACCTCAGCAGCATGTCCAGCAGCTCCCAGAATTCATCCGGGGTATGGCTGCTACATCTGGGTAATAACAGCATAATGTGTTACTGTCATTAGATCAGAAACTTCATTTCCAGTTTAAACATCCTTAGCAGCTGATCATGTGCAGTTTAACACACCAGAATGTCTTTTCCTTTCAGGATCAGGCCCATCAAAATAATCAGCAACATAAAATGAATTCATTTTAATTTAAGAATTTTTGGCATATTCTTGCTTTTTTTTTAAAAAATGTGCTTTTCAGTTAACTTCTTAGCATCCAGCAACTTGTGCAAATCAACACACAGAAGGTGTCACAACCCATCAAGACCTTCCCATTAAAAAAAAAAAAAAAAACAAAACACTTGAAGTTAGTTGATTTGAACAATGTTTTTTCAAATATTGATTTATTGATCTTTCCTCAATAGTATTTAAATAAAGCCAGACAGATTTAATGCTGAAGAACTTAGGACTACATTTGCAGTACTTTGGTCCTTTAAAGATGTCAACTCTGAAATTTTCTAAAAGTCTTCAGTGTAAATGAAGCTGCTGTTTGCTCTAGGAAATCCTGGTAGATGTCCATGTGCCACCATCACGTGCCTAAATCTTCTGTAAATCTTGTTTTTAGCGAGTAACGAGCACATGGGAATTTTCTCAGTTAAATTCAACTCACTTGATCAATATTATTCCCTCACATGAGGATTTCCTTAATTTCTGCCTGCTTATTTTTCTTAAAGAAGGCTTTGTGCACTCCTTTGCATCCCAGCAGATGATCTCATGCACTCTGGCCCAGACTTGGGCCTTTTGCTTTCACTTCATTTTTATTTAACTATTCACAACACAACAGGATTATTGACCTATTCTTGAGAAAGAATAGGGGCAGAAGAGTTATAACACAAATCTCCTGACAGGACTTCCAGTGAAACACCTCATACAGAGTTTTGTGATGTAGGTTGCTCACTTTAGGGTTTAACAGCAGCTAATAAAAGCAGTGGAATACCATTCTAGAGACCATAAATGTATAGTCTTACTTGCACTATCTGCCTGTTTGTTTTTGCATTTTTTTTCAGAACACCTGGTGTTTAAATACAGTGCTGGCACACAGCTGGAAGCCTGGTGCAGCCTGCAGTCTAATTTACTATACACTTTATTTTCTATCTTATTGTTCAATGCATTTTCTTCTGTAATGATATCCTAGATAACTTAAAAAAATTAGTTATGCAGACTTCATAAATTTAATTACAGGAGTCCCAGTAAATCTCTTGCTCTATTTTTTGTTGTGTTCACAGCTGTTTAGAGGTGGATGTACTCTAAGACTATGGCCTGTTTACGAGATACCCAGCATATTAAATCAGCATGGAAGGGACAATCTCTTCAGCAATGCTCAGGATGTCAGAACATGTATTCTTGTTTAGCTGCAGAGCTGCAGCTTGGACTGGGCGTGACTGAGGCATCTCCAATCCTGTGTCCAGTTTTGGGCCCTTCATGACAAGAAGGACACTGAGGAGCTGGAGCGTGTCCAGGGCAGGGAATGGAGCTGGGGAAGGGGCTGGAGCCCCAGGAGAGGCTGAGGGAGCTGGGGAAGGGGCTGGAGCCCCAGGAGAGGCTGAGGGAGCTGGGGAAGGGGCTGGTGCAGATCGATTCACACCAGATCTGACCAAACCAGGCACTGGTGGGAAATGAGGCACCTCACCAGGGGCACTGGGCAAAATTTGATACTGGAGTAATTTGATACTGGAGCCCCAGGGGAGGCTGAGGGAGCTGGGGAAGGGGCTGGAGCCCCAGGAGAGGCTGAGGGAGCTGGGGAAGGGGCTCAGCCTGGAGAAAAGGAGGCTCAGGGGAGCTCTTGTGGCTCTGCACAACTCCCTGCCAGGAGGGGACAGCCGGGGGGGTTGGGCTCTGCTCCCAGGGAACAGGGACAGGAGGGGAGGGAACAGCATCAGGGTGGGTCAGGGCAGGCTCAGGGTGGACATGAAGAAAAATTCCTCCATGGAAAGTGTTGTCCAGCCCTGGAACAGCTGCTCAGGGTGGTGGTGGAGTCACCATCCCTGGAGGGATTTAAAAGTTGTGTGGATGTTTCACCTGGGGACATGGGTTAGTGGTGGGTTTGGCAGTGCTGGGGATGGTTGGACTCGATGATCTCAAAGGCTTTTTTCATTCTAAACAATTCTGGGCCAGGGTAGGGGCAGGTTGGATATCAGGAGGAATTTCCCCATGGAAAGGGTGGTCAGGAACTGGGTGGAGTTGCCCAGGGAGGTGGAGTTCCCATTGCTGGAGGTATCCAGGGAATGACTGGATATGGCACTCAGTGCTCTGGGCTGGTGACAAGGTGGGCATTGGTCACAGGTTGGATCCGTGGTCTTTTCCGACCTAAATGATCCTGGGATTCACTGATCTAGGAGGAAGCTGTGATACACTGTTCCAAAGACGATGTAAGAGCTGACTGGACAGCAATTCCAAACTCAGGTCCAAACAAAGTCACTCATTAAGGAAGAGCAAACAGCATTAATCAAGGTCTCACACAGAGGTGTCTGTGCCTGAGCTCATTGCAAAGTCATGGCTGTGGCTACAAAGCCATGACTTTGTACCTGTGAACGCTGCTGCAGATCGATTCACACCAGATCTGACCAAACCAGGCACTGGTGGGAAATGAGGCACCTCACCAGGGGCACTGGGCAAAATTTGATACTGGAGTAATCAATTAACTGAAGAGAGAAATCACAGTGGCAAGAATAAGACTGGAACACAGGGACAGTTCAGGGACTGCCTGTATAAAAAGGTGCATTTTTAGGCCTGCCTGAAGGAGGATTTTAGGGAAATTAAATAATAAAGAACAATCCAAAACTGCTAGAATGGTTTCATTTTGAATCTTTTAGAGCTCTCTGGTTTGGAGAAGAAAAAGCAGGAATTACCACTTTTATTTCTTACTAAGCACAGGGACACTTAAAATCCTTCACAGTTGGGATGCAAGGCAGCAGCAGAATTAATCTTCTCAGGAGGAGGCAAAACTTGCCCAGTTCACTTTATCATGAACCCAGTTATTTTAGGACCTCCTTCTGCCTGGAGCCTGTCTTCAGGCTTTCAAAGATTTTGTCACCACTTGAAGTGTTTATAGCTCTGAACACTAAGTATTCTGTGATTCTGTGTAATAATTGCATGAAGGGACTTATTTTTAAGTAAAATCCTAGTTTATTATAATGAAAATTCCACAAGCATGTTAAAGAGGTTTTAGTTGGATGTCAGGTTTGTTTTTTTTTAAAGCCAGAACTCCACCATTTAAAATCATTACAACAGAACATAAAGCAACATTTTCTTGCATCATGCTTCTGCTGCTCCTCTTCAGGAAAAAAAAAAAAAGGCATAATATTTCCAGGAAAATAATTAAGAAAGTATCACATCAAGACTTTCTGCTTTCAGTAAGCTAAGCAAATTTTGTACATAGCGCAACTCCTTTAGCTCATCCATAGATTTGACAGGAAAAATCTAAATTCTTCATAGATAAATGATGAGCTTTTGTTGTCACAATGCAGTCTACAGTTCTTCACCAAGAACAGATAAAGCCTTTAAGGTGAAAAGCCTCAAGTACTGCACTAGCACTTAGTGACATCAAGATGCTAAGATACGTTTACCTTCCACAGACAGATTTATTCTTAAGTTATTTAACCTAAACTCTAATCACACCAAACAGATGGTAGATGCAAAGTAGTTCCAGCGAGAAAAATACAAGAACTTCAGCTTTCAAATATTTTAAATAAACAAATGAGCCAGCTGCCATTTTAGTGGCAAAAGAGACTCTCTTCTGCAAGCAATGATTCTTTTAATTCCGCTAAAATGTTCAAAGAAAAAAAAGTCTCAAAGTGAGAGGAATATCAGCAGTTCATACTGGATGTGAGGGAATAAAATCCTTAGGAATTAACTCCTTTAAGCCGCTTTCTTGTCATTAACTGCCATGGATCTTTTTGCAGCAGTTCCATTTGCAATGCCATTGCTTTCCAACTGCAAATAAAAGACAGTGTCATTAATGAGATGTCAAATTAGAACTTCACACCTAAAACAGGACCAGCTGGTGACAAAAAATGGCTTTTAGAAGCAAGGCCAGTAAAGGTCTATGAGGAAATATGGGGCAAGAACCAAAAGTGGTGGTGTCTGTGTAGATTTACAAATAATTACTGCCTCAGGGGGAAGGGAGGAATGAGGACAGCAACAACATTTACTAGTCCCTGTGTTGTGATAGACAATAATAAACAAAATAATATAAAGCATGGTTTATATGCACTAAGCATCCTCCCCCATTACGAGTGGCAGAGCTGGCTGAAGAGAGGGGCCATTTTTTTTTACCAAATATTTGACTTTTCTTTTCCTCTGAAAGATCAATTCACACCAGGTCTGACCAAACCAGGCACTGGTGGGAAATGAGGCATCTCACCAAGGGCACTGGGCAAAAGCCAGTTGTTAAAAAAAAAAAATAAAAAAAAAATTAATCTGTTTCAGGATACAGACACAACTCCTACGACCCCGAGACCAGAAGGGATCTTGAAGCAGCTGTTTCTAGCTGGCATAGTAGTGGTAACTGCTGTTGCTATAAGAAAACAGCCACCAAAACATCTGTCAACACTCCCGACTATCCACCCTGCTGTGGTGCCTGCCCTGAGCTACCACTGGGTGGCTCATTTATCTGGGTGAGCTGATCTTACTTTATGGCTTCCAGCTCCATCCTCCTGGCCTCGTTTGGTGGCTGCAGGTCCCTGAGCATCCCCAGCGCTGGCTCCTGGCCCCTGCCTGGTGTCTGCAGGATCCTGCACAGCCTTCTTGGGCCAGATGCGCTTGACGAAGGGCGCGATCATGGGGTAGATGTAGGGCTCCACAAACTTCTTGTAGACCCAGAGCAGAACAGGGATCACGATGCAGGGAATGCACACCATGGCTTCCTCCTGCGCTGGCACAGAGGTGGTGAGGGGGAAAAAAAAAAAAAAAAACAGCTTAGGGCGGTGGCATTTGTATGCCACAGGCTGAGGAAACAGCATTGACACAGTAAACAAAAAAACGTGTCCGATGTTCAAGCGTAGATTATTCTTTAATTACAAATTAGCTGCTGAAGTTTCAAAAATGCTGAGTGTTTCAGTGTTATAAAGCCTCCAACAAAGGGGACATTCTTGTCATTTTAACAAAAAAAAAAAAAACCCAAACCAATTTGCTATTAATTCATCAGTCCTACAGAGGCAACTAAGAAAAAGAAATTCAGGAAATGAGAGTTTTTGCTTAAACCACACAAAAACAGTTTAGGCAGCAAGCTGCCAGTATTAGCCCAATTCCTGCTATATTAAGAGTCCAAAGGTTTTGTTTTGCTCAATCCATTTTCATTGAAGGAGAAATGAGACAGCAGAAAGCAAATCCATCCAGTGGGTTGCTACCACTGAAGGGCAGGACAATGGGAGAGGGAAAAAAAAATCCAGTCAGGATTTGAGAGAATTAGAATATGGGTTAATTTCTTCCTTCTGCCCTCACTTGATCCCACACCAACTCCACACAATTAACTATTAGAAAATGAACCATGCCCTCTCTCTGAAACACCACAAGTCTTCAAAATTTGCACCTTGGAATCTATGCTAGAAAAAAAAAAAAAAAAAGCAGAAAAGCAAAGCAAGGAGACAGAGAGCCAGGAGAGAGAGGAAGCAGTTAATTAGGGCTAGACCTGTCCCTGCCAGTGCTGACGAGCAATATATTAGACACACTCTGCTGCCAGACAACTTTGCCCTTCACAGTCCCCCTCTCTAGGCTGCTGACATCTCAATTCTCACAGCAAGAAGCAAAACAAAAGTTTTCCAAGATGGAGAAGGAAGAAGCAGATGTGTGTACATCACTAGGGACCAGTTTTGCCTTTTTTTTTTTTTTTTTTAAGCTATCCTTATGAATTTTAGCCCTGTGGAAAAACAGAGTATCAGTTTCCAGCTGATTACTTCCAGGTTCTGCTCTGGCTGCTGCAAATACAGTTTAAATCTATTCTCTGAAGCCTGAGAGGAATCTTACATTGAGACAACACAAATGAGTTCATTAAAATTATTTTTAAAAAATATTTCAGATATTGTCTCCACCAGAACTTCCTAAATTTCCAGCAAAGTGTGGATTCATCCAGCAGCAGAAGAAAGTGGCTGGAGGGAACACCTCAAGCTGTAGAATCATTTACAGAATTATGGAATTTGGGTAGGAAGAGAGCTTCAAAATCATTTCCTCCTATCCCCTGCCATAGGCAGGGACACCTTCCACTGTCCCAGGCTGCTCCAAGCCCTGTCCAGCCTGCCCTTGGACACTGCCAGGGATCCAGGGGCAGCCACAGCTGCTCTGGGCACCCTGGGCCAGGGCCTGCCCACCCTCCCAGCCAGCAATTCCTGCCCAAGATCCCATCTGTCCCTGCCCTCTGGCACTGGGAAGCCATTCCCTGGGTGCTGTCCCTGCAGGCCTTGTCCCTCCTAGGGAGACAGCACCTCTTGCGTTGCCTCTGCAGCCGCTTCGTGTCAGGATTCCTGACCAAAAAACTCCTCCGTACCTCCGCCTGACGATGCACCAGCGCTCCCCGGGATCAGGTGAAACACCGCCCTGATGAACTCCCTCGGTGATGCTCCGCCACCTGGTCAGCTGGGAAAAAAAAAAAATAATAAAGAACAAAAAAGGGAAGAAGGCAGAGCGGGCGGTACCCGGCAGGACAGGCGGTACCCGGCAGGGTGTTTGCTGTGTGTGCACAGGAGGTGCTGTGAGCTCCCTCTGGGCTCGGACAGCGCTCACCGGCAAACCTCGGCACGGCACGCCTTTGTTCCCAGCGGCCGGGAAACGCTACAAGCGCAAAAACCGGCGGGTTTTCCCTGTTTTCCATAAAGGACGGGCCAGCCCAAGGAGGCTGGATGATGTCAGGCGTTGCCATTCCGCTCTCCGAGGGCAGTTGGGGCCGGTGCAGCCCGTCAGCCCCGGGTTAGCGGCGGTGCCGGGCAGAGCGGGGTAGGGTGAGGCGGGGTGTGGGAGGGCAGGGTGGGTGGGATGTGGGGAAGGGAGCATTCCCTGCTCCCGGTGCTGGCCGCGCTCCGCACCCACCTGCGCCCGCACCGGAACGGCCCCGCGCTTCCGGGGCGGCGCTTCCGGCCAATGGCAGGCGGCAGCGCGCACCACGTGACGCGCCAGGCGCCGCCCCCAGCCGCGGGAACGGGGCACAGGGACGGGATTCCCGATTGTCCCGGATTTGGGACCGAGAACTGCGGGATGGCTCCGACAGCCCCGCCGAAACTCATGGCTCGGCTTGAAGGTCCGATCTTGGGCAGGAATTGCTGGCTGGGAGGGTGGGCAGGCCCTGGCACAGGGTGCCCAGAGCAGCTGTGGCTGCCCCTGGATCCCTGGAATGTCCCAGGCCAGGCTGGATAGAGCTTGGAGCAGCCTGGGATAGTGGAAGGTGTCCCTGCCCATGGCAGGGGGTGGAAGTGGATACCTTTCAACATCCCTTTCCAGCCAAACCACTCTATGGCCATATAATATCCACTGCCCCTGTCCCACAGCAATGCCCAGGTCAGAACCCATAGCAGAACAAACACAACCAATCCAATCTTTAAAATTTTATTTATGTACATCTGTCCATGCAGATTTACTCCCGAGCCATCAGCTTTTGCTTCTTCAGCTTCTTCTGAGAGATCTGGGAAACAAAGAAAGAGAAAACGGTGAAATGAGATTTTTCAGAACATCCCAAAATTGTATTTTAGGATTGCTGAGAAATGTAAGGAATTCCCTCACAAATTATACAGTCATCACACCTGCACACAAACAGGAATCCTTGCGAGCACTACACTGCTTCCAGGCTCTAAATTCAACTTACTTTATTGCAAACACCCAGAGCTCACACACACACAGTCTGGGAACACCTTGAGGGAGGAAAGAACCCTCTGTGCAATTAAAAAACGTTTCTCAGGGTTCTCAAGTGCTTAGTACTTGTGTTGAAAATTAAAAAAAAAAAAAAAAACCACGGGGTTGCTCAGAAAGAACTTGGGTTTTTTTCATGGGCATTCCAAAGGTGTCCTAAGATAGTCATCATAGCAACCCCTCTCTCCTGACAGCGTTACAGTAACAGTGCACACAACAGGCCCTACCTTTTTCTTCTGGGCAACCTCCTCCTCTGGCTTGGGCACGATCTGCTCCTTCTCCGTGAGGATCATCTCGATGTGGCACGGGGAGCTCATGTAGGGGTTGATCCTGCCATGAGCCCGGTACGTGCGCCGGCGCATCTTGGGAGCCTTGTTCACCTGGATGTGCTCGATGACCAGGGAGTCCACATCCAGACCCTGGCAAGGAAGAAAACCTGTCACCTATTTTCATCTTTAAATAATTCATCTCTGCAGCAAAAATGTGAATGATTGCCTCAGACACCACTGCTGGTCAGTCCATCAGCCAGGCTTGGGTGGTGTCATGGAGCTAGCTGAAGGTTTTCCAAGGATTTACCACTAGCACACCAGACTTGGGTGGTGTCATGGAGCTGAGGGTTTTCCAAGGATTTATCACTAACACAGCCAGACTTGGGTGGTGTCATGGAGCTGAGGGTTTTCCAAGGATTTATCACTAACACAGCCAGACTTGGGTCATGTCATGGAGCTGAGGGTTTTCCAAGGATTTACCACTAGCACACAAGACTTGGGTGGTGTCATGGAGCTGAAGGTTTTCCAAGGATTTATCACTAACACAGCCAGACTTGGGTGGTGTCATGGAGCTGAGGGTTTTCCAAGGATTTACCACTAGCACACCAGACTTGGGTGGTGTCATGGAGCTAAAGGTTTTCCAAGGATTTACCACTAGTACACAAGACTTGGGTGGTGTCATGGAGCTGAAGGTTTTCCAAGGATTCACCACTAACACAGCCAGGCTTGGTGGTGCTGTGGGGCTGAGGATTTTTTAAGGATTTATCACTAGCACACCAGACTTGGGTGGTGCCATGGAGCTGAGGGTTTTCCAAGGATTCACCACTAACACAGTCAGGCTTGGTGGTGCCATGGGGATGAAGGTTTTCCAAGGATTCACCACTAATACAGCCAAGCTTGGTGATGGCCATGGGGCTTAGGCTTGTCCAAGGATCTGCCAATGGAACTGCTGAGCTTGGCAGTGTCACGGAGATGAGGGCACTTACCAAAGCAAGTGCCATTAAAAATCACAAAGACCACCCCTCACGTGTTACAAATAATTTAAAATTGGGCTGATGGCTCATTGCCTATGGTCATTTCGTGGTTACTCAAAGGTATCACTAATTACCTCAACACTGCAAACAAAGCTACCAAATTAAGCACCATAACAAAGACAGCGACTGACCAAGAGTCTGCAGGTTTCAGTTTCACAGATTTTGAAAGATCTGAACAGCCCTTTTGTGTGAAAAATATCTAATTTAGTTTTTCCCTGTGGAAAATTGTTGTTGCCATTTTAACTCGAAGAGCACACACAGCCTGCTTTAAATAGGGAGCCACACCAAAGCCTCCAGATAATTCAGTTTTGTGGACAGAACAGGTGGCAAGTAGCTGTCCAGGTCAGTGACACCCAGGGCAGGGGTGCTGACACAGAGCATGACACCACCACTTTGTGCTCAGTAACACCCACCTTGAGCTCAGCATTGCTCTCTGCATTCTTCAGCATGTGCAGCAAGAACTCTGCGCTCTTCTTGGGCCAGCGGCCCTGTGTCCAGCCCCATTGCTTAGCCTGCAATGAGAAACAACAATTAAAGTCCTGCTTTTGGCATGGTCCAACTCAATTCAAGTTACCTGTTATACACCTTAAACCTGCCATTATCACAGAATAGTCTGGGCTGGAGGAGACCCTGAAGTGCATCCAGTGCCACCCCCTGCCACGGGCAGGGACACCTTCCACTGTCCCAGGCTGCTCCAAACCCCATCCAGCCTGGCCTTGGACACTGCCAGGGATCCAGGGGCAGCCACAGCTGTTCTGGGCACCCTGGGCCAGGGCCTGCCCACCCTCCCAGCCACCAATTCCTGCCCAAGATCCCATCTGTCCCTGTCCTCTGGCACTGGGAAGCCATTCCCTGGGTGCTGTCCCTGCAGGCCTTGTCCCCAGTCCCTCTGCAGCTCTCCTGGAGGCCCTGGAGGCCCTGGCAGGGGCTCTGAGCTCTCCCTGGAGCCTTCTGTGGTGCAGCTGAACAGCCCCAGGTGTCCCAGGCTGGCTCCAGAGCAGAGGGGCTCCAGCCTTGCCAGCATCTCCGTGGCCTCCTCTGGACTGGCTCCAACAGTCCTTCCTGTGCTTAGGACCCCGTATCTTAAAGGTTAGAATGGATTATAATCTATTTTGCTATGCACCAATCCCAACAAAATTTAATCCTTTAACTTGATTTAAAGGTGCTAACTAGTTAACAGCCACTCTTTTCTCCTCGAGCAACCTGGTCTGCTGGAAGGTGTCCCTGCCCACAGCAGGGGAACTGGAGTGAGCTGAGCTCCGGGGTCCCTTCCAACCCTGACCCCGCTGTGATTCCGTGTTCTATCCCAAGTTTACCATCCGCAGCAACAGACCACACCCACAGCCCACCTCCACATCTGAGCCCTCCTGACTCACACCCCCACAGCCAAAGGCTCCCTGTCCCGGGAGCTGACCTGGGCGCAGCGCCCGACGCCGCCGTTGTAGCGCCGGAAGGGGACACACTGCTTCTTCAGGGTGACGTCCTTCAGGTACTTGGTGGCCTTGCGGATGTGCATGCCCTTGATGGCCTGCGCCGTCTCTCGGGTGTTCTGCCAGCAAAGGGGCACAGAAAAGATCCCTTGATCAAACCTTTCCAAGAGGCAGCGTCAGCACAGCCACCCCTCTGTCCTCCCTGGCTGCCATTCTTTTGGCTTACTTACCCAAAAAGACCCAAGTTAAATAAGGAAAAATAATTAACGTTTGGTTTTCTTTGTTACCCACTTGATTTAATATCTATGGTATCAAGTGGGTGTGTTACCCACTTGATTTAATATCAGTGGTATGACTGCCACTACTGAATCTGAAAGGTAGCTTGAAAGGTATCTAACAGGTAACTTGAACTGAAAAGAAAAACTTTTCTTTTTCTTTCTTTTTTTCTTTTTTTCTTTTTTTTTCCTAGTGGCAGAATCCAACAAGGAAATTCGTCACTCTTAATAAAATTGTAATTTAAGCACTGATACTCTTCATAGCTCCTCTTTGGCCACTCATCTAAAAAAGCAAGATCCAGATGGATACATTCTTACTAAAACATCAAATAAACACAGCACCTCACAGGAACCGATGAGGAAAGGCTGGGACAACTGTTAACAATGTTATTTTGTCTAAAGGACTTATATGAGGAAAAAAAAAAAAGGCTCAGAAATAAAAATTAAGGATAAAAGATCAGTCTTCTAAACAGCATTTACTAATGGTGAAAGCCAGCTCTAACCATAATCCTAGCTGTTCCTAATAAAGAAAGGAAACCAAAGTGAAAGCTTTGTTTTTACACTAAGCAGAAAATGATCTGCTAAGTTTTGGGTTCATGATTAAAGAACACTTCCGAATTCTTTTCCACACATAAGACTTTTACAGAGGAACTGAGGTCCTTGTGCCACACAACCAAAGAGAGCACGAGAAACGAGACAAATTTCACACCAAACACTAGTCCAGTGTCTGATAAATCCAGTCCCACTGTTTTGCTGCTGTGTTGTGTTACCTGAATTAGACAACGGCAATTTTACAATCCAGACTCCTATTTTTTTGTGGATGGAGACCATTACATGCACTGCTAACAGCAATCCTTTAAGGATTAAAGAGTAAAAGACACTCCCTTAAAAAGAGGGGTTAGATGGGATCCCGGGCAGGAATTGCTGGCTGTGAGGGTGGTGAGGCCGTGGCACAGGGTGCCCAGAGCAGCTGTGGCTGCCCCTGGATCCCTGGAAGTTTCCCGGGTCACGCCGGACAGGAGCTCAGTCCACGGCAGAGGGTGGAAGGAGATTATCCTCACAATCCTTTTCATTCCAAGCCCATCTGGGCTTCTTTAAAAATAACAACAAAAACTAACAAAAAAAACAGGTAAAACAGCAAATTTTTGGCAGTTCCTGCTAATCACACACTCCTTACCTTGAAGTGCACACGCAGGTTAGATCCCCGCGACTTGCATGCTGCAAGAGAGAAAAAAGGTCAAGTTTAGAATTAAAACGTCACCGGCTTCCGTGAAATCCCAGACGAACTCTCCTAAAACAGCAACTCACATTTCGTGGGGTTCTCCGGATCCAGGGAGTAGCGCACCATTTTGAGAGCTGAGCTGAAAAACACAAATTAAAACATATTAAACTTCCAACACTGGCACGCAGAACCCGGACTGCTCCCCCTACCGCCGTAGCTGCTCAGGAATTACTCGTTCTTTTCACAGTTACATCCAAAGGTGTCCTAAGAAAGTCATCATCGCAGCCATGAATTTTCTCAGGCCTACCCCTTCCCCGCATCCGCGCCCGCCCTCCCGCGCACCATCCCGGGGAATACCGCGGGCGCGGGGCATGTCGCAGCGATCCCGGTGTCCGGGACGCCGGTGCCGGCGGGGATGGGGCGGGATGGGGGCGGATGGCGACGGATGGCGCGGACCGGGCAGACCATGGCTCCTCACCTCGGCGCGGCGGCGGCAGAGGAAGAGGAAGCGGAAGGGGAAGGGGAAGGGCGGCGCGCGCCGCTGGCGCGCTGACGTCTCGCGAGATTTCGGACGGGGACGGCGGCGGTGCCGCCCCGCTGCCAAGATGGCGGCGCGGTCTGGCCTTGGGTGCTGAGCGGGCGCAGAGCTGTCCCTGTGAATGGAGCCTGCTGTGGGGAAGGACATCGCGGTATTCACTCCGCCGTGGGGAAAGACACCGCGGTATTTGCCCTCAGCTCATGGTGCAGGTGCTTGTAGTGAGGAAATCAGCGTGAATCTGGCACAGCAGCACCAGCCGCCCTAGGGAGGAGATTGCCCTGGGCCGCGCCGCGCCGGTGAGGCCTCACCGTGAACGTTGTGAGCTGTGTTGGTCACTGCAATATAAGATATGAAACTGTTAGCACCAAAAGGATGGCTACGGAAGTGGTGAAGCGCCTTGAGGGGAAGCTGTATGAGCGGCAGCCGAGGGCACTTGGCCTGTTTAGCTGGAGGAGGGGAAGACTCATCGCAGTTAAAACTTCTTCGTGAGGGAGGAGGAAGGTCAGGCATTGATCTCTTCTTTCTGGTGACCACTGACAGGACCCAGGAAATGGCTGGAGCTGTGCCAGGGAGGGTCAGGCTGGATCTCAGGGAAAGGTTCTTCCCCAGAGGGTGCTGGCACTGCCCAGGCTCCCCAGGGAATGGGCACGGCCCCGAGGCTGCCAGAGCTCCAGGAGAGTTTGGACAGCGCTGCCACGGATGCCCAGGGTGGGGTTGTTGAGGAGTTGGACTCAATGGTCCTTGTGAGTGCCTTCCCACTCAGGATATTCTGTTGATTCAGTCAATCAGGGTCATTCAGGTTGAAAAAAACTTCCGAGATCATCGAGTCCAACCTGTGCCTGATCCCCGCCTTGTCACCACCCACTCAGTGCCACATCCAGGCCTTCCTTGGACACATCCTGGGATGGGGATTCCAGCAACTCCCTGGGCAACCCCTTCCAAGTCCTTTCCATGAGGATATCCCTCCTGATGTTCAGCCTGAACCTCCCCTGGCATAACCTGAGGCTGTTTCCTCTTGTCCTGTCCCTTGTTCTGAGTGAGCAGAGCCCGACCCCCCCCCCACCTGAGAGCACAGAATTGTTATGTTTGGAAAAGACCTTTAAGATAGTCGGGTCCAACAGCCCAGCAGCCACCACCGTGTTCACCATTAGATGGCAGCTCAGGACGGGAGTAGAGCAGCACATTGCTCACGGAGGTGTCCAGGAGACCAGAACGAAGAGATTCATTCAAATTCATGTTTATAAATCTCAGCTGGTATTTACTGCACCATTATAAAATAATCCCAGACTGACTGATTAAAATAAAAGATTCTTTTTCCCATTTGAGGCAGCACTTGCAATTAGAACCACTTGGGAAGCAGCTCAATAAAAGCAAAATGTTTCCTGGAAGTTGTGCCCAGCTGCAGCAAAAGTCTCATTGAGAAAAAAAATGACAGAATGGGGGGAAAAAAGAAGAGACGTATTCCTGAGAGGACAGTAATGTGTTGTGGAGGCACCTCCCCAGCATGAGAGTCTGGGTTTAGCTCTGAGTTTAGAAATAAGCAGAGGAGGAGCTTGCTGCCCAGGTAAATGCTATGGGCAGGAGGTTGTTTTTGGATCTCTTGTTTAGGGGTAAAAAACCCCGAAGCTCTGCAGCTAGGATTTCCCCCAGATGGGAAGAGAAAAATATGTGAGCTGTCATAAATATTTACATGGTTGGAATCTGTAAGAGCCCTATTTGTTACTGCAGCTGTCCTTTTACCTGCCTCAAAATGTGCCTTTTTCTTTGGCTTCAGGGAAGCTCTCTGCAAAGTCTCCAAGCACTGATCTCAAAGACTGCTGGGGTGTGGGCAAACATTTCTTCTCTTTATCACAGAATTGTTTGGGAGGAACCCTAAAGATTATCTCATCCCACCCCCTATCACGTGCAGGGACAACTTCCACTGTCCCAGGCTGCTCCCAGCCCCATCCAGCCTGGCCTTGGACACTGCCAAGGATCCAGGGACAGCCACAGCTTCTGTGGTGAGCAGTATATAGCACTAAGTTTCCAGGTACAATAAATTAAAACTGGCTAAAGCTGTGGCCCTCAATCACTACCACAGCCTTGCCCATCACACTGTGGGAATCCTCTCTCCGAACACACCTGAATGCAACTCCTCTTCATCCTGTCTGCCCTTCCCTCTGTACCTTCCTCTGTTTTCTGCTGGGGCAGGAAACTTGTCTTTCCATGGGAAGCACATTTACGCACAGCTGCTTCTTGGCAGCAGAGCACAAAAGCAAGGAGAGGTTCAAGGGAAGCTGGAGGAGAGGTGTGAAACACAAGTACTTGACACGTCATGGGGATTATCACCTGTGTTCATCAATCAAACCCAAAATAAATATATTTTCTGTTTCCCTACAGGTGGAACTGTTTTGCTCAGCTGCTAAGGGTTTGCAGTGGTGGAAGGTTAGCACAGAACCACAGAGAATCCTGAGCTGGAAAAGGCTCACCAGGGTCATGGAGTCCAGCTGCTGGCCCTACACAGGCTCCTCAACAATCCCAATGTGTGCATCCCTGAGAGCATTGTCCAAACCCTCCTGGAGCTCTGGCTGTGACCTCTTCCCTGAGATGCATGTTTTCAGCTTTGTTGGGAGCTTGACAAGAGCTCTCATGGGCAGCCTACCACATAGCTGGTGCTGGGATCAGGGCTGAGGCAGCTGAGCTTGTGCCCTGGTTGGGATTTCTCCACGTTATTCCCCCACCGCACCACCTGCCTGCGATATTTGGGTTGTATGAGCTGACTCCAAGAGAGCTTTTGGATCCTAAGCAGACAATTTAGGCAGGTAGGTCCAAAACTGTATTCCTGAAAACTCCTGTGTCATAAGGAGCTGCCTGCTAATTGTACTTGAACCTCAAATCCAGAGGGCTTTACCTCAGCCTCTGCTGCTGCCATCCCTGTCCGTACTGCCCAGCCCCAGGGCCCGTACTGTGCACACCCAGGGAGACATTGCTGTCCCAGCAAGTATGGACTGCAAACACCCAGCTCTGCTTGGACCCCAGCAGAGCCTCTGCCTTGTGCTCTGGGAGCTGCTGCTGAGAGCATCCTCCTGTGAAGGGTTGATTGCAATGGCAGCAGAGGTTTCTGCCATCTCCTCTGCTCTGCAGCCAGGCTGGGACAGCTGGGGGTGTTCGCCTGCACAGGAGAAGACTCCAAGCAGAGCCTTCTAAAGAGACTCCAGGAGAGCAGGAGAGACTTTGTGCAAGGGCTGGAGGGACAGGACAAAGGTGAATGGCTTCCCCCACCCAAAGAGCAGGGATAGATTGGAAGGAATTCCTGCTTGTGAGGGTGAGGAGGCCCTAGCACAGGTTTCCCAGAGCAGCTGTGGCTGTCCCAACCCTGGGAGTGTCCAAGTTGGACGGAGCCTGCAATATTGGAAGGTGTTCCTGTCCATGGCAGGGGGTGAAACTGGATGACCTTTAAGGTCCCTTCCAACCCAAACCATTCACTGATCCCATGATTCTCTCCTCTGGCTGTGCTCCTGGGGCTGGAGTGGGGCTGCTCCCCTTATCCTGCTGTGGAAAGGCCCAGCAGGCAGTGGGGAGTGTTCAGGTACAGGAGTGTTGCCTCACGTAAGTAAGTCATTTTGTGTCTTTCATTGTGAGTAAACAAGCAGCCATATCAGTGCTGCTGGGAGCCAAATGTGACAATTAGCCAATGTCCCTGACAGTCATCCCTCCTGACCAGAGGGTCAGGTGAGCTCCAAGACTGGCTGGAGTTACGTTTTCAATGTCTGGGGTCATATCCTTGTGGCAGCTCTAAAACCTTACAGAGTTCATTTCCAGCCACAGGACCTTCCCTCCAGCCTGGCACTCAGCTCAAGCACACACCTGGCTTGGGGCGGTCACTTCTAACAGAGGGGCTTCCAACAGCCACAGGAGGGGCTGTGCTAAATCCCCTGTGACCCACAGAAACACTGGGGCTGACTGACCAAGCTTAATTCCAGCTTGCTAAAACACACCCTGTATCTACTCTTCTACAGGAGAGGGCCTGGCCTGTTCTTTGCACATGACTGGAAGCCAATTCCTCAAATCTTTTTGTAGATGTCTTGGCATTTCTCTTAGAGACCCAGCTTTTGGAGTCCAAGGGTTACGTGGGGATATTAAACTGTCATTCATGAAATTGCACACAAATGGTTCCTTGTCCTAATGCTTAAGCAGAAAATCTTGAAGACAAAGACATTTTAAATTGAAACCAGCTTGAATGCTGCAAACACTGAGGCTTTCCAACCATCAGACAGCTGCCTGCACCTTCTTTCTGTGAAACCCTCTCTGCTGACCAGGGTATGGCCTCCTGCCCTCCTTGTCCTGGATGCATGGCTCCTCCAGAGGCGCAGCTTACCCCTGCTGTTTGCCTTTTCCTCCCACAGTCAGCAAAACAGCAGCACTTGGACACATGGTAGGCAAGTTCTCCAGCTAAAGGGCTCTCCACAAGCATCTTAAAATCTACTGACCCAGGCAGTGAGTCACAGGAGCAAGATCATAGAATCACAGAATCATGGAATGGTTTGGGTTGCAAGGGACTTGAAAGATCATCCAGTCCCACCCCCTTCCACTGTCCCAGGCTGCTCCAAGCCCCCTCCAGCCTGGCCTTTGACACTTCCAGGGATCCAGGGGCAGCCACAGTTGTTCTGGGCAACCTGTGCCAGGGGCTTCCCACCCTCACAGGGAAGAATTCCTTCTCTATCCTGTCTATCCCTGCTCTGGCAGCGGGAAGCCATTGCCACTTCTCCTGTCTCTCCATGGAAAAGGGGCAAGTGCACCTCCAAAAGATGGACTGACCTTCATCAGAGATTTGCTCTGCATCAGTAATTCTGTCTTGGTCACTTGGAGAGCTCAGTTATGTTACATATTCCACCCTGTGACTTTCAAGAAGAGATGCTTCCATAGGAAGCCAGAAGATCCTTACTTAACCATATAAGTTATTTATGAGCATATATTTATGTGCATGTATCTGTACATACATGTACATACATAACTTAGCCTAAGTGTATCATCTAAAACATGTGAACAACTGAAACACTTTTGATTCCTTATGAGTCCTCCTAAAACACAGGTAATTCTTTACAAGGAGAGAGTACGTACCTGCACATCCTATTTAAATAATTTTTGTCGTTTGTGTGCTGTCCCCAGAGCAAGGGTGAGGAAAGAGCTGGGGAGCTCAGCGTCAGGAGAGCCGAGTATCTGTCCTCGTCATCACCGCTGCTGAAGCATGACGCAGCAGCCACAGCACCTTCCCCACGCTGCTGGTGACCCGCCTGCCAGCATCATAGTCAAAACAAAAAGGAGAAAACAAACCACAGCAATCGATGATGTTGTCTCAATACTCAACTTTTTTGGCATATTGTCCAGAGCTACGGGTTCATCCACCCCCTACACACCCAGCTAGGAGGGAATCACTGGTAAAACAAACCGCCTGTGTGATTAAATAACCTTGTAGCTAAAGTTTGTGTTTATTCAGTGCAGTTTTTGACTGCATTTACCCATTTACGCAGGTTGGAGGTCCATGACTGCTCGTTCCTCGCTTTAATGGCCAGGAATGGACACTCTCTCTGATGAGTGAGTAAAGGCATCATGTAAATGCCTGATCACAAACCCTTTCTGGGATAAATTAAATCCTGGGGTTGTATTTGCCCTAACCTAACTCATAACCAAGAAGTACTGCTTTAAATGTGCTTTTGATTAATGAAACCTAAATTGTCCCTGGAATCAGGGATATTGCCCACAATTTAGTCACAAATTAAACTATAGGGAATTCTGTTTAAACAAAAGAGAATGGTTTTGAACCCTGAAGCAGGTGGGCCAGAGACAATATCCTGGGCAACCAGCTCTGGCTGACTCTGCCTTGAGCTGCAGGGGGGTTGCTCTGGGAAGCCTCCACTGGCCCTTCTCAGCCTCAGCTTCTCTTGATCTGTGAATCCTGTCAACATTTGTAAAGCTGAGTGTGCCCTGTACTGTAAAACAGAGCCTCAAACTCTCTTTGTTGCACTGCATCTCCTAAACAAAATGGATCAAAGAATCCTCCTCCTCTCCTCTGTTACAGTGGTGATTATTAATGTGGCTGTGCTGGGTTGGCATTGGACTCAATCACCTTAGAGATATTTTCCACCCTTAAATGATTCCATGATTCTGTAACTCTGACGGCTGTTTTTGCAGCTGCCCTGCTCAAGAGCTCCTCTGGATCAGCTGAAACACCACAACCAAACTCGTTTCTCTGTTCCAGGGGCTTCTCCACCTCCCTGCTGGCAGACAAAGCGTGCAGGGACCTGCGACAGGAGCGTCCTTACAGGCAGGACCTTGCTTTGCAGATTCTGCTCAGAGCTGGGAGATGAGCTTGGATGATGCCTGTTTAACACAACCTGTGCCAAAGTTTCAGCCAGCAGACAGCTTTCTGTTCGGGCACAGCAAGAAGCAGCAGCCCTGAACATCTTAACTTCGTGTCCATAGCAATCTTTGCAGCATCTTCATTTTTCATCTCAGTGCGTGGCTTTTGTGGTCATTCCTTACTATTCTTATGGTCAGAGATTCTTCCTAAGTTTCTGATCCCTCCAGCTCTGACAATTGCAGTGTGTTCCTCTCCACAAGACGCAAACTACTTTGATTCCAAATGTCGCCTCTGAGGTCATCCCTCCCTCCCAGCTTGCTCCATGCCTGTCTTCCAGTCATCCATCTACTTCCCTCTTTGCTATTGCAACAATTCTGACACAAGCCCCCTCTTTCAAAGCTTTCCCTATCTGTCCAGCTTATTAATCCTGTCTAGCTGTGCTGCCCTCCCCCTCTCCAGCCTCTCCTCTTGGCTCTGCCTGGTCTTTTGCAGCGTGCATGGCCCAGTCACATGCAGTGCTTGGGAAGGTCATATGATGGGCAGGGACTGCCGGGCAAGGCTGTGGCAGGGGGCCCCCAGAGGCAGCACACCTTCAGCTTCCCCCCCGCCCCTTTGCCATCAGCTCTTTGTGACTCACTCACAGGTGCTGGACCTGCATCCTGCACGGGCATGGAAGGGGAGGCACAAGGAGTGTTCCCTTCAGGGATCTGATCAGTGGGATGAGTCCTGCGCCCATATCCCGGACTTGGGACATGTGCTGCTACTGCTCCCCTGTCCTACCTGTCCAGAGGCTTCTGCTTAGAAGATGCCAACCTTATTCTGTAAAGAATATCATAGAATGGAATCCCAGAACAATTTGGGTTGGAAGGGATCTTAAAAATCTTCTCATTTCACCCCCCTTCCATGGGCAGGGACACCTTCCATTATCCCAGGTTGCTCCAACCCGGCCTGGGACACTGCCAGGGATCCAGGGGCAGCCACAGCTGCTCTGGGCACCCTGGGCCAGGGCCTGCCCACCCTCCCAGCCAGCAATTCCTGCCCAAGATCCCATCTGTCCCTGCCCTCTGGCCCTGGGAAGCCATTCCCTGGGTGCTGTCCCTGCAGGCCTTGTCCCCAGTCCCTCTGCAGCTCTCCTGGAGGCCCTGGAGGCCCTGGCAGGGGCTCTGAGCTCTCCCTGGAGCCTTCTGTGGTGCAGCTGAACAGCCCCAGGTGTCCCAGGCTGGCTCCAGAGCAGAGGGGCTCCAGCCCTGGCAGCATCTCCGTGGCCTCCTCTGGCCTGGCTGCAGCAGCTCCAGGTCCTTGTGCTGTTGGAGCCAGAGCTGGGGCAGCTCTGCAGGTGGGGTCTCAGCTGAGCACAGGGGCAGAATGCCCCACCTTGGCCTGCCTGTCACACTGCTGGTGATGCAACCCAGGGTATACCTGACCTGTACAGGGAAGTCCCCTTGCCCTCACTGCAGTCCTTCTGCCTATCTGGCTTTGGACTGGGAAGTCCTGGGATGAATGTCAGCAGCATCAGTACACTACAGACAGGAACATAAGTTCAAGGCACTAAGAAGTGCCCCAAACTCTTCCTAATTAATTACAGAGCCTTTGACTCTTCCTAATAAGCTCCACACACTCAATAAATGGGAGAAGTTAGGCAATTAGGAATAAATAGCCAGAAGGTGAAACAGTGCCTGATGAGGAGCAGCATCCCATCATCCCATTGCAGAGTCTGCAAACAGATGTGGTAGGTGTCCTTTTCATTGAGACACTGAGTAATAAGACTGGATTCAGGGATGGGATAACTGATGCGTTATCAAAGTAAAATGTGCAACCTGGTGAAAACCAAAATGAGTAATATTGTTGGTGTAAGTAAAGCCAACATCTGAGAAAAGCAGGAGACTCTCTGTTTTTCCAAGGGTGACTATCTCACACAGATCCCATCTCTACACTCTGCATGGATTGGAGAAGACAAATGATTCAAAGGGGAGGGTAAAGGAAGAGCAAGGTGCTGGGGAACAAATGACACTGACCTTGATGATACACAGCCACATCTTGTGCAGCTTATTCCTGTCCTCGAGCTGTTTGTCACCCTTTTTCTTCACACAAAAGCTAGTGCGTAAAGGCTGTGTTTGTGGTTTAAAATACGATTGCTCCTCAGTGTGTGAATCATGGTGAAATACTGCCACAGGGTCTCCTAAACACCAGCTGAATCAGCAATCAGGGCCAGAAATAGATGAAGAACTCGTGTGAGCTGACACAACAATCACCCAGGAAAAAACAATTACCCAAGATTTGCAACCATAAAGCTTGGGTAGAAATTAACAATAATGGTGAGAACCAACCCGTGTTTTTACAGTTGCTTACTTTTAAGGTAAGCAATGAATTAATCTATTTTAATAAAAAGCTCATTTTCTTTCCGGTAGGCACTGGAAGTGGAGTGGCATGCTCAGAGTTTCATGGGTTTGGTGTCCATCCAGATTTACAGGATCAGTTTTAAAAGCCTGAGGTAGATTTAAAGTGGATTTAATAGAAATAAATTCTAGAATAATTGAATGGGTTTGAGTGTAAGTTAAAGATCCATCTGTTTACAAATCCCCTGCCATGAGCAGGGACACCTTCCCCTAGATGAGGTTGCTCCAAGCCCTTTCTAACCTGCCTCCAGACAGCTGGTATGGGCATTAGTCTGGAGAGTTTTCAGAAAAGAAGGAGATGTCAGCTTACTTATTATTCTGCCAAAATGCCAAACTCCAAGATTTTTTACCTGCTAGTTACCAGAAATAATCCCAAAGCCAGAGCTCTGCCCAGTCCAACAGACCCATCTCAGTGGGCAGGAGAGCGACTGCTTGCTCTGCCAGTTCTTACAGTCTCTGCTGGCACTGCAGCCCAGCTGAGTGTTGGGCACACCTCACTGGTGGTACTTCCATATCCACTCCACACCTGGGCCAAACATTCCTGCAAATTTAAAGAAAAAGCATTTGGATAAGGATATGCACTCTAAAGCAATCCCTAAAGCAAATAGCTGCCCTACCAACTCCTCTCTGGACTCTCTAGCAGTCTCAGGCTCCTCTTATTTTAGTATCTTTTCTTTCCTGGATGCAGGAGGCTTAAAGCAGAAGCTCTGTTGAGGCCTCACTGTCCACCAGATGAAGGATAAGTAATCACAAATTTCTGAGATGTTTCTCTGATTGCACCAAAGCAGGACCTCAGAAAGGAGCAGAGGCAAATATCCCTCTGGCCACCCACAACACCTCTGCACTGCCAATGGTCTTGGCTCCAAGTCCCTGTTCAAGCCCAGACACGCTCAGCATTCATCCAAGCTTGGATGGAAAACTGTGAGTTTTGCGTAAAAGCGTAAGAAGAGAGAAAATACACATCGTTCCTCGGCACAGACCTAAAGGCATCCTTGTCTGCAGAGTGGATGGAGCATGCCCACCACACACCACCGGGCCTTCTGTCTGACACAAAGCAGCCGAGCTGCCCGGATCCGTCTCATGGAGCACGAGACATGCTGGGAATGACAAGCTGAATTCCACTTGTCCGCTTGGGCACGGCAAACAGGCATCAGGACACACAGAGCTCTCTCTGGCTTCCAGCCTGAGCTCCTGCACAGCCCTGCTGGGGCTAAAGGAGGGCAAGATCCCTTGAGAGTCTCACAGCAACCCTGGGGCTCATGCAAGACATGGGCAGGGGTGATGAGGGATGAAAACCATCACAAAAATCATTCCTGTTGCTCATACATGTCCAGGAAAATGGCAGAAGCTTGAAGAAGGAAAAAGAATTTTGTCTGTTGTGAGGGGTGGTCCAGAGGCAGGACTGGGGTCCTGCCACAGGGAGGGGGCAGCCAGCAGGGATCAAAGCCTCCTGGAAACCTCCCAGTGGATGGCGATGCCTGGAGACAGGTACAAACTGTAACCCTGTGTGACAACGTTCACAAGAATTAGCATTTCTCAGGAATGCGGGGATTTATTCTTCAAGGCCCACCGTATCCGCGAGCACTACAGCCCAAACACTGCACCAACAGAGCATGTGTTTGATAAGAACCCAGGAACAGATGCCAGCGGATTTAATGTGGGACAGGAGGCCCATTGCAGGTTTGCAGACTGCTGGCAGGGTCAGCTGTAAATATTCCCTCACAATCAAAGGCATTCATCTAAGGATTACATGCTGGGGGCTTTGTGGTAAAGTAAATTTGCAACTAACAGGACCATTAATAGTCAGACAGTTTAGTGGGCTCGCTGGCTGCCATTTATTTTCCCCCCAGTCATTTTTACTACATCTAAATACCATGGGGATGTGGGACTTGAATGAGGTGGCTTAAGAAATCAGCTTAGAAGGAGTAAGAGAAGGGGTTACCTCCAACAAAGACAGCTCAACGGGGATCGAATGGGATATCAATAGTGGGTAAGGCCACTGAAGCATGTGAGCTGATTTCATAACCTGGTGGAGATTAGCCTCTTCTGTAAGCAAACAAACCTACACAGGGGTATGAAGTATTGGTCCTATAAAGTGTGTTCATAGAGGGGATGCATTTGAAAGGCTGAGGAGGGGAGGCAAAACTTTGTGGGGTAAGGAGTGGCTGTGAAACAAAGGTACCACGGCCTGTTTTCACCCCAGTTTGACATTTTGAGAACAAAAACATCCAGAGCAGAAACTGTGCCGCAGAAATAATATGTCCCCTCTCTGCAGCAAGCACTGAGCATAAAATAATTGTGGTGTGATGGGATGATGACAAACTAAGAGTTCCAGGGCTGAGCAGGCACAGGGTGATACAAAGATTAACCCGGGAGGATATTTCACTGGAGAGCTGCCTCTCCAGAATCTCAGACCTCCTGGGGTGCAGTCAGCTCTGCAACACCTCTGATGTGGGGGTCCTTCCCAGGCCTGGGCCCCAGCTCAGCACACCCCGAGGTTGCTGCCATCTGAGCAGCTCTTCTCAGCTTGTCCTCTACCTCTCCTCCTCTGTCATCTCAGAAACAAACTAGGCTGAAAGAGCCATGTGGGGAATTAGCATCAATTTCATTGGATTATACTTCCTGTGTTTTGTAATTGAAAATAGTTTTATAACTAGAAAATTGTTTTATAACTTAAACAAACAAACAAACAAAACCAGAGAGAGAAATTGATCCCTTTCTCTCCCCTCCTCCTATCCTGTAAATCCTACTCCCACTTTCCTTGGAGAAAGGAAGAACCAGGCAGGAAAAATGGAGAGTGGGTAAAACTCTCAGGTTTCTAAATGCACTCCCTGACACTGAGGATCTGGCCTAAAGCCATGACATCACTCTTTAGCTTGTTCAAATGAGAAATTCTTAATAGGAGCATCTTTAACTCTGGTTGGTTGCTGTTGTTTTCACTAACTACTTCACAAGCCCAGGAGTCACAATTTTTCCCTGACAGGAGTGGCCAAATGTTCCACTCCTGCCTTCCCAGCGATGTGAACACGACAGGATACAATCTTAGCCACAGGAATACTGTACAAATCCCTCCTGCAGCCACTCCTATCAGCAGTGGTATCCTATCCTGGGCTGCAAAACTCTCACTCTGCTGCCTTTTGCACGGCAGGTCATCTGTGGGAGGATGAGGGACGCAATCTTTGCAGCACTGTTCATGCACAAGGCTGCTGTTAGTTTTCCTTGTTATCTCCAGAACCACTCTACCCCTACAGGTTTTTAAAGAGGTGGTGTGATGATGAAGGGTTTTCCCCTTTTCCTTTAATGCTCAGCCCTTTAATGGTGTGGCCATTTCTGCAAGGAAAGCAGGTGTCTACATGCTAATTTTAAAGACAGGGGGAAAGAGGCACTAATGATAATTATTTTGCAGAAGTCTTCTGACTTCAGTCTCCTTGAAATGACAAGTCATTTCTGTCAGAGATGCTGAGTTCTCTGGTCAGAAGACACTGACCATAACCCAGGTTTGAGATACTCTTCTTGTATAGAACATTGGAAGAGTCTCTGTGATGGATGCATGGGTGTGGAAACCTCTCAAATTAAATGCTGCTGCTGTAAAAGCTGTCTTGTCCTTCCCAGAGAGCACCAGCAGACTTCAAACCTTTAAATATCTGGGCATCTTAATTTACATATCATACTGATTTTAGCTTTTTGCTACTAAAAGAAGCTTGACTTCTCTCATGTGCCTTCTACCTCCACATTTCATGACTCTGTTCTGACTCACCATGTCTGGTGCTGAAGAAGAAACTATACTCAGCCACCCAGCACCCACCTGTAAAGAGCTTGTGACTACAGCTGAGTGGAACATTTTTCTGTTTCCTATAAAAACACTCATCATTTCAAAAACATTCCTCTTCTGCTTTTGGACTGAGCTGAAACCTTTAGGAAATCATGTAGGAATGGGGCCAGGGAGAGAGGAAGAGAGCCAAAAAGACACCTCCAAGAAGAGACACTATCTCCATGGGCATTGCCCCTCTCACACCAGCTGCTGAGGTAAAGTCTCCAACATCCCTACAAGTGCTGTAACTCTTGCTCTTCCATGTCTTTTAAAGTGAATTACTATCCATTTCACCCTGGATTATTATTTATTACTTACTACAACGTCCAGAAATTCCATCTGGGAGCCATGAAATCTTTCCCAGTGAAAAACTCATCAAAACTAGGAATATTTCCTTAGAATTATTTGGCTTAACGAACTGCTGTTTTCCAAGCAGCTCTGGGTGGGAGCCTCCTTCCCCCCAGGCCACAAGGGTTACAGAGAGGTCAGTGCCGAGCCACACTCTGTGAGTTGATACAATGCCCATCACAACAGACCCTGAGCATCTCCCCAGATGATCATCACCTTTCAGCCAAAACAGCCAGGAATTATTTTGATGCACATTTTCCTCGCTGTTGCTAAGCTATTCTCACTGCTACTGTCATTCTTGGAAGCCAGAGGCAAAGACCAGGACTCCCCTCTCAGAGCCTGGAGTTGCACAAACAAAAGCAGGAGCTTTACAATAGCAAGAGACAACAGAAGGAGAATGAGAAGACACAGTGGTTACACCACGATAATGTCGTGGTGGTCAGCAGTCTGGAAGGGGTTTGTTGGCACCAGAGATTTTTTAAACGATGAGGCGTTTGGTGATGAGGCTTGGCTGATTCATTTCCTGCAGGAGTAAGTCCAGTAGTGGACAGCAGCTGAGAAATTCAGGTCCTTTCTGTTTTAGGTCAGTGCTGTCAGGATGCTGCTCCTCTAGAGGGACCACACAGCTGCGGAGGAGAGGCTGCATCCTCAGGACATTCTGCTCAGTCCCATGCTCCCTGAGGAGCATGAGCATCATCTCCAGCCTCTGGGAACAGGACATGCTTGAGGAGATCCCAGAACATGTATTCATCCTGCAGAGTCAAAAATTCAGGGGTTCTAGGAATGATTCCCAAAGAGGAGGGCAGCAGCAGTCCCCAGCCACAACCTGTCATGAGGAGAGGAGAGGAGAGGAGAGGAGAGGAGAGGAGAGGAGAGGAGAGGAGAGGAGAGGAGAGGAGAGGAGAGGAGAGGAGAGGAGAGGAGAGGAGAGGAGAGGAGAGGAGAGGAGAGGAGAGGAGAGGAGAGGAGAGGAGAGGAGAGGAGAGGAGAGGAGAGGAGAGGAGAGGAGAGGAGAGGAGAGGAGAGGAGAGGAGAGGAGAGGAGAGGAGAGATGTGGGGTACAAACTGAATACCCTGAGAAAGCACTGCCAGAAAGTCGGATTTACTGCCTCCATTCGTATCTACTGGTGAGGACTAAAGCACTTCCTGTGCATGATTTTGCATGATGTCCCATTATCTTCCTTCCTTCCTTCCTTCCTTCCTTCCTTCCTTCCTTCCTTCCTTCCTTCCTTCCTTCCTTCCTTCCTTCCTTCCTTCCTTCCTTCCTTCCCTCCTTCCCTCCTTCCCTCCTTCCCTCCTTCCCTCCTTCCCTTCCATCATGTTTATACAAGAAAATCAGGGACAAACACACCAATTTCTATGCCAAGCATGCAGTTTTCTAATGAAACTTTTCAAGTTTTTGCAGATCCTCTGAGTTTTGTCTTTCCTTTTGACCATGAGCAGCATCCTGGGTGCTCCCTTCGCCTTAGGGGTGGGACTCTACACTCATCTTTGTCCATCATTTGCCTGCACCTTTTTTCCTTTACCGTGATGCTTTCTCCTTGCTCTCTCCTGTGAGTTTGGAGAGAAAGAGGAGCCACAGTGCTGAAAAAGGGCATGAAAAAGAGAGCAGGAAAAATCACATGTCCCCAGAGCACGATCTCTTCTTACACAGTGTGGTGAGACAGCAGCAGTATAAAGTGAAACAACTTTCATCATTAACTGGTAAATACACAAGTAATAAAAAGGTAGAAATAAGCGGCTAATTATTGAGTTCAAAATTGTTTATGGTATTGATTACACACTGCAGAAGGTGCTGGCCCACAAGCCAGGCAATGCCCTTCGGGAAGCATCTTGAGCCCGTTAGGTCCAGAGGGCCCAGGTGGTGAAGTTCTGGGGGTTCCCACGGGTGGAGAGGGAAAGCACAGACCCTGCTGGCATGGGGGCAGCAGCGTGAGGGGGTCAGCACCCCTGAGCCCCCCTTCCCGAAATGCCCAGCAGTTCCCCACACAGAGCTGCATGTCCCCGGTGTCCCTTGGGGTCTCAGGGTTGGGGACTCACTGTGACTGCCACAAAATCTCCCCACATGTCCCTGCTCTCCCTCGGGGTGTCAGCACTGGGGACCCCCTGTGACTGCCACCAAATCTCCCCACATGTCCCCGCTGTCCCTCGGGGTGTCTCTGCTGGGGACCCCCTGTGACTGCCACCAAATCTCCCCACATGTCCCCGCTGTCCCTCGGGGTGTCTCTGCTGGGGACCCCCTGTGACTGCCACCAAATCTCCCCACATGTCCCCGCTGTCCCTCGGGGTGTCTCTGCTGGGGACCCCCTGTGACTTCCACCAAATCTCCCCACATGTCCCCGCTGTCCCTCGGGGTGTCTCTGCTGGGGACCCCCTGTGACTTCCACCAAATTTCCCCACATGTCCCCACTGTCCCTCGGGGTGTCAGCACTGGGGACTCACTGTGACTGCCACCAAGTCTCCCCACATGTCCCCGCTGTCCCTCGGGGTGTCAGCGTTGGGGACTCGCTGTGACTGCCACCAAATCTCCCCACATGTCCCTGCTGTCCCTCGGGGTGTCAGCACTGGGGACTCGCTGTGACTGCCACCAAATCTCCCCACGTGTCCCCGCTGTCCCTCGGGGTGTCAGCACTGGGGACCCCCTGTGACTGCCACCAAATCTCCCCACATGTCCCCGCTGTCCCTCGGGGTGTCTCTGTTGGGGACCCCCTGTGACTGCCACCAAATCTCCCCACGTGTCCCCGCTGTCCCTCGGGGTGTCAGCACTGGGGACCCCCTGTGACTGCCACCAAATCTCCCCACATGTCCCCGCTGTCCCTCGGGGTGTCAGCACTGGGGACTCGCTGTGACTGCCACCCAATCTCCCCACATGTCCCCGCTGTCCCTCGGGGTGTCAGCACTGGGAATTCGCTGTGACTGCCACCCAATCTCCCCAGATGTCCCCGCTGTCCCTCGGGGTGTCAGCACTGGGAATTCGCTGTGACTGCCACCCAATCTCCCCAGATGTCCCCGCTGTCCCTCGGGGTGTCAGCACTGGGGACCCCCTGTGACTGCCACCAAATCTCCCCACATGTCCCCGCTGTCCCTCGGGGTGTCAGTGTTGGGGACTCGCTGTGACTGCCACCCAATCTCCCCAGATGTCCCCGCTGTCCCTCGGGGTGTCAGCACTGGGGACCCCCTGTGACTGCCACCAAATCTCCCCACATGTCCCCGCTGTCCCTCGGGGTGTCAGTGTTGGGGACTCGCTGTGACTGCCACCAGATCTCCCCACATGTCCCCGCTGTCCCTCGGGGTGTCTCTGCTGGGGACCCCCAGGGACCCCCCCTACAAGGGGCGTGGCCTCCCATTCATCCCGTGCGTGACGTCACGGGGGCGTGACCAATGGGGCGGCGGGCTGGCCCCGCCCCATGGTGCCACTCTAAAAGCGGCGCCGCCGCCGCCGCGCGTCCGTCCGAGCGTGTGTCCATCCATTCATCCCTGCCCTGCTCCAGCCGTCTGTGCGGCCGTCCTGCCCAGCCATGAGGAGAATCTTCCTCCTGCTGTGCAGCAGCACCCTGTCCTGCTGCATCGCGGCGCGGGGCGCGGGGCCGGCGCTGCCCGCGGCGGGAGGTGGGTGAGCGCGGTCCCACGCGGGACCGGGGCAGCCGCGGAGCGGGCTCGTCCCCAGGCGGGGAAGGCGGGTTCCGAGGCGCTTTGCTGACCCTTCTCTCCCGCTGGCTCGCAGATGGCAGCGCGGAGCCTGTGCCGGCGCAGAAGGCGCGGGTGAAGTTCGGTCTCCGCTCCTCGCCGGACGCCGGTGAGGATGGGTGCACGCTCGCCATCGGCCAGCACCAGTGCCTGGAGGACTGCAAGTTCAACCTGACAGCTAAAACCTTCTTCATCATTCACGGCTGGACGGTAAGTGTGAAGAATCCCGGGCAACGCTCAGTCTGCCCACTCAGAGAGAGCAAACTGCCCTGCAAATGGGCTGTGTCTCCAGAATATCTATTTTCAGTAACTTCTTTGGCTGCCTCATCCCTGAAGGTGTTCAAGGCTGGGCTGGATGGCCCTTTGAGCAACCCTGTCTGGTGGGAGATGTCTCTGTCCATGGCAAGGGAGTTCAAACTAGATAATATTTAAGGTCCTTTCCCACTCAAACCATTGTAGAATTCTGTGAATATAGGAATTTGGGAAAACTTTTCATGTTCTGAGCACAATGGTCTCTTAAAAGATGCACCTCTACTGAGATCTCTGCAGCAAAGTGTTTGGGGTCAGGCTTAGGAGATCTGAAATCACCCAACTCATTCATAACTGCTCAAGATCACTTCACAGCTGTGAAGTGAACATGGCACTAAAATCCAGCTGACTGACCACTATGAATGTGACACTTGACAGGCACACATACAGACCTTCTGTAATGGTAACCGAGTGCCCAGCCCTGGCATCTGCTATGTGCTCTCCTTGATAAAGAAACAAGAGGGCAGGCAGACTTTATCAAGCTTTTTAATTCTGCATTTGATGAGGCTGAGTGTGTGGCACAAGGGGACTTATCAGCTCTGCCAGGGCTTACGCAAACAGCACTGCCAGGTCTGGCGAATAATTTTGCAATCCATCAGAATTTCTGAAACTCTTGAGAAAAAGCGCGATAAGGTGGCACGTAACGAATGCCTCTCCCTCCTGCCCTGAAAGGCAAGCGGGTAATTACAGCCAGAGTCTCTCAAAACCTGTTTTTCTTACTTCATTGTATGCATTGCTCTTACTGCATCGCTGGGAGATAATGGGGCTTGCAGAGGAGCAGCATGCAGCTAGAGCAGCACATGTAAATGACATGCAAATAGCTTCACTGGGGATGTGTCATCTTGGTCCTGCAAGCTGGAAACTGACACCTGGATCTCTTTCTAGATGAGTGGCATGTTCGAAACCTGGCTTGACAGCTTGGTGTCCGCTCTGCAGGAGAGGGAGAAGGATGCCAACGTGGTCGTGGTGGACTGGCTCTCTCTTGCCCACCAGCTCTACACCGATGCCGTCAACAACACGCAGATTGTTGGAAAAACCATAGCGAGGTTGCTTGACTGGTTACAGGTAGTGCAAGCTAGGAGCAGCCTCTGTTGTAATGCTCGGTGAGGGCCTGTTGCACAAGGCTGCAGAGCGTTCCCCAGCTCCGAGGCTCACCAGCGGGGCAGGCTGTGCTGTAACACCCAGCCCAGGGCTTGGCGGGGCGATGGCTCATAGCTGCAGTGCTGCTGCCCTGCCTCCCTGCAGATGCTGCCTTGCAGCGTGCCCGTGTCAGTGGTGCTGCAGTGCAGTTCAGATTTGGGAGTGCTGCCTGAGCAGCGAGGACTCAGACGTTCAGGGCCAGCGCTGGCCTGGCAGGAGGGCGGGGAAGGAGAAGGAGAGGTCCATGGTGCTGCACTTGGCACCTGAGGCCACGGCCAGAGCTGAGTCTGCTGGCAGCTCCCAGGGGGAAGTTTTATTCTTTATGATAGAGAATATCATAATGGGGGGGCTGGAACACGGGTAAACTGCAAGTGCCCTCCCAACCATTCCACTTGTCTTGACGAAATACAAAATGCAGCGTGCTTATCTGCCCCCTCCATCCAATCTCTTCTTGGAACTGGACCTCATGTCCCTGCAGAAGGAGCACCAGGCGCACTGAAAGACAGGGGATCAAACTCTCGTATTTTCTTTTCCTTGCAGGAAAACCCCCTCTTCAAGCTTGAGAATGTCCACCTGATTGGGTACAGCCTGGGTGCCCATGTGGCTGGCTTTGCTGGTAACCACGTCCACGGCACTATAGGCAGAATTACAGGCAAGTGGCTTTTTAAGCAGTCTCTCTCCTCTCCTTTCTGGCAGCGAATTTCCCCGAAGAGTCTCGTTTCCTGTCTTGCTACAATGTTGTTTTGGTGTTACTCTTCCAGAAATGACAAGTTGTCTACTTGTGGCAGCAGTGGAAAGCACAGGTCTCTTCACATCAATTATAGCAGGGCTTCAATGGAAAAACCTTACGCAGGACAAACTGGTCCTAGGTTTAGTTGAATTTAAATGT
Source organism: Phylloscopus trochilus trochilus (assembly GCA_016584745.2). Classification (NCBI taxonomy): domain Eukaryota; kingdom Metazoa; phylum Chordata; class Aves; order Passeriformes; family Phylloscopidae; genus Phylloscopus; species Phylloscopus trochilus. The sequence continues at coordinate 89,442,786 of WQNJ02000015.1, forward strand.
GGGTTCAAAACAAGTCCAGCTCAAGTTCTTACTATCCAAATGCTATTCCTCTGAGTGATAGTGTTTTTATAATTATAGCTCATAAACTAATGAAAGTGAGAGCTATTGGGAGCTATTTGACCTACAGGATGTCTGATTTAAAAAAAAAAAATCCAACAACTCTAACCCCTCGTTCTGGAAATATCTGAAGAGTTTGCTTCCAGCTCCAGAGGAAAACTGATATCAACATGTGAGAACTTAGAGCACAGTACAAGGGGTTGCATTAAGGATTTACATGTGACACTGGCAGTGAGAATTCCAGAGAGCCTAGCAATAAATGTCTGTATTTAGTTATTTGGGAAAAAACAAAACAAAACAAAACAAAACAAACCCAACAAACAAACAAACAAACACACACACAAAAACAAACAACCCACCAAAAAAAACCAAACCAACCTAACAGTCAAGTTGTAGAAAGGCTCTGGAGTGCAGCTTCTGGATGGGGGTGAGGCTCGGGGGTTGACAGAGCACCCCAAACCCATCAGGGGATCTCAGATGCAGGGATTTCTTGGCTGCTGCTTGAATTGTGTTAGTCCCTCCATAAGTGCAGTCTGAAAACAGACTAAATGTCACCAAGGCAGCTTTGGCTGCCAGCTGTCCCTGGGGTGTTAAACCTCTTCTGGTGTTTGGAGCTGCCTCTTGAATGATCTTTTCACCATGACCTGGTGAAGGCTCTTTGCTTCCAAAAGACAGTCTGATCATGGTGCTGCTATTGGGTTGTATTGCCCCAAAAGTGGAGTGGGACATCTTTATTTGTTCCCTCAGTGAGCCCACAGTGAAGACATCTTGGGGGACAGTACCAGCAATGAGGCTGGGACTGTCTGTGTGTCAGCTGGTGAGGACACCTGCCAGCAGAAGGCTTCTGGCTATATTCTGTATGAAATACCCAATTTCATACCTGCTTCCTTGTGTTCTGTCTCTGACTTGCAGGCTTGGATCCTGCTGGCCCCATGTTTGAAGGAGTGGACCCCAGCAGGCGCCTCTCTCCCGATGATGCCAACTTTGTGGATGTCCTTCACACCTACACCAGGGAAACACTGGGTGTTAGCATTGGGATCCAGATGCCTGTGGGCCACATTGACATCTACCCCAATGGGGGAGACTTCCAGCCTGGCTGTGGCCTGAGTGATGTCTTGGGAGCCATTGCCTATGGCAGTAAGTTCTCTTTACCTTTTGCCTCTGGTCAGTGTAGATTTCTCACAAATAGACTTGGATTGATGATGAGGGTTGATCTTTTTTATAAAAGCAAAGAAAACAATTTTTTCCTTCTTAACTGTCTGTACAACTGGAGATAGTTGCTAGAAACTGTAGCTGCTTTTAGCTCTGAAGCACATTCTCACTCCAACACCTGATCATAATCTGTGGTCTTGTGCTGGGAGTAGGATCCTCTTAAAGCTCTTCATGGGAGGGACTAAGTGAGCATCTCCCACTAGCCTCCTGAATTGCTGCTGTTGTAAAACAGTTTGGCTCACGCTGGGCTGCAGAAAGGTGTAGCTCACTTTATCTTACGGGCTGCTGGGGGGACAACTGCTCAAACCAAGTGTGTCCCTTGCAACTCTGCCTCTCCAGCAATTGGTGAAGTCGTTAAATGTGAGCACGAGCGGTCTGTGCACCTCTTCGTGGACTCCCTGGTGAACCAGGACAAGCAGAGCTTCGCCTTCCAGTGCACCGATTCCAGCCGCTTCAAGAAGGGCATCTGCCTGAGCTGCCGCAAGAACCGCTGCAACGGCATCGGCTACAACGCCCGCCGCATCCGCCACAAGAGGAACAGCAAGATGTACCTGAAAACCAGGGCTGACATGCCCTTCAAAGGTACACCTCCCCTCCCAGCAGGAGCATGGCCCCGCCGTGGCAGCAGCCTCCCCCAGTCCGTGTGGGGAAGGATGCAGAGGCGGAGGAGCAGCAAAGCCGTGCAGCTCCAGGTGTCGGAGCTCCGCTGGCACCCGGCTGTGCTGCTGTTCTGTGGCAGCACTGCTGTCCCCTGGCAGCACTGCTGTCCCTGGCAGCACTGCTGTCCCTGGCAGCACTGCTGTCCCTGGCAGCACTGCTGTTCTGTGGCAGCACAGCTGTTCTGTGGCAGCACAGCTGTTCTGTGGCAGCACTGCTGTCCCCTGGCAGCACTGCTGTCCCTGGTAGCACTGCTGTCCCCTGGCAGCACTGCTGTCCCTGGTAGCACTGCTGTCCCCTGGCAGCACTGCTGTCCCCTAGCAGCACTGCTGTCCCCTGGTAACACTGCTGTCCCCTGGCAGCACTGCTGTCCCCTGGCAGCACTGCTGTTCGGTGGCAGCACTGCTGTCCCCTGGCAGCACTGCTGTTCGGTGGCAGCACTGCTGTCCCCTGGCAGCACAGCTGTCCCCTGGCAGCACTGCTGTCCCCTGGCAGCACTGCTGTCCCTGGTAACACTGCTGTCCCCTGGCAGCACTGCTGTCCCCTGGCAGCACTGCTGTTCGGTGGCAGCACTGCTGTCCCCTGGCAGCACAGCTGTCCCCTGGCAGCACTGCTGTCCCTGGCAGCACTGCTGTCCCTGGTAGCACTGCTGTCCCTGGTAGCACTGCTGTTCTGTGGCAGCACTTTTGTCCTGTAACAGCACTGTTGTCCCTGGTAGCACTGCTGTCCCCTGGCAGCACTGTGCTCCTTCCTCCCCATGAAATTGACCCACAGCAGCACTCTGCCTTTTGAGCAGGGCTGCAGTTCACCTGCCGTGCTTGCAAAACCCAACCTCAGAGCTGGGGAGGGCTGGGGAGCTCTCCCCAGAGGGGGCCTGCTGCTGTTGTTGCGTATAACACAGATTTGTAATCAGTAAGGGCAGGAAAATCAGTGATCAGTGCTGTCTCACTGAAGGAAGGGTCTAGTCTTTGCTAGCCAAGACTTTCACACAGAGCAGTGCTGAGCAACGTGTCTTTCAGCACAGTTGGTTCCATCTCTGCTCTCCCCTTTCTCTCCAGTCTACCACTACCAGATGAAAATGCACGTCTTCAGCTACACAGGCTTGGGAGAGGTGGATCCCACCTTCTCTGTCACCCTCCACGGCACCAATGGAGACTCTGAGCCCCTCTCCTTAGAAATGTAAGTCACCTGCCTTTTGTGTTTTTACCTAAGCAAGAGGGCCACAGGGACCACACAGGACAGCAGCATTCTTTTTCCTCTGCTAACACTGGCGTTGCATCCCAGCCTAGCAGCCTCACTTCACCACCTTTCAAAAAAGCTTTTCATTCAGTAGTTTAATTATAATTTATTACTGGATGAATTGAGAACATTTTAATGTGCCCAGTCCCATTTTAGCCTTCATGGCTGATCGCTTTTTTCTGGTTTTTGTGGGTTTTTTTTTGTTGTTGTTTGTGGTTTTGTTGTTGTTGTTGTTGTTTTGGTTTTGGTTTTTGTTTTGGGTTTTTAAAATTTTGTTTGTTTGTTTGTTTGTTTGTTTTTGTTTTGTTTTGTTTTGGGTTTTTTTCTTAATTTTTTTTTTTTGGTTGATTGGTCTGCTTTTTCCCTCCACCATTTGGAGGTAGTCTGAAATGTCTCTGGAGGCACTGCTGACCTCATTTAGCCTCTCCCAAGAGAAAGACCTGGCACAAACCCCACCTTTAAGCTATGGAAGGATGGCCAAGCCAAGTACACGATGCGCTGTGTGGAACCAGCTATCTGAGCTCCCGTCAGTGTAATCAGTAATTAACTGGTGACAGTTGAACAGGCAACACTCGATAAGCTGCAGGGGCTCCGTTAAACTCCCAGCACAGAACAAAGGAACACCTGGCATGCTTTCATAAGGAGAAAATGCCAAGTCTCTGCCTCTCTTCCAGGCTGGATCTAATTGGCCTAAATGCTACAAACACCTTCCTGGTCTACACTGAGGAGGACATGGGTGAACTTCTGAAAATAAAGCTCACCTGGGAAGGGACGTCTCAGTCGTGGTATGATCTGTGGAAAGAGCTGAAGAGCTACTGGTACAGGCCTGTGAATTCCTCCCAGGAGCTCCACATCAGACGAATACGTGTGAAATCTGGGGAAACACAACAGAGGTAATCATTGTGCTAGGCTGCACGTGAACTGACCTGAAACTTCAACCCAGAACTGAGAAGAAAAAGCCAGTGTTTTGAATGTGGTTGGCACCCTGAGCTGCCTTTCATTTTTGGTGTCACCAGCTATTGCTCCCTGGTGGTGTAAGAGGGCAGGTTACTGTCCAGCACGAAGCTACCAACAGGCTTTCACCACAGAGCAGATTCGGGGTATTCTTTTGCTTTATTTTAATAAATACTGTGGGGTCCACTGGGGACTAAGTTAGTGTACCTCAAGGTGGTTTAGATTGTACCTGAAAGTACTGAAACATGGATGGTCATGGCTGTAATTCACAGCCTTAATGTGGCACAACCAGCAGGACCTGAAACTGCAGCCAGCAACAACTGGGTGACACCAACCCCTCAAGCAGTGCATTGCTCCTTCTGGGATCTGGCAGGGAGGTTGGAACTAGGTGATTTTCAGAGGCCTTTCCAAACTCATATCCCTGGACCATGGAATTGAATGATTCAATTAATAGAATTGAATTGAATTCTATGGTCAATCATTGAATTGACCATAGAATTCTAATGGAAGGTTCTCTACCATGGCAGGGATGATTTTTAAGATCCCATCCCACCTAAATCATTCTCTGATTCTGTGATTCTCTGCAAATGGAAAGTTACCTGAGCATCCAAAAACTGTTGAAGCTGTCAAGCCTGTAGCACAGCACTCCCACATCTTCTGTTCATGTTGTTCTGAAGGTAACCCAGATCTGTCAAAGAGCAGCAGTTGGTTGACACTGATGATTTCCCACATTTCCCAGAACTTTAAACAGGCATCACCTGTCATCTGTAAGGCATTCTGCATCCTGGCTTCTGTGAAACACAAGGGTAGTAGAAGCAAAGATCCCCAGTTAAAATATTGAAGTAGAAAATAAAACAGCCACTCAGCAGGCTGATGGGGTATCAAGATGTTCTGTGGGATGAATGTCCAATCAAACAACTTGTCCTAGAATAACCTGCAGTCCATATTACTTGTTAGTTGTTAATCATGGAGACAGCATGTACCTTGACTTCTGATTCCTCCTCCTCCTAGGTTTGCTTTCTGTGTGGAGGACTCCCAGCTAACCAGTATATCTCCTGGCAAAGAGCTCTGGTTTGTGAAGTGCACAGAGGAATGGCAGAAAAGGTATTGAAATTAGTCAAGAGAAATTCTGTGTGATGCGTGTGGCTTGGCTGGGATGAGTGGAACCTTCTTTTTTTTGTTATGACTCTTGAAACCTCTTTTTCTTTCAAAAAAGAGAAGGAATTCTAGCCCAAGATTCACAGCTATGAGACTTCATTTTCATGTATGCCATATCTATTGCTAAGCAGGTGATATTATCCTCCCTTCTGACCTTGGATTGTCATCTTGTACCTTTACATGTTTACTGCCCAATGGGTGTATCACAGTCCTGGCTCTTAATTGTGGTAGGTGCTAACGTGAGGTGCCACCAATGCCCCAGATCCCTGCAATAGTGGAAAGGTAACAAAGAGTCATATACTAAGTGCCCTGTAAAACAGGGAGAAGCTGGGAGGAGTGCAGGGCATTGCCTCAAAGATCTTCTCAGTCTGGTGGAAGACCTTGAGCTACCAAGAAATCACTTGGTTAAAGTTTGAGCTCAACTGCATGAGAAAGACACAGGTAAGGACATGCCAAGGTCTTACAGCCCTGACTCCTACAGCTTCACCTCCAGGCCTGCTGATCTCCTCTGGTTCAGGAGAGTAGCAATTCTGTCACTGCCAAAGCAGCTCAGCCTTGCTTAACCTCTGGGGGACTTCCCAGACACACAGGACAATCTTCAGAGCATGACTTCCAGAAAGTCTGGTCCCAGCAGTGACAACCTGATTACCTCGGATGCCTCCAGGCATGTTTTTAATGAATTCCTGTTCATTTGACTAAATGATACTTTCCTTTGAATTCAGCCCAGCCTTTTGACCTCTCTTAAATTTCAGTTTGTAGACTTGGAGCTTTGTCCAACTTCTAATCCAGGGGACAAAGTGCTTGTTAGGGCTAGCAGAGCGGCGTGGAAGTCGAGCTTTGCACAGCCCTCCTGGGCAGCAGAGCTCAGCTCAGAAATGCGAGCTGGTCCTCTTCCAGGTTTGGCAGAAACCAGCAAGCTGTGCTGTGCATGGTAGCAAACAATTCTGTGAATTAAACCCCTGTGCAAAAACTTGTTGCTCTGCCACAAGTCTCAAAAGATCGAGTAAACATTCCGGCAGGTACCATAAAAGGCTGTTTTGATATGCCACTTGGGAACCCCCATAAAACAGAATTACTGGCACACGTGCCCTTCCTGCTTGCTCGTGCAGTGCAGCTTGTGCACGAGGCAGAGGAGCTGAGCTCAGCTCCAGCACACCATTTTTTCTAGGAAGTGATCTTTCCTCCCAGAAATCATAAGTGATTACTTGCTGTTCAGATCTCTGTTTCTGCCAAGTCAGTGCAATGTTATAGTTCCCTCCTTGGAGATTGAGCCTGCAAACATCCATCCATCCCAAATGGAGCTGCACAGGCAGGATCTAGCTCAAGCTTGCAGTCTGCATGATGTCTGCTGCAGGCTCTCACTGAGTAGCTACTGGGCAAAGTGCAGCTTTGACAGAAGAAAACACCAACCTGTGCCGTCCAAACCTGTTCTTGGCATTCCATGAGTTCTTAGAAATTCTTCATTACTCCTCTTAACTTCTGCATTAAACTAGGCATCTCTTTTGCTCTCTGTTTTTCCCAGATCTGTCTCAAATCTGCTCTGAAGGCTTCTCTAAAGACTCACAGCCAAGCAACCTAGGTGCATGAAGACCACGCAGGTGGCAAGATGCTCTGGGAGAAACCTGGCTTGGTAGCACTTAAAGAAACGAGCTCTTCAGGACAAAACATCTTGGATTGGATGCAAGAAACTGAGGAGCAATTGATGAACCGTGGTCCTAGACCTAGAATAACTAAAATTCCATTTTCCCTTTCCCAAGGAGCCTGGTTTGTGCATTTAACCTTACCTTGACCTGTTACACGCTGCATTTTCCCTTCCCTGCTCCCGTTAACCAGGACTATGGATGAGATCTTCACAGACTGAGACCTCAGCAATGATCTTCTGGTCTGCCTGCCAGTGGAGTTGAGAAGACAAATAACCATGCTAACTGCCCATCAGACTGTGGGTGACAGAGCTGCCAAGAACAGATTAGCACCTAGGGTGGGAGTTACTGTGGTCCTGTAGCACTGTGGGCTGTGGGAAGGTGAGACCAGCGCAGGTCAGGTGCGTGGGGCTGTCCAGGGAAGGGCTGGGGATAAGCACAATGCCACTTAACTTCAAGTTGTCCTTTGCTTGCCTTAAAAATAATCCGTTCTGATACTGAAATGTCTGCTTGCCTGACATATGGCCTGAAGCTCTGTCCTCCCTGTGCCTGGGGCAGGACACGGCGCAGGTGGTGCTGGTGGTGGTGGCAGCTGCCCCTCACTGCCTGGTCAGTGTCTGCAGTGGGGCTGCCCAGTCCCACGTGCAGATCCCCTTTTAAGGGGCAAAGGGCAGCTGCTCTTGTACTGACCACAGGGATGGAGGAAGGCAGTGCACCGTGCTGCCTCAGGAGAGCTTTGCACCACTCCTTTTAACTGCTGAGAACGCGCTCCCCTCTGCTCAGAAGCTGTTGTAGTACCAATGCATAATTAAGACTTTGTTTTTGAGTAAAGTGCCAAACATCCTGCCCTCAATTGTCACAACACCCCGGTTGGATTCCCTGGTCCCAGGTGATCTTGGCTTTGCTTTGAGTTGGACAGACTCTACAGCTGTCCTGTCTGCTACAGCAGAGTGGACCTTGTCAGTTGGTGAAATAGGTTTTGTTTTGGTTGCTTGCTCTTTGGTTTTTTGGGGTTTTTTTTTTGCCTTTTTTGCCTTTTTTCTTTTCTTTCTGGAAGGAGAATTGGTATAACAACCCTTGAGCTTTTGGCATGCAGAAAGGCAATCTCAAAAATGGTGTTGCCAGGAGGTGCACTGAGTTCTGAATCTTAGCAAGTCCTTCTGAGGCCTGCAAATCTCTCCAGTTTTTGTAGAGCTTCACTCCAACCAAAGCAAGCACATTTGGGGATATTTTTTTCATGGTTTTATGAAAAGACTTTGATAACTGAAGCCTTTAATAAGTATCTGTGACTTGTTGCCATGCCATACTTAGAGAAGTTTCAAAGCCCTATTTGTATATTGTGGTTTTTGTATGACTTAAAAGCATAATTTATTTCTCATATTGTATATATGTAAAGTTTTAAACATTTTGGTTTTGAGTAACAGTTTTTATAAGCCTTGAGATCAGAAATAAAGGGCTTTGTAAAAAGCAATGAAGTCTTGTTACTGATCACAAAATCATTTAGGTTGGAAAGACCCTCCCAGAACACTGAGTCCAGCCCTGCCCCCAGCACCGCCAAGGCCACCACATACCCATGTCCCTGAGTGCCACATCCACACAGTTCCAGACATGAGGACTCCACCACTGCTCTCGGCAGCTGTGCCAGGGCAAGACAGTCTTTTCTGTGAAGAAATTTTCCCTAATTTCCAGCCTAAACCTCCCCTGGCCCAGCTTGAGGCCATTCCCTCTCCTCCTGTCCCTGTTCCCTGGGAGCAGAGCCCTGTCCCCTCCTGTCAGGGAGTTGTGCAGAGCAATCTACCAGAAGCTTTGACATTCCTTGCCAGAACAGCTGTCTAGTACTGTCTTGTTCCTCTCTTCAGGTTCCTGAGACCTTCAGCCAGGTACAGCACCCTCCCTCTTCCTCCTCCCCAAGCCTGGTGTGCTGCCAAGGCCAAGCTGTTCTCTCCATGCACCCACCACTGAGGGCCTTCAGGATTGGGGCAGTCACTCTGTAACTACAACTGCCCCTCATAAAACATTAGGAGAGGGGGGACATGGAGATGCTGCCAGGGCTGGAGCCCCTCTGCTCTGGAGCCAGCCTGGGACACCTGGGGCTGTTCAGCTGCACCACAGAAGGCTCCAGGGAGAGCTCAGAGCCCCTGCCAGGGCCTCCAGGGCCTCCAGGAGAGCTGCAGAGGGACTGGGGACAAGGCCTGCAGGGACAGCACCCAGGGAATGGCTTCCCAGGGCCAGAGGGCAGGGACAGATGGGATCTTGGGCAGGAATTGGTGGCTGGGAGGGTGGGCAGGCCCTGGCCCAGGGTGCCCAGAGCAGCTGTGGCTGCCCCTGGATCCCTGGCAGTGTCCCAGGCCAGGCTGGACAGGGCTTGGAGCAGCCTGGGACAGTGGAAGGTGTCCCTGCTCATGGCAGGGGTGGCACTGGATGGGCTTTAAGGTCCCTTCCAACCCAAACCCTTCTGTGGTTACCAGTCTATTTCAGCTTTAGCCCAGCAGTGGGGACATGATTTCAACAGTACCAGTACCATCATTGTCACAATAGGACACAAAAGGAAGACACGGACTCCGTTCCAGTCAACAGAGCAAGACCTTTCTTTGTTCTGTGTGACTCTAATTATATAGCATTGATACCCAGACCATGGATTGGAGAATGAGATTGCCACCTCTCCAATCACATTGGTCAAACCAAAAGTTTATCAATTGTTCCTTCCTCAGAAGAGGAATGAAAAACGTACTCGTATTTACCATAAACATTACTTCTATTTATATACTCGCATGAGAAGGGATCCAAAAACTATAAAAGCATCAGAAGGCTGAAAAATCAGGGCGACACATCATCTCTTTTTTTTCCAGCAGAGTGAATATCAGAAAATCAAAATCCTTCTCCAGTTCTCAATAGAGGGATGTTCTGGCTGTCCATTCCCCACAGTGACCATAAGCCACATTCAGCAGGGTCCTCTACCAAAACCACTAACCTTTCCCTCCCATGCTGCTTTCTTTCAGACATGGCAATACCACTCCTCCTTTTGGCTGGGGAATAGCAAGATTTTGTGTTACTTTCTATGGTTATTTCAGTCAGCACTCTGGACTCTGTCAAGACCACTGCTGCTGTGCCAGGCTAGTCAGGACAAGTTCAAACTCCCTCTCTTCCTTTGATTTCTTCCATTAATTTTTTTTTTCTCTCTCTTCTCCATTAAATGTCACTTATATTTTGACTGAAATGCTTCACCTTTGCCTGACTTCACTAACAAACCCATTGGTGAGCACTTCTAAGAAAACCTACCCAAATCTAATCACTAACTGAGTTTCCCCAGCTTCTCCCAGCAGCCACACCACCGAATTTAAAGGGAAGCCTCTTATTGTGCTCTGCCTGCGCCTGACACAAATTGATGGCACAAATCCAGCAGCAGCAGAAGGACTTTGCAAACAGAGTAAATACCTCTGAACTGAGGAAGATTTGCATGAAATTACTTAGTTAACCTTTCCCTTATGAAATCTCAGCAATGCCTGTCTGCAAGGAAAACTACCCCAGTGGATTTGGCAGAGAGCTATTTGGTGCTTGTAGGGCCCCTGATTATTCTGCACCCCAGAGCTGGAGCTGTTTTCTGATGTGTTCCTGAGGGGCTGCCTTCCACCCTCTGCAAAGTGTGTGGGGGGGGAACTAACACTAGAAGTAATTCCAGATATCTGGAGCTCATTTTTTGGCTACTACCCTATGGACACAGCTGCAGCACAAGGACTGGTGCCTCTTGCAGGGTGAGTCTCCTGCAAGGACAAGCAGGAGCTGGCCTCTAAAGGAAAAGAGGGAAGAATACAAGCTCACAAGAGAGGATAAACAGGCTGCAGCTCTTTCACATCTGTGGGCATCCTCTTCAAGTGTCTGGCCCTTCACACAGCAAATGCTGGCTCCAAAGTGCATCACTCCTGCTGTTCCACATCGTGAGGAATCACACCTGCTGGCACATCAAGATGCATCCCTGCTCAGCTCCCCTAGCTGGGAGTTCAGTTGTGCATTAGACAAGTGAGAAAACAAAGAGAAGAAGGTATTTTGGTGTTTGGGGTTTTTTTTTTTTTGTTTTTTTTTTTTTGGTTTCCAATTAATTTGAAATTTTTTAGAAGTCTCTAAGTAATTTAGGCCTGGCAGAGCAGACACATCCCAAATCTCTGCCAGGCAGGGCTGAGGCTGGACCACTGTGCCCCCAGCTGTCTGGCACCCCTCCCCCAGGTTTCCTTGGGGTCACTTTTTCACAGCCACTGCATTCAGCCCCAAGAGTTGGGTCCCCACAAAGGTCAGGCTGTTCTCTGAGGAACAATAGGACCAGAATGGGGAATGTTTTATAACCCTGCTCAACCCCCACCCAGGGCTGCCCCAGCCTGACAAGCAGCAGCAATTGAGCACTGTTTCTCCAACTATCATAAAATCAGAGCACCAGAGAATCCCAGAATGGTTTGGTTTGGAAGGGACCTTAAATTCCAGCTCATTCCAACCCCCTGCCACTGGAGGCATCTCTAGGGATGCCTTCCACTATCCCAGGTTACTCCAAGTCCAGCCCAACATGGCCTGGAACACTTTCAGGGATCCAGGGGCAGCCACAGCTTCTTTAGGCACCCTGTGCCGGGGCCTGCCCACCCTCCCAGCCAGCAATGACTTCCCAATATCCCATCTAATTATCCCATCTAATATTCCCTCTGGCACTGGGGAGCCATTCCCTGTGTTCTGTCCCTCCAGGGCTTGTCCCCAGTCTCTCTACAGCTCTCCTGAAGCCCCTTTAGACACTGGCAGGGGCTCTCCCAGCCTGTCAAGCACATCTCAGCATTTCTCTTTGGAGGTGATTTGAACACGAAGTCCATCTGGAGTGCACTGCTCCCTCATTTCCCAGAGTAATGTCTCCCTTTGGCAGTGCTCTGAGGTAGCTTAGCAGAGGTCCCCAAAGCAGGCAGTGCCAACTATCTCACACAAACTACAAAATCTGGGCACAAAAAATCTGTTTGGGATGAAAAAGACCAATCCATCCTTTCAAGAACAAGGACAGCATGTTTTTTGCTGGCTTCCCACACTGAAACTGTGACCCAGCCTCACTCCAGCAAGCAAAACTTTCCAGTGGTCCCCAAAGCAGCCTCACCAAGAGATGGCTGTGACTGTCCAGGAAACCCAAGCTCTTGCTCCTCAGCCTGTGCAAACGAGTTGTAATTTTATGCCTGTTCTGATGTTGACATTCCAACATAAATTATACAGCTCACTGCCTTCCCAGCAGTACCATCCAACCCAGCAGCCAACACAAAGGTTCTGGCAATTTCTGCAAATGGATGCAAAGGCATCAGACCCCTCATGCTGCCCAGAGGGCTGGGTAAAGCAGCTTGACCCAGAACCAACCCAGGTCTAAAACTAAAAATCAGGTCATTCCTATTGCTTGATTATTGTTTTTTTCCTATCTCTGCCCCCTCTGTTCCAGGTTGTTCTGCAGCTGTTTCACAAGGCTTTGGGACATTTATGGCAATCTGTACAAAGAGGACAAAAAGTGCAGACTAAAGAATCCTCTTCTTCTGACCTGACTTGTAATAACATTGAAAAATTAGGAAGATGGACCAACAAAATAAGAGTTTTCAGGCCGTGATGTTCCACCTCTTCTCATTCTGCGAACAGGCAAACCAGCACAGAGAAAGTAAGAAATGATACAAGACTTGGACAAAATATTAACACAAATATGGTTGATTTTTCTCCCCCTCCTTTCCATGTGGCTTTTCATAGCTGGTTTTTGGCTGACAACAGACATATCCTACGAAGTTATGAAGAGAAAGTCCACCCCAGCTTGGCTGGAGGTAGGCAAGTGTGATGAAGCAATCATACTCCCATGCCTTAAAACCTGCAGATGTTAATGAGAAGAAGATCTTTGCTCTGCTATCTCTGTGAAACAGCCAGACCTGTCATTGAACAACCCATCAAAGACATTCCATGGAAAAAGCTGGACCACATTTTATTCATGCATAGCAATGGAGGGAATACCAAGTGATCTCAACATCAGTTGGGTAACAAAGCTTAAAATTGATCTCCAAATTTCAGACTGGTGGATCTGGGTGGTTTGCAGATGACCAGGTTTGTTCAAAAACCTCACTGCTATCTTTGCAAATACTTTATTAGATTTGTCTTTATTGCTGAGGAAAATTACCCCATTTAAACTCAACAAAATCCACCAATAGCAGGATAAGATTTACAGATTTGCCTTAAACACTCCCCAGGAGTCAGTGAGAGAGAAAAAACCCAGATACCTTAACCTTGGTTAACAGCTCAGCACACAAAACAGAACCGTTCATGGTCTTCTGAACAGTTTTCACCAAAACAAATAGCTGAAGAGATTCTTTTGCTTACAGGAGTTTTCTGCTACTAGTCCAGTCTGGTTTAATACGGTCCAATCCACATCAGGTTAATGAAGGTAAGTGAAGGTAAATCAAGATGAATGAAACTGAAAATTTCAAGGGAGAAAAGGCCACGGAGATGCTGCCAGGGCTGGAGCCCCTCTGCTCTGGAGCCAGCCTGGGACACCTGGGGCTGTTCAGCTGCACCACAGAAGGCTCCAGGGAGAGCTCAGAGCCCCTGCCAGGGTCTCCAGGGGCTCCAGGAGAGCTGCAGAGGGACTGGGGACAAGGCCTGCAGGGACAGCACCCAGGGAATGGCTTCCCAGTGCCAGAGGGCAGGGACAGATGGGATCTGGGGCAGGAATTGGTGGCTGGGAGAGTGGGCAGGCCCTGGCCCAGGGTGCCCAGAGCAGCTGTGGCTGCCCCTGGATCCCTGACAGTGCCCAAGGGCAGGCTGAACAGGGCTTGGAGCCACCTGGGACAGTGGAAAGTGTCCCTGCCCAGGCCAGGGGGCTGCACTGGATGAGTTTTACTGTCCCTTCCCACCCAAACCATGGCTCTGTAACTCTCTCAAAGGCTGTCATAGTGGAGCATCCATCCCCAGGAGAGCAGCAGCACACTTGAACACTGGATGTGTTTCCCTTGACGATTTCTGTAACCAAAGCCATGGCTGCAGAAGCAGGGATGTGACAGCTTTTCCAGGAGTTGTGTCTGCAGAGTTTCCTGCTTGTCCCGGGAGCACGGAGCAGCCGCTGTCACCCGGGCTCGGGGTCACCCAGCGGGGCACTGCCCGGCAGGACCTCGGCTCAGGGCACACACAAGTGTGTGCTCCAGCTGGGCCTCCTTTGAAATCTGAAGGAGTTTTCCCTTGGACCTCAGTAGAGGTTTGGTTCATTCTAACTCCTGGAGACATGCTGGTCCAGGAAGGGGAAGGAAGCCGAGCTGGAACTCCTCCAGGTGAGGAGCACACACTGGGCTGTGCAAGGCTGGCTATAAGAGGAATAAATTTAGAGAAATTAAATCTCTGTGCAGTTTTTGTCCTGATACTTCTGCTCATCATCCTTAGTTATTGACCTAAATTTCTGTCTGGAGTCCAAGTCACACGCTGCCTCCAAGCCAGCTCCAGTAACAACATCAAAGCCCTGACCTAGGCCGATCCTGCGTTCTGGCCAGCAGCTACTTAACAGGACACGATGAACTTTATATCCAGTTCATCTTTACAGGGATGAGCCAAAGGGGGCTCTCATTTTTCAGTCTGGTCCAAAGATCCTCAGTTAACGTTTGCTGCCCTGTAATGGTGCCCTTTAAAGTTGTTTGTCCTTTCCAACTGGAAGACCAAAAGAAATAAGTGGAGAAAACATGACTGATAGATGGGCTAAGCAATAAATCCGATTGTGTAAATGAAATGTTGCCAAACAATCAAGAAAAAAAAAAATGAAGAAAGGGAAAGACTAAAAAAATATAACCCACAGTGTTTTCTTTTCTTCTAGCTCCATTACAAGTGATTAAGTAGTGAGGGGAAGCAAGGACAAAACCAGATAGTCTTAGGATATTTAAATAAATACTGTTTCCTTAAGATAATAATCACTAATACTGGAAATAACCAGGCAACAAGAAAAAAAAAAAATTCCACTCTTCCATTTACACTAAAATTGTATGTTAAAGAAACCCCAAACATTTTAATGAAGACTGTTTTAATTCAAATCATATCCTCTATGGATCACTGGAGCCAAAGCCAAGCTCTGCTCTTCATCACTGATGTCCAGAAACCATTTAAAAGAAAGATTTTTAGATAATTTTGCATAATCATTATCTGTGAAAGAAAACCTGTACCCATGTTTTCCATTTGTGTCCTTGGGTTGGCTCCCATCCATGATCCACTCCTTTCCCCCAATAGATTCATATCTGTGTCCCTCATTGCTTTTTCCTCCAAGTTTTAAAAGAATTGGCTCTGTCTACTGGTGCCTAATTTAGAGAATCAGTGAGCTCATGTTTGTCCTCCAAAGGATCAATATCTGCACCCAAATACGAGCTACTCCTCTCAGCTGAGACCCCACCTGCAGAGCTGCCCCAGCCCTGGCTCCAACAGCACAAGGACCTGGAGCTGCTGCAGCCAGGCCAGAGGAGGCCACGGAGATGCTGCCAGGGCTGGAGCCCCTCTGCTCTGGAGCCAGCCTGGGACACCTGGGGCTGTTCAGCTGCACCACAGAAGGCTCCAGGGAGAGCTCAGAGCCCCTGCCAGGGCCTCCAGGGCCTCCAGGAGAGCTGCAGAGGGACTGGGGACAAGGCCTGCAGGGACAGCACCCAGGGAATGGCTTCCCAGGGCCAGAGGGCAGGGACAGATGGGATCTTGGGCAGGAATTGGTGGCTGGGAGGGTGGGCAGGCCCTGGCCCAGGGTGCCCAGAGCAGCTGTGGCTGCCCCTGGATCCCTGGCAGTGTCCAAGGCCAGGCTGGACAGGGCTTGGAGCAGCCTGGGATAGTGGAAGGTGTCCCTGCCCGTGGCAGGGGGTGGGGTGGGATGGGCTTGGTGTTCACTTTCCACCACAACTGCTGAGAAGCAATCTCACAGCACAGAGCTTGACCAAGGGCAACCCACATACCAACCCTCTCCAAGTTCTGAATTCCTCTTGTCCTCTTTCCCCACATGTGTGCAGCCTCCCCAGGATGTAACTCCTGGAATTCTCTGAGCATTCTGCCTGTCCTCAACTGGGCAGTGGAGATGTACATCAAAGCATTCAGGGCAAGCTTTGAAGTACCTGAGGGTGAGTTTCTCCTGCCAAGAAGCAGAAACCCCAGGAGTTCACAGTCCCTGTAACATCCAGGTAAGATCAGCAATGACATTGCCTTAACAAGCTGATGGTCTCCCTGTGTCCCTGCAGCTCAAGGCCATACATCAAAGCAGCTGAGATCAGCTGATTTATATATTTTTTATTAAGCAGGGATAGAGGAGAACCTGTTCCAGCCAGGCCACCATCTGGTCTCTGCCTTTAAATCTTGTGTTCTGGGGATGCTGGAAGAGATGCAGCCCCTGTGCAGAGGCACTCAGAGCTCTATCTCCACCTGCATCCTCTCCTAGGACCTCTCAGGAGAAACATATCTGGCAGCCCCCCCTCAACTGTATCCCATAAAGGAAACTCTGCTGAGCTTCCAGGGAGAGGTGTAAAGCACAGGTGTAAAGCAGAGGACACATGTGCATTGATGTCCCCCTTGGCTGGGTCATGCTGCTGCTGGCCCACAGTGGTCACCTGTGAACCCAGTACAACAAAAGCCCTCCAGGCAGTGTGGAATTTCCCACCAGGAGCTGTGATAACAGCAGCAAGCCTGGTGCACCCAGCCAGAGTGGAGGCCAGCAGAGGTCCAGGCTGTTTGCCAAGGATCAACCCCCTGTCACTGGAAGATGCTGTGGCAGCCAAACTACACATTCCAAACCTCAAAGAAAATTACAGGACTCCCTCCTTGATATGTTTATGGATCCTGGCTTGAGCACCACGAAGAAGCAGCTACTACTCATGGCAGGATCAGCCGCTCCTGGGAGATTGCTGAGTTAGGCTGGGGTTGCAGTGCTGGTTCCCGTGCTCTTCTGTTGTATCAGCAACTTGGATGGATCTACCTTCCCAAGGTACATCCCGTGTTCTTCTGAGCCACCACCAGCTGGTGATTTTACGATCATATCAAGCCCTTACCTAAATCTGTGATCAGTTTGGGGATTTAGGTTGAAGGACTTTGTCCTCCCCCAGCTCGGTGAGGATCTGCAGTGGTTGTACAGCGGCAGGGCTGTGATCTCTGACCATTCCATCCATCTGATTTTTCTCTAAAGCCAGGATGAAGCCACCTGCAGCACCTGCTTTACACCAGCTCCGGACCTGGCCAGAGAGGTGGAACAGCTGCTCACTGCCAGGGGCGAGCTGGGGCTGGTTTGCACTTTGGGAGATGGGCACACCAGCAAGCCTGTTTGTTTGTAAACCAAGGATGATTTATTCCTCTTAGTAATTCAGTGTCCTTCGGAAGGCACACGATGTCAGCCCCATTCAGCAGCCCTTTTATTTATTATTTTATTCCTGCATAATCCATGCTGCAGACAAAGAGGCTCATTGTTCTACTCTGGCTGACAAACAAAAGCTGTTTTTTTTATAAATTCCTGCTGTGTTGTTTTCTCCCAGTTTTGCTGTATCAGCCTTTAACTTACATTTAAAAAAAAAAAGGTATTATTTTAAAAAGAAGCAAAATTTGCTTTTGTAATCCAACTGAGTTATCTCCTTATGCAGTTTCAGCAGCATTTTGCTGCTCCAATGGCCAGGAGGCTGTTTGTGCCAGCCTATCCAGACTGCCTTGCCTAAAACACTGTCGTTTTAATGGGACTGGGCTCAAGAAATAAAGCAAAGGATCGAGTCCAGGTTTTGTCATGAATTGATCCAATTTTTCATCCTGCTTTTGGGGGGAAAAGTTGTAGAATCTCAGAATGGCTTGGGTTGGAAGAGACTTTAAAAATTACCTCATTCCATCCCCCTGCCATGGGCAGAGACACCTTCCCCTCTCCTAGGGTGCTCCAAGCCCCATCCAACCACTTGGGCACTTCTAAGGATGGAACAGCCACAGCTGCTCTGGGCAACCTCAGGGCCTCCCCACCCTCACAGCCAGGAATTCCTTCCCAAGATCCCAAAGGCAGTAGGAATCCTTTCCACCTTGTCCTTGTTCAGACCCTTGCACAAAGTCTCTCTCCAGCTCTTCTGTAATCCTCCCATATACATTTGTTAAGATAGAGCAGCTGCGGCCCACAAGATTGCAGATTTTAGGAGATGTTGCCTTGAATTTTATGAACTGATCCACTGCCCCACGGCAGAAAGTTCTGGGGAAAGTCACAAGAGCCAACAAAAAACTCACAGTGCTTGTTAAACTGCAGATGATCTCTGCACCCATTGCAGGGAGAGCTGACCTGTTGCAAAATGCACACCAAAAATCCCCTTCCTGGCCACTGGACTCCTGTTGCCTCTTCAGGGTCCCTGGAGATGATGCTGAAGCAATCACAGTTCAGTATTATTTTGACTGGCTGGCTGACCACAAGAAGGGTCTCGGGCTATAGCACAGAAATGGAAAGTAGATCCAAGGTTGGTCATCAACACTGATACCCAAAGACAACCCAAAGGTCACAGACTGGGATGGAGAGAACAAACACTCTCCAAACTCCTTGGAAATCTGCTGAAAGCAGACCATGAGGTTGTTGGTCTCTATTCCTGCAGGATGCTTGAAACCTACCCTATCACAGGTTCTGAGGCCAGAAATCCCTCAACAGCATCCCCATAACTCAATGTACCTGCTGCCCACAAGGACAAGTGAAACTGCTCCGGGTTTGGACATCAGCTGCTTGCTGATGTGTGAGAGGTGGGAAAGGCCATTAACAGCTGCCCAGCCTGGCTGAAGGTGGTTTTCAAGGGTGAAATCTGTTTAAAGACAAACATTTATGCTGGCTCAGTCTTGATCTTGTGGTTTTTCTTTCAAGTGAAAGGCTGACGGGTCTGAGACAATTCTATTGCAGATGCACAGCAAACTCAAGACAGTTGCAGAGTGTATGAAAGCTCCCAAGGGGTGTTTTATGATGTGCCAAGAGTGACCCCAACCACCCATGTGGCAATCCTGCACACATCTGAGTGCAAGCACAAGTTAGAATAAGGAGAAAGGCCCTTCAACTCCACGCAAAACGTCAAGAACCAACGTTGACCAAGGGTGAAGAAAGGGGCATGCTTATTATGGCAACCTTTTTCAACAGTAGGAGAACATTATCAGAGCTCCTGCCTCGATGGAATATGCAGAATAAACAGTCCCTGACGCTGGGTCACTGAGGCCTGGCTTTAAATTCCCTGTTTCTGGGCACAATCCTGTCCCCAGCGTGTTCCTTGTGCCCTCAAGAGAGCACACCAGAAAGCTGCTGGTGTCATTAATCCTGTAAAGCTGCAGGACAGCCTCCCACCACTCACTGGAGTAAAACCAACTTGCTCCACTCATCCAGTCTTCCTGGGCAACAGCCCAGGGATGTGATCCCCAAGCTCCGGCAGCCTGGTGGTGCCCAGGCTGGGGAGCATCCAACTGGAGGAGCCATTTGCTGTCAGACTGCAAGGGGAAGCCAAAAATAAGTGACAGAACTAACTAGGGACAGAGCAACCCTCCACAGACCATTGGTGTTCCTGAGCGGCCCTCGGAGCACCAGCAGCATTGAAAAATATGCTAGGAAATTTCCAGCTCAGCCACTTCCTAATCACATAAAAAGTTCAGAGAGGACAAAGGAACAAAAGAAGAAACCATAAAAGAAGAGCTTGTGCAGTTAAACCACAGATAAAATGCTTTTCTCTGCCCATGACAGTACCACTAGGGTGGTACTATATTGGTGCATTTCAGGGTCCTGAAGATCTGCTAAGGTGTTCATGTGCCCAGTGAGGAAGGGATCTTCTGGACTGTTCAGAGGGCACACCCAGCCATGCAGGGGATGTGTCCCCCCTTGATGACATCCCCTTTGTACACATTATTTGCTGCTATCGTGTCCCTTATTCTTCAAAACTCTCAGAAACCAAGTCTCAGGTGATAGTACTCCCTGAACAAAGGCCTGCTCTACAGCAGAGGAGAGCTTACCACTCCTAAAACCGAGCCCCCAGACCAGTTCTCCAGCAGGTTTGCAAGAGCTCCTGCTGGAACTCAGCATTTTATGGACTTCATGGTGGGTGCTTTGCCTTCTCCAGAGACAAGAAACACAGGTTTTGTGCAGGGTTTTCTACATATGCAAGAATTTCTGTCTTGGAGCACTCCAGATTTCCAGATCTGTAGATAAATCCTTCTCTCTAGCCTACGCTCACCTGCTGCACAGGGCTTGGACTGAAAATCAACCCTTCCCTGATCACTTTCTTGCACCTCCTGGAAAAGGTGGACACCAAAGCAGATCTCAAACCACTGTTGGCCTTGCCTTTGGTGTGAAAATCAGTGATTTCACATTTTTAAATAGGTGTTTTGACTTCCAAGTGCCTCACAAGGCACGGAGTGCTTCCCACCAGACATTTGTCATCCACCACAAGGACCCTGCCCCAGGTTCTCAGTATCTGGGACAAAAAGTGAGAGAAGCACAGTATGGCATGACTTTTGGAATGTGTGGCTGCTTTCAGCCCAGGCATGGTAGAAAGGGAAAGGTCCACTCAAGGACTTTGTCTAAGTTGTCAGCATGCTGTGGAGTGTGGGCTGTGGAGCTGAATGTCCATCTATCTATTTATACACCCAGTAGTAAAAAAGCCCAAAAAACAGTTAATCTGATAACTCCTCTGCAGTTTCTATGTAGAAGTTTTTACATTTTTCAAAGAAAACAACCCCACTTTGGGTTATAAAAGTAACTGTCACAAAACCCCACCTATCACTGTCAACTCTCCAGCTCTTATACATGCAAGAATTTAGGTCCAACTTAAATGCTTAAGATGAAAATTTAAGCAGCAGTTAGATCAAACTTAAACACAGAGGGACTTAATAGCCAACTTTTTGGATTTTAACTGAGGCCTCTCCAACTTGCCCAAATTGTGCCCCACTTAAACTGTTATGTATGGCCATTTGGAACAGCTCCAAAAAGTTCAGCAATTTCCACATAGTACAAAGAGAACTTCCCAAAGCCAGAGTGTTACCTAGACATATTGCCTTTACCTACTAAAACCATCATTTCCCCAAGGCATCCACGGAGTCTCTTTTGCAAATGCTTCCTATATGGCAACAGGAAGGTCAATTTTTAGTAGCACCAAATCCTCACTCTGCTTTTTAACACAAGAGAGTTCCACAATGCTTTGGTTATGGAACCACAGAAATGTTTAGGATGAAAAAGCACTTTGAGATCATCGAGTCCAACCATCCCCAGCACTGCCAAACCCACCACTGATCCACGTCCACATCCACACAACTTTTAAATCCTGCCAGGGATGGTGACTCCACCACCACTCTGGGCAGCTGTGTCAGGGCTGGACAGCCCTTTCCATGGAGGAATTTTTCTTCATGTCCACCCTGCCCCTCCCCTGACCCAGCCTGGGGCCATTCCCTCCCCTCCTGTCCCTGTTCCCTGGGAGCAGAGCCCGACCCCCCCGGCTGTCCCCTCCTGGCAGGGAGTTTTGCAGAGCCACAAGAGCCCCCTGAGCCTCCTTTTCCCCAGGCTGAGCCCCTTTCCCAGCTCCCTCAGCCTCTCCTGGGGCTCCAGCCCCTTTCCCAGCTCCCTCAGCCTCTCCTGGGGCTCCAGCCCCTTCCCCAGCTCCCTCAGCCTCTCCTGGGGCTCCAGCCCCTTCCCCAGCTCCCTCAGCCTCTCCTGGGGCTCCAGCCCCTTCCCCAGCTCCCTCAGCCTCTCCTGGGGCTCCAGCCCCTTCCCCAGCTCCTTTGACCAAGGTTGCTTCAGCATGGCAAGAAAACAACACTTTCCCCTTGACGACTTATCCACTTCTGGGTGTTTGTCACCTGCAGGTAAGACCAGCTCTTCACTACAACAATGAACTGCTCTGCCTTGGCAGCAGAGTGGGAATGGGAGGAAAACCCCTTGTTCTCAATTTTTAGAACAGGCAAAGACCGAACAAGGAATTAGCTAATAAAATCCTCTATGTTACATGGTAAAAAAAGAGAAGAAATCTTGAATAAATTGTGTCAGACACTGTAGCATCTGAACCCTATTTGCTACCAGAGATAACAAGATAACATACTTTTCTTTGTATCTCAAACCAGTGTTGGTTTTTTTCAAACCAGATTTCCAGAGTCTGGCTATGAAATATGATATTTTTCTTGACCAAGCTGAAGGATAAGCCATTTTTCCCTCATCTGGAAGCAGCTGACAACAACATATTCTGCATTTATAGAGTACTTTTAATCTTGGGTGAAGTGTTTATGGACCATGGGCCTTGTTCCACTTTCAGCTGCATCTGTGCAAGCTCGTGCTTGGCTGGGAGGGAGATAAATTAAAGGAGGGCAGAAATCACTGCAGTGTGTGCAACAACAAAACAAGAATTAACTCCATATGAAGCCCATTTGGCTCTGGCAGGGCTTATTTGTTTTCTCTGTGTTTTTCTTTACTCCTGCTGCTCAACATGAAGGGAAGATAAAGAGATGGCTGTGGATCGCCTTGCATAATAGAGCAGAATTTATTCCAGGGGATTTCATTAGTATGGGAAAGAGAGTAGGTCTTGGAGGCCTTAAAACACATCAAAATCCCATCTTTTCAGGTGCTGTACAGATAGTCACTAACTAACGAGCCAGGAAACTGGCAGGGATCACCCTGCATAAACCAGCAGAAGGTCCACAGTAAGCAAGGTAAATTAGTGAGGTCACAATACTCATCAGTGGCCCCCAGACCTCTGCAGTACCCACTAAATACCTGTGCAGAGATGCTCTGGATAAATTATCACCCCCAGGAAGCACAGCTTCCCTCCAGGCAGTCTCAAGTACTTGAGGTCTGTCCCTGAACCAAACCCCCTTACAACACTCATACACCAGGTGATATTCCTGAACCACCAAAGTTCTCAGCAGTGATTAGGAAAACTCACTTCAGCTCTAAGCTCGGGGCCAGTGAAGGCTCATTTCCCTGGTGGGACTCGGTGCTCATTGTGGAGCTGGAGTGATGAACCCTGTGTGTGAGGCACCTGCTTCTTCATGCTGGCCTGCTGACAGCCAGGCCTCCAGGGGCTGATCCCTTGGGGTTTGCAGAGGCTGCACATCTGCCAACACCTGCACTCACCTGGAAGGGCTCTGTTCCTTCTAGAGATCTTCCAGGGCATTCACTGGTGGGTACCAGGAAGAACGCCTTCGCCACGTTTCTTTCCCCAGATCTATGTGTTTTTTTCAGACAAAATAGAATCACAGAATCATCAAAGCTGGAAGACAGTTTAAGATCATTAAGCCCACCCAGCACTGCCACTGCAACCCCTAAACCACATCTCCCAGTGCCAGATCCTAACTCCTCTCTAACACCTTTCAGGGGTGGTGACTCCGCAAACTGATCCAACGCCATACCACTCTAACAGTGAAAAAGCATTTTCTAATATCTAATCTGAATCTCCCCTGTCTCAGCTCAAGGCCATTTCCTCTGGTCCTCTCAGTTCAGCCACAGTAGAGGAGACCAGCCCCCACCCCACTGCACCCTCCTGTCAGGGAGTTGTGGAGAGTGCTGAGGTCGCCTCTGAGCATCCTTTTCTTGAGACTAAACAACCCCAGCTCCCTCAGCTGATCCCACAGAAGTTAGGCACACCTAGGGATTCTTAACCTTAAAAAAAACCAACCTGAAGACCAAACAAATTGACACACAACCCAACACTGGCATCTTCCCCAACCCAATTTTTTTCTCTGCCTATATGAATCAAGAAATTTCACTTCCAAAACATGCCCTGTGGGATTCACTAAAACTTCAAAAAATTTTTTTCCTTAATTATAAGGACTGTGATGGGGCAGAGAACTTGAATGAAACTGTAGAATAGTTTGGATTGGAAGGGACCTTTAAAGCCCACCTCATTCCACCCCTTGCCATGTACAGGGTCACTACTCCAGGTTGCTACAAGCTCCCTCCAGTGTTGCCTTGGACACTTCCAGGGATGAGACTCCATCACTCTCACAGATAATAAATCATTCCCAATTTCCCATCCAACCCTGCCCTCTGGCAGTGGGAAGCCATCGCCCCTTGTCCTAGTGGTAGTACACGCACATGCACTGGACAGTAATTACATTAATAGATGGAGAAGTGGATATTGCAGTCAGCATTTACCAAACACCTAAAACTGAACAGAAATTATATTCTGCATTATGGGCCAATTCCAAGGAAAATTGGCGAGCATCAGCAATACAGGGAGTGAGGCTGTTCTCCTGCCCAGTTTTGCAGGTTCATGACATTTGGAGCACTCAGGCTCCTGATGATGGTCCAGCTTTTATGACACAGTCACTCTGGGGTGTGTTCAGGCAGCATTTTTCAGATGCTGAGGATATACAATGAAGGTCAGACTTAGAAAAAGCTCATTGATAGATCTGCTTAGATCAATCTAGGCAGCTCTTTTTAGGGCTGTACCAGATGCAGAATCAGGTGCTCCACTGTATGAGAAGTGGGTTGCTTTTGCCAGGGTTTGAGCTAGTGCAGGGCTACAGCTCTTGAGATCTTGTGGTTTTTGTGCTGTCCTGAAAGAGGCAGCTAGATGTGGGAAACCTCTGTCTCTATGCCAGAAAGAACAGATGTCTATTAAACAACCAGATTCCCAAACATGTGTAACTGATAATGTTCCAAATTAGTGTTCCAGGTAGAAATTCCGCAAGCAAACAGAGCACTTTATAATTTTTTAAGCTCAGGAGACTGGTCTCTCTGCATCAGGGAGATGTGCTCAGTCCTGGAGCCTGTGCTGCTGGCCAGGCTCCAGGACTGAGTGTATCAGGTTTCTGCCTCTGTATTTGCACATGGTTTTAGATTTGGAAGGAGAAGCCCGTCCTTCTGTGACAGCCTGTGCTGGATTTCTGGATTTTCAGCTGCCCACATACTGCAAGTTGGAATGGATTTTAAAATGTGTAGGTCCTGTTTAGGCTGCTAAGAGAAGACAACTTTAGCTTTCATCTTTGCAGAGAGTTTTTATGCTCCCCTTGGTATTTCTTTATTTCCTTCATGATTCAGAGCCTTATTTTGGTATCTAAGTAACTTTCATTGCAGCTGAATTTGGTATTGGGGCCACTTTCCCCATCAGATGCCTGGGCATCTGAGGAATCAATGATTATTTTTCCCCTGGTATCTCTCTCTTATTTTAGACATTGCAGTCATCTAAAACAACAGCTTTGTATTTTCAGGTGTTCGCCTTGCTGAACTCACCTTCTCAACTCTTTGGCTGCGCTTGATTTGTTTCCATCACATGGGAGACTGGCAAGGGCACAGATCTGACTCAGCATAAACATATTTAGGAAGCCAATAAACCTATATTTTTAAGCTCTCTCACCCCACCCCCCTTGTTATGTTCCCTATTACTGATGAGGTTTTTCATGCATTGACCATATCCAACTTCCATCCTTGTCCTCAATCAACCTTTTGTTACTGGTAAGCTCTGAGCTGCATCTCCTGGGTCTGTTCGATTGACTTGCTTTATCATTTTCTCTCTCCTCAGCTGCTACTGACTGAGACTGGTGGTATTCCCCCTTCGTGGGAGTGTGATAGTTGCTTGGAGCAACCTGTGATAGTGGAAGGTGTCCCTGCCTGTGGCAGGGGGTGGAAAAGGATGAAATTTAAGGCAGCTTCCAACCCAAACCAACATGGGATCTCTTCTGCTCAGAATGGCAGAACCTCTGAGAAGAATCTTCAGCTTTTCAGAGTAGCAGACACTGAGGGCATGATGAGGTTTTGGGGCTCGGAAGTCCTAAGGGACTAACACTCCTGTGCAGGCCAGTTTTCTAGGTGGTGTTTGGAAACGAGGAATGGCTCATGAGGCTGATGCCCTCAGAGCTGCTGCTGAATGTGGAGCCGCCAGCATGTGCCAAGTCCTGGCCATAAATAAAACCAAACTGCCCCTCTGCTAAGCCATGCATCAAGCAAAGCCCCTGGGAATGGGATCAGTGACTCGCTTCAAATGCAAATCGCTGTTGGTGCCGGCCCAGCCCCGGGTTCACGTGTGCGCACCGCCATTCTCCCAGCCCTGAGAGCCAGACAAGGCCTCAGTCAGTAATAAAGCACCTAAATGGGCCCCGACCTGCGGCTGCGCTGGGCCCGTGTGTGTGTGGCTGTGTAAATGTGTGTGTGTATGTGTGTTTGGGTGTGTGTGTGTGTCTGGGGGTGTGTGTGTGGGGGTTTTTCCCTCGGCCCGGCCCTTCCCCTGGGCGCTGCTGCTGTCTAAATGGCGTGGGCCTGTCCGTCACGGTCTGCTGCCTCTTGGCCAGGCTCCACCTGGCAGCCCCTCTGCTAAACCCATCAAACAAAACAGCTCCTCCGCGGGGTCTGTCTCACTTTCTGCGGGGTTGGGAGCTGCCAGAGAGGGCCCTGGGATGCCATGCTAGGGCAGCAGTGAGAGAGGGAGAGGTATCCACCGTCGCCCACCACATGTCACGAGCAGGGTCCTCTCTCTTGCAAAGAGAATTTCTTTAGCAGGGCTTGTTGTGACAGGGTAAGGCTTTAGATTGAAAGACAGGAGGTGTGTATGGGATACTGGGCAGGAATTGCTGGCTGGGAGGGTGGGCAGGCCCTGGCACAGGGTGCCCAGAGCAGCTGTGGCTGCCCTGGAATCCCTGGAAGTGTCCCAGGCCAGGTTATATGGGGTTTGGAGCAGCCTGGGATAGGGGAAGCTGTCCCTGCCCATGGCAGGGGGTGGAATGAGATGATCCTCAAAATCCTTTCTAACCCAAACCAGCCTAGGATTACTTATAGGTGAGCTAAAGGACTTGCAATGCTGACCCACGCTCTGCACATACCTAACAGCATCATCCTAAAAAGTTTGTTATCCAGAATCTGTGCTGGAGTCTCAGATCACAACAGACTCTGAGGAAATAGTGCTGGGAGATGTCCATTTTTTGGCTGGACATCTGTCTAATTTAAGCTATTGGAATGTGGATCCTCAAAGACCTGGGGGAAAAAAACCAAACCAAACCAAAAAACCAAACCAGAAAACAAAACAAAACAAAACAAAAACAAAACAAAAACAAAAACAAAACAAAACAAAACAAAAAAAAAAAAACAAACCAACCAAACAAAAAAACCCCAAACCCACCCAGAAATATGGTCTGTGGAGATAAGAGGAAACAATCAAAATGCTAAGGACAAGACAGCAGACAGAATTCAGCAAAACTGAGGAAGAAGAAAGATCAAATCACAATGATTGCATGAGAGGAAGCGGGGAGAATAATTTGGATTGATAGAAACATTTCAGATACAGCTGCTGAGCAGAAACTTTTGCCAAGGAGAATTTAGCAGTTGGCAGATGTGGATTGCTAGCTATTGCTGTCTCTAGAGGTGTATCTTCACTTTTTTTGGCACTCCCAATCTGTCTGCTTTCCTTTTCTTGTATTCAGGATGTAAATTGTTTGGGACAGAGTCTCTCCTTTTGGTGCATGGTGGACTCTGCCTAGCAGGTCTCTGAGCATTGAGAATTCTACAGGCAATTATACTGAAAACAGCTTAACCCTGAGGAAAGGATTTTTGACAACCTAGAAACAGTCAAGATACTCCTTTTTTCCTGCCAAAAAGTTAACTTGTGATGAGTTATGAGTTTGAAGCATACACAAGGAGTAGATACACAAACAGGAACACTATGTTCTGTTTATGAGAAACCTGCAGAAACTCAAAAGCAACAAGTCTCTCTCCACCTAGCCTTCATCCCATGGTCCTACCAAAAGCTTCTTTCCAGTGGGCACTCCCCAGCTTTTCCTTGGCTCTCTGGGAATGCTTCAGGTAATTTTGAGCCATGATAACCAGGTATCTCTGCTTTGCTCTGCTTCACCACTGTTGGTTTCTCAGAGTGTTTCAATGATTGCATCAATGATCAGACAGGCATAGAGAGCCCCAGTGAATATTTAATTGTTAAGGGACATATGTGTTTATGTCATGATGGGCCTTCCCTGCTAGGATCGTGTTTATCTGGCCATGGATCTCATCTGTATATTCTATCCACCTACTTCAGCCCTCAACTGAGAATCCCTGTCAAATCTTCCCAACACTCCTGGAAAGTTTAAAATTAGATCAAGTCGCTGTGGGTGGCTCTTACTTCTAAAGTGGATGAAATCCAAACACGAGCCTGAGCTGCACATAGTTTTGAGGCTGCTCCGGGAGGCTGAATCCATCCAGTCACCCTTGCATGGGGGCCAAACCCTTACATTTCCCAAAGCACAGCCCCCAGAAATGCATTAGGGCTGGGACCAAAGATCAGAGGGAACGGAGAATTGCCGCTGGACAGCTAATCCCCCTCATCCCCAGCACAGTCAGAGTTCCATGCCAGCAGAAACACAGCAACTATTTATTGTTTTTAATCACTTAGAGCTCAAACCTTTTCTTAAAAATGCTTCTTCAAACTTCAGGCTCTGAATCAGCCACGTGCCTTGGGCATGTGTCCTGCAGGAGGACACGGTGGCCCAACACAAAGCCACACGGTCACATTTCCAGATGGTTGTTTGACCAAGTGGAACACAAGAGATGTGTCATGGACATCTCTGTCCATTCTTTGTACAAAGGCATTTCCCTGAGTATATAGGCCATTTTTGTCACCTCTGGGACACTATTTGTGCCAAATATGAATCCTTGAGTTGGTTCCTCAGCATCCAGTGCAATGAAAGGGTTTCCAGACAAACAATACTGAAGTTAAATATTCACATTGTAAAAGTACAGTAATTTCCTAGTTCAATACAAGAGAAAACCCGGGCAAAAGATCTGGAAACACTTTAGATTAAAAGTGACAAGGTAGTCGGACAAGAAACAACTCAGTTCTTCTCTTCTTTTCCATCTCAAAACTGAGATGATGGATATTCACAATTCATAATATGGAGATTGACTTCCCATTTATCCAGGATAAAAGGCTCTCTGAAGGAGGTGGGGTCAGCCAAAGAAGGAATTTGGTGAAGTACTTCTTGGAGACTGTGAAGTTGGAACAACTCTCCTCATTTTGGGATGTAGAACTAAGTCAGGGTGATAACGGCATTTTTT
The DNA here is from genome assembly GCA_016584745.2 of Phylloscopus trochilus trochilus. Taxonomy (NCBI): domain Eukaryota; kingdom Metazoa; phylum Chordata; class Aves; order Passeriformes; family Phylloscopidae; genus Phylloscopus; species Phylloscopus trochilus. Next base: position 89,471,685 of record WQNJ02000015.1, read on the forward strand.
TAATGAAAACAGGGCAAGATAGAGTCTATCTCCCATTTAGTACTCCAGTGGAGAGACCACATATCTGAAATATCAAAGAGCACTGATTTGAAGTATCTTTTATTATTCATATAAATGAGAGCTGTTCCTATAGGAGGCACTGGCTGTGGGCAGAGGACGAAGCTCAAACCTGGACAAGGAGAATTTGAGCATGGTGGCTCCTCACCCCACTTGAAATGTTCCAGGGTCTAAGCCAAAAGGTATATCTCTTTCCTGGCTGGGCTGGGATGTGCTCTGGGAGCTTGGAGGCACATCCTACAGCAGTGTGGCTGGGGATTTGGGAATGTCATTGATACTGCCATGGAATCCTTCAGGTTGGAAAAGCCGTCTAAGCTCACCAAGTCAACCATTCCCCAAAGCTCTGCCAGGCCCACCAGTCACCTGTGTCCCCTGGGGACTCCATCACGGCCCCAGGAAGCCCATTCCAGGGTTTGACAACCCTTTCCATGAAGAATTTTTCCCTAATATCCAGAGCAGATGTCCTCTGCTGTAACCCCAAGGATGTTTCCTACTGTCCTGGTTACTTGGGTGTCCTGAGCACATGTGCCTATGGGTGGAAACCCTGCTGAGCCCAGCCCTGGGCAGCAGGTGCCCAGCTGGGCTCAGTCCTATTCCTGCTGCCCTTGGGAACATGGTATGAATTATGCTCTGTATAAACATCCAAATTATGTTTGGGATTGTGTTAACTTGGCTGGGGGGAGAGAGGAAAAAAAGAAGGGAGACATGGGTACCTTTTGGGGGTAGGGTGAGGGACACAGACACCCTGCAGATTTCAAAGGCCCTTTCTCTGTCTTTCTTTGAGTTCTTTAAGCCCAGAAGGTTTATTTTCCCTCAGAGTCTTTCTTCTTTCTCTTTAAAATGAATGTTTACTTCTATTAAAATCCCTGCCAGACTACAAATGCCAGTCTTTGTCCACTTGTGATGCTGCACTCACCATCAAAACAGAATGGAAAGCCAGTCATCCCGAATTCTGGGGGAAGAGAGGGTTTTCTTGTGGTTAAGCAGATTGCTCTCTGGGTCATTATGTACGATAGGAGTGATGCAGAATTGTCCTTGTGCATGACATTCCCTTGAAGAAGTGAAAGTCACTTGAAGCAAGAAGGGTTGTTTTAATTTCACAAGACAAAGGAACTTTGGGCTTAGACAAAACAACCTGATGTGAGATACCAGCTGAGAGGTTTATCTTCCCCAGGCTCCTCAGGGGCAGCTATGGGAACAGATCCGAAGCCAATTTAAATGGCATATTGAATATTCAGATATGTGTAATGAAAAAGCAGTTTCTAGCACTGATTTTTTTTTTTCTGTGCTGAAGGGAGCAGTGCCACCGAGATAAAACTGAAAATGTCACTTCCCCTTGGGGCCCAGCTCTGTTCTCTGGTAGGCAAAAGAGCGATTAACATATTTTATTGTTTCTGTTTCCCTGCTTTGCATTGGCCTTCCCAGCCCACATCAGGGAGAGAGCTAGAAAGGAGGCACGTTCCTGCTGAAAAGGCCTTTTTAAGTCTCTGATTTGGCACTTTTACGTAGGATTTCGACCCCCATAAACAGGGAGGCAGCAGCTGTGAGCAGCAGGGAAGGCGGCTGGGAGGGCAGGGTGTGCAGCAAACAGCTGGTATTTGTGTTGTCAGCCTCCAGCTTGCAAATGCTGCATTTCATAAGCTGTGTGGTTGTGTTACTAGTGCAAACGGATGTGCTCAGATGCAGCAGATCTCCAGGAAAGTCCAAAACACAAAAAGGATTTCTGCAGCCATGTCCTGCTGCAAGATGTACCATGGGGACTTCCTGAGCTCAAGATGTCATCTGCAGCTAGGGTAGACTTTCCTGCCTTAAAAACCTCTAATCCTGCCCTAAAAACTTCTAATTCTGCAGCACTTGTCCCCACTGAGGCCAATGTCATCATGTCCATGGTTTTTACAGCTTCATGAGGCAACCAACGAAAAAAAGGTTGCACCAGATAACCTTTAGAGCTCTCTTCCAACCCAAACCATTCTGTGATTAAAAAAAAGACTTTCTTGACACCATTTTTGAAGCTTCTACCTTGTAGTTTAATTTTTTGCACTCCTGCAGCTGGTCTGCAAGAGTGTGGGTGCAAAAGAGGCATCAAAATGGGACCTGCAACGTTCTTTTTAATGCTGTACAAAGCCATGAGTGTTTAGAGATGAACCTTCTAATTAGCTATGGAGATGATAACTATAAACCTCTGCTCCCAGGCATAGTTACAACACTTTTCTTTTGAGGCAGTTGCCTTGTTTCCTTGCCACGTTTTCTTAAGCAGCTCTGAGGCTGCAGCATAGGGATCGTGGTGGGAACTCAAACCCATCACAAGCAGATTCCTCAGTTCAGAATATTTGTAGCTGTGATACCAGTGGTGAAGTTTGGTGAAAAAACATGTGATGTTAAGAGGCAGAATGAGTTCAATCCAGCTGATTTTCATGAAAATGGGACTCAAAGTCGTAAGCGCCAACAAGAACCTTCTCAAAAGTGTTTGCTGCCTGTTGACTCACGCTGCTTTGGGCAACCAAAGGCACAGCCAGGATTTGGGTTACTCTCCTCATGCATTTTGTCATTTTTTTGTTGTGTTCTGAACAAACACCTGAGAAGAAAAGTTAATTATATGGAGGTTCGAGACGTATTCTTATGGGGTGAGGGTGAAAGACAAAAAAAGATGGTTTTTAAGAGATCTGCTGCACAACTGTTTGGCTTTTCACTGGATTTAAAGCTGGTTCTAAAGGACAGTGTTTTTGAAAATATGTGTTTTCCAAAGTCTTAATTTCTTAAATCCAATAATTTCTATATATAACTGTAGTGTTTCCAGGCCACGGGTTGTCTTTTGTAATTCTTGCAGTTTCTGTCATGCACTTCTAGATCCCAATTTCTTGTGTTTGCGAGAAATTCAGCATTTGTTAAGTAAATAAACAAAGTTCCTGGTCATCTTAATTGTAAGGTTAAAAAAAATCCAAAACAGAGAAAGGGGACCTGGAGCCATTGTTCAGATGCTGGGAATTCACTAAGGAAATAATAAATTGTGTTTTCTAGATTACCTGAAGGTGTAACAGCTCCCAGAGGAGAGATGGTTCCTCAGGTTCCCTCCAAGAGGTCTCTTCCACAGCCTCCCTGGCAAAGCTATCCATAGGGATTGAGGGAGGTGTGTCTCAGCTGTCGGCCATGGAAGGTACAGAATGTACAGAAAGCTTCCTGCCCATGGAGAGGAAAGCTGCTGCCTTGGGAATGCCCTTCCTAGTGTGTCTGGCAGCTGGTCACGGAATCACAGAATCACTGAATCAGAGTGGCCTGGAGATGGAAGAGACTGTAATGCTAATCCCATTCCACCCCATGGGCAGGGACAACTTCCACTGCCCCAGGCTGCTCCAAGACCCATTCAGCCTGGCTTGGACACTGCCGGGGATCCAGGGGCAGCCACAGCTGCTCTGAGCTCCCTGGGCCAGGGCCTGCCCACCCTCCCAGCCAGCAATTCCTGCCCAAGATCCCATCTGTCCCTGCCCTCTGGCACTGGGAAGCCATTCTCTGTGTCCTGTCACAACATGCTCTTGTGAAAAGTCCCTCTCCATGTTTTCTCTTGGCTCCTTCAGGTGATGGACGAACATAATTAGGTTTCCCTGAAGCTTCTCCAGGCTGAACAATCCCAATTCTCTCAGCCTTTCCTACTCTCATGGAAAAGGTCTCCTGCTAGGCAGGAGACATTCAATGCATTGAAATAATGACACCTTTGAGCCAAAGCTGCCCTTTGTAACCTGCCTTGGTAGCTGCAAGGATGAAACAGAGATGTGGGAAGGGCAGGGACCTCAGCAGACTCCTTAGCTCCCTGGAACTCCAAGGAGGTGTTCTAGCTGAAGCAAGAGACCAAAACTCATGGGGTGTTTCATTGTTGGTGCAGGGTTGGTGCTTCAGGGAAAACTCGTTTCATGTGAGCGCTGGCAGCTCCTGGGGAGCGGAGAGCGGCTGGGAGCGCCTCCTCGCCCAGCCCTTCCAGCTGTGAGTACTGGTGTCACTCAGAATAAATGGGAAATCTGCTGTTGCTCATTGCCAGAGCGTGGTGGGTGGTGGAGCCCTGCCAAACGTGGGTGTGTGCAGCCTGGCAACGGATCCGTGGTGCAGGAAAAAAGGAATCTGCAGGATCTTCCAGGGCACATTTGCGGGGCAAATGTTTGGTGGAGGCTGCAGACACCTGAGATCCTGAAGCATCTGCTCAATGTGCAGAAGGGCCAAACTTCCACCTGGGAGGATGCTCTGACAGCTCCAGTGCTCTCCCATGCCAAGGTCTCTCCTGGGTCCAACCCTCCCTGCTCCTGGAGGTTCCCTCCCCAAGACCCTCAGTGCCTTATCCCCTTATTTTCCCTGAATCATCCTACCAAGCACCCACAGAACAATGCCTCCATTCCACTGCAAGATACCTCTTTACAAACTCATCTCTACAGACATTGTAGCAACAGCATAAAATATACTTAGATTAAAAAAAAAAAAAAGTCTATTGATTGAGCAGGAAAAATCTGGAGTGGTCAAAATAATTGAAAGCGTGGTGGTAGGCAGAGGTTTAATTACAAATACTTCATGTAATTTGGTTAAATGTTCTACTCATCAGCATTTAGGCAAGAAAATTACTTCAATTTGAAAATGTACGACTGCCTTCACAAACTTCTTATTCCAGTTTTTGCATTGCTGCACAAAATGCAGCACAACTGACATCAGCTTTTAAAATGTAATGCAGCTGGGAGAAAGGAAAATCTCAGCAGCTGAGAGAGGAATAGAGAATTCCCTACTTCCATTTGTTTTGTGTTTGTGCCCAGTTTCTGTATTCCCTGGGGATGATTACAAAACGCAGGAAGGTGTGCTTGGGAAGCTGAAGCACCAGACAGTAGCACCCAAAAACGGCCTTCAGATTGATTTATCAAAAAATTTACTGCCTTCAGAGTTAATGAAATCCTTTGAACATGGTGGTGTGATGCAGAGGAGATGAAGGATTTGTTGTAGGTGTTGCATGATGTTGGAGATGTGCCACGAGCTCACGTAATGCTGGTAGAGACACCCTGCCCTCACTGTGCATTCACCCAACGTGCTCCTCCAGGCTTCAGGGGACACTGACACAGCCAGGACAAGGCAAAGGAACAGAAATAATAAGGGCCAGATGGAGGCATTAAGTGTCTTGTCATTTCAGATCCTTTTTCCTGGCACCACGGACAATACTCATTCTGTGAGAAATTATCTTTATCCCAAATAGGATTGTACTTTTCTTTCTCTTTTTCACCAAAAAAAACCCCAAATGGGGAGAGAAGCAGAAAGAGAGAAGGTGAGCATATCATACCTCTTACTTTTCTGGGAATCATGATCCTATTTTACTGCATATCAGGACAATGCTGAAAAAAATCATATGTCAGTTTGGGAATATTTTGCAGGTGGAGTCAACTGAAAAATGAAATAAAAAGATCTCTTGGCATCCCTCTTTCCCAGACACAGCCAAGATTCCTGCTTTGACTTGATCCAGGCAAGGGAGGGAGAGCAGCCTGTTCCTCCAACGCACTGAGATGCAAGGGGTGTTTGTTTTCTGTTATCAGCAACGGATGGTGATGAGCTTACTGTCCGTGAGATAATCTATTTTTTTTATTACTGTGGGTTAGATCAAGTGCACCATGGTTTGGAACAACAATAAAAGAGAAAAATCCCCACCAAAACTGGAAAAATTCCCCACCATTCTCTTATGCATTGGTGATAAAGTGGTATTTTTTGTCAGAGTGCCCACCCTGAAGCACACTTTAATAATATTAGTGGTTATTACATGCAGAGCGGCTTTTCACGTCACATGAGCCAGGCTTGAAAGCAAATCCCGGCCTCTCTGTGAAATCCACTTGATCCTCGTGTTGAAACACAGCTATTTCCAGATGATACAAAGCACCTGTTCAACAGGGAGCTGGGACAGGAAAATCCCGTATTCCAGTTAAAACGGCAGGAAGAACTTCTTGGCTATTCAACAGAGTTACTCACTGGCCATATAGGGCAGGTTACAGGTCACTGTCATACTTCCACAAAAATTGTTCCACCATGGAAATGTTTCAACAGCTCCCTGAGCAGGGCTGAGACAGAAAGAATTGTCCTCTGCTCCCACCCCAAACGTGCAACCATCTTTTGCCATGACCAGAGGGGATCAGTGTTCAGCTGCCATGGCTACAGGATGACGTGTCATTAAAGTTGTAAGGGTGTTGAGAAGTGAAAGAGATGATCCAAAGATCACCAGCAAGTCAAGGCCCCTTCTTATGGAGGAGAGCTTTGAGAGCATTTCAGAGGGAATCAGAATGATTTGGGATGGAAGAGACCTTAAAACCCATCCAGTGCCACCCCATCCTCTGCCATGGGCAGGGACACCTTCCACTGTCCCAGGGTGCCCCAAGGCCTGTCCAGCCTGGCCTTGGACACTTCCATTAATTTAAGGACAGGCACAGCTTCTCTGGACAGCCTGGGCCTCCCCGCCCTCACAGGGAAGGATTTCCTCCCAGCATCTACACTAAATTCCCCCTCTAAGTTTTAAACTGTTTCTTCTTGTCCTATCACTATCTGTCTCCTGTAAAAAGCCACTTTCCAAGGAGGAGGAGGTGCTTCTCAGTGCACTAAGACATCAAACACAACAGAAACTTTCTGAGAGAGCAGTTGGAGACTACTCAAAACAAATTGCTGGAGGGTAGTTAGGGACCTGTTCTTCCTACGCCTACAAAAGCTCAGTGAATAGGCTTTATCCAGATTCATCCCTCGTTGTGACAGGAATGTTACAAAATCACTCATATTCTGCAGTGTAATTAAGCTGACCTCTCCCCTTCCTGCCTCCACAGCAGCACACGGTAATTCAGGGACGTAACTTGTGGGTCTGACAGCATCCCTTCCTCACGGGATCATCCGTGGAGCACAGGGACCCCAGCCCGCCCCTCTCCCGCGGGACACGCTCCCAGCACTGCGCCCCGGCAGTGCTTAAAACCACACCAAAAACACCGGCAAAGGCAAGGTGCCCACCAGATGCGCTGCCAAACCTGACTAGGACGTCCCTTACGACCAGGGGTGCATGGATAAGAGAACAATGCGATTTGGGGAAGACAAAAAGCTTGAAATCTGAGCCTACCGAAGCATCCAGGCAGCAGCTGCAGCAAACACTTCCCGGGCAGAGCATGTTAAAGGAGAAGGATCTGCATTCACTCGGCTCTCCCAGGTGCCATCACAGCCAGGAGAATGAAGATCTTTTGCTCTCCACAGCTCCCTGACAGGAGTGGGCAGCCAGGTGGGGGTCAGTGTCTTCTGCCAGGTAACAAGTGACAGGATGAGGGGAGATGGCCTCAGGGTGTGCCAGGTTCAGGTTGGATATCAAGGAAATTTTCCGTGGGAAGGGCTGTCCAGCCCTGGCAGAGCCCAGGGCACTGTAAGAGCCCCCATCCCTGGAGGGATTTAAAAGCCGTGTGGATGTGTCACTTGGAGACATGAGGCATTGGTGTCCTGGACAGCGCTGGGGAATGGTTGGACTCCATGATCTGAGGGCTTTTCCAACCTAAACCTCTCAATTACCCTGAGATTTCCATCAGCTTGGAGCAGCACAGAGAGAAGGGCCAGCTGGACCATGCAGCCTGGATGCAGAAGGCTCCTCGGTGCCCTAAGGCTGCTAAAACTTTCAACATTCCAGTCTCAGCCAGAGGTTTGTCATGGTCAGTGGAGATAATGGGCACTATAGAAGATGATTTATCTTGTATTTTTTTTCTTTTCAGGGAAGAATGGACACTCCTGAAGAACCCCTCTGGCTCTGCTGCCTGCAGAGAGTATCTCTGTGACCACGTGAGGGGAGCACACCATGAAGCTGCTCTATTTCCAGATGTGTCCTCTCCAAGGAGTCATTTTTATCTACATTAGTATTTGCATTTTTTCATAGCCAGTTTTGTTTCCCCCACTCAATGTCAGCGATATGGGAACAACATATTCTTTATCAGAGCATTTCATTCCCAAGATGTTTCCAAAACAATTTTCAGTGTAGCTTTTTCTACTGGTCCCAACACCAGTGTGTCTTTGAGCATCATGTAACCACAATTTCAGTGGCAAGCGAAGCATCATCACTTATGCTGCACACAGGGTGCAGGTGCTTTGGAGGTTTTTGTTGTTTTTTTAAAGGAAGCCATGGATTTGGAGCTCTCCCTGTGTTTTCCATCAGGGCATATCTGCAGAAGTGCAGCACTGAAGCTGCAGAACAGGCACACTTCCAGATTTCACCAGCTTTAGTTCCAGTATCAACTGTTTGCAGACAGCTATCCCTGTAATCTGCAGGCTGCAGCTTGTACACAAGGGAAGCCAAAATAATGCATATTACTGAAAAGCTGATGGGCAGAGACGGCTAGGAATATTCTCCCTCTCACTGGTGAAGATGTGTAGAGTTTGGGTTTGGTTTTTTTGGGTTTTTTTTTGCTTAAAACCACATTTTGGATGCAAAGGGAGAATCTTAACTCCCTGGAACAGGCTTCTTTTATTTGAAGTTTTGAATTTGCAGTCAATTTTTTGTTGGGTGTTTGTTTTTGGTTTTTTTTCTCTTTCTCGGAATTTGTATTTCTATGAGAGAAAAGCCACATTTCCTTTCTCCTTCCTGCCTTTCAGGTGCTCCTGTTGTCATTTGCTGACAGTGACAAAGAGCTTTCTAAATTTCAGTCACTTAGAAAAGCTGAAAATACCTACAGAGCTTCTGCCTGTGGGCTTGCAGCCACAGGCAGGGGCCTGTGCACAGCTGGGAAGTGCCACTGACTCATTATTAAGGATCTCAGCCAGGTGGACATCTAAATCCAGATAATCCATACGCTGATATACATAGAAAGAGGGGAAACAGGACCAGAAGGAGACCACAGGGCAGGACAGCACTGAAAATCTCTGTTGAGTGATCCATTATAAGCAAGGCTGAGCTGTTGCTATTGCTAAGCGATTTGAGAATTTTTTTTCCTGATTTTATGGGGCGAGAGGATCTCCTGGAAGGTAGGAAGTGGCAGCAAAACTTTTGTTTATCTCAAAGTTTGTCCCCATCCCAGCTACTGCAATCCCCCATCAAGCTGCAGATATAAATGCTCGTGGCAGCTCCTGAGCATGAGGTGAAACTATGCTAAAACTCCCTCTATTGAACACCCAATTTCATGGCCGGTGTTTGGTGGCAAAATGACAAGGGTAACCCAAATAAATGGGACACTTGCAGCTCCCATAAAGCAAACCCACAGATTGCTCTCTTGGCTTCATCCAGGGAGGTTTGGTGTTAGCAAGGAAGGTCAGCTCAACTTCAGATGTATCCCCAAACCCTTTTCATCCAGTTGTGGTGCTTCAAGCAAATGAAATTTCAAAGGAAGACTTGGAAATGGACATGTTATTATGGATATAAACATGGATGAGCAATTTTTCGTGAAGGGGAGACAGTGTTTACTGTTGCTGAGCTGTAGAATAGATAAATAAAAGCACTCTCAAGTGCACCCAGCTGTGTTCTGCTACAGGGAGCTGCTCTGGCTGTTCATAGAAACCTCCACAGAACAAACGCCAGTGGCATTTCCCACCCAGTGCTGCTTGCACACCTCTACTTCCACAGAAGTAGCTTTTTGTTTAAAGCTCTCAGCTATTCAGTTGGTTTTTGGTGAAGTGTTCCTGCAGTGATCGCCCTTTGCTCAGCAGGAACCAGGAGGGAGCCACCCTGTCCCCATCAGCATCTTCACTCAGCCACAGCCTGGGGGCTGAGAACATGACTTTGTACCAGTTCTATGAAATTGATACAAATTGGGGCATTCAGTTCTCTCATTTTGGACATGTGTTAAAAAAAAAAAAAAAAAAATCCTTCTTGCAAGATACACGTGACAGACGCTCAACCCCAGCCTTGCTCAGGAAATTGCCTTGCATCTAGTAGGGGAAAAAAGCCTCACCAACTTGCCACCTCCATAAATCAGCCATCTGCAGAATGTAAACTGGTGCAGCGTGGCTCTATCAGCACTTACAGCTCTGAGTGCTTTGCAGAGGTTTACACAAAGCGAACGATTTCTCCTCTCCTAAAAGAAATCTCATGCTATAAATTACCAGACTTTCCAGGAGACATGACAAAAACCCACTCGTTGGTGCTGACCTCCGGGACTCAGCTACAGAGCTCATAAAAAGGAGAAGTTTCCCTGGAGCTGGAGAGCTGAGTTTATCTCCGGGTGTTTGGGGAAGAGGGTCACCCGCGGCACATCGCGATGCCGCTGCAACTCGAGAAGGTGCTTTGGGAAGGGTCTGACAGATGATGGGAGGAAGCAAAGAGGAGACCAGCGCACTCCTGTCCTTCCTGGCCTTCACAGGCCCCAAGGACATAACCCAGAATCAGCCTGAGAGAGCAGCAGAACTCCTGCTGAACCCAACGGGACATGGAAAGATATTGCACCATTTGTAAGACTCCATTAACCACCTGTGTTTTCAGTTCTGTGGCACTGGCTGCAGGAGGAGGGGCTCCTTTCCAAGTGCTGAAACAGTTTTTGCCTATGTTTTCACATTCTCAGATTTCTCTTAAGTCACAAACACAGATAACAAAGCTGCCAAACCAACTGTGGGGCCAAGAGTGCCCAACTACACTGTGCTTCTCTCAGCCACAACAAGGTTTGTACAAAGGGTCCATCAGGAGCAACATCCTCTACGTCACCACATGGACTGGAAAAAACCCCACTTGTTCTTGAAAATGTCAAGACTCTGGAAGACAAGAAAGAGGGGAGGCAAATGGGGAATGACTTCCCACTGTCAGAGGGCAGGGACAGATGGGATCTTGGGCAGGAATTGCTGGCTGGGAGGGTGGGCAGGTCCTGGCCCAGGGTGCCCAGAGCAGCTGTGGCTGCCCCTGGATCCCTGGCAGTGTCCCAGGCCAGGCTGGACAGGGCTTGGAGCAGCCTGGGACAGTGGAGGGTGTCCCTGCCCATGGCAGGGGGCGGCACTGGATGAAGTTGAAGCTCCCTTCCAACCTAAACCATCCTGGAATTCTGTGATCTGTGGTACTTTGAATAATTGTAATAATACTGGGTATAACTGGGGTTTGGTGGAAAAACACAGGGCTGGTTCCTTGCTGTAGGGTCACTTCTGGGAAAAGTGGCTGAAGAGTCGGCCCACTACATGCTCTTTTTCTCAGAGCTCTTTCTTAAGTTAGACACAGACACTGAGGGGAAAAGCAACATCTTTCTGTAAGACTGCTCAGCACTTAGCAATTTCATAGTAACTGGTACGTTTATAAAACTTTTTTGCTTGCTATTTTGTTTGCAGCATTATAAATCAGTGATGCTCTCCAGCTGAGGAGCTGGGGATATCCACAAGAGGAGTAGACACACAACCAGATTTTTACTTGACTTTGTGACAAGATGAGCTTTGCACAACTTCTCTTTGCCGTCTTCTTTACCTTAAACAGCTGCTTTCCTCTAAAGGGATGCTAAAACTACCAGTGGGGCCCTGGGTGCCCATGCTACCTGCATGGTAGCCCCAAACCTGCTGCAGTGGGCCAGGAGACTTCATTCTGCTTCTAAGAAACATCCTTGACATACAATAAAAAAGCCAAATTATAAAAACAGGAAACCACAAGTGGTTTCACCTCTAATAAGTTCAGCTGCTCAAGAGAACCAAAAGAAACCCCCAAAACACACTGAGCTGCAATTTCTGAGACCAGCTGTGCTGACACACTCATTGCTGGCTGTTTTCTGTCCCCCTACATGGCCCAAGGTATCACCCTGCTTTCCAGAGCATCACCATATCAGTACCCACTTACAATGTCACTCACAGTAAGGAATTCTTCTCAATTCTCTGTTTTTGGCAACCTTGCCCTTCAACCAAACCTCCCTCCAGTCTTGCTCATAGACAGCAATAAAGAAATTCTCACAGACCTCCATCCTGGGGGAATTTGGATTAATCATGAGAGGAGAAGGAAGTCTGGGAGCTCTGAGGTCTCCCTGGTGCCCCTGAGGAGTCACAGCAAAGGGACTGCACTGCTCTCATGCTTTGCTCCCAACCCACTCCTGGTATCCCATGTCTATCTGCCCTTCCTGTCCTTGGGCCCTGGTCCACACCAGCCACATGGGCAGATGACTCTGCAAAGTCTTGTCCCAGAGGGAAAAAAACCCTAAAAACTAAAGAAGCAACAAAAAAACCCACTCTTTTCCTGAAGCTGTCTTGCTGCAGCAACTACAGAGAGGTTTGGGATGACTAACACTCCTCCTTTCAGCAGCCAAGTGAGACACAGCTCACCTTCACAACAGAAAATAGATCAGAGATTAATTTATTGTAAATGGAATGTGTATCCAATAACACAGTGCTGAGAAATGGGAAAAACACGGAAAGGATTTCAGGCAAGGGTGTGCCTGAAAGCAGAACTGTGCATGTCAGGAGATTCATTAACGTGCAGTGCCGTGGGACCCCGAGTGAGGAAATGAGCTCATCTTTTCATCTTCAGAAATCCCATCTCTTCAGTTCTGTAAAACTGATGGAATTTGCTGCCTTCATTCCCTGTCCCAGTGAGGAGAGAGTTCTACTTTTGTAAAAACTTAACTCAATGGATTTCTCTATTTAAATAGTTCTATTAAAACGGGTCTTACAGTGGATTTAACATGCCATAACTTCAAGACCTGATTGAAATTTTGAAGCTGTATATTCATTATATATGCTAAGTATGTTTAAAATGACAGTAAGTGTGATTTTATTATTCAGGTAAAGCTTGACAAGGGAACCATGTTCAAGGACTAGAAGAATTCGTCCTGTAGTAATAATCAAAGCTATTTTTTTCACAAATTATTTAAAACTGGGAACAGCCCCCTATTTTTCAAAGTTGGCCATCCATATTCTCTGAAAGGCACACACTCATGCTGAATTCTCTGAGAATAACAACATGTAAATACATAAAATAATTTAAAAAAGGATAAATAAAAGGAGATATTTCAGAAACAAGCCAGCAGTATGTCTCTCTCCTTACAGGTGAGCTGCATCTCTCTCCTGGTGACAGTTCTGGAGATGTTTGTAGTGACAAGGGCCACCAGCAGCCAGGCTGCACTGGAGAGAGATGGAAGATACTTTATACCAAGGTAAGATGACTCAATAATCCCTATTATCCCCTTCCAGGTCAGCTTATTCTGTAATTCCATGATTAATTCTGTGATGCTGTGACTGACTTTGACAGCTGTGGGAACCAGCAGGGATTTCTGGGCGGCTGAGACTGTCCAGATTTGTTAGTGTTAGTTAAGATAGTTCCAGCAACTGGTGTTAGTTGAGATAATTCCAGCAGCTGGTGTTGCTCCTGCCACAGGAGGAAACACACAGGTAATTAATTGCTCCAAGTTCCCGCAAGCACCCGCAGCAGCTTTGTCATTGCATTAATTGGGTGATTTGCCTGCTGGGTGAAAGCACAAACTCTGACTCACTCCTCTGAGTTAATTCACAACTGAAGGAGTCCACCTGGAACTAACTGTCAGCTGCCTTCCTGTGGTCATTAGGTGATATTCATTGAACTAATAAAGAATCTCCATTAAAAAAATCTCTAAAATTGGGTAGGGTGGATTTTTGAGTCCGTGCCTCCAGCCCAAACAAGAACAGGTAGTACGTAAATCCATGCTTCAGCTTTGCCCCAGGTGAAGTCTGATGATGACTGAAATAAGTAAAAGGTCACCTCGTGTCCTGCATATTTCACTTTTTCTCTTGTGCTACAGGGTACGCTGGGATTTTCTGCTTTTGCCACAGGAGATCCCAGAGGTTTTTGATCTCCTGCTTCAGGAGTCCTCTGAGGTTCAAAACATTTCCCAGTATCAAAGTATGCTCTTCTTCCCACCTGATCTTTAAACACACAGCAGTTCATCCACTGTGTGGAGACACACCCACCTAACTTCAGCTCCAACATGAACAATTTCTGTTTGGGGAAGCACAAATGTTTGATCTCTTTGCTTGCACAATGTGACTGGGAAGAAGGTGAAACAGGATGACACCAATTTTAGAAATGTGTTTCATTTTTGTGAAGCCAGAGCATCATTTACTTTTGACAATAATGAATGAAAACCATCTTTATTTCAAGCTCTGAAAGAAGAAACAACTAGAACAAGTGGAGCTGGTGGTAACCCATGGGGAGAAAACACAACTCTCTTTCCAAATTCTTGAGGCTTAAATGTGGACATCATTCATCCAGCACAGGGCTGTGAGGGGAGAGCTAACACACAGCTCTGAACCTGACAACATATTTCCTGTCTGCATTAATTAGCATCAGATGAATATGTCAGTACCAGCACACGCTCTCCAAAATGCCTTTATTTTGACACATAACGTCCTTTGACCTATCAAACCCACATCCCTCCATGGTAGGAAAACTCACCAGGACAGCCACCCTATTGAGTGATGGTGAGCACCCCCATAACCATTCCTGGGAAGAGCAGACCAAGAGTCCTGTGCATTTCTTGGGGAGTAACAGCCAGCAGAACAAAAGGTGTCTGTGTGAGTACCAAGGCTCAGCCCCAGATGTCAAACACCTGAATGGAGGTGTCTGCATGTGTGCTGAAGATCTGAGATCCCTCCAGAGCCATTTGAGATCTGATGCCCCATCCCTGGAAGTTTTCCAGGCCAGGCTGGAAGGGGCTCGGAGCAACCTGGTCCAGCAGAAGGTGTCTCTGCCCAAGGCAGGGGGTGGAACAAGGGGTGGCCCCTAAGTCCCTTCCAGCCCAAACCATTCTGTGATTCTGTATGATCCACTTTGCTCACCCTAATGCAGATTTCAGGCAGGACCCTGTGAAACTTCTGTTATTTCTCCTCACATAAAGCAGCAGAGGCAAGGTCTTGTCCGTTGGTCTCAACACCAAGATCCTGGGAGGTCTGGACCTGAAAATCTCCATTTGTGAGAAGAGCTGGGGTGCCAGAAAGGTGACTTTCTCCAAGGTACCATTCACATCTTCCCTTTACTGGAAGGAGCCCAGGAATATGTCATCCACATCAGCACTTGCCCATTCCTAGGATATTTCTAGTGCTGCAGGAAAACACAGTCAGGCATCATCCTGCACTCTGAGCACATGCATTATTGCTCTCCAAAACATGTGTTGAAGGCCTTGGCAAGCCTCTGTTTCCCCCAAGGACAGCTCAGATTCAGCTTCAGGTTCATCTGCTCTCTCTCTCTCCACGCCAGGAATGGAGGTGATAGGCAGTAGGTAAATCATCACACACATTTGGGGCACGTTATCTGGGGTTACCCAAGAAGCACAGTGATGCTGTGACTGACTGGGAATTTTTCCTCTCTCTGGTCTGTGCACAGATCTGGGTTAATCTTCAGATAGGTTATGGCTTGTGATGGTGCAGACCAAATTTCAAGACGAGAGGTGTGTCTCCTCTGCACACTTTTCCTCTCCAAGATTGGACACATTTGAAATCAAATACGGAAACAAACCCCCACAATCAATATTTTGAAGCCTGAATTTGGCTCTGGGGCTTTTATTTCTGCAGCATTTGCCTTCAGCAGTGAGGAGGGAGAGACCATGGGGCGGAGGTGGGTCACCACATCCTTGCACTGCCTGTAGCACACAGCCCTGCCTGCCCTTCATCTCAGAAAGATTTATGAGTTCCTCTTTCATCTCATAATCCTTCATTTTTGCCACGTAACCTCCCTCAAACCTGCTGTGAGTCAGCAGGACTTGTCTGTTAAGGCAAGATTGATGCATGGCACTGGAACAGATAGTGATGTTCCTGGGTCAGCCAGAGGCATGCTGGCCATATTTAACCATCTCTCCCCTCACCCCTGCCCCATAAGATGGATGGACCAGGTCCAGAATCTGCCCAGAGGTGCTCCAGGGGCCACTGCCCTGCTGACCCCTCCCCAGACAGACTGAATGCTGCACAAAAGTGCATTTTCCAGCTCCTTTGCACAAATCTTGTGTCCCACAGCTTAGGTTTTGGCTGCTGGTGAGGCTTTCTTCAAAATGGGACCAAAACACTGTTAATTGGTACATATTAGGGATTGTGTAGGTGGCAAAAGTATTCACCATGAGATTCTGGCCCAGCTTTCCCACATGGTCATACTCTGCCTCCCAAAGCTCTCCTGGAAAAGAAAACATCCCTAAAGTTGGTGTTGTAGTTTGCTTTAGAGGTGGGAACGTGTCAGGAATGAGAGATGGCTGGGAGCAGGCACTCCCATTTGCTTAAAAAAAAAAAAAAAAATCCCAGAACTTGATATGGGAGGTCAGATCTGCCAGCTTAAATCACTTTATTTCTAAAAAGTTGCCATTCTTGGCAAATATATCGTGGCCTTCACCTAAAAGCGAGGTTGTCTGTGAATGCCATCAGATCAGATGTGCACTGCGGCTCCTTTCATCCCCGGCAGAGCAGGGATGAGGGCTGCAGCCTGAGGGTTGAAAAGATACTTTTCTTTGGAGATGCCAACAGTTTCTTCGGCAGATTTCTCCCCCTCACCCCCTCCCACCCCAACCTACTTTCACAAAAGAGACAAAAAAAAAAAAAACAACAAAACAGCCACCCAAAAAAAAAAAACCACCCCAACCCCTAAATGGATCCTGTAGTGTCTGCAATGTAAAGAATTAGCTGAATGGGAAGAAATGAACCATGGTCTTTATGTCCTAGTTACAGTCAGTGCAAACATTGCCGCTAATCCCTGTTGTCAGAGGGGACTGGGGAAGAGACACGGATAGATCCCACTGGGAACATTTTGTCTCTCTCAATCCACACTTGAGATCACATTTTTTGTGTGTAATAACACTGAGTTGTATTAAGAAGCCTGTGGATAACGTGAAGCTGGGAGGGATAATTGCTCACTGTCCATTCCACCGAGCTAGCACCTACAGCCTTCATATGCAGGGAGGTCTCAGGCAACCCATTCATTTCAGGGGAGAAAAAGAAAGCTATTCATTCCCAGCAAATCCCATTTTGCCATGGTAACCCCCCCTTCCCGCCCCTCAAGCACAACAGTTGTTCACAGGGGCTGTTTAAAACAAGACAACAAAACCAAACCATCGCCCATCCAGCCCTGGCATTTTCTGCTCAGACTTTTCTGGGCAGGGATAACCCAGGGATGGGGAAGGGAAGGAGTGAACAGCTCATTTTGTCCCCTGCCATCCCTGGGGGCATCCCACTTGTGTCCCTCAAAGGGACCCCTCTCAGGGGTGGGGTGTCCTGTACCCCTCGAGCTCCCCCGTGGGACAGTGACAGTGACCACGTCCTGGAAGCAGGGAACAATGAGGGGAACTTATTTTCTACCCCGTTCTATCACAGGGAGGGTTTTGGTTTGCCAGAGCCCATGCAGGGGCTGGGGAAGGGAAAAACAGGCCCCCCTGCCAGCTCTGTCCCAAACTGGAAGGATCAGCCCTGTTTTCTGCAGACCCTTCCATGGGGATCATATCCATGAGTCCAACAGCAGCAGGGCACCAGTGTGGGGTCCTCCAGCTGTCCTGGACCCCTCCAGCCCTCCTTGGGTAGGAGCTCTGGAGCTCATAGCCCACAGCCACCACCAGGAAACCTGAGTTTGTGCTGCTGGTGAAGCATTTGGTGGGCTGCTGGGGGGGACATGGAGCATCCAGGGTTTCCCTTGGCATAACACTGAGCAGCCTGGGGTAGGGGAAGGAGTGGAATGAGGTGATCACAGAATCACAGAATGGTTTGGGTGGGATGTCAAAGCTCATCCAGTGCCATCCCTGCCATGGGCAGGGACACCTTCCACTGTGGACACCTTCCAGCACTTGTGGTGCTCCAAGCCCCGTCCATCTTGGCCTTGGACACTGCCAGGGATCCAGGGGCAGCCACAGCTGCTCTGGGCACCCTGGGCCAGGGCCTGCCCACCCTCCCAGCCACCAATTCCTGCCCAAGATCCCACCTGTCCCTGCCCTCTGGCCCTGGGAAGCCATTCCCTGGGTGCTGTCCCTGCAGGCCTTGTCCCCAGTGCCTCTGCAGCTCTCCTGGAGGCCCTGGAGGCCCTGGCAGGGGCTCTGAGCTCTCCCTGGAGCCTTCTGTGGTGCAGCTGAACAGCCCCAGGTGTCCCAGGCTGGCTCCAGAGCAGAGGGGCTCCAGCCCTGGCAGCATCTCCGTGGCCTCCTCTGGACCTTCTCTGACAGCCCCACGTCTTTCCTGTGCTGAGGACCCCAGAGCTGGGTGCAGTGCTTCAGGTGGGCCCTCCTGGGGCAGAGTAGGGGGGAGGAATCACCTCCCTTGACCTGCCCATGCCTGTTTTGATGCAGCCCAGAGTGTTTGATCTTCTGTGCTGTGAGTGCACACCTCTGGCTCACATCCAGCTTTTCACCCAGGAGAACCTGCAAACCCTTGGGGGCCTTGATCCATATGGTCCCACCCAACCCAAACCATTGTACAATACCCACCCCAAGGTCTCTCCTGTGCCTCTCCATCCCTCTGCATTCCTGATGCCCCAGCCCTGTGTAGCCATTAGATGTGCAGGAAGGTTTGGGGTGCAGGAATAGTCTGGCCCAAACCATTTTGATCTTGCACCAAAACTAAACTCACATTGCAGCTCCCACCGGAGCAACCAAGACTGAAGGGAGCTGACCACCACCTCTTTGGCAGGAGACCCTGTTCCAGCCAGATGTAATTCCTTCATGTAGTTATTACCTGAGTAGGGACTGATGTTGCATCACGGAAGATTCATGGAGCAAGGAATCCAGGGAAATCCAGCCAAAATCCAGGCAAGCAGTGTGGGGAAGACAGGATATCCTCAGAGTGTGCCAGAAGTGTTTTAATTCTGTGGCATCACCTCTGCTGAGAGAAGGGCTTCCCACAGCTAAAAAGCACATAATTTTTGGTTAACCTGAATTTGCATTTGAGAGCAAATAAGGGATTCCTGGCATAAATATAATTTCAGTGGAAACTAGAATTAAGGAATGGTTTTGGTTATGAATTAATAGGTTGTTTTATTTTTGTTAACTCAGAGAGAGCACAAAATGCTGGGAAATGAAAATAACTGCTTGCACCAGGTATTTTTGCAATAAATCCCAGCAACACCACAGATTTTATCCTGCACTTTACTGTTTATTGAGGTGAATGAAGTCCTTCTGATGACCCAGACTTCTCCCTGCTACATCCTGGGCATAAAACCTTCCCTCTCCACAGGCAAACAGTGTTGGTCATACCGCAGCCTATTAATATGTAGATATTTTAATCACCCTCCAGATCCTCTCACTAATTGCCCTGTATGGCTTTTTCAAGGCACACAACCAATTTCCTGTTTTTTAGTGGCACTTCTTCTTCAGAAGCTTCTCATCTGTCCAGAGCACCTTCTCCTCTCCAGAGACCCAGAATGTTGTGGGATCTCCCCCTAGCACTGCTGCCCCAAAGAGAAAAATTTAGGGTTAGAGAAGTCTCGAAGAAAATTGTCTTCATCTAAACCAAATAGCAAATTCAGCTGAACCACCCATTCCTGGATGGAGAAACCACTCCTCTCTGTCCACAAGAATGAGAATTTAAGGTTGCAACGAATCCCACTAAAAAGTCTCCCTAGGAAAAAAAAAATCCTGTAATGACAGAGTTTGACTCATACTAAACTCACTGCAACTGTGGGGCAGGGAGTAAGAAAAGGGGGGAAAATAAATCCAAAGGCTTCTCCATTCTCAAGTTTTCACTGAAAAGGCTCTGACATGAGCAGAAGCATATTAAAACTAAGCGCCTGGAGAAACGACTGCTCCCAGCTGTCTGTCCTGCCTCCTTCCCCTCCAGCGTCACTGTGTGTGTGACACAGACAGCCTGGCTCAGGCAGCAGCTGCTAAACCACTGGAAATTTCACACAGATTTAGGGTTTCTTTCATATAAGGAGTGTAAGCTGCAGCTGTTGAGCAGCTGCTGCGCGGGAGCTTAACCACCCGTGCAGCAGAGCTGGGGACCCCGGGCCAGGGGGAGGAGGACAAGTACCTGGGGAGCCAGGGCACCCACATTTGATCTGCATCATCCACAACCCAGCCTGGGGTCCTCGTCACAGCTTTGGTTTCGCTCAGGACCATGGCTTTGGGGTCTCTGTCTGCACGGACCCTGCTCCCTCCAGGCTCCAGGTGCACCAGCCTGATGCCATCCAGCTCAAAGCCCCCTGGAAGGAGCAGTGAGGAAGTGCTGTGGCCTTGCAAGTGTGGGCACAGCCTCTGCACTCTGTGAGTCCTTAAAGCATTCAAATGTCCAGTATTTTCGTTGAAAGGTCTGCATGACAATGGAATGACAGGATGTATTTACAGATCACAGAATCAGGGAATTACTTGAGTTGGAAAAGCCCTTAGAGGCCATCGAGTCCAACGATTCTCCAGCACCGCCAAGGCCACCACTGACCTGTGTCCCCAAGTGCAACATCCACACAGCTTTTAAATCCCTGCAGGAATGGGTACTCCAACACTGCCCTGGGCAGCTGTACCAGGGCTGGAAAACTTTTCTGTGAAGAAATTTTTCCTAATCTCCCATGGGAGCCAAACCCTCTGCTTCTGGACTTCTTTATTTGTGAGGACCTTCAAGTTTCTTACCCCTTGGCTATGCCAAAGTCTTAAATACTGACAGCTGTTGGCATTTTCTGGACTCCTTGGGACAGAAGTGGAGCCCTGGGTTCAGCACAGGGCGTTCAGGAATGGTATTCCACAGCCATGTGGGAGCTACAAGGACCCTGTTTGCTTCTGTAGGCAAAGATAGATAGAATGGTTAGTTAATAGATTTATTAATAGATTTATTAATAGATTTATTAATAAAATTATTTGAATCTATTATTAATAGATCTATTTCCTGGACAACACTGCCTTTAGCCTCCAAAAAGGCTGGAAGAGCAGGATTGTTAGCCTGGAGTGTCACAGCCACACTGAGAACGCAGCCATTCCAGTGCCCCTCAGCCAAAGCAGCATTTTCTCTGCTGTTCAGCGTTTGTTAAGGGTTTGCAGCTCCCAAACCACCCAAAATGCCAGCAAAGACCAGCAGCTTCCCTGGGGGCTGGTGTTTCCACAGGCTGGGCCACACCAGTGTCTGGGAGCTGGCCTTTCCTGCCCTGCTCCATGAAGGGTTCCCTGAGGCACCGAGGAGGTGCCCAAGGGAGGCTGTCCTGGGGTCCTGCGATAACTCCAACAGGCTGACCACGACCACTGGTTCACACTGTCAGCCTCCTGACCAAGAACTGTCAATTTGCCACCACAGACAGAAGAATCACTTCGCTTTGCCACACTTCTCTCATCCTCTCCAGACAAGCGAAGAAAACCAAGCAGAAGGTTTGCCTCAGAAAATGCAATCAAGTAATTTCTGCCTCCTACAATTCAGGGAAAGAGAGTTCTAGTCAATTTCATGTTATCTAACCTCATCCACTCTATCTTCCATGCAAATGATCTTATCCTCTCATCATAAAGGCTCAGGACAGCATCAGACTGTTCGCTGTTGCCACAAAGTTGTTTTTATTGATAAATATGAGTGAATATTTATTTACCCTGCTGGTGCCCGTTAAAGAAATACTTATGAGAAATGCTCCAGACCAGTTCCAGTGGTGTTTCGTTGGTGGTTTCCAGCAAGGCTGCCAGAACTGTGTAGTGTTCAGTCTCTGAAACTAATGGGGAAGAAAAATAGCATTGCAGGATACCATTCTATATCAAGCCTGTTTTGAGCCACATTTTTGCTACACACATCACACTGTGAGTGGTTTCCTAATTTCTTTGCATGACGTTAATGAAGGATGAAATTCAGGTTTACATTTCAAGCAGCCACACACCCCACAGAAGTTTCACTGAGGGTGTATATTAAATATAAATTAAATATTTGCTTTGGTTTGTTACGTCATATCAGCCTCAGCCAGAAGATATCCCACTTCCAGCCCTGGGCTCCTGGGGTAGAAAATATTCCTACTGACAGCAGAACCCTTGTGAGAACACTCAGGCCTTGCATGCATGCTCTGGGTGATGGGGCAGGAGACTTTCCAAAGAGAAGCCATGGTGCTGAGGGGATGAACTGTTAGGATTTAGGAATGGACCTGGGGCAGAACCTCAGATCTACCCACCTTTGAATTTCCCCGGGTTTTTGTATTTGTGTTACAGCATGAATCTGTCTGTTCTTGCCCTTTGACACGTTCTAAAAAACAACAAAGCTGTTGAACTCCCACTGAAGAGCACTTGCAGAGGCTGGCATGCTTTTCCCAGGAAAAAAAAAAATCCTACAGAAAGGAAACACTGCGACCAGAACATCTACATCCCTGGCTGCATCCAGCCCAGAGGCACTGTGATGAGAGAGAATATACCTGTAGATATCAGAGTGGGTGGAAATTATAAAAATTTCCAACTCCAGAGGCAGTTTAGAGGCAGTTTCCTTCATGCAGCATCATCTCCCTGCTCTTTTTGAAGAAAGACACTCACTGGTTTGGAATCTCAAGAATTCAGAATTAATCCCGCCTCCTGCCCTACCCCCCCCCCCCCCCCCTTTTTTTTTTTAATCTTGTAGGTGGGAAATATTACAATGCTAATTGACATTTTCAATCATTGATCCTTTGAAAAACACCTACATGATCCTGCTGATAAAATCTGAGGGCAGCACGAGCACTGGCAGCTATCACTGAGGGCAGGGCAGCTGTGCTGGGATCTTTCAGCCAGCCAGAGGTGTTCTGACAAACCCCATTTTCACTGAGCACGACAGAAAGCTGCAGCTGCAGTTGCTATCTGTGTTCAGGAGAGTTTCAGCTGGGAAAAAAAATGCAGATGCAGTGGTATTGTATTGGTATTTGCATTGATGATAGAATTGCAGTGACATTGAAGAAGCTGGTAGCAATGCCAAAAAAACCAAAAGGACTGGAGAAGTCATTTTAAGATACAAGAGGTATTCTCAAGTCTCTGCACCAAAAGGAAGAACAGAAACCATATTCAGTCCACCATTCCACTCTGAGTTCACAACTCTGGCTGGGGCTGGGGCAGCCCCATAGCAGAGGGGGGTAAGGTTTTCAGTAGCTGCACTGAGTGAAGGCATTTGCCAGCTGGGATCCTTGCCCACAGCAGATTCCGTCCATCTCGTGGTCCAAGGGCACTGTTCTCTCTGCTTTAGCCAAAGGAGGGCTGAAGAGTGCTTTGATCTCTGCTTATGAGTGCCTGGACTGGGAAAATAATTAATGGGTACTAATCAACCCCCAGACCACTGCAAGTAAGAGTAAATCTCCCTTTCTCCAAATGTTTGACTAGCCACGTGGGGCAACCCTCACAGGAGGAAATGGACCTGCATTTCTTGGTGTCCTCAGCTCCTGACGTCACCTTTCTCAAGAGGGTCCTTCAGCCAAGCCCAGGTTATTGTGTGTGTATGGCAGTGGGGGACAGGGGGGAAATGAGGACACACTGGATGCTTTTCCTCTGCTGAGGGAGCCCTTTGGCACCATGAACCAGCCTTTCAGTGGGAAGCACCCACTTGGGAAGCAAGAAGAGAAGAATTCCCTGGAGAGTGGTCTGTCCCTTGCAGGAGAGAAGAACCTCCAAAAGCACAACCTGTTCCTCCTGCTGTGCCAGCCAGCCCTGGCACTGCTTGGGGGGTGGCTTTCTGTGCCTGCAGTTGTGTCAGAACATTCGTCATCACCGCACAGGAGAGTGCTCAGTAACCCCCTGATGTTTTCATCCTCCCCCTGCACAAGTCAGTGTCCCTCCAAGCTCTTTCTTCCTCCTCGTTGTAAGGGCTGAGGGAGAATGAGAGATGTGGCCAGGGCTGCCAGCAATGACCTAGAGGGAGCAGAAAAGCCACCAAGCAATACTGTTGGGGAGGATGAAGTAGCTAGGCCCTGCAGAGATAATTTAATAGTAAAAGATTCTAAAAGTATGAAACCCACAAGAGGAATAGAATTAAAAGCAAAGTTTGAACTGTAAGTTGCTGGACAAGAAGAAGGTGATTAGGCAGCTGAAAAAGGCTTGGCTGAGTGAATCAGTGACACCCCTGCCAAGACAAAAAGATGAATAAAAGGTTAGACCTTCTTAGGTATCAGGGATAAGGTGGGTTTCACAGGTTTTGGTCTGTAGAGTAGTATTGTAATGTTGTAGTTCCCATAGGCCGTATGTAGATTCTGTAGGTTTTGTATCTTAAGGTGATTGGTTGATGCTCATTAGAATATTCACGATAGAAAGAGTTAAAATGGAATGTAACAAGGAGCTCGGCCTCTTTGCGTGCCTTCCCTTGGACCCTCTTAGACTTTGCACTGGATCCCTGGACCCTTCCCCAGTCAGGCTGCCTCCCCACGACCAATAAAGCACGTGTTCCAAAGAGTATCCTGATCTTCAGATCATCTCTCTCGTCGGACAACCAGCGTGCTTTCTAATACAATACATTTGCCCCTCAGTGTCAGGAGGAACTCACTTAACTGGAATAACCTGCCCGGGGCTCAGTGTTCAGTGTCCATGCCCAGGACAACCCACAGAGATCTAAAGAGGTGCCCCCAGCCACCCCTGGATGCTGCCCCTGGAGATGAGGGCTCCCAACCTACCACCCTCCCTCTGTAAAAACTCCAGAGCCTGCCAAGTAAAAAGAGAAGCAGCCTTTGAGAAATTAAATCCATTTGGGCAGGGACCTCAAATTAGAATTGTGCCTCTTGAGGTTTAGAGGAACACATGTCCATGTGGGTCCAGTGTCACTGCTGTCACCAGCTGCTAATGGCCAGCACACCAGAAAGGGATGGTCCCAGCTGGAAGGTCTTGGTTTGTTGGTGAATCCATGGAGAAATGCATGGAATCACAGAATCATTTGGGTTGGAAAAGCCTTCCGAGGCCATCAGGTACAACCCTTCCCCCAGCACTGCCCAGGCCAGCAACAACCCCTGTCTCCAAGTGCCACATCCACAGGGCTCAAGGGATGGGGACTCAGCACTGCCCCAGGCAGCTGTGCCAGGGCTGGACAGCCCTTTCCATGGGGAAATTCCTGCTGCTGCCCACCCTGCCCCTCCCCTGGCCCAGCCTGAGGCCGTTCCCTCCCCTCCTGTCCCTGTTCCCTGGGAGCAGAGCCCGACCCCCCCCCCAACTCCCTTCCTGGCAGGGAGTTGTGCAGAGCCACAAGGGCCCCCCTGAGCCTCCTTTTCTCCAGAATGAGCCCCTTTCCCAGCTCCCTCAGCCTCTCCTGGGGCTCCAGCCCCTTCCCCAGCTCTCTCAGCCTCTCCTGGGGCTCCAGCCCCTTCCCCAGCTCCCTCAGCTGCTCCTCACAGGACTTGTTCTGCACAACACAAGGTTTCTGCCTGCCTCCTGGTAATGACAAAGTGAGCAGAGTGAAGGAAATGCCAGCTTTGGGCTGGCTTTTGTTTTATTTTCTCTCTTCTTAGAGCTGTACAGAGTAAATGTCATTTGCTTAGCAGCCCCTGCCGAAGGGTTTCCCTTCCACCTGAGGGCTCCTCCTAGACACCTTGCTGGAATTTTGTGCTTATGAAATTGTTCCAACCTCTGCAGCTCAGCTCCCCTTGGAACAATGCATTCTCTGTGAGCCCCTGAATAGAAAACATCAGCCCATAGTGATAGAGCTCCTGTTAGTGCCCAGCCCTAGACATGGGATAAAAGTGCTTTTCAATGTGTACTTGGGAAAAAAAATGTCTTTTACTGCTCCCACAGTACTCCTTTTACAATGCCAATGCCACTTACAGCCATTGATAGGAAGAAGTTGGACTAATCTTAGCCAGAAGTTCCCATGACCTTTCAGTATCTGCAGTTCTGCAACTTTTCTTAAAATTTATCTTTGCAAAACAATGTAAAATATACCAAAGGACTTACAGCAGACAAACGGCTGCTTGTGAAGGAGCCCAAATATTACAGGAAGATGTTTTTGGTGATTTTGTGCAGCTGGTATGAGGAGGGAGGGATCAAGTGGGAATACTGAAGAACAAAACGAAAGTGAGTCAAAGGACTCAGCAGCGATTTCACACAGTGCTTCATGGAGCATAACCTGGGGAACTCCCTGCCCTCTTATATCATCTCAAATTAGCAAGTAAAAAGGAAGCAACTGTGATGAAATATTGGAACCCCCTTCACTTTCTTAGAAGCAGTAAAAAAACTCCTCAGAAAAAAAAAAAAAGGGTTTAAAACCTCTTTTTAGGGAGCAAGCTCATAAAAGGGTGGAAGAACCAGCAAATCAGAGACAGAAAAATAAATCTTTGGGCAAATGCACATCAAGCAGCAGCACTGGGATACAAGGTCTAATGGAAGAAGAGGATGATTGGGAAGGAAAAAAGAGAAAGATAGGATGAAATCTCTTCTCCCTGATGTCTTTGAGTAACAGTAAACTGTGCTCAGGGAGAAGCTATTCAACACCTCTGCCGAACAAAGCTTTTCTTCTGGCCTCTGCATGTTGCAGTCAGTCAGATAGATCAAAATCCCCCCCAAAAATGTGACAGCTGGAATGAACTAGTGATGCTGGCAGAGCAAACATAATCACAGAATGGCCTGGCTTGGAGGGGACCTTAAATCTCATCCCATTTTACCCCTGCCATGAGCAGGGTCCACTATCCCAGGCTGCTCCAAGCCTCCTCCAACCTGGCCTTGAAATATATCAAAATGATAGAAAAAATAACAGGAAAAAAAACCCACAACCTTTTTTTTTTTTTTTTTTTTTTTTTAAGGACCAGGAAACAACCAGAAGCCAGATTCGAGAAAAATGAATGCAAATAGGTTTTGTGGTGCAGGAAGAAAATAAAAAAATCACACTCTTGAAGTGTGTCATCCCACGACACGTTTTGGGGGAGTAACACTGAAAAGCAGCAGGCTGTTAAACACTCATCTGTTTCCAAGTGGGAAGTGCACAGTTTCAGAACCAGACCTTTTCCACACATAAATGGTGGGAGAAGCACTTAATTCCTTTTATGATGGGGAACAAGAGAAAAAGGAAGAGGCTGTGGAGGCTGGCCTGGGCTGCAGTTAAAATGTGATGCTCATGTCAGCGTGGCTCTGCTGGGACCCTGCACAATGACCCTGCACAATGGCCAGCCTGCATGTCCTGATATGATCTCTGGGTTTTCCATTTTAAAATTGAGCCTCATTTAAAAAAAAAACCAAAACAACCCAACAGATCAGCTCTGTTACTTGAGGCTCTTCAGCACAGGAATTTGCCAAGGCACAGGTATGGTTACTCCTGGGACGCTGTGGTGACACCCCTTGGAAAACTGTACACAAGCCTAATGTATTTTACATGCATTTTAATATCCTTAAAGCAACAGCAAGCTGCTTTTTATGCAAGCAGGGATGAAAATACATGCAAAAACTGAAATAGCTTCCTCTATTTTCATTGGGCCTTGCAGACAGCACCACTAAGTGTTTACAGGCTGTCCTTTTAAGATTTATTTTTATATTTGGGTATTTGGAGGCAGGCTCTGCAGCTTCTGCTCAAGTAGAACTCCTTTTTCTGCTGTTAGGCAGTAGTTTTTTTCCTAGTAAAAACAACCATTATTTTTACTAGGAACAGCTGCTGTCCTGGGCTCAGCTCAGCAGCACCCAATCTCCTCAGATGTGGGAAATTTTTTCCCTTTAATCTTGGAAACACCAGCTCTGATCTTTTCTCTTTTAAACCAAGGAGCAGGGATGAGCAGGGCCTGAATCTCCCTGCTCTCAGAATATCTTGGAGATGTGGGCAGTGAGCTCATGGCTGGGCTCTATGGCCAGCCCACCAAAAAGGGGTTCACAGACCTGAGCCAGACCAAACCCCAGCGTGGGCACCTGGAAGATCTGCTCTCCCAGCACTCCCCATGTCCACAGCAGCCTCCTGCTGAACACCAACGGGATGTGGGTTCCTAAACCCCTGGGCACTTCTGGGAAACCCCAAATGAAAGAAAAAGGATCCTTTCCTGGCCATGGAAGGTCGGCAATGCCAGACGTTCCGGCTGCCTACATTCAGCCTCCAGGCCCCTTTGTCTAATGTGAGTTATTCATAATTACTCAAGCTGCTAATTTTCCTCTTATGTAAATGATGTTGGGAGGCAAAGCATGAAGGCAGCTAGGCACGTACAGGATAATGGATTGCAGGAGGGAAGAATGGAGCTGGCATGATGTGAGAACAGCTCTGGGTGCTAGGCAGATTCCCAGATTCCAGCAAACTGGAATGCTCTTCTGGGAATTCCCTAGAAGTGCAGGTGGCACAAAAACAACAACAACAACAAAAAAGAAACAAACAAACAAACAAACAAACAAAAAAAACAGCCCACCAAAACCAAAAAAAAACACCATAAAAAAAAATTCTTCTTCAGATTAATCATAAAAAAACAAAATGGAAGGATGAAATGTTTCCTCTCACATGGAAAAAAAATCTATTTTAGTGCCACGGTCCTCCCTGCCCAAACCAGCCCCACCTTCCAGCACGGGGAGGTTCAGTTCAGTTACCCCAAAGGCACAGCCCTGAGGGACTGCTGGGTCAAGACTTTTGAGGACATCCTGTCTGTGTTTACTCTGCTGGAAAAACTTCAAAACGAGGCCTGATAAACAAGCTCATGTATTTTTTCACAGCATCTCCACCTGACAGCTGAGGGGCCATCTCCTGGGAGCACACAGCCCTCAGTGCTCACCTCTGGAGGCAGGGTAAGCTCCAGCAGATGCACACAGCCATCACCAGGAGGTTATCCCAGGCACTTCAGCTTCTGTGCTGGCCTCTACTTGCATCACCAGCACTGAGTTTTCCATCTTGAACCTCACTGCTCTTCAAGTCAAGTGGTTTACACTCACAGTTGGTGCCTTAGCTCGCTGGCTGGCTGAGCTGCGTGCTTTGCTGACCGTGGGGATGTCAGGAGAGGACAAGGCTGGAGTCCCACAGGCCAGCAGGGCTGCTGCTTGTCTCACATGACGTGGGGGAGTGCTGAGAAGCAGCTCTGAAGAGATCTGTCTCCAGTGAGCCCATGGAGTCTCCAGACCCCGTCAGGGGTTTGTTCAGCTGGAAGCCTTCGTTTGCTGTGGATGTGGGCTGAGGTTTCCACAGGTCTCTGTTAATTTTTAGCCTAATGAGGCTGAACCCTAGGGCCAGCATTTTCAGCTCCCATGACTTCCTGAGCCTGTGACTTCTTCCCACGGGAGGTTTGGGCTCCTGTGCAGGAGCACCTCTGGGCAGCACATTTCCTCTCCTCACCTTGCACAGACCCCCCGTGGGCTGCACCACACAGGGCTTCCAACCAAAAAAAAAGTTATAAGCTTTCCATAAGCTCAGCTGGGAAAGATGGGATACTCTCAAGATGTACAGAGTCTTACTGACATTCCTGTACACGGCTGAAAAGCAGCCAGAGGCCAGTGAAGTGCTAACAAGGATGGACAAACCTGCAGAAAGCTTTGAGAGGGACGGGATTTCACTCTCCCAAGTCCATGCCCTGTCCCACCAACCTGCCACAGAGCGTAAGGAGTGAAGCTTTTTTTGAACAAACACACACAACCAAGGGGACTTGAACTTGGGCTCATTAATGGGAAGAGTCACAGATTTTTCCTCTGGACATTTTTCCTCTTCCAGAGGAGAGGAAACAAAGGTATGGGATCTGTGTTAGTAACTGGAGGAAGGAGAGGGCAATTCCATCTTCTTTCCAGCAAAAAGAGCAACACGTGCCACTCAAAGAGCTGAGACAGCTAAGCACCATCTGTGTAATTAACCATAAAATGAGTAAGATATTTTCTTGGTTCTTCTTCTTTTATCTCATTCCTTTACTGAAAATCTGTTTTTTCAGCCACATGTGCCCTTCTATCTGTCTTGTCTAGTTAAAAATGTGTGAGTGTGAGCTGAGACACAACAAGGTGTTCTCCTGCCCTGGGGTTGGAGGCTCTTCAAACTGGTGTGTGGAGGCTTGAAATCACTGTGCCACCTCCCCAAAATACTGCTGTGGTGGGCATTGAGGTTGGCTTCAACAAAGTCTACAACAGGTCCCTGAGGAACTGCTCTGAGCTCTGCTCCCTGTGACAGGCACAGCACCCAGGGACCAGCAGGAGCTGTGCCAGGGAGGGTCAGGCTGGATCTCAGGGAAAGGTTCTTCCCCCAGAGGGTGCTGGCACTGCCCAGGCTCCCCAGGGAATGGGCACAGCCCTGAGGCTGCCAGAGCTCCAGGAGAGTTTGGACAGCACTGCCAGGGATGCCCAGGGTGGGGTTGTTGGGGTGTCTGTGCAGGGACAGGAGCTGGGCTGGATGATCCTGTGGGTCCCTTCCAGCTCAGGATATTCTGTGATTCATGTCAGACACCACCTGGGTCATGAGCTGCTGCTGACCAGGTATGGGAGTGAAAAAGGTCTCTGCAGTGCCCAGAAGACTCAAGGAAGGTCTCTGACCTGCAGCAAGACAGCTGAATGTGCACACGGGCCTCAGAGAGGTGCAGTGCTTCACATTGCTCAGCAAGAACATCACCCACCTCTGCCCCCCACACTCCTGGGCTGGACTACCTCCCTGACATGGTTCAGCCAAACAACAGCTGATGCTGTGTGTGGCACCAGCTGATACTGCTCTGAGCTGGTTCTCAGCTTTTAAATGCTGTTTCTGTTTCAGTTCACTCCCTGCCATCTGTCCTGATGCGAAACACCTATCCCACAAAAGGCCTTTCAGCTCCAACAAGCCCCAACAGATAATTTTAGGCAGAAATACCTAATTTATGACACAGTCAAAAGAGCATTGCGTTTTCACATGCAACTCCAGGAAGCAGCATGCTCTCAGGATGTCACCTGTTGGGTCCATTCCTCATTTCCTGCCCAGAAAAAATCCATTAGTCTTCAACTCAACAACTACATCTCAGGGCTGTAACCTACCCCTCACCTTTTCTGTTTACTGGTTGGGTCAGGAGGCCAGAATGGAACTGGGCAATGCAGAGATGTCACTGGTCCATTTCCAAATTGTTCTGTGTTCCCCAGAGATTCATATTCAATAAACCCCCTCCTCCCTGATACCTTTGTCCCTTGCTATCTCCTTTTTCAATAGTTGGGTTCAAGCTGCATGAATCAGGGAGTTTTAAAAGAATAATATTATTCCTTGAAACTGGGAAAAAAGGTGATTTTGCACGTTAACATTTTCAATATGTTCTGAAAGTCAAACTATAGTAAAATAATAGCTTGGGGCGCTTTATCACAGAATTCTAAGACAGTTTGGGTTGGAAAGAAGCCTAAAGTCCATATTGTTCTAACACTCCGGCCATGGCAGGGACACCTTCCACTGTCCCAGGCTGCTCCAAGCCCTGTCCAGCCTGGCCTTGGACACTGCCAGGGATCCAGGGGCAGCCACAGCTGCTCTGGGCACCCTGGGCCAGGGCCTGCCCACCCTCCCAGCCAGCAATTCCTGCCCAAGATCCCATCTGTCCCTGCCCTCTGCCACTGGGAAGCCATTCCCTGGGTGCTGTCCCTGCAGGCCTTGTCCCCAGTTCCTCTGCAGCTCTCCTGGAGGCCCTGGAGGCCCTGGCAGGGGCTCTGAGCTCTCCCTGGAGCCTTCTGTGGTGCAGCTGAACAGCCCCAGGTGTGCCAGGCTGGCTCCAGAGCAGAGGGGCTCCAGCCCTGGCAGCATCTCCGTGGCCTCCTCTGGCCTGGCTGCAGCAGCTCCAGGTCCTTGTGCTGTTGGAGATTCCCTTTGAAAGTAATAAAATGCACTAAACCCAAAATTATTTCTTATTTGTTCAGCAAAGGTGATACAGGACCACTGAATATCTGGTCTGTGTGGGGCTGGGGTTTTCCCCTCCTGGGCAGGATGTCAGTGATGTTCCCCTTCCACACAGAAACCACACGTTACAGTTTCACATGCTAAAAATCACCAGCACCATCATATCCCCTCAGCAGAGCTGGAGGCAAGCCCAAGGAGCCCTCACAATCACTTAGCAGGCATCAAAATCAGTAAAGAAGGCAGCTCTGTTTCCCTTGAGCATCTTTATTAAACTGAAAGCACAGCCAAGGGGTGGAACTGCACACAGGCTGAGCCATGTGTGACCAAAGCAGGCTGGCACCTCCCAAAATAAACTGAGTCAGGGTTGACTCGCTCTTCTTCACCCTTAACACCACCTCAGGTTCATGGTGTTCAGTGGTTTCTTTAAAAATTCAGCCTTTGGGCTTCTGTTCTTACAGGAGAAATCGAGCTGTCCCCAGCATAAAACAAAAGCTGTTTCCAGTGGGTGCTGGGGGAACAGTGGTCACACAGCTCAGGAGGGAAAAGGTGAGCAAGCCTCCCTGAATCCAGGATTTCAAACAAGCCAGGTTATTTCTGACAGCTTTCTGTGTTGGGAAGAAGAGATAGGGGAGTGATCAGCTTTTATTTAATTTAATGAGAGAGAGCACCAAGGCTGAATCTGATAGACAATTGAAATGCCTCTGAAAGACAGAGGTGAGGAAGGACCACTCCAGGTGGCACTTCCATGTCTGGAACTGGGTCCTGGATGAGTTCAAGACCTCTGAGGACTACTACAAAGAATTGCCTTCTCCACAGCTCCTGTACTCCTCATTCTACTGTATTTTTCTATAATGCAATCTTGTCTTGGTTTGGAAAGACGGGTATCTGCCAGAGAAAGCTGGAGCTCCCCTTGGAATGGAGAATGTAAACCCCCTCCTCCCAAATTATTATGATTTTGCAATTAGGGGCTTTCAGGCAAAGATATGGGAATAAGAATAAGAGTTCTTTACTAGGAATATTAACAATAAAAATGTAGCAGTACAAAAAAACCCCAAGCAAGCAAGCAAACAAAAATTAGAAACCCTGTCAGAGCCAGAATACAACCTGACACCCTGTTGGTCAGGGTGTTGGAAGCAGTCCAGATAAATCCTCCTAGAGTGACAGATGTGGTTCTGTTGGAGCAGAGATGATCCTGTAGAAGGGTGCAGTGGTGGCAAGATGGGTCCAGTCTTCCTCTGGGAAATCCAGTGGGAAAACCAGGCTGCACTGCTGGTCTGAGTCTCAGCTTTTATCCAGGTGGGAATGCTGGGCTCCTCCCACTGGGTGGAGCATCTCCCAATGGGATGATGAATTTTATCAGCCACACAGTGAGAGCCTCGATGGCCCATTAAGAGCAGATATCCCCCTGGAGGGAGGATGGGTCCTGGAAGAGGTAAGAACATTGCCCCACCTGGTTTGAACAGCTGAGCCAGTAACAGAAGGCACCCGCCCCCTTCCCCTACACCACCCTGGAGTTAAAAAAACCAACAAAACAAAAAAACCTCTTCAACTGGTTTCAACAGACTGAGATTAGAATACATGCTTTTGGTTATATATTGCAACTCAAGAAGAATCACAAACAAACAAACAAACAAAAAAAACCCCAAAAAACCAAACAAAAACAAAACCAAAACAAAACAAACAAAACAAAACAAAAACACAAACAAACAAAAAAAAAAACAAAAACAAAACAACAAAACAAAACAAAAAAAACCCCAAACCTATGGGGAAGGAATATTTTCAGTTTCTCTTTTGAACTTCATCATCTTCATCATGCAACAGTTATTTCCCTGGAAAGTAACTGGCCCACAAATCAAGATCAAAATAACTTTTTTTTTTTTCCCCAGGGATTTTTTTTTTTTAATAAAGACGAAATTCTCCTAACTACTTAAAATGAGAGAATGATAGCACCAGCACCCCAGAAAATGGTTTTGCATCTTCAAAGTATCAACATTAATCAAATTTTCAACTTTTGGGGCAGTAAATAATTGCAAAACGTCTGTTTCAACAAAAGTATTAGCCACTGGTGACACGTTAATTGAAGATTAGGCTGCAGAGTTTCTAATCAAGCAATGGAATAATTCTAAGGTAGATCATTATAACGGAAAATTTCGTATTGTCATTAATATCAGCCAGAGCTGAAAAGAAAAAACACCTACCCATAAACATGGTCCATCTACAGAGACTTATGTGGAGAGGGAAAAGAAAAGAATAAAAAGCAAAAATAAGGAAAAATCACGATTGAGGATGTGTATTTCTTCATAATGGCAAAACTAAAGTTGGGTTTTAATAGGCTTCAATCAGCAAAACTAAGTTACATTCATAGGCTTTTAAAAATGTGTTTTCTGAACACATATGTGAAAGACTGCTTCCCCTCAGAGCCACACATCCCACAGCAAACTGTCCAGGCAGGGGACTAGGGCCCGGAAGAGATTCTTTTTTTATGTTTTACTGATATGGTATTGCACTGGGGATTTCCTTTGAAGAGCAGCAGCTGAAGGCAGCAAAACGAATTCCCCAGCTAACATTTCAAGGAAATGAGAAGTGTCTCAGCCCTTTTTGAAAGCCTCTTCTGTCACTGCATAGCATGACCATATCTGCTGAATCCACTCTGCAAAAATCCCCCTCTCAAATGAGGGCCCTGAAACCTTCTCAGAAGATGAAATCCTGCAAATTTCTCTGTAGTGAGAAATTTCTCTCTTCAGCAGCGTAAATTCACCAGGAAAAAGAATCTAGTAGCTTAGCAGAGGTTACTTAGGGAAAGCTTTCACAGTGGGGTTTTCTTTTAAATGATAAAATGATAAAGGCAAAGATCTGGAGATAAACTCCAGTGAAAGATCTGGAGAGGCAATGGGGACCTCACCAGCCTTTCCCAGCTTGCAGGGCAGGATGCTTAAATGGCACCTGGTACATTCCCAGAACACCCACCTTATGCAAACAGCAACAACCTGCTGGGTAAAACACAGCTTGTTCTGGCTTGGGGCAGGCAGGCCCTGTCTCCCAAATGGCACATTTGGCATATGGGCCCTCCCCATCCTGTGGGGCTTGGCAGGGTGCCTCAACAGCCACCCTCCTTCACAGGATCACAGGATGGTTTGGGCCAGAAGGGACCTTAAATCCTCTTAAATCCCATCTCATTCCACCCCCTGCCCCGTTCAACCTGGACCTGGGGGTGTCACAGTCTCAAACTGCACCAGGGGAAGATCAGGCTGAACATTCAGAGGGATTTCTTTACAGGAAGGGTGATTTAACACTGGAAGGGGCTGCCCAGGGAGGTGCTGTAGTGCCCATCCCTGGAGGTGTCCAAGAAATGACTGGATGTGGCACTCAGTGTTCTGGGCTGGGTGACAAGGTGGGGACTCAATGGTCGCTGAGGGCTTTTCCATTCCAAGTGATTCTGTTTCCAAGGATGGGGCATCCACCACCCCTCTGGGCAATCCTTTCCTTCCCTTGGACACAGCAGCAGAGCTACCTGCTAATTTTAGCCCTGGGGAGTGATCTGTCCACAGGACAAGGTGTTCCCCAGTGAGGTCCAGATGTGTCTGGTGGTCATTCCCAAATCCTGAGTCATTCCCAGCCCCCTGGATCATTCCCAACCCCTGGGGCCCTTCCTGCCAGCCCCACACCTTCAGTGGGCAGTGATAAATAATGGGGGATTGGCTCAGCCTACTGGCAGACCCGTGCCTGGATAAGCCCTCCCAGCTGCCCCAGGCACACAGGGAAGCTGCCAGGAGCTGCCTTCATCCCCCTTCTCCCCTCTCCTCAGCACAGGAGGAGCAGCCCCAGCTGTAGTGATGCCTTCAGAGCAGAGCATGCTCAGCACAAATGCTGCTGTCATTACTCACAAGCAGTAATTAGAGAGGGCCTTCTCCACCCAGGTGCTTTGCAGCAGAGTTGGATGCACCATTTGCTTTGATGATGAGCTGCATCAACCAACCTGGCCCCATCCAAGGAGCTCTTTATGCAGGAGACCCCCAGCCCAGGGAGGAGAACATGTACCTTCAAGGATGCCAGCACAGAACTCCACTTGGATGTGGGATGAGCTGGATTGCTCCATTCTTTGGAGCAGAGCCATGAGCAGTCATTGCTACCAGCTATCCCTTTGGGGAAGATCTGGGAAAATTATTTTCTACCTCCTTTCCATATGAAAAGTCCTAAAAATGCCAAGAAGGCAGCAGGTATGGCTGAGACCAGCCACACTTTGATTCCTCAGCAGGAAGCTAAAGAAAGAGCTGAGAAGATCCTTCTCAATACATAAAGGTGATGGGAAATGATTTAGTTCAGTGTTGGTAAAGCTCAGGATAACATCCAGCCTGGCACAGCCGCAGAAGAGAGGTGGACATGATCCTGAGGAAGAGCAAATCTGTTTATTTATTAAGTCTCGTGCCAAAAATACTGGAGCAGTATTTGCTTGCAGAAATATTTAGTTCAGTCTGGGACTGCCCTTCCTGAAGCTGGTGTGGGATTATTTATCTAGGCAGAAAATTGCAGGGTGTACTCAGGTAGGAATAATGTGTCCTGAGCTGAGATCTATCTGCTCCTGTCACAGGCAGAACAGCTGGCCTGGCAGAGCAGCCTGTGGGGAGGGTGATAAAGAGGTCCTTTTCCATCCTGCCCCAGAGGATGGAATGTGAAAGCAAAGTTATTGCTGCTCCTTGAGGAGCCCCTGAGCAGGGTGAGCAGCTGAAGAGGACACATTTCCCCCAGCATGCAAGGGCCCAGAGTCCTGTGGCATCCCCCTGTGCTCCTCAGGATGGTGGGACTGGGGAAAAACACTGATTTCAGGCAAGGGCAAGAGTTGTTAGTAGATCAAAGGCAGTGGTGGAGAAAGGTTGTCCTGCTCACAGCTCTTACAGGAGTGTGTGAGAGCCACAAACATCTCTGCCTTCTGGAGACCCACTTTAGGTGGAGAAGAGCCCACCTAAAAGACCTGAACAGAGACTGTTGAGTAAATCTGTTTTACAGCCCCTTAAAAACACACAGGGACAGCGCAAACCTTGCTAAATACTTCCACTCCCTGACGAGGTTTTCATCACATTCTTTTGGGAAATTGCCTCGAGCAGTTTTCCCCAGGATGAGGGAGGCAGCTCCCATCCCAGAAGTCCCCTGGTTCAGCCAAGCACTCTCTGGGCCTCTCTCTCTTTGACCACAAAGCCACTTCTGATCTGGTGTCCAGAGGTTGTCACTCCATAATTTGCCCCTCTTCACCCACTCCCCATCATCACTCCTGCACTTTCCCTGTCATCTTCTGCTGCAGCACCAAAGGTGTGTCAGAATCAGATCCATTTTAATCCTGCAGTGGGCTGAGCAGGTCAGGAGGGTGGCAGAGCATGGACTGCAGGCACAGGCACCCCCAGGCATCCCAGTGCTGGGTGCCCAAGGGGGAAGAAGGTCTAATGACAGACAACATGATTTTGGATGGGGCTGCAGCCCCCTGTACCCAGTAACATCTTGTTCCTACAGATAAAACAGAGATCTCATCATCTTTGGTTCTGGGATGTCTCATGTACACCAGGACAGTAATATAAACCAGAAGTATTTCCCAGACCTGGCAATCTCACAGCTGATAATGAGAAACATTTTCTTTAACAGAAGACTTCCAGGCACAGAAATGCTAAGAAGAAATCATATCAATGTTAAAAATGAAGACAAATTATTCCAAACCCAGGACAAGGATTGTATAAATCTGTGAATTGGTCCCGGTGGTGGGAGGAGAGAGCCAACAAGCATCTTGTCAGGAGGTGGTACCACTGCAGGAAAACCCTGGATCAGCTGTTGGGGCTGACCTGCCCCTCTGTTTTATCCCAGTGCTGAACAGTGATGGGGTCCCGGGGTCAGCATCCCAGCCAGGCAGCACTGCTGGGGCAGCGGGCACCAGGGAGCAGGAGGTGAAACCTGCTTCAAAGCAATCCGGGGCAAACACTGCAGCTAAAAATCCTGTGGGCCAATCACTGCAGCTACTGAAGCCTCTGCCTGTGTCCCAGATAGGAATTTTGAGATAAGAGTGTATGCAGAGCCCACGGAGCACCAGGATTGTGTTTCACCCAGCGTGGCAATGACTCACCCTGCCAGCATGGGCAAGTAACTCCCCCCTCCATCCTTCTTCTCTTGCTCCATCTGCACTAAGATTGGTGCAGAACTATAGAAACTGTATTAATAAAGGTCTTTTATGTGGGTTTAATCATCTCCCAGGATCTGCCAGACCACAAACTTGAAACTCTTTATGAATGTGACTCACTCCCAGAGCACACGTTCATTGGTCGACAGACTCTCCTGATTTTGCCCTGTGAAATTCTTTTTCCTATTGGAAGAGAGGGCCTGAGGTGTTACCTATGCTGCAATTGAAGTTCACTGACTCACAGTAACTCCAGATACTTGTGTTACATGATTTGATACTCATTCATTCATCCCAGGGCAGCCTCACAATAAACACTGACCCCCACTTCAGCAGAAATTATCATGTGTGCAGATACACTTCCTACTTTTGCAACATGCTTTACGGGGTAAGACTATCTGCAAGACTGAAAGAAAAAGAGAGGGAAAAAAAAGGTTTTTTTTCTCCTCAAATATATTAAACATCCAGCTTTGCCACAGTGCGCTTGAAGAAAAGGATTAGGAGGAAAAAACCTCAATGTGTTTTGAATCAGTATCACATCCCACCTAGGACCTGGTGTCTGACCCGCAGAGAAATGCAGTGCAGCCAGAGATGAATGAATTTTAGTTACATTTTTAGAGTCAAATATGAGCTTGGCAAGTGATTCGTGAAGAAGAAAGTTGATAAACACGGACGCAGAGCTCAGCACCGGCAATTTAAGCTGAGCTGGGGTTCCTGCAATATTAAACCCATTGAATGTCTGTATTGTACAAAGATCTCTCAAGTTCCTGTTCCCCTGAGCTGCAGATGGATGGGGGATCCCGGGTCAGGCTCACGGGCTCTGTGCTGCACACATAATCCACGGAGCCAATTAGGGGCTCATGCACATCATCACACATCTCTGCGAGCGCAGAAAAACGGAAAGGAGAGATTTCCTGCTCACAAAGAGCCAGGAAATGTCCAGCTTGGCAGAGGTGTGAAACTCAAACCCTGAACACAGGTGATGGGCTCAGCTGCTAAAGAGGAAGCTATTCACAGGGGGGGGCACTGCAGCGACCTATGGATTTGACCCTCTTAACAAGCATCTGTTTGTCAAGTTCACTGATTCACACGAGCCCAGGGGGCACCTCCTTCGTGCCTGTTTATTTGTACATCTGCACTCACAGCACTGCACAGACCATCTCCCACCCAGGGCTGCCCCTCAGGGTAACCCCCCTGGGCTGCCCTTCCAGTGGAACAAAGATCAGCCCCCAGATCTGGGCCTGCTCGCTGCCCTTACACATTTACACCAGTTATAAGTGCCTCGCTGGAAAAATCCAGAGCAAAGCAGGCCAGCGAGACGTAAATGCATTGTTAAATATCTTCTCTGAGGCGCTGGATTCTCTGCAGAGCAGGACGTAATAAAAAGTTAATATCACCACATCTTGTCCTCCCCGAACTGAGCACTGGCTCACACACTAAAGAAAATGTCTTGGATGTCTGTCTGGAACACAGCCACTTGCTGACAGCCTACCATAACATTATGTACAGGGCTATCTTACCTTCCAATTACACATCCCCAGGGTGTTCCCTAAATATGGCTACGCTGATTATTTTCAGCAACCCTCCTTTTATTGAAAGGCACTTATTTCCCCTCTCCCTCCCAATTTATTCCAGACACACTGGAAGGCTGAATAAAAAACACTGAACTCTGTCGCCCATTTTAATTTCAAATCCAATTTAAGTTTCAGATTTTAATTTTCAAACACGGTTTTCACGTTTCTCAAATGCCTCCAGCATCCTGGTGTATCCTGCTGCTTACTCCAGTCACCAGCACGTGGTTTTTTTCCCAGAGCAAACATCTGTGTGGAGTAATTTCCTCTGTTTGTCACAAGGAAATTGGTACTAGGGGTGAGAGAAGAGAGGAAAGTCCAGAGAGCTGATGGATGGATGGATGGATGGTTGGAGGTTCCCTTTCCATCCACCTTGGATGTGATAGTGTAGCATTCCTATCACACAGGAAAGGTCACTGATATCACCACTCCTGCTGTATTTGCACGGTACATTTGGCTTCCCCGTGAGCTGTGACCACATCAGCACTGGCAAACTCCACTCCAATGTTGACATCTTTTGCAAACACCCGCTTCATTCAACAAACAGCACTAAAATGCACATTAGAATACTTGAGGCGTCAGCAGAGCAGAGTAACACGCACATGGATATTTTACCAACGTGCTCAGAGACTGGAGAAAATCCCTATTTGCCGCAGATTAGCAGACCTCCTCTGTCAAAAGGTTAAAAAAAGTGCAGCAGCCTGAAATAGAAACAAACACTCAGTTTGGTCACTAAGGTCAGGGCTGTTCTCTCGTCAGGAGCTTTGTCATCCAGCTCTCAGGAGTGCCCACGGCCATCCTGTGACTGCGGCCAGCCCAGCGTGGTCAGCGCTGGGCCACGCAGGGACACGTCCCCGTGCCTCATCACGCCCAGAGCCCCCAGCCAGCATCCCCCACCCCCTGTAACCTCCCTGACTGCCTTCCTAGGAGCTGATGCAAGAAGCAGAGAGGTGAAAAGCCAGCCTGACAATGGGACCAGGCTCCAGCTGCCGTGAAAACCTCAAAAAACCCCAACTCCGGTCAGCGGTTGCCAGCGCCAGCGTCTGGATCCGCTGAACCCAAGCCATGGCTTTGATTTCCTGCCATTCACCTGTGAGATAAAGTGTTCAATCAGCTGCATCAGATATAGGGTAGAGGGATAGACCACTATGCTCTCTTCAGAAAACCTGGCACACACAGATATCTTGACTGAGGTCTGGCCTCCCAGCACTCGAGGCTGCCTGCCCGTAAGGCCGTGGGTCTCCCCAAGGCACCGTGCACAGCAGGCTCTCCTAAAAGCCTGCTCCAGTAATTTTGTTGTCAAAGCACTTATTTTTAAAGGTGTTTGCAGAAGGCAGAGAGGGATAATCATGGCTGAGCAGGGGAGCACAGGCTGGATGAAATCCAGGGCTAGTGCAGTGAGTTGAGACGCGGCGCTGTGGCTGCTCGCCTGCTCCCGTGAACTGCGGGGAGATGGTTATGGATGTGCTGCAATGCAGCCACTGGGGTTTGCCTTTTTTTTCTTTTTCTTTTCCTTTTTTTTTTCTTTTCCATGAGGAGCTAATATCCTGGGAAGCCTTCCAAGGCAGCTCGAAAGAGAGGTGGACATGCCAAAACATGATGTGCGCTGGACACGGCTCCCCGCTGCAGGCTGCCAACCAGCTTCTCCAGCCAGCTGCTTTTGGAGTTGACAAGTTTTTCCATAGTCCAGGATCAAATTTAGAAGCAGCGATCCAGCTAGCAGCAAGCAGCACAGATGGTTTCTTTGTCAGGAGAGCAGCAGGTAGAGATCTTCCAGCTCAGAGGACTGATCTGTCTGGCCTCAGGTCTCCCTGTTGACTCAGAGCAGGAAAAACCTGAGCAAGCTTTGGTGGGGTTCAGGCTGGAAGACCCACGCCCATCCCAGGTAGGAGATGCCAGATAGGTCCTTTTTCCCTCCTTTAACTTCCCCCTCCACCTGAGCTCTGTGATCCACATGTTTATTTGCTCTGCAAGGTGGGGCTGATTCCCAGCCTCTTTGGAAAGCCACCACCTGCTCCGGGAGACCTTGGTGAGTGCCCTTTTGCAGTCATTATCTTTGCAATAAAATTCAAGCAAGCCCATAAAACTGGGGGGGAGAATCCAGCAGGAGTGTGGGTCCAGCCCCGGAAGAAGCGAGAGTGCCACTGGATTTAGCTCAGAGGTGCTCAGATCTCAGCCTGGGCTCTCTGCCAGGCACTAAAAGCTCCCTGCAAACCCAGTCTGGAGACAGAGCTTCTCCATGGCAAATGGGTTGGGAATATCTCTGAAGGGGCTCTAGGAATCCCTGTGCACTGCAGCGAGGGCCCTGCCAGGAGACAGCACTTGGCAGCCACTGTGAACTGGAATGTTAATGTCCAGGTCTGAGCACCAAGATCTCACCCCAAGCACCTGAGCTTTGTGCTGGGTCACACTGCAGAGTGGCTCTCCCAGTGCCTGGGCTGCTCTCTAGGGCTGACAAAGGCAGAAAACCTGTTTCCATCCCTAGCACTGAGCTGTTCCCTCACCTCCAGCCAGGGGCAAACCCCTGTGCCTCAGTTTCCCCAGCACTTACCCAGCAGCACTTACCCCACAGCGCTTTGAAGTCTCTCACAGTGAGACTCACACCACATGTAAGACCCAAGTACCACTGCAATGTAATTACAACAATCTCCTTCATTAAACTTGGCTTTCTCTTCTCCACTGAGGGCTTTCCCTGCTGGCTGGCAGGACGCAGAGCAAGGGGAGCCCTGCTCACACCACTGCTGTTTCAGGCCACGTCACTGGACTCACACCACCCTCCTGCACCGTATTCCTTCTGGGAATGCAACACAGAGAGCGTGGGAAGCACGGAGGGACCAGGCCCTTGATGTGCAGCACTCAGACAAATCCCACTCCTTCTCCCTTGCCTCTGCCTCTTTGTAGCTGTGACCTCTCCCTGGCGAGGCCAATCTTCTCGATGGCATTTCGGGGCTGACCAGGGCACTGAATGGGGAATTAGCCAGAACACAGTCTCCTTTGTTGAAATGCTCCTTCTAAAGTATGTAAATGGGGCAGGTTGCTGTTCCAGCCCCAGCAGGTACAGACCTTCCCCCAGTGGCAGAAGCCAGAGCCTGGCCAAGCCAGCGTTCCTGGGTGAAACACAAGCTGCATTCCTCCTTCCTGGCCTTCCCAGCAGAGAAACATGAACGCCTCGGATAAAGCCATCCAACATTCGATATTCCACAGGGCAGGAATGCACTTCATCCTCCCTCTGGGATAGGGTTCTCATGCCATCTCCTCTTGCTGACAGATTACTGCCACTCAGCTGGCTTGGGGGTCTGGGGCAGGACCCAACACCCTACGGTGCAAGCTG
Organism: Phylloscopus trochilus trochilus; assembly: GCA_016584745.2. Lineage (NCBI taxonomy): Eukaryota > Metazoa > Chordata > Aves > Passeriformes > Phylloscopidae > Phylloscopus > Phylloscopus trochilus. The sequence continues at coordinate 89,514,283 of WQNJ02000015.1, forward strand.
GCAGTGCCTTCAGAGCCCAGCTGCTCCTGCTCCTTGCCCATGCTTTCCCGAGATTCTTTTGTCCTTAGCTCTAGTGAGGGGTTGTCCTGCACGAGGATGGGTTGGCAGCCTTCACAGGAAGGTGACAAAGCACTCTCTCATCACGCTTTGGGGCACTAAACTGGTGTTTGGATACCTCCTGGTGTCTGAGGTGGGAGGTAAAACACTCCTTCCAGACACAGACTGCTGCTATCAGGATCAGGCTGGAGCTTCAGGGCACCAGGAGCAGGGAATTCAGTCACAGAAATGTCACTTGAAGCCCAGGACTTGTCCCATGTTTTGGTCCATGTAGTCAATAAACAGAAAAAAAGTCAAGGTTTGGCTGAGGGACACAGAAACCTTTCAAGCACATATGAGGGGAGCTCCAAGACAGCCACCAGACCTTCCTGCCGTGGTGTTTTAGTGACTAGGAGTCTATCCTGTGGCTGAGGGGATCCACCAGAGGAAAGGCAAGAGGGGATTTTGCTCTACACATCCACATTTCAATGCACAACACTGTAGTTTTGCTTTTGGTAGCAAACACCAGAGCTACAGGCAACAAAGAAAGCAAAGAGAAGAAGAAAGGAAGAGGAGGGGACAGAGGGGGAGTGGGATCAGAGGTTAAAGGGCACCCAGAGCCTCATACAAAACATTTTGCTTTTGATCTTGTCCTTGATCATGAAGGTCCATCCCACTTTTGCACAGTCATAGGTCATATTATGGCTTGTTTTCTCAACAAAAAGAAGCACAAAGCCAGAATCTGGCAGACATTGGCTCTCAGGCACAGACCTGGGCAAGGGTCACATTTTCAAAGAGGTCAGTACCTATTCTGTCCCCAGCCAAGGACACAAGAGAGCCTAGAGGGTCTGGGGTTTGTCTGCAGCTCTGCTTGCTGTGTGAATGTAGATGAGCAGTTTAGGATCCAGCTCCTGCCACCGTGCCCCAGGCTGGCAAGTTTGTAAGCAAATTGGACAACAAAGGAGGAGAGATCTCAAGGAGCTGGTTTTTCTACAAAGCCTCTGAAAGTTTTTGTTGGGAAGAACAGAATGAGAGAAAAAAAGACCCTGTAAGTGTATCCCTTCAGAGGAACAGTCAGTCTGTGGGCTCACATCCTCTTAAATATTGGAGAAACACACACTCCAGAGACCTCTTAAAAGGCATTTGCCATCAGGGAGCTTTTAATCAGAGCTCATATTTTCCTCAACACCAAAGTCAATCAACATCAAGACACAAACTCATGGTAAATCAGGCATCCTAGTGCAATGCTCACAGGGCTTTTCCCTTTCCTGTCCTTTGGACAAGGTACAAGAAATAAAAAGCCTGTTTCCAAACTGTACAAATTTGAAGTGAGCAGCTGCTCACCAGGGAAAGACCCAGAGCTAATTACCAAGCTCATCTAACAACCTCCTTGTGAGGTTCCTAGGATGATTCAGGTTGGAATGGGCCTCAGGGGAGGTCTGCAGCCTCAGCCCCTGCTCCAGGCAAGGTCAGCTATGAATTCACAGCAGCTTACTCAGGGCTTGATCCAGCTGAGTCACAGGAGCCTGCAAGGATGGAGACTCTGCAGCCTCTCTGGGCAGAGCTTCTCCTGCAGGTCCCTAAGCTGTGGTGTCAGGGGCAAGAAGGTACCAGGGGGTGGCAATGGAATCACAGAGGTGTCACAAAGAGCACCAGCTGATCTCCCTCTCAGGGTTCCCCATCTTATCAACTCCTATTAAGGCCAGGAGGACAACAGTTTTGGCAAAATCCAGGGTAAAACCCACACTAACTAAAAACACCCCTGCAAAATGAAGTTCTCCAGGGAAAGCACAGAGCACAACCTCTTCCCCTGCAGCTGCATTAGGAAAAATCCACCCATTGCCTGCTCAGGGTGATCTCAAGCCCTAAATTTAAACTAGGAAATCAGCTGTCATTGGGAAAGTAACCTGGGTATTTTCAGCCACCGAAGAGGAGGATTCCTGGCATAGCCTGGGGCTGCTCCGTGGCAATCACAGCACTCAGTTGCCTTTTGTGGGTTGCCTTTTGTGGGAATAAACCTCAGGACTGCCCTGGGGAGGAGGGAGCACAGGCAGGTTCAGCTGGTGCGAGGTGTGATGGGTGCAGGTCACAGCCCACGCCCAGGCCAGCTTCACATCCCGTGACACAACCAAGCCCTGGAAAGTCTTTGGCAAAGCCCAGATACACCTAAACAGTGGTTATTAGGCCCAGAAAGAGTTAGTCCCTAACTACTGCCAGTAAATATCTGGATGAGCCCATAAAGGCAGGTATGTGAGGTTACAGCCCAACACAGATGGGGGCTGGTCTCAGCTGGCCCAGCTCAGGTATTTTCACATAGTATTTCCTACCTTACAGATGCATTTACATTCTCATCCCCTACTTTCCTGCATGACCAGAGCTCATTCCAGCAACTTGATGCACACCTTATGCAGCAGGCCACAGAGAGCAGGAGCTGAGCAGTTTAAGCCCTGATCCAATGTAGAAAAGGCTGTGACCACACTGTTGCTGTATCCCCAGACATCTCAAAGCACTTTCTGGAACTAATGATGAGGTTCAGCTCTGCCCCAACATGGGAGCAAGCCCAGGTGCTAACATTTTGATAGGATCAGAAAAAGAAAGTGGTTTGTTACAAGCAGCAACTTCTCCCTGCAAAGATGCAAGTGCAACACGTAACTGCGCTGGTGGGAAAGGAGCAGTGCCAATCTTCACTCCTGTTTTATTCATGGCCTCATTTCCCTCTGCCAGAGGCAGTGATGAAGACCCATCCATGAGATTATTCTTTTTAATGAGTGAAGAGGAAAGAGCCCAGAATGACTCTTAGTTTCTAGACTTCAGGTTTCTAGTTTTAGTTTATAGAATTCGGATTGATGCTCAAAATACCGACCTGTGTATGGGTGACCCGAGCCTGGGACATCTTGCTTAGATTTAACTTTTATGTCAGTTCCTGAGCTGCCACTGTCAGGGCACAGGCACATCTTGGTGAGGCCAGAGGAGGGTCACAAGCACAGCACTGCTGCATGTCTCTGTGTCATCTCTCCTGGCTGTGACTCTCCACTCCTTTCCTGCACAGGAAAATGTGGCTCTGGTGACAGCGACCTCAGCACGAGGCATCTGAGCCAGCTCAGCACTTCACACCTGCTCCAGGCTGAGCTGCAAGGCCCTTCTTCTACCAGTGTGAGGGCAGTAGCTGTGCTGCAGTTGCTGATTCAGGTGTTTTTCTCATGTGCCTGGGCAATACATAACTGAGTAGTTTCCAATCCCATCCTTGTGTCCATCATCTCCCAGCTCCTCCCTCCCTCATCCCCTGGGCTGGTGGAGTCTCTCCCTCTGTGGAATAAGAACTGAGATGCTGCAGGGAAGGAGGCTCAACACTGAAATCATAGAACCACAGAATCATAGAAGAATCTGGGTTGGAAGGGACTGTAATGATGATCCAACTCCACAGGCAGGGACACCTTCCACTGTCCCAGGCTGCTCCAAGCCCTGTCCAGCCTGGCCTTGGACACTGCCAGGGATCCAGGGACAGCCACAGCTGCTCTGGGCACCCTGGGCCAGGGCCTGCCCACCCTCCCAGCCAGCAATTCCTGCCCAAGATCCCATCTGTCCCTGCCCTCTGGCCCTGGGAAGCCATTCCCTGGGTGCTGTCCCTGCAGGCCTTGTCCCCAGTCCCTCTGCAGCTCTCCTGGAGGCCCTGGAGGCCCTGGCAGGGGCTCTGAGCTCTCCCTGGAGCCTTCTGTGGTGCAGCTGAACAGCCCCAGGTGTCCCAGCTTTTAAAATGCAGACTCCACTTCTCCACTTCCCCTCTGTTTGAGACATTTTCCTTCCCCCCCATTTCCCCATCGCTGCCTCTGCCACCTCCAAGAGCTCCTACTCCAGAATGCCACAAGCCCATTTGTTTGGCTTCCTGCTCTTAGGTGCAACTCAACCCTCTGTGACTGCTGGTAATAACCAGAGCTCAGTTTTCTTTTGTCCTCCCTCCCAAATGTAAAATCCAGTTTCCCAGCAGTGCCTCAGACTTTATCACCCATCACTCTTGGTGGCCCCCAAGCCCCATCCCAAGCCTCCCAAGGTCTCCCTTTCCCCCCAGCCCTACGCCCCACACTCCTGGAGGCAGAAGAAGCCAAACTGCATGGACAAGCCCTGGCTTGGCAGCCATGCCAAGAGACTTGGAGATTTCCTGCTGGAGCACCTATGGAAAATGAACAGCTTGTTTTTTCCCTCCCTGTGTTCCCATTCATTCAGGCTGAACGCTCCCCAGTGTTTCCTGTCTCGGCAGAAGCTCTGTTTGCTGTATCCAAAACCCTCTCAAAAAAAAAAGCCACAAGACAGTCATATCCCATCAGGGTAGCTGCCCCTGGATATTTTATGGGATCACAGCATCAAACAGGCTATATTTGGACTGGTTTCACCAAAAAATAATCCTCCCCACTCTCCAAAAGGGGTTTTCAAGGACAACCTTTTTTAAATAATTAAAAAAAAATATTTAGATTATTGCAGAATTACTTGAACACCACTTATTTTGCTATCAACAGAAACAGGTTCCAGAAACTATTTAGAAAACCTTGCCTTGAGTAAATGAATCCCAGAACACTCAAGAAGTCATGTTCACTTGTTATCAGAAGCCACACACCTTTGTAAGCACAAGGGTAGATGTCATTTTAAAAAAAACCTCCTAGTATTAAATGTAGCATTTATTAGAGCTAATAAGTGCTTTTAAAAAGATTTTTTTATTTATTTAAGAACTCAAAGGTATTTTTGGGGAAGCTGTAATCCGTTTTGGAAAGTTTGTCCCACATTTTTAAACCTGCTGGAAACGTCACTGCTGTAGCTGCAGAGGATCTGTCACTTCCCTCAAGAGATGCAGAAAGTACTTTTATACTAAAAAAGTTGTGGATGCAGCATCATGTCCATACTTAACACACATGAAATGTCTCATTTTTAAAGATTAGAACTGGATAATTTTTACAGCCTCTTTCTATCACATCTTGTTTTTTCTTCCAATGGAACAGAAATATTTTCTCTTGATTTCTTGAAACAAGGACAGTTCATGCATCATTTGGCAGCCCTGTGCAAGCAGTTTGTACTTGAATTTCCAGAAACACAGTGTGTTATTTACATTGCCAATTGCAACACTTCTTTCTGTGTAAAAGCTCCCTTAGATTTCACCTTTTTTTTTTCTTTTCTTTTCCTTTCCTTTTTTTTTTTTTTTTTTTCTTTTTGGGATAAACAGACCCTGAAGGCAAGGGGAACACTGCAGGGAAGGAAAAAAAGCTCCAATACTGTTACAGAGCTGGAGGCCAAATACAAATTTCACAGACTCTGCTGGCTTAGGTTGATAAATTTGCTGGGATTTCAAGGCACAGCCCCAGAATTTCATGTTCCCTGGGAGAGTGTTGATGCACAAGATGTATCTGTCTCTTAACAGGCTACTCTTCCAGGGGAATGTGTGGATTGGCCCTCGGGTGGTGGAAAACGCACTCCTGATTGCTGTCCTGCTGCCCTGTGGAAGTCCTTCAGGATGCTCCAAGGCTGGGGAGGAGAGCTGGTGAAGGTTAAGGAGTAGGAGGGGAGCTGCAGGAATGGAACCACACCAGTGCTCCGAGACCAAAGCCACAGACCCCAAACTCCCAGCTGCTCCCACTCACACACAGCCACCCCAGTGCCTGTCACTGCTCCCACTCCAGCAGGCTGCCTCAACATCCAGCCCCTTCCAGTTGCTTTCCAATGGGAGCTATTGGAACACACGCTGGTTGTCCGGCGAGGGAGATGATCTGAAGATCAGGATACTCTTTGGAACACGTGCTTTATTGGTCGTGGGGAGGCAGCCTGACTGGGGAAGGGTCCAGGGATCCAGTGCAAAGTCCAAGAGGGCAAGAGGGTCCAAGGGAAGGCGTGCAAAGAGTAGGGCGAAAAGAGAGGCCGAGCTCCCTGTTCCATTCCATTTTAACCCTTTCTATCGTGAATATTCTAATGAGCATCAACCAATCACCTCTAGATACAAAACCTACAGAATCTACATACAGCCTATGGGAGCTACAACACTACAATACTACTCTACATACCAAAACCTGTGAAACCCACCTTATCCCTGATACCTGAGAAGGTCCCACCTTTTATTCATCTTTTTGTCTTGGCAGGGGTGTTACTGATTCACTCAGCCAAGTCTTTTCAGCTGTCTAATCACCTTCTTCCTGTCCATGCTTACAGTTCAAACTTTGCTTTTAATTCTATTCTTCTTGTGGGTTTCATACTTTTAGAATCTTTTACTATTAAATTATCTCTGCAGGGCCTAGCTACTTCATCCTCCCCAACAGGGAGCCACACTCTTAGGGAGGCATTAACCCTGGAAAGAGTGGGGTCTGCAAACATCCATGATCATTTCTCTTTAAGCAAGCCAGACATTATTAAATGGGATACACCACATGAGCTGATATTCCACGTTCACAAGTTCGTAGAAACAAAACAAGAGCTTGCAGTAAATCAACCCCATTGGAATAATATGTAGGGGAAAAAAAATAAAAAGGAAAAGATTAAATCCTGGAGTGTATAGTTGTAGAAATAAGACACAATACCAGAAAAAAAAATCCAGAAAGCTGATTTTTAGCTCTAGAATTTCACGTTTTCAAAAGGCACGGCTTGTCCCTCACTCCCACCCCTGCAGAGGAGAGAGGAGAAGCTGAAGGCATTTAGCAGACATTTGCATCTATATTCTGCAAGTAGCAGATGCAAAGGAAGAGATTCATTTCCCCTAACATAAGCCATCTAAAAATTAAATGCTGATAGTCATCTTGGATTCTTTTTAAACCCAGATTAAAATAGCTGCTATGTGCAGGTCTACCCTTCTCTCTCCCCAGAGACTACAGAAAGGCACTCAAGTGCCAAAATTAAATAGGGGGCTGAAATTAAACCAGAGCTATCCCACCCTCAGCACAGCTCCTGAATGCATGGCCTTGTATCCAGAGCACACTGGAATCCCTGGAAAAATCCTGGCTGTAATCCTGGAAGGGTGTTTCAGTCCTCTGCTGCTGCTCAGGGATGCGGGGAGGTCAGGATGACCCGAGGTGCTGTGTCAGCCCCTCAGAACAACCTGCCCTGCTGGCTGACAGCACCCCAGCATCCAGCACCCCTCAGGACAGCACACCAGTGTCCAAATGGAAAGGCAGAGGTGGAAGCAGAGAAGACACTCGTGCTCCCAGCCTCCCTGCTGAGACTGACTGCTTGGGATATTTCTACTGTCAGACAGCCTGAGCCCCACCAGAGCAGCATCACCCTGAGAGCAGTGGAATCAGCATCTCTGGGGGTGCAAAGGCAGGAGCTCCAGTAAAATCCTCAAAAAGAGCCCAACAGGGTGAAGAAAAAGAAAACACAAAGAATTAAAACATGTGTCTGTGGCCTCTATTTCTCACTGCACCTCGCCGGCCGTGCCAGCAAGGGAATGAGCACGAGTCTGTGTGTGTCTGTGTGTCTGTCTGTGTGTCTGTCTGTGTGCCTGTCTGTGTGCCTGTCTGTGTGTCTGTGTGTCTGTGTGTGTGTCTGTGTGCCTGTCTGTGTGTGTCTGTGTGTCTGTGTGTCTGTGTGTCTGGGAGTCTGTGTGTGTGTGTCTGTCTGTGTGCCTGTCTGTGTGTCTGTCTGTCTGTGTGTCTGTGTGTCTGTCTGTGTGCCTGTCTGTGTGCCTGTGTGTGTGTCTGTCTGTGTGCCTGTCTGTCTGTGTCTGTCTGTGTGCCTGTCTGTGTGCATGTCTGTGTGTCTGTCTGTGTGTCTGTCTGTCTATGTGTCTGTCTGTGTGCCTGTCTGTCTGTGTGTCTGTCTGTGTGCCTGTCTGTGTATCTGTCTGTCTGTCTGTGTGCTTGTCTGTGTGTCTGTCTGTCTGTGTGTCTGTGTGTCTGTCTGTCTGTGTGTCTGTGTGTCTGTGTGCCTGTCTGTGTATCTGTCTGTCTGTCTGTGTGCCTGTCTGTCTGTCTGTCTGTCTGTGTATCTGTGTGTCTGTCTGTGTGCCTGTCTGTGTGCCTGTGTGTGTGTCTGTCTGTGTGCCTGTCTGTCTGTGTATCTGTGTGTTTGTCTGTGTGTCTGTCTGTGTGTCTGTCTGTGTGCATGTCTGTCTGTGTATCTGTGTGTTTGTCTGTGTGTCTGTCTGTGTGCATGTCTGTCTGTGTATCTGTGTGTTTGTCTGTGTATCTGTCTGTCTGTGTGTCTGTCTGCCTGTCTGTGTGCCTGTCTGTCTGTCTGTGTATCTGTCTGTCTGTGTGCCTGTCTGTCTGTCTGTGTGCATGTCTGTCTGTGTGCCTGTCTGTGTATCTGTGTGTCTGTCTGTCTGTGTGTCTGTCTGTGTATCTGTCTGTCTGTGTGTCTGTCTGTCTGTGTGTCTGTCTGTGTGCATGCCCAGGGCCAGGAGGGAGCCGAGCCTGCCCAAACCAGCTCCCCGTCCTGAGCACCCCACAGGACCCCCCTGCTCACAGCCTGGGCTGTCCCAGCTCTGCCACCTGCAGAATATTGATGCAAATCTCTGCTAAACACCTCCATCTTCTCCTCTCTCCTCTGCAGGGGTGGGAGCGAGGGACCAGCCCTGCCTTTTGAAAACGTGAAATTCTAGAGTTAAAAATCAGCTTTCTGGAGGCTTTTTTTTTTTCTGGTATTGTGTCTTATTTCTACAACTCTGCACTCCAGGATTTGATTTTTTTTTCCTTCCCCCCCCCCCCCCCCCCCCCCCCCCCACCCCTTACTGATTTAGTGTAAGCTCTTGTTTGGTTTCTACAAACTTGTGAAGGTGGAATACCAGCTCATGTGATGTTTCCCTGTGGCAGAGAGGGTGCACACGGGGCAGTGGCAGAGCAGCAGGAGAAGCCCCTGGCTGCCCAAAAGGCACCACCAGGAGACCCTTAAGCATCCAAGGCAGGGGAAGGAAGGAGAAATCCCGGAAAGGAGCCCCCGTTTTTGTTGGTGGAGTCTTGCACTGCAAACCCAACACAGGGCTTGTGATGCCCTTTATCGGTGCATTTTGAGCATCCAGCTGTCAGGGGAAGGTGCGTGGGGAGCAGAGTGGGAGCAGAGAGAGGACCAAGCTCATCTGCGCATTTTTTTATATTTTTTTTTTTTTACGTGGCAGATGCTGGTTTTCCACGCACGCTGCCAGCTCCACAGAAGATTTTTTTTCTTTCTTTTTTTTTTTTTTTTTTCCTTTTTTTTTTCTTTTAACACTCTTAAAAGTGTTCCTTTGAGAAACAAAAGTTCGACGCAAAAATGCTGCCCCCCGATGAAATGCGGAAAGCGCCCGGTCTGGCTGCTGGTGAGTGCTGCTATTCATCTGACCCAGCAGCATTTGACATTTGGGCTTGCTGGGTCTCAAGTTTCCCTCTAGTAAGATATGGGCTGACTCCGCCGCAGCCAATCTCGGTCGGAGGCTGCGGATGGTGCCGGAGGGAGGGAGGGAAGGAGGGAGGGAGGGAGGCATGAGCACATCCCAGACGGCGCAGCACCCACGGGCTGCGTAAGAGCAGCACTGCGAGCCTGACCTCAGCTGCACCACAGCCGTGGCACCGCTGCCCGGCCCTCCTGGACCTGCTGGGGATGCTGCTCAGCTGCACATTCATCCCTTTCGTTTCCATTTTATATATATATATATATATATATATATATATATATATATATATATATTTATATATATAATATAATAATAATATATATATTATATATATTATTATATATATTATTTTATATATATATATATTTTTTTTTTCCATTTCTTCATGACTTGCACTTGTGTTTGCTCCTCTTCCCCCAGTCACCAGCTTCGCGTTTCCTGCTGCCCGCGCCGTTTATCTTCTGCCGTAATCGGAGGCAAGTGGAAGCTGTTTGACAAGAGCAGCGTCGAGTTTCCCAACACAGGCCAGAGCCTGGTGCAATACAACCAGCAGCACAAAGGGAAATCCTTTCTGTCAGCCAGTGTTTCAGAACAAATCCAGTCAAAATTGAAATCATACCAAAAGTGACAGGCTTGCAGAGGGCTGGCTGCGTGTTGCAAGGAGGCTGTGAGCTGAATCCACAACTCAGACATGTCCTCCCAGATGGAGAGAGTCCAAGCCAGACAACAATACCACAGTCCAGTCTTCTGAGAGGTGTAATCCACAAAAAATCCCACTCTGGGTGGATGTCACTACCCAAGCACAGCCAGCCAGCTGGAAAGAGCTGGCATGTTTGCCTTTGATGAGTAAAGCATTAAGTATGATTTGGTAGAGACACTTTGTGGTAGTGGGAAGATCTATGACATCCTTTAATCTTTACATTTCTCTTTGTCTTGTGTCCTCCTCCTCACCCCAAGATTTTGCTTTAACTACAAGCAAGGACAAAAAGAGGGGAGCTGCAGCAGAAATTACATGATTACTAAAATAAACACCATTTATACGTAAGAGTTCTTTAAGTATTACCACTTCCTGATGCAAGTACTAAACTCCTTGTCTACAATATTTAAGACAGGCCTGTACAACACAGTTTTTCAATGAGTAAAAATCCCTTATCACCTCATTTTGCAGAAACCTCCCAGGACTGTTAATCCAACATTGCCACAGAGTCTCCCAGCTCTTAGCAGCATCGTCCTTGAAGACCCACTTGTCACCCTCATTTCCACTTCTTGAGACTTTCTATTAGTGGAAATGAAATCTGCAGAATTCATTGCAGAACTTCTTCAAAAGGAGTTAAGAACAAACATAAACACATCTCATGGATGACAATGAGCCTCTGTGAACAGGCATCTACTCACTCCAAAAGCTATCCAAGGACCCAACCCCAGTCCCACTGAGTGCAGAAAAAAAATTAACTCCAGACCACAAGTGCTGCAGACCACCGCAAACCCATGGCTTGTAAACTTTATTTGCCAGGTATCCCCATCCCTTGCCTTCAGGAGAGGGATGGCCTCATCCAAGGATGCTTTTCTGCATGGTCCCTGGCTGCCCATGAACTCTGGCAAAGCTCAGCTTGACTTTGAGCCACCTCTTTGTTGGAGGAGATGCTGGAGCCTTCCTAAACAGAGTCTCAAGCCATCCATCACGTCAGTGATCAGCCATGGGGTGTGACTGCAGGGATGCACAGGTCTCATGTGTGCTGCACACTGCTGCAGTCCATGCAAGATGTGGCATGTTCCTCAGCCCAAAGTACACCCAAGATACTCATCTGCCCTGCAAATACAGCTGGGCCTTTTCAGAGGCAGCCTGGAGAGTGCTCATGTGCACAAACATGGCTGTGAAGAGCCTTGCACACAAATATGGGTATGAACAGCCCTGCCAGAGCAGCTGCACAGGAAATTCAGGGCACCTTGAGGGATAATGCTGAGGTGTCACCTCTCCCAGGTCACCTCAGAGAACCTCTGCCAGCTGTGACAAGGGTGCAGTGCACTCCTGCAGCCCTGCCTGGGCGAGGGCAGCACCCCCAGGGCACTGAGCCTGGGGGGACACGCTCCACCCCACCCCTGCAGCCTGCAGACCTCGGCTGAGGCAAGCAGAGCAGCTGTGGGAGGAACAGAGCAGGTAGAACCAGTGCTCCCCACCTGCCAGGGAGCTTGCTGCTGAGCAAGACCAGGGGCACAGTCCAAAACAAACAGCAGGAGAAACCACTTCTCCAAGGAACAGCTTGTCCAGGCTGTTGAAACTTGGAGGGCAGAGCAGCAGAGCAGCCCCGTCCCAGCAGGCACCTCAGAGGCTTGAAGCACACCTGGAAAATGGAATGAAGAGGTCAAACCCAGGAGAAGGGCCTGCCTTATGCCACAGGCTGACCCTGAGTTCCACGTGTTTGCTCTGGTTGTCTTTAGTAGGAACACACGGGGAGGAGGGACTGACACAAATCCAGCTCTGGGCACTCACAGCGATGTAACTCTGCGTCCCACAAGGAAAAGGAATGCAGGTTTTTCTCTCCCTGCTCCTCAGGAAGGGTACAAGCCTCACTCCTAATGGTTTTCTTGTCTGTGCCACAGGAAGATGAGCAGGCTGAACCCTATTCCATGGGGAAGCAGCAGGCTGGAAGGGGTTTCTTCCAGCAGTACAACCACCATCTCCCTGGAGGGCAGGACGAGCAGGGTGCTCAGATAAACTGCCCTTTAAAAGCACATCCAATTTCCCTTGTTCTAGCACTGAGCTGCACACCTACCAGGTAGCCTTAGGGTTGAGACTGGAGGAGTCCTACCACACTCAGCAGCTACATTCACACAGGCGAGTAATTGTGCAATAGTAGTTGCAAAAACCTCTATCATTCAGGCATCCAGACCTGAAATGGGAGGAGAGAGATCTCTTTTACTTCTTCTCAGCACAAGGTGAGCCTGGAGAACACCACCAACCTGCCAGTGATGCCTCAGCTCACACTACATGGCCACCAAGCTATCTGCACTGTGCACACACCTGCAACAGGCAGCTGAGTTAAGTCACACAGAACATTTTTAGAAATACAGCTGCCCTCACTAGAATGTTATATTCCCTGTGAAGAGTTCTTCCTTTGCTTTCCTATCTCAAACTCTCACGGTTGAAAGGGGCACAGGCAGCTCCAGTTGCAATTTTACTAGCAGATTAACAAAAACCTTGACAAACTTCAGCATATTTCTGATGGTTGATGTCCTAAAGGATTTTATTTATATGAAATCCATGCTTTAAACAGCTGATAGTCACTTCAAAACATGTCAAACTGACCCCTGTTCTGGCCTCAAAGGAGCTCACAAATCACAAATTTACGTAACAAATAAGACTTCCCGTGGGACAAACAACAAACTGTAAAATGGACTCATTCAGCAACTGCTGAGAACACTCATTTCCTAATCGGGCCCTGTGGATGCAGCACACACCAGCTTAACCTTATCTCCCCTCATCTGGGACTCAGACTATCTGCTCACACAGCAGTTGTGCTCCTCCAGGAGCAGCGTGGTGTCAGGTGCCAGCTTTTTCAGAGATGAATCAAACAGAGAATGGTGAAGAGCTACAGGAGCTACCCACGACCCTAAACCTGCCTGGCACAGCCCCAGCCCCAGCCCCATTCCTGGGGGATGAGGAACCTGGGCACTGAACACCCCTTTTGGCAGCCTGGGACGCTCTGTCAGAGGCAGATCAGAAGCTGCTTCAGCTGTGGGTGCTGCAGGTGACTGGCTGGGATGTCAGGGACTGAGTCACACCACAGAGCTCTCCATCTGCAGCCTGGCAGTGGCCAAGGCCAACAGCAGAGCTCAGCTGCTCAGGAGCACTTTGGGAAAGGGCCAAGTAGCCAGGCTGCTGCTGGAATAAGCTCAGGGGTTGAAGTGGAACATGAGATCAGGGCCATGACCTTGAAAATCAGGTTCTGGCTCATTATCTACAGTCTACAAGATTCTGACATCCGCTGCATGGGGTGCCTGCAGCTTTGTACCAGGCATTTTGCACATCCCTGATATACCCCATCCCTGGAAACATCCAAGGCTGGCTGGATGGGGCTCTGACCAGCCTGATCTAGTGCAAGGTGTCCCAACTCACTGCAGAAGGTTGGACTAGGTATCCTTTGAAAGCCCCTGCCAACCCACAGAATTCTGTGATTCCGTGGTCTATTCAAGCACTTTCACTGGTAATGACGGCTTGACAAGGTATCTCACACAAGGGGGGCATCTCAGAATTTTAATGTACTTCATTCCACAGAAAAAATAAGTTTTTTACATTCAGATTTTACCCGTTCTAATAGCTCTGTTCCCAGATTCTATCCAGGTAGAACTGACCTACTGACTTGAGCTCAAACTGCACAGGGGAGTGTGCTCAGGAGAGCACGAGGAAGCAGGATAGGGGGGAGGGAGGGAGGCAGGGAGGGAGGCAACCCAGCCTTTGGCTGCCTGTGCTGTGCTCTGCAGTTTTGCACCTTAATTCCTTGTGCAGCATGTTCCTCAGGTTCACAGATGGGAGACAGCAGCGTGGTCTGGTAGAAGGTGTCCCTGCCCATGGCAGGGGGTGGAACAAGGTGGGCTCCAAGGTCCCTTCCAACCCCACACATTCCCTGATTCTCTGACAGGGGACCACCTGCAGCGTCAAACCAAGTGGAAGAATCTCCTGATACACAAAAACCTGGCTCCTGCTCTCTCTGAGAAGCAGGCTGAGGGATGAGAGGGAGCTCACTGCACCTTCACATGAGCAATCTCATGGAGAGGCCCATTCCAGCAGTGGCACCCCTGTTACTCTGGCTGCCTCCAAGCCTTGTGCCAAATACCTGCACCAATGCCAAACCCCTGAGAACAAGGGAAGAGCGGGGAAGGAAAGCCATAAAGAAAGGAAAAAGAGAACTTCTCTTTATGGCTAGAGCCCCAAGCTGCTCTCCTTACACCAAACATGCAGGGATGAGAGTCACTGACACTCCCCCTTCCTACCCAGGGCAGTCACAGTGAAATCCTCCTCTGAAGCCAGTGATTTAGACTGGAATTACACAGGTGGTAGCAACATACTGCAAATTCCTTGGGTTTGGTTGGTTCTCAAGTCATTCTCAGGGAATCTATTTTTAGGCTTGCAACTGCATTTTTCCATGGCACTCCATGACCCTTCCTCCCACCCCATTGCTGGGCAGAGCAGGAAAAGGCTGAAGACAGAGACCAGCGACCTCAAACAAGCAAGACCTGAGCAAGGGGCACACCTGCTCTGCAGTACAAGAGTCACAGGTCTCCAGTGCAGTACCTGGAAGCCGTTCTGAGAGAAAACAGCAGCACAGAGCCAGTGAGCACACACTTCTGCCCAGAGCACCAGGACTCGGGGTTCCCAGCCTCCAGGACAAAATGCTACAGGTGGTGACAGAGGCAGGACACCCCTGGAGCAGGCACAGAGCACTTGAACCTCACCCTTTCTTTAGGAACAGCATTAATGAATAAATACTGGTGTTTGTGTAGCTGTCAGAGCGAGCCCTTGGTTCATATCCATACTTGCCCTCAACTTCAAACTACTCCATACTCAATACATACTCCAGACCCTCCTCCATACTCAGCTTATTTCCATGTGCCACTTCCTTACAATCTCTCCTGGATCTTATTTGCAGACTGACACTTGCCACTGTTAGAGAAGTAGTGATAAACGTTCTGCTCTTTCCTCACCACAAACTCTCAATGCTTTTCTCCAAATTAGTGATATTTTTACCGTTCTGGCAACGATAGATTTGCTGAATTTCTCAGTTTTATGATTATTTTTAAGATGATTTAGAAGTTTCTGGAGTCTGGTGAGTGTACTTTTATTAAAAAGCACATCTTTAGTTTGTACAGGTGAGGAACTTTAGCCTGGTGAGTGTCAGAAGAGGCTCCTGAAAATAAATTTTTTCATCCTCAATGCACCAATTAGTGTTCCAGTAAACACAATTTTTCAGTGTTCTGCCATCTATTAAGTTCTCCCTCCCGTGTTAAAATTATGTTGTGTTCTGCTTCACACACGAGATTTTGCAAATCCCTTTTCAAGATCCGAAAAATCTCTATTTATAAATAACCACAGCAGAGGGGAAAACCATTGTTGTGTCAAATACTCTTACGAGAAAAAGGAAAGCCCAACGATTATATCATGTGTATACTGTACTAGAGCTAAATGTTTATAAAGAGGGATTAATTTTTTTCCCTCCCTGGCAACAGCTATAATAAATACACTGCTAGAGAAAGCATGTGAAGTAGAAGACATGCACTCAACACTGAAGAAACACGTTTGGATACAGCTCAGTGAGGAACTCACAGAAGAATCTAACACCATAAAAATTCTTTTTATGAGGAAACAAAAGGTTCTGTTTTGAGCTTCCAGCTTGATGTCAGTGCTCAAATCTCTCAGAGTAAAACTTGGGTGAGATGTGAAATCTTCTGAGATGTGGTCAGGTGGTGCTTACAAACTCCATTAACTGATTCTTTAGTAACAGGAATGAAAATAACTTCAGAGGGTTAACAGAGGTTATCAGGCAGCAACACAGAAATGAGGACACAAAGCCTTTCCCCTCCTCCTGCTTCCTGCAACCCCATAGTTCAGGTTTTGGCTCATATGCTTACTTCTTTTTTTTTTTTTTTTTTTTTTTTTTTTTTTTGCTATTCCAAGTCCCCTGATGCTAATGTGGAGGACCTGGTGAGATGTCTGTGTTTGGGACAGCAAGGAATTTGGTGTGCCTGGCTCTCTTGGTGTCCAGGCTGGGCATCACAACCTCTCCAGACCAGCAGGTTCACTCCCAGAGCTTGCTGCCTTCAGCTTCTGTGCAACAGCTCCCTGTCTCACTGATTTTCACAGAGATTAAACTCTGCTTTCACAATCACTAATGCCACATTTGGGCAATTCCTGATCTCACAGAAAACACATCCAGCCCAGGCAGGGTGTGAACACACAGCCCTGCTTCTGCTGAATCAGAGCAAGAGCATGACCACCAGAGGGAAAACAATAGCTACTCTGGTTTAATACCTGCCAGGGGGAGTCTGTCATGCTGACAAATTCAAACAGCTGTGGATTAGCAGCCTGAGATTACACCTGATCTGCAGTGCAATTCCTATGGCTCCAGCATTTTGACCAAGCACCACTGGCTCTACAGCTGGACTTGTTCTCAAAGGGCACCCTCAAGCAAATCCAAAAACGTTACCTTTTGATCTTAACTCACTTCCATGAGAAATACTTACCCAGTATAAAACTAAAATCAACAACCATACGTGTAATTCAGACTTAACTCATGCTTCAGCCCACCTGTTGAATTTACTTTTTCATGTAAATGTACCAAAGTCAGCAAAGGCATGACCAGCACTAGGTTCCTTGTAGCTGTTTCCAGAAGAGGAGAAGTGCAGCCCCGTTACCAAACCCTTAGCTCTGGGCTCTCAGAAGGATTAATTTCCCTTCTGATCCCCCTCAGCATCCCCCTGCAGCATCCCAGTTGGACAGCACAGACTTTGGCAGGTGGAGAGGCCAGACAGAGCCCTGCCCAGCTTAACAGCATCACACCAGATGGAAAACGTCTGGATGTGCAGATGGAGGAAGAGCTTAATAGAAATACTCTCACGATGAGGTGAGACTTCCCCGAAAATGTGCACTTTAGGAGCTCCAAGATGTAATTTTTTTATACATAGAATGCTACACAACATACCATCTTCATTACTGGAGTTCCACTGGCAGTGCAAGGGAACTGCTTGTATCTAATCCAGAAAGGAATGTGACAGGTAAGTCTATCTCTGCCAGGCCCCTATACCTTCTCCCTCTCTCTCACAGACAGTTGTTTAGGATTAAGGTTTAATAGCTTTTTTTATTATTCTTTTTTTTTTCTATTTTTCTTATTTTCTGGACCAAGGAAGCAACAGAATCCATTCTCTTCATCTCCTGCCAGACGTAGCACTCCAGTCATCATCCCCTCAAACTGCAGCTGGGACCCACTCTGCAAAAACACCAAATGCTTTCCAATGCCCTTGGAGTCGAGCAGCACCACACACTCTGGGGTGCAGAGCAGCACAGGCCTGTCACTGTTGTGGCAGCTGCCTGTTTAAAAACCCTAAGAGGAGGAATGAGGCCTGAATTTTCAGGTGCTTCAGTTCCAAGGTTTAGTCTATCAAGCACTTAGGAGAAAGGCTGTGCTACTGGCAGGGAGTGCAGATGTCTTTGCGAGGCTGGAACAGCTGCAGGGCGTCTACAACGCTCCACCCAGTGGTAGAAACCTACACCTGCCTGAAGGAGGAAATCCTGCATAGTTCTACAGGGGCAAAAAATACCACACATGCTTTCTTTCCCCACGTGGTTCCATAAGAGAAAGAAATTAACATTTTCATTATACTGCATAATAGAGACTATTCATGTAAAGAACACAACTGAGCCTAAAAAGGTAAAAGAAAAAAAAATAAAGAAGTATGTGCTCAATACACTTAAAGTATGTGATTATTCTGCTAAAATCTAACACATTTCTTATCTCCTGCTCCTTCCAGGACACTTATTTTCCCCTAATCCCAACTGCTCTCAGCAGAGATGCCTTAATTTCCCAAAGGCAGAAACACAGTTGTACCACTATTATATCCAGGAAATCAGAGAGCAGAGAATCTGTCATATCCAGAATAGCTGGGAATTAGTACAAGGATCACATATTTCTGTTGTTATTCTGTAATATATGATAGGGCTTACTAGCAAAGACAAGCTCAGACCAAAGCCTCAAGGCTCAGCACCCCTGTGTGTTGTGGAAGATTGGTCAGGAATCAAACATCAATGCTGGTGCTCATCTTTAATGATAACTCAGCAAGAAAAAGCCAGTAATTTGATTCCCTGCCCGTGGCACTGGTGTGCTATGGAAGTAAATGATCTTTAATATCCCTTCCAACCCAAACCATTCTGTAATTCTGTGACTCTGCATTCTGAAGCACAGCAAACTGTGTTTGCACGGGGCCTAGCACAGGACCTGGTTTTGGCCTTCTGCGAATGCCACACTCTAGGCTTAGGAGTGAAATCAGGAACTACAGAAGAGGAATGCAGAGGGATTGTTGCTGGTCTCAACCATTCAACAGTTTAATTGGCACAAAGTGGACTTAGATGGGATCTTGGGCAGGAATTGCTGGCTGTGAGGGTGAGCAGGTCCTTGCACAGGGTGCCCAGAGCAGCTGTGGCTGCCCCTGGATCCCTGGCAGTGCCCAAGGCCAGGTTGGAACAATCTCATCGGGTGGAAGGTGTCCCTGCCCGTGGCAGATGGTGGAATAGGACAGTCTCCAAGGCCCCTTCCAACCCAGACCATCCACGATTCCATGAACATATTGCTCTGACCTGGCTGACCTCAGCTGGATGCTGTGGAAGAAGCTGCAAAGTGTTAGAGCTGCACCACCTGACGTCCCAGTAACTTCATGGGAAAGGATTTTTCACTGCTTCACTTCAGTGTGGCAAGGCCCTTCATCAGAGGTTCTTACAGGAAATGAACAGGATAAAAATGGAACAATGTGGGAATAAACAGCTGGCTCACACTGCAAAGAAAGGTTACTGTCAGGAGGATGCACATCATCTGTGCTGATAACGCATTTGTCAAGGTATCTGGAAGTTGTAGCTTATGCATAAAAAGTTCTCTGGAAAATAAGGTGGACATCATGAAACATTTTGCAGAAAATAAGCCATTATTCAGGATGACCAAATGCAGCTCTCATGGCTAGAATTACACATGAATCTCAAAATTTTGAGTGATAAAAAGGGGAAATGGAACATTAGGTGCTTAATAAAGCACATGAAGAGGATTTACTGTAAACACACAGAGATGAGCTCAGAAAGAACCGTTATTACACAGGGATGAGATCCTGGAAAAATTTCATCCAGCTGTCTGAAAATGAGAATTCAGTGATTATCAACAGTCAAGAACTGCCCCATAAATTCCTTCAAGAGGGCAAGAGGAGAGACAGCGCGCATCCATGATCTCTGTGACCAGACCTGAGGGAATGACATGAAGTTCTATAAGGGCAGATTTAGGTTGGATCTCAAGGAAAGGTTCTTCCCCAGAGGGTGCTGGCACTGCCCAGGCTCCCCAGGGAATGGGCACGGCCCCGAGGCTGCCAGAGCTCCAGGAGAGTTTGGACAGTGCTGCCAGGGATGCCCAGGGTGGGGTTGTTGGGGTGTCTGTGCAGGGGCAGGAGCTGGGCTGGATGATCCTGTGGGTCCCTTCCAAGTCAGATTATTCTATGCTTCAATGATTCCAAGAAGGAAGGCAAAATTAGTTACTGAGTATTGGTTGTTAAATAAAAATCCTCCTGCAAAGGATGTGGCAAAATCCATGTGGCAAATGTATTTTGAGCAGTGAAATCCCAGTAATCCCAGTAATTTACTAAGATAAGAGTAGAAAGAGGAAAACAGATACTGTATTAGATAAACATCTGGTTTGCTGTCCTATGGCAGCTGGTTGGAGTTTTTTTTTTAATGCATATAAACAGTGCTAAATATCTCTACAGTTGTTAAAGTCACTGCACCCATGAAAACCCCTGGGAAGGTGATCAGCATACTTCAACTGTTATCCACCAGCTGTAGCAACTCTTGCCCTGACCTGAATTTCCTGCTAGGCTAGGCAGACAGGTTTGAGTAACTGCCTGGCTTCCACAATCCTCTCATGCCAGCAGAGTGGCAAGAAGCTGTTGTAGATAAGGAATATTCGACAGTGGACAGAGGATGAGAAAGAGTGAAGGCTGAAGTCTCTGCTTCTGTTCCAGTGCTATGGGGAGGTGTGTGCTGTCTCTGACAGGGCTCTCTCCAGTGAGCATCTGACACAGACATGCACATCAGAGCAAGCTGCAAGCTGCAAGCTGGTCATGGCAGCCTGAAGGACTCCAGTGAGCACAAAGACTTCATTTCACCCCAATGTCATCTTGGTTCTGTCAAATGATTCACAACTCAAACTCCACTGCCTCTAAGAGGCCAGGCAGCTTCCTCAGAGCTGCACCTCCCAGACTGGCCAAGAACAACAGATCAAAGAAATATTTGCGATATTATCAGAGGAAGTTTAAGAAGGAGATGCTGAATGCATGCAGTCACCACGTGACAACAGGCCAGATGCAGCCAAAACCCCTTTTCAGAGGGCTGGCAGATTTGCTGCACTTCTCCAGAAACTACCTAATAAACACCAGCTATTCCTGGAAAAATACTCTCTCCAAAACCCAACACTCACTTCCCAAAAGTAACAATTCTCACAGTGATTTACTTTTAAAATGAACTTAAAAACAGAGCACCAAGCCCTTTTTCTTTTTGTGATATATTTATTATTCTTTTGGGAGGCACAATGAAAATTCCAGCTTCTGCTCTTTTCCCTTGCAGAACAGCAGGGTGCAGGTTAATAGCCATCAATCTACAATCAATATATACTTCAGAAAGTCTCTGATTACATTTTCACATTTCCTGATAATAAAAGAGGCACATGTTCCAGACAGTGTCAGTAGCTGAAATAAGTTTAAGCAACACTTGCTCGAAAAGCTGCATTGACTGCTATTTTAAGGCAGGTTGGGTGAAAGTTTGACAGGCAATATCCCCAGAAAATGACAATAATTTTGCCTACAGAAACACATTGATTGAAAAGAGGCTTTTAGAAAATGCTTCACCAGTGTGAAATTATACTGATGCCGCACTTCCTTTAGTTCGAAAGACATCGACGAATCTTCTTTGTTCAGAATTCTGACTTCTCGGTTGTTCCTTTACCTTGCAGGAAAGGCACACAGCGGTGGCTCTGCTGCCAGAGGAGGCAGGTTTCTCAGGGTTTCTCAGCAGCTCAGGCCAGGCTGCAGTGCCCAGGATCCATCAGGCTGTGTTCTCAATCAGCACGGCGATGCCCTGCCCGCCGCCGATGCACGCTGACCCCACGGCGTACTTCCCACCACGGCGCCTGCTCGGAAACAGCAACAGGGGAGATGGGTTACCTGCAGGAAACCACAGCAGCTCCTCTCCTGATCGTATGAGAGGAAACCAGCTATCAGCTGGGTGTTACTGAGGATGACATTTCAGGATGTGTATGTTGTTATTTTTCTAGCAAAATATCACCAAGTCCCAACTGATGCTGAAATATTTCTGAACGATGAGTTTAGACATCATCTGGTTCCACCCCTGCCACGGGCAGGAACTTCTTCCACTAGACTCCACCTGAAGATTTCTAGAGTAGTTTTTAAACTCTCCAAATATTGCTGAGGTAGTTTTTAAATGCTAGGTTTCCTACAGCCACACTCCAAGGAACAGTTTTCTGCAAGGGGTGAACGACCTGAGGTTTCATGGCTGAGCACTAAGACAGTGTTGCAAGTACAAGAAAAGAGACACTGATCTCTACCCTGAGGGGGTGGGGGGAAAAAAGGAAAATCCAGATTAAAATGGTGCTAAACATATCAAGCAAGCCAAAAGAGACAGAATTTCTGAAAATGGACTAAAGGAGAGAGAAGGTGACAACGAAGTCTTTTAAAGCATCCCCTTCCAGCAGCTAAAGGGGACTGGAGAGGGACTTTGCACAAGGGCCTGGAGGGACAGGACAAAGGGGGAATGGTTTCCAGTGCTAGAGGACAGGGCTGGATGGGATATTAAGAAGGAATTCCTGGCTATGAGGATGGTGAGGCACTGCAGAGGGTTCCCAGAACAGCTGTGTCTCTTCCATCCCTGGCAGTGTCCCAGGCCAGGTTGGACAGGGCTTGGAGGAACCTGAGATAGTGGAAGATGTCCCTGCCCCTGGCAGGGGGTGGAATTAGATGGTCTTTAAGGTCCCTTCCAACCCAGACCATTCTAGGACCCCGTGATTCTATGAAATGCAGCATGTCAAGAAGAGAACAGACTTTGTTCAAAGGCCATTTCAAAACCAGGAAACCTTCCCACAGACTCCTGTGGGCTTGGATCAGATCTAGGTGAACAAACGGATGCTGCCATGACATCAGGACGGGATGTGAGGCAAGCGCAGGGACCTGCACCGCAGCAGAGAGGTGGCAAATTCGTAGGGGAAGCGGCACATTCCAGCGGGGAGGGAGAGTTCAGTCACATGGAATCTGTGAAATCTCAGTGAAAACGTCTGCAGGCATAAATCCACCAGCAGCGGGCAGCTCCTGTCTGGGGGCGTACCTGAGCTCGTGCACCAGGTGAGCTGTGATCCGTGACCCCGAGGCCCCCAGAGGGTGGCCGATGGCGATGGCACCTCCGTTGACGTTGGTCTTCTCAGGGTCAAGGCCCAACACTTTCTCCACAGCCAGATACTGAGGTGCAAATGCCTCGTTTACCTAAAGCACCAGAGGAAGGACAGGATTTTCGCACCAGCTTCCCGCAGTATGTGTGCAAACAAGACTAAATGAGGTGAACTATTAGAAAAAACGCTTGTAGTCCGGCGAGAGAGATGACCTGAAGATCAGGACACTCTACAACACGTGCTTTATTGGTCGTGGGAATGCAGCCTGACTGGGGAAGGGTCTAGGGATCCAGTGCAAAGTCTAAGAGGGTCCAAGGGAAGGCAGGCAAAGAGGGGGAACTCTCTGTTACATTCCATTTTAACCCCTTCTATCGTGAATATGCTAATGAACATTAACCAATCACCTTAAGATACAAAACCTACAGAATCTACATACAGCCTATGGGAGCTACAACATTACAATACTACTCTACATACCAAAATCCTGTGAAACCCACCTTATCCCTGATACCTGAGAAGGTGCAGCTTTTTATTCATCTTTTTGTCTTGGCAAGGGTGTCACTGACCCACCCAGCCAAGGCCTTTCAGCTGCTTAATCACCTTCTTCCTGTCCATGCTTACAGTTCAAACTTTGCTTTTAATTCTATTCCTCTTGTGGGTTTCATAGTTTTAGAATCTTTTACTATTAAATTATCTCTGCAGGGCCTAGCTACTTCATCTTCCCCAACAGTGAACTTCAGGTCCTTTTGAGAAAAACACTAAATGCTGTGTTTATAACAGCATGCTTAGCCAACAAACACCTGCCAATCCAATCCAACCCAACCAAATTCAAATACTAGGGTGTATTTTACCAAAAAAAGGTACAATATATTGTATTGAGGCAGCAGGTCCACGAAGAGCCTGCTGCAGTGACAGAAAAAGGCCCTGTTCACATGTATGACTAATTAAAAACATGAGCAGCCCAGCCAACAGAGTAAAATGTCATGTCACATGAGGATATTTTTGTTCCGTGGAATGCGATCGCACCATTTCCAGTTTCCACGTGCCTGGGATTTGTGGAGTGACTGTGCAGCAGGAACTGGATGGACAGAGGTCAGGCAGAATCCTGACAGGCAAGAACACCTACATGGCATGAGTGGAGTCCTTCTGCTAAAAAGATCAGGGGTAAAATCACTGTAAAAACATCTCACCTCTACCAAATCCATATCCTTCAGGGTCAGTCCTGCCTTCTTCAAAACCTCTGTGATTGCAGGTACGGGGCCTGTTTGGAAATTGTATGCAGTTAGTTAAATTAAAAAAAATTAAATTTAGTATTAAAAACTTGTTTTACATAGGATAAATTCGTAAGACCACATGAGATCCCCTCCCATGAGCCTCTAGCAGCCAATGAATTCTGGATATGTCACTTACCTGCTTTATTAGGTGGTAAGAGAACTCCTAAATCTCAAAACTACTTGGTCTCCTTGCCAACACACAGCCCTGGAAAGCCGAGAGTGTCACTACTGCTGCACACAGAGCTTTCAAGTCAAGAGAAGTGAGAGTCCCCAGGCAAATAAAACAACTTCATAATGGTTTTGAGGTGTTCTCCTTCCCAGTACTCTTGGTTCCATTTATTCTCTCCTCACAACTTGCAGCCTCCAGGTAAACAAAAAATGGAAAATACAGGCTGCTCTAGAGTTTGCTGGTCATGTGCTTAGTAATGGGTATTGTTCTTCTTGTGTTCTTAATGTATCTGAAAATCTCTTAGTAAAAAGCCAAACATTTAATTAGTTTATTCCAAACAATTAAATGCTCCCAGGTCTTGGACAATTGAAGAAAGTAAGATTTTGGGTTTCAGTCTCTTAAGAGTTCAGCAACAATACTGTCCTCTGGAAGAATGCTGCCTTCTATAACTTAATATAATCTGCTAAGGGAAATTAATCCCAAACACAGCTACCTAAGGAAACACACAGTCCAAGAGAATTTGGAAGGGTTAATTAGTTATGTGCTTGTACGAGAAACTTCCTGAGAGGCTGAGATCATTCAATTCTAAAACACCAACAATCCTAAACGCTATCACATTGCCAAAAAATGGTGTTGAAAATACACAGCTCAAAGAATAAAAACATAAAAATAAGTAAATGATTGAAGAGACAGAAAAATTAAAGGAAGAAAGGGCCCAGTTCAGAGCTCAGTGAAAATACACAGCTCAAAGAATAAAAACATAAAAATAAGTAAATGATTGAAGAGACAGAAAAATTAAAGGAAGAAAGGGCCCAGTTCAGAGCTCAGTGGAGTATCAGGGAGCCCCAGGCAGCTTAATACCAGACTCTAAATGCATCTCATTAGGGAAGGATTTTAGTATGCCTGTTACACATGAGATAATGGGAGGGTCTCCTGTGGACAATACAAAGACCCCTAATGACAGCCAAGTAAACTTTTTCCCCTCTCTCTCCCTTCTAAAATAATGAATTCTCTCACTGAACACTGTGAGACAGGAGTCACTATCAGTGTGTGAAAGGACAGTGGCTCAGACTGAGCTCCTGTTTGTCAGACCTGCTGCTGTCACGTTGATGAATCTCATCAGGTCTCTTTGAGCTGCTGGGGACAAGCTGTGGCGTGAAGGAGTTGGGATATTAAGCGATCCTCCATATGATTTATGAAGTTTTTAAACAAGCTAGAAGAGTTGCCTGACTTAGAGAGAATGGGCTGGTTTAGGAAGCACAATGCCAGCACGAAGTCCAGCAAAAAAGCCCTCCCTCCACGTTTGCTCTGAAGGCCGTGTCAGTCTGACCAGGAAAACAGATCTGACAATGCCTCATTTGCATTTCTACTGACACACAGAACCAGCCAACAACAGCCCCTCTGAACAAAACGACAGAGAGGAAAAGCAATGCTGGGATACAATGCTGTCTGCAAACCAAAGTGAAGGGGAAAATCCTGTGCTGTCTGGATTGGCTTTGAGGGATTGTTTGCACTAGGAGACACTTAATGAGGAAACAGAAAACACTGAAGCGACCAAGAAAGGGTTTGGTTTGCCAAGTAATACCTGAACAGATGCACATCCTGGGATCCAAGCAGCCTGAGCCACTGAGTAACTGCTGAAAGCTGTTCACACAGCCACTACTCCATCAGCAGGAGGTGAGGCAGGCAACACAAAGTTAGACATTTTATCATGGGATTTAGAGCTTACAGGAAACTAGAGTGAATTTTAGGAGAAAATGGTTTTAAAAACATGCCTGAGTGGTTTTTTTCTTGACTAAAAGACAGTAAAAAAGGGGAAGAAAGAAGAGCCTGGGGGGACTCTGCTTGTGCTATGACTGTGGGTCAGACACTGCACATACCCTTCCAGCCAAACTGAGGAGCAAATCTGTCCCTCTGCACAACAGGAATGGACTGACACAGTGGGATGGGCAGAAGGGCTGAAGCACCCTTTCCTTTTCTTTAGGGTGCCCACGACAAGAACATTTTAATGCTGCTTGATGCTATAAGATGATGTGCTTCATTGTAACTTACCGATGCCCATGATGGAAGGGTCACAGCCAGCTGAGTGATAAGCTACTATTCTTGCCAGAGGAGTAAGACTGTGCTTTTTAAGGGCTGATTCACTGGCAATGATGACTGCACCAGCTCCATCACACACACCCTTGCAGTGAGAGAGAATCACTCTTAGTGAGAAAATACAAAGAAACAAAAAAATCCTCACCTTCTTTAAACTAAACCCCCAAAAGGGGCTTGAGTCTAAGGTACTATAACTAAGATTTAACAATGCTTATTCAAAACAACAAAAAACAATCTTTCACTATTCTGAGGACGGGGAAATAAAGTTAAATATAGATAAATGTTTAATAAACTCCAATGTCTTAGAAAAGAACAGTAAGTCTTTCCTGCATTGGAAATACGATTCTGCTGACTTGCAAGAACACTATTAATAATAGATAATGTATGTGCTATTAATTATAAAAGATACTTTACAGACACTCACTGTGGCTATGATCTATTTTAGGAATGAATTCAGACTGTATGATCACATCACTCCATCTGGCCCAAAGAACTTTAATCAATTAATTAAGATAATGACGGTGAGAGGAACAGTCCATAATGACATGCTGCTAAGCACTGAGTATATTCTGGGTAAGAGCAAAAAGTGGTTTGGGGGAGAGAGGACAGTAGCTGTGGTACAAAGATGAGCAGCAGCAGTATGCCCAGCAACAAAATGTAGGTTTAAAGCAAGTAAATTCAGTAACCACTGCCTCCCAAAGAGAGTAGAATGGCTACACAGCCACTGCAGACACCAATTGCACAGCTCAAGGCTGATGAAGAAATGCCAGTGCCTGACTGCAAGATCAGTGGCAATCCATAGAATCAAATTTTAGGACTTAGGAGCTGACTGAAGGATCCCCTGGCACCTCGGGGCTGGAAGAGTCAGCCAGGCCATTTATCTGCAGAATTAGAAGTCATTTTCCTCAGGAGACACCCCTGACAGCCACCTTGGTGAGAGATAAAAACAGTGGCCATAAATTTGGAGAACCATAGAGGGGACACCTGCCCAGCCCAAGGGTCTGATGTACTCACTGAAGCATTCCCAGCCGTGACTGTTCCATCCTTTTTGAAGACACATGGGAGTTTTGTCAGCTGTTCCATAGTGGTCTGGGGTTTGGGGTGCTCGTCCTTCTGCAGGCTTTCTTTACCCTTTTTTGTCTTCACTTCAATTGGTGCCATCTCAGCATTAAAGTAGCCAGCATCGTTAGCTGCAACCAAAAAAAAAGGAAAATTAAAGGACTTGATAAAAACATAAAGATGATTGTTCAGCATGACCATATTTTCATGTGCACACTGCTTCTGCTCTATTCTAACCAAAAGTTCAGGGACAGCAATACTTATGCTTTATTCTGCTGAAATAAATTGTATTTTATGGTTGGAGGGGGGGTGTTTTTATTATTTTAAGAAATTGGGAAAAAAACTGTACAAGTATACTCTCAAGCTTCTCCAAAAAAAGTCTCAAATATTGAAACTTTATTTCAGGTTTAAACAGCTGAACTCTTTTTGGTTTGGTTTTCCTGTGCAAACCACTAGGTTTCATTTTAGTACATATATTTTCCCCTTTACTGCTGCTTTATTTTACAGCTCTGTCATTTCTCAGCTGGCCAAGATGAAAACAACCGCTCAGAGAGGAATGTGCAACAAACCTCTTGAGCCACATTGTTTCTGTTGATAAGATACTGTATATCAATCAAAATCCTCTTCAGGGTGCTCCTCCAAAGGCTCTCACTGTCAAGCCAGGATCTCAGAACAGGATTCAGCTGCCTAAACCACCTGAAACAATTCAAGTCATTGGAGGTATCTAAGATGCCCAAAAAAGCATCTGGCCAGATCGCCTGATATAACATGAGACAGATTTAAAACTAAGACACTGAAACAGTCAGATCTGATGTTGTTTAGCTACCTCTGGGCTTCTCAATAAATTCCTCAAAACCTTCTTCTTTCCTGATTACGCACAGGGCTCCCTCTTTACTGTGGGGCAAGACAATCTGGTCCTACAGGCAGAAATTAGAACAGCAAGGTAAAATCCTAGACAAAAAAGAAGCAGAGTTTCTAGCAAAGGCTCCAGGAATGGCAGGAGTTAGGTAACAAGAGGAACAAGCAGGAAAGGTAATACATTATGAAAAAAAGTTACAAAAAGCACTTCTGCATCACTGGAAAAAAATCCAGAATCTTTCGTCACGAGTGCAGCTGTTAAAATGCACGATCATTAAAATCTAAAACCATGCTTAGACCTTTCCTTCCCATGTCCACCCTTGGCCTGCAATATATGATGAGTCCCAGGATGGCCACTGCACACTCTACTGGCTTTTGGTCTAAACTTCACAGTAACTGAATCACAGAAGCCTTGGGATGGTTTGGGTTGGAAGGGACATTAAAGTCTATCTTGTTCCACCCCTGCCATGGGCAGGGACACCTTCCACTGTCCCAGGCTGCTCCAAGCCCTGTCCAGCCTGGCCTGGGACACTGCCAGGGATCCAGGGGCAGCCACAGCTGCTCTGGGCACCCTGGGCCAGGGCCTGCCCACCCTCCCAGCCAGCAATTCCTGCCCAAGATCCCATCTGTCCCTGCCCTCTGGCCCTGGGAAGCCATTCCCTGGGTGCTGTCCCTGCAGGCCTTGTCCCCAGTCCCTCTGCAGCTCTCCTGGAGGCCCTGGAGGCCCTGGCAGGGGCTCTGAGCTCTCCCTGGAGCCTTCTGTGGTGCAGCTGAACAGCCCCAGGTGTCCCAGGCTGGCTCCAGAGCAGAGGGGCTCCAGCCCTGGCAGCATCTCCGTGGCCTCCTCTGGCCTGGCTGCAGCAGCTCCAGGTCCTTCTTATGCTGGAGGCCCTAGAGCTGAATGCCTCTGAATTATGGTTTTGGGAACATAAACCACCCAGAGAACACTTTAAAAGCACAGCTCCTAAACAAATCTCTCTTCTTCAGATTCCATGTGCTCTGACTGTTCAAGCATTCAAGAACAGCATTCAATTTGCAAAAGAAAGCAGAAGGACTTAAGATGAATTACAGCACATGCTGGCACACAAGAAGGATGTTGGTTACTGTGGAAGGCTGTGTTTCCATGCAGAGGAAAGAAAGGAGTGAAGTCAGGCATGCCTGGGACAATGCTGCACCCCACCAGAGGGGCACCAGCAAATGACATTCACCAACATGAATCCTGCTCAGGCAGGAGCTGACCCCTGACTGCCCAATGGTGTTTGCTGCCTCAACAGCTGTGGAACATCCCTGAGGAAGGCACAGGAAGGCAGGAAAGGGGCTCCTACCAAACCTTCTGTGGGGTGCAACACCTGAGTCAGTATACTCTCAAAGTCAAACCCCTCAAGAGCGCGTTATTTGCACCACGGGGCACTTACAGTGCACAAAACAGAAGGACAAACTACGCCAAGAGCCAGAGAAAACCTGGGAGCACTTCAAATCAACTAAAAACTGACTAGAACCTGAAACTAGTGTCACACAAACACCTGCAGTCCCCGACTCACTCACCAGCTT
The DNA here is from genome assembly GCA_016584745.2 of Phylloscopus trochilus trochilus. Classification (NCBI taxonomy): domain Eukaryota; kingdom Metazoa; phylum Chordata; class Aves; order Passeriformes; family Phylloscopidae; genus Phylloscopus; species Phylloscopus trochilus. The sequence goes on from WQNJ02000015.1 coordinate 89,543,860, forward strand.
TGCACCTCTGCTGCGTTTTCAGCGCGTAGCGGTCGCAGTCCTCTCGCGAGATGCTGTACTTTGCAGCCAGGTTTTCAGCTGTCACTGCCATGGGTATTTTAACATGTGTATCTGTTAGGGCTTCCCACAACGTGTCTTCCAGCTGGGTGGAACATCAGAAGAAGAAAACCAGAAAAAGAAAAGAAGATGACAAGAAGAAAACATTAGAAAGCACATCAGTGCTGTATTTATTACTGACAGCTTCTCACTGTTCAGGGGTCTCTCGGAAACTAATGGCTCTTTGTGAAATTAGTTCAGGTTACCTACAGATAATTTATTGATTTATTAGAATGAATACACCGAAAAGCACTGTGCAAGTCATTGTGTGCTACTCTAGTTCATCCCCACTGCGCTCTAGTGCAATTCTTTCCACTCACACGTGGCCCCAAGAGGCCTGGGGAAAACTTTAAAAAAAGATTTTTTTTTTATTTCAGCATATTTCACTTCTGTCTGAATTATTTATTAGAGCCCTGTGAGCAAACACACCTGTCTGGCTGCCAAGAAGGAAATGGGAGGCACTGTGAGAAGGCACAGCAGCCTACTGACTCTTTAGCTCTTTCTCTACTGACAGGTAACATCCCTTTACTAGAGTCAATGGTTTCAGTGGGTATAACATCTCAGGGGAGAAAATATCCAAGTCCACATTCACTCAACCTGATAAAGGCAAGCCCAGTCGGTTCAGATGGGTTTTGCTATCTCTGTCAGCAGTAAAGTTCTGCAAAATACACCATCCATTCACCTGTCACTGTGCAATTCAGTTATCTTTATGATAAGAACACAGTTGCACCTACTTTGTGAATCAGCAACTTTGTGAAGGTGCTGTCTGTAGGGCTTGTGCCACACAAGAACAGAATCAAGCACACATCATATTCAACATCTTCACAGTGGAAATACAAGGTGGGAAAAAACCCCAAAGGACTGAAACACTGAAATATTTGGATTTTGCATTTTCATGTCAGTTACGACCCACTGAGAAAGTGGTGGCATGCTATCAATTTATCCTGACACATATTTCCCACAGTATTCACTTAGGACTTATCTTCAGAAGAAAATGCAAAGATAACTTACTTGTCAATGGATTTAACATCAAGGTTCTACTTGGAAACTGAGAGATGATCACAGCTTGGAGGTATATGTGTTCTTTAGCAGTCTATTTATCTACTGACAGCATTACTGGCCTTACCTAAACCATGTGTGCCTCTACCTCACAGACATTCTGTACACAGTACTTGCACAGGATGTACCAAGTGAATTAAATTTTGTGTCTAGGAGTTTATTGGTATGTTTAACATGGAACAGGAACTCAAAAATGGCTTTTGAAAAGCTGGAAAACTGGCACGCTTCACAAAATGGCCTGAACCTACTGTTTTGATACTGTCTGAATACTAGACAGATGCTTTAAACTACAAAGTCTGGATCTAACCTCCAATAATTTCATTTGCAAGGATTTAGTGCCTGGGGAAAATGGCACTATATTTGTCTAACCATTCAGAGTCCATCCACAAACAACTTTAAAAATGGAACGATCTGACAAATCAAATTAAAACAAACAATAGATGATGGTTAGACAACTTGTTTTGAAAGACAGAGTTTTACACCTTAGCTACAGGAGCTTTGCTAACTAAGTTTACATGTATTAATTGTTATAGTGACAATATTAGTGATAGTGCCTTGTGTACTTCACTGTGTACAACAAAGGACAAACAAGGCCATCAAAGGAAGCTTTTTTTTGATCAGGAGAGAGAGGGAAATGTGGGAAATGGATTTGAGAGAATTCTCAAAGCCTGACAGAAGGCTCACACAGTCTTGTGCATCTGTATGTAAACTCTTGAGATAAAAAATGCTGACTTAGAAATGCCATGGAATAGGACAGACATTGTTGAGAGAGAAATGGAACTGGAAACAAGTTTCAAATGACAGCCTCGCAAATAAGACAAGATGCTTTGGAGAAACAGAACTATGAAAGATGTCTTATAATAACACCCACAGGGGGTGATTTTAAATGATTGGCTTTAGGGCATTAACAGTATTGTGTGGCAAAAGTTACAGGCCAAGAAATCCTTACAACGTATTGTAATTAGGAAACAGTTTGGCTTCTGATCGTGATGGAGTGAATTGTAACATCTGCACTGTCTCACCCTTCACATGAGACTGAAAACGGAATCAAAGTTTTTAAAACGCCTCCCAGTTACCCCATCTCCGGGTCAGAAAAAGGTGCAGTCTGACAAGTGTCCACAATCCTGATACTGAACGATGCTTTGCTCAGAGAACAAAAGAAGTACCTTGAGTTCTGCTCCTAATCTGGTTCCGAACCGAACCTTTCGAACGGCGTAGGGAGCCTGGCTCATGCTCTCAGCTCCGCCACACAGAACAACTTCTGACTCATTCAGGCAAATCTCCTGTTAGCACAGCAAAACAAAACAGATCCAGGATTTAGCTTGCTGTTTGAGTAAGACAATACCAACTGTTTCAAAAGACGAGGTTGTCACCCACAAAGCAACGAACTCTGAATGAATCCAGACTTAGTCATGTGTGTATATTTATGAAGGCTTTACCCTTCTGTTAAGGTTAGGGTCTGTCTCCTTCATGCCATGTGCCTTTTTCTTCCTTTCAGTAAAGGATGATTGTATCCACAAGGGAAGAAGAAAATGTGGGTGTGCACACATGACAGAGCAGAGGAACAAAGACATTAGGCATCTGCATGCTTGTGTGGTTTGGCTCACAAATGGTTGAGCTGGTGGTTTTGAGCTCCCACTCTTCCCAAAAGGAACACAAATTACACTTCAAAGCCTGAAGTAGGACCTTACAATGTGAAAAAAAAAATGGGACATAATTTTAGAAGACAATAGCTATGTAGGTGCCAAAATACGTACCCAAAACATGCTAATTCATCAACAGCAAAGCACACAAAACCTAAAAGCCCCAACTCTTAAGTGCACCATCAGAGCATTCAAAAATGGTGCTTCCTTAAAATGGTTCACTGAGTTGGACTTTGAGGTTATTTATGAACTGGAGTGAAAGAAAATTAAATTACCCCAGAGCAGCTGTGGCTGCCCAGTTCCTGGAAATGCCCAAGGCCAGGCTGGACAGGGCTTGGAGCAACATGGGATAGTGGAAGATGTCCCTGCCCAAAGTAGGAGGGTGGAACTGGGTGACCTTTGACATGCCTTCTAACCCAAACAGTTCCATGATTCTGTGATCTTGATATACATTTGAGATTTCTAGTTAATAACTTGTGTGTAGCAATACCTGCTGAGATGCTTACTAGAATTGCTAAAGACTTTGTGAGCATCTAAGCAGCACTGGCTGCATTGATGAAATGCTATCTCTGAAAAGGACTTCACCACCATAACTTTCGGTAAAAGTGGTCACATTCTGCAGCAGATTTGTTCAGCGTGGACAAACATGCGTATGTCCTTTGCAAAAAGCAGTAGGAAAAAGCAGTGGGGTGGATACTACTGCAAACACATAACCTTAACTCCACATTTTTTACGTTTTTTCTTCTAGAGGATCATACCTAAAATAATTCTTTAGCCAGGGAAAACCAAAAAAATCCCACAAAACCAACAATTTGCTTGTTCAAGTATTCATAAAAGCAACGCATGAGCAAAAAAAAGTAAAAATCCCTGTGCTCTGACTCAATGGTTTTGGCCAGCTCCTCAAAGAGAAGTTGATTCTCTTGTATTTTAAAAGAAGTGAGACTACAAATTACTTAACCCATGAGAGGTTTGGATCCTTGAACAAAAGGATACTTAAAAAGCACAGGTTGCTGCTTATGCAGCTATCTGGGTGAGAATGAAAACAACCATCAAGAGATGAAAGACTCCTGGAGCCCAGTAATTCCAGTCCATACAAACAGGATGGTAGGATGCAACCATTGCACAGCTGAGCTCCATTTCACCAGCTAACACTTGCTGCATTCCTCATATTAAACTAAAAATTGGCTACAATGCTTGGGTTTTAAAAACCAACCACACAATGTGGCGCTGCGGTGGCTGAACTCCTGCAAAAATTTGTGCCAGACAACAGAAACCCCTACCAAAAACCCATGTCAAGACCCATCCCAAGGACAAAGACATGTTTCCACATGTTAACAGCTTGGCCAAAGTTACAACTGATGCAGAAGTACAACTTTGTACCTGACAGCCATTGGCAATGGACTGGAAGCCAGAGCCACAGAGCCTGTTGACGGTGAGGGCTGGGACAGAGACGGGGACTCCCACACGCAAACCAACGTGTCTCGCAATGTAGATGGCATCTGAGGAGCTCTGCAGGCAGAACAGGCAAGAGGTTTTGTCACACTCTGGTTGATTTGGAAAGCAAAAATCAGCCTTGATGAAAAGTCAGAAGGGCGCCATTGCATCCCTGAGAGAAGACGGTGTGTGTTCAGCAGAAATCCTACCACTCACCAGGAGCACTTGGATTCAGTTCAAGAAGACACCATCCTACAGGACCTGGAAGTGCCACGGTCTTAATATGCATTTTAAAGAAAATGTGTGTTAAGTCAGCAGCTTTATGTTTTCCCCTTTCCCTTATTTTCAAAACAACACCCACGCAGCAGGCTGACACAAGGGCAGATCCTGCCAGGCCAGCTGCAACTACTTTAAGGTAAATTAATATTGCTCAGACTAACAGGAGAAGGCCTCCCAAAACCAGAGAGAACACCTATGTTTTTGGGGAACATGCCCTAAGCTAAAATGTATTGTAAAGACAAAGTTCTGTGCACAGTGCTACAATACACATGCAAGTTCAGGGGGAAAAAATATATATATATAAAAAAAATAAAAATAAAATTAACCAAGCTACTTCTGCTGAAGAAGGGGAGTACTTTCAAAATTAAAAGAAACTTTATCAGGAGATTGTTATTTTTTATGTGAAAGCATTACAAGAGATTTGAGTGCAGCAATTCTTTACTAGCCCACAAACAGCTCTTACAAGATTGAATAAAAGAAGCTGAGATGGTAGGTGTAGGAGACAGAATAATTTAAAGCTACTCTTCTGGCTGAAAATCCAAAGAAGAAACACTGCCTGTTTCTCTGCTTACTGTCCAAGTTCTCAGTCACTTGCTTCTTCTGCATCCTTGAAACACACAGTGCAAAATGTAAGTCTCCACCCCTAATGTTAATGGTGAAATCAGAACACAAAGCCAAAAAAAAAAAAAAAAAGGGCTAGGAATGTTCTTTGCTGTCCTGCCTAAAACAAAGATCCTCATTTGTATGTGTGAGTAACTGCAGTTTTGCAACAGCATCCTGCTCACAAGCTCTTTGGAAAAGACGCAATTGTCCAAATGCCTCTGTCAATCAAGGCATGAATCCTTCCAGCTGAAAGGAAACTTAGGTTCACTCAAAAAAAAGCCTACAGAAAACCCAAGAGAAAACACAAATCACTTACAGAAAGGTAATTTGACACAGAAAGGGATTTATGCAATTCAGTGAAAAACCACTGATCACCGAGTCACACAGCTCAAGCCATTAGAACAGGGTAAATGTACCTGGGATTAGCAACTAACCAATTATTGGATATACACTTTAGGAGGTCAGCTTGTCCATGTTTAAACTACCTCTGGAACTAAAAAAAAAGGCAAGCTAAGCCTTGTTCCCAACAGTACCACAAATCACACAGGATACATACATCCCTCAAACACAGGCAGGAAACACTAGACTGCAAACTGCTACCGACCCCCTTCGCTCCCACCCCTTTGGCTGCCAGCCAGAGGCAGCTGTATACAGACCCACAGCGAGGATGCCTGAAACAGCCCCAGAGCAGCAGATTTTCCAGGATATACCGACCTGCATGACGTTGCCCACGACGACGCTGTCGATGATCTCGGCAGGGACCTTGCCGGCGGCCAGCGCGGCACGGGCGGCATGTTCCGTCAGGTCGGTGGCTGAGAAATCCTTCAGCAATCCCCCGTAGGTCCCGAAGGGAGTGCGCTTGGCTGCCACGATGAACACACCTGAAACGGGGGCAGAAATGACCCAGAACAATGAACACACCTGAAACGGGGGCAGAAATGACCCACAGCAGTGAACACACCTGAAACAGGGGCAGAAATGACCCACAGCAGTGAACACACCTGAAACAGGGGCAGAAATGACCCACAGAAGTGATCACACATGAAACAATGGCAGAAATGACCCACAGCAGTGAACACACCTGAAACGGGGGCAGAAATGACCCACAGCAGTGAACACACCTGAAATGGGGGCAGAAATGACCCACAACAATGAACACACCTGAAACGGGGGCAGAAATGACCCACAGCAGTGAACACACCTGAAATGGGGGCAGAAATGACCCACAGCAGTGAACACACCTGAAATGGGGGCAGAAATGACCCACAGCAGTGAACACACCTGAAACGGGGCAGAAATGACCCACAACAATGAACACACCTGAAATGGGGGCAGAAACGACCCACAGCAGTGAACACACCTGAAATGGGGGCAGAAACGACCCACAGCAGTGATCACACCTGAACACACCTGAAATGGGGGCAGAAATGACCCACAGCAGTGATCACACCTGAAATGGGGGCAGAAATGACCCACAACAGTGAACACACCTGAAATGGGGGCAGAAATGACCCACAGCAGTGATCACACCTGAACACACCTGAAATGGGGGCAGAAATGACCCACAGCAGTGATCACACCTGAAACAATGGCAGAAATGACCCACAACAATGAACACACCTGAAATGGGGGCAGAAATGACCCACAGAAGTGATCAGACCTGAAATGGGGGCAGAAATGACCCACAGCAGTGAACACACCTGAAACGGGGCAGAAATGACCCACAGCAGTGAACACACCTGAAATGGGGGCAGAAACGACCCACAGCAGTGAACACACCTGAAATGGGGGCAGAAACGACCCACAGCAGTGAACACACCTGAAATGGGGGCAGAAATGACCCACAGCAGTGAACACACCTGAAATAGGGGCAGAAATGACCCACAACAATGAACACACCTGAAATGGGGGCAGAAATGACCCACAGCAGTGAACACACCTGAAACAGGGTCAGAAATGACCCACAGCAGTGAACACACCTGAAACAGGGGCAGAAATGACCCACAGCAGTGAACACACCTGAAACAGGGACAGAAATGACCCACAGTAGTGAACACACCTGAAATGGGGGCAGAAATGACCCACAGCAGTGAACACACCTGAAATGGGGGCAGAAATGACCCACAACAATGAACACACCTGAAATGGGGGCAGAAACGACCCACAGTAGTGATCACACCTGAACACACCTGAAATGGGGGCAGAAATGACCCACAGTAGTGATCACACCTGAACACACCTGAAACGGGGGGCAGAAATTACCCACAGCAGTGAACACACCTGAAACAGGGGGCAGAAATGACCCACAGCAGTGATCACACCTGAAACGGGGGTAGAAATGACCCACAGCAGTGAACACACCTGAAACAGGGGCAGAAATGACCCACAGGCACAGCCCCTCACACCCAGGTGAACGCCAAGCCAGTCTCCAGTGGTAACACCCTAAACTGACCTTAAACTTTTTAAGTATAGGCAACATGAACACAGGAAGCTCAAGATAAATAATGTAACGGTGCTTCAGACAGGGAAGGCATGGAGAATTAACAGTCAGAAAGATAAGCTGGGAAGATTATGGAAATATACCCCCTTTCCACAGTGAGGTTTGACTACAAAGTAAGGTTGGATACAAATGTGGAGTCGGAGTAGGCTGCCACATATACCAAACATTAGTGCTAGTGCACTTAAAAGCATGCCAGTAAAATCTAGGAAATCCTGTAGTAGACACCTGTGAAAAAATCAGATGAGTATCAGATGAGGCCATTCCATCACCCTAGAAAAATCTGCAGATTTTTGGTTTATATACGGAAACAGTTTCCACAAAAAAACAAACAAAAACCAAAAAAAAACCCACCAAAAAAACCCACAAAAAACCCACCCACCACCAAACAATAAAGCACAAACCCACACTTTTTATATGCATTTCAACTTTGACTACTTCAGATTAAGAGGAAAAACATTCCCTAATCAAAAAATTCATGCTCCTGCCAAAAATATATATGCCACCTAAACTGCTTTAGCATGAATCTTCTGGTTCCTGACAAGAAAATCCAGTCTTTCCTAGGCATGAGACTATGTGCAATCACATGTGTACAAATCCAGGGTCCAGGAGCAGTTGATATAAATTCCAGCTCAGGAGAAGCCATCTCTGAAGCAAAGCAAACATCTCCTGGCTGCCTGTCACACTGGCTCTCTGCCCCCACGTGCAGAAAAACAAGTGGGAGGCTGTGAACTTTCCCCCTGTTTCCACAGCTCCCATCAAACACCCAGCTATTTTAGGTAACACTGCAGGGACATATACAGATGTAAGAGTGCAGACAAATGAAAAGGCCTGCTCATTAAGCTGCTCATGAGCACTGATTTCAGGTCATCTGATCCGTGTTGCTCGGCTGTTTTGTCAGAGAGTGCTCCTCCATCTCACATGTATCTGCACCCCAGCCTGCATGACTGCTAGGAAAGGACATTCCAAACTGGTCAAGGTCAAGGTTCCCCACTGACAAGGACCTGAACACAGTGCAGAGATCAAAATGTGCAGGGAGGATGCTGAGACTTATATCACAGAATGGTTTGGGTTGGAAGAGACTTCAGGGATCCTTCAGTCCCAAACCCCTGTCTTGGGCAGGGACACCTTCCACTGTCCCAGGTTGCTCCATGCCCCATCCACTCTGGCCTTGGACACTGCCAGGGATCCAGGGGCAGCCACAGCTTCTCTGGGAAACCTATGCCAGTGGATCCCCTCATGGCAAAGAATTTCTTCCCAATATCCAATCTAAATCCTCCCTCCTTGGCATATCTTTCCTGCAGCAAAACAGGTCTTGATAACTCACATTCTTCACCACTCCTCCTGTCCACTGATTCCCTGCTTCCTCCAACCTCAACTGATTACAAAGCTTTGCTGCAGACCAGCCTGGCGACCTGACCAAGCTAAGAGAACTCTTTCTCCTCCCTTTTGGCCATGTTGTCAGTTATCCACATTATTTGTTCAGTCACATCCACCGTGGCATTGCCTCATGAGCAGTCCGGGGGCGAGGATGGAACTTTGCCCTTAAACATTCCCTTCACATCTGCACCACCTCTCTCTCTTTCACGCAGGCTGCTCACTGCTGCCCACTTCCCAACAGCACCCTGGGGCCAATAAACCAGGGCAGGTCACACAACAGAGGCAGCTGAACACTAACCCAGACTCAGCAGAAAATGACTGCCTCGTTTCCACTTGGATCAGTTCACCCTCTGGCTGCTCAATAAAACAATAACTCAAGACTCACAGAGAGGGCTGGACTGAACCAGTAGGAGAAGAAGATGAAGAAGCAGCAGCACAGCCTGTGTTATGTTGAATTAACCTGGACACAGGCACTCCCTTACAGTAAGTAACTCCAGAGCCTGCCAAATTTTGCTTGACTGGAGAGGCACCTACAAATGCTACCCCCTCCACAGAATTTCAGGAGAGGCAACAGGGTGGGGGCTGAAGTCCTGAGTGAAAAAGAACTCTTTGTCCTTTGACAACTCTTCCTAAATTTCCATTCATCGGTTCTGTCCAACATTATAACAGAAAGATTCCAGAGTCTCTGCAATTTTCCAAGGTGATAGACACTGGATGAGAGCAGAACAGTAGATGCAAATGCATAGAGATCTGAAACCTTTTGGGGCAAGAAAGCCAAGATCACTCCGAATCCTTTCCAAACACTATATTTGAGACATCTTTTAAACTAGTCTTGTTAACCACTTGATGCCAACCAGGGAACTGAAACAGTATTTAATCCTACAATGTATCTCAAATGAACTTGGTATGAAAATAATTCTTCATCGGGTCCTATTTTGAAAGCCTAGAAAACAATCAATAACACAAAAAAGGAAGTTAAGAGGCAAGAATGGCATACAGAAGTGTTGTGGATTGAGATGAGAGAAAATCCTGCAGCAGGCATAGAAAACTAAAATCATATGGTCAAGGTGTCCTCTGTCCTATCCAGCTCAGCAAAACCATCAGAATTAATGCAGTGTTGACTACACAGGCTTTATCACTGTGATCTCACACCATGACTGACACATATGTTACTATTTAGGTACAGTCTGCCAAGCAGCAAAGTGCTGTCAAATAGATAAAAAGCTCTATTGCAATAAATTTTAATTTTGTTTTCATACAAGAGCAGGTCCTAAAAGGTGTATTTACCTCATTTTTCAGAGTCACAGAATTTAAACAATGTAGAGCATAAATTAGTTCTTTGCACCACACACTTCCAGGAGCTGTGGCAACTTAAGGAGTTTATCCTGCACTATCAGTCAGTGACAAACTCACAGTCACTGATATTTGAGGTGTCACTTACAGTCACTGCACGTAAACAGAGAACCACAGATTTACAGAATCATCTGGGTTGTAAAAGGAACTCTAAGACTATGGAGTGCAACCATTATCCAGCACTGCCAAGGTCAGTCCTCTCCCTATCACCCCCTCAAGTGCCAAATCCACATGGTTTTTAAATCCCTCCAGGGATGGGGACTTCAACCACCGCCTGGGCAGCTGTGCCAGGGCTGGACAGCCCTTTCCATGGAGGAATTGCTCCTGAAACACAACTCAAATTCCCAGTTCCATGACAGACACACACCCTTTGCTATGTTGTGTTTGTTTGCAGCACAGCAGGGAACACTGAATTTACTGCATAAAGCAGTGCTGAAAACAGAGGCTGTGACTGACACTCTCTGACCCCACTCCTACATTCTGCACCGCATTTCCACCTGGCCACATTCCCACTCCCTGAACCCCACTCCCACCCCCTGACTACATTCTCACTCCCTGAATCCCATTCCCACCCTCTGAACCCTATTCCCACCCTCTGACCACATTCCCACTCCCTGAACCCCACTCCCACCCCCTGACTACTTTACCACTCCCTGAATCCCATTCTTACCCCTTGACCACATTCCCACTCCCAGAACCCCACTCCCACCTCCTGACCCCATTCCCACTCTCTGAACCCTTTTCCCACCCTCTGAACCCTATTCCCACCCTCTGAACCCCACTCTCACCCCCTGACCACATTCACACTTTCTGAATCCCATTCTTACCCCCTGGGCATATTCCCACCCCCTGAACCCCATTCCCACTCCCTGAATCCCACTTCCACCCCCCTGAACCCCATTCTCACTCCCTGAATCCCATTCCCACCCCTGAATCCCATTTCCACTCCCTGAACCCCACTCTCACCCCCGGGCCACATTCCCACCCTCTGCACCTCATTCCCACCCTCTCACTCCCCGCAGCCCGGCGTTTTTTGGGAAGTTCCCAATAACTTCCAGCTGTCTGGCCGTGCAGGCACGGACGGGACGGCGGGGAGGGAAATCCCCCGGGAGGCACCGGGAGCGGCTCTCGGAGCCTCGGCTTTCTCCCTCCTGAGTGCCCCACCAGCTGCCCCACCTTCGGGGCCCCTACAGCGTCCCAGCCGTGACCGCCCGCCCTCAGGGAGCCCCCGGAGCCCCTCGGGGACCCGCGGGAGGACGCGATCCTCACCCCTCAGCAGCGCCATGGCCACACCGCGCCGGGCCCAGTGCCGCCCCGCCCCGCCCCGCAGATTCGCCACGCTGGGGGCGGAGGAGCGGCCGGGCACGGCCGGCGGGCAGGGTACTTAAAGTTAACTTCTACGCGTAATTTCAGGGGTTTGTTTAATTTGTTTTAAATGTGCGGCCGGGGAGTTGTTTGTTTGTTTGTTTGTTTGTTTTTAAATGTTTCTTCTGCTTGGTTCGATTTTTATTTTTTTTTCCCCCCATGCTGTTTTGGCGAATCGGCGGCCGGGGAAGCGGGGGCGGGCGGTGATCGCTGAGGGGAGAGCCCTCCCCCGCCGCCCCCCTCGCAGGTAATTACAGCGTGTTACTGTTAATTGCCGATGATCGTGGAATTGTTTCCGTCGGAAAGGGCCTCCGAGATCATCGAGTCCAACCTGTCACCACCTTGTTCCCAGCCTGGAACACTCAGTGCCACGTCCAGGCGTCCCTTGGATACCTCCGGGGTGGGGACTCCAGCACCTCCCTGGGCAGCCCCTTCCAGTTCCTTTCCATCTTTCCATGGGGGAATCCCTTCTCTTGTCCAACCTGACCCTGCCCTGCCCAGGCAACTGAGATCTATAGACCTCCTCGAGGGGGTTGTGCAGGGTCGTACCCCAGAATTCGTGCACAATCCGTGGCTGACCCCCTAATTCCAAGCTTTGTCTTCCCTGGACATGGACGGAGACGAGCAAGAGCTGCTTGCAGCCCATCGGTTTGACACTGGAAAGCCCTTGGATACTCTCATTTTCCAGCACAGCAGACACTGAAAAGAGAGGGGGGAAATGGGCTAAAAAGCCTGCATCCATCTATTTGCCATTAGAGGGAAGTACCGATCCCTCTGTGGGCTGCAATGAACAAGCATCAGTCTCAGTGGTGCAACACCATGGATGCTGCAAGAACCGAGAGCAGGGCAGATCCGTGTTTTGCTATGATAATATGAAATAGTTAAACACACACACAAATATCGTAGAATCCCAGAATGGTTTGGATTGGAAGGGACCTTAAAACCCATCCAGTGCCAACCCCTGCCATGGGAAGGGACACCTTCCACTGTCCCAGATTTTTCCAAGCCCCAATATCCAGAGCCTGGCCTTGGGCACTGCCAGGGATCCAGGGGCAGCCACAGCTGTGCCAGGGCCTGCCCACCCTCACAGCCAGGAATCTGGAACCCCAAGCTACACCACAAAACCCACCCTCCACAGTTCTCATAGTTGAACTACACCTTGTAGGATGATTTATCTGTATAATTGCTCCAGTGGAACCATCCCGGCTGTCAGGCAGAAGACAGGGAAGCCAGTAAAAATATTTTGTGTACAAATAAAAATTGCCATATGTCTTCAGGGACACATTTAAAGTTCTGTAAATTTTCTAGAAGAGAAAATGTTACCCTGTGAAGAATCCCATTTTTCACTTTAAATAATCTCTCAACTACTTTCCCTACATAATTCTAATGATTTAATAAATCTATAAATCAGTGAACACACAACGTTGTCTTTAAAAAGAGCCAAAGGTTTTGCTGTATTTTCTCCCTTTGCCGCTGACTTCCCTCATCTAAATCTTATTTAAGGCCAAGGAAAGGGATTCTGCCCCTCTGCCCCTGTGCTCAGCTGAGACCCCACCTGCAGAGCTGCCCCAGCCCTGGCTCCAACAGCACAAGGACCTGGAGCTGCTGCAGCCAGGCCAGAGGAGGCCACGGAGATGCTGCCAGGGCTGGAGCCCCTCTGCTCTGGAGCCAGCCTGGGACACCTGGGGCTGTTCAGCTGCACCACAGAAGGCTCCAGGGAGAGCTCAGAGCCCCTGCCAGGGCCTCCAGGGCCTCCAGGAGAGCTGCAGAGGGACTGGGGACAAGGCCTGCAGGGACAGCACCCAGGGAATGGCTTCCCAGGGCCAGAGGGCAGGGACAGATGGGATCTTGGGCAGGAATTGCTGGCTGGGAGGGTGGGCAGGCCCTGGCCCAGGGTGCCCAGAGCAGCTGTGGCTGCCCCTGGATCCCTGGCAGTGTCCAAGGCCAGGCTGGACAGGGCTTGGAGCAGCCTGGGATAGTGGGAGGTGTCCCTGCCCACGGCAGGAGGTGGCACTGGATGGTGTTTAAGGTCCCTTCCAACCCAAACCATTCCAGGTTTCTGTGATTTATCCACAGGCACAAGTGGTGGCATTTCCTCTCCCTCTCTCCACTCACGATGGCTCTCAGGGCCGTAACATTCCACACACAGTGAGTTTCTAATTAGCTGCCAGTATTTCAGCACCTCTGAATTCAAGTTAAAAATTCTAAACCTTCCATTGTCATAAGTAAAAGTGATTCTCCTAATTTCTGTTTATAAACTATTTAGAAATGTTTCTATTGGATGGAAGTATATATTTAATGGGCTTATTTTTTGCATTCTTATTTTTGACCAAGAGCCACAATTTCTTCAAAAGTGTTTATTTCACAAATTTTTTTTATCCCCAGCTGAATATTACAGTGACTATTACAAGCCTTTTCTTATAAACAAAGGTGTAGTTTACAGATTTGTTCAAAATGGAAAAATATTTTATAAGCAGTAGTATTTCATCTACAGTATTCACTCATGTATATCATTCAACTTTGACAGCAGCTATACCTTCTGCTCATTAAGGTAATGACACTTCACACCACAAAAAAATAAAAATATCCCCAAAGATTTCAATATAGTAGCACTTTTTTAATATTTTTTTTCTTCTAATTTCAAATTGATCTGAAAGTCTTTGTCCACTGGCATTCACACCTTGAAATAATTTGGATACTCATCAAGGTTATGTCTTCTGGATTGTTTTACTTAACATCTACCTTGCTAGAATTTCTTTCAGAAAAAAAAAAAAGATCAATTTATGGCTGTAATATATATGTGAATCAATAAAGTTTGAGGAAAAAGCTTCACGGAATTTCATGCAATTCATTTCAATTCGGTTCTATTTATATGCAATGATAAAATGCTAATTTTTCAGTTAATGGTCTGAAAGAATAAGTTTGCAAAATTTTATTCATTTACCATTGAAAATGGAGGAAAACAACCATTGCTTCAAGTGCAGCTTTTTCGTTTGTACCTTTTGCAAATGAGGAGTCATGTCCGGCAAAGACTTCAGTGCTCAGGTTGCAGGGTGATGAAAAGCAGCCACTATGCTTAAAACATGCCCACGTTTTGGTACTGTTTCACAAATATGCAGAAGTTTTTTTGTAGATCCAGTGGAATAAACTGCATGAGCAAAAAAAAAGTTTGTAATGCAGGATTGCAAAAATTCAGTCTTGAGGTCTAATGTTCTTTTTCTACAGTCAAGTACAGCAGCTTTATCAGATGAGATAAGCAACCTCAGCTAAAAAATGCCAATTAAAAAAAAAAAAAAAAGAGGAAGAAGAAAAGGTGAAAATTAAGCATGGACATTGTCCTGGATGCTTCTTGCAGGTCAGCCAGCATGTGCCTGAACTCCTGGTTGATGTGTTGGTTCTGTAATGTTGGTGATTTGGGCATTTTGATGGTTTAATTTATTTTATTTTATTCTCAATAGTGCTTTTCTGAGATATAAGCCATCATATTTGCAAGAATCATCATGGGTCACTATTTTTGGGTTTTTTTCCCAAGAACTTCAAAGTGTTTTTGCAGACCTCCTCAATGTAAGATTTTACAAGTCAGCTTTTACATCCATAGACAACTTTTTCCATGACAGAATAATAAAAATATTCTACTGTTTTAATGCTTATTTCAGAGAAACAGTGGTTGAGCTAACAGCTAAAGGCACAGATTAGGAAAATGCTAAACTTAAAAATCAATATTTAAAAATAAAGACAGATCTGGAGAAGAGCCAGCTTTCTCTAAGCCATGCTTTGTGTGCATTTTGCTTTTTTAAATAAACAAGTGTAAATTTGAGGAAAGAAGGCATGCTTGAGCATAGCAATTTAACTAAATTAACATTTAAATACAAATTTTAAAAACTGCTAACAGAAAAGATAACATATATTAAAGGTATTTCATACAGTGTTCTCTTCCAGATGGATCTCACTGGATAAACTACATGATCACAGATCAAGATGTGAAATTCCAGTTCCCATCTACACATACTAAGAGTTTCTAAGAATGAACATATAAATTACGACCCTGAAAGTGCCAGTGAAGGACCATTATCCCCTAGAAGACCATTAAGCACATTTTACAATGGTAATCAGAAACAAAGTCACTGCAGAAGAGGATTCTGCAGCAACCTGTCACTTCGTCTGAGTGATAAGCATAGGTTTAATCAACGCATTGGGAATTGTACTCCAAATAATTTACATCAGAAAGAGGTAGAGACCTGAACTGCCTGAAACTGCTGACCTAACGTGAATCCTGAGCAACAGCTCTCTGTTTAAACCACCTTACAGAAAGGCTGAATCCTGCTTTGAATTATTTATTTTTAAACCATGACAACTATTGGAGCGTGGAAAGAAGGGAGAGACAACAGCTAAAAAAAAAAAAAAAAAAAAAAAAAAAAAAAAAAAAAAAAAAAAAAAAAAAAAAAAAAAAAAAAAAAAAAGAGCACTGCAAAGACATTCATTGTGAAAAGAGGTAGGTGAAAATAAATAAAGATATTGCAGGTGAGTGGGTGGCAGGGCTTGCTGGGCACGGACAGCAGACTGGTGGCATGACCCTCATTGTATAGCAAGGGGAGATGAAGGCACTACTGAAGACACAGCAGAGGTGAGAGCTCAAGGACTGCAGTTTGGAGGTAGTCCTGGCTCTGTACAAGCGAAACATCTATCATTTGATGGGTGAGGGTTAAGGGCGAAAAAAATTACTTTTTAGCCTGAGGTCTGTCCTTCAGTGGTAACAGTAGCTCTACGCTATAGTCTCAGTTTGAAACAAAGTATTTACCCACTGGCACAGGCCTATATAATTCTGCACAGCACTCAACAGTTTCTTTTAAAATGTGCTTTTCTGGATAGTAGTATACATATATAGAACGTACAGGACTACTGCAGTCTGTATATAAATCGATTATACACACGATGTCTAAATCTCAACACGCCCCCTGCCTAGAAAGGAAACTGCAGCAGACAGGAGTTAATCTTCAAGAAACTTGACTTTCTACTTTCAGCCTCTGAGCAGAGAGTGTACCTGGTCATAAATTTGCTGTTTGGATTTACATTAGCTAAAAAGAGTCAGATGGAGAGAGTGGACTTTTCTTTGAAAGCTCTTAGTCATGATGGAGCTGCAGACCATAGAAGAAACCACAAAAGCAGGTGAGTTATGTTTGATTTAAACAAGAATATTGTCTAAGTGGAGAGGGCAGAATGCTGGCAGCCACACATCATGATTGCAGTTTGGCACGTTGTGCTATGGCAGAAGCATCCCCACACTGAGCAGTCGTGGAGCAACACTGACCCTCAGGAACCCTCAGGAACCCTCAGGAACCCACCAGGAACCTCCTCCTCTGCTCAGCAGTCACCAAGAACTCAGTATGTGCTGGCAAGGACCAAAGAAAAACCAGTGGCTGGTCTCCTTCAACATCTGCTTGGTGAGGTCAGAGGTTTGGCTTGTTTTAATTTATAAGTCTGATTAAAAAAAAACAAGAAACTAACAGAAGCTGAAATGAAAGCAATTATTCATTTAAGATTATTGAAGACAAAGAGTTTGGGTTCAGTCTTAAAGAAATGGCTTACATTACTAACATACCACCTGGCAGCTTTTGTGTGTGTGTGTGTGTGTGTGTGTTAGAATATTTAATCTCTTTTAGAACTTCTTTAATTCTAAAAGTATTCTTCATTTATCCAAGCTGTGTATTTGCATGATCCTTAATATTTTGGATGGCTACTGAACTGAATGGAGTTTTTCTACGGACAGCTACAGCTAGGATTAACCCACTGAACACAGGTAGGGTTGGATGATTAAACTGGGTTGCCTTAGCATGATCTATGCATGGGATTCTGATACTGGCCATGTAAGAGGTCCAAGAACCTTGACAGCTACTGGATGAAAGTCTTTGTCACTCGAAAACACAAGAAAGCCAACAGCAGGGATCAGGATGATGCTCTACTAGAAGCAGAAGGCTTAAGGCAGTCCGTTGCATCATGATTATTTCACTAGGACAAAATCTTTGCTAATGTAAATTTGGTAACGTAAGAAAGTCCAATAGAACAGCGTCCTGCCAGTTTATTTAAATTTCCATGAAGCAGATGCACTGAATGTATCTAGGAGGAGCAACAGCATTTCTCAAACATACACTTTATGACAAATTCCACATCAGTGGAAACAAGCAGCATCCCAGCCCTGTTACCTTTATGGTACGATAAAAATACACCTTCTGCAATTTACCTTTTCAATTCACAATTGTGAATGCAGTTACTAGCAAGAACTGAAGGCAGAACTGCACGTTCTATTATTCATACACACAAGATCACCTGCTACTAAACAAATGACACATCCTTCAAGGCAGCACAGGTGTCTCAGATTTTGTTTTTGTCATAGACACCTATGGAGATCAAAATAAGCTGTCTCCCACTTCCATCCTTTTTTGTTAGTGGCTTTTGGAGATGATTATGGGCTTTGAGCTATGTCAAAATAAAATCAAGCAGTAAAAAATAAATCTGTTTTTCAAGTATCCTTATTTCTGAGCTGCAAATTACTAAAAGAAAATCACATACAGACCAGTGTCTTTTTTAGTGTACATTTTAGCATCCATTTGTTACTGTGTACTGGTTCTTCCATAAGCCTGTTTGGTCCATATTTAAAGAGCTCTTGAATTCCTTTTTATGATTTTTTCTTTCATTGCTGGAAGTCTCTGGGTGTGAGAGGTGAGCTTAATTCTACTTTCTTCAGACTTTATTGAGAAAATCCAGGTTGAGAGAAGCAGGGAGATGAATGGAGTCCATGGTAATGGCAGATGGGTTGAATGGGAACAGAACTGGGAACATGTGCTTGAAGTCTAACAGCAGCTGTGGAGGGTCATTCCGTTCTTGCAACTGCTTCTGTTGGGTGTGGGAGAAGAAAAGAAAGTTAGCATCACTTGTTGCCTTTTCTTGTTGTGTTTAACAGCATCCAAGGCTTGAGAATGGGCATCATTTTAGACATACTGCAGCAACATATTTTGTTCTCTTCTGCAGCAACTTTCCTTCTGAGCAAGTATTTACAGGAACTTCTATGCAGACTGTAGGAAACACTCAGGAGAGTGAAACACTCAGGAAATACTTCAAGAGAACTTGGTCACATTTTCCACACAACCACAAAGAAAAATACAGGACCTGGAAACAAGATGACCTCCTTGGCACAGCAAAACCAGGACCACAAGATACCAGCAGACCACCTTTGATTCAGCTGCTCAACCATGGTGCTGTGTTCTGGGGGTAGCTGAACACATGTCCTTCCTTTTCCTCCTTGTTCCTTGTGAGTATTAAAAGGTGTTTGGCTTTAATTTGTTTATTTTTCCTTTAGCTGCCAATTTCTACCTCCTATCTCAGAACTAACTCAGTTTCACCAACAATTAATTGGCTCCTGCAACCTTAATCCTCAGTCGTGTTGCTACTGAAGAGCTGAATTAGCTGAGCTGGGGATTTGGGTGCTTACAGCCCTCTGTGATTAACAGCCTGGTTATCCCTGCAGCTGTGTGTTTTAAGTGTGTGTGCACACAGAGCACTGAACTCAGGACAACCTGCAGCATCATGCCTTTTATAAAATGCCCGAGTTAGCAGTGATTTACTACAGATGTCACTAGAACTACAGAGATGTCATTTGTGCCCTCCAATTGACAGCCCTTTAAATTTACCTGTATGTTTCGTATGAAAGCTACTGTCACACGTTCTTCAAACTCATTCACAGGAGTGTAGAGATTAAGTATCTTTACAATCTGTTGAAAACAAAACACAGTTACAGTCGTGAGAAGCCCAACTTTTCCAGAACACAAAGCACCACAAGCAGTTTGTCATGATATGGCCACAAGAAGTCTGGCATGACAAAACAGAGAAAAGAAGCAGCAGAAGTGTCACCCTGGTGTTTTTCTTTGCCTGCTGTACGATATTTCAAGATCTGTGGACCTGTCAAAATCACACAATTTCTCTTAAGAGAAATGTTTGTGAACTGCCAACAGACTTGGACAACAGATTTATACAGGGACTCCACACATGGAGTTGTGTGGACATGTTGGTTGGCACATGGTGACATGGATGACTTCTGATGCCACCTCTACAATACTTCTCTTGATGCTCACTCACTCCTGCTCCTCCCCTCATCTTTTCTAAAAAAGGCGTGTTCAGGGTGATGCAGAGATACATTACAAAGGCTCTCCCAGAACCACTGGAAATCAGCTCACACCTCTCACTTCTCCCTTCCTACAGTATTACCAAATTAAGGGCAGGAAATCCAGCAAAAGTAACAAAACGTAATAAATGTGAGTAAAAAACATGAGTTTATATCCTCCTGGAATGGAGTCTCAAAGTTCAAAGTCATATCCAGCCAGCCTAGGTTGGCACTTCCTCAACCTCCTGCCCCAAACAGGAATCCTTGGTGGGCATCTTACAGACACAGCCAGTTTAAGACCTGGCAAAAGACAATAGGGAGGTTTAAAATGCTGGGAAATCTGACTTACACAACAAACTCCTTGGGGCTGGGTTTCATCTCTGCACATTTCTGGAGCTCCAGTGCCATCAGTGGCACTGTAAGAGAGCAGCCACCACCGTGACCACCTCTGAGAGGGGCCAAGATGTAGCATCAGTCCTGAAAAGTACAAGCTGTGCCTACTGAAGGAATGGCAGGCTGAGGCTGGGCACTGAAGAGCTGGCAGCAGGAGACCACCCCTTCCCACTCCTTCATTACCCTGTGCTGTAAACCCCTGCCCTGCTCCCTACCTGCTGGGTCGTGAGCGACGTGCACAAGGAGCAGATGGCCTCGGCATCCTCTGAGGTTTTCTTTTTCAGCTGCAGAAGCTGTGCTGCCTGAATCAAGGGCTCCAAAGTTTGTGCTGCTCCACTCTGCTGCAGATTCTTCCCACGCAGCCATTCCTCCAGCTGGCTTATGTTAAACCTGGATAAGCAACCAAGAGAGCTTATGAGAGAGAACAAGTAGCATCTTCCAAACTCCTCTCTGGGGCTCAAGGTATGTTGCAGTGCTGGTGTATGTGGCTTTTTGTGATGCATATTTGTGATATATGTGGCAAGAGACAATCAGGCCAAAGCTTAATACTCAACAACTCAGAGTAAGATATATACTTCCAACTACCTTACAAATAGATGAACCACGTAGCAGCCAAACAACACAAGGGAGGAGATTTTCTACAGCATTCAGATTCCTCCAGGTTTCAACAATTTAAATGAAGCTTTTAACCAGCTTTTAAATGCTAACAAGATCCTGCAAGACACACAGATATCTTTGAGAATATCTACACAGAAAATGTTTTTGCTGAGCCCATTGTCCAGCTCAAAAGGAACACAGAAAGATCCAGCATGGGAAGGGGAGAGGGTAGCAAAACGAAGATTTAACTAATTTGCACGGAGAAGTGCACTTTATTTTCCTATTTTCCACCACCTTGTTACATGAACAAAACCTCCCTAAGCAGGCACAGCCCTGCCCCAAGCCCCAGCCCCACCTCAGCTGCATGCCCGTGCTCCACGAGCAGACATCCTTCCTCAGCAGGAGGTTGTTCAGGGCGATGGCGTTGATCATGTAGAAGAGCTGCTTGAACACCTGCTGGATGATCTCTGGGTCCAGGCCCTGGTCACACATGATGCTGTGGAATGTGTTCAGCTGGCGAATCATTTCATCCAAGCTGTAGGAGCTGTCACCTTCTGCCACATTGGAGGCGTATTTCCTGTAGCCCATCGGTTTGACACTGGAAAGCCCTTGGATACTCTCATTTTCCAGCACAGCAGACACTGAAAAGAGAGGGGGGAAATGGGCTAAAAAGCCTGCATCCATCTATTTGCCATTAGAGAGAAGTACTGATCCCTCTGTGGGCTGCAATGAACACGTATCAGTCTCAGTGGTGCAACACCATGGATGCTGCAAGAGCCGAGAGCAGGGCAGATCCATGAATGGCTGGTTTACTCTTATAATACAAAACAGTTAAAAAACACACAAATATTTTAGAACTATACAAGAGTTTGGTTTGGAAGAGGCCTTAAAAGCCATTTAGGTCCAACATGCCAGCTATGAGCAGGGACACCTTCCACCATCCCAGGTAGCTCCAAGCCCTGTCCAGCCTGGCTTGGGACACTTCCAGGGAGGGGGCATTCCTCAGATGAATCCTCAGGGATTTGGCTGAAGATGTAAATCTTGTCATTCCTTCTCTCACCCTCAAGAAACAAGGTCATTATAAGTCTTTTTCCTCTTCCCATTCATCTCCTGTTGCCCTGGGTTTTCTCTGTTCTCCTCTGTTTTTTTAAAGTTTTTCCTAAAGTTCTATTTCAGCCTTCTGTATTTACCTTTTTGCAATGGAGTCTCTCAAGCTTTTCATATAAACAGCCTATTGTTGTTGTAACTGTCCTTTCATGTTTACATTCTTCTCATAAAGAAGAGACTGTTGATGGACTGTTGGGTTGCCCAGTGTGGTTGGAGAGGAAGATTTTCTTCCTCCAATCCATGGTCACTGTTGGAATTCTACAAATATTGAGGTCTGTAAATAAATTGTCCCTTTTTTTTGCCTTGGACATCTCAATGTGTGAGTGTAGTTTCTTTTGTGACATACTGCGGCAATCTCCTCCCTTATAATGTACATTTCCATCCATAAAAAAATTAACCACAAACCTGGTCTGGAGGGGAAAGCAGACCCACCAGCACAACCTCACCTCTTCCACTGCCTCCCCAACAGAAATGAAAGAGGTATCTTCTGGAGTGGGAGGAAAAACCCTCATTCCTATTAGCTTCTGTCATGGGGGAAAATAAAAACTCTCCCAGGTCCTGCAAAGCTGTGAAAAACAGCCAGAGCAGATAATGTGGGCCAAGAAACACCCTGCTAAAGGGCAGCTCACCGATCATGGGCTGCAGGATGCCCCCTGCAATGTTGATCAGCTGCTGGTAGATCTGGATGGAGAGCTGGCCCAGCACCTGGCGGTACTCGGTCAGGTCGAAGTTCTTCAGGCAGTGCTCATTCTGCTTCGCCGTGTTTTGGGTCATGAAAACCTGAACAGGAAATTAAAACACCCAGGCTCATTATCCCACCCACTGACAGCACATCAAAATCACTGCATTAAAACACCCCTGCACCTTTACAGTACAATATACCAAAATACGTTACCAAAGTACTTTACAGAAAAGATCAAAACTCATAAATCACCTTTGATTTACCCAGGCATTTGTTCATAAATTATTACTAGAGGAATACCTTCTGAAGGAAATCATTAAACTACCAGTTTTTCATTTTATCCTTAGCAAGGATCTGCACATTTGTATTAACTGCCACATACAGGATTAGAAAATTAAGTTTCAGGTCCTCTGAGACTACTTTTTTAGCTACATGCTTATCCCTTTGAGTTCCAACTGTTTATGGGAAACAAAATATTTTAAAATTAAGATTCTAGAAAATTGAAAAAAAAATTATGACTGCATGTTATGTGCTTTGACAACATTTTAAATTGTTCTGAAATTCATAAATCTCCCCAAATAACTGAAATTGTAGCCTGCCTTTTGCTGATACAGCTGATCTCTGATCCTACATTTGGCTGCTGTAAGCTCTCAGTCCTGGGCTCAGATATTAAAACCAGTTTTAGTGGCAGAAGCCAATGAGATGTTTTCATTAACATGGATCCTTTAATTGCCTGGTCATATGGTCTTATTTGGTGTAAAGATGAGAATTATTAATCTGTTTTTGTTGGTTGCTGACTAGCAAAACGCAAAAACACAACAAGTACCAATTTGAGTTGATTTCACCATTTCCCCATTTTCCTAACTAATCAAAGAACAGCATGCTCTTCACGTGACAGGACTGCAGGTAGGTTGGGATTTTCTTTTAAACTTTCTATTAAAAATAGGCTGGATTTAAAACTAAAAATAACAGTATCTTAAAAACTACTCAGAAGTATTTCTCCCCTCTATATTTTGCACCAAGCTGCCACTGGAATTTGCACAGTAAATCATTTAACACAGTAAATCATGGCAAGCAACATGCAATTTAAAGACTGTGTTTTAACCCTGCTGGTTTTCTGGGGAGGATTTTCTTTAAATGCAGTATTATTATCCAGACAGAAGAGGGCAAACAAGAGCACAACTGCTAGTAAGTATTCTCTAAAATATTTTTCATTTAACTTTTAATTTTAAATCTTCAAAATCCAGTGCTGAGGTTTCATATGCAAATCATTATCTTTTGAATGACCTGAATAGTTAACTTAATTTTATGAACTTTTTTTTTCTTACAGTCTGAATGCTCAATACATCTAACAAAAATCAAGACTAAAAATAAAAAATAACAGTAATTGGGTCTGTTGAAAATTTTAATATGCAGAATACATAGCTGTAAGGATGGCAGTGTGCAATGTTCTAGGAGAATTGTGATAATCCTATTTTTTTGAAAGGGATCAGCTTTAATAAAACTTATTCCAATATTTCCAATGAAATATTGTTTAATGAAAAGCTTTGGGACCAACTAACACCAGGAGAACAGCCTTCAAAACAGCCCACCAGAAAGAGCATAGAGAGGCTGGCACAGCTAGGGCTGTTCAGCTGCACCACAGAAGGCTCCAGGGAGAGCTCAGAGCCCCTGCCAGGGCCTCCAGGGCCTCCAGGAGAGCTGCAGAGGGACTGGGGACAAGGCCTGCAGGGACAGCACCCAGGGAATGGCTTCCCAGGGCCAGAGGGCAGGGACAGATGGGATCTTGGGCAGGAATTGCTGGCTGGGAGGGTGGGCAGGCCCTGGCCCAGGGTGCCCAGAGCAGCTGTGGCTGCCCCTGGATCCCTGGCAGTGTCCAAGGCCAGGCTGGATGGGGTTTGGAGCAGCCTGGGACAGTGGAAGGTGTCCCTGCCCATGGCAGGGGGGTGGAATGAGATGGGCTTCAAGGTCCCTTTCCAACCCAAACCATTCTGTGCTTTTAGGAGCTTTTCCAGGAAAAGCTAGCTGTGCTAGATCCATATAAACCAAGAAGGAAAGTCTGAGTGGCCCCAGTTGACAGTGAGAGGGAAGGCCCTGGTGCCAGGAGGAAGCAGGACCCTCCCTGCAGGGACATCTCCCCCCAGGCTGGGCTCTCACCTCTTCCCCACTGTACTGCTTCAGGCAGTGCAGCAGGCGGCAGGTGTTGGCCAGCCAGAAGGATGTCATCTCAAAGTCATCTTGGTGCTTCTGCAGAGACAAGGTGAAAACATGTCAGATGTTTGAGTTTCCCCACCCTGAATCAGGCAGTTTTTCTTCTGCAGCTGGGCAATATTAGCTGTCCTACCCTGCAAACCCTTTTTTTTTTTTTTCCATCTCTAAATTCAGACCATTTTATTGCTAAGATCAAAATTCTCCTTGTTCTTCTAAAAAGGGAGGCTCTAAGAGCGACTTGGCTTGAAAATCACTGTGAGAGCTGAGTGTCACACACTTGGAGATGGTTATTACCATCTGACAGCCCCTCAGCCCCGAGACAAGAGCAAATGGACACCTGCCTTCAGCACTTTCTTAACGCCGTTGATGGTGGAGGTGAGCAAGGAGTGCACCTTCTGGTCATCATTGATGTAATCTGCATGCCTGATGCACATGTAGAGGATGTAAGCAGGAAGGCAGGGAACAGTAGCAGACACTGCCTGGGGCTTGAGATCTAGAAGATTTGACAATTCAAAAATAAAATTAAAAAAATCACAAAAAAATCCAAAGCTAAATTTCCCCAACTGACAAGTGAAGTAGAGAATGCCAGAGCTGGAGTGTGCCCAGGCAAGCCCCTATTCCCTCAGCTGTGGGGAAAATGATATTTTGGCTCTGCAACCTGCAACCCTCTCTGCAGAGTGGACACAGATCCAGATGTTCAGCTGGCAGGACAGAGGACCTGCCCCAGACCCTCAGCACTAGGGTTTGGGCAGGCAGCCCTGCTGCACTGAGGTTTGTGATACTACCCCATTTCTCCTGATGGATGCACAATAGAGCCAGAGCTTCTTTACCCTGTAAAACCCTACCCCAACAGCATACAAACCACCTTAGAACAGCTCCCTGAAGCTTTCAGGAATACCTCCCACAATAAATCCTCTCCCTGAATTGATGACACATTAAATCACTCTTTCCCTCAAGATATGGAATCCTAATGGCAGCTGTGGGCATTTGGAGCCTCTAAAGAAAAAGCTTGTCTGATTAGGGGAACTTCAGTGCCCACAGCAATGGGCTAGCACTGCTCTGTGAACACTTTACGGATCCTCACTATGATCTGCTGGGGTTAGAGTTGCAGTAAATAACAACACCTAGCCAGGGAAGCCTGACTTCCAAAACAGCACTGAGTGAGGGGATGCTGCAGCAACCCTAACCAGACTGTGCAGTGCAGAAGAGCTCACAAGTTCATTACCTGTTGTCTGTTATTACCTCCCTAACCAAACTACCTCTGTTCCACTGCTCTGCCAGATCCTAGGGGGTCTATCCTTCTGCCACCCCCTCCCCACCTCTCACATGGTATGAAGCTCAGCAAGTTACTGCCTGCTCTAAAAACTGTAGCCTTGGTCTGCATTTCCCATTTTTTGCTGTCCCAGAGGGATTGTATCCATACTGGTCTACTCAAGTTTACAAACTCCCCCTGAGTGGGACTCTCCTCCTGAGAAGGAGCAGCCAGGTGGGGAAGCAGAGCAAGTTCCCCACCTGTAATGAGGTTTCGGATGAGGAGGGGCTCATCTTCTTTGTAATATTCCAGCATGCCCTGAAAATCCTTCTCCTTCCTCTGGACAGCAACCTGCATGTTCCGCTCGTGTGGCCTCCTCTCCACTGGCACCGTTGTCTGGGATGCTGTGAAGAGAAAAGATGATCGAGACCTGGCTGGAACCTGGCTGGAAATTAGCAACTATTCAGGCCCTCCACTGGCCTTTTTAGTGGAGAGAGCAAGTCAAAAAGTTATGTATTAAATTCCCAATAATGCTGTCAGCTTTGACAGACTTATAAACAAAAGCAATCAGATCCTGGATTACCAGTCTGCAGAGTTCTGACTCTGAATGGAAGAAAAAGTGCAAAACTTGAACTTAAAAGAGGAAAATATGAAGCCATTTTTTATTTTCCAAGAGACCCCAGGCTAGAAGGTAGCCACCCTAGTGTATGACTCTCACAGAGCGGGGCAAAGAGCAGGCAGGCAATGCAAAATCCCTGAGCACGGCATCTTCTGTCTGCCTGCAAAGCTACAAACCACGGTGGCACGCTGCTGAAGTGTAATAAAGCAGAAGAGACCAGCATGCAAATACTGCAGCAAGCAGCATGCAAATCACGCTGACAGAGAGCAGCTGGGCGAGCCGTGGAAGCCCTGCAGTTATTCAGCTTAATTTCACTTAATGCCTGGTTTCCAGAAATTAACTCATGAGAATGGGGCTCTCTGATTAATCACGGCTTCTCCAGAGAACAGGAAGTGCTCTCTGTACAACACAGATGCCACATTTAAGGTGCTTTCTCATTAAGCAGAATATACATCCACATTTTGATACCAAAGGGTTATAATCTGTCCCCACCCCTCCAAAACTGACATGTCAGAGCATTTTCCTGCTGGTCATTGGGCTCCTTTCTGTATCTCTGCCTGGGTAACTGCACTGACTGCAATGACAGCAAAAAACTTTCCCTAAATATCCTCCAAACCCTGGTATAGGGCCAGTGTCAGCTCAGTGCCTACTGCTAGTTCAGTACAAGCAAAATATAACTTTCACAGAGAGAAAAGGAGAAAAAAAAAACCAACAACCAAACCAAACAAAAAACACAAACAAACAAACAAACAAAACCACAACAAACCACCAAAGAACCACAACAAATCCTGCAGCTCTCCAAGGTTCGCCAAAGGATTAAAACCCAAATTCAGTTCCCACAACCCAGTATCTCCCAATGCACAAGTCACCTTCAAAATCTTGGACCTTCTTCATGTAAATCTTCAGCTGCTTCTTCAGCTTCTTTTCATTCTTTTCCAACTTCTCCAGCAATTCTTTAAGATCCTGAAAGACAGAAGATACATTTAGAAGAACTCCCAACATTACAGGCAAGAACAATTCATTTGGGGTGAGTTAAAGGCTGGAGTCTGGTCTGTGCACCACCAAAGCATGGTGTAAGCATCTCAGTGGAAGAGGAGCACCACCTTCCAGCATTTAACCCTGGCTGTTAATCACATTTAAACTGTTTTATTTAGATCCTGGAGTTGCTGAAAAAAGGCAAGAACTCAGAAGGTGCCAACATTCCCTCCAGATGTTGCACACAGATATAGAAGGGGAGAAAGGGAAAATTTATGATCATCCAGGTCAAATATTTAGTTCCAATAACAGCAAGTAAGATGAAAGGCCTATGCTGCTTCTGTGCCTAAGAGAGTAGAGGGGTACCCAGCAACCTGATTTGGAAGACAGTGCCAAAAAGTAGACAGGCTTAAAAAAGCATTTAAACAAAATTGAAAACAAAGCACCTACTAAAGTCACTAAAGTCATACAGCCATGGAACATGAGTCAGCTCAAGGCCAAATTCCAACACTCAATAATGCACCAGTGGGAGATGCTGATGGATTCTGCAGAGTTTAGGAGGGGGTAAAAGAGAGCCCAGTGCCCTTCTCTCCCTGATAGGCTTCCTATCTCCTTTTTCTCAAACTGTTTTTTGCCCTCTCCCCGTGTTTTCCAGCACAGCCTCTTACCAGGTTTTCATTGGTCAGACGTGTAATTTCTTGCTGAAGTCCTAACTCCACCTGGACCTCTGGAGAGAGCTGCAGAGTCTGCAGGAATGCCTGCTGCTGGTTCTCCAGCTCCTCTTGCATTAAATCCATCTGGTTTCTCATAGCTTCCATCTCCTCCTCATGCTCCCTTCTCTGCTCCTGGAGCTGTGCCTCCAGCAACCTGAGAACAGAAGCACACTGATCAGTCTGGGATGTCTGCATGATGGTAGTAATCACCATTTGAGTTTAGATCCCTCAAAATCAGACAACTTGGGAGATACTCTCAGTCAACCTCCCTATACAACTGACAACAAGAAGCTATTATTGCCACATTAGTCTGTCATTTGCTATACTGCAGACGAAATACTTTTGAAATTAAGAGATAGGAAATTAAATGTTGGGATTTTTTTTAATAAATCCCAAAGCACCCTTTTTATCTAACTGTATCAAACATTCAGGTTCCTTTACTTGCAAAAAGCAAATACATGGCAAGAAAGCAATACAAATCAACATCTGCAGGGTTTTATTTTCAAAAGCTCAGCTTGAAGGACATTTGCTCCTGTGCTCCTTTCCTGTCAAACATCAATTCTCACTCTTGAAAGCTTCCATTTGCTAAGCCAGAATGCCTTTTTAAATCCAGTGGAAGAATGATTCATCACTGAGATGTTAACTGCAGACACCTGTGCTGATGGTGATGGTGACAAACCTGGCAGGTGACATGGTAAGTATTTTTTAAGCATCCCCTACCCTCTGCTACATGGAAGTCTCCCTTCAGCCCACCAGCTCTTGCCAGAAAACTGAAGTGACTCCAGAAAGTATGGACTCTGAGAAAGGACCACCAAGCCAGAAACTACAAAGTATAGTCCCAGATTATACAGAACAATGGTGGCCAAGAGAAGGAATGATCCAAGGGGATAACCAAGCCCCTGCCCCTGCTGCAGCTCATGGATGTGCCTGGTCAGAGCTATGGGTCACCTCACACCCAGCTCAGGGCCTCAGCAATCCCCAAAGATGAGGAAGATTCTGCTGCTGACACCTTCACACTGGCCCAGGACATGCACTGACATAGAGTTGGGCCAGTGGGTCTCCACAATTAATTCTGGGAATTAATTGTGACCCATACCTGTGAACTGTTTCCCTACAGGAACAACTGCTCATGGAATTTCTTTTTGCTGTTTTGGCATTTTTCTTTACTAGCTTTTATAAAAGAGTGCATGCTTGCAGGGAAGATTCCTCAATGAAAAGTACTAATCATTCCCCAGGTTGTTTTGTGTGGTTGTTGTTGTTGTTGCCTTTAGAAAATTTACAACACAATCTCTACTCCTACCTTCCAGCACAAGACTGGAAAGCATGTTTTCCACCTATAGAAACATGGGCAATAATGCAGTCAGCCTCATAATCCTGTCAGGATTTATATTCTTAATAGGCTTGGAAAATACAGACCCACCATGAAATAAGCATTAAGTACTTAATTTTCATTTTATTTCTTCATACTGGGATTAGCTTGGATTCAGTCAAGCTAATCCATGAAACACCCTCAGAAGAACATGCTCCTTCTATGAACCTGGGTTCCTACTTTGCTTGAAAAAACACATGAAATATCTCTGTTATTTCTTCCCATTCTTCTGGTTTCACTCTGATACCTCTGGATGTGACCACTTTAGAACCACTCTACATAAAGTATTTAAATTTTTCATCTCTTTAATACCCTTAAAACTTTAATAAAAATCATATATATTGGAGCCTCATAGCCACCAAGCATGGGGGTGATGCAGGACAAGGATCCAGGAGGGGTATTTGCCCAAGCAGAGCAGGACCTGGGGAGAGCTGTGGAATGATTGCACCTTGTGTCCACCACATGCTTTTCTCACCCACAGACAACACATGGATGGGAGCACAAAATTCCCAGGATCATGCAAAGGTGACAGCACTGGGATACAAGGACAGGCCCTCCCCTTCCAACAGGTCAAGGATTGGAAGAAAACACTTCCAGAAGCTGCCGCGTCTTAGTGCAGTTTGGGAAAGAAGAAACAGAACGGGAGGAGTTCTTGTCTTCTTGAAGATCCCAGCTTCCTAACCCCTTCATCACCCAATTTCCCATTAATGTCACATAATCCTTACAGGATCAAGCTCAGACATTCGTGACAATAGCCACCACTGGTCAGCTGGAACCATGACTCCTCTGAAAATTACAAGGGGGGGTCTCAGTTCCTGCAGTTTGGAAATCCTATCTCCAGCTGCTCCCAGAGAGGATGGTGGGCCCTGTTCAGGACCACATGGCAACAGCAGAGCAAGAGAAAGAAACAAGAGGGCAAGGAAAAGGGAGGAGAAGGGAGAAGCAGCAGTGGGGGAAAAAAGAAAGTGTTTGACCTGGCAACTTGCTTTAAACCTTGATAAGCCAAGCCGAGCTCTCCGTCTTCATTGAGATACCCCCAGTCCTCAGTCTTGCTAGAAATAAAGGACAGAAAAAGGAAACAACAGGACAGAGAAAGACAAAAGGTCAATTGAAAGAGAAGAGGGAAAGGTGCAGAACCCTTATTTATTTCATTCAGTATTATTTTTTAGAGCACATTTTCATCTCATTGCATTTTTTTTTCCTCCACAGGGAAGGAGAGCCCTGCCCTGCTTGTGCCCTGTACGGAATTTTAAAAACAAGTTTCTCCACCTCTTTCACATTGCAGCGACTCCCACTGGTCTAAAATAAATTCTACTCCTTCTACTTCAGCCAAGGGTTTCCTCAGCATTTGAGTCAAACACATCAGTCTTGCCTCAGAGCAACCCTTGGTCCAAAACCCAGATGCATCCACACAAGATCAATATCCTCTGTGTACATCCAGGCAGAATAACGGCCAGAAAATCTCATCTCACTTTAATACTTTTAGCAGATTGGTTTTTTTTAGTCTCCTTTTAGCAGATTGTTTGGGTTTTTTTTTTCAAGTTATATGAGGCAAGAAGTTGATTTATCTTTTTTAATGAGTTGCTGAACACATTACAAATGAGTGATGTAAACTGGTCAACCTGACCAGAAACACTTGTCACAGCAAGATTTTGCGTGGCTTTGATGTCAGTTAGAAAAGAGTTTGTTTTAAGCAGTAACAATTTAAAAAGTAAGCAAGGAAAACATCTAACTTAGTATATCATTATATTAAAAAAAAAACAAAACAAAATGAAAACACAAAAAAGAAGAAAGCCAACACACATTTTGTAAAGAGCTGTAGCAGATGCCATTCCCTGGCAAGGAAATCTGCATATTTCAGTGGAAAAGCACAACACACAAACATTCATGAGCAAATTTTCACACAAGGAAAGCAGTAAGATATGTGGTGTTGCAGCACTGCTTTGAAAGGGCTCTGGAGGTGCCTCACCACCACAGACAGCTCGTGCATCCCTCCCATGCCAGTGCTGGAGCCCAGCACTTCTCAAAACTAGCAACATTTCAGGCACTGACATTTGCAAAGTTCATCTGTTAAAGCCATATGTATGAATTTAAATTAAAACCTTGTTGCTATCCCATGTGTAGCAGGTTTCCAAAAGGGTTTGCAGGCTGATAGGCTCAGGGAGGTTTATTGGTCTCATTTGCATGAACTTGTTAGTAAAGTCTTTTTTTTTGGTTCATATAATCTTAGCAGGACATGTCCTCAGGCACTGAAAACCAACAGAAAAAGCAGGAAGGATCCCCACTATTTATTGCACGTCAGAAACCTGTGAAATCTCACATGATGAGCAGCATTTCTCTCATGATGAGCAGCATTTTTAAGAGATAGCCTCCTTGGAAAAATAGCTTTCCTTCCTTTTTTAATCATAAGTGTTGAGGTAAGTGAGGAGGGCAGCTCAAGAAAGTGCCATTATAAGATAAATATAAAAAAATGCTGACTTAAGGTAAACCTGCACTGGGAAATAAGCATTTAGTCCATCTCCATCAAGACAGCACTGACTCACAAATCACTGCACTCCCCCTTCTCCCAGAAGTTCATGTTGACCAAGACATAAAAAGGGGTCCTTTAAACCTAACTAGAGTAATTGGCACTTGAAACAAAATTTCCTAAAATGCTGGGTAAATCCTATTTTCAAATAAGGCTGGAGAGGAGTTAAAAGGGCTGATTCACAAAGTTCTGTTTCCGCGCTATCCAAATCTTGGAGGGACGAGTCTGTGGAGCACCTGGGACCTGCATCAGCAAACTGTCCTCATCAGAAGCAAAAAATTCCTGCCCAAACACCTCCCTGCCCTATGACAGTGGCTTAAAGGAGGTATATGTACCCCAAACCCAGAGATGTTAATTTCAGCATTTCCAGTAAATTATCCTCCCTTCACGAAGAAGGGGCATTTCATTTTCACACACAGATAACACATTTTTATTTTAGTTAAAAGGAAAAAATAATGTGTGTAACAGACTAGATCTACAGCAGAGTGGGAAGATACCCACTGGAGTGTGGGAAGCAGAGACATGATACGATCTACAGATGATGGCCTCTCCCAACTGCAAAAGCATCCCTCATGTGGAGCCAGCATCAGCTTCTCACCTTGCACAGCAGCTGCAGGTGGGACTTGCCCAACAGACAAAAACCACCAAAACTCCATGTACCCCACAGAAATCACTTGGAAGTTATCATGGAAGCTAATTTCAAAGACACAGCCTGATTTACTTTGAACTGCCAGGTATTATCTCTTAACATCATCATCTGGTCTCTCACTGGTTCTGCATTTCCACCAAGATCAAGCAGGCTTGAAAGAATGATCCCAAGAATAGAAACAGGAAACAAAAAGCCTACTTGGCTTTAGATTCAGTTATTGAAGGAGAAAATGAGGTAGGAACTACCTTGATGATTTTCCCCTTAGCAGCTGAAATTCAGGAGAAATTGTTTTTTAAAAAAGAAAAAAGGAAAGCAAAAATATTACTTTAATGCATTTATGAAGAAAGGGCTGCTTTCAGTTCAAACTTGCCCTTGACCTGGAGCCAAAGGGCTTTCCTCCAAAAGCTTTGTGGAGAGAGAATTGCTACACAGGCAGGGTTAGCAGCACCTGGCAGAGTTCTTCCTGGTTTCCTCCTGCTGTATTTAGAAGTGTGCTGCATTATATGGACATGGAGAAAATAAAATGTTGATCTCCCACCAAAATAAAGCCATACTCTGTCCTCAGCCTAAACAGCTAAGACATGATGACTTGGAGCTAGGAGCCACTCTCGGGTGGAGTGAGGTTTTACCACATCCATCAGCCTGGGCTGGTGAAGAACCTCCACCTGGTCAAAAAGCACCTCAGACTGGGGGGGCAAAGAGCAGCTGACACTCCCAAAGGACTGAGCCATCCAGAGGGACCTGGACAAGCCCAAGCAGTGACTCAAGGGAACCTCTGAGGTTTAACAAGGCCAAGTGCTGGAGCTGCACCTGGGTCAGGGCAACCCTGGGGATCAACCCAGGCTGGGGATGAGCAGAGGGAGCAGCCCTGGGAGAAGGAGCTGGGGGTGCTGTGGGTGAGAGTTGGACCTGCCCCAGCCTGAACCCCCCGTGCCCTGGGCTGATCCCCCAGCCTGGGCAGCAGGGGAGGGGGGATTCTGCCCCTCTGCCCCTGTGCTCAGCTGAGACCCCACCTGCAGAGCTGCCCCAGCCCTGGCTCCAACAGCACAAGGACCTGGAGCTGCTGCAGCCAGGCCAGAGGAGGCCACGGAGATGCTGCCAGGGCTGGAGCCCCTCTGCTCTGGAGCCAGCCTGGGACACCTGGGGCTGTTCAGCTGCACCACAGAAGGCTCCAGGGAGAGCTCAGAGCCCCTGCCAGGGCCTCCAGGGCCTCCAGGAGAGCTGCACAGGGACTGGGGACAAGGCCTGCAGGGACAGCACCCAGGGAATGGCTTCCCAGGGCCAGAGAGCAGGGACAGATGGGATCTTGGGCAGGAATTGCTGGCTGGGAGGGTGGGCAGGCCCTGGCCCAGGGTGCCCAGAGCAGCTGTGGCTGCCCCTGGATCCCTGGCAGTGTCCCAGGCCAGGCTGGACAGGGTTTGGAGCAGCCTGGGACAGTGGAAGGTGTCCCTGCCCATGGCAGGAGATGGAACAAGATGACCTTTAAGGTCCCTTCCAACCCAAATCTTTCCATGAAAGAGAAATGGGAGCGCTTCTTGCAGAGAAGGTGAGAATTGGCTCTTGCTTATAAATCTCACTTCAGAACTGCAACCCCACCAGAAAAGTTTACCATTAAAATATTTATTGATCAAGATTAGAAAGGGAAGGCATTTCTGTTTCTCATGCTGACACCCTTGGGTATAGAGCTGTGTAAGTACAAATGCAAATTTGTGCTGGGGGAGGGAATGATAATTTATGTCCACAAACACAATAATCCAGGCTCCCCAAGCATTTGTCTTCATCCACTTTATTGCCATCAACACCAGACTACAGCTTATAAACCAACCCAATAAACAGACAACTGCAGAGGGAACCTTGTAATGGGGAGGTTGGTGGTGCTTAATGAGCCACTGGATAAATCACTGCAGAAAATCAGGGTAAGTGCATACAGAGCTACTGCTGCTGTATTTCAAGAGCCAAGCTCCAGTCAAGCCTCACATGAGAGGCAGATGAGAGAATAATGAACTGACCCTGGAGACTGCAGAATTCCCCTCCCAAAACTTAAGAGGCCAAAAACCACCAAGGCCAGATCACATTAACTTCTTAAAATTGCAGCTCACCCGTGCAATTGCAGGGAAAGAGATTTGTACTCCTGTGGAAAATTTGATCCTGGAAAGCCACAGGCTCTGGAGGGATTTAAAATCCATGTGGATGTGGCACATAGTTTAGCACTGGCCTTGGCAGTGCTAGGGGAAGAGCTAGACCTCATCTTTTTGAACCTAAATGATTCTACAATTCAATTCTTTTTGCAGAAGTCAAGTGTGGAAACCAGAATGTTTGGGAGGAGGACTGGAGCCTCCTGGCAGGCTACAGAATGTGCACCAGTATGGCCAGACAAGAATTGACACCAGGGCCAGGGACACCCCCAGGTCAGATGCATCTCCCACAAAAGCAGCAACCCTTACTTTGACTCCTTCACCAACCCCTGAGCACAACCTTCCCTACCCATGCACACTGAAAAATTCAGGGAGTAATTAAAGCTGTGCCCAGCAATGCCATTTCACATCTCCTATGAGCACCCACAGCTCCAGGAGAATGCTGGAAAGAAAGACAAAGAAGGAAAGATAAGAAAATTCATAGAATTCATTAAGTGACCAAAACCCACTCCTTGCTGCAGGAAGCACACTGAGCTCCACTGATTTACTGACAAGAATGTGATGTGCAAATTAATCTCACCACCTCTACTGCAGGAGGGGCAGAAACTTCATCAGTAAGTTCACTTCAGGAAAGCAAATATTCAACAGCAAATTGAAAAAAACCCACTAGGATTAGTCCTCATCTAGTCAGACATGATCCCCAGGTAAGAAACCAATGTCCTGGACCCCAACAATCTGCAGCTCCAGGCCTCCAGACCTGGTGAAAGCTGGCAGAACAGCCTGGGCAGAGCCTTAATCCAGCCATCAGGGTTTTGAGCTCCACTTAAATGGGCCTTTCCTCTTATTCATATAGGTGTGAATAAAATCCTCATTAAGTCAGTCTGGAATGTTAACAACTTTCTGCAACCACTCTACAAAGTAGCAAACCATACTGTGTTATTAAAAGCCATTAATCCAGAATGGCTGGGTCTTCTTCCTTGCTGAATGGAAATTATTTAGGGGAAAAAAGCCTCGAACATCTGTATTTGTCAAGAGAAAAATAAAAGGTAAACATTCAATTTCCTTGAAGTAAAATAAAAATCTACGTTTCATATTATCTTGCTCTTTAATCCACGTAATTTTTTCTTCCTGCAAGATACTGCTTTATTATTTTATATCCTCCTGGGCAGCTGCAAGGACTGATTTAATGCTTGGCAATATCAGCCCATTGTTACTGTCAGGACAGACACATGTTCAAAGTATTAATCCTCACTGAGGTAAACTGGCAATAAAACAGTTGCTCCTGACACTCAGTTTGGGTGCAAAAAAATCAATAATGTGAGTGTTTCCAGGGAATACAGTATGTTTGTTAGCTCAGTTAACCACAACAGGGTTTTGCCTCTGGGAAAACCAGAAGGGAACTCTGGTGTCTTCCCAACATGGTATGAGATACCTGAAATAAATACAAATACAATCCCAAATCTTTGTCTTGCTGCTATTTACAAACTGGAAGCAAAGCCAGAGCCCAGTTTTGCTCACTTCCATGTTTTCTATTCCACCTGCTCAGTATCTGACTGGAAGCAGATGATCTTAAAGGTCTCCTTCAACCCAAACCATTCTGGGATTCTACAATTCCATAAGACGTGTGCCTTTGCCTTCACCCTTATGGCCCACCCACCCTTGAGTCCGTAACACAATCCAGAGGCTGGCAGCTCTCTAAAACACGGTGATTTTGGTGTGGATCCACCTCTCACACAGAATCCCCCTGGTGCTGGAGAGGTCTGTGCCACACTTACCGGTTGGTCTCGCACATGCCCTGGTAGGCTTCGATCGCATCCTCCTGGTCAACGTGCCGGTCACTGTTGGGCCAGCTGGCATTGGGGGAGATGTTCTCCTAAAGCCAACATGCAAAACAGCAATGTGACATCCTGTGCTTTAAAACTCTGCCTGGTTCTAGTAGTTCCTGACACCAAACAACTCCCAGCTATTCTATTAAAAGCATCCCTGGGGCATCCACCACACTACTGAGTTTCTATGAATTCACACACAGGCAGCAGGAGAGATAAGAGATGGAAGAAAGATGCAGTGATAGGAGGTGGAAGAAGGATGCAGTGAACTCAGGAAGAGGATAAGCAGGGCACTTGGCTTGGTCTGAAATAAAAAAACACACCAAAATCTTGAGGAATGATTAGACAGTGAATCAATAAAGATTGAGTTTCTGGAAAATGCACCCTTCCATTGGAATGTGCTCTGAATACAAACCCCATCACAGCTGCTTGAGAGAGAGACTCCCTGCTTGCTTGCATGTCAGGAGAAACTCATTACAGCTGCACCAGCCCAAAGTGAGCAGAACCTGGTCTAGAAACTCTTTTCCCTCATCCCACTTGCAGAAAGATAACTGCTGCAAAACATTACCAGGAACATACCACACACACTGGTGCAGGAGTTGTGTGGGCTCGCTTACCCTCATCAGGTATGGAGATAAGCACCCTAGGACATTACCATGGCACAGAGAGTCCTGGGCTGTCTGAAACGCCAGGGACTACATCTCACCCCTGGGCAGGACCTCCTGTATCCCTGCACAACCCTCCATAACCTCCCTGTGCCATCCTGCCCACCAGAGCAGAAATGGCATTGCTCAGGCAGCCAGTGAACCTCCACCAACAGAGAGGAAAAAGGAAAAGAAAATCCATTACCCTCTCCTTTACCATGTTTTTCCCTGTCTCCTTCTGCTGGGCTGCCTTCATGATCTGCGACCTGAGGATGAGCACCTCCTCCTTGCGCACCTCCAGCTCCTCGTTGGCTGATTTCAGCTGGTTCAGAAGGAGGTTGTAGCTGTCCTGCACATCGTTGGAGGAGTTGTTCTGCGTGGCGTGGTCTGCAATGGTCTTCCTCAGCTCATTGAGCTCATTCTTCAGCTTCTTGTTCTCCGACTCCAGCTCTTGCCTCTGGAAAACATCGAGCCATCAAGCAGTTTAGATAAACTGCCCTGTGGTGCCTCATCCTGTTATGAGATGCCTCTAAGGTGACTCAGTTATCGATGATTACAGATCAATGCAAGCCAGGATCTGGGTTTTGCTGCCAGCCAGCCATCTGTGGTTCAGGGAAGGATTTTGCTTTAGTCAGCAGCCAGCAGCTGCTATTTAGTAACAACACTACAGGGTGACCTGGGGTATCCTTTATTTCTTGACACTATTCCTAAACACAAAAGCAGACTCTTAAAGAACCTAAGCATGCTCTTTTTTCCTCCACCTCCTTTCCTTCTGAATCAGTAAAACACACAACCCCCACAATGTTCAGCTCACCTTTCATACTCATTGGATAAGCTGGAAGATGCTGATTTGCACAAACCATCATCATTGGCAAACATACCTTAGGTGAGCCATGGGTCTGTAAATTCCCTCTTCCTTCCTCACACACTTTGTAATTCCCCCACTCCAGTGCAGTGTTTATAGCTGGAGGATTTCCTCACCCCGATGTCTCCTCAGCCACTGGCGTTTGACAGGCAGGGCCAACACTGTGCTAGTTTGATGCCAACTGATTCTCCTGAATAACAACATCTTTGCTCAGACAACTGAAGGGCTTACTCGCTTTTGCACGACAGCAGAAGACAGAAGAATAGAACTCTGGCAGCTAAGGCAGCCTTTATTTTAGTCTGTCACTACAAAGTTTTGTTTGCAGGTGGCAGCACAACATTTGGTAGCTCTTTGTCACCACTCAAAACCCACCTGGAGAATCCTTGCTGTCAAGAGCAGCTTTGCTCCTGCACATGGTATAATCACAGAATCATGGAATGGTTCAGGTTGGAAGGAACCTTAAAGCTTATCCAGTTCCAACCCCCAGCCATGGGCAGGGACACCTTCCACTAGACCAGGTTGCTCCAAGCCCTGTCCAACCTGGCCTGGAACACTTCCAGGGATCCAGGGGCAACTCTTCTGGGAAATTTGTACCAGAGCCTCATCACCCTCACAGCCAAGAACTTCTTCCCAATATCCCATCTAAATCTACCCTTTTCAAGCTTAAAAACACCAGTCCTTGCAGTGGGTCACAGACTGTGTGGGAGCCAGACTCCGGGTCCTGTTCACAACAACCCACCCTCCCTTTGCCCTGATCCTCCATCTCTGGCTGCTGCATGGTGGCACCCAGGACTGCTCCCTCCTGTCCCCACACCCCCAGACTTCTCAGGCAATGCCAAACCCCAACAGGACCCTTGTCCAGCATGGCACAAACCAACACCCCTGCACATGAGCTGACAAAGTCTGCTGTCTGATGTGGGGTCAGCTCTTTCCCAGGGACCAACCCACAGCCATGTGAATTCTCCAGTGTCTATAACAGCACAAGATCATTCCCCATTGCCACCCATGTGTCTCATTCTCCCTGCTGCTTACTGAGCCTTTCCACAGTTTTTTTTCACAACCCCTCTTATCTCTGGGATATCTGCTTCAATATCAGCTTGGGCTGAGTCAAGCTAATGAATCCAAAAATGGCTAGGGGGGATGAAGGCAATTTATACAATTTACACAGTGTGTAGCTAGCACAGCTGTGTAAACCCTGTTTCCATAGGAAACGGGTGCTGTAATTATAAATCCTTACAAATTATAAATAGCATGGCTTATCACAGCAGAGGTGTGAACAGAATAGCTGATCTGGCATCTAGGCAGCATGCTCCTAGCTGAGCAAACAACATCAGTAATGGGGCACATTCAGGTACTTTATACCATCTGTCATGAAAAAAACCAGAAGGATAAGAAATGCCTTAGATCCATCAATTCCTCCACATTAAGCACAGCAGAGGGAGTATATGAGACATAGGATTTTCTCTAACTGGTGTTTAAAGCAGGAGTTGGAAGTGTGTGCATGGTGGTAATTGACACCAAACTGGGTTTAACTCCTCCTGCTACATGGAGAAGCATCACCCCTCACCAATCATGAAAGCAATTACTTGCTTTTCTACTAATATAACTCTTCTGTGGGTTTTGTTATTTGCTGTGTAAGACCTCTGCTTTCCTCTTGCTTAACTTTCCTTCTCCTCCTCTTTGTATCTCCTTCTCCCTCTCTTTTTTATCATGGGTCAACCATACTGCTCACTCTAAGAAGTGGCCATTTCAAGCTCTGCTGTGGTTAGAAACAAAGCCAGGGAGACCAGGAAGGAAAGCAATAACCAGTAACCCTGCTCCAAGAGCCCCTACCGTACACTCCTTTCAAAGTTTACATTTAAATTTACTCCCCACTCCTTTCTTTGTGGATTTCATGGAGCAGTGTTAGAACACCTTCTGTCCCCAGGTCATACACCCTTTTTGCATCAGCACTTGCCACGGAAGATCAGAAGCTAAAATAAAATGCTACGGATGTGGAAAGAGATTTCTACTGGCAAAGTGAAAAATGCTCTTTCCTCAGCATAGTTCAGTCATGCTGATTTATTTGACAAACATCTGACAAATAAATTGGACCAAAAAAATTTACAGTCAGGATGCACTGAACTTGAACTCACACTTGCCCCAACATATGCAGTGTCAAAGAGCTCTGACAGGGGTACCCAAGCATTAATGGTGAGGGAAACAGCTTCACTCCTTAGCAAAGGGCTTACAGAGCAGTGCTGGGGGAAGTGTCAGCCTGCCTAAGTCACAGGTTAGCACTGCCATGTCAGGATTTTGCCCCCTCTCTTCCTTTCTGGTACTCTACAGGAAAAGAAAATGAAATCCCCCATGCAGCTCATTTTAGGATAAGCTGCCGAGTCTAAGGGATGAAACAAACATCCCAGCTATGCAATGAGTGAGAAACTGAATTATGCATCATGCTCCTGTTTGGAATCCTACAATGTGTGAGTTAGGAAGGACCTTTAAAGGCCACTTACTCCAGCTGCAGGGACAGCTTCCACTAGAACAGGTTGCTCAGAAGCACAGAGTCAGAGCAAGAGCTCCTTGGTGCTTTCATTCCCACTGCCACTTTCCCAGCTTGAAGAAACAAGGAAAACACATTTTTCACTGGTGTGTCTGAGGGACATATCTCTCCCTGTTTTGCATTCCCGCATAATGATTAACCAAACATCTGGCTGGGTGTATTTTGGGACAGCATTTTCTCAGAAATGTATTTATCCATTACAAAAAAAAGGTAACTTCTGCCAGTAAATTTATCAGTGTCAGCTCAAGTTTCACATACTTCAGCCTTAGAAAACTAAAAAAGCATATGAGCCTCTCCAACAGAGCACTGTGCCTCATTCACTTCTCTCCATCAGAGTCTGCATCAAGAACAGGCTCCCCACCAGATGATCATTTCAAAGGCAAATCCCTTCCATCATGGGCGTTGTGACAGTAATGATTATAGTAATAATTACACCAAGACACCAAGCTGGAGGACAGAAGACACCTATGGAGTATCAGACCATGTGTTGGTTGCAGAAAGCAAACCTGCACAGCCATCAAGTAACACTCACACCTTGTATTGTCCTGCTTGAGGAGCAGTGAGTGCCAAAAGTGTCTGAAATGGGACATGAAAGTATGGAATCTTGCAACAGCAGAAATGCAGAAATAGTTTGAGTTGGAAGAGACCTTAAAGTTCATCTCATCCAAACCGAAAGAGAGAAGGTTTAGATCAGAAAGGAGGAAAAAATTCCTGGCTGTGAGGG
This sequence comes from Phylloscopus trochilus trochilus, assembly GCA_016584745.2. Lineage (NCBI taxonomy): Eukaryota > Metazoa > Chordata > Aves > Passeriformes > Phylloscopidae > Phylloscopus > Phylloscopus trochilus. The sequence goes on from WQNJ02000015.1 coordinate 89,585,557, forward strand.
TGGGGAGGCCCTGCACAGGGTGCCCAGAGAAGCTGTGGGTGCCCGTGGATCCCTGGCAGCGTCCAAGGCCAGGCAGGAGCAGCCTGGTCGAGTGAAGGTGCCTCTGTCCATGGCTGACTAACTGGCACCTCACAAGCCATCCAAGAGTATCCACAGAAAGACTGTCCTGTGTGTGAGCTTTTAGGCACCTCAGACTACCTCTCCGAGATAAAGTGTAAAAATGAAAAATAAGAATATATACACACGAAACTCTTAAAGGAGCCAGGGATAGTACAAATATTTGAGATACATATTAGCCCAAGAAAGAGGAGAGGAATAGCTTTGTCATAGCCATGGAAGCAGCTGTCAAGGGGGAAGGAGGGAAAAGAAGCCCCCAAAATCAGCAGTAAGTCACTCTTGCCTTGCAGACAGAGATTTCAGGCTGCGTTCTATGTTCAGATGTGGAGAGAACAGCAGGAAAGTGTTATTTGTCCCTCTTTTTCAGTGGTCCTTTTGAGTAAAACTCCTACAGGGAATGTGAAATCCCTGCAGGTTCATTTTCCACCTGTTTTAGACTTAAGTTTAAAGAACCCTGCATTTTTAGCAACACATGCCACCTATTCTTATGAAATGGTATTAACATTAAACGGTATTTTAAAGTTTGTTAGATATGCAGAACTATGAATGATAGTATGTTACTAGCAGAAAGTAGGAAAATCCAAAATTACTATTGCCACTCTGAACTTCCAGGGTTAAACCTTGAAGAAAACAGTTTGTGAACTCACACAGAAGTCAGAACTCCAGAAGCTATTTAAGGAGGTGGTGTCTCTCATTGGCTGGGTTTTCACCTTCCAAACTGCAACTCCATTTTTCTCTACAAGGTCAAGAAACTTAAACCTTCCACAAGTATGTTTAACCAACTGGAAGACACTTGGACAGTGACCTTGCCATGCTTCTTCCCCAAGGGGCTATGCAGATGTACTAAGGAAATTCAGTGGGGTTTCCCTCCATCACAAACAGCACATTTAGCCAAAGCTACACCAATATCATGCCAGGAAAATAAAACTGGATTGATTAAGTGTCACAAAAATCTACCACTAGAGATAAGAGCTTAGTGAGGGTTGGACATGTTTTCCATCTCAAATTTCTGCTTTTTTTGCATCCTTCTGAGGAGATGACGTAGAAGCAAAATTTGATATTACTAGTGACAGATGGTTTAGCATCATGTTGTTCTGGAAAACATATGTTCCTCTGGACTTCTCAGTTGCATTGCAATATTTGTTAAATGAATCAGGAGAGAAGAAACTTAACTATCAGAAAGGTAGGTCTGCACTGAAAAAACAGCATTAAAAATATCTTAGGAACTGGTTTTCTGAGGATAAGCAGGACATAAGAATTGGTCTAAAACAGTCAAGGCCAGAAGTGTTTGAATACAGTCAGAGCAGGAGGATAGAACACACGGAAGCTGCAGTAGGAGCCCAGGAGGTTTCAGTTGCTCTGACTGTCACAGGGAGAAAGTAATGGGGACAGAAACTGTCAGGATTTAGAGCTTGGGGGCAAGACAAATTCTAGGGTAGGGCAATAGCTGAGAAGAAACAGGATGACTGTGGTCAGCCAGCACTTCTGCTGGGAGATGGAGGCTAATACTGCAAATTATACCACAGATTTATCTGGGTTTGACTGCAAATCACACCACAGATTTATCTGGGTTTAACCAGAGTGGCACCTTGGGACAGCACAGAAAGTGGGTGAGAAGCAGAGGTGGAGCCTGGAAAAAGAAACAGCTGTAAGAATTTACATCTACTGCAAAGCCAACCGCTGAGACCTGTAGTGCCCTGTCAAAGGGAGCCCAACAAAGTCCCAGAGGGAATACCTGCTGTGGAAAAAGCCCCCTTCACCAAGAGTGAGTTTGTTACCTCCATGGATGACTCAGAGACAGGTAGATGGCAGAGAACAGATGTTGCCCCAGATAGAAACATCTGTGAGCCCATCCCAGGCCCAGGAGCTGATGGAAAGCTACAGCTTTCCAACTGCCCTCTCTAACAGAGCTGATTACAGCAGGTTTTGGGATTATTATCACATTCACACCATTCGTTTGGGCTGCTGAAGCCATGCAATAGGTTCCAGCACTAAGTAGAAGCCTCTCACTCACCTTCAGGCTGTTGTATGCAAAATCTTCATGTTCTGAAGTCACTTCAGTCTTTGTTCCAATTACCTGTGCAGATTAAAGAGGTAAATTTGTATTTAGGAGCAGGCAGAGGAACTGGCACACAGCACGGGGCAGCTGGGCACGTCTCCATCAGCATAGAGCCCTGCCAGCCAGCTCAATCATAATAATGTCATTAATTGCCATCAGACAGCATCCCAGCAACACCAGTGGAGCAGAGGACACTCCAGGAGAAACGGGTTTAATCTCTCATTAATATCTTGACAACTGTGCCTCGCTGCAGCTTTCAAACAATGACAGTCATTAAGGGAACAATCTTCAACACTGCAGTTGGAAAACAGGTTTTTAATCCTCCTGTAGCATGAATGAGAGGCTGGGGAAGTCTCTCATTTCGTGTGCTTCCTGCAAATTGCTAGGGGTGATCAATAACGATATCTAGTGAAGCAAGTAAATAATTACTCTTGACAATTTTGTTGAGTCTCTTACTGCATTTGTTCAAAGGGACACTGATCTCACACTGGAGAATAATAATGAAAATAATTCCCAAACAAAGCAACAGAAGCCCCAGAAATTTCAAATATGTAGCCAAGAGGGATGGCATTTAGCCAACAATTTGTTAAAGAGCATCTTCAGTGCTTCAGGACACCAGGTACACAGCGTTTTTATTTCATAGCACACTCTGGCCTCTGACAAGCCACAGAACCTTGGCTACAGATGTCAGGGAAAGCACATTCAAGAGATCTGCTATTAAAACCCCCCATCCCAGAAGTCAGCTCACCACAACCTAGAGAGTTGTATTTTCAGACTTACAGATTCCTGTCCTCTGAGCTACCAACAGGCTGCTAGTAACCTTTATTTTTTTAATATACATGTTTTTAACTTGCTTTCAATCAAGCAGGAAGTTTGGTTTTGGTGGGTTTTTTTGACAAGGAAGGAAGAATAGAGCAAGAGAATATCCCTGCCTTGCAACAGAAATGAAGAACCCATTCTTCTAACAGCTATCCTGATATTTCTGATTTACTACACTACTTTTAACCTGTATTCCTCTCTATGATCATTACTGAGGAAAAAAAAACCCACCCAAACCACACAGATAATAATAAAACCAAACTGAGGACACCAGCCTGACTGACATATGTGTGTAGTGCTTTTCAGCTCATGCCAAACACTGCTGGATGGAGGGAAGCCAGGACAGCAAAGAAATGCCTGAAAAACAGAAATCATCCAAAAGGGAAGGTTGTTGAACATGTAGGGTGCCACATGTGAGACACAGGGTCAGTGCTGGTGGAATAATGTGTGCCAAAATTGATTCTACATTTCATTGCTCTCAAGAAGCTTAAGATATTGCCCTAAATATGTTATAACCAGTTTGTTTAAACAAATAAATAAAGCGTTGCCCCTGTCCAATTGTCCTTAGCTGACAAAAAAAAGGTTTATCTCCATTTTCCAGATGGATTTGTAGCCTCTTACGTTGAACTTGTCACTCTCCAAGCTAAATTCCTACATCACGTGGCCTCAGGCAATCAAGGAAAGCCAGTTACAAATACGAAATATTAGTATCCATGAAAAGATGCCTCTTGCCTGGGATTTCTTGCTCTCTTGCTCCTTTTTCTCCAGCTGGGTTTGCAGCTTCTTCCTCTCCAGCTCAAGCTCCCTCACTCGCTTCTGCAGCTTTAGGAAGAGGGTCATGTCCATGGCTGCTTTCTCCATCCCAATCTCCTGGAGAAGAACAGGAGGGAGAGGAAAAAAAGACCTCAGTGTCAAGCTCTGTGAGTAAGCACAGTGCCAGATGCATCCTGACTGTACATCAGCCACAGCCAGGAACAGGAGCATCCTAAGAAACACATGTACTTCCAAAGAGCAAATCCACGTTTTAAACGCCTATTTTTCATGTCAGTAGAATACCTGATTTGTTTTGATAAATCACTGAATGCTTAATAGCCCAACAGATAAGTAGGTGATGGGGGATAAGAACATCAAAAACGCCCTACTGGGTCCCTTTCAGTCAAGTGTTTATTTTTGGGGGGTTTTTAACTGCCTTCACCCGGAATATTTCGTATCAAAGCATTGTCAATACGGACTATTTTGACTTCAGAAAATGCTTTCAGAGCAGTTCAGAAATACTAAAGCAACATAACACAGCAGCCAGCAAAGGGAAGTGGGGGTTCCTGAAGGCATGGTATTGTCACACAAAGTATAGTCTCACCAGGGGGTGGCAGACCCTAGGAACATTCACTACCCAGAAGTGCTTTCCAGTCAGAAAAGTGGAGTTTAAAAAGCAGCCTGTTCTATCAGGTGTAAGTAAAAAACACGTTTTCCTTTTCCACAGGATTCTTGATAGCCAAGGAATAATTTGTGCTGCTGTTTCCTGCATTAGGAGACGGTTGATTTGATTACAGAGGCTGTGCTGGCCAGCAAAGCATCCATGAAGATGTATGGGAATGAAAATGCTCAGGGCAAGAGGGCAAAGAATTCTGGTGTCCTTGCAGAAAAGATTCATGATACAGTCATGATCCATCAGCACTGGGTGTAACTGCTGTGATGAATTTCCATCAGTCTTTAAGCTGGTATGGCCCAAAGACAGCACTGCATTATTTCTAGAGCCCTGAAGCTGCAAACAAGTAGACTTCGCCAGAGTACCACAACCCCGCGGTTCCTCTCACACAATTAGCAACATGTTTCTACAGCATGGAGTCAATTTTATCCACCACACCTTATCACCTGACCAGCACTACACCCCCCCACCCCTGCTACAAATCCCCAAAGCAGGAACCCCTAGAGCATCCACAGAAAGTGCTGCTCTCTCATGGAGAACATGCAGCCTCCAGGCTGGTTCAGATTGCAGTGATCTCCCCCTGGGAAGTCTCCTTAAGAGACTTCTCTGCAGCTCATGGCGAGCAAAGCTTCTCAAATCCACGAGCCTTTGCAACATTATGTTAATTTGTTCCTTCCCACTGGTTAGTTCCCCAGTTCCTGGTTTGTACCCCTGTTGATTGGTTCCTTTTGGATCCCCTCCCTGACTGGTCCCTTTCCCAGTTCCTTTCCCTATTGGCCAACTTGGAAAACCCCATCCCCTGGCTACCCTATATAATCCCTGCTCCCCTCAGTTCTTCAGTTCCTCCACCTTGGGGTTCTTCCCCATTTGGACTTCACTGAACAAAGAAGGCTCCTAAGGACTGGAAGACACCATCCCCTGGTTCTTTCTCCTGGGTTGCCCAGAGTGGCAACTGTGCCCTGCTGCCAAGGCAGCAATCCCAGGAGAGCTGATCCCTCTGGGTGCCTGTGCCCACACTGAACAGGGTGTCCTTCTAAAGACATTTCTGGCGAGGAAGGTCTTGGCACCTTTCTGTCACCCCAGACCACGACACCCTCCCTCCTGGTTCACTGTACCTCCACCTGCTGTATCACATCCTCGGTGTCCCCGATCTCAGAGGTGCAGATGGATGGGTTGTTGGAATCAGACTCCAAGCTGCTCTGGTTGGATGGGTTTCTCCTGTGCCCCGGTGTCTGCCAAGAAATGATGCAGACACATAAAGCACGCAGTGTTAAAGGATTCCTCTTGAAGTGTTGCTTCTATAGAGCAAATATGTGACCACATACTTAAGTTACCTTAAAGAGAATTACATGTTCTAAGTTTTTACGCCCTAACCTTAAAATTCATATTAACACTCTAAAGTGCAAATATATAGAAGCTCAGTCTAAAAATTCTGCATGAATTAAAGGCTCTTCATGACACTAGATGCCTGGTAAGTGTGAACATGTAAATCTGAGCTCAAGGTTGTGCTGCTGACAGCTCCCTCCAGGACCCTCTTTAAACACTCAGCCTTCCATCGAATCCAGCAGCACTCTGATTTTTAACAGTTTTCTAACACTTCAGCAATTCTGAACCTAAAAACTTCGGGTTTTGAAATTCTGAAGTTATATTGCTGGAGGGGTTTTTTTGTTTGTTTTTTTTATCCCAACACCTACACATGAACATTGCTGACACAACAAGCGTGATCCAGCTTTTCCTGAGATTCACAGACATCTCTAAGCAGTTCACAGAGAAGCATGGAAGACCAAGCTCCTTCTTCAAGGCACACAGATGGTTTGGCTCCAGTGCAGGGAGGTATTCTTAGAAATATCAAGCACAAACTGCCTAATAATAGCAGCTCTATTAAATGTTTTGGGGGTGAATGAGCCACATTATCCAGGCACCAACATCTGGTCCAGGACACAAGAGAACAGGGATAATTCCAGTTTCATTACCTTAATAATTGTAATTTCATCCCTCAAGTTGTCATATCTCTGCTCCAGACTGGCATACTCTTTCACCAGGTTCTGATAACGAGATCTCTCTTCTTCCAGGTCTTTCTTCATCTGGATATTTTCCTCAACTGTATTTCGTGCAAATTCATCTTTAAAATAGGAAGGGAAAAAAAAATTTAAAAAAAAAAAAAATTGTAAACTTTAGGTCAGAAACGAGCTTCTTGTAAACATCTACAACAACAACTAATGAACAAAATTCTCTCAGCCAAGAGCCTTTAAAATCCATGTAAGCATTCACTAATATTTAGAGACTATTATAATCTGTATTTGTCTTCTCAAGATTTGAAACAGATTGAGCTCTTCTGCTTGCAGGACAGTCCTTTGCTTCGAGTTAAAAAGAAGTCTCCAGCACCTAAAAACCATCATTTAACTGTGGCAGCTCCAACTCCCATGGGCCAGCCATAAACCCACTTAAGAAAAGGCCAGCACAATACAGAAATACATTCGTGTTGAAAAAGCATTACTTGGTTGCATATAAAAACTTCCCTGCCTGCTTCCCACCAGCAGCTTTGGTACAGGAGAAAATCAACAGCAGTCCTTCCTCATAACATCATCAACCATTTACCATGTCAAGACTGTGGGGCTTCAAAGAAGTTTATATCCAAATAAATTCAGTTATTTGTTGAAAATTCCCCTCTGGAAGCACACCCGGTCCCTCATCTTCCTGAGGAACCAGGCAAATGTAGCCCGTGTGCTGTTTCAAATGGGTGAACAACAAACCAACCCCCTCGACTTCCTATCTCCCATCTTAGATGCTCCAAAAGCATCCTGTAAGGGATGCATAAATATTTGCAGCAAGTTTCTTCTTAATACGTTATCTTCATTCCTTTATGTTGTGTTAGGCTAGGAGCAAAAGGCACTTCACAAGTTCCACAGTGCAGTGATAGTTACATCCACAGCACGATGATCTTTGTAAATTCCACTGCAAAATCAAAGCTGAAAAGGATGACAAAAAACCAGAAAAGCTCAATACACACATGAGAGTCCTTTTTGTGAAATGGGATTTTCCCACGTTGCTTCCCCTACGTATGACTTGTCAGCTAAATCTCTGCTTTTAAAAAACACTCACAGGCTGGTGTCACACTAGAGAAATCCTCCATCACAGCTCAGTAATGTGAATTGTGCTGTCCCTTGGATCCTTTATTAATCATCCTTGGGACACTGCTATTCCCTACTCCATCAGCTTCACTGCCTCCCACACCATCAGCAAGACATGCTTTAACATAACTGAACTTTTAAAAAGCCTTGCTAGGTACTTTATTCTGTATGTCACCAATTAAACTGGCCTGTGGCTTATCACCCATCAGTAGGACAGCATGAACAGAACTACCTGCACAGCAAAACAAAGGCCACCAGGAAAGGGTCACAGGAAGATTAGCACTTCTCAAAGCAGGGAAAACAACCTTCAGGGGAGAAGATTAAGCCCTTGTCCAATGGAGGCATGATGATGTCAGAGGCAGTTTTTCCTACCTTCAGACTGACAGAGAATCCTGCTGTTCAGCTCCTCTTTTTCCTGCTTCAGGAGAGTGTTTTCTTCTTCCAGGTCGGAGATACGCTATGGAACAAGGCAGAAAGTTACTGCTGGCTGCAGGGCAGAGCTCCTACAGGGATTAATTTCACCTGGCAGGAGACAAGGGGCTTTGTTCGGCCTCTCTTTGCTCTTTAAAAGATCTCTGTTCCCCTGTGCTTTGCCACTTATCCTTTGTACACCAGTAGCAGAAGCACAGGAGAAATGCACTGCTACAACAGTGCACCTCCTCCTTAAATCAACGTTTTCAGCAGAAGCTTACAACATACTGAGCAGCTGAACTTGGTGGCCACAATCTGCAGGAGAAGAGGTCTTGCAAGTGGTCAGGGTGATCAAATCAGAGGCTTATTTTTACATCTCAATGAGCTGATGTTGTCTTCAAGTCACAGCACTGAGTCACAGCTGCTGGGGAAATAAATCTGCTGATTGTTCCCAGAGATGTGGCACTTCAGGGGCTGAGATGGACACAGTGAATAGGTCAGGCTTTTTTAACTTTATTGTACCCAATCCATGCAGCATGATGAGTCACTTCAGTGCTTCCAACAACTACAGAACCTCTGGTACAGTGAGGAATGACATGTACCAGGGCCCTTGACAACACAATAGCAGCATATTTAGCAATTATTAACAACAACAATTGCCTCGTAAAAAATAATGAGAACAGGAACTAAATCCTGGAAAATGCTGTTTTCACTTGTCACACCTGCAAGGCTGGACTGATGCTGACAGCAACCAATCCTGGAACATTATTCAGCTTCCCGAGTTCTGGTGCGTTCAACAGCGTTATCTCAGAACACACAACCACGATATTATCAAGTGAAATACACTGCCACAGCTAAGCAGGATGACTCTGCTGCTGTCAGGCAGGAGAACACACATCATCCCAGCACATGTCATTCCCTATGCCTGCTCCTTCACTTCCTGTAGCCACTGCTTAGGAAAGAGCTACACACAGCAGAAGGATCTCAAGGCGCCAATGATAAACAACACTGCAAACACCATAATAAGAGTTTTCAAAGCCCAAGAGTAATAATTTTGCTGTCACCACTAGATTAAATTTATAAGCAGCCCAGCTGGTATGCATTCCTAGCACAGATTTCAGTCTTCCACACAAGCATGTTCAAATTAAGGCGTTTTATCAAACACTGGCTATGCCAGATACATACTAATGATGAGGACAAAAGCACAGTGAATATTTTCTTGTAAGTCACAACTGAATCAGTCCTGTTTCATGCACAAACTGAAAAACCTCCCCACTCAGTACTCTCCCTGTTTGTTCACTCCAGCTGTCTGCATTACATCTGTCTGCACCTCTCCTAGAAGGCTGGAGTCTGCATGTACCACTAGAAAGTGGGAAAACCCCACAGTTTAAGCATACAGAGCTACTGGTGTTTTAAATGCTGTGAAGTGAGCCAAGATTTTAATATTCTGTACCAAACCAACTGCACTCCTTCACCATAAATCACATCTGCCACTAGATCAGCACAAGCGTCCTCAAGGTAGGAGGAACTCTTTAAAAATTGGAGATGAGATACAGGAGTGATGGAATGGAAGGAAAACCTGTGCTGCAATGGGACAGCAAGGAACTCTTCTTCTTTGTCCCATCAGGAAAAGATTTGGGCAGTGGGATTATTCTACTAATGCTTTTTATTGGGTGCTGATAAGGAATTCTCTGCCCAGAGCTATGACGGTTGGAAAACAAAACTGGACAAAAATACTGAGTGTTCTCAACTTTGCTGAGAGGGTATTTGGAAGAGAAAGACTTAAAAGAATCCACAATTATTCCCAGATTTTAAAATTTCTAATCCAGATTGGGTACAGGTATTTTTAAAATGTTCTCTTGAGCCACTGAATTTGTTTTCTGCATTCCAGTTCCTACGTGAAACAGGAACAAGCTCAGAGTCCAAAACCTGTGTGTAACCAAGCCAGTGGGGATGTGAACAGTGCACTACACATGAGAAAAGGAAAAAGGAGCAGGTCACACAATGGCCAAGCAGCACCAACTCCCTGCTACCTACACAGGCAACTTTTGTACTTCCTGCTTATCTTTCCCCAGGAAAAAGGTCTTTTGATGTGCTTCAAATGCAACAGCACCTGCTTGCAAAGACTTCTGTAGAAGATGCTGAGCAGGTGATGGCTGCAGCTCTTATCTAAGTGTTACTCTGGAACAACCTGCTAATGAGATCTGCCTCCCATCCTTCCCCAGTCTTGTAAGGAAAGGATGATGGCAAACGGCACTTTCCTAATGAAATTCCTGGCCAGGCTGTGAATTATTCTAGCTCACCAAGCATGAAGATTAGGTGCTACCAACAGCCCTAGAAAGAGCAGTTGGTACTTACCTGGATGTTTCAAACTTTATCACAAAATGAAATAAGAAGAGCTATTCTAAAATTAAGGACATGGAGAGAATAGCTATGACAGAGATTAAGGGAGTAACTAAATCATAACTGACATGGATTTGCAGGAGCTGCAGAAAAATTGAAGGCTCATCTCAGTCTCACTCAGAAGTGAGATGTCTTTGGGAATCTGTCCCACTACAACCATGCCCACGGTGTCATCTGGATAGTGAAGGTAAAAACTCTTTCTCACCTGAATTTAGCTTCATGACACTTCTCAGCTTCTAGCAGATACTAGAACAACTCAAAAATCTCTTCCCAGAATTTTTCTTGGGAATTGTTCTGGCTAAATCAGTGTTTTCAGGAAGGAAACAGGTCCTCTCCATCTTCCCACTTACAAGGAAAAGAAGGGAGTAATGGAAAGCTAATGCCAGAAATGGGAGCCTGCACTGCTCATTAGAAATGTTTTGTAATTAAACTGTCTATTTTCATGGTGAAATGCACAGTATTTGTTCTGCTGTAGGCACTTTTACAACAAGTGAAAGCTTCTGCTTTGTTTTCATGGTTTTTAATGCATTTCTTCAGTGATTAAGCCAACCTTCCATCCAAGTGCTCGAAGGGGATTTGCAATCAAGAAGAGACACAGTTTGTCCCCAGCTGCATCACCTTTAAAATCAAGCATCCTTTCAGGCCCTAAAAGCCTGTACTCCACCCAGCTAATGAACAGAGCCCTGTGCCAAAAAGAACCTTATAGTTTTAAAAGGAAATCACTGTTTTCACATGACCCTGTGTGGGAGCACCACAGGTACAAGGAGTGAAGTAAGCAACCACCTGGCAGCTCTCTCAGTCCAGTCAAGGACAGCACGTGTACAGACTGTTCACCTCTTTGAGAAGCACACCCAAAAGTGCATTTCAGTTGTGCCAGAGGTTCAGGATAAATCACCCTGGCCACAGTCCTTCACCACAGCTTCTCAGATAAACCCACTTCCTGAGGGCTCAGCCTCAAGGGGAGGTTGGCCACAGCAGTCGTGCTGTGTCAAGTGCACTAGAAGAGACTCATAAGAATATTCAACCACTGTAATAATAACACAGCTAATTCCAGGCTCTTTTTTTTTTTAATTTTTTTTTTCCCAAAAGTGATTAATCTTCACGTTGTCACACACCAAGTACTGTTCTAGAGTAACAGTGGCAAAACAGCTTTTTATTTGCAATTTATTGAGTAGAAAAGTCCTAAATTCTTTCCATTAGCAGGATCAAAGATTCAATTCAATTTCTGGTGCGGAAGAGATAGCATGGATTTAACTTGAGCAGCCACAAGCATTTGCAGAAGGAAACTGAACTCTCATGGCAGTGCCTCAGGTAAAGAGAACAGGTGTTACTCAGAATTAATCTGATCAGCAAAGAAATTCAGGGCAAAAGGTCCATCTTTGCTATCTGCAAAACAAACTCTACACTCTGAAGTCTCTTTCTCCCACTAGAATGCCTTCTTGTACAATGGTGGCAGTGTTGGACCACTTCCACCCAAAGGGATAAAGCACAGGGGCTGCACATGATTGTCCCTGTGGTTCCCTGGCTTTGCATGAAGAAGAAAGAAAAAAATAAATCTGTTTTGTGTCTATCCCAGCTCCAAACCCTATAAACGCCCATAACAACCAGCAACTGGTGCTGGAGCAGTGCCTTCCCTCAGGGAGGGAGGTTGGTCCACACAGAGGTCATACTCTGTGTGTACCTACAACACCAGCCACGTCAGAAACTGAGCCTTGTGTCCCATCCTGGCTGGGATGGGGAATATTTACATCTTCCTAATACTTACAGCATCTTTGACAGCCCTCTCCAGTAATTTGCATTACACACCATGAGTAATCACTGTATACACATGAACCTGTGCCACATACATGAATCTCAGGATAAGAAAAGCAGCTTCAAGTTGTGCCAGGGCAGGTTTAGATTGGATATCAGGGAAACTTTTCTCACTGAAAGGCTTGTAAACATTGAACAGACTGTCAGGGCAGTGGAGAAGTCACCAGCCCTGGAAGTGTTCAAAAACTGTAGGGATGTGGCACTTGAGGACATGGTTTAGTGCTGAACATGGTGGTGGTTTGACTTGGTGATTTTACAGGTCTTCTTCAACCTTTACAAGTCTGTGATTCCATGATATTCATGGTTACTAGGCATCCTGATTTCCAGACATATTTGGGTTTGGGGTGTTTCCTTGTGCTTGGCAGCACAGAAGGCATCAAGGCAGAGTGTCCTGACACAAGGCAGCCACTGCTTCTGCAGGGATATCCACCTGCCCTTGAGCTGCCTAATGACAAATCCTAGAGGCATTCAGCAACAGAAGGATTACTCAAAGAACAGACACTCCCCTTCAGAGTTGTGAAGTATGCCACCAGCGTGGCCACCTGCAGGAGACAACGTGAGGCAGACAGACAGACATACCTTCCTCAGCAGGTCCCTCTCCTTGCTGTGGCTGTCCTCCATGACCTCCCTCTCCCCGTGAGCTCTCTCCAGCTCCATCCGCAGCCGCTCCATCTCCTCCTGCAGGCTGAGGAGCTGGTTGCCATCACCCCGCTGGCTCTGCTGGTACTCCTGCAGCTCTTTCTTCAGCTTCTCCACCTCGGAGGAGTGGGCTGATGTCAGCATGGACAGCTGCTCATTCAGAAGCTTGTTCTCCTTGTTCTGCAGCCAGCATCCCAAAAAGAAGAAAACAAGAGCACAAGTGACATCAGTGCATGCAGTGACACACTAAAAAAGTAACCACTCAAATCCTCAAGCATGGTAGGTGACAGACCCCCAACAACAAGTGTTTCCATGCAAATGCTAATGAAGCTCATAAAGCTAAAAGCTATTTCTGAACTGTGGCAAGAGCTCAATAATATTTTGGCAATGATTACAGAAACATTTGTCAAATTGGTATTACACTGATACCACTCAGAGCAAAGACAAACAGCTCTTGGTAGCACTGGCAACCAAACCAAATATTACACTTCTACTACAGCTTACAAAGGGTACTGCTTAAGGTGATTGGTTTGCCTTTTGGGGGGGTTGTAATATTCCTTTTGCAGTTTACTCTTCTATTTCTGAATCCATGCCTGCAGAAACCTGGAGTGACAACGCAGAACTGCAGCCTCAAGCACAGGGAGCTCCCAAAACTCCAGTTTTAAGTTGTGTGCCAGCTCAGTCATCCTTTCATTTGTTCAGGTTTTCACTTCTTAAGCACTTAGCAGTGATTTGGTCTCCAGTTTTGAGAACTGAAAGTTCAGCAGACTTAGCTGATTTTTGGGCTTCAAATCAAAGTCAATGGGCGTTACATTGTGACTAATAAAACATCATCATTATTAGACATCCCCAGGCCAAAGACCAAAAGCTTCATTAAGAGCCTGCTACGTAAGCTGTGCTGACTTTGGGTAGATAATTTTGATACTACAAGAACCATTTCGAAACTTAAAATGCACCCTTATTTTTAATGTTTGCTCTGATCATCTTTCTGGCCCCTCCTACGGTGACCTCCCAAAGCACCCCTTCTCACTGTATCTCAGTGCTCTGAAGCAAGATAAAGATACATCTCAAATGGAAAAACAAGTAAATGAGGCATATTAACATTTTTTCCTTCGCTCTCTAGTAATGAATTATTAATGAACATCAAAATTCAGCATTCGTATCATATTAGGAAACTGTAATTTCTGCATGACCAAAAGCATTTCATAGAATTCTAGAACGATCTGAGCTGGAAGGGACATTAAAGTCCACCTTGTTCCACCCCTGCCATGGGCAGGGACACCTTCCACTGTCCCAGGCTGCTCCAAGCCCTGTCCAGCCTGGCCTTGGACACTGCCAGGGATCCAGGGGCAGCCACAGCTGCTCTGGGCACCCTGGGCCAGGGCCTGCCCACCCTCCCAGCCAGCAATTCCTGCCCAAGATCCCATCTGTCCCTGCCCTCTGGCACTGGGAAGCCATTCCCTGGGTGCTGTCCCTGCAGGCCTTGTCCCCAGTCCCTCTGCAGCTCTCCTGGAGGCCCTGGAGGCCCTGGCAGGGGCTCTGAGCTCTCCCTGGAGCCTTCTGTGGTGCAGCTGAACAGCCCCAGGTATCCCAGGCTGGCTCCAGAGCAGAGGGGCTCTAAAGACATTTCCAAAGAAATGCATTTTCAGCACCTTGTGTACATGGTTTTATAGGCCATCCAACTGTGATTTTCATGAAAATACAAGATAAATACACAGGAATGGTTCTGGGTTTTTTTTTTTTATTAACAACTAGAGATGTGAGACACTATTTCCTCCCCACTGCACTCAGAGATTGCTCAACAGATCTTGTGAAACTTGAACTTGCTTTATTTTCAATCATTATCCAGCCCTGCAGATCTGAAACAGTCCTGGTTTCAATCCAGGTTCAGTGAAAATACCTAGTTTATTTTGCTACCAAAAGCAGATGTAACAAATTCATCACCTTGTTACCCAAACTAGTTTTATTCACAATAAATGCTCACAGAGATAGTACTGCTTGCAGGGACAGTGTAGAGAACTCACAGTGTATCTAAATACTGGCTGCATAAACATGCAACATGAAATTAGACACATACCTTCTAAGTGTCCCAGGCAATTCCAACAAACAGACTTAAAGAAAATAAATTGAAGAAAAAAGTAACAGGGAAAAAAAAAGAAGGAGGAATTGGTCCAATGTAAATAGAAAAAAAAGTGCTCCATGAGGATGTTTTGCAGCAAAATAGATCAAAATCTTTCTTCTGTGTGCAAAAAATCCCTCACCTGATTAAAAAACTTAATTAAATGATTCCAGTTACAGATGCCAGAGCATCTGAGCTGAGGCTGACGTACAATAATAGGTTTCAGTGTTTTCAAAGGAAGATCTCTTCCTTAGGGGCACACAGAGGATTGCATCTCTACTCATGCATGAGCTAAAATAGCAGAAATAAAAACATTTTCCTCCACAGTACTCAAGAAACAGTACAACTGCAGCTCTCCAGGTTACCTGCTATTTACTTTTTTTTTCTTGGAAAGCTAATTGGTATTTTCAAAGGTTATGTTTATAGATTAGAAAGGAGTGAAAGCAAGATCCTTCAGGGAAACTATGATACAGCAAATGCACTGTGCCAGAAAAAAAGATTCGGTGTACTGAAAAGAAAATCTACTGGAACGGTGCTCATTAGCACTTCCAAAGCATCCCAGGGAAACCTGGCAGCCCTGGAAGGATGGTTAAATTCAGCTCACTGGACAGACCACCACGTGTAATCTAGAGCAGGAACTCTTTCCTGCAAAAGCTGCACAGAAAGCATCAAAGAAACTCCTACAAAATGGTCTGTGGTGAGAGTGAGGGAGAGCAAGACGAGCTCAAGGCCATTATTTTTGCCTCGTTAAAAGCTCTCCATGACTCCTTCCCTTCTTTCTGCTGCTTTCATAACCCACGACAGAAAAGCCAATGTTAACCAAATAATGGGTTTTTTTTTCCTTTACTGTTCCACTGCCACACTTCCCCTAGAAAGGAAATAGGGAAAAATAAAAACTAAAAAACACTACTGATATTCCAGTGTCAAGTCCAGCAGCTCAGCAGATCCAACAATAAAGCTCACACTCCTTGCACGAGTTCAGCCCAAAATACCTGGACCTGGAATGACTCATCCTATTCAATTCCACCAAAATACCTCCTGGATGAAAGGTCATACCAAACCTTCTTCTGAGAGTTTTCCATTCCTGAGCTACTGTTAGCAAAATCTAAGAATGGAAAAGGCATTTTAAAAGCAAACACCAGGGTCTGAAGGTTGGGCCCTGTTGCAGTGCAGTTTATGCACTGCAGCAAATTAACACTGCAGTGAGGGTGACCTGTGTGCACTGGGGTTTGCAATGCAAAAACCCAAAAACCTGACTCTGCACTGTGTGAGACAACACAGTGCCACTTGTCATCACCTCCAACACAGGAATGTTTGTGTCATTGCGGGGTAGGGAGATTTCAGGTGGTGAGGGAGCCATGTGGGATGGACAAGGGTCCCTGACAACATCACAGAACAATAAACTGGAATTACCAAAAACTGGTGCTACAAGTAAGAGGTAACCCTGACTGAAGAGAATGTTCTCCTACCTGTAAAAATTCAGTTTAAGGATACAAGTGGATATGAATTTCCCTGTTGATATTAGTCAATACAACTCGGTCCCACTCAGCATTTCTTATCACCACCCCTCAATTCCTCGTACAGCAACACAGAATGTACTTAACAGAGTAATTAGCACACATTAGTAGGTGAAAAAACTGTTCTGCTACGTGTGTAAAATCAAATCATTATTCTGCAGCTTATTAATGGCAGATGGCTACTGATGAAAACACCCCTGTGATCAGTCACTGTAAGGTCATCAAGTCAAGTCACCCCACATAGAGGTCTGTCACATCACACCATCCCACCCTCCCCTTACTCCTGGAGACTTGTTGTGCCTGGTAACACAAATGTCCTCAAAGTGAAGCATTCACCCAAACTGCTGTTCATCTTCCAGGGAATGTGACTCCCAGGACACACGGGTCATAGCACAGTCAGTGCTCACAGTGCAAAAAACACAGCAGGGGCAGTTCAGCCCCAAACCTGTGACAATAGATCTCACGTGGAGCTGGCCTGGATTTCCAAGCACCACCTTCCAAACCTGCCGTTCCATCTTCCCACTCCGAGCCCCGCTGGGCAGTCCCCATGACAATGGCAGGGTGGTTTGTGCAGCTCCCTGAGCAAGCTGTGTCCCACCCTGACAAACGCTCAGCTGCCACCACCGCGGCCCTTCCCAGACCACACGGAAAGGCACCAAGCTGGGCCGGGCCCGCCCTCGGCACGTA
Source organism: Phylloscopus trochilus trochilus (assembly GCA_016584745.2). Classification (NCBI taxonomy): domain Eukaryota; kingdom Metazoa; phylum Chordata; class Aves; order Passeriformes; family Phylloscopidae; genus Phylloscopus; species Phylloscopus trochilus. Next base: position 89,602,697 of record WQNJ02000015.1, read on the forward strand.
CCTGCTCGTCCACCTTCCTCTGCAGCTGCACCACTTTGTTCTCCATGCCGATGTTGAGCTTCTTGAGGTGCTGTGCCGAGCGTGCCTCGATGCGCAGGGCCTGGAGCTGGCGCCGGGCCCTGAGGCGCCGCCAGTGGCACTGCAGCACCACGGCGGCGGCCTGGGCGCGGCGGAACCGCACGCGGGCCAGCCAGCCCCGGGCGTACCTCTGCAGGATGGTGGCCTTGCGCTCCGCCAGCATCTGCAAAACACGGGCACAATCAACACAGAGAAGGCACAGAATCGTGGCATCACAGATTGGTTTGGGTTGGAAGGACCTTAAAGCTCATCTAGCATGGGCAGGGATATTTTCCACTAGACCAGGCCACTCCAAGCCCTGTCCAACCCAGCTTTGGGAACTTCCAGGAATCCAGAGGCAGCCACAGCTTCTCTGGGCACCCTGTGCCAGGGCCTGCCCACCTTCACAGCCAGCAATTCCTTCCCAATCTCTTCTCTAAATCACTTTCCTTCAGCTTAAGGCCGCTCCTGGAAGGTCTATACCAGTATACAGCAACCCTGGTTTGGCTGCTGTTGGAGTCCAGGGCATCCCTTCAGTCATCCTGGAAGGTCAGAGACCTCGGCAGAAATGTCTGGGACCTGAGCAAAAGAGTTTGATACCTGTACAGAGGGGTTTGGAATCTGACAGGGGGTCTAGGATCTGTACAGGTGTCTGGGATCTGTACAGGGGGGTTGGAGACCCTGGCACAGAGCCCAGGAAGACACTGTCTTTGATTTCAGCCCACAGGAAAAGCTTCCAACACTGCAAGAAGAATTGCAAGCCACAAGGCTGTGAAAGACAGTAGTGTAGTTTATCATAGGGTGAAAATTTTTGTAGGTTTGGGTTTTTAAAATGGAGGTGAATGGGGACAAGGTGGAGGATTCTGGGCAGTGCCCTGAGTTCTTCTTCGTCTCCATCTTCTGCTGTGATGGTGGCACAAAGTAACTTCAAGAAGATTGAGTCAGAGTAGAAATGACATGTTTTGTACAGATTGTAGATGTTGGTGTGTAATTCTAAATAATAAAGATGTAATAAGTAGTATAAGAGGTGATGAGCCTCCATCGGAGGAGGAGTCACTGTCTGATGCCCAAGCTGTAGAGATCTTGGCTGGGCACAGAGTGAATGAAAAGATAAGAAATAATAAACAGAGCAAGCAATCTTGAAAACCAAGAATCTGAAGACTCTGTTTTGTTCTTGTGTCTAGCTCAGGGCCTCTCAGAGGGCAAAATACTCTCAACCACCTGAATCTTGGGAAACGAGCCAACCTGAGAGGCTGCAACAAACATTAAACACTTCCCAAACTGCCTTGGAAAGGGCTTCTCCTCCAAGGAATGTCCTGGTAGATGCAGGGGCTGATGGCCGGAAATGGCGGCTGTTGTTTTGCACCCTCTTTCATGAGCAGTGATGTTGTATTCCCTTTGGTATGCCCTCCCTGTGAAACCCTACCTGCCCTTTGACTCTGACCTATGGCCTTTGGCCATAGGTAACCCCGCCCCCTACCCTGAAATGCATAAAACCCCCTCTCCCTCCGGGGTTGGGCCTCTTTCGCCCTGGGATCCCTTTCTTGGAATAAACCTTGGAACACATCTCGGGGTAAGAGCCTCTTTTGGTTTTATGTCCCTATCCTGAAGATTCCCCTCACCCTAACCTCCCTAAATCTGAGCTAGCAGCTGACCTCGGGGGGCTGAGGGAAGGGGAACACTTCAGTTGGCGCCCAACATGGGCCCTGAAAACCACGCAAAGGCTGGAGTCTCTTATCTTGAGATCTCAAAAGCTTTTGGACTGTTCAACTCTTCTCCACTGATCCAGCTGTTTTTTGTGCAGTTGTGGGGGGTAGAAGAAGAATTGGCAGCCTGTTTATCCACACAGGTCGATTCGGTAGGGACTTTTTATAGGAAAAGAGCAGGGCACCTCAAAAGCACGAGATCCTCCCCTCAGACAGAAAAAGGAGGGAGGGCAGTCTCGGTGCGGCTGGGAAAAAGAAAGATCTTTTGCTGCAGGTGGGCATTGTGCCCCCAGCCACGCAGTGAAGCCCTTTTTAGAACCCACTGCAACATCTCAGAAGTTGTGCTTGTGATTCATCTCTGGGAAGCCAGGCGCAGGCTGTCCCGGAGATCCACGGCGTCTCGGGGTGTTGCGGGCTTTGAGGAGAACCCCGGACACCGGGGTCACCCCCGCACAGCCCCCAGAGCTGGGGAAGCTCGGCACAGTGCCAATCCCCCGCCTTGGAGTACACCCCCCACGTCCCGGAGTTCTCGGAAGTGAGAGAGGGACTGGGACAGAGCCGTGTGTGTGTGTGTTTTTTTTGAAGGGGAACACTTCACAGTACTTCCAACCCTGCTTGTGGAAGCTTCTCCAGGCACTGCTCTCCACTGATGCAGGCAGGGCACACTCAGACCTGTCCTGGGAGCCTGCCTGGTCTCAAAGCAAAGACCTGCTTGGCCAGTGACATGAGGGAATATGATCCTGGTTGAGGACTTGGTGGGAGCAGGTGACATCTGGGCTCAAGTGTGACTTTGTGGACCACAGAATAGTACTGAGATCCACCAGAGCCACAGCTCCAGAATAAAGTCATTAACAGACACACCCAGACCTAGCAATGAACTTACTATCCCCTCAGCATTAGACATCACCTACATCAGAACAGATCTGTAGATCTTTTTTTCTGTGTTTCACCTCTGCATTATGATAATTTTTACTGCAGATAAATGCTGTCCTGATGGGATTTCATATCAAGTGGATAACCTTCAAATAAAACCATGAGTCCTTTCACTACAGTCTGCAGCCAGCTCTCTAGCACAATTCAATTCCTAGTAATTTTTATCTGTTTTCATGAAATTTCCAGCATGTTTGTACTGAATTTCTTCCCCAAAATTTACAGCTATCTTGTCAGTCAGTGGCAGCTCAATTTTATCCTCTAAAATTGAAGGCTGACATTTTAGAGATACAAATAGCATGCTGTTAATAGTTTCCTTATGTTCCAGTCTGCTAAGTAAATAAATAGGAGAATTTGAAGATCGCAAGATATTTTATTGTTATTAGTTTTATTGTTATTAGTTTTGTTATTGTTACTAGTTTTGGTTAATAAGCTGCTTCAGAAAAGGTTACCCTATCAGCTTCTCTTACAAATATTTTGTTTTACCCTAAGGTTTTCTTTGCAGTTGCAAATTTTAATTCAGGATAAAGGGATTATATGAATTTAGGATGCAGCAAGAGTAACTGTGAAATGAGCTTTGTACGTCTGCAGTCATAAATGGGGAAAGCCAGGGATGCTCAAAGAGGTAGAAGAAACCCCACTGCACTGCCTTCATGACCTATTTCAGCTTTACAGCAAAATTTTAGGTGGGCATTGGGCATGTCCCCATTCCACAGATCATCACCCACAGCCCTGCATCTGTCAATGAACATGCACTAGAACCAACACCTACATCTAAAACCTATACCAGGTGTTCCAGAGATTAAGGAGGTTCAGATTAGAGAGGCCAGGCCTTCAGCAAACTTTGACACTTTGTTAAGATTTGGGTGGCCTTTAATCTCAGAGAGTTTAACTGCTGGACCAGCTGCATCCCCTGCAGAAGCCTCCAATTTAAAAAACAGATGCTGAAAAAGCACTGGCAGCACAAATTCCTTATCACCAGCTGCTGTGTCTTAAAGGACAGCCCTGTTCTGTCTGGGAGGTCACCAGGTGTCCAGGTAACGTTAATTATTTACCAGGAACAGGCTTTTCCCTCATGATGCCTCTCACTTCTTGGAGTAGTCCCACAAGCCAGTTAGGCACCAATTTAGGTAACTATCAACACAGTGCTGGGTCTGAGGAGTGGAGAGAAGATTCAATTCTCTAAAGCTGTTCTCAGTTTCCTGACAGAGAGCTGGAGAAGGACTCTGGACAAGGGATGGAGGGACAGAACACAGGGACACACTGCCAGAGGGCAGGGATAGATGGGCTCCTGGGCAGGAATTGCTGGCTGGGAGGGTGGGCAGGCCCTGGCACAGGGTGCCCAGAGCAGCTGTGGCTGCCCCTGGATCCCTGGCAGTGTCCAAGGCCAGGCTGGACAGGGCTTGGAGCAGCCTGGGACAGTGGAAGGTGTCCCTGCCCACAGCAGGAGGTGGAATGAGATGATCTTTAAGGTCCCTTACACCCAAACCACCCCAGGAGTCAATGATTTCTCACTGTAACACTGTTGTCATGAAACTCTGTTTTTGTCGCGTCTCACTCCTGGTTTAACACAGAAACCTAAAGGAGGACCCTAATTAAAGAGCTATTTCTATCAATAAGTGACTTACTGCCTTCTGTGACAGACCCTCCTTGTCTTCCTACCCTACTGGGAACAGCCCTTTCATGCAGCTCCAACATACACTCAGTGGGAAGGGAGGTTTAAGCAGAGCACAGGTTAGATCAAATGGCATTTCCAGACCTCCACAAGGCCTCCTGGCACCATGGTGACTAACTCCATTTAGCTGCTCCACTGAGGTGCTCCTGCCAAAATGTTTTTTGCTTGCACAGCTTTAAATAGCAAAGCCCTCACTGTCCGTTCTCTAGCAACACTGGGGGCTGTCAGCTCCACAAACGTCAACACAGCCACAACAAACACAATGCAGAAGTAAACAAAAAGGCTCCTTCCTCATGCAAAGACCCTCCTGGGAGTTGTACCTGGCGGTAAATCCTCCTGACAAACATGCCCCGAGCAAAAGCCTGGATGGTGAGGGTGGCGTTGCGGACCCTCAGGAAAGCCCGGCGCATCCGCAGCATCCGGTACTGCCTCTGCAAGATGATGGCAGCCCTTGTCCTCCTCAGGTGCTCAAAAAGCCTGCAATGCACAGGAAGAGGGTAAGCAGCGAAAATAAACTCCACTTCTTTCTGATGCAGTAGGTTTTAAACCACGGGGAGAGGAAAGCCTTTTGTCCAATGTGGCTTGACGGTATTCAGGAAAGATCAACCCAACAGCTGGGCTAAGAAAGCCTCCATGCCATCAGACAGCAGCCATGGAACCCAGGAGCACTGGAACCACAGATCAACACACCTCATTGTTCCCAAACAGCATTAAACCCAAGTACTCCCCAGGTTTTCCTTGGTTAGAACTCTCTGCCTTGGGTCCTTGCACCAATCAGTGTCCAGGCTGGCTCCATCACTTCCCTGACTATAAAAAGCACATGTCATACAGGGTATCTACTGACTCAGTGAAAACAGCAGCAAATTGATTTGACATTTAAACTGGTGTGCACTGCTTTGGCAACATTCCTGAGCACAGCCTCAAGCAATTCACAGACAGTAAATAATAAGGGATGTGGTCAACTCCGTACCACGTTGTTCCCATTCTCCAGCTGAACTCATGTTCAATTTGCTGTTACACTGGTTAATAAATGCCCATAAACCCTCCATTTAATTTGATAATTAGCTTGTTTTGCTGAATTTATGATTCATTTATTGCTCTCAGCATGCAGCATTATACAGAAATTTGATCCACTTCTTTTATTTTGTGAAAAGCGTATCAAAACTAAGAGCCACATCAGATTGGTTTATATATCACTTTGATGGAGGCAAATTACTTCTCATTAGGATCCACAAAGCCAGGGCTTCCTGAAGAGGGTAAGGGATGATCTGTCTCCAAAAAGAGACAGTAGTTACTCAGATGCCATCCAACCCTACAAACCCTGCACAAAGAGGGGAACTGAAAAAGAAACTCTGCAACATCTGGTCCTCTTTGACACCAATCCCTTTCACAACCACAAATTCAGCTAGTGTCTCTGATGTTCTTCTGCTGATTGTCTCACTTGAAGAAGGGCCACAAGAAGGAAGGTGGCCAGTGTGTTGGGATGCTGTTCCACTGCTTCACTGCTCCCTCACACCCACCCACCCCTGCCACCAGCAGCCCACTCTCCAGCAGTGTTATCTACAGAAACACCAGCGAGCCACTGACACAAGGGAGCTTGAGGTTCCTGCACAGAAAGAGTTAACACTGGGCTCTGTTATTCTCTACTGTACACAGCCCCTCTGCCAGTGATTTGGAGTGATTTTCCTCATTACAAAGGATACAGCCAATCAATCCTGAGAACTCCCCCCAGACAATCACAGAGACACAAACCTGGTCCTTGCAGGGGAGGAGTGCATACCAACTAGGCAGCTCTTCCCTGGCTGATCTAAATGCCCTTTACCAAAGACAATCCCAGGAAAATATTAGTTCTGTGAAACACTTTCACCTAAATCCTTCAGAGTACTATAGTCATCTCACTATAACCAGATTGTCTATGTTATGACCTTGGCACAGCACCTAGAAATTAAACTAATGCAAATATGAAACCAGTTTGAGGCAAAGATTTTTGATCTCTTGCCCATAAATAAAACCCAAGGGAGGGGCCAGAAATAAGTCCTGTATTTAGCCCAGAAACTCTCACCACAGTATTACCCGCATGCACAAGTGGAGCCATCTTCAGGCTCTCACACAAAACCCCCAAGTTTAAGTTGTTAAAAGATGCAACAGGTTGAAAAGACAGGCGGGCACAGAGGTGTTTTCACACCCCATCTCCCAGCTGGCCCCTCTGCGGCTCCCCAGGACCCACCTGCGTGCCAGGTGCCTGCGGACATGGCACTGCAGGGTGAGGGTGGCTTGTCTCAGCCTCTGGTACTTGGCCCTCTGCAGCCAGCCCCGCACCGTCTTCTGGATCATGATGGTGGCAGCTCTGAACTTGTCTGCCCGCAGCTTCTCCAGATATGCCACCTGGCCTGCACGGAAAAAGATCTTGGTACGGCCAAACTGGAACTTGTCTGGATCCTTTTCAAAAGCATAAAGGAAACTACATTTAATTGAGGCAAACATCACTTTTTTTTTTCTTTTTGTTTTCAGTCTAAGTTGATCAGTAGATACACAGTAAAAACGCCACTTGGAATCAAATTTATCAACTCACATCAGTTCTTAATTGGGTAATGAAGATTTTATTAGACTCCATTATTAGACATATTAGATTATTAGACTTATTAGACATTATTAGATATCATTAGACTTACTAGACTTACTACACTTGAGCATCTATACACCCATTAAGGAATGCAGCACTAGGACTCAGTCTTAAACCTCATATATTTACACAAATTTTTAAGGGGTTTTGGGTTGGGTTTTTTGCTTGGCTGGTTTGGGTTTTTTTTGGTTTTGTTGTTAGGTTTTAGGTTTTGGTGCTGGGGTTTATTTGTTTGGGGTTTTGTTTTGGGTTTTTTGCTTATTTTGGGGGGTTGGGTTTTTTGTTTGGTTTGGGGTTTTGTTATTTGTTGTTTTTTTATGTAAATAAAGAAATCACAGAATCACAAAATTGTTTAGGTTGGAAGAGACCTTAAAGCTCATGTATATCCAACCTCTCTGCCATGGGCAGGGGGATGCCCTCCACTAGAGCAGACTACAAATGCAACACCCAAGCACTTCAAGAAAAATATTTCTTTCTCAAAAAGATCAATATTTAGATCTACAAAGTCATACCAGTGCTGTAAAGGGCTCTGCAGCCAAGGGTAACACTGGGTGCAAAAACCAAAAAGAGGAACCCAATTGGGTAAATTCCACAAAATCCCACAGGAAAACAAGAGATCAAACATTAAAACCTGTCTAAGGTGCTGTGCACATTCTGAGCCACTCAACAGCAAGAAATCTTTGCATGCACATTTGCAATTTTAAAATAATGCATACAAGCAAGCAGTAATGTTTTGGTAAGGAGAGACGGCAAAATCTTCTAATTAGTTTATGATAAAAAAGTCCCAATCTGTGGGATGCCTTTTCCACACAGGGCCATTGAAAGTCGCCCACACATCAAGACAAGGAATTTACTGCCCCTTTTCCTTACTCATATGTGCAAAGAGGCATTTAATGATTGACTGAGGTTTATGATGTTGTCCCAGGCTGGACCTCTAAAATGTGCTCCAGCTGTGGCTAGACAAAACCAGAAGGAGGGGCTGAGGTAACACATTTTTTGAAAGTGGCCAATCATTCATGTCCAGCCAATGACAGCAAACTCTGGACTTCACCAGCACTGAAATGATTCGTTCCTCTTGACCAAGAAATCCCATGTCCCTCTTGATCCTGCCACCTCCTCACAAGACTCCCTCATTTTGGGAAAACCCCTAGGCTGCCTGGGATGGAGAAGCACCTGCATGAGCAGCAGTGAAGCTGGAGCAATTTCAGACCACATCAAAGCCATGAGTTCTGTGCTTTTAAAATCACTGACAAAGATTTGGTCCCAGCTCACCTTAATGAGGTCTTGCAACAGGGTCTGACAGATCTGCTTCTTGTCATTCTTAGAGAGGTCTCTCTTGTTCATAAGCACACGGTACCTATTGAAAAAATCTGGGTAGGACCACCTAAAAGCAAAGCACACACTGGGTTAGTCTGCATGCCGGGCACTGTGTCATTAAAATAAAGTGCTTGGAGTCATAGACGAGTCAAAGTGTGAAACATCTCAAGGGATTTCTCACCACCACCCTCAGTATGGACCAAAGCCACCCAAAAGGAGCTACTCACTCCCAGCCTGGCCTCAATTTCAGACAATGAATGACCATGTCAGGGCCTTTCTAGCCTGGAACCAAAGACCACAGACCACCCTGTTTTCACTCCTGATGTGCTGCCCAATCTGCTGCTCTTTACCACTCAAATGCAACAACGCTGTTCCCGCCAGAAAGGAGAACCTAACTTTGGAGAAATCATGGATCTCTTGATTGCCCAAAAATAAAAATTAAACAGCAATCTTGATAAAGTTACAGAGAACTAATCAAATAGATAACTCTTTGTTTTTTGTGTTCCCAAACTCTGCCAAATACTAATTTGAATCAATTGACCCACTAATTGCTCCATCTTGAGGTCTGTGACTGACACCCTTCAAACAAACACAAAATCTTTTGGCTCTGGAAAGACAAAGCAGCCCCTTGGAAGAAGCCTCACTGTCTCCAGCAGCAAAGCCTCCTAACAGGCAACACTAATTGAAGGATTTAGAGCACTGTATCCTACTGCTAGGAAATACCATCTCCTGCTGCTGGTGATAGATGTAGAGCCTGCAGACTGTGATCCTGAAATTGCTTCAGCATCTGCCAAGTTTCAGCCTTCTCTCAATTAACACAGTGAGTTATAAACCCCTCAAAACCCTAGTTTTTAATTAACACTAGCCTTCTCCAGCAATGTCCAGAATGACGGTTGATATTTCAACAAAACACGGATAACAAACATCAAAGGGAGACTGGAGAGAATCGCAGCAAATTTGATTTCTGCCCTCACTCAACAGAACCACCTGTGAGCCTGATCCTCACCTGCAGGGATGCTCTAGCAACCAGGACAGGAACAAACTGTGAAGAACTGCCATACAGAAACATCCTCTTCACCCAGAAGTCCCGTGCACCTTAATTTTTGTATTTCTGCACCAAATTTTTCCTATTGTTACACTTCCAGGGCTTAAGAGTGTGGGAGGGAAAATAAACTGCAAAGGCCCAGAGCAATGCTTGTGACAGGTCATGGCCAGTTTGCAGTGGTGAGGCTGAGCGAGACCACCCGAGCAGTTCACAGCTGCCAGCTTTACAAAATACTTGCTGAAACAGAATAGCTCAGTTGGAAAGGACCTGCACAATCATCTACTCCAGCTGCTGGTATCTCTCATGAAACACCTTGAAGGCTGAAAGCTGTGGTATTTGCTAAGACAGGCATATTGCTGATTTCAAAATACACAACCAACAGAGTTTTGTGTCACTTCAGAAAAGGCAACAGGGGAGGAGAGACAATACTTTTTTTCATTAAAAACAATACTCCAATTAAAGACGTACAGCAGAAAGAAAAGTTTGCAAAGGCAATGAAGAGAGAAAATGGGGGGGAAAAAGTGGCCTGGTAAAGTCTGGGATGCTCCTGCATGGACACACAGCACCCAGGACACAACTAGTAAAGAATGCAGGACTGGCAAAAACCAGAGTACCCTTAGGATTGCACCCGAAGCCAAAGGTGGATTGGGGAGCTCCTGGAGGCAGAACCATGAGGGAAACTGTAATGAAAGGATTTCCCATGCTCAGAATGCTCATATTGGTTCTGGAGCAGCCAGATTTAGTGCTGATTTAATCTCTGTCTCCAGGGTCTACTCCTGTGGCCAGGCAGCTAAGGCCACCCACCCTCAAATAACCAAAAGTACTTGATTACCACTAAAAAAAACCAGGATGTCAGCTATGGGGAGCTCCCTCTGGGGTGAAAACTAAACACAAAGATTATGCAAGACTACAAGCAGGTGTCCTGTAAGGTTTAACTTGCCTTCTCTTGGCTTTCCCGGTGCCTCTGTTTTGTAATTACATTTCCCACTTTGCGTTGTGCAAATAAAACCCGCTTTCATTTTAAGCACGCCGGGGTTTACACAGCTCCAAATCAAACCTGAGAGGAGAAGCAGAGCATGCAGTGCCCGAGGCACCCAGCCAAGCACACGAGGCTGGCTCGGGTATTGCTCGAGCCAGGGAAAGCTTGGGAGGGGGGAAGAGAGAAGGAGGAGTATTCCCATTAACCTGCCAGAGTCAGCTCAGGCACTGACATTATTAACTGCTGATATCTGGAGGAAAAAAAATCGCCCTGCAGGTGCCACCCAGGCTCTTCCAGCAAAGAGCAGATGGTGAAGAGGCAGAACGTGAAACTCAGGGCACAGGTCCAAGCTGGGCAGAAAGCAAAATCCATCATCTTCCAGCACCAAGGCAGAGATCCCACAGCTGCTCACAAACAGGAGTCAGACACCTGCAGGAATTCCTTAAAAATAGGTCATAAGTCACTACACAGTGGGTCTTTCTCCAGAGCCTGTCATTCTCATTTCCCAAGGTGGCAAAAAATTATTTTCTACGTCCACCCTTAATAAAAATGACTCACTTTTCGGGAGTAAGTCTCACATGAGACATTGGAAGACTCAGGGAATATAACCCCTGGCTTCTGCTGAGGTGTTTATCAGGACTGGTGGCATCCACAGCCCTGTATCCATATCTCCCAGAGGTTCACAGCCCCACACTGCACCCCCAGGGCAAGGACTGCCTGACTCGTGCTCTCACCACTCTCTGATTTAGCAGGGGATGACAGCCCTGACACCACACTGCTCCTGTATTATTGTCCATGGAGCATCAAGACAAAATCTGTGCCATGCCAGGGCTCAGCCAGCCCCTCAGGAGTTTCACTGGGATGTTTGTCATCCCAGTACACCAGAAACATAGAGCTGCAGGGGTTCATAGGTGCCGCTACAGAATCCTCCCTGGAGAAAGGAACAATTAAAGCACTCAGGTTTAATGTAACATGCCTCAATGAACCACTCAAGGCTCAAAGCTGTATAAAATTTCCTTACAACTATGTGCTTGGAGAGAAACAAACATGATCCCCTAGCTCTGCAAGGGAGATTTCTCCAGTGCAGAAATACTGAAGCTCAGTGCTTTGCTATACACACACTTTTAAAATTATTTTTCTGCATATACTTCTTTTTTTTTTCTAGGTACAATGTCTTCATTTCCAGAGGGGAAAAGAAAAAAAAAACAACACGGAAACAAAACCAGAAAACTTATTTTGTACTTGCCAAACCGGCAGGAGACAAAGCATGTGCTACGTTACCAGTTCAGCAGGTCAGGAAAGACTAGGGGAAGGGTACACTCAGTTCAACTTGTGGACAGGCATCAAATGAGAAATAGATTTCAGGTGCTTGACATGCTGCCACACAACACACAGCATGGGCAATCTGGAAAGTAGTACTGGGGGCTGGAAACCACCAAGAGACACTAAATAAATACAAGTCCACATTATTATCAAGTTTTAATATCAAGTTTTAAGATCCAGATAAGTGGTGCAGAGAAAAGAGATGGAACCAGGGGGATTTTTATACCTGCACAGGAAGAAGGAGGCACAGAGGACTGGGCAGATGCTACTCAAACTGAGATCAAGCCAGTCTCAAACAGCTGAATTTTGCTTTGAAGTCAGCACAGCTCACTAAAGGGAAAAGGCAATAAAAGGAATGGAAGGATGCAGGAAAATAACTTATGCCTGTGGAAAAAAACCCTCCTTGGGCTGAAGCAGCAAGGAGGATGGTTGGCTGGGAGCCTGACACTTGCTTGTCCCAGCAAAGTCTTTGTCATCTACAGGAAACAGAGAGAATAAGCTGTAGCACACACCACAGATAAGGTAATTTTTTTTTTTTTCTGTAGTTTCAACCACCAGATTTAGATGCTTTACACAAAAATGCAGCCAGGTGCAAGTAAAGGGGCTGCTCCTGCCCAAAATCGAGGGGTTATGAACCTGAGCAGAGCCAGCTGGGTTTATTACAACATCAAAGTAAAGAGAGATCATGGGTAGGAAACTGGGGGTGACATTCTAAGGAAGCCTCCAAAAAGCATCTTTCTAAGCAGTCAGCAACTGCCCAAAATATCTACAACTCATTGTTTCAGGGTTATTACAGCAATGTTACACCAGCTGCACTGAATGAACAGCTGAAAGGAGTGTAAGAGGTCAAGGAAGCTTCAGACTTTTAACCATAATATGGCTTCTTTTGTACCCTAAAATAACTGAAAGTGAAGTGTTTCCACTAGGGTAAACAATTTCACTGTCCCTATCACCCAAGACCATCCCAGGTGCTGAGCAAACTCAGTTTTGTGTAAGAAATCCTGGCAGCTCCACATGGCACCCTCCCCTGAAGGGGTCAATATTTAAGCAGGAAGGAGTTGGATGATATTGATCTTTCTAGAGGATTCAAAACATGTCTGGAGGGGTGCAGGTTCAATCTCAGAGCCAAGATTTGACATGAAATTATTTTAGAAACTGCAGTTCAGGGAGAAAATTTCTCTTGCCTTGTTTACTGCAGCAGAACAGATTTGCCTTTCAATTAGCTCTAAAACATGCAGCCTGGCCTGGCTTGAAATTAGCTGGAATATATTCAAAGGGAAAAACGATGGGGGGGAAACCCCTTCATTTACATATTACACCTTTGTTGGGAGTGGGCAAAACAGAACTGCTGGTAGCCAAAGCAATTTATAGGTCTTGTTATCCTGAAATAACAGCCAGACAGCTAAAGGCACATTCTATAAAAAAAAAAAAATTACATATCCAAGGATGTCCATGATGGTTTTCAATTATAAGTGTTTCATGTTTATAGGGTTTAGCAGCTGGTATTTCACACTGAATTGATACAAAAATGCTGCATCTGACAGTGAGCTCCAGCAACCAGAGGAAGCAGCCAAATGCCAAGAATACTTAAACTATAAATATATAACTACAAAGGGAGTGTTTCACAGAGAACTGCAGCGATGAGATTATTCAGAGTGATGGCATGGTGGGAGACCACTGCTGCTGGATGGACCACTGATTGGAAACCACCATAACCAGCAGGGAAAAAAAAAATGTACAGTTTTGATAGAATCAATTTAAAAACTTGTTTTAAAGAGTATTTTGCTATTCATGGAGATCTGCACCAATTAGTCCTCTACAGACTCATCTCTATGCAGCCAGTTTCTGTAAAGAAGATGAATGTTTTTACAGCACAGAGACATCTTCCACGCTTTACCCAAGGAAGCTGATGATAGATCTACGACCTACACACCTCAGACAGTCCATTCATCACAGTCGTTTATGCACATGCTAACAGATACAGACTTCTTAACTGCTGAGTAACATTTCAAAGCAAATGATACGTTTTCAATTTATTTCAGACACAGCCAGAGCGCAGCCTACCATGGAAATGGTAAAATAAACCAGGCACACCCTAAATGGGGAGCACAAGGCTTCAGATTTCTGCAGCTTACATGGCTTGAACAACCACAGCTTGGATCAAAAATTATTTCTTTTCAAAGAGGTAAAAAAATTACTAAAGACTCAAAACACTGAACTCTTCAGCAGCAGGTGATTTTATCCAGAGATGTCTGACTCAAAGCCAGTCAGAAGTTACTCTCCTGACAGTATGCTGGAATATATTCAGAGGTAAACATTACAGGATGAAAATAAGAGGTTTTCTCCTGTTTCTGGATAAAACCTTGAGATAACCTTGAGATAAACAAATTTGGAAATCCCCTATTGCTTTATAGGTAAACTGCTTTACACCCAAGCGAAGCAGAAGTCACAAAGATCAAGTTTTCTGTTATTATTTTAAAGTATTCCAAATTTAGAGCCTTCACATTGGGTTTAAATTTAAAGCAATGACTCTCCTTTTTAATTTTATCCTTAATCAACCAATATAAACTCAACTTGCCTCAAAATATAAGGAAATACAGAGGAATAATCAATGCTCACTGTGATGAAAACAGAGAGAAAGATCACATACAAAACTTCAGAAAGAAGTGAAAAGTGTGCTGCTTTTCCTACCAAACAAGATCCTGTGGAAGCATCTTTTCCCAAGATGATCTATAAAGTCAATTTAAATACACAGATTATTCACAAGCCTTCAACAACATCATCCAGCTCCTGGATCTGGATTTTCAAGACTGGAATTTTGTGAGTAAGGAAGGTGAAGAGCTACCAGATCCCAAAGTGAGCACTCTATTTGGTGCAGAGCTGCTCCTATATACAATTATATCCTAGAAATATTAAAATACACAAAAATCTGTACTTCAAGCCTCACAAACTTTGGAGAAGGTCACTCTGAAAGGCTGAAACAGCTTTTTGCATCCCTTTTTTTTGTCCCTGCAGGAAGAACACGAGCTGACAAGTTGCAGTGATGGAAGAGCTCTGTATTCTTAGCGTCCTGGGAAAAGATCTCATAACCAAAAGCATGCAAGCAGAGCTGAGAGCATCACTTTTTGTTTTGTCAGGGCAGAGAGGTCCTTGCACTGGTCAATTCTCTGCTGTCAATAGATCCTGGCTTGTCTCCAGGTGCTGCAGTGCTATCTCCCCTCTGTTCTGCCTCCCCAGTTAGTAATTTTACATTGATTTTACTGCTGTAGGATCTAAACTGCAGTTAAGTGAGCAGAAATGGAAAAACGCTACAAATCTGTAGGAAAATTATGAATGGAGAGGAACAGGGTATCCATGCAGCCATGGTAAGACCAGCAACAAACCTCACAAAACACACAACGCTCAGGGCAGAGCTCCCCAAAATCTCCCAGGACTCACCACAGCAGAGCCAGGACCCAGACTGCACTGGGCAGTGTGACTGCTTGCTTGGAGAGCAAAGAACAGCATTTTCCATGTGAAAAAACCTCACAGACTTTTATTGTTTCAGGGCTTTTACTACAAGAGGACTGATGGATTTGGTCTGGCAACAAAGATGGTAATAAAAGACAACCCATGGGCTGGAATTTTTGATTCCCTACCGTGGTTTAGTGATCATGTAATGTAAAGGCAGCTTTTTACTGGCTACTTCCACAGAAGCCCTCAAGACTTCAGAGATGACAGCCAAAGGTGGGTCTTCTAACAGGGTCAGACTCCCACCATGAGGACCCAGATCTCCACACTGGCAGAGGACAGAGAGAAATTGCTTTCCATGAGACTTTTCTTCTTCTCCTTCTTCTGTTTTCCCCTCTTCCTCCTGAAGTAGCTGGGCTCAGCTGGCCAGGGAGAAGCCCACCAGCAGTTGTGGCCTGCCCACAGAGGTCACTGGCCAAGAGAGGTGAAGGGCAGCAGAGCCACCTCAACATGCAGCTGCTGTCCTTGGCTGCCAGAAACCCTCTGCAGCTTTTTAGGAGGTGAGAGGAGCACACTCCTCCCCAAAATCCGGCACAGGGAGTTTCTTGTGGTGTTCCACATCACGCTTAGCCAACTCTTTACTGAGCATATTTATAA